>OU342654.1:2527500-5027500 GCA_910589605.1 Chrysoteuchia culmella | reverse complement strand
TAGCTACCACCATCTTATCTATGTCTGACGCCATAACAACAATGTTTTCAGCATTGTGTGTTCCGGCAGTTAAAGATTAGATAACCAGTTCCTCACTGATTGAGGATTCCGGAAGAGGCTCGCTTCCATCTTGCACCTTATCAATACTTAACATCAGGTATGATGAACGCTAAGAGTATCCCCGTCGCTCATAAAAAAAAAAGACTGACCCCATTGTGGCCCGCGACGAATTGATGAACTCCTTATTTTTTTGAAGTCGGTAAAAAATACTCTGTCCTCTTCCCAAGTCCTGTTCCGGAACATTCGCCTACCGAATTAATCAGCGTACATCAGAGAATAGTCATAAAGCGCGGTTTGTTTTCCGGGCCGGTTTACAAAGCATTCGAGAGAGGAAATTATATGTCGGCCGGTACCGCATCCAGCCACAGAGGCATACGGGTGATTGATCAACGAGAGCTACGCTGCGACGTGATATGCTTAGCTAGGAAGAGCGAGATTGGCGAAAAATAATGCGGTGAAGAGCGAAATAGCTAACAAATTGGATATGTGATAAAGAAGATTATGTTTTACTTGTAGATAGAATTGGTTAAAAGATAATCAAACTTCAGGTTCTGATATTTTTATATTTAAAGTTTTTCTGATATTTCAATATACACTCACCGGCACATCTAATGGCCCACCCCGTTATTTTCATACAAACAACATAAAAATGTCAACATATTTCTGCAAAGATAATGTGATCTCTGCTGTTTATATCCATTTCTTTTTTTTTGTTTTTTTTTTATATCATGTCATGGCACCGCATTGAAGTTAGCACAGATAAACTAAAACTAGACTAGAGAATTTATCTTTTGTTGTAATGCAGTGTTTAATTTTTGTTTGTTTGTTATTTTGTTTTGTTATTTTGTTGTCACCAAATAGTCTCCTCCAGAATACCAGCGTCTCAGTGGCATGCTACGTATGTCACTGTGACATTGCTGAGGATGGGGCCTAGTTGGACGCGCACATTTTTTTTTTTACTGTTATTCTTGTTTATTTATGTTATCATTATTTAGTGTGTGTGCCAATAAATAGTTTTTCTTTCTTCTTTCTGATAAATAAATATTAATGCTTAGGTAAAACGTTCGATTGTCCAATTGAATTTGTCAATAAAGACAGGCAGAACAATGAATGCTTCATAATCACATTTTAAGTTTTTTCGCGTACTCATAATGAAGAATGTTCACTAGTTTCGATTTATAATTTTTCTTATAGTCCATGTGAAATAAAAAAATAGTGTGTAAAAATTATTTCGATATGTCACTTAGTTCCCGAGATATTGAATTTTAAACATCGCGAGTGTCGGCCGGCCGGCGCTCATTGCGGTGACGTCACAGGTCATACACTCACGCAGTACGTTGCGCGCTCTGGTACGGTTCACTACGAAATAACGCAAATATTGTTCGAAATGTCGAATTCAAATACAAGAAAATCATGTGTTGTGCCAAAATGTAAAAGTACTACCACCAATGCACCCGAAAAGTTATTTTTTTTGGTTCCAATGGATATTAAAATACGTAAGAAATGGCTAAAAGCTATGAAGAGGTTGGATCCATTTGGAGATAAAAGCAAAGTATATTGTTGTGAAGATCATTTTGACGTAGGTACATTGACAATCTATTATGTTATTTGTATTATAGGTAGTTTGTTATTGTATTTTTATAGTTTGCAGTAGGTTAGTAGGATCTAGTTTGTATTTGGTTTGTACAAGTAGGTATAAGTGGTAACTGAACCATCATTTCTTGGAATCACGAGCCGATTCCAAGAAATGATGGTTCAGTTACGTAGCACAAACAAACGAATAAACTATAGTCGTCCAAGAGATCGCATCACAGGTGCGAAACAATAAAACAATAATGGAACTACATTTAATATAAACTGGTTGGGAGCAAACTGCAACTTAAAAAACTTTTTATACGAAAATGAAATAGCCAAAGCATTCTACTTTGCGGTGCTACTATTTTATTTTTCTTGCCTTGGCTGGCACCGACTCCAAAAGGTTTATTTTTTGCTTTTTAGTTTTTTGAAGACGGTTTTCATTTTTGTATAAAAAGTTTTTATTTCACAATTTTTAAAGATGGAAGAGGTCCCGTGCCTACGCTGATAACCTTATGACAACTCCTCATCACCTTTTACAAAATGCTGCTTTTCCCGGTGCAGGGACGTTACTTATTGAGGAGTTCTCCCGATACTTCATCATCAGCTGCACTTCATCACATGCATTGAGTCGAGCATAAATTGCTTATGAACTACATTAATGTAATCGTATAGCTGCCGTGAAATGCTAAGTATTTAATAGTTCCGATAACCATTTGTGGTCTTCATCATCAGTTCCACTTCACCAAATGGTTCATTCCGAAAGCATATGCATAAGTTACTATAGAAAACACCGAAATCGTTATAGGAGTGCCTATAATATTTGAAGAGTTCCCTGGCTTTCTCCAGGATCCCAGCATCAGATCCTGACATGATGACAATGGGACCACATTTGAAGTATACCCTTTCAAACAAAAAAATAATAACTCAAATCGGTCCAGCCGTCTTCGAGTAATCGAGTAACATACATAAAAAAAAAAAAAATATTCCGTCGAATTGAGAACCTCTTCCTTTTTTTGAAGTCGGTTGATAAGACATAGTACCTCACAAATTTAAATGTCAACAAGAAAACAATGATAAACCTGAAAGATCTGCAGTAAAAAAAACGTCACCTAATAAAATATTTTGATTTTTCTTTTTACTTTTTCATTTTTACTCTTCGCATTACGGCAGCAACAACATCAACCATTAGTCCATCTATTTTGGGTAAATTATCCGATTGCCCTTTTTCATATCCTTCATCCATGTTGTGAATTTCACTATGAAGATAACAGTACCTAATATACTTAAATCAAAAACGAAATGAAACAACAATTTACTGACAAGCGTTGAGTATGGTTAAGTACGTTATATCACTTGTCTCCGGGCCGTGTACTGCGCGCGGAAGGAGTGTATGACCTGTGACGTCACACCAACGCAGCGCCAACGCGCGGCGATTGCAAATTAACGGGATTTTTAAATGTCTATAAAATCTAAACTATTTGATATTTTGGCATGGAACAAAAAATAGTGTGTTTATATTCACATAGGCTTTACTGTGACAAAGTTACAAGCGATTTCGCATACCCAGTAACATTCTCCATTGAAATAAAAACGTTTTACAGAATTAAGTGCATAGTGGACCTAAATCCGTTACTCGAGGACAGCTGAACCGATTGAAATGATTCAAGTTAAATTCAGTTGCCTTTTTTATTCTAGAGAGACGGTTTTAACTAAATTAAAGCATAGCTTAGCTCGACGTAGAAAAATAACCCTAGCATTTCACTGCGTGTGACGTACTTGAATCGGTTTGATTTCGGACCTATAAAAAGAAAACTATTATTTTATAATCATTTCCGGGGTACATGCGGATAGCAAATCCAAATCGACGACGACCTATTTGGCGCAGGGGTACTAAGCCCGCCTTCTGCGCCAGAGGTCCCGGGTTCGATCCCCGGACAAGACAAATATTTGTGTGCATGAACATGTATATTTGTCTTGGTCTGGGTGTAAATTAAGTATTTACAAATAAAGTATATACGTATGTTTATCCGTTATTTAGTGTCTATAACACAAGTTCTTCATGAAACTCAACGTGGGCTAGATAATTGGTTTAAATAAAAAATAAAAAACAGGATAACATTTGCGATGTTCAAAATTTGATTTCGGAAGATAACTTTCAAGCGCAAGTTTGATATCGCGCACATTGGGTTCCGTATTTTATATTTGTAGTAAGTAGAAAATAAAATGTGCTTTGATATTGTTTTTATTGATAAGGGAGTTCCCTAACATTTGTGCCATGGGATTGTCGTCTAATAGTACCTATGCGAACATAAAAAATGCTACAAGACACTGTGGGTCTAAATATTTGGTATTTTTATTTGTTGAATGGACAGTTTTGTTTCAGAATTTATTATTTATGAGTAGGTATCATGTCGGGCTAGGTAACAGTGAACAATAGGTACTTAATTACGCTTCCTCTAGTTTCTGCATAATACAAGTACCTACATGTCGGTAAAAGCGAGATATTTCAGCATGCCATTCTAAATATTTCAAAAACTGTTTATTTCATCTGGGGTAAATACTACTACAAATGGCAGGGCAACATTCGCCCTCAATTTCGCGTATTTGACGTAAACATGATGAAAAATCACAAAGTTCTCGACTACAAATTCATCCCGAAAAAACTACTGGTTGACCGGAAGTATCGATTGGCGTATATATTTAGGTACGCTATTAACTCTGTTTTTCATATTCCCAGGTGCCCCTAACATCGGTAGCGATCAGCGGCAACAGCGGGGAAGGTCCGGAGCCCTGCAGCCCTGCAGCTAAGGACAAAGACAAGGACCAACCACCAGAACCGGTCACTTGATGCAGTGACGCTGCGTGAACTGCATAGCAGTGCACTAGGCCAATCTAGGAAATGTTTGATAAATCTATAGATATATCTAGATTAATTATTAATGTTCTCCACGTCCGCTGCGACTAGTTATGCCGCGATTCCTGAAAACAAAAACTCTGAAAATACGAAAACTGAAAATTGTAGTGTGAATTTTTGGATAACTCGAGTAGGTACTTATAGCAATTTTGGCATCGTCATCAGCCATTTTTAATGTCCCCACGGCTGGGGCACTGGCCTTCCTTATGGATGGATAAGGAGAACGGGCCATGACCCACCAGGTGGCCCCAATGCGTATTGGTGGGTAATTTTGGCATACTTCACTGTAATTTTACGGGGATAATTAGTTGAAGCCAACGTGATGGACGATTAATCATTGATCTATGTCAATCTATATAAGTGAACATAAAAAGTCCTTTTTTACTATCGTATAAAACTGAAGGAAAGACCATAACGTAAAGTCATAGGTAGTTTAAGTACGTATTGTGTAATAGAAGTAATCTTTTTATTGAAGAGGTTTATTTAAGCTTATAGCCTACCTGTTTGTAAAGTAAATAGTTATGTCTTGCTCTACCACCTTAAGAAGAGGATTTTTAAAAGCTTTGTAATGTGTTTTTTTCGGTGATTAGACGATCTCTGTCCAAAATATTGTTATTTGTTAGCCTACCATGTAAGCGAAAATGCTGTTTCCTATTAAGAGTAGGTATATATTAGAAACAAAGTGTTTTACTACGACTATTGAGGGAAATAGTTCTGTTGAAAGAGAGAACTGTTTAGTTAGACTTGCCGTCATCATATTTTATACGTATGAGCTTTGTAATTGGGATTCTTACCAAATCAACGAATGCTGATTGACTACTTAGTCATCATCATCATCATCAGCCTGTGGACGTCCACTGCTGGACATAGGCCTCTCCTAGCTCACGCCTGTTGTGGCGTTCATAGGCTATTAGCCTAATGCTACCACGCTGACTTGACGGGTTGGTAGAGGGTTTATTTCAAGTTTTCCTTCTCTCGCACAGGTGTTCGATGCGTCAAGCGTCTTAGTCGACTCTTACGACATCCCAGGCATATAAGGGAGTGGTGACACTTGTATTCTTAGGCCACGTAACCACTACTTTAGTAAGAGTACCTATTTGTAACTTCAGTAGCGAAGCTTCAGTCAGATTTCCATCGGCTTCCTTTTTACAAAATCACACCCCAGTGATCAACAATACAGTTAAGAGAATTTTTGGAGAAGTATTTGGTCAGGCTTCAACCCTTCGCCATCGCCATTGGTAAATTGATTGCATTATAGGTCAGTACTATCTGACCAAGACAATTAGGCGCATGACATTGAGAAAAACTTAAAAAATGTAAGTAAAAACCAAAGTTTATAGAAGCGGTATTCAATCAGTTAATGGCTGTAGCGCTAATTAATCACATAATAACAGAAGTGCAGTGATACAAGTGGGCTGCAGGTGCCAAAAGAGCAAAACCACATTCCTGTCATGCGCCTAATTGTCTTGTTTGGATAGTATATAATTAAAAAAGATTCTATTGGGAGTTACACCCGAGTTCTTTTCGTAATAACACGTGTTGTGAGGCTCCATTTTTAACTTAATCTACCGTACAATTTCTATATATTACAAAATATATTTACTTGACATTGGCACAATTCGCGTATTTAACGCGAGAACGCCATTAATTAAGAAAGAAGAAGAAGATTCTATTGTACATATTTTTCATAACCAATATGTAAATACAAATATTGCAAAGTTGGTAAACTATAAACTTAAATATATAAATTATATTTATAAAAAAAATGCTGATTAAAGTACTTGGTATCAAAATCTGTGACTTTTTGTACCATCAAAATATCCTTAAAACCTTAATTTTGGCCACCAACTAGATGGAGGCTGAATTCCTTATATACTAGATAGAAAGAATAACATGTGTTGCTGCTAAACACACACAGACACAAAACAAGTTATAAAAAAAAAAGAAAACAAATAAAACACATTAAACTAACTTACTACCTAAACAACAACTATTTAATTTAGTATTGACGAATGTCAATGTGCCCAGTAAATAATGTAAATACTTTTATATATGTAGTGGTAAAATGTTACTTAGAGGGAAATCATACAGTTAAGGAGTCACTGAAAGGCCTCCACCTCCTCTTTAGGGAGTTTTGTCGTCTTTTCATGCGCACTAAAAATCTCGACACGTTATTAAATAATTTTCGAATACTAACTACTTTGATATTTTCTGTAGGCAGGAACGCAGCTCAAAATCTCATACATTTCTTTATTTTACTTCCTCGATACTTACTCGAAAGTTATTCGTGCTAGGCCTACAGAGTTCCTAAGGGACGTAAACGGAACTACATTTTCCTATACATTTTTTGACATTACGTACTCTTAGATAACCTGCAGAGACCCTAAAGAATTTATATGGTAATTTCAAATAAGTTTCCAATCTATTTTCATAAAAACTTTTGGGTCTTGTTTCACCATGGTAAAGCTCATCGCTCCGACGTTGAACTCACGGCAATACGTCAATATTGTTTTGAAATTTAAGATAACCCGTCATATTCACCGGACTTAACCCCTAGTGATTTTCACTTATTGAAAGAGCATGTTCATGGAACAAGATTTCACGACAATGACGCCGTAATGGCCGCGGTAGAGGAATTTTCGAGAGTCAAGGAAATTCTTTTTATTCGGAGGGATTTAAAAAGTTTTAGAAACATTACACCAAATGTTTAGAGTTAGAAGAAGATAACGTAGACAAATAAATTATTTTTTGACATTTAACTGATGCTTTATTGGCAATTCTAAGAACTTTTAGATTCACCCTCGTATAAAAGGAAAAAAATAGAAGAAAGATGTATTTTATGATGAAATCAGTAACAAAAGCCTTAGGGCAGGTTTTAACCACTTTCTGATAAGTTCTGGATAATTTATTTGGCAAATGGTTTGGCAGTTGTAATATGATAAATATGTTAAATTATCTGCACAATAAGTTATCCAAATCTTATCAGAAAGTGGTACACACACGCTGCCGTATCCGCTTCACCGACGAGTACCTACCTTCGTTGACGGAACTTATTTTCTTAGCGAATATGTGGATTTTTCGCGATTTCAGACTTTTCTAGTATTCATACCTCAGTTGGTGTCTTAGACCGTTTTGATCCTCATAAGGAACAGGATCGATTAGCATCAAAAAGTTTTTTTATAAAAAAAATAAAAAAATAAACTGGTGACACTGTTCGTTACTTCGCTGTAAACTATACACATACCCTACCCTTCTCCAACAACAACATAGTCACCCATATCACCAAGATTATGCACCTAGCCATTGACAAGTGACGTCCGAATCCATCATTCGGGTGGGGCTCGCTGGTGCGACACGCGACCGATGCATATGTAACTCGTATTTTGATTAAGTATACTTTGTTCACTAATTATTCTTTTTTAAGATCTATATTTTCATGTTTAATATTTATCACATAAAAATAGCATTGTAAAATGCAAAATTAAAAAGTTATAATTAGATGGCTGGTTTATCCTAATCGATAATCAAACATCTATAAAGATGTTTCTTTCGAATGCGAGGATATTTCTCTCATTGATGAAGCGACGGTGGACAACACCGTAGAACGGTGAATATACTAGAGAAATTCGACGTGTCCTCTTAGGTCTCTGTAGCATAATTGGTTAGTGCATTGGGCCGGACTCCCAAGGATGCGGGTTCGAATCCCGTCAGGGCGACATGAGACTAGTTGCTTTTTTCTAGTATGTTTTCTTGTTTAATATTTATCACATACAAATAGCATTGTAAAATGCAAAATTAAAAAGTTATAATAAATAAATAAAAACATCAAAAGTGTCTAAGGATCAAGTACTTTTTAACGATGAACAAATATCCTATTAATATTACCAAATTAGTCTTTTAGACTGCCTTTTTACTTTAATTCTTTCCTTATTCAAACAGGGAAGTGTACAAAAAATTATCATTAACGAACCATAACAGTTAAAATAATAATCCTCTATAGCGTCGATACCTACTCTAAAACGCACTCGATCCCTAGAAACTTTTGATAGATATGTGTTTTTTTACAAAAATAGAACCCCTATCTACACAAATTAATTAGTGACTCGTGTGTAACGGGCATTTGATTACATTCCAATAATGGAAATGCTATAAAGTTGAAAGTATTAGTTGAACTGTAGTAAGTACCTAACTAGCTGAACCACATAACAATAAAAAAGGTGAACAGTGTTTACATCGCTGGGCGACAAACATTTTTACTTGTTATCAAAAATATGGTTCCTATGTTGAATTTCAAAAAGTATCTAATATACTTAGCTAGCTACCCAATATACATCTAACCATTTATAAACTTGGGAGCAAATAAATCGAGCCACTGCGTTATTTTGATACAAACATGCTCACTTCACGGTCTAATAAATAAAAAAATATGCGTATTTCTGCAAAGATTTGGGTGTTGATGGCGAGGTCAAATGTTCAAATAACCAATTAGAATCTAAAACAACTAAAAATTTCTTAATTTTCTAAAATTTATGTGTAACAAATGTTTAATTTTCATTCCATAAAAAGTTGTAGGAAACCAGATTGAGTTAATTTGTTTTCCTTACTTTGCATAAAACTGAAAGTTTTCTTGAATTTTTGGGACTTTTATTCGCAAGTCGAGTTTTCGACTCATACATCGACGTCCAAATTTTTACATAACTACTTATACTTTTTGAATAATGAAAATAACGCAGTGGCTCGATTTATTTGCTCCCAAGTGTAGATCAAAAACTGTAGGTACATACAACCAGAAAGGACACCCAAAAGTCTAAAAAGGGGTTTGAACCTTTCGGCCTCGTCACCGGTCCGCCATTTTTTTTTCCCAAAATCGCGCCGCACGGTAATACCTATATAAATGGATAGGAAACGTAAATATGAACAAAAATGATTACACAGCATAACGCCCTAAAGTGTCAAGTTTTTTTTATGAACGAGACGGTGAGACTCTTTGCCTTCATCATACCTGATGTTATAAGGCCGAAGATGGAAGCGAGCCTCTCCCGGAATCCTCAGCCACTGAGGAACTGGCTATCTTATCTCAAACTGCCGGAACACAACAATGCTGAAAACATTGTTGTTATGGCGTCAGGCTTAGATAAGATGGTGGTAGCTAGCCAGGCGGACTTACAACATGTCCTACCACTAATCAAAAAGGTTAGTGAGATAATTGGAGTTATAGATACAAAAGTGTTACTTTGGGTCGGCATTATTCATTAATTGTCTGGCTAACGTGGCACTTTATTACATAAATTATTTTTAATCCAAAAACACCATGACTGCCCATTTTTTAAGTAGTTTTTTTTTCATTCTTATAAACACATGGTTGCCTGGAAGAAATTGCTCTTTAGCGATAAGGCCGCCATTTGTACCACTCTTGTGTTGTTGATTTTAATTAATGTACCTATGTTTAATGTATTTTTGGGTGTACAATAAAGAATATTTCATTCATTCATTCATTCATTCACTTTAGGGCATTTTATATATCATAACATTTTTTGTTCCCTTGTGTGACCCCTCTTCATTTATTATAGGTAGGTATTATCGTACCCCGTCATTTTGAAAAATGTTCAAAATGTCGTCTTATACTACAGATCTGCACCCCGACCGCCTAACAGTATAGCTTGCCCTATCGCTAAAGCTATCGATTTTTCAAACCCCCTACAAGGGCTCTCGCTGACGCTATCACTTTCATACTAAAAATGCAATAGTGAATCCAATAGATGAATAGAAATATGTAGGAATTAGATAAAATCCCTATCGTTGAAGGATTTTATGAGAGTTTGAAGTTTGATAGCTATAGCGATAGGGCAAGCTATACCGTTAGGCGGTCGGGGTGCTGGGGGCTAATTGTCTAATATGAAAATCTATCGCAATCCCTTTCAATTCGTCATTTGAAAGATATTTACATAGTTCAGGCCATCACTATTTGACATTTGAAAGGTATTGTGATCGGGACGCGTTTTGAAAGGTATTGAATGAACGAAATTGAACTGTCTAAGCAAAATGACAGATGAAAATATCTTTCAAATGTATGGAGAAGTGTCAAATGAAATGTCATTTAATACATCATTCGTTCTGAAAGGGATTGTGACTATAAGTTACACAGTTCCATAAATCACAATCACAATACCTTTGAAAGGGATTGTGATAGATTTTGAAATTAGACAATTAGGGGGCAGGTCGAGGCTAGCCTCCATACGAAAAAGTTCAAACCCCTTTCCCCAAAATATCAAACTCTTTACCCAATCCATTCAATAAGTAACACGCCTTATTCGAAAATTTGTTGATTTTGCCCAAAGTTTCACATTTATGACCAATAGGCAATTTTGTTCGGCGGACGGTCCCGATATGATTGTAGGTCACTGAGAGGTTTTCGATGTTCACCCAACTTTATTTTTGGTGTTAAGACCCTATGGGAGCACATTTCCTAAATCACTGATGACAAATTGGATGTCAGGGACTTGGGAAATAGGGGTACAGTTTTTTTCATACTAGAGCAGGCTGCGTTCAACCCTTGGGTATACCTACTCCAGATTTAATAATCACAAAGAAGGTAAAATAAAAGAACTTCTACGAATTTCGGCGCACACTGTTTATTACCCGATATTTAGTGGTATATTTTATGGGTTTTTTAAAGTAAGTAATAAACAGTGTGCACTGTAATACGTAATAGTTGTTTTATTTCAATGATATGTGCGCGACGAAACTTAAAATGTGCTTAAACAAAAACTTATCTTCGTTTTTGTTGCTTTGTAATTATAAAAATCATCATAATAAAATAAAATAAAATATATTCAAAAAACAAAAACGATACAATTGAAATACAAAAACGTTCAACTATAAACAGTCGTCGAGTGTACCAAATGATAATTTTGAATTTCTTGAAGTTTCTGAAGAAGTTACTGAAATGTAAAAAAGTTTAAACTTAAAATATGATTTGAGGTCCATTAAAATCAGCATACTACCAGAACCGATGCAGCCCTAATACATTTTCGTGTGATGGTGGTAGGTATGATTCTATTGAATGGGTATGAATACCTAAGCATAAAACAGAAAGCAAATAACGAAACGCGTCGGATTCGACGTGACATAACGACAATGTAATATTTATGATCCAACCATGAACTGTTTAGCATTATTAAAGTAATTTAAAGGACTAGATGAAACGATTGCGATGACAGCTAATGGAAATGACTAAAGACCGGTTCTGGCTAACAAAATCTTATTTGCTTACAGCTTTCTGAACTCTCCTGCGCCTGGTGAAAGTCCTCCTTCTTACCAGGCAGTAGTTTAGCTCGAAGCAGGTGATGGAGCGCTTCTCACAGTTGATCATGCAGGCACAGTTAGAGGGACAGGCCTCGGGAAGAGGCAGGCGGATAGGGCAATAAGGGGGACGCTTGGCACCCTGACATGGCAGGTCACAAAAGCTCTCGTTGCAATGGTTGAACATAGCTATGAATATTTAGATTCGAGTTAGTGAATTGTAAAGGCATGTATCGATATAGCGAGACAAAGCGATGTGTGGAGACGTCTTTGCCTCGCGCGCCATTTGAAAGTTGCTGATCGCCAGCGTCATTCGGCTATATGTCGGCTGGCAGTGCTGAAAGGGCTCACAGGAGACGCATGTGTATTGCCTCGCGAGCTCGCGACATGCTCTCTTTGAAGACAAAGAAAAACTTCTTAATCTAGTGAGTTTTAGATCTCAAACGTATAACGGTACCAATGGTGAAGGGTCCATACATACGGATTCCCATTGGTTTCCCTTTTAGAAATCCTATCCCATTGATCAACCATACTGTTGAGAGAAATTTTGGAGAAATGTTGGGTCTGGCTTCCCTTCGCCATATTTCAACCCTTCGGCACTGATAGTACCGACACCTAACAAGATAACCTAGTGAGATATGGGATTTCAAACGTATACTGACGCTTATCTGGCTCGGCTCGTGTTGATTGTGTAGACGCAAATTGAGGCTGCCTCTCGACTACTACTCAAGTGAGCAGCCTCACGATATCGATACACGCCTTAAATTGGTAGTGGATTCATCGAATTGCGCATTCATACATCGCTTGGTAGGTTGTTTATCTGTAACCGATAGTTTGCAGTTTGCGCTCATGGCCGCGCTTGACAGACTGATCGTATTCGATCACGTTTGTTAAGCAAAGCTCGGCCCGGTCAGGTGTCGAATGGGTGTCCGTAAAGTGGCATTATAACTGAGAGCTTCCGTGCTTCGGAGGGCACATTAAACCGTCGGTCCCGATTGTTATTTGATTACAGGCGTTAACCAGAGGAAGTCAGAGGTCTTATAGGCGGCTTGATAAACTCTGACACCAGAGGTGGCCACTAATCCTCACTCGATAAGAAGAAGTTTGCAGACCATTAAAGCACATTTGGAGGTTTTATGCCGACATTATGCGTTGTGATGTGGATGCGGCTGTTAGTATGCGCTAGGGTTACTACTACTTACCGTCAGGGTTAGGCGATTCATCCCACTGCGCAAATTGAGCACTAATATAATTAAACACGAACAAAGATAACAGCAAAAACTTCAACATTCCTAATAAACTGCTATAAACTATAATTTGACAATACTGATGTGTGAAAAAATAAAATCATAAAGTAAAACGTACTGATCAAAGAGAATTTTATCAGTACACGTACCTAGTGATTTGTACTCTGTTGTACTTCAGATTAACATCTCGTTCTTTCGAGAATAATACATAAAATATACTCTTTGATTAATTTTCTCTTCCCCGAAGAGAAGATAAAAAACATGTGTACATCTGTGGAAGAAAACATAGTTTTACAGCTCGGTTAACTAAACTAAAGATGGCACGTTCAACACATCTACTGATAACGCGCCAGCTTTCGGTAACCGACCTATAAAATCTGTATCACGCAAGATGGCACCCAGGCCTACTCCGAACGGCAATAGTCAGTTTCGACCGATCAATCGGGCCATTTCCTACTCTGAAATACATTCGTTCCGAAGTTTGGTAAGACTGAATAACCAATGACGAATTTGACATACGATTCTTCGGGAGAATTGGGTCAAAATTCACGATTACAAAATAGTTTTGTTCGTCGAAGCATTCTCGGAAGTAAGACAATGTTATCATAAGGTTTAAATACAGCATTAATAAGTGAACCATAGTGAACTGATATCCAGTTCCTCAGTGATTGAGGATTCCGGGAGAGGTTAGCTTCCATCTTCAGTCTTATCAATACTTAACATCAGGAATGATCAAGGCTAAGAGTCTCCCCGTCGTTCATAAAAAAAAACTTGGATGTGAAGCTAAGTTATTTGCGATATAATAAGTTTAAAATATTGAATATTAGTACAATAGCAGGAGATTATTAATTCTTCGAGCGTGTCTTGAGAAAGAACGCTCAGAGCGCAGGAGATGGCGTCTCGTCATCAAAATCACACAAGATATTTAATAATAATAATAATAAAAATTATTTATTTCCTCTTCACACAATAGGTTACTTACGTCTAAAATACAACAAAACACTTGAGTAAGATTATGACCTAAAGTGTGAGAAGCTGGTGCGTGTAATAGGTATTATTATTAGGTAATATTTGACTTATGTATATAAGATTTTCGTCGAGTTTATAGCTAATTATACACATACTCGGGAATTATTTCAAACTTTGCAAGGATATAGAAAGTGCGCCATAAAAGAAATAGCCATATAAATATCATATTATACTATGATATTTACTTAATACAGCGTAAAACACAATGGTGAATGTATGGGGTGGTTATATACGCAATTCAAAAATAAAATTTTCCACATTATATAAGTATCCACACTCTTTCAAACACAACACTAACAACAAATTCCTCCTTGGACGAATTAACCACAAATTCCTCACACTGAAGACAAGCTAATTTTTTTCCCGTACATAATCATGATTTTATTAACGAAAAATCTTGTATCACATTAATATAATGTGAGTTATATTATCAAACTCCACTCAAAGTGTGCTCGATACGTAGCACACTTAATTTTTTTTTTGTTTTTCGACGGTATACTGACAAATAGCATCTCCATCATCACAAACTTTTTTATCATGTTCATTTTATAAGTAATATATAGATATCAAATAACAAAGATTACGAGTGACAACGAGACCAAGAAACTATATTAATATGATAATATAAAATTAAATTGTGTTTGTTCTGTGCATCCAATGTAAATAAGTTCTATATATGTAAGTACCAACTTTTTTCACAGGCTAAATAGAAAAAAATCGGCCAAGTGCAAGTCGAACTCGCACATGAAGGGTTTCGTCTCTCACCCAAGGTAGCCTGGAAGAGACTGCTACGTAGCTATAAGGCCGCCTATTGTGTGTTCCTCTTTTTGTCATTTTCTCTGTACGTGTTTGTTTTTGTATCGCGTGCAATAAAGTTTATATTATTATTATTGCCAAAATGCCATTATAATTTTTCCTCTGCAAAAATAAGTTTGTTTTTCATAGTGTTTGTATGAATGACAAAGTTATATTTGCAGTTTTGGAAAATGTGCTATAGCTCTGAAACTACTAAATAAATATCGTTCAAACCAAATTCCGTAAAAAAAATTATAAAGATCTACATCATATTTTTTTTGTTTTTCACTTCTTATATTAAAAGTTAGAGGGGGGGGGGGGGGACACACATTTTTCCACTTTGGAAGTGTAACTTTCAAACGGTTGACTTTGAGAAAAAACTGTTTTACAAACCTCAATGTAATTTTTAAAGATCTATCTAATGATATCTCACACGTATAGGTTTGATGAAAAAAATATTTTTCAGGAACAGTTCCATGTATGGGGGAGCACCCCTTTAATTCATATTTTTTATTTTTGTGTAAAAACCGTAAAGCGGTTTACAGAATACATCTACCGACCAAGTTTCAACTGTGTGATGCTTATAGTTTTGGAATAAAGTGGCTGTGACATCTTACTACTTTGGAAGTGTATATCTTTCAAACGGTTGATTTTGAGAAAAAACTGTAATAGAAACTTCAATGTAATTTTTAAAGACCTATCTATAGATATGCCTCAAGTATAGGTTTGATGAAAAAAATATTTTTTTTTCAAATTATTTATCTCTAATTTAAAATATAGGTTTGATGAAAAAAAATTTTTTTTTTTTTTAATTTTTTAACACACGTTTTACCACTTTGGAAGTGTACATCTTTCAACGGTTGACTTTGAGAAAAAATCGTTTTAGAAACCTCAATGCAATTTTGAAAGACCTATCTATAGATATGCCTCAAGTATAGGTTTGATGAAAAAAAAAATTTTTTTTCAAGTTCCTTTCGGGAATAATGCTATATTTCTAAAACTGACAACCATATTTCGTTCGATCCAATTTTCGTTGAAAGTTTTTATTAAGATCTACAGCATATATTTTTTTAAATTTTTTAACACACGTTTTACCACTTTGGAAGTGTACATCTTTCAAACGGTTGACTTTGAGAAAAAATCGTTTTAGAAACCTCAATGCAATTTTGAAAGACCTATCTATAGATATGCCTCAAGTATAGGTTTGATGAAAAAAAAATTTTTTTTTCAAGTCCCTTTCGGGAATAATGCTATATTTCTAAAACTGACAACCATATTTCGTTCAAACCAATTTTCGTTGAAAGTTTTTATTAAGATCTACAGCATATATTTTTTTAAATTTTTTAACACACGTTTTACCACTTTGGAAGTGTACATCTTTCAAACGGTTGACTTTGAGAAAAAATCGTTTTAGAAACCTCAATGCAATTTTGAAAGACCTATCTATAGATATGCCTCAAGTATAGGTTTGATGAAAAAAAAATTTTTTTTTCAAGTCCCTTTCGGGAAAAATGCTATATTTCTAAAACTGACAACCATATTTCGTTTATTTTTTTGTAAAAACCGTGAAGCGGTTTACAGAATACATCTACCTACCAAGTTTCAACTGTGTAATCCTCATAGTTTTGGAATAAAAAGGGTGTGACATACATCGGTTTGGCCGAATCTATAAGGGTTTCGTTTTTTGCCTTTAGGCTACGAAACCCTAAAAAGAGCTAATAATTATTTATGTCAAATATTCATTTACAAATCATTTCCACTTATATCATCATCATAAACATTATTAATAATAACAGTTTATTTAAAGCAAACAATAAAAAACCACAAAGATTACTATTATTATTTTACATTTCTTACCAAAGATTTGTAACCTATGCACTGACATTGGGGTACTAAATAGTGGTCGGATTCCAGTAAAAGAATAATAATTTCCTTACCCATTGTTGCAACTTCGATAATTTGATATTAAACATCTTATTACTATTTTAAAATGTTAATTTTATTTTTAAGTCCTAGCTTATCTAGGTAAAACCTGAATTAAACAAAGTTTTTTTTTTTTTTTATTTCGCCTAAATGCGTTTAAATACGTTCCGGTTTTGGTGGGAACGTATGTTTGCGACACACTTCCGAACTGTCAGAATAAAAATCAGACTCTATAATCTGATTTTGACTATGACTACTTACGACTGAACGTAGGTATGTTGCCTTCAACATTCGGAACTTCTTTCGTGGTAGTAAGCTAAAGTTAGGGTGCTTGTACACGGTGCATGTAGCTGGAGCAAGTAAAGATGCGGGTTACACGCGTGAGTAATATGCGCAAGCTATTTGTTTGTTACTTGCTTTGTACTTATACATGGTGCATATAACTGGAGCAAGTAAAGACACAGGCTACTTGCGCAAGTAGTCGTGGTCAAAAGCTACATGTGCATGCTATTCGCACGGTAGCTTTATGAGTTGAATCGCGTCAAAATGTCTCGACGAACGAAAATTCTTTTAAAATCATTTGTTAAAAATGTAATATTACCAGAATTATTAAATATGCAAGAAGACGAATTAATACAATTACGAAGCAAAAAGTTATGGATAACTAGCCAGACTATGCGTAACTAGCCAGATTTCTGAGATTTCTCGATTTTCAACTTTTTAAATTGTAAGTAGATCGAAGACTTCGTATTTTATTTTTTATTTCATTTTTTCCGAAACCGTCAATGCCCATCTCTTTCTCGATTGCTTCTAAAGCGTTCTCTCTTGATTGTTTATTTTTGTAGTTTGACGATTCCATATTCCACAGACAATCCTAGGATTTGTACAAAAGTACGAAACGACAAGTCGTTTCGTCGTTCCACTTATCTAATTTACTCATTATTGGTCACATTAAAACAAAAACTAAACAATTATAGAAGAAACAATTCACGTAATAGAAAAACAATTCAATTACACCGCTTCGTATCGGTCTGTAGCGTCGCGCTTGCGCACGTCTGAACCTGCTCAAGTGTCATGCGCGAGTGACCCGCGCGCGTCGCAGAGCACGCGGATTAGTTGCGCGGGTGGCTCGCTTTGGTACATGCTCGAGTCACTAGACCCGCACATGTTTTTTACGATGTATGTTTACGATGCATATAACCCGCGCAAGTGCCTCAACATGCGCAAGCTACTTGCACCGTGTACAAGCACCCTTAAATAAAGCTTAAAAAGTATTTTTGCCTTGGCCTAGAATGCTTATGAATTGATTAACTACCTTTACAGCTTGTCTTATAAAAAAGCTCCTGGCACAACAAAAAATTGTCAAATCGGTCGAGCCATCCTGCCGAGCCGTTCTATGCAATGATCTAAATTGGATGCATTTCTTGAGTAAAACCCATCCACTAAATTCAAGTCGTTTAATCTTGTATTGTAGTACTATAAATTATACATTAATTATTAGGAGGTAGGTGATCCGTGAGAGAAGTAAAGTCGGAAACGGATGTTGACACAAAATATTGTTTGTTTTGTTACAACATAATTATGTGTAGTGCGTTTCGTTAGACGCCACACATTATTTCAGTCGCGTCCAAAGTTGTGCAACAGTCTGGTCAATATCTAGCTCGATGCACCGCAGACATGCATTTCGTTTACATAAAAAGTAAATAGTATACCATACTCCCTATTCGTGACAAAAGCAAATTAAGTATGCACCGAGGATGCCGACTAATGCAATAATTATGCACACCTAAATGCGACCGATGCACGCTGCCATTTCACTAAAGAGACATTTCGCATTCAGTTGATGAAATTAGGTATAATAAGTTCATTAATGTAACTGTCTTGTAGGTGCTATCCAAACAATGCGATCACATTGTTTTTTAACAAAATTCCTTATAAAGGAGATGATACATCACTTTACAAAGTTCCTAAGTAATATCTCTATAAATAAGGCCCGTGTTGGCCGTGTTATCCATTCTGTTCCCTCCAGCGCGCCATGAGTACAACACCTACAGCCTTCACTAATAGCTTCAAAAATCACAAAAAAAATGTAGACGTCCGGAAAAAAAAAAATATTTTTTTAAATTGACCTTATCAAAGTCAAAGGTCAGAAAAACTTTTTTTTACTGACAGCTAGAATTTTACATGGTCCGATTACAAACATAAGCACTTATCTACGGATTGCACACGTGCGTAGCACGCGCTTAAGGTGACGCATCGCTAAACAATAAAATCTAAAACGGAGCGTTTGCGCCCGCAACCCGCACACACCTCGACACTTTTACGCGGCTTGCGAGTAGCAGTCAACCGCGCGTGACCGCGCGCTAGAACAGAGGCGTCTTAGAGTTCCCCATAAAACTTTTTGTTTTTAATTTTTTTACATTTTGTAATTTGAAATGTGGACACGCGTCAAAATCTTGACATGTCTAGATTACGAAATAATAAATGATAACAATTTTGATACTGGACACACGTTTGTCCGGTCTCTTGGGTCGAGTTGATGAATAACCCCTTGTATCGTACAGGTACGTGATCAATCATAAAGTACTTTACCTTTTTCATTACGAACTTGTTTTGCGGCTCCACTGTTTGATTATTGTGTTAGGTATTTTTTAATATTTTTATTGCAAATCAACTAAGTGCATATAGTTACAGAAATAAAAAACCTTAGTGTTTGAAAATAAAAAAAGTTTAATTAATTCAAAATAATGGCAAAAATAGACAAAAAATAATTGACACAGATAATAATAATTTACAAACAATTAACATAATATAACTTTTATCCTACTTAGGTGATTAAAATAGCTGCTGAGCATCAGCCATTGTGATAAGAAAATATAATTTGTTACGCAACTAGCTTTCCGCCCGCGGCTTCGCAACGTGGACTACACGACCGTATCCCGCGGGAATGTGATATTTTTTCGGGGTAAAAAGTAGCCTATATCCCTCTCCAGGCTACAAAATAGCTGTGTCCCAAATTTCAGACAAACCGTTCAGCCGTTTTGGCGTGATTGAGTAACAAACATACAAACATCCAAACATCTGAACTTTCACATTTATAATATTATAGTAGAAAGTAGGATATAAGTCGGATATAATTTACACTAACGAGATTATAAATGTAATAATTTACATTCGATTTTTTTTTTATAATTACATTTTTACATACCTAGTATTTTTGTTTTACTTATTCATAATTTACTTAATTATTTACAAATTTACATAATTTATATTTTACTTATTGAAAGGTCACATGATATTATTTACAAGTTAACATAGGTATTTACTTTTTATTACATATTACAATTTGTTTTATATAAAACATATATAATTTTATATTCTAGCTAGCATTCAACTGTTATTCCCCCACAATGACAAAATTGACACAGTACCTCAATGTCAAAATCATATACATTCCGTTTTGCTTCGCCGTAGTCGGGTAAAACCGTGGGGCGCATGCAAAAGACTTGATGATAAATTTTACAAAATGCGCCACACGTTTTTAGGTTCAAAATTTCTGCAATATGGTATTATTAATCTATGCTGAGAAAGTATTTTATACTTTTTAGTCCGTTTTAAAAATGTTTTAAAAAGTTTTTTTTCAGTAAATTATTTCTTTACTCCTTTAGATAAGAGATAAGTTTCTTTTAATAACCTTGCCCTCAAAAAAAACCTAAAAATAAAGAGTGCTTACTGGTGCATTAGAAGTGTAATCTAATGTTATGTCTGGAGATGCGCTAGTTTCTTTAGATGTTTTTTTTGTCTGAAACATAAATTAAATACATACTTATTTTTGTACATTTAAATATAAACTGAGTTGGAATCATGTGAAAATTAACAATAATCAAAATACCTATTCCAGAAAACGTATTGTCAAGCCGTGGATCACGCCAGGTTTGCTCCGCTGTATCCGTCACAGAGACAAGCTTTTTCGTAAGTCTAGACAAGATCCCACCAACGTTATTATTGCTGCGTCATACAAACGCTATAAAAATTTCTGCAACAATTTGTTGAAAAAAGTGAGACGTGAGTATGATCGTTCCCAGTTCGAAAAAAACAAAAATAGCGTAAAGGGCACCTGGAAAGCAATTAGAGAAATTACAAATTTGAAACAAAAGGATAGATCCGACGCTTTGTTATTCTTATCAAATGATCCAAAAAGTTCCGTTGACGCTGTGAATAGGTTTTTTATTGATGTTGGTGACAGATCAGCCAGTTTTTCCCCTTTTCAACCCGATTGCCGATCTGAGATACCCCAGATATCCTGTCAGGATTCAATGGGTCTGTTTGCTACTGACGAGTCAGAAATTGACTCAATAATTATGGGGCTTAAGTTAAATAGTGCTGTCGGATGGGACGGTATTCCAGCATCTCTCTTAAGGGCCACTAGACTAGTCATGCTTCCAATACTGAACCATGTTTTTAATCTCTGTCTCACAACCGGAGTATTTCCAAGTGTCTTTAAAAAAGCAGTTGTTCACCCTATTTTTAAGAATGGTGACAGGGACAGTGTTTCTAATTATAGACCCATTTCCGTGCTTTCCACATTTTCAAAAATTTTCGAAAAAATTATAAATAAAAGATTAATTTGTTTTCTAGACAGCAAACAAGCTATTTCAGCAAATCAATTCGGCTTTAGAGCAGGGAAATCCACCGAAGATGCTGTCCTTGAACTTACTGGATCTATAGTGAAAAACCTAAATAAGAAACTCAAGTCATTGTGTATGTTTTTGGACATTTCAAAGGCTTTTGACACTGTCTCTGTCCCAATCTTATTACATAAACTTGAACGCTTGGGGATCCGAGGTCTGCCTCTCAATTTGTTTAAAAGTTACCTCAGCGGTAGAACTCAAAGTGTTACAGTTAATGGTATAACAAGTGATGAGAGATCTGTCACATCGGGAGTCCCCCAGGGTAGTGTGCTCGGGCCTACTCTATTTCTTGTTTTTATTAATGGACTATGTCAACTGTCTTTACCAAATTGTAAAATTATTACCTATGCTGACGACACAGCGCTTCTTGTTCATGGGCAGGATTGGGAGGGGGCTCGTAAACATGCTGAACATGCTCTAAGCATAGTCACTGCCTGGCTCTCTTATAATCACCTACTTCTTAACCTTACTAAGACATGCTTTGTCACATTTGCTCCTAGACTAAAATCCCAACCTGACAACACATTCAAAATATCTGCGCACGAAAATTCTTGCACTTCAGTAGGTATATCGAGTCCTAATTGTGATTGTTTCAAAATCCAACGTTTAAATCACGTGAAATATTTGGGTGTTGTAGTTGACAGTGTCATGTCCTGGCATGAGCATGTCCAATCAGTATCTTCTCGAATCAGAAAACTGATATTTGTTTTTCGGAAACTGCGAGGTAGTGCTGATGAGGGTACTTTGAAGACGGCTTATATCACCTTAGCTCAATCAATACTAAGTTATTGTATTTCTGTCTGGGGCTCCTCGACAGTGACCAATCTCATACCGCTGGAACGGGCCCAGCGTGCGGTGTTGAAAGTTATGGCTTTCAAACCTATCTGGTATCCTACCGCACAACTTTATGAGCTATGGCAGGTTCTTTCCGTGCGTAAGCTTTTCGTACTGTCCGTTCTTCTACGTAAACACAGATCTTGTAATTTTGATCCTGAGTTAGCCTTGAATACAAGATTGTCAAATAGAATCTTCAAAGTCGAAAAATGTTCTACCAAGCTTACCAGTCGGCACTATTTGTACCTTAGCTCAGTCCTATATAATAAAATTAACTATAAATTGCGTTTTCACAGCTTATCTTTTCGAGAGTGTAAGCAAGTTTTGTGCAAGTGGCTCCTTAGTTTAAAATATGAAGATGTCGAGTCTCTTGTTTAACAAAATGAATGACATTCAACACACATAACACGCATCACACACTCACGTTAACACACACACTCACCCACACAAACACACACACACAAACACACACTCACACGCACTCAAACACACACGCACACACACACGCGCACACACATTCCACACCCAAGCGTGCACCCGCGCGCGCGCGTACTTACTTACTACACTTACATGTATAAGAAAGTTTTTGTTTTTTTCTTTTATATAATATAGTCTCTAGTTAGACCTTAGATTTCGGTTAATTTATTTGTATTTTTTGCAAATTTGTATAACTTCGAGGTGGGCGCTAATAACTGCGACACAGTCTTTGACTACTGTGGTTATTAACGATAATATTGTTTTTGTACCAGGCTTTAGATACAAATAAATTATTGTTTATTGTTTATTGTTTATTGTTACCTACTATACATTTTGACATGCTTTCCACGTTACATGTAAGGTCCTTATTATTCTTACCTGCAGTTCTACAATAAATATTGTTATTAGTGAAATTTCAATCGTTAAAATTATTATACCACATATTTATACCAATAGTAATAAAATCTTACGTAGGCAACACATTTTGTAACTCTGCATACATCGGCAAACTATTGTCTTGTTTTCTATAAAATACGAAAATATAAATTATAATATTGGGTACAATTTAAATAAAGATCTGATATTTGAAGGAAATACATCTTTAAATTAGTATGTAGGTATACATACCCTTCTGTGAAATCGACTGAAATTATTTTATTTTTCACCTAAATGACTCCATGGCTTCACTCCCCGAACTTTGTTCTAATTTCCTGAAATATTTTTATTATTTGTAATACTGCTAAGTGAATAATTGTAAATAGTTTTACAGAACTTTCGTGATAACGGGGCGAAACGCGATAATCATTGTGAAGTAGGTACATGATAATATTTAGGTATTACTGTTTGAAGTGACGACAGTTTTTATATTATTTATATTCACAACCGGGTACCACTTAGAATTCTCAATCACTGAGGACCGTTGTAACCACTGCTGCATCATCGCAGCCGAAAAGTCAAACAGTAGGTACAGAAACCAATACCTACCAAAAAGTAGGTATCTCCTAAGTATATAAAACTGGAAAACATTTAATTTTATTCTATTAGAATTGTATAAATATGACGATTACAACCTTTTCTTAGTCATATTCTTACATTGCTCAATTAAACAAAGTTTCCTTTTCCTTTTAGAAAATCGTTGACATTTTTTTCCCATTTTTAATTATGAATAATCGCACGTTATTGTTATAAATTTAGCGCAGTGATCTATGGCGCGCGGTAGCTCCACTGGCACAGACCCGTCGCTGACAATGGTCGGCAGCGGACTGAGGGTAGACTGACTGCATACAAATACGCGGGCGCACTAGCTCATACCATAAGGTCGTATACGACAAAACGGTTTTTTTCGTTTCATTTAAAAACTACAAACCATTTTAAAAAATCCAACTGGCATTTTGAAGTGAGTGTGTAGACTAATCTACTAAAAAATTTTAGAGACTTAAATCGGTCTAGTTTACCTGCAAAATGCAAATCTCTGTTTTTAACGAGGTTTCTTTGACATTTTTTTCTCTGTTATAAAAGTTAACGAATCGTGTTTCTGCAACTGACAAAATGACGTCAATAAAATGAAGAATTAGTTTATCAAATATCACTTTCATATGTTTTGTAATTGCTGTGAAAAATCGAGATCCCTGCCGCCAATATTACCGATTCGTCGTCTTAAGTCTAGTTATGTAATAAGTAACTACCTCTATAGAAGCTTGGCTTTATCCTTGCGTGGAATTCTACTTTCCGTTGGAATTTCCGCAATTATTCTAGCCTTTGTCACTCAAAGAATTATATTTGACTAGCAACCGCCCGTTGTTTCACACGCGTAGTTCTCGTTCGCTTAGGAATATCGGGATAAAAAAGTACCTACCCCAATGTTTCATCAAAATTCATTCATTAGTTTTTGCGTGAAAGAATGACAAACAAACAAACTGACATACCTACGCGCATTTATCATATTAGTAAGAAGAAAGATACTTAAACATAACTGTAAGGTCCAGGTGTTGTTCATGTTACCACGAGTAAGGTTGTAGAGAAATAAACCTTAATAAGGATCATAGATCTTAGATTCAATATTCATATGGAAGAAAAGTTGAATTATGTGATAACTTTTAACAAGTAAATATAGTAGAATGTCGCCCTGACGAGACATGAGACAAGTTGCTTTTTTTCTACTATATTTACTTGTTTAAAAATTATCACATATAAATAGCATTGTAAAATGCAAAATTAAAAAGATTTTAAAGTTCAATTAGTATGAAGAGCGAACTCAAAATGTAGGCAGCTTTAAATATTTGAGGTCGTTGGATCCTAAAAGTTTGAGAACGAAGTGAAAAATGTTGTCGTCATCAAATAACACAGCTCGTGACAAATTTTCACATTAATGACCCTTTTCGAAAAATGTTTCATGAAATGTGTCTGTAGTTAAACTTTTGCTTTTACTTTCAACCAGGAATTAATGTTTATGTAACGGCATAATAAAAATGGAAATCCGGTATCAAATATGTACGAATTGATCAAATTATGTAGGTACCAACTTTTTTTAGAGACTTTTTATTTACAAAAGAGAATAGAGAAATAAATATTTATAAGTAAAACATTAAAAATTACATTTTTATAACTTTTTAATAAAAATATTTGTCGTTGAAGTGACAATAACTCTATATAATTATACTTAACTCTAATTTTTTACGAAATCTTCCCTCCTCCTAACTATACTTTTTTAAATGTAATAGACATAAAATTCATTTTGCGTGGACTAAAGTTTATTTTATCTGGAATTGCCTTTTTTAAGTATCCATTTTAAACTCGGTGGAAATAGCAGCTATATGCACAAGAAAATATTTACGTGTTCACAATATTCATTCATAGAAAATGTTAGTTAGGAGGTATTTTCACTTCATCCACGCAACGATATTTTAACGGCCTCGCCTCACTCTGAGCCATCATCAAAATTCAGCATTTTTGCTGCTCAATTTGTGGAAAATTGTAGTAAATAAGTAAAGAGATCGCTTCGCGCTGGTAGGACGTGATTTCTGGTCTTACGCATGACGGCGGATACAAACTAAATAAATAATTTCTATGACGTTCAGAAGGGACGCGCCGAAAAACACGCCGCCGATCCCTCCGATGTCAACTGAAAAAAAAACAGATTGGATAAGATTATACAAGTTATTTTTTGTTAAAACTTGTTGGTACGGTTGATGAATTTTGACCAGGGTTTACCGATGATCTATGGGGGTGAAGTGTGTTCGTCAACTATGGGTGTGATGACTAATTACTCTCATTAGCTTGGCTCATTAGAAATCCATACGACGACCTGCTAGCTGATTAACCAACTCTGTTGCTAACATATTTTAATTGACATTTATTGAAAGTGCAGTTACATTGCTGCTTTAGTAAGATAGCTGTGACATTGATTTTTACTAAAGCAGCAATGTGACTGCACTTTCAATCAAACGTTGATAGAAACAAGATACATAATCAGGGGGCTGGGCCCCTACCGCGCAAGTGTCATCGACATCGACTTCATTTGACAGATGGATGTGACATATTACTCTTAGTCTTTGGTAAGTTTTCATTTGTGTCAAAGAGAAGCAGCAATGTGTCACATCCATCTGTCAAATGAAACCGATTTCGATGCCGACGACACTTTCCCGGTACGGTCCCTGTTTGGCGCAGGGGTACTAAACCCACCTACTGCGCCAGAGGTTCCGGGTTCGATTCCCGGACAAGACAAATATTTGTGTGCATGAACATGTCTATTTGTCTTGGTCTGGGTGTTTAATATGTATTTTATGTATGTATTTAAAAAAAAAGTATATACTATTATGTTTATCCGTTATCTAGTATCCATCACACAAGTTCTTCATGAGACTTAACGTGGGCTAGACAATTGGTGTGATTGTATACAATTATTTATTTATTATTATTTCTTTATTATTAATCTAAAAGTCAATTAGTGGGCAAAATCGAAAGTTATGGTGTCAAAATCGGAAATGGTGAGATACGACAGACTTGCTCTTGTTAGGGATTAGGCAGGCAGACACGCAGTGACCACAAAGTGACGAGTATTTAGCCATTATTTTTAACTAGTGACCACCCGTTACTACATCAGTGCATCTAACAGCCTCTGTGGTCTAGTGGTACAACCACCGGTAACAGGCCCAGGGGTCCCGAGTTCGATCCC
The DNA here is from genome assembly GCA_910589605.1 of Chrysoteuchia culmella. Taxonomy (NCBI): domain Eukaryota; kingdom Metazoa; phylum Arthropoda; class Insecta; order Lepidoptera; family Crambidae; genus Chrysoteuchia; species Chrysoteuchia culmella. The sequence goes on along the minus strand of OU342654.1, from coordinate 5,000,476 downwards.
AAGCGGGGGTACATATTGTATTCGGTTTGGTTGGTGGTAGGAATTGTTGTAAGTCCGCCTGGCTAGCTACCAAAATTTTATCTAAGCCTGACGCCATAATAACAATGTTTTCAGCATTGTTGTGTTCCGGCAATTTGAGATAAGATATCCAGGTCCTCAGTGGCTGAGGATTCCGGGAGAGGCTCGCTACCATCTTCAGCCTTATCAATACTTAACATCAGGTATGATGAAGGCTAAGAGCCTCACCGTCGTTCAAAAAAAAAACTATAAGAACTTTGCTCAATAACCTGTCTAATAACGTGACAGAACTCACCCACAAGCCCTAAAGTAAGCCTGATGGCTTCCCTTCGCACCCTTAAGGCAGGCAGCTGGGCGAGCTTTACAATACCTCGAGTCCCCTTAGCTTTTACTTCTGGGGGAGTCTTCTCAGTATGGCGGCTGAAAAGTAACACATAAACTTAGGCATAATGGACTTCACATGCTCCTATGAAGGTATGAACCGGTCAGCTCGTTCCAGTTACTCTATTCATGAATACCATAAACATCGTCGCGACAACCCAGACTATTCACGGAGTAAAAGTATATGCGGTTTTCTAATATATCATTAGAAATATCCAAATATTTTTAACGAACGAGAGGTCCTACCATCTGTTGTTATCGGAATATTTAAATAATGATGATTGAAGGACGGAGCTTTTGTATAGCTCTATATCACTTAAAAATATTGCATTAACATTGCTCAAGTCGTGATAAGACCCTATCAGTTAGTCATTTCGGCAAATACTTACGATATAAACGCGTGTACCAACTTGTATTCTACTTCTTCACAGCTCATGGGACAGTCACAGGTAAGGCTTTGAAATGCTCCTGAAGATGACAACGGTTCATTTCAATAGTTTTATTGCTTCATCACAAAATATTAACTAAGAGGTTGGGGAATAATTTTTTAAAACATTTTTTAATATAGTTTAGGTATATTCAAAGTCAAAGTCAAGTCAATATCATTTATTCAGTCTAGGCTGTTACAAGCACTTATGAACGTCAAAGAAGCTACGCCATTAACTAAAGTATGTAGGTGCCATTTTGTTCGATAACTTTTTGCCATCTTGTAGGTAGGGACATGATCCCATTGCTACAGAAATTTTGGGGCTTCTGATGAAAATACCGCGACAAGTGGTTTTGGCAGTCCTCTCGTGATGTTAACCTGACACTGCCTAAAGAATTTTGAAGAGACTGAAACAGATGGAAATCTGAAAGTGCAAGGTCAGGACTATACGGCGGATGCATTAACACCTCCCAGCCAAACTCTCTTAATTTTTGCTGAGTGTCTAAAGATGTGTGAGGTCTAGCGTTATCATGATTGAAAACCACACCCCTTCTGTTGATTAATTCCGGCCGCTTTCTCTCAACTTCTTGCTTTATTCTCATCTGTTGTTCGCAGTAGAGTTCGATAATCGATGGTCCTGCCTAGTGGTAACAGCTCATAATGAATAATGCCCTTCCAATCCACACACAGCATCACCTTGTTGCGAGTTAACCCGCGTTTCGCCACAGTCTGTGAAGCCTGACCGGCCTTTGACCACGACCTTTTTCGCACGTTCTTGTCGTACGTGATTCACTTTTCATCACCAGTTATCAGCCTCTTCAAAAATGGTTCGGTTTCATTATGTTACGACGTAAAGAATCACAAATGAGTACACGGGTCGCATTAGGTTTATTTCAGTGAGCTCGTGAGGTACCCAAATATCAAGCTTTTTTGTGTACCCAATTTTTTCAAATACGCCGAAACTGTTATTGGTCAATTCCCAGTTCTTCAGCTACGTCGTAATCACTGATATGCTGATCTGGTTCCACTCTTTCAAAACTGGCATCCATTTTATCCGTAATAGAGCGACCAGAGCGATGTGCATCTTTGACATCAAAATTTCCGGATTGAAAACGCTTTAACCAAATTTGTGCTACACTCACAGACATTGCACTAGGTCCATAAATATCGCGAAAAAATTTCGCGGCTTGCGTTGCATTTTTACCTTTTGAAATCATTGTTTTAATTAGTAAAATTTTAAAATATCGAATTTCTTCGTTAGATTCACTCATCTTGACAGTAAGAAAAACAAATGAACATCACACATTTTCCTAATTAGAATTTGGAATTATCTTCTTTAAAATTTAAACTTTTAATGATACCAAAACCGGCCAGATACAAAGAGTATAGTCAAAGAGATTTTATTACGAGGTCATACATACTATAATATGCGAAAAGGCTTTTTCCCCAACCTAATATTTATCATTTATTTTCAACATTAATTTCAAACTAATAGGTAATACCTTGCTCCTTATTAATAAACGTGTAGTAAAGTTACACCTAGGTTTATTTATATCATGTCTGTCTCTCACTACATTTTACTTTATTTTATGATTATTAATAATAGGGCAAGATGCCATCTTGTCGTTATCAAAAAATAAGAAAATTCATTAACTCACAAAACCTCGATTTCCAAATTAAAATAAACATATCCCATTTTGTATATACTTAACCTTGGTTTTGATTAAGACATGTCAATCCCTGGATATCACAAAAAGGTATGCCTCCTGCAAAGAAACGCCAAGTTTATTAAACATTCGGAGCGAATAATAAGGAGGCGTCAGCCTTATAAACGAATTTAGGAGGAAAAATCGGAAGACCAAGAGGAGACGTTGAATACATATTAACTAGAAATTCCTAAAATAAGATCGAGAAATTATTTTAGAAAGACACGTTGGTGATCATTAGATATTTGGCACAGTAAAATCAATAATTATGCAAGAAAATTGAGATATACCTTCCTAGGAATATCAGTAAGATTGTCTTTACAAATTTCACTTATAATATTTTTTTTTTAATCTTAATTTATCCTAGCTGTAACAAAAAAATATGATTCCTCAACATAGCCTTTTTACTAGTTATCTCTCAAATTAATATCCCAAATGTTTCGACATGTATCCCAAATCGGGGCATTTGAGACCGTACCAAGGGTTTAGTAACTTAATCGACGCAATCGCATAAGAAGAAAAAGAAACCGCCTCCGTGGTCTAGTGCTACAACCACCGGTATCAGACCCAGGGGTCACTGGTTCGATTCCCAGCGGGGGTACATATTGTATTCGGTTTGGTTGGTGGTAGGACTTGTTGTAAGTCCGACTGGCTAGCTACCACCATCTTATCTAAGTCTGACGCCATAACAACAATGTTTTCAGCATTGTTGTGTTCTGGCAGTTAAAGATAAGATAGCCAGTTCCTCAGTGATTGGGGATTCCGGGAGAGGCTCGCTTCCATCTTCAGCCTTATCAATACTTAACATCAGGTATGATGAAGGCTAAGAGGATCCCCGTACTTCATAAAAAAAAAAAAAAAAAAAAAAACGAGCAATCTTCATCATCGTCAACAACCAATTAATAAGAAGAATGTTCCATGACCACAGATTAGTAAATAGTTACTTCTTAACTCTCTCAGAAATGTTGGTATAGCCTACTCTTTACGGTGCGCGCGAAAATATACCGTATATATTTCAGGCGTAAGTTTGCTATCGCTTTACAGAGCCGCGCGATCGCATGACCTTGAAATAATTCAACCCTACATTTGGGTATCCGAATGTCTGCCGGCCGGTAGGTAATTAATTAAGTACATGGAGTGAACTAGGCCTGCGTGCTCAACTCGGGTTGATGAGTGTTTACGACTTCAAATTCAACCAGGACCAATGGATTAAACATGCCTTTCGAAGAACCACAAAAAATGGAAGAGCTCTCAAGATAATGTATTTTAAGTTACCTATCATGAGATGGGTCGATGGATCTTTCGGGATCGACCAAAAAATAAAGTACGCTAACTACTGCGCCAGAGAACTCTTCATAAAATCATGGTCACAGTCAACGGCAACTCTTCATTGGCCACGACATCTTGACGGATGATTGTTACAGAATCAGCAGTTCTACGTGTCTAAGACATGCGACAGTCTTTGGTGGGTCTATAGTCCAATGGCAGCACGAAAGAAGACGGATTACGGCCCATAGAAAATTACCCCACGTCCTACAGCAAAGTGATGTACCTAAAAAAACAATAAAAAATAATATAAAAATATGGCATACTTCCGAACGCCATCCTTACTGTCTGACATACGAAAAAAATGCTATGAAAATTCTTTCAGGCGCAATATAATATACTTAAATACTAATAAAACTAATAAATAATAATAATAATATAAAAAATAATGACTTTAAAAAAGGAAATAAAATACATTAACCTTACCCTACGTCCTAAAGCTCTTCTAATAATTATTAAAGCAAGGTTCAACAATATGTAAAGTTATGCAATATAGAACCTATTTATCAAAATCACTTTCAATAGTACAGAAATTCTCAGATGGTGGTAGCTATTACACAATAACAATTCATTTGTTCGATGATCGAGTACCATAATCCAAGTCGAGTCAAGAGCCGAGCGTTTCTCCTTATTGTTGTATATTTTAAGTATTTTAGTATATTCATTATATTGCGCCTGAAAGAATATTAATAGTATTTTTTTCTTATGTCAGACAGTAAGGATGGCGTTCGGAAGTATGCCATATTTTTATATTATTTTTTTATTATTTTTTGAGGTTCATCACTTTGCTGTAGGACGTGGGGCAATTTTAATCCTTCTTCTTTTTTGCCAAATCTGCGCCTGCAGCTGTTGATTGTACCTTATGTTAATTATTTACCCAATTCCGGCATCAAGTGGTGGGTGCAGTTGCAAAGATTCATCTGTGCAGTAATTCTGCAGTAGATCTGACAAGCGCTATTAGAGTATCCTTTAAAGGGCCAGTTGGGAAGGGCAGGCGTTTCGTCTTTGTACAGGCAACCACGCATCGACGGCGACTTTGTGCTCACTGATTTGTCACTTATTGTCTGTTCCGCCTGGAAATATAAAATAAAGATAGTAGGTATTTCCTAATAATATACTAACTATTACTAACGTAGTATTACTAAGGATGGATTAACAAAAAAAAATGTAGTCGCTTTTACCATACTAACATTTTGTATTCCTACCTAACCTACTAAACGATTGAAAAAATTATCCTCAATAACACACAAAAATGGAAGATTGGCCTTCAATAACTTAAATAACTAATGTAAGTTAACGTAGCCATTAGTTATCTCCCTTATATTAATATAACAAATAAGCAGCATAAATTAGCAGAAGCATCATACCTACCTGTAGGAGAGCTTCAAAATCTGTGGTCTTCGCCAAAATCGTAGGACGCCCGAGGACATTCACTGTTCCAACAGACACCATTTCGTCAGGCGCATGAATTCTAACCTGAAAAAATATTTATTGAAACTATACGGGTTTTTTTAGCAATTCTAATTCACAACATTAGATTTTCATATTAGAAAAAAAATATCTCAACATCCCATCGCATCTGAGAAAATTTAAGAAAAGTTGTTTTTATATTATAAGTAGGGTAACCTGTACTAATCTTGGCACCCCCATTTTTTTATGACATTTAAACGCAATTATTATGGAATTTTCATGGAAATACAATGCGTCTTCTGATATAATTAAAATCACACATTGCAACACTCTAAAACTTTCATACTAGATTAATATGGCAACACAGTGTTGAAAAAAGAGGTATACAAATTTTTTTGTTATTATACTTTTTACTATTATAAAGAGTAATATTTATTTTTAGTTGATATGTTTATAAGTGATATTACAAGTTTTAATTTATATTTATATTTATTTTGTGATCATAACATTAATTAATTAGTGTGCCAACTATTAGTAAAAAGCTTATATGAAAGTGCAATGATTGGCACTTATGCCAGCCAAATTTTGATAGGAATTATTGTGGCAAGTCTTATTAGTGTGTATCTTTATGTTGCCTTTTGGCCCAATTGTGGTATCTGACTCAATTATGGCCGCTGAACCGGATTTGGCCGCTGATAGTCATGTCGCCACTAACCTGATTGTACGAGTTGACAATCGTACATACATATTTTTTCTATATAAACATAATATTAAGGTCGCGTCATTTTCGCCGCGTTTCGTAAACGCGTGCAATTTGTTAAATCATTATATTTTTATAATGCAATAAATCAGTGACATTTTAACACTCGAACGGGACGGTTTTATTTATCATTCATCGATCGTCTACCTTATCATATCAATTATCATATTCTATTTAATGTAAGAAGGCTTTAGCATTGGCCCTTACATTCTTTTTTTGGTCCTTCGAACATTCTTTTTTGGTCTTTCAGTTTTTTAAGTTTCGCGCGGGTTACTCAAACGCAGGACCTAGTGTGGACTTTATCAAATTACGTGAAAGTGATTATTTACTTACACTTAGATTTTTTATATGAAACGTCAAAGTGAATTAACAGTGTGACCTTTATAGTGATACATTTTGTGTACTTTTTATCATCTTTCGGCGGGCCAGGAGGCTTGCTATTCCTATATCATCAGTCAGCGGGCCAGGAGGCTTGCTATCTCTTTATCAACTCTCAGCGGGCCAGGAGGCTTGCTTTCTCTCTATCAAACTCAGCGGGCCAGGAGGCTTGCTAAGGCAGTATCAGCACCCAGTAAGCCAGGAGGCTTGCGGTATCATCGCTTGGATCACATCATACAATAGTGGGCCAGGAGGTTCACTCGTGTTGCAGGTTATCAGCGTCGCATCGCAACTTCGCTTCAGCTTCTAATTGAAGTAAGATTGTTCCCTATTATTTTTTAATTTATTTATCACCATGGAAGATTTATTAGCACGTCAGAGCAATATCATCGAATCTATCATTTCTATCAAAACGAACTTCGGGAAGGATTCCGCGAGTAGGAAAACGCCGGAATACATACAACGGAGAATCAATGGACTTAATGAACTTTGGAAGGAATTCGAGCTTAATCATCAACGTTTATCACTGGATTATGAAGACAAGAATGTTGTCTATTATTCTGAAAATCATTTTGAAAGAACCAAGGAAATGTATCATGCCCTTCAACACACTTTGCTTAGCTACCAAAAGCAAGATAAAGCAACGGCTACCACATCAACTTTAGTAACTCAAATGCTATCAAAACAACGTACTAACTTTAGGGCCCTCAGCCGTTTAATAAATAGTATCAACCCTGAAGAGATATCCGAAAAATGGGAACTTGAAGATGAACTCCGCAAAATACAGAGCCGCTGGAATATTATCGAGACCCAACATTTGGATTTAGATGACATCCTACAAGGTGAAGATTTAGAATACGAAGTGGAACTCGCTTCTTATGAAAAAGACTTTAAAAATATGAAACGGGCACTGAACCGGAAATTATCATCTACCGCTCATATTCAACAATCAACTCCGCAACTAGATATACCGATCTTCACCGGAAAATACTCTCAGTGGCCAACCTTTTACGATCTTTTCACCGAAGCCATTCACAATAATAACTCCCTTACCAACTCACAAAAAATGCAGCATCTGAAAGGGAAGGTCAGGGGGGAAGCGGAGCGATTAATTCAGCATCTTCACATATCATCTGAAAATTATAATACGGCATGGGAAATCTTAGTGCATAGGTATGATAACAAACAGCTGTTATTCACCAATCAGATGGAGACGCTGCTCAATCAACCAAACGTCCAGAAGCAGTCAGCTTTTGAGATCAAGAGGATTCATGACACGTCTGTGGAGTGTATACACGCCATTCACAACTTAGGCGTGGATACCAACACCTGGGACCCTATTCTCGTCCATCTGTTGTCCAAAAAGTTAGACGGCGAAACATTAAAAGACTACAAGGAGGCTAGGAAATCTCCACGTGACTTGCCGGAATTACAGGAATTTATATCATTTTTAGAGACTAAGTTTACGGCTCTCGAACCTATGCATAAGAAAGAGCGAGATATCAGTACACCATCAACATTATCAAAGCATGTAACCAACCCAAGGTCACTATTTTATTCGCCCAAAAATAATAATCGCGAAAAATATCAGGGCAAAACTTATCATACGCGAGCAACAAAATGTCCGGTCTGCAATTTTAATCACGATTTATTTCAATGTAGGAAGTTCATTAACCTGACACCCGGTGCAAAGTTGAAAACAATTACAAAATATCAAGTATGCAAGAATTGCCTGTACAAGCATTATGAAAATCCATGCCTATCAACTAAACGTTGTAAAGAATGCAAGGGTGACCACAATTCCTTATTACATGAAGCCTTTGCAAACAACATCTCTGCAATTCCAGGTACATCTCAGCAGCGTCCTGAAACCAACTTATCAGAAAATAAACAAAATATCAAACAACATAATGTAAATTACGTCGCTGGAGAAAATGAAGAAATATTGTTAACTACTGTATTATTAAAAGTTTTATCAGATAACGGAACATTTATTACTCTTCGCGCCCTACTAGATCAGGGGTCGCAGATATCCTTGATATCAGAGAATGCAGTGCAGTTGTTAGGCCTGCAACGTCATAAATATCATGCGTCAGTGTCGGGTATTGGACACGGATCCAAGCAAAGCAGGGGGATGGTTAATATAGAATGTCATTCCATCTACGACGACTACAGCTTTACAACCCAAGCTTTAATTATATCAAGGGTAATTAACAACTTACCAAACCATTCCTTTATGAAAAAATCATGGTTACACTTGCAACATATCAACTTAGCAGATCCAGACTACAACGTCTCGGGTCCTATTGACCTATTACTGGATGCTAGTGTATATTCCCAAATATTAATGGATGGACTTATCAGGGGACCATCACATTCACCCATTGCACAGCAGACTAGAATAGGCTGGATTTTATCAGGAAACGTCAAAACATTTAATTGTAATGTCGTAATTAATGATGTATCAGATTTAAGCAAATATTGGGAAATGGAGGAGATCTCAGCTTCCAATACAAATGTATCATCTGGTGAACAGTTTTGTGAAGACTTTTATTCATCGACCACAAAACGTTTGGAAAACGGGATGTATGAAGTCTGTCTTCCTATGAAACCTGAGTTCGAGAAGCAGCTCGGTTCGTCAAGGCCGAAAGCGGTAGCACAATTTTATCAACTGGAGCGCAAAATGGTTAACAACACGATGTTTTCGGATAATTATAAAGATTTTATGCAAGAATATCAGGATTTAGGACACATGGTCTCGAGTAGTAATAGTGGAGGACTGTCGTACTATCTACCACATCACGGCGTGCTTAAGTTAGATTCTACATCTACAAAGCTAAGGGTCGTTTTTAACGCCTCATCTAAAACATCGTCGGGTCAGAGTCTAAATGATGTTATGGAACAGGGACCCAATTTACAAGCGGATCTCCAGACTCTTATCATAACTTGGCGCCAGTACCGCTATGTGATGACTGCTGACATCGAGAAAATGTTTCGTAAAATATTTGTAAGTGATCGTTATCAAAACTTGCAATCAGTAGTATGGCGCAACTCTATTGACGAACCTCTCCTAAATTATCAACTAACAACTGTGACGTACGGAACCAAGGCCGCGCCATTCCTTGCGATGAGAACACTTAAACAGCTGGCATCAGATGACGCTGAAAAATATCCTTTGGGGGCTGCGGCTTTGAATAGTTGTTTTTATATGGATGACTATCTTGGAGGTCACTTTTCATTGGAAATTGCAAAAGAGATCCAAACACAATTAATTAACATCTTACGTGAAGCTGGGATGAACATACGTAAATGGTCGAGTAACGAAGAAGAGCTCGTCAAAGATTTATCAAGCAATCAATTAAACAGCCCTTACGAATTTCGTTGTTCGGAATCACGAAAAACGTTAGGTCTGAAATGGAACCCGTCCTCTGACTCATTTACCTACGATAACAAATTCGAAACATCCGAACTTAAACATCATACAAAACGCGAATTTTTATCAGACATATCAAAAATTTTCGACCCCATCGGATGGATATCACCATTATCAATTAAAGCTAAACTCCTATTTCAAAAGGTGTGGGCCACAGGTGTATCATGGGATGAAAAATTACCATCAAATATCATCCAAGAATGGACTATATTACGCAACGACTTTAAAAATATCAACAACATTAAAATACCTCGTTATTTAGGTAACATTCAACACGAATATCATTTACACGGCTTTAGCGATGCATCAGCAAAAGCATACGCTTGTGCCATATACTGTATTACGACTGACGATAAGGGCGAGCGCACATCGCGTTTGATAGCAGCGAAAACTAAGTTAGCACCGCTTAGTCAAACAGTTTCCCTCCCTCGACTTGAACTGTGTGGAGCACTGTTATTATCACAGCTAATGAAAAAGGTAAAGGATGCATTACCAAGCGAAAATATTATCATCCATGCCTGGACCGACTCGATGATAGTTTTAGGATGGATTCATGGAGATCAGTCCCGATGGAAACAGTTTGTTGCTAATAGAATCCAACAAATTAAGGAGGTTATCTCACCAACAAGCTGGAATTATGTAAAATCTGAAGCGAATCCAGCAGATTGTGCTACCAGAGGAGTCACAATTTCGCAGTTATCAGAGAATCGTTTGTGGTGGGAAGGACCAGAATGGCTATTATCATCTGTACCAGAACACATATCAGAAGTGTCATATGTTGAGCCCGACATAGAAACAAAGAAAATCGCTCATAGTGTGCACGCAGCCTTACATCAAAATCAGTCAGTAATTATAATTGAATTATTGAATAAATACAGTTCAATCACCTTAATTGTTAGAATTATTGCTAGAGTGTTACGTTTCATCACTGGAATACGAAACCGGTGTAACATATCAACAGATAAAACTTTATCATCGATTGAATTAAATAATTCTTATAATATTATCATTAAAACGGTGCAAGCTATGGATTTTTGTAAAGAATTATCATATATCAGAGAAAAAGGACATGTCCATAAGAATAGTAAATTAGCGAGTTTAAGTCCTTTTATAGATGAGAATGGATTATTGAGAGTTGGTGGCCGCCTCCACCATTCCGACATCAGCTGGTCTGCAAAACATCCTATCATACTAAGCGGCCACAATAGATTCACTGAGCTTATCATAACGCAAGCGCATATCACAACATTACATGGTGGAGCGCGGCTCACACTAACATATATCAGAAATAAATATTGGATTATTAGTGGAATGTCGACCGTGAAAAGAGAATTAAGGCGTTGTGTTAGGTGTCGTCGCTTCAGCCAGAATAAATATCAACCTATCATGGCTGACTTACCACAGCCGAGGGTGGTACCATCCAGACCCTTTACTCATTGTGGAATCGACTTCACTGGGCACGTGGATCTGAAAATCAACAAAGGTCGAGGTGTTCGCACCACAAAGGGATATATATCAGTATTTATTTGTTTATCAACAAAGGCTGTCCACCTTGAACTCGTGTCAGATCTGAGCACTCCATCCTTCCTCGCTGCATTTCGAAGGTTCTGTTCACGTCGTGGAGTTCCAAGTCATGTCTACAGTGACAATGGAACGAACTTCGTAGGCGCTAACAAACTCCAAAAGAGGGAATATCAAGAAATAAAAGATACTATCAATAAGGATTTCTTTAACGACATCTCAGAAATGAACGTAGAGTGGCACTTCAACGCTCCTTCTTATCCTCATGCTGGTGGCCTTTGGGAAGCCGCCGTAAAAAGTTTAAAGTTCCATATCAAACGAGTATTAGGCGACCAGAAACTAACATATGAGGAGTTTATCACCGTTCTACATCAAGTGGAAGCATGCCTAAATTCAAGGCCACTCTGCGCTCTGACTGAAAATCCTGAAGATCCTATCTTAACCCCTGGACACTTCTTAATAGGTGGGCTCCTACTTACAAAACCTCAGACAGAACCCGAATCTGTAACTTTATCAAAGAGATGGCAGCTCGTCCAGTCTATAAACAAACAGTTTTGGAAGTGTTGGTCTTCAGACTACCTGCAACAGCTGCAGTTAAGATCAAAATGGAGAACGGCGAATAAAAATATCGAGGTTGATGACATCGTTCTAGTTAAAGAAGACAACCTCCCACCCGGGAAGTGGGCAATGGGTAGAGTACAGGAGTTACACCCGGGAAAGGACGGTCAAGTGAGGGTCGTATCATTGAAAACCAAAACCAATATCATAAAGCGACCAGTTATCAAATTAGTGCCCTTGGTAACACGAGAGCAAGGTGAAGAACCGATCTTACCATCACCTAGTCGCGAAGAGCCCTTACGTCCTATACCTCGTCAAGAAAGGCCTCGTCGTACTAGACGTAGTAATATTAAGAATTTCTTCTTAAGCCTCGTCATGGTTTTATCATTTTTTATATCACCTAGCATGCAACAAGGACAACAAGACTTTATTATCACACCTGTAAACAGTAATCAAAGTATTTATTTCGATAGAATATCAAACATTCAGCACATTCGAGATGAATGGAACCTTATCATATATTACAACATGAGTACCTATTGGGATGGTCTATCTAATATACAAAAATATGTGACGCATATCAAGGAAAGTTGTTCGTCTAATGATTATCAAAGTGTCATATTACAACTTGAACACGAGCTCGATGAAATAAACCATTACAATCAGCTGTTAAGAAATCAATTTATTCGGAGGTTCAAACGAGGATTAGTGAATGGTGTTGGTTACATTGCAAACTCATTGTTTGGTATCCTTGATGAAAGGTTTGCCGATCAATATCAAAGGGACATAGAACGTATACAGAAAAATGAGAATCATTTGCAAACCCTTCTTCATAATCAAACTATAGTAATGGAGGCCGAGTATAACATATTAAAGAGACACGAGAATATCATGCAAAAGCAGTTTTCACTTATAGATAATCATATTAATAATGTGACTGCTGAGTTAAATAAAGTTCGTTTGGTGACGTCACAATCGGCTTATATAACGTATTCATCACTGGCCGCCCATGTTATCATATCCAACATTCGACGTATTCAAGAAACCCTTATTGGCACCGTGACTGATATAAATGACGGTCGTATCAATACAAACCTCTTATCACCGCAACAGCTGCAAAAACAAATAAATATTATATCTGGTCGCCTGCAAAGGGATCTCGTACTACCTTTAGATGGCTCAAATATCATTAATTTTTATAAATTACTGAGAGTAGCAGCGAGAGTTACCGACAAATTTCTCATCATTGAAATCCAAATACCTATCTTGAATAACGAAGTTTTCGAACTAGACCGGATCATCAGCATCCCTCAGAAACGAGAAGATCGATATTATCAGCTGATTCCGAAATATCCTTATATTGGTTTTAATATCAACAAGGATTCACTTATATTTTTATCAGATTTGGACCTTCAAGCCTGTCGTCACTCTTCTACAGAAAAGCTGTTATGTTTTCTAAATAACCCTATCTACAGCACTAAAATAAAACAATCCATTTGTGATATCAATTTAATTGACGGTGGCATTGACTCATCGCCGTGCAAGTCGGAGGTATCAAGTTGTAAAGAGAGCTGGATTAAGTTACACTCCGATAACGAATGGTTATTTACATGTTGCGAGCAATGCAGTGTCCGCATAATTTGTCCAGCTGGAATTACGTCACAGACTATGACAGGTAGCGGGGTCATTCACTTAGGACCCATGTGTACTTTGAAGGGCAATGATTTCGTATTACATTCACACAATTACTACTTCAATAAAGTAAATATCAATCAAAAGCTCGAAATTCCACATTCTTCTGTGCTAAATAATATCATGAACACTTCCTCCATCAATATCCCGAAGATTGAGAGTCATGAGGTCGATTGGGATTCATTGAAAACACAGATATCTGACGTGAAGGAACAATCTAATACTGAACTACGAATACACGACGTTCATCATTATAGTCTCGGATATATCATCGTCGGCTTGATTGTGCTGACGGCAGGCATCATCGTGTTCCGACGGCTGCGGCAGCGGCGCGCGCGTCGGGCGGCGGCTGCCCCTGCGGCGGCGGCCCCCGACACAGGGGCAAGCGATAGTGTTAGTGAAGTGTTTGTGAATGTGCCGCGTAAAAGCGAAGTTAGTGAAGTCGTTATGAATGTGCGGGGTATTAAAGACACGCCTAGTGAAATCAGACAATCAGTGTTAAGTATCGATAAATCTACCTCTATCTCTCCTATGACGAGTCGTTCGGTCAGATTTGATAATATAAAGGACTAATTTTTGTTCCGGTTTATGTACATCATGTATTTAATGTATAAGTTAAATATAGCTGGACCTTATTTTTTTACTTGCTCTAAACCTATATATTTTTTTAACTAGTTGTTATCATAGCATTAATGAGGCACATCATTTAATTATTGCTTATTTTGTAATTTGCTTTGAATTTAGCCTTATATGTAGTTTATTTCTTGTCTTTCGCGACTTATCAGTTTATGTATCACTGCCCATTCTCCTGGAGGCGCAGGATGTACGAGTTGACAATCGTACATACATATTTTTTCTATATAAACATAATATTAAGGTCGCGTCATTTTCGCCGCGTTTCGTAAACGCGTGCAATTTGTTAAATCATTATATTTTTATAATGCAATAAATCAGTGACATTTTAACACTCGAACGGGACGGTTTTATTTATCATTCATCGATCGTCTACCTTATCATATCAATTATCATTTTCTATTTAATGTAAGAAGGCTTTAGCATTGGCCCTTACACTGATAGTAATAAATTGTGACCACTGATCTGATCTAATATTGGCCTCTGATCCAAATGTGGTCACTAACCCAAATGTGGCAATTGATCCAAATGTGGCTACTGATCCAAATGTGACCACTGATCCAAATGTGACCACTGAGCCATTTGTGGTCTCTGATCCAAATCTGGCTACAGATATAAATGTGACTTTAACCCAAATGTGGACACTAAATATGGCAACTTATCCAGATATGGCCATTGACATAAATGATACCCTAACCCAAATGTGGTCACTGGTACAAATGTAGCTACTAATCTAAAAAGAGCAACTGATCCAGACGTGGCCATTGACCCAAATGTGGCACTTATCAAATATAGCCACTGATACAACCAAATTTGGCTGTTGATCCAAATGTAGCCCTTACCCAATGTGGTCACGAATTTAAATGTGGCAACTGATCCAAATATGGCATTTACCTTTTAAAGAAAACAACAAAAACAAAATAAAACAACATAAATGATAGTGTGGATAAGTGCCAATCAGTATACCTTATGGCTGCCAATGATTGTACTAAGAGTGCCAATGATTGTACTTTTGGCCGATTCTAGACATTTTCTCTTTTATTGTTAGAAGAATGAGATTTTTACGTACTAAATGTTTTGTGAATATACATTAAAGAAAAATTTTAAAATAGTTAATCTTGTCTAAGTATGTTATATAAATAATAATTAACAAATGTAGGTCACGTTTTTCTTAAAGTGCCAATCATTATACAGTTTACCCTACTTTTCCTATTAATATAGACTTCCTTTTGTAAAATAATGCGTCCTTAGTCCAGCAAGTCACTCAGAGTTTTAAATAGATTATGATACTAATAATACCATCCTACTATTTTTAACCGACTTCAAAAAAGAAGGAGGTTATCTATTCGTCGCGTTTTTTTTTATGCATGGACATCGATTACTCGTAGACGGCTGGATTGTAATGATTCAAACGTTATTAGATCAGGTGTATTCCTAAGTGGGTCCCATTTAATAAAATTTCTGAATTTTCTAAAAAAAAAAATACTGTTGTAAAAACCGCAAGATGGCAATAAAGTTCACTACATGGCGCTGCTTATCGGTAAAGCGGTTTGACCCAAACGGTTTGACTCAAACTAGTAGCTGCTTACACTACTAATTTAAGTCAAACGGAAGTGGGGGGGCTTATCCTAACTTAAAAAATTGTGAAATAAAAAACTCTTTATAAAAAAATAAAAACCGACTTCAAAAATCAAAAAGTAAGTAAAGTATGTTTTTTTTTTTTATATAAACTAAATACCTAACTAGATTCAAGCCGGCATTTGGAAAAAGCAACATAATACTCACAGCAATTTCCTCAAGGGCCAAAAACACTAAATACGGTAAGCCTATTTCTTTGTTGACAATCAAAGAGGACTCATTTCCTGTGAGTCTCGAGTTGAACGTGAAGCAGACGCCGTACTCCGTCTCCATTGGAATGAACCTGAGACAAAGGATCGACTTTCACAAAGGGATTTGAATCCTGAAAGATATAAACAAGTATCTTTCAGGAGATTTTTCACGAGGGGCGGTTAACTATGAAACATACTTTCAACTCTCTCACAGAGACACAAACAAAATGAACAGAGAAGTTTTTAAATATCACTGTGCTGTTACTAGTACAACAAAAGTAATGAATCATAACAAATCAAATTAAATGTTTCATTGAGAATTTTCTGGATAAAAACACACACACATTTATCCGAAGTTCGGCACTTTTGTACCGTTAGTTAATAATAATAATAACAATTGCTTACACACATAGTACCAATTATTTAGCCCACGTTAAGTTTCATGAAGAACTTGTGTTATGGATACTAGATAACAGATAAACATACATATATACTTTTTTTTATACATTTACATATTGAACACCCAGACCAAGACAAATAGCACATGTTCATGCACACAAATATTTGTCTTGTCCGGGGATCGAACCCAGGACCTCTGGCGCAGAAGACGGGCCTAGTACCTCTGCGCCAAACATGTCGTAGTTACCGTGGTTATGGGATGACTGGCTATTAATACGTCTATTTTCGAACACTAATTTCACAATTGTTTTAATACGCTTCATCTCTTATAAAAGAAGTTATTACCATTTTTATTTTAGGGTAGGCACTAAATTACGGTAAGTATCTCAACACCCAAGAACATCAAGAACTCTAGAAACTTACTTTTGGAGACAGGATACTGCTTAATTAACCACCAGTCAGACAGCAAGCTGGCACACTTAAACGTGATAGCCATCACTGCTTTTAAAAGAAGAAAGTAGCACCAACCTTTTATCATCATCATCATATCAGCCGCTCGACACCCACTGCGGGGTATGGGCCTCCCCAAAGATCTCCACGACGATCGGTGCTGCGCTGCGCGTATCCAACGGCTTCCTACGATCTTCACCAGATCGTCGGTCCCTCTTAGTCATGGAGCGTCATCCGAGGCGAGGACGCCATTCCAGAACCTTTTACGCCCCAGGAGCCAATAGTTCTTCTTGCTATGTGACCTACCTTTCGCAACAAGGGAAGTGCTTATTGGCCCACCAACAATCCGACAGCAAACTGTTACATTTGGACCTGATGGCCATTGCTGCTTCTCTGAAGCCAGCGAAGCAGGTAGTGTTCTTGCAGCTCGGACAGACCTTACAGAACTTTGGAGTCCAGAAACAGACATCTTTGAGGAATGGGGACACTGCTAGAGGAAGCTTGTGTCTGAAGAATAGAAGATAACATATTTTATAGTATTTACGAGTGATGTTATTGTATTTCTCGCACAGAATTATTTTAGAAATGCATCTTTGTGTATGCAAGCAATATATTAAGAAATTATATTTTAGGTCTCTGTTTCAATCAAAAGCTATAAAGGGGCGAAAAGACGTCCAAAACCCAATTTTAAATTTAAATTAAAATTGATTAATAATTAGTCATCAGGTGCCTTGTTTAAGCACTTTAAAAAATTAAAAGAAGGAATTTTTTTCTCTTCTTCTCGTATTTCTCAATAAAATATTAATTAACAGGAGCAAGGTTAAGGACGATAATGAAGCATTAGTATTCCCTGGAGACGACTAAAGCAGTACTTGAAAATAATAACAATCATCCATTAATGAGTTGCTTATTATATTAGTTAGTAAATACAAAATGGTATAGAAACAAACTTCTACGATAAATTCATTTTTCTCAAACATGCATGGAAATGTTATCATTATTTTCGAAAAAAGAACACGCGAAGTATGATTTACGGACAAAGAAAATCAAATCCATTGCAGGAGCGTTTTTTGAATTTGGAACATTACAAAGAGTATTTAACAACTCCAGCACGCCGTTTCATACAACATTGCTGGAGCGCTGTAATGTTCCAAATTCAAAAAGACGCTCCTGCAATGAATTTGATTTTCTTTGTCCATAAATTATTTTCTTTTAGTAATTATTAAATGTATAATATAAAAAGTATGTTTTATTTCCCTGCATTCTTTTGAGAAAAGCACTGTATATGCCTCGGCGGAAATGGCAATTGCCTGTCTCGTATTAGTGAAGTCCTCGCGTACGGCTCGGCCTTCAAACTCATACTCGACCTGCAATTGCCTATTTCACGGCCTTTGCAATAATGTACTATTAAAAACAAATCTTTATAATTGTTATACCGAGATAGAAGTTTATCAGCACCACAACAGGACTTTCGGATCAACAATTATAATAAGTTAATAAGACTATTTTAATTTTATTTTCTAGGAAGTGAGCTAGTTGGAATGGATTTTACTGTGGTGAAAATTCCTGGAGAATCGTAAATAATTTTTTCACCATCACAAAACTATTCAGTAGCCGTTCAATTAAAGCCTTATAGGTACCTATAATACGAGTATAAGCAAACAAACAGACCAGATAATCTCCATTTGCCCAGACAGGATACGAATTCGCAAATATAAGTTTTTTTTTTTTAATATTATTTTAGTACTTACTCGAATCCTAAAAAAAGACAACGAGTTGCACTCTGGGAGTGCCGGAAGAAGTGAAAATCGCTTAGATGAAAATAACGATCAAAATTCACTATATCTTGACCACAACTTCATAAAAATTTGGTGAAACCGGAGACGAACTTGATTTGGCAGGAAAATCCATTAAAACTGACCTGGCATCAATATGAAAGTTGGTGGTAATAAGAGATCTTCATATAATGGTTGTTATTAACTTATATATTATGTAGATCTTTCAAGTGTAAGACTTTATGTAATTTGAAATAGGTCAACGGTAAATGGTCTTACGAAAATACTTAAAAAAAAATACCCATCCCAAAAATTTAAAACTGATGTGCACAACGCCGATAAAAAAGTTTTCACTTCAAAAATTGAGAGTTATTTTTCTACATTTTTTTTCTACTGTGAATACAAAAAGTAATCATAATGGTTACTACATTTTTGCTAACAGGAAGTGAACCCTTTGAAGTGCATTATTACTTTGTGCTTAAGCGTGTAATGGCTGTCATGTGCCATTAAAGGCTTTTATACTGCGTCCTCTGAGCACTTTACCGAAGAGTTTCGTTCGCTAACTTCGAACGGTTGTAACATCAAAGGGTTGGATGAACAACGAAAATTGTTGCCTACACGCGTAATTTGTGTTATGATTTAAATGATGAAGTTATCCCTTTTAATAATAACGACGTAGTACTATTGAAGAGCCAGTGGTTCGCGCGCTCGGATTAAGCAACTTTCGCAATGGTCGGTCACGGGATGGGTGACCATAAATTTACTATCTCGAGTTCTCCTTATCCATCCATAAGGAAGGCCAGTGCCCCAGCAGTGGGGACATTAAAAATGGCTGATGACGATGACGACGACTATGCGTACAATATGTTCTAAACGCCCCAACTACTTAATATTTACCAGAAAAAAAACTAGAAAATTCAACCCCAGAACTTGTGAGACGGGTCGATTTTTTTCTAGTGTATTTTTATAGTAAAAAAAAACCCACGACGGTTAAAGCGTGAATTGAAAACGACTAAAATAATTAAAAACTCCCGACTTAATTATCCGTCGGGGGATGCCATTAAATGAACTAGTTTTCCAGTTTTATAGCAACGTGAATAATTGGAGATATTTTATTGCTATACTTACATAATTAATTATATTGTTGCGTTTAAAATACGCAACCGTGTTATTTACACTCTCGCTACTGGGTGCAGGACCTGTGTTGAATTCATCTTCAACGACGCCAAAAACAGACTGTGTGTGTGATGGCCCGACGGATAATTAAGTCGGGGGTTTTTAATTATTTTATTCGTATTCAATTTAGGTTTTGACTATCGTGGGTTTCTTCAAAAAAATTCAGTTTTACTTTTTATTTCAAACTTTTTAGAGAGCACATGTATCATGTACATTGTACTGCATAAAATCCATTAAGTACTGAAATCCGCATCAAAATTGGACTAGCTAGTAGTTATGGTTTTGCAGAAACAAATGTTTACTGCAGCGCCCTCTGGTGAGCTGTCACCGTAACACCTATCTAAGAATATGCACTAATCAAACCCGAACCCATCACTGAAAACCGCATCAAAATAGGTATCAAAATAGGACTAGTACTTTTGGAGATAAATGGCAACATTGGTTTGCACAAACAAATGTTTACTGCAGCGCCCCCTAGTGAGTTGTCACCGTAACACTTATCTAAGAACATGCACCATTCAAACCCGAACCTATAACTGTAAACTGCATCAAAATCGGACTAGTAGTTTTTGAAATAAATGGCAACATTAGTATGCACAAACAAACAAACATTCTCTCATCCATCTGTCGAGAGTAAAAATGTATTTTTTTAATATTTTTATTATTAGATAGGTAAAGCGCTTGACCGCTATCTTGCCTGATGGAAAGCGAAGATGCGATCTAGGATGTAACGCGCTTGCCTAGAAGATACCTATTCACTCGTGCCTTGAAGACCCCCAAATTGTAAGTGTCAGGAAACACAGACTGAGGCAAGGAGTTCCACTCTTTAGGGGTGCGGATGATGAATGTCGAGTCAAAACGCTTAGTGCGACACTTGGGTATATCACATTAAAAAACCATAACTTCGAAAAGTTGGTTTTTCAACCATCGTTTTAATTTGCTATCGAGTCGAGTCCCCATATCTCCGTATTCTACACGCGTGTGATACTAATAAAAACCTCGCCCTTTTTTTTTCAATATTTTAATATATATATATATATATATAAAAATCTGAATAATAATCAGCCTGCTATTCAGTAACCAAACTTACTCCACAATATAAGACTTAATCCCTTCGTTGTTCTGTGTCTCACAAATCGTCACAGCTGGGAAGGGAGTGTTGAACTCTAGGTAATCCGTCTCCACTAGGTACGACACAGCACCTTCAGAGTACAGCCTCAGGACTTGGAGGAGCATGGCCCATGCGCAGATGCTGCTCGAAGTTAGAATGAGGAACCAGAAAAACCTGAAAGAGGCACCAATAAAAGACCACAGTGCCACACCACTACAGATATGTTATTTATATCAAGGAGAAAAGTAAAATATTTTCCTATATTCGCGTTCATATCCGTGGGTATTGGAAAATTTTCAGTCTTTTTTTCTTTTATTACATAGTTTTATTGAATGAAGAATCAGAAGACCCTTAAAAACGATATGGCAATAGTTTAATGAAGAGACCGCAATGCATGGCTGAGATATGTTATTTTTTTAATGAAAAACCGAAGCCGCGACAGCTTCTATTGAAACTGATAAGTTTCTTGAGGCCGATCTTCTTGCATAAAAGATGTTCTGAGTCAAGTTCATTATTTAGGAACTTTTATAATAATAACTATACAGGGTGGAAAAATCTATGGGCCCTGGAGAACCTTAAACCCTTTAGTTAGCTCATTTTATTAAAAGTAAACATTCCTTTATTTTTTAAAAGAAGCACAACTGCATTAAAAAAAAAATTTAAATACGTAAAAAACCAGCTAAAATCTGTAAAAAATATCACATTCTGTACTTTTATACCATCAATCGATAGGGTCAATCAAAAGGATCTAGTCTCTCTAACAAACATAGAAAAATCAATTAAAGGAAACACATGAAAACTCAAGTTATAAACTCAATGGGACTCAATTTGAAAAATTTACAAAAATCGTTGAAAGCAGTTTGTTTCTTTTAAAAAATAAAGGAATGTTTCCTTTCAGAAAAAACTTAATGACTGACGGATATATCAACTCACAGCCCAAACCGCTGGGTCTATAAACTCCAAATTTGGCACTTAGGTTCCTTGTAAGATTTAAGGGTGCACTAAGAAAGGATTTTTCGAAATTCTACCCCTAAGGGGGGTGAAATAGAGAATGAAAGTTTGAAAGAAAGTCCGTCAGTTTTGAAGTTAGGAATTTTGTATTTGGGTTGACAATTGAAAATAAACATTTACCTGTCTCGGCGTTTTTGAAAATTCAACCCCCAAAGGGATAAAAAGGGGGAACGAAGTTGTGTAAGAAAAGTCCTTTATCTTCAAAGTAAAGGTGTTAGTACGAGTTTGGCAAACTACAGTAAAAGTACAGTACAAAAACTACAGTAAAAGTTAATGTAAAATGTAGCTCTGTCTCTTTCATATTTAGCGACTGTTTTACCGACATGAGCAGTGTATCCGATAGTCTACGCTCACGAGTCCTGTAAATGTCGCAAACTCGTAATAGGGGTACTGACAGAGGTCGTTGACTATTTTATCAGACCACATAAAAAAATCAGCAATGGGATTTTCCAGCAGGCTTCAGAGCCTTGTCACTTAGCCAAAAAGACCAAAAATGTACGCCCATGAAAATGGCCTTCATCGGGCATGACGATTGGCCATCCTCTAGCCCAGATTTTAATCCGCTTTAGAGAATCCAATTTAGAGGAAAGGACCTGCGCTAAAGCACACCCAAATTTGGAGCCTCGTAATGCATCCTTCATTAAAGCAGCCGCCAAAATAGACATGTACGTGGCGCGTACTTATAGAAATGCGTGACGATCAAAAGCTCGCATCGAAAATCGTGCCAGCGATTTCGTAATATTTTTATCATTTAGTAATAATTATGATATAAGCTTTCTTTTCATATATAATAAAATAAATATTTAATTGAAATTTGGTTTTTACTTTATTAAGAAGTCGTGACAGAACTTATGACTCGACCTAGTATTATAAATGCGAAAGTTACTGTATGTTTGTCTGGCTGATTTTTTCACGCGAACCGCTGAATCGATTTTAGTGTTTGGTATGGACGTAACTTGAATCGTGGAGATTGACTTGAATTGAATACTTCTGACGACTGGGACCACCACCCGTCATCCTTAGTTGCGAGGGGCGGAACGCTAATAACTATTAAATATTTTTTACTTTCTCGACAGATCCCTAAAAATTCGAATGAAGTACCTACCTAAAGTATGAAATAAGCTTTGATAAAGTTTGCAAGCTCGTGAAGAATGTTCAGCGTTTGTTATTATTACTTACTTGCTATTCATGAGCTGCAGTAATATTTATTATACTTAATAAAAACTTTAAATAATTTTTATAACTACTACCTACTGGTATTGTAACTAATTGTAAACATTGTTTTTTTTTTAATCAACGCTTAATTCTCATAATAATTGTCATTCCTGCTTATTATTTATTTACAATCATCTGTTACACTAATTTACCTACATTCATACATTACATTTCCTACATGCAACCTCATTTCGTCCATACTCTTTTTTCAAACTAGCAACCTCCTTGTATAAAACTTCTTGGTGTCTTTGTAAAAATTTTCATAACTTTTTAATTCATGTTCGACAACATTAAAAATATTCAAGTATTCTATCTATCCTCTTCACTCACACACATTCATAATATTCTCTTTCATCTTTTTATATCTACTTATTTCTTTTTTTCTAGTGTTGGCAAAGAATATATACACTAACGCGAAGTGTTAGCGAGATTGCTGCTTTTCCCGCGTTTTCGTGCCGTACTTTGTAAAATTTTAGCGTTTTAACAACGCGACGCCATTTTTTGCTTCTAAAATAATATATAATATACTTAATATAATTTGGTGAGTATTTTAAAAGTGATTTATGTAATGGTTTGATATTTTTTAGCTTCATATACCTTCCTAGATCTACTTTTTTACTTGGAAGCACTGTGTTGGAAGTTTCCTTGGATGAGGGACATAATTTTAAGGTAAGAATTTATTTATTTTCTTTTCTATCTTCATTTCTAATTATTAGGTACGAAAATTTCCAAGGCGACTCTACTAAATGTTGAAATATAATATACTTAATGATATTTAATTTTACCAACTTACCTCTTAAACGGCGGTATGTATGACATAGAGAACACATATCGAATACCATGTAATCCTGTATGATCCCCAAAATATCTGAACTGTTGGTTTAACTTGTCCAATACATTGCAGAACCATGTATTGCGTTTGTACTGATACATTTTTAGAGACGCAGTTGAAGAAAGATATTTTGTTAATTTACTCCTAACTTGAAAAAAATCTTATGAATGTATTTTGTCGTAAACATTTAATTTTTTGATACGTGTCAAAATTAATAATCATTTAATAAACGGGTCTGTTATGCAATTTTACTGCAACATATTTTGGCTTATAAATTGCCCAGAGAATTTATGTTAAAAATGTATGAGCTTGGAAGCCGCGGTACTCTATGATATTGCCCTTTCAAATCGTGGTTCGTTTGGTTGTATTTTCTGTGAAACCAATAAATAAAACAAAATATAAATATTGATTGACAGTTCTTTTTTGAAATACAGAAATATTGGGCCCAATGGATTAGCACACCTTTTAGTGAAACATGAGATACAAGTTTGTCTGGATTTCTAGAAACTTAAATGTACGTAAATGCGTGCGTGAAGTCATGGGCGGACATTTTAGTGTATCTATAGGTAGCTAATGAATGATTTTTGAAAAATGATCATACAAATCAAATCATGAATGATTGACGTTCTCAACTTGAAATTCTCAAATATTTATTTATTTATGTATTGCATGTCACAAAGTTTACAAGGATGTTACAAGTAATGGGGCATCTATCCCGCCTTTACCCTACGTAAAGGCGGGATAGATGCCCCAGTAGGATAGATGCCTCATTTTCAAAAAACCTAACTTCCCAAACTCGCGACTAAGAAACAATAGTATAAGTAAGAGCCGCAGTCACCCCGCACCTTAGCCACGGGCCGTCGTCGTGCGGTAAGGATGTGTTTCGCTCGTGTGTGAATTCATCTCCGCGGTGAACTTTACGAACACGTCAAAGTTTTAAAGGTTAGTATTTGCTGTTGTATAACTTTATAATTAGTTATTAATTCTGTTATATTTTTTATTACGCCAATATACTGATTCATCAAGTATACATCAAGATGGAAATAGTTGCTCATTTGTTTTTTATTTATTTAAAAAATACTTGGGCATCTATCCCTATCAAAAAGGATAGTTGCCCTGATTTTTCGAGGTATAGGTGCCCCTTGGGGCATCTATCCTTCCGTACACCAAGTATACTCATGCCCTTAGGGGCATCTATCCTTCCATACACCATGTGTACCAAATAAGAATTTAAAATTCCTATGTTTGTTCAATAAATACTTTTAGAATTTTATTATGGTTATTTTATTTTATCTCATATGATAATTATATTCTAACGATGACAATTAAGACATTTTAGAAACTGCAAAATGCTTTTTATTATTATTTTCGTGTTTCTTGGAGACAATTTTTGTTTTAGGAGTAGCCTTCTACTGCTAAAACACCAACTGTCCTCAAAACCTCATAAAAATTTGGTTGTTTTTCGTTTATACAGTATGAAGGGGTTCTATCCCGTGCCGCAGGCATCTATCCTTCATAGTATTTTCAAGGTGGGCAACTATCCATACGGGTAGGCATCTATCCTCAACAAAGGAGTTCCATAAAAAGCTAAAATATGCAAAAACTGTAATTTATAGGTTCAAAAAAACAAATCACAGTTAAACATAAAGGATTAAACTAGCTAAATTCATAGACATTATTTATATAAAACTAATATTTTCTAAATTAGGAGGATATTTTAAAAAGTGGGGCATCTATCCTGCCTTTACCCTACAGTTCATGACACACCCTTTAAGGGTGTAGCAATTGCAATAGAGAGGGCTTATCTATAATTTTGAAAATTATGACAAAAAAACCAATGCAACAAGTCCATCTCATTTGAAAAGAAAAAGATAGTAATAATCAAATTCAAATAAAAATAAATTAATCAACATATTAATAATCAAAAATAAAACAAAATTAATCAATGTCTAAATAAGACCATTCCATAGTATAGATTATACGAAAACACTTAGTAAAGGAGCTTTGTGAATGCAAAACTTCATATCATACTTGTTTTAAAGACGCGAAAGACCCCAATTTAACACAAAAGAAGGTGTTATTAAAATGTAATAGTTAAACCAACTTTCAATACACTATTATCAACACAATAAACGACGAACAACACAGTACGTTTGCAAATCTACGGCTGAATTGAATTTAAATGTAATTAATGATCTATCAGCGAATGTTCATGTGCATCATTAATGGATGTCCCGTGTAAACATGTGCACTAATTATTATTGCGGGAAACATGCAACGATGCGGTAGCTTGATTTTTGAACAAAGCCTATGGAGAATAAAACACAAGCCACTTAGTGAGCGAGAAGTTTGTTTTGAGTCTTTCCATACTCATAATATAGAAAGGGTAATAAATTCCTTCCTTCCTCCTTCTGATCCTTTGCTGATCAAGTCAGAAGTCATTTTGCCGGCAAAAACAGTGACGTAAATAGTGTAATAAAGTGAACAATAGACAGTGACTAATATTGGTGATAATAAAGTTATGAATGTTAAGTGAAATTTCGTGTTAGTTGTAAGTGTAAAAACTATTGATTTCGTTGTATATTTGATGTTTTGTAGTATAGTCATAAGTTTCTTTGTGTTTGGAATGTATTTGTTCAATAATATCTGCAGTTAGTGTTGTTCGTGTATTGTATAGTTTGTTTGTGTCGTATGGAAGTTTTATGCAGTAGGTATTAACCGTGTAGGTATTTTTTTTTTTTTTTTTTTTTTTTTTTGTGCCTTTCCCGAGTTAAAGGCAACCCTCCGGATGCGGGGGAGGGAGGTGGTGAATCCTGCATTGGATACCCCACAGCCGGCTGTGTCGAAGGTTATGTCAGACTCTTACTGACTAAACACCACCTTATGGCTGGATTCCCCGGAAAGGGACGGCAGCCTACGTCTGAAGCGACCGTAACCCTGGGGAGGGATACGGCGCGAGCGTCACTCACCTAAGTGAAGTGCGCTATGGAGAAGTACAAATACGTCCGACACCCAGACGGGGCACCGGCCGGAATCTAAATGAAAAGTGACGGCTCCCAGAGGGGGACCGTCTGAAATCGAATAGCTACACGACTGACACCCTGAGGGGGATCTTCCCAGAATGGGACTTCAGCCGTATGAGAGAGGACGGGGGGGTGACCTGAGGGGTCAAGACTGGCGGGTGGTTGTGGCTTCGGCCTCCTGAGCCTCCAATAGGCGGTTCAGGGTGGCCGAGAGCTGGTCGGGAGGGTCCGTGAGGACCGATCGGGGTCTACGGGAGTAGAGGTGTAAGGAATCGGGAGGGGTGTACGCCACTGCGTCGCGGATAAGGGGGTTCGGATGGCTCTCTGCTGATTCGATGAATCGCTCGGATGCCTTGTGGAGGAATTGTTGGATGGTAGGAAGATCTACGTCCCTGTGTAAGTCCGCATTGCGAACATACCAGGGGGCATTGGTCGCTCGGCGACAGAAGATATTTTGGATTACTTGCAATTTGTGCAAGATGGAGGGCTGGGCATGGGCAAATACGGGAGATGCGTAAGTCATGACCGGTCGTATGCAGACCTTATAGAGGGTTCGCTTGTTTCGGAGGGACATCCTACTTTGTCGGCCTAACATGGGAGTGAGGCGGCCCATATAGAAACGGGCGTTGCGTGTCACCCTTTTGACGTGCGGCTTAAACGTAAGCTGCTGGTCTAGGGTGACACCGAGGTATTTGGCGGAGGTTTGCCAGGGGATGGGTTTACCCAGTAGGGTAGGGGGCCTATAGCGTATGGGAGTGCCGCGTCTGCGTGACGCATCGAAGCGAACTGCGGAGGATTTCTCCGGGTTCACTTCGATACGCCACTTGCGGAACCACTCGCCTAGCTGGTTGATGGACTTCTGTAATCTCGGGAGGATAGCAGCAAGTGACGCGCCTTTCCGATATAGGGCTGTATCGTCGGCAAAAAGGGATAGTTCTACGCCACTGACGGGCTGGGGGATGTCGTTAGTGTAAGCTATATACAGTAGGGGAGCTAAGACTGAGCCTTGGGGCACACCTGCTGTTATAGCACGAGGAGAGGAGAGAGTGCCTTCGTGTCTAAAACGAAAGGTACGGTTGCGGAGATATGAAGCTACGAGTCGGACTAGTCGGGCTGGCAGGTCAAGTCTGAGCAGTTTGACGACTAGGCCGGCATGCCAAACCTTATCGAAAGCTTTGGCTACATCGAAAAAGACTGCTACAGTCTTGTATTTCTTGGGGAAGAAACCGCTCGAGATAAACTCGACTATGCGGTGTACCTGTTGGGGACATGAGTGTTTGGGCCGGAAGCCGAATTGGTGGGGAATGATTAAGTTCTTGTCAAAGAGGTGCTTTCTCATACGAGTGAGTATGCACTTTTCGAAAAGTTTGCCCATGGCCTTGAGGAGACTGATTGGGCGGTAGCTGGTGGGGAGGTCCGGGGGCTTACCCGGTTTTGGAATGCCTATTACCACCGCTTCCTTCCAGGCATCTGGAAAGTAGCAGTGGTCGAAGCAGGCATTGAAAATGAGGGAGAGAAAGATCAGTACTTGGTTGGGAAAGTATTTGAGGGCCTTGTTGGAGACGCCATCGGCGCCGGGGGCCTTTTTGATCTTTAGATCTTTAATGTGGGACTTGATCTCGTCAGTAGAGATAGAAATGGGGTCTGAGTCGGTAGGCAGAGGGAGGGAGTTCAGAGAGCTGAGCTCCTCCTCTACTTTCCTTATGTGGGTGGGGTCACAGGGTTGGGTGCTAACTGAGCATTGAGAGGCAATGCTATCGGCAAAACATTCCGCCTTTTCCTCGTCGTCAAAGGCTGTAGTGCCGTTCGGACGGAGGATAGGAGGAGCGAAAGTGGTTGCGTCGCTACGAAGGGCTCTCGCCACTTGGTAGTATGCTTTATGAGAGGGAGAGATTTCGGCCATGAGGTCGCCAAACTGGTCGTTCCTCAGGTCGTTGAGTTGGGATCTGACTTTCCGCTGGAGGCGGTTCGATATGAGCCTATATTCGGGGGTCGGGTACTTTGCTGATCGCCTAAGTGCGGCGTTTTTGGCACGCATCAGATTGCGGAGAGCCGGGGGATAGTTCTTGCGAGCTCTCACAGGAACCTCCCTCGTGTTCTCAGCAATGGCTGAGCGGACCAGTTGGGTCAGGGAGCTCACCGCATTGTCTATTTTCTCCGTACTGTCAAAGTAGTCAGAGGTAATAGCGAACGGTGAGTTTTCCGCGTCCATAGCTGACGCAAGAGTGGATTGGAAACCATCCCAGTTGGTGATGGTGCGGTGAGGGGGAGCTACTTGGTGAGGATTACCCATGACAAGTGAGACTGGTCGGTGGTCTGACCCAAGATCGTTAAGAGATTCGATCGATCTGAGGTTGAGCGACACCCCTTTTACTAGTGCAAAGTCTAGTATGTCGGGGTCTCCCTCAACGCTGTCAGGGTAATGGGTGGGGGAAAATGGGGAAATTACACTAATGTCTAAGTCCTCGGTGATTTGCAGAAGTTTGCGACCACCGGGATTAGTTTTGAAACCAGTCCATTCAGTGTGCTTGGAGTTGAAATCTCCAAAGAGAATGACGGAATCGCCTAAGGAGAGAAGCGCTTCGAAATCGCTTTTAACAGGTAGGGAGCCGGCCTGTATGTACACTGATGCTATGATAAGGGTTCTATGACCCGTCATAGCCAGTCTACATACAGTGGCTTCCATGTTAGTGAGCGGGGGAGTGGGAATAGGGCAGCAGTGGAGTGCTTTCCTATAATAGATGGCAGTGCCGCCAGAGGCGCGGTGTCTACGTTGCCCTGGTACGGGCGGGGGGATGGGCCTGTCATTACGAATTAGGGAGTAAGAAGGGATTGAGAGACCCTTTCGGGTTGAAGGTCTGAGCCACGTCTCCTGGACGAGCAAGAAATCGATATCCCTGTTGCTTACGAAATCCCTTAGTTCGGGGATATGTAAGCGGAGGGAACGAGCATTATAAGAAACAAGCGAAACACCCGAGGGCTTAGTACGACCGGGACCGCTAGGGATGGCCGTGATGGCAGACGGTAGAGGGACTTGAGAGTATGGGTGTGCGTTCATATTGAGCGCAAGAGGGATTCGTGCTCGCAGAGTGCAAGCAGGCGTTCATTTGCGTTACGCGCTCGGCGAAGTTTCCCGGCCAGTACGGAGACCTCGTTTAGGTCGATGGCACGAATCGTGTCTAGGACAAGATGCATGTCATCGGCTAAAGAGGGCGCACCGGGCGCCGGGCGTTGGAGAGGAGCAGGAGCCGCTGGGGGCTGTTTTGCCTTTGGAGGCAATGGGGTGGGCGCCGGTGCCGGGGGCGCTGTGCTAGCCATAGGGGCTGGGGCGGGCAGTTTGGGTCTAAGGGGGGGCCAGGGGTCGATCAACACCTTAGGAGGGTTGGTCGGCGCCTTAGGGAGAGAGGGTGCGTGGGATCCCTTTTTAACGGGAGGAGCAGGACGTGGGGCGTTGGGACAGCCTTTGTAATTGGCTGTGTGGCCAGTCTGGCCGCACAGTACGCAGGCAGGGGGTGTGGGGCAGTCGCGAGTGCGGGAGCACTCCTTGGTAAGGTGGGGGACCAGGCACTTGACGCACCTGGGGGAGGCATTGCAGTTCTTAGCTGCATGCCCGTATAGTTGGCAGCGATGGCATTGGCCAGGGGTGCCTTTCCTATGGGGACGTTCTACTCTGATCCCGGACAAACCGCAAACCTTGAGGTTTTTGGCTCGGAAGATCTCGAGCGATTTGGGGGAGTTTGTCAAGATGACGAGGGCGAGGGGGTAGGTTTTCCCAGTGCGGGTGTGCATTTTGTGCACAGCCTCCGCAGGGAAATCTTGTGATACGAGATCGCTGAGGATCTCGTCGTTGGAAAGTTCCTGTGGTACCCCGCGGAGTACAGCACGAACTTTCCTCTCCTCGGGGAGAGCAAAGGTGTGGTAGCCTATGTTCCTATTGAGCAGGAGACGAGTGAGATTTCTGAAATCATCACTCGTGGGGCAGTCAATTT
Source organism: Chrysoteuchia culmella (assembly GCA_910589605.1). Classification (NCBI taxonomy): domain Eukaryota; kingdom Metazoa; phylum Arthropoda; class Insecta; order Lepidoptera; family Crambidae; genus Chrysoteuchia; species Chrysoteuchia culmella. Next base: position 4,969,423 of record OU342654.1, on the reverse strand, counting down.
TGATGGCAACACCGGTGTTGCGGGCATGTGTGTATTGCACCTTGTTGGCGGTGCAGAGGGCGGACACTTCCGACCACTTCGATTTATCCCTAAGATAAATCGGTGGCGGGGGCTTGGCCTTCGCCAAGATGGGGTCGCACCTAGTGTGCGGGCGAGTGGAGGCCTGGGAGGCCGAGAGAGGGGCCTAAGAGGCCGGGAGGGATGCCTGGGAGGCTGAGAGGGACGCAGTGGCGGCTCGTGATTGGAGTCGCGGGTCGCGAGATTGCGACAGGGGAGTGGGGGCAGTTGGGCCGCCATCACGCTGCGACACGGGGGTCGTGCACGTGGTGGGGGTGGCGCGGCGCTTTGAGCGCTTACTACGGACCGTGGTGAAACCATCAGTCAGGGTGGCGTCTGATTCCGACTCAGACGGGGAAGTGGAAGGAGAGCGGCGAGAGGCAGGCCTCTTGTTCGCCAGGAGCGATTCGTGCTCCATGGGTTCAGGAGAGGATGAGGATGTGAGGCTAGGAGTGGGGGAGCTGCGCTCGACACGTGTCCGGTGCTCATCAAGGAGACGCTGGACACTGTCGATCGCGTCCTGGGAAGAGTAACCAGATAAAATCTTGTCAATGATGGAGTTGGGGTGGGCCGTGGAGCCATGGGACTCCATGTCGGCCAAGAATGGGGAACGCGAGCAAGAACAAATTTACAAAACAACGAAATATAGCAAAAAGACCTTCCCTGCCGGAGGCAGGGGGGAGGGGGAGGGGGCGCGAGATGTAGGCAGTATCCCTAGTGGATAACGGCTGCCCTTCTCTATCCCTTGGGCAAGCCCAAGTGCAATGGGATAGAGACTTCGGTTTTCCTAGAGCCTTAGGGGCCCTAGAGAGCGAACCGGGATCGCTCCGTCGGCTTCGTTGGCACCGTTAGGTATCCACCAACGCTACGCGTATCCAACGACGCGTCGCGAGCAAGTTTGGACACTTGCAACGAGTGCAATAACAGCAAGTCGTATTGCACTATGTGCACTTACTTAGTGGTCGGCTGGCTGCGTGAAGACACAACACAACGAACACGAAAATCGCGGTCGCGAGCGGGGCGCAGCCGAGGACAGACACGCACGTGACTGTTCGGCGCGGAGATCGGAACCGGAATGGTAGGTATTTATAAATAATTTCTCAAATGTTGATAAATTGATGTTACGCACATAGCGGCTAATTAGACCTTCACGATAAAGTATGATATATAATAGTAAAGTAAATAGTTGATAAGATATCAAGAAATAATGTATATTTTTTCGTGTGTTTTGTCATTTCCCAAAACGATTAATAAGTAGATTAGAAACAGTATTGAACTTAGGATTGTAAATATAACTTAACTTAACTTGATAGCAATAATTTTTTTGAATATTTTAATTTATTTTTTATTTTTTTTTCATTTATTTTCCACATAAAAAGTACACAAATAAAAAAATCACATCTGCCAAACTGCGTAACAGTTTGTCGGCAGCAGCTCTCGTGGATACAGTTTATGTACTTATTTACTAATATAATATACCCTATACCCATACCCTCAGACACTACGTAACTATAAACACATTTTTTATGAACACATAATATAATTTAACGCACACAGTCATACAGAACATAAATACCCTTATTCACCATCACCAATACACAGATACACTACCGGGATACGGTACGTCATTTGGCAATTTGACTTACCAAATGTCGTAGCGTATTTTAATAATAACCTTTTACACATATACTCATAACACTCACTCACTCAGCCATAACATAAACCTGATCGATTACCTGTACTGTATTACGTACATACCTAACTACTACAATAATTTTATTTAAACTAAGTTAGAAGTTATAATAATCTGTGGCAAAAGTTAGTCATTATGATAAATAATAAATAGAAAAACACTGGAAAAAAATTACTCGGCCACAATATTTCTCCAATATTCCTCCATTCAAAATTTATCATAAGTATAAAAATAGCATTGCAAAATGCAAAATTTACAAGTTATACATTACTTAAAAAGTTACACCAAACAATGTAATGCACAAGTTAGACTTGTCAATTTATGTACTTAATTATTTTATCTGTTGGCACCTCCCGTCTTTTATGGACACAGCGTTAAGTAATGCTTCCTGAGTGTATTTTTTAGGTGTTTTTTACTTATCATGTCTTTGAGAAGACCACATGGCAGTTCATTCATTAGTGTAGGTATTAACCAACGCCTTTCTCGCATACCGTAGTAGTTTTTAATTTTTGGAACAACAAGCCGCGGCTTCTTAGATTGTCGGGTTGCATATGTATACTTTCTTTCATGTTTGAAATCTTTTTTATCATACTGCTCACACAGAATTGCGATTTTTACTTTTGCTTCTACTGGTAGTATTTTACATATGGTTAACAGTGCTTCGTAGTTTCCTTTAAGTTCCTTTCGTTTTTTTTTAAGTTTAAGTAACCTTATTTGCAACGATTTAATTTTGTTCATGTGTACAGGAAATGTGCTACCATAGATATTTAACCCGTAAGACACTACCGCATCTGCTAGTGCATGATAGAGAATATACATAATGTAACATGTAATGTTGTGACTAATAAGGAAATGTTAGTGATAAGAAACGTCGTATGTGCATAGATAAAATGAGATAAATAAAGTTGAAAACTAGTGACCTTGCGCGCGGTCCTCCTTACGGTATTGCCTTTAAGTAGCTCAGTGAGAGTCGAGTTTCTATGACTACGGATCATCACTTGTCCCACTCTTGCCTCAAGACTCTGAAAGAGACAGCAAGAAAGCTCTCCTAGTTCCTGGTACAACAAGCTTCTGCGTTTTACTTCGCAACCCAGCACCCATCCACGATACCGTACGTCTCGCCCTCCGCAACGATACAGTCAAATGCCAAATCCGAGCGAAGCGTGCGGTACACATTTCCTTTCAAGAAAAAGATCTTAGTGCTGTATCATACAGGTGTCCAGTGGGAAACTTCATATTTTTTTATTGTTTTAAAGCAAAAAAGGTTTATGAAATAATAAAATTTTATTTATACCAAAATGTTCATAAATTCAGTTGGTTTAAATTTTGAATGTGATTCTGTCCCAATGTTTTCTGTCCATTCGTATTGACTTATTTAATCGTAGGAGCAAACTCACGAGCAGAGTTTCGGAGAAATGTTGTATATTTCGCTGCGGATGTTTTCATTCAATGCTTCTAATATCCGTGGTTTGTTGTGGTTGACTTTTGATTTTACATCACTAAAAAAACGCACGGATGTAATCGGGATGGCTTAGAAGGCCAGGATATGTCCACAAACCTGGATATCACTTTTTGGAGGGGAAAAGTCTTTGTGTTGTGCCATGCTCCCTAGCAGTATAGGCATAGGCAGAATCCTGCTGCAACCATGTGTTTCTGACAAAGCCTGGATCCCTCTTTACGATAGAAACGTAAAAGTATCAATGGTATTCCTGTACCGTGCGTACATATTTTTTCCCTAATGGTATCTATATATTTATTTTTCAAAACATAAGTTTATTATTCTTTATCCTTTAATGCACCCATTCACTTATTATCCTATTATATCCCGGTCATACGGTCCCGTCTGAGAATTCGCTTGTGGCCGAGTTGATATTTTCCAATGTTTTTCTATTTATGTTTTTCATAAGCAAAAATTTAAAAATCATAAATATCCTATTATTTTATTTATATCTCTCTATCGCCTATTGTGTGTTCCCATTTTTGTCATTCTCTCTGTATGGTAGATATGTGTTTGTTTTGGTATCGTGTGCTATAAAGTTTATATTATTAAATTCATAATGTTACATCTTTAAAATTTACTGCCAACTACAGAACTCTGGCTCCGTAGCTTCTAATGCCTTTCCAACATGTGAAGATTAGCAGTCAGCGCTACATACGTATTTTTGTTTTAAATTATATTTATTTATTTTATACAGGGTGTTAAAAGACCCGTAGCTAAAACACGTTATTTCCTCATCGTTACTATAATTTTCTTGTATGGAGCCAAACCTGGGAAACTTAAGGAATAATAAGCATTAAAGTCATAATTTTTTCTAAATATTATTTTATCTTTCTTAACCAACACTAAATGATACGGGGCCCCAATCACCTATTCGTACTCTATAGACACACGCAAACGTTGTTGCACGCGTTCCATTGCATTACATGTCATTTTTATTTTTATTAAAGTCGTTTTCAAGCAAATGTTTTTACATAATCTTATTCAGTTTCGTGTACACTACACTACGCATATATCACGGCTTACGCATATATCACGGCACGAGTTGCACATGTCCCAGGACCTCTATTTTTGAATCACTCGTCGCGCGAGTTGCGAGTCGAATGAGGAGGCGATTAGGCGATTAGCGACCTTGCAAGCGTAGACATAGCGCGCTTTTCACTTTGCCCCACGCGCGCTCGCGTTGGGAAGCGGTACTACAGGCGAAAACTGAAGTTATGTATATACCTGCTAGGTCGCTTTTACGGAATACGGAAACTCAAACGTCGCACGTAGTCAAAAATCAGTAGAATTCTCGAGACGAGTGAATCAAAAATAGAGCTCCAGAAATGCAACTTTTCGTCGTTTTATGGTTTAGGAAAGCTAAAGTAGCCGTAGCAACAACCTGGCTTAAAAACTTACGCCAGTGGTTAAAAAAAAGTGCCCGTTTATTTGTTGCCGTACCTAATGATTATCATCTTTCGTTAGAAGTTGGCAAGTGAAAAAGAAGACTTCCATTCCATTTCCTTTACATTTGTATTAATATTTCGGGCTTGTAGCAGTAGTCTAAATTGTCTGCCAAATAATTTAATTAGAAATTGATCGGAACCTATGATATAGACAGGCCATAATTAAAACGCTCGTTTTCTAATTGAAGACGATTTTAAGAGATGCCTTAAAAATGCTGCTATGTCCGAGTTACTTGTACAGTTTTTACAATTTTTTTACATACATGACTATTTTGTTATTCAGGGAGATAGTTATACCAATAATTTCAATCGAATTTCAATATATAAATAACTAGAGGCCGGGCGCGGTTTCACCCGCGTGGTTCCCGTTCCCGTGGGAATTTATAGCCTATGTTACTACTTGGGGTCTAAGGATTCTCTATACCAAATTTCGTCAAAATCGGTCCAGAAGTTTTTGAGTTTATTCGTTACATACAAAAATACAAATCTTTCCTCTTTATAATATTAGTATAGACTAACATGTTACCTATCAGCCAAATTCAGCTCTACCAAATAACAACGTAGAAAAAGGATGATGATATTCTATCAAATCTCAAGGGAAACCATGGGAGATACCTTTTATACCTCAATGCGTACATCGACAACGCATGATGTTTAAAAGTATCACTTCGAATATCAGATGCACACAAGGCCAACATGAAAAAGATGTTTTCACCTCACACGCTCTGAAAAGGAGGTTTTGTCAATCAGTTTAGGCGTAAAAAATCGTTTTTTGCGGCCTAGCGCGGCAAAGTACTTTTTTAATTTAAAACCTAAAAATATGTCATAATGCGTTCCGAATCGCAGTATTGACTTTTTTGTTATATTTGATTCTTATTTTAAATAGCTTTAAATTAACTTTAAATTAATTAAAATACTTCGTTTTGGTTTTATTATATTATTTTAGTTCATTGAATCATAAAAACAATAACAATAAGATTAAACTATTTGTTATAAGAATTTCATATAAGGCTGGGTGAGATTTCACAACCTATAATTGGATTTCGGACTGTGACATAAATCTTTATTTTAAACTGTCTTTGTCTTGTACCTCATGTCAGTGTCAACATTTACGGAATCGTTTTTATTCTTATTAATAAGTAACAATATATTCCTATGTGATAAATATTAAACAAAAAAAATATACCAGAAAAAAGCAACTAGTCTCATGTCGCCCTGACGGGATGACATGAGACTAGTTGCTTTTTTCTGGTATATTTTCTTGTTTAATATTTATCACATAAAAATAGCATTGTAAAATGCAAAATTAAAAAGATATAAATATATTCCTACTTTAAATAACTTTGAAATAACTATAAAACTACCTTTTTTATTATTTTAGTTTTTTATATCATTAAAACAACAAGAATAAGATATATTTAGAATCAACTTTATGTTTAAAGATTTTTTTACCGGAAGTTAACCACGGAAACAACCCTAATTGTTCCTCGCTGTTGTGAGGTGAAAAATTGTGTGTTGCGCTCGGCAGAAAAGTTTTTAGCGTCTTTCTTTCCAAACTTTCCAGCCTTGCATAACAAATAACTATTTTCTTTTTATGAACAACGTGGACATTCTTACCCTTCATCATACCTGATGTTAAGTATTGATAAGGCCGAAGATGGAAGCAAGCCTCTCCCGGAATCTTCATCACTGAGGAACTGGCTATCTTATCTCTAACTGCCGGAATACAACAATGCTGAATACAATGTTGTAATGGCGTCAGGCTTAGATAAGATGGTGGTAGCTAGCCAGACGGACTTGCAACAAGTCCTACCATCAACCAAACCGAATTCAATATGTACCCCCGCTGGGAATCGAACCCCTGACCCCTGACCCCTCGGGACCCCTGGGACTGATACCGGTGGTTACCACTAGACCATAAAAACGGTTAATAACAAAGCAATTGCAGATCAAGCTATATCAAATGTGTCGAAATATCAAATCCAATATCGTCAATCGATTTTGAACTTAAACTGGAATAAAGTCAGTTTATCAAACATACATACAACATATCATTTGTGAAAGATATCAAACAACAAATAGAAAAGATTGGTCTCCTCGAAAATAAAGGAAAAGTATAGCCTTCTTCCCTGTTTTTCCCGCGAAAAGGTTGTTACACGTGATAGCCAACTGTGTGCTTATTGCGAGTTATTTCTACTCACGATCGACCGTGAGCGAGTTAAGTTTTTGTATGGCGTTGGTGTAGTCCGTGGCGTAATCCGCTAGATGGCGGACCGCTAATTTCATACAAAAATCTACCCGTCCACTATCGACCGTGAGTAGAAAAAAAAACTCGCACTCGGGTACCTCACCTCTGTGTCTGTCTTGTGTTCTGTGAGCTCGATCAAAATTCAAGTCAATGGTAATGTCATTTCTGTAGAAGAGTTCGAATACTTATTATCGGCTATTATGCGAATCTTATCATTGTTATGTGACACATATGTTTATATATGTTACCTGAAGGCCATTCATTTTTATAAAACAAATCTAATCTTAATAACATGATAGTTTTTGAGACCAGTTCTTAGATCAAAAGATAATAGATTGCTTTTGAATTTGCGATAGAATATAGTTAATGTCAGTTACAAAAGTGTTGAAGAATTATTTTGAATCCGACTGGGCATGATTTAAGAAGTATAACTAAATCCCTGTAGAGTGACTATAAATAAACCCTTATTTAAGTTTTCAAAAAGAAGAAAATCATTTTAACTATTTTCATAACAATCAGTATGTAATAAAATATGTTTAAACAACAGTAAACCTGATAAAAACCTGTACAATAAGAAAGTCATATGGAAACAAAGCGATAAGAGCAAGTCCTTATGATTACAATCGTATCAAACAAACAATCGCCGTACAAGATATCGAGATATAACGTGATCAAAATACACGTCATTTACCAACGAACGGTTCACAATAACTAGTAAATAAGCAAACTAGCATATGCGCACGCACACGCAGTTAGCAACGGGCCATTCACGCGCGATACCGCGTTCGCGCGTTCTATATTTAAAAACCTTGACATTGCTTTTTTAAAATGAGACAGTGAAACAAACAAGGAGGTTATAATGTTGTGCTTAGTGAATGCTTCGAAAAAGGTTGTTGTGTTTAAGGAATACTCTTTTTACAATCGTGTGAAATATCATTCTGGAGTAGGCGTGTTCGGTCATCGACCGCACAGAGTAAACGACGTCGGTATGTAAATTAGACGACCTTACTCGTACTCCCATGCTTGTTTGTGAAGCAAAATATTATAGGACGACATTAAAATGAACGACTTGTCATAACAATATGAACTATGGGAATGGAACTTCTCAGTTCGCTTCGGTAATATGTCTATAAATGCAGGAAATGGATACTGATAAAAGTTTATTTTTACAGCAATTCATAAAATTGCTTTTGGTATTGATACTGGCTCTATATTTTTACAATGATCACTTCAAAATTTTATATCTGAATTCCTGTTTGGCGCAAGGTACTAACCCCGCTTTTTGCGCCCGAGGTCCCGGGTTCGATCCCCGGAAAAGTCAAATATTTGTGTCATGAACATGTCTATTTGTTTAGTCTGGTTGTTTAATATGTTTATTATGTATGTATTTACAAAAACAAAAAGTATAGAAGTATTTTTATCCGTTATCTAGTATCCATAACACAAGTTCTTCATGAAACTTGACTAAATAGTTGGTGTGATTGTATGCAAATATTTATTTATTTATCTTCCTTTAAAATATTATACATATTTTAACTTATTATACCTAATTACGTCTATTTACATCACAGACTTTACAGACATGAATTTCACATTAAGACGAAATTAATAATTTGTGTTTACTAACTTGGGATTAGCGTAGAATATTCTAAGCAAAGGATTATTAAGTACCAGCTTAAACTTAAAATATATTTCATCTCACAAATTATTATCATTGTCGAAATGCAGGTACCTATTGTTGGTTGGTTATTGGAGTAGTGCCCTTATAAAAATCCTGACCAGCACCGATATACCTTAGACAGTGTCCGTACTAAGACTACTAAGGTATGGATCCTATCTAAGATGATGTACCTGGTAGAAAAAAACAACGGTCTATGTTGTGTCCGTGCGTGACCACTGCCTAGCAAAGATGCCGAAACACCCATAATAATAATAATAAACAAAACTTATTTGGAGAAAGTAACTCAAAGCAAGATCGGTCGGAATATTAAGAGTTTTAATATTATTCCCCTAGGATCTACTTCAGAAGATGTGACGAGGAGAAGATACGAAAACTGTCGTGCTCAACAGCTAGTAAATGCGTATCGCACTCACGGTCATCTAAAGGCAACTGTGGACAATGTGGCTTATAAAAATGAAAAGAAGTAAGTACCCATTACCGAAAACAAGAAAGAGATTAGAAGTAGAAAGATGGCTGTCAAACTTCGCCACCCTTTTTCATGGAAAGCATAAGCAGTCTATACATTTCCCGATACTTTGTACGATTTCGAATTTCTTTACGTTGTTATGGCAAAGTGCTTATTTCTCGGTACTAAACGCGTAACATGCTTCTTCTAACTCATTCAAGAAAGTAAAGTTACACATGTTATTTAATTATGTTGATAGAATAAGTAAGCTTTTCAATTTAATACACACAAAATAATCAGAAACTCTCTTCCAGAGAAGTCGGTGAGCTATTTCTCGGAAAATACGGTCTTCTGGCAGAAGACCAAGTAGACCTCGGTCTACTTTACGGCTCAAGTGGAAAAGAACCGGCCAAAAATCTCGTTGACCGACTAGAGGCAATATATTGTGGACCAATCTCTTATGAATTTTCATACTTAGAGGTAAGTGATGTTAGACAAATATTATTTAGGTATTAAGTAGTGAACGTTCAAGCGCAAAAGAAAAAAGTTATGTAAAAAATATCACATTAAACTATTGAAAAGTGGTCTGAGTGTGTCCGTTTCGACTGCTCGGCCACAGTGTCCCAGTAAACAAACGACTACGTCAACATTACGAAGTAATTTGTAGAAAACTAATAAAGAAAACCGCAAATTTGCAGAACCGATATTCAGAAAGTTATAAGGGCTTAACCATGGCCGCGCAGTCGAAACGTGGAGAACTGCGCGGCCCCGGAGATCTCAGATACGGGAGCTACATAGACATCTCATTCTTTTTGCTAATCACTGATATGATTTCGCAGAAATTGTAGAAAGTCTTAATAGAGCCTTAAAGTATGTACTTTACGAGCTATAGTTCTTTAAAGTCGTGGCCGCGCAGTTGAAACGGTGACAGCTGAGCGAACATAGGGATCTCAGAAACGGAGCTTCTCAGAGGTCCCATTCTTTTGCTTATCAGAGATACGATTTCGCAGAATTTCTAGAAAGTTAGAGTAAAGCCCTAAAGTTTGTAGTTCACGACCTGTAGATCTTAAAAGCCATGGCCGCGCAGTCGAAACGGTTAGAACCGCGCGCCCACTCAGATCTTAGAAACGGAGCGTCGTAGAGGTTCCATTCTTTTTGCTAATCACTGATACGAATGTTGATAGTATATAAATGGCTGTCATAACGACCTGCATGATATTTAAATAAACCCCTGCGTATTTCATGAAAACGCCTATAATTTTTGAATAGTTATTTCATGATTCAGAGATTGCTAAGGTACTGAGTACTTACTTTTGCAACTACTATAGGTACGTGCCTCGTACCTAAGATCTTTAAATCTCAATGAAATTAGATATTGCGTGTAATTGATTAAATATTCAATGGATTTTGTTTTTATTGACATCATAACAAACAAGAGAGGCCGTTTTAGTAGCGCTCTGTATGCGTGACCTTCGAAAATTTGACTACAGTTGCACTGGCTGCACGGCACGAATATGGAATGTAAATGGCTGTGTAATGTTGCCACGATTTGATTACTTACCTACCACGTTTTAGGGAAAATTTGTAGATACTTACCGTTTTTTTTAATTTTTTCGTTCGTTTCGTTAATGACAATATAAATATTTAAAACAAAGTAATTTTTTATAAATTTGAAAATAAAATAATATTTTTTGTGCGATTTTTTTTTTTTCACACATGTAAAATTCAAATTATCAATTTCTGACACATTATATTGAACATCATACATGGAAAAAAAACATTAAAATTATAAAACTGATTCACTGGGGTTTTTAGCGGAAGGGTATCATTTTTTACATAAAATTACTGTATAAACAACTAAACTTCGCCCGCGACTACATCCGAGTGGTTTTTGTTTCCCATGGAATTTTCGTTTCTCGTGGGAATTTCGTTTCCCGCGGGACTTTCGGGGTAAAATTTCACTCTTTAGCCCATAAACTATCTCTATACTAAAACCATGTCGATCTGTGACTGCGGTCCAGCGTGAAGATTATTATAAATTATTCAGTAGAATTTGACAGGTGCCAATGTCACTTTGTAAAAATAATCCTGCTTTGAACTGTTTGTCGTACTGATTTGCGCAGATCCAGTGCCAGTTCAGTAAGTATTGATTCCATTCAATTCGATATTATCATTATAGATACAATAAAATTCAACATTATTTTACAAAGTGACATTGACATCCTGTCAAATCAATCTACTAAGTAAAAATTCAACTTTAAATCATTGCGGTTAGACCCCACGCAGAACTGAAAGTGGCAACATTCTGATGTTTTGAGTTCCAAAACTACTTTTATGATTCAATCAAAATAATTTCAAACTAATGTTTAAAAAGAAGTGTTAAAGAGACCCAACAGGTGGCGTTGGTTTTGCAAAAGAAATGGATAACGTTCAGTTTGTTGAGGAGGTATTAGATTAAGTAGGTACCTAATTATATTCACAGAGGTTTACTAAGAATCTACGCGACACGAAATGTTACTAACCAGCACTAAATTAAATACTTAAGTCGGTATGTTAAGTACTTTTTTGAGCCGATATCTGAAAAAACCGTACAAAAGCGTAAAATTTTACGTGTTTGGCACGAGCAACCAAAACAAAAATCCTAAAAAGTTGAATAAACATTTTTATTCTTCTGAATATTTTACAAGGGACATGTTAAGCTTCAAGAAAATGGATGATGACATTCTGTCACCTTTGGGCAACTCGAGTCGATATCGCGTGGTTTTAGTTCCCATGGGAATGTTTCCATCTTTTTATAATACCGGTATCAAAGATGAAGTGAAAGTTGAATTGACACTGCAACGCGAATAAATTTCCTTCGCTGTTTCAGATTGCTTTGAGTGGCTTCACTCCTTCGTCGTTCTAAAGTTTCGACACCATAAAAAATATATGTAACTATATAAAAAGCTTGATGAGTTTTTCAATGTTGCGTGTGCACGTGGGTGGGAGCCGCCTCGCTGCTATAAGGGTTATAAAAATACCACGCGAGCACATGAATAAATGTTCCAACCAGAGGACAAGCTTGTTCCGCGCAAAAATGCCTCGGTTTTATATTTTTTTTAGTCTAAGTATTAAGTAGGGACGTATACGTATTTTTACCAGAGCTGACGTGAGAAATGAGGATATAGTACTTACCTACACTACACAGCACCGCAACCACAAAAAGTATCGATGCGAACGCATTCTGAAATCAGATTAAGTGCTTGGCCAGACTGACACGCGGGCGCGGTGCGATGTCTCAAACGTATGAAATTTTACTAGCCGCGCCTATCCGCGTGCCCACTGTGGACACTCGAATAAGGTTTCATATAGGAGTACATCGCGCCGCGCCCGCGTGTTCAGTCTGGCTAAGCACTTATTTATGCTATTGAAATTCACCTTTCACTTCATCTCTGATACCAATGCTAAAAAGAAACAAAGTATACAAACTTATGACGTTGCATACTTAATTCTTTGGAAATGTCTGTTTGAGGCAATACAAATCATGGTCACCCTACTTCTAGCTTTACAGGTAATTTTTCTCACAAAACGTTTCGACGCCTTCGTCGGAATATTTAATCAATTACATGACGCAATATCTAATTTAATTGAGATTTAAAGATCTTAGGTACGAGGCACGTACCTATAGTAGTTGCAAAAGTAAGTACTCAGTACCTTAGCAATCTCTGAATCATGAAATAACTATTCAAAAATTATAGGCGTTTTCATGAAACACACAGGGGTTTATTTAAATATCTTGCAGGTCCTTATGCCAGCCATTTATACACTATCAACATTCGTATCAGTGATTAGCAAAATGAATGGAACCTCTACGACGCTCCGTTTCTAAGATCTGAGTGGGCGCGCGGTTCTAACCGTTTCGACTGCGCGGCCATGGCTTTTAAGTTCTACAGGTCGTGAACTACAAACTTTAGGGCTTTACTCGAACTTTCTATAAATTCTGCGAAATCGTATCTCTGATTAGCAAAAAGAATGGGACCTCTGAGAAGCTCCGTTTCTGAGATCCCTATGTTCGCTCGGCTGACACCGTTTCAACTGCGCGGCCACGACTTTAAAGAACTATAGCTCGTAAAGTACATACTTTAAGGCTCTATTAAGACTTTCTACAATTTCTGCGAAATCATATCAGTGATTAGCAAAAAGAATGAGATGTCTATGTAGCTCCCGTATCTGAGATCTCCGTGGCCGCGCAGTTCTCCACGTTTCGACTGCGCGGTTAAGCCCTTATAACTTTCTGAATATCGGTTCTGCAAATTTGCGGTTTTCTTTATTAGTTTTCTACAAATTACTTCGTAATGTTGACGTAGTCGTTTTTTTTTCTGGGACACTGTGGCCGAGCAGTCGAAACGGACACGTCTGAGTTATGTACATGGGGTTTAAACCTTTTGGCCTCGTCACCGGTCCCGACATATTGATATTGATGAAAAATTAAAATGGCGTCTCGTATTACGGATTTGGACGAGGCCAGCCTTAAAAACACAAACACATACACAAAAGTTCAAGCCCCTTTAAGAACAAAAGAAATTCAGCAAGAAAGTTTTGTCTTACTAGCAGGGCTTTTTTTAACTACATAGTTTGTAAACAAACAGAAAAAGTGCACCATTTTTATCTATTATCAATGTACCTCACAGTTCTTTATGTTTTAACAAATTAACTACTAAACTGCATACTTAACTATGATCATCTTTTTTTCAATAGTAAAGTTAAAAAAATCCACAGTTTTTTTTATAAGACGTAAAGAACTTTGAGGTACATTGATAATAGATAAAAATGTAGCCCTTTTTCTGTTTATATGCAAGCTAGTTAAAAAGGGCCCTGTTGAAAAGATTTGCCATTTTAGCTATTGAAAAGTGGTCAGTCAACCAGAAAACTCTACTGGTCGACCGGATGTTCCCCGATTGTACATACCAAGAAAAAATCTGTAAACTTTAGCTACGCCAAACCATAAACGCTTCAAATGGGTTTTCGCGCATTTATTAATTAGGTAATATTAGGTGTAAGCCATAAAATTTCCTATAGGTTTTCCTTCTCATTATATAAAACATTCAATCAAGCTATTTCATTAGATATTAATAGATGATTGTAAGCACAATAACCTACCTCAATATGTCAAGTTTACTCTACTGATTTTATTCAATCGCTGACATTTATCTTTGACCTCAATCTTACTATGGGCAGTATAAGTATTGATAAAACATTGTTTGAATATCAATTAAATGTTTACGTACCTAAATAAAATACTAATTACAAAGTTTATCAACTCAACCAGGGGCCCAATTCTGCTAATGCTTAGTCACAATCGTATTCCAATGGTGTTTTAATGGCAGGCCTGTTTCACACATTTCTTGTTATAACAATGTATATAAACACTACTATTGAAACACCATTGAAGGACGATTTTGACAAAAATTTTGCAGAATTGGCCCCCTGGTCAATTACTTTTTTATTATACTTATCGTATCTTGTAAGTGAATGTATTAATTTAACCTCTTTATATAAGTAAATTGTTATCATTCTATTTATATATCAGCTGCTTACAGTAACTATTTGCTATATGTAGAATTATTCTTTTGTATAAAAAGCCCCACTGCGATAGTAGCGGTTAAAAGTTTTCACCCGAGTTCTTTTCTTAATAACACGTGTTGTGAGGCTCCATTTTTAACTCAATCTACCGTACAATTTCTTATTTCTATAAATACTAGAAAATATACTTGACATTGGCAAAATTCGCGAATTTTATCGTGAGCAAGCCATCAATTAAAAAAGAAGAGAAGAAAAAGAAGAAGAAGTAGCGGTTAAACAACTTTCGCAATGGACGGTCACCGAATGGGCTTAAGAAGGCACGATAAAAGTTGGTGGGTCATGGCCCTTTCTGTTTATCCATCTATACGGAAGGCCAGTGCTCCAGCAGTGGTGACATTCAAATGGCTGATGGTGTGCTATTCCTACCCTACTGAGAGCAAAAAGCGAAAGTTTGCTATGTGAACCCTCAAAACACAAGTAAGAAGTAGAAGCCCAGATTAGTAATAGTTCTTCTTCTTCATCGATACACTCTTGGCAGAGCGGTCGTGGTCGTCATGTAGTCATAGAAGTGGAGGGGGCAGATACAGCACGCCGCACGATGCCTCGCCATTTTTCTCTGCTCAAAGTCATCCTACTGCACTCGTTTATGGACCCGCCCACAATGGACTTGATCTGATCGGTCCAACGCGTAGGTGACCTCCCGCGCGGTCTGGTGCCCTCTACTTTCCCCTGGACGACAAGGCGCTCTATGGACACGTTATCGCGTCTCGAAACGTGACCGAAGAATGTTAGTATACGAGACTGTACAGTGGAGAATAGACGCTGCTTTATGCCGAGTTCTTGGAGTATGGAGACATTTGTTCGAAACTTGGTCCATGAAATTCCAAGCATTCTCCTCCAGCACCACATTTCCAGAGCGTCTATCTTCTGCCATTCCACTTCTCGCAAGGTCCACGTTTCGGCAGCATAAAGAAATATAGGGAAGATGAGAGTGCGCACGAGCCTGATCTTCGTGGTGTTGGTGATGTTCCTATTCCCCAATATTTTCTTCATTTTGTCCATCGATGTCCTTGTGATAGCCATTCGTCGCTTTATCTCATCCATACACCCGCCATAGTAATAGTTACTTACTTCGTAAGTGGAAGTAGTAGTAATACAATACAAATACAGACAAAATTGCTGTTATTTACATTTCAGACCGAAGCGGAGAGAGAATGGTTCGCCGAACGGATAGAGAGTGCACAAGACACATTCACCAAAGAGAGGAGGATAGAGATGGCGAAGGATTTGCTGCATTCCCAAGCGTGGGATAAGTTCTTAAGCGTGAAGTATCCCACCGTGAAGAGGTACTGCGGGGAGGGCGCAGAATCACTACTCAATTTCTTCACTTCTTTATTTAGGCTAACGACGGATGGTAAGTTAAGATAGAATTTTCATAATGGTGTACATAAATTGGCTACATATTTGCTCAAATGCATGGCGGCAACTACACTCACCATCAGGAAAATCGCACCTTTTAAATAACCCACTTTAAAACTTCGTCTTCAGCCATTTTTAATGTCCCAACTGCTGGGGCATTGGCCTTCCTTATGGATGGATTAGGAGAACGGGCCATAACCCACCGTGCGGGCCCAATGCGGATTGGTGGGTTTTAAGACTGCACATGCCGCCGGGACCAACAGTTTAACGTACCTTCCGAAACACGGAGGAGCTCGAGATAGTAAATTTTTGCAAACCCATCCCGTGACCGACCATTGTGAAAGTTGCTTAACCTCAACATTAGCAGGCCGAGCGCGCGAACCACTGCGCCACGGGCTCCTCCTTTTAAACTTAGTTAAACCTTATTTGGAGTCAATGTATCAGGGAAATGTTGGATATCATTTGAAAGGTATCGAAAAGGAGAACCCAAAATAATTCAACTATTTTAATTGGAATAGAACAAAAAAAAGTTTAAGTAAATACTTATACAAAACAATAATACTCCTTAATTATGCTTTTTGTATTAAAACCACTTACTAAATACTTTTTTATAACGGTTAGATAACTAAAATCACCCTATTGAACCTGCATTGACCCTTTTAAAGACCACAAATTGTAGTGAAATTGCTCAACTTTATGGAACAAAATTGCATTTTTTTTTTAATTCCCACTATTGGTATTGTTTTTTTTAATGCAAAGAAATGTTGTTTATTTATTGGGGTTTCAAACGAGGCTAATTTTAGTTGGAGACGGTTACACGCCGTCCAAGCACGCCGTACACGCATTTGTAAAATTATAAAGGTGCGATTTTTTTACGTTGAGTGTATATTTTGGACGAATTAATTCGTCCAAGGTGTATATGCTTTAGACTAGTCTAGCGTATATAGCCAGCGTGAAACAGCAGAATAGCTGTCTGCCGGCCAGAAACTGCAGGGAAATAATGGCCCGTTTTTCGGAGCACCAAAGAAACATCTTTTTAACTAGATTGTGAGAAACACGAACGATGATTACGTAGTAGCGACGCCGACGTAGGAACACCCTGGGGCAAGTATTTTATCATCATTACTGGATTGTGCTGTAGAAAATCGACTAATTGTCGCCAGATCTTCAAAGCATAAAATATTTATCAAACATAGGTAGGTACATTTTTTTCTTTGCCAGAGCCCAAAAATACTCATTTCAAATCTCCTATTCCTTCTTCGGTAAAATAAAAAAGATATGTCAGGTTTTCTTTCGTAAAAAGATTTACCTACGTGCGTCAAATAAAGTTACATTTATATATTTTTGCAATCAGAATATAAGAAGGAATATCTTTTTCAAGATGGCTGACGCCTGCCGCTTCCGATTATTCGCGGCACGTGACACAGAAAATGTTTAAAAATACACTCACTAAATAGGAACCTTGTATTATTGTGATAAGGTGTAATTTACTGGAGCAAAGTTTTCTCTCTTGGCATTCAAAACTCCTGGGTAAAGTGATGCAGAATAATATATATATATGATGCAGATAATAGATGACACTGAGAGTATCTTTAGTATGTTATCTATCAGCTATCGTGGTATCTTAGACAGATACCATGAATATTGTGGCGGGAATTAAAGGACTCTTTGTAGGTTTAATAACGTACGAGTATGTCGGTCTTTCTTTATAAATGCTGGTGAATCTACGGGTGTTTTGAACGCCGTCATTGTCCTAAACATATTTTTTATATTTTTAGAGTAATAAAATTTTGTCCTCATATCCAGTTACGAATTATAGGTCCCAGACGAGTAGCGTTTAGCAGCATAACCTTTATTATTTTCGCACTTATGCATGACACTTTATATGTTGAAGACAAGACGGCGTTTAAACCGCCCCTAGATTTACCCATTCCCCGTTCTGAAGATTTATAAAACTGGCACAAAAGTGCATAATTGAAATTTATCTAAAATGCGATTGCTTTAATATTCAAAGAGTGTAACATTGCGATAAACTAATGCAAATTTTAACCAATGCGTACCTTTTTATCCTGCCTTAGTTAAAAGACGCCCCCTTTTCTTCTAGCCCTCATTTGCGTGCCCAACAGTATTTATTATTTAATTATATCACATCTCCATGTACGGTCAGCAGCACGAAAGCATCTATTACGAGCGAAGTAACGGCTCTCTCAAGATCAAAGTGTGAATAGGACTATCTGAGATAGTTACCAACAATATTTTTATTAATATATACGAACCCAGTACCTTATACTGGACCTTATTCCAGAGGGAGTAGAGCAGGTAATCCTGGCGATGGCGCACCGAGGCAAGCTGAATGCCTCTCTCTCTGTTTCCCTAAAGGTTGACTGGTAGAAAATACTTTTAGTATTAAGTCCGCCTTTTGTAACTTTCTGAGATAGTTACCAAAAATATTTTTGTTAATATATACGAACCCAGTATCCTAGGCAACAATCTCAAATAGCCCAATCCATATCTACAGATAGGTTTTTATTTTGGGCATTAGTGTGTATACAACAATACTGGACCTTATTCCAGAGGGAGTAGAGCAGGTAATCCTGGCGATGGCGCACCGAGGCAAGCTGAATGCGCTGACGGGCGTCCTGAAGTGCCCGCCCGTGAAGATCTTCAACAAGTTTAATGGCCGGCCAGAGTTCCCTGATGATGCCAACGCTTCGTGTGACATCTCTACTCATCTCAGTAAGTCACTTTTTTTCATAGTTATTATGGATTTGATCTTGATCCCTATCAAGCCCATGGGCGAAGACAGGATCCAGGATGGAGCGAGCTATCCCAGAAGAACTATTCGCATTAAGCTAGGAAAATAAAAAAATGCTAACACCCATATTCTAAGTCGTTCCTCCAAAACTTACTCGTCCTCGACTTAACGAAACCTCACTGAAAACCTCTTCGAAATACTCCACGAAATCGGTATTCTAAGTCGTAAATCTGTAATTATTACACTCAAGTGAGGAATAATTTGTGTGGAGGAGATTTTTTGCAACTATGAATACCAAATTTGTCGAATGAGTTTGAGTGGAGTGTAAAAAATTTTGGAGGAACGACTTAGAATATGGGGATAAAAGATGAGATGGGGATCTTGATTTACAAAAACATTGTGTGAAAATTGAAAATTGTACGGTCTACTGCTGTTGATTGCTGTTGACTATAATTTTTATTCTAAATCTAGACTAGTTAATTGGTTTAGGAGTCGATCGATATCACATCCTACATAAAGCTCACGTGGCTTTGGACACATTGGAGCATTTCAAAGTTTATATTTTTTGTTTCAGGTGCGTCAGTAGATATCGCTGTAAATGATAAGTCTGTTAGATTTTCACTGCTAAATAATCCTTCGCATCTAGAGGTTAGTTTGTAGATATTTTATGGTTTTAACACGGTTTCCCCGATTGTTAGAAATTTTGTTTTAATTACAAAGTACTTACCTACCTACTTACTCATTTTTGATGTTGAAAATTATATCATTTTTATGAACGACGGGGAAACTCTTAGCCTTCATCATACCTGATGTTAAGCATTGATAAGGCTGAAGATGGAAGCGAGCCTCTCCCGGAATCCTCAACCACTGAGAAACTTGCTATCTTATTTCTAACTGTCGGAACACAACAATGCTGAAGTCATTGTTGTTATGGAGTCAGACTTAGATAAGATGGTGGTAGCTAGCCAAGCGGACTTACAACAAGTCCTACTATCAACCACACCGAATATAATATGTACACCCCGCTGGGAATCGAACCCGGGACCCCTGGGTCTGATACCGGTGGTTGTTACCACTAGACGGACAGAGGCGGTTAAATCACATTTTATTTTTTGGCCGTATTGTCGACGCGAGTCCACTAGGTTGGCCACTGAGGTTAGACCTCTCAAAATGATCCGATCCAACGATCTCTGCAGCAAGCATGTACCTCGTATTTTGTATTTATTCACTATCGCTTTCGCTGCTCTCTTTTTCCCTAAAGGTTGACTGGTAGAGAAAGCGATTAGTATTAAGTCCGCCTTTTGTACCTAACTTTGAGTTTATTGTGCAATAAATATTTAAATAAGTATTGTAGGTTTTTCTTGTAGAATGGATTCCAATGAGTTCCATTGCTCCCCCAACAGCCGGTTTAACAATATTGTTTATTAACAAAACAAAATTTATTCTAGGCAGCAAATCCGGTATCAATGGGCAAAACTAGATCCAAACAACTACAACTGAAAGAAGGTGAATATTGTGTCAATGGTTCGTCCAGGATGGGAGACAAAGTTCTAAATGTCCAGGTACCCCGTACATTTAATTTATATTCTGCGTTTATTTGTATTCTGATGTATTAGTTTGTCTAGAAATTGTAACCAGTAACTGCAACACAAAACAAATAAAATGATCTTACTTGTGATCCTCACCATCTGAAATACCTACATTTATCAACACAACTACAATATCTTTTAGTGTTTATCATGTATTTCATCATGTCCCCACTGACTGCGTGAGGCACTGGCCTTCCTAGTACTTTCACCCGCGTGGTTCCTGTTCCTGTGCGAATATCAGGATAAAAAGTATTCTTTTGATCCAGGCTAACTTAAATTTGTGTGCCAAACACATAAACAACTTGACATAATTTCGCATTTATAATATGGTAAGGTAGGATCTACCAACCCGTCTGGCCAGCGTGGTAGCAGTATTTATTTATTTATTTATAGTGACAACAACAGCCATACATTAAATAAAAAACCATACTTAGACTAAGACTATTACATTTTCGGCCAAAAAGTTGCCCACAGTGAAAATTAACAATATTATCTTTAAAAGTGATTAGAGTTAAATAACCATAGAAATAGAAAAAAACAAAAGACAAGTGTTTATACTAAAGTGCTATTACACCAAGTACACACAAAAGTAGTTAAGTAATAGAAAAGCTAATATCCTCCTAAGAGCGCCACAACTGGCGTGAGCTAGGAGAGACATATGTCCAGCAGTGGACGTCCACACAGGCTGATGATGATGATGATGATGATGATGAAGGTAGGATGAATAAGGAGAATGGGCCATATAGCCCATCACGCAGGCCATGAGGTGTAACGACTCTTAAGTAATGTAAATACAGCTGGGTAGTAGGCACGCAGGAGTTTTGCAAAAGTTGTTGAACCGCCTCAATCGCGGCCAAACCACTGCGCTACCGAGTTTCTCAATATTTTGGGCCGGTTTGTTTTGACATTTTTTTATTTCTTTTTTTCCTTGAATGGATTCGCTATTGATCCCAATCAAACCCAGGGGCTAGGGACAGGATCTACGATGGAGCGAGCTATCCCAGAAGGTGACCAGGAGAACTCTATTCACCCTTGCTTTAAAGGTGGTCGGGTTATAATATAAGTACTCGGAAATACAGACGCAGGGAGTTCCACTCCACTCCTTTGCTATGCGCAAAATAAAAGATATTAAGTAGCATCTTTTATAACATATTTGCTCGTAAAGGGTCTCTTAATACACCAATTTCAATATATATTTTTTTTATTTATTCCAACTTACAACTTTCATTACAGGATCTAACCTAATGCGATAGTGTAGACTTATCTTTAAATTATCAAATATTACTTATAACTAATAACAAATAATGGTATTGTATCTCATTACGTACTTGTGCGTTATTGTAATATAAAACGCACGGTTTATCAAGATGCACCGTCAAAAACGAACGGTACTTTTTAAATCTTAGCAAAGAGTTTTTATGTCAGAAAAGAGGTCAACATTTTATGAATAAAATTAATATTGGGAGAAATTAAAAATAACTTGACAACATTAAAAATGCCAACTGGCAACGTAACAATCAGTTTTACAAATTGTTCAAATTTTTATAAGTGCTTTAACAAGTGATTAAAAATTTATTCGTATAAGAAAGTCCGAGTTTTATTTATTTCCTCGAAAATATGTTAGAAAACGTCGTATGACATACGTGCGCTTTGATAATTACCTCTGCTTTCTTGTACGCATTATCGCCTCGGCTGTAATTTTCAACTTACCGCACTTATGTATATCATAATGTACTATTATATTGCTTGGTGCGACATATAGGACTATCAACCAAGAAAGGGTGGTAGCCCGCACTGCATCTGGATTTCCGATGGAAGAAGGGGAATGGCGGAGGTTTTATACATTTATCTGCCAGATAAGCTATCCAGAACTTATCCGTCGGCGGTGAAACCGGCCCTTAGCCTTTCATCCATATGTTAATATATTCGACCGTCCTCAGATCCACGGAGACGCAGCCTTCACCGGCCAAGGAGTAAACCAGGAGACGCTGATGCTGTCGCAAGCGCCACATTTCCACGTCGGCGGATCCTTGCACGTCGTTGTCAACAACCAGGTCAATTTTTTTTTATACTTCATCATCATCAGCCCATCATCGTCCACTGATGCATATAGGCCTCTCGATATAGGTATGTGGGCCTCTCAAAGTGCACGCTACCGAGGACGTTTTGCGGCTACTCTCATCCAGCTCTCAGAGAACTTGCGAAGATCGTGGCTCCACCTAGTCTGATAATCTCTATACTTGTGCAGGCTGCCAAGCTAGCTTGGTTTAATTATAATAATCTACAGCTTAATGCAAAGAAAACTAAATGTGTTCTTTTTTCTTTACCAAATGTTCAGAAAGTACCCATGGAAATTGTTATGAACAATGAAAAATTAGATTTAGTAGAATCAACAGTCTTTCTGGGTGCAACTATGGACTGTAAACTTCAATGGAGTCCACATATTGCAATACTAGCTGGCAAGCTTAGTTCTGCTGCCTACGCTGTGAGAAAAGTCAGACAACTGACTGATATAGAAACTGCTAGGACTGTGTACTTCAGTTATTTTCACAGCATCATGTCGTATGGTATTCTTATGTGGGGAGTAGCAGCTGACATTAATACAATATTTATACTACAAAAACGAGCTATAAGGGCCATTTATCAACTGGGTTCCAGAACATCTCTTCGGGAAAAATTTAAAGAAATTGGTATACTGACAGCTGCTTCTCAATTTATTTTAAATTGTATTCTTTTTGTACGTCGTAATATCAACCTGTATATCAAACATGGTGATTTGCACGATCGCAATACTAGAAATAGAAATAAACTTGTTATGCCTCGGTACCGATTAAAGAAGGTCCTTGGATCTTTTATGGGTCTAGGTATACGTATCTATAATAAAATTCCAGATAATATTTTGGATTTGCCTTTCGAAAAGTTTAAGATGAATGTAAAAGATTGTCTTCTTAAAAAAGGATATTATACTATAAAAGATTACTTGAATGACGAGACAGCTTGGTCATAAATATTTAGTTTTGTTTTTTCGAAATTGTAGTGTCATTCAATTAATGTTTAGTAAAGTATTAGATTCAACTTTTAACACAGGTTGCTTGGGTATGTCATGCTCTCTGTAAACATTTCTGCGGTGGTGTCGTGTGAGGCGGGTCGCTACGTTCCCTAAAATATGGTTGAGCGAAGCGATGGCTGGTTCATGCGTCATGCTCGTGAACGGGTGCTGCCAGCGGGATGGGTCTGCTCATGTTTGCTTGTGTTAAAATGTGTAGAGATATATGTTGTTTTGATTTTATGTTATTTATGATGTTTTGAGTTGAGATGCGTGGCACTGCTTGATCAGAGTAAACAAAGGTAAATAATGTTTTCAATTATTCCAAATATATAAAAGCTTTTTTTTATTTATTTTTTTAACTTTAATTACGATTGAGATTGTGACCCAGCTGATGCGTCTTCTAGTGACATTGTAGGTTGTGTTGTGTCTTACATTAAGGCACTTTTATCTTTCTTTTTTTGCTGTTGCCATTGTGTTTTTTTATATTTATGCAGCTTAACATAAGTACCTGAGGTACGTCATGCTCACTCAAACGTTTCTTCGGCGGTGTCGTGTGAGGCGGGTCGTTACGTTCCCTAAAATATGGTTGAGCGAAGCGATGGCTGGTTCATGCGTCATGCTCGTGAACGGGTGCCGCCAGCGGAAATGGGTCTACCTCAGTCTGCTTATCTTAATGCTGTGCTTAAAGCCTAAATATTTTTATCTAAAACAGCCAACCTCACAACTTGCAGTGTAGTAGTCTTGTGGTGCGGGAAATGTTGTAATGTATGATAGACAAGTCTTTCTTTGCCAGTTAAAAATTGTTTACGTTTACAATAACCATAAAATGTAATATTTTCATTAGTATTTTCCTTTTGTGATGGAAATTGACCTTACTGATATGTTAAGGTCACTTTTCAATTTGACGACTCTGTATGAAATAAAACAGGGAGAAAAAAACAGCCCTTGACGAGTTTCTTGCCGGTTCTTCTCGTTACAAGGTCTCCCGGCGTAGGGTTTGTGAACCGATGGCGTAGCTTCTTTGACGTTCATAAGTGCTTGTAACAGCCTAGACTGAATAAATGATATTGATTTTGATTTTGATAGACAATGGCAATATATGCAAAGGCCATCGATTTATTGTGCAGGCTCAATTCTATAAAGTCATTCTGTGGTCAAACTAAGATCATGAAAGTGTCAAACAAACACCCTAAGACGACAGTGTTACAGTAAGAAGTGGCATTACAAAAAGTTGACTAAATACATATTATGTGCAACTAAAATAGCTAACCAGTTTAGTTATTTTTTATAGCTGATCAGCCAGCCATCCTGAACTTGATCCTCACTGATAATTTGTATGTTAAAACATGCATTCATTATTTTAGTTGATTTTAAAATACGTTGACCCTTGAAACACGTATCTTCGGAATTTAAGGGAAGGTGAACTATTGGAATGTTTGTTGTTTACGATAAGTTATAAGCACAATCATATATTATGTAACGCTTTCTATTCTATTATAATCTAACATCTAATGTAACACTTTTGTTTTTGTAATGGCTTTAATTTAACACTTAGTTTTGCAAATATACAGTTCGCAGTTACCTAAATGTCAATAAAATAAAAATGTTTTTCTTTCTCTCTAGAGTAGGATATAAAACAGTGTCACCTAACATTGAGTATTCGCAGGTAGGATTCACACTGCCCGCGTTGAGGGGGCGCTCGTGTCGCTACGTGACGGACCTGGCGAAGGCCATAGCGGTCCCTGTCATCCACGTCAATGGTGATTATCCAGAGGTAATAATTCATATTAAATACATTTTATTTAGTTTCGCTGCCCTCACATTTCGGTCTAAATCCCCTGTTTAAGAACGATTTCTCTGGTAGTAAGAACACTGGTGGTGTCGGATCCAGTCTGCGTTTGGGTTGCATTCCTGCTCGGTAGGTTAAGTTCACCTGGCCAGTTAGATAAGAGAGACTTATTTAACGCCCGAAATTAATAACCTATCTGTAGATATGGATTGGCCTAGGATATTTTGTTAATAGGTATGACCTATTTTATGTTTTTTTTTAATTTTTGCATTTTTCAATGCTATTTTTATACTTACTTATGATAAATTCTTAATAGAAAAATATTGGAAGAAATCAACACGGCCACAAGTGAATTCTCAGATGGGATTCACTCGAGCTTTAAATATACCAGCAGGCGTAGCATGCGCACCGCGACTCGTTGTCGACTCCTGTCTCGCGATATCTATCCCGCTCATATCAGTACGGTGTGAGCGGGACAGACACTGCGCTTACTCGAGAAAAGGGTCGAGAAAACTTTGTCTAGGTGCGCATGCTACGCATGCAGGGTTGTAGGCACCCGGGAATACAGACGCAGGCAGGGAAGTCCACTCTCTGGCTGTGCGCATAATAAAAGATGAAGAAAAGCCTGCAGTACGGTCGGTGGTAAAAAAGAGTAATGTTGTGTGCCAAAATTCATCCTTCAGCCTTAACATCAATATGATGATGAAGCCTAGTACCTACCGCTGTTGGCTTGTACTTCTTTGGTATGAGTCAAATAATTCATGGTTAGGATTCCCCAGAACATCAAACTTTCATCTGCAAAAAATAATGAAAGAGTCACCATGCGGTATTTTTGCAGCATTTAAGATAAATTTTTGCCAAATACTTAATCATAAGTCTTTATTCTGTTCGCAGCTCGTCGCAAAAGCAACGAACATAGCATTCGAATACCAGCGCAGGTTCCGTAAGGACGTGTTCATAGACTACAACTGCTACCGGCGATGGGGGCACAACGAGGTCGATGACCCGACCTTCACCAACCCGCTGCTCTACAAGGTCATACATAGTAGGAAGTAAGTATGACAACTGGCTATATGTACTCAACTTTATTCTAAGGTACTCAAATAATTTTGATAGAAATATCTCAAAAGAGGATCATTTAAGTGTCGATGTACGATGCGTTTGTTAATGTTGGGGATACAAATGCTATCGACGGTGGGGCCACAACGAGGTCAACAAGATCTTCACCAACCCGCTGCTCTACAAGGTCATACATAATCGGAAGTAAGTGACAGTTAGTAAGGAACATAGCATTCAAATACCAGCGCAAGTTCCGCAAGGACGTGTTCATAGACTACAATGGACAACATTTCATTTTCTATAAAGCACGAAAATAAAAAAACCATTTCAAGATTTTAGTGTCATAAGCTCACAGTTTTTATTTTAGAATTTTCTGATCGGTAATTTGTGAGATATTTAATAAAAACTAAAATGTAGTCCAAATCGAGAAAGTCAGGCATTTGATCCCATCATTCCTTTTCATTTCTGTCTTATATTTAAAAAAAAATGGTTGTCTCTGGCTGAGTTGACAATGACAGTCAATTCAAGTAGTGAAAATCTAAGATATCGATATTCGATATTTTCTAATTTACATAATGTTAATAAAACCTCATGAAAAAACAGTTTGTGATTGTTTTGAGTTTTTTGGAATACATTGTTTTTATGATTATTGCTGAATAGATTTACTTTTTATGTTTGCTAGGTAAACCACCACGCGACACCAGGCAGGTGGACCACGGGTCAGAAATTTGTGTGTGTTTAACGAAGTGGTTATTTTTTGTTCCACTAATGAAATACCAGACCTTAAATTTCGATATGGTTTGATATACATTTCAATTCTAAATACCCAAAATGTTTATATTGTTCATGAACGCGTTTATATTTAAATTTATATTTTTTTTATTAAGTTTTTTTTTATCTTAACCAAAGTGTTAATCTTTGAAACATGTTTTGGTTAAATAACGAAAATTACAACTTTTATGTAGTAATCGATATTTAAGTTCTGCCACTGTCACATCACTACTAGAAACCATCACGTCAGTTTTTTTTTTTAAATCCGAAATAAGCAACAGCCTTACCAATTTAACTATTACAGTCACCCCGTGTGTACCTTACACCTTTCACCTTGGGTGCTATAAAAACCTTTAGTACCGGATAAATAATGTCTTATTTCGGTATTCAAAACATTCGTAACGCAAGCGTTTAAGAATTATTGGCATTTAAAGATGGGCCTCACGGGATGACGCTTAAGATTATGGATGCTGGAAATAACAAAAACTAGCGAACGAAAGTCCAGTTTCAGTCCCTAGATCGTCAGTGACGCAAAAATAAATAAGATTTAACACTCGAGCATCGTTTAAAATAGAACAGATCTCATAAAATCGACGTTTAAACATGGTACATACAGAACCGTGTGGTCAAATTTTCAATTGCCAAAATATCAATAATCATTCCGTTTGGAGCCAAACGAAACATTCTACCAGCGTTACGTTTGATATGTGACAGCATTTAACACATTAAATTCGTTCAAATAACAAGGCGTCAATATGAAAAAGCGAAAACTATATTTCATACCGTCACACTGTGTGGCCCATCTTTGAAGCCGTTACGTTACGTGAATTTTGCGTTACGAATGTTGAAAAGCAATTCACAGTAAAGAGAATTTCCGTCACTGAGGATCTATCTTTACCTGGAACCAATCAGTGCAGTACTTACGATACAATTCAAGATTGAAATTTGTATGAAAATCTCAAATTAGGGTGACAACCATTTACGTACATTGATGGATAAAAAGGCTAAACCAACCTGATAATTAGCTAGTTTTACGGCGTAAGTGAGATGTAATGTACCTAATTCATGTTAAATAATAAAAAAAACTATTTCCATTCAAAATAGTCTTAAGTCCGTATCACGAAAGTTGTCGTGCGGAATTTCTGTGGTACTCAAATTATCTTCCATAGTAATAGCGTACATTTGCGGATGTTGAAGGCGACTACAGTCTCTCATGCGCCATATTTCGTGAGTCAGACTCTTTATAACCACCATCTTCTTCTTGTTTGTCTGCGATTATGATGGTCTGTCTTGTCTGTAGTCTATGACCTAGTGATGTGCCGAGACGGCTATATTTGGTATTCGAATATTTTGGTAATCGTTATAAAAAGAATCGAACTAGGACTCGAGTCAGAAGACTTGGACAGGTATTCGAGTACTGGCACGAGTATTCGAAACTACTTCAGTGGACTCGAGTACTCTTTGAACTTTATAGTTTGCTTTTCACGACCAATACTAATATTTCAACTCAAATCAAAAATCATGTATGCACGCTAAGAAAGTAAATAATAACAGAATAATGTATATCTGCGCCAGAGGTCCCGGGTTCGATCCCCGGACAAGACAAATATGAACATGACTCTTTGTCTTGGTCTGTGTGTTTAATATGTATGCTAAGTATGTTTTTGCAAAAAAAAGTATATAGTATGTTCATCCGTTATCTAGTATCCATAACACAAGTTCTTCACGAAACTTAATGTGGGCTAGATAATTGGTGTGATTGTATGTAATTATTTATTATTAACTACTACCACGCTGCCTAGACGGGTTGGTAGAGGGTTTATTTCAAGTTGTGTTCAGTGCCTCTTATTATATAATCAGTCAGTCATTAATCATGTAATCATTTTTGGTATTGATAAGTTCCATACTTCGGATTTTTTCTGCGGAGCCATCCCTTTCTATCACACAGTCGGTGTTGTATTTAGATAACACTAAATTATACAAATCGACAGTTCGACAGATTAAACAAAATGATAACTTTTAACAAGAAACAAATAATTACTTAAATCTCTAACATCTCATTAAACTGACAGTCCGGGTATGAATTATAAACACGTTCGAAGCTGCAATGAGTCATAAACACTTCTCGCGTCGTGCGTGACTAACTTCACAATGCTCTTTAAACATTTAAAATTCGATTGTACGCGTGAAGTTAGAAGACTCGAAACCTGTATTCGAGTATTGTGGATCCAAATATAGTATTCTAAATACTCGAGTACGTGAGTGAGTACCTGCTAGGTATTCGAGTCAGTTCAGGGGCCCAATTCTCGCGCATTCGACATTTTTTAGGGTAAAAAATCTGTATTAAAAGCTCGCTGAAAGCAATCTTCGACATTATAGGATTATCAAAGATAATTTAAACTAAAGGTTTTTGTCAGTAGTAGAGATTTTACATATTTTTTTAATTAAGAAATTAAGGAAATAAAAAATGTCGAATTCGAGATGTCGAAGGCGCTAGAATTGGTACTCAGGCAGGCCAGTAAGTCTGATTCAGCACATCTCTATGGCCATTAGAATATGTTTACGTTCAAATTAAATGCGTTGTTTGTTTGCACAAACTTTATTTGTCTTTTTTTGTAACTTTCTGTTGTGTTTGTCGTTCGCTGTGTTGTTGTATTGTGGTGTAGTTGTGACTGGTGGTGTGTGTTCTTTGTTGGCGGGATTAGCAGAGTAATAATTTTTATTTATATTGTAGTCGTATTTGTTTTACAAAATAATTTGTCCTGTACTGTTTAGTTTTTTCATGGGTGCGATCTTCAATTATCCGAAGCTTTTGGCTTCAGATAATTGACAATCACACTGTGGTGGTCCCCCCCCTACCCCCCACCAACTCCCAACCGGAGCAAATGCATAGTTCGTGAGATAATTGAAATTGAAATTACCAACTATATCTAAAGATCAATTGGAGGCGCCTTCAGCTACTGGTTCATCTGGGAGACAAGTTAATAATTATTGTACATATTGTGATTGAACAGTGACATCTTCATGTCATTATTATTGTTAACAAAATAACTTTTAAGTATGATTGTATATCAGCAAATCGTTAATAATTATTGTACATATTGTGATTGAACTGTGATATCTTCATGACATTAATATTGTTAACAAAATAACTTTTTTAGTATGATTGTATATCAGCAAATCGTTAATAATTATTGTACATATTGTGATTGAACTGTGACATCTTCATGTCATTATTATTGTTAACAAAATAACTTTTAAGTATGATTGTATATCAGCAAATCGTTAACAATTATTGTACATAATTTGTGATTGAACTGTGATATCTTCATGACATTATTATTGTTAACAAAATAACTTTTAGTTTCTTCTTTTAGTAGGAAGTACCTGGGTACTTATATGATTGACCTGTGATGTGTAATATTTTAGAATACTTAGTACTAGTTTGTTTTTCAACAAATCGTTATTATTGTGATTTTAACAGTGATAATCTTTATAACATTATAATTATTGTTAACAAAATAACATTTTTTATTATAATTGTAGGTACGTATATAAAAAGATTGACCTGTAACGCATATCACCAAGTATTCATCTACACTAATATTATAAAGAGGAAAACTTTGTTTGTATGTTTGTTTGTTTGGTTGTAATGAATAGGCTCAAAAACTACAGGACCGATTTTAAAAATTCTTTCACCATTCGAAAGCTACATTATCCATGAGTAACATAGGCTATATTTTATTATGGAAAAAAATAGGGTTCCGTAAGATATTTGGGTTTTTCGGACACAAGGTGTAAAAAATCAACCAGAAAAGTTACTTATTTTGTGTACGCTGCCTAAACTACAAAAGATAGAACCATAAAATGTTCTAATTAATTGTAGATTTTATAAATATCTACAAAAAAGTCCGCGACACACTATACCTATCTATGTCGAGTGAGGCGCAACAGCCATTTTTTTATTTAAAAATCTTGAATTTTTTTGGACTACATTTAATCGCGTTTATTTTACTCATGCTATTAATCCTTATCAAAATAAATTATTGCATCACTAAGTACAGTTTATGTAGATAATATTTGGTTTTTGAATGATTAAAATTGGACGTTTGGTTTTGAAGTTATGGCGAAATTAAAATATTACGATTTCTGCTGCACGGCACGGCCCGTTGCGAAGGCGTCACCAAGACGTGGGTTCGGGAGGGGAATTTAGATCTATGAGTAAGGTACCCGCGCGGCTCAGACGCGAGGTCGGCTCCCTACGCAGCGGTCGTGCGCGAAGTCTAATAATTTTCGTGTGACTTTTTTTTTACATTTCGTTCTTAAAACTACTCCTACGCAAAAGTTCTTCTCAGAGCTAAACAACAGCTCTTCTCAGAGCTAAACAACAGTTCTTCTCAGAGCTAAACAACAGTTCTTCTCAGAGCTAAACAACAGTTCTTTACTGAGCTAACCAACAGTTCTTTTCAGGGCTAAACAATAGTTCTTTTCAGAGCTAGAATATTACACGCTATTATCATTTTCTTAAACATTTGAAAATGCCTAAGAGAGCCAGGTCTCAACTTTCTAATCATAGTTCTCAAGCACGGGCAGCAAGAATACGTCGTATGGGAGAATCTTCACCTGAACGTTCACAACGCCTTGCTGAACAAAATCAGAGAAACTCTCAGGTACGCGCACGAGAGTCGAGTGTCGAACGTTCGCAACGCCTTGCACATCAAAATCTGAGAACCTCTGAGTTACGTGCACGAGAGTCGAGGCTGGAGCGTTCCCAACGTCTTCATGAACAAAATATAAGGACCTCTCAGTTGCGCGAAAGAGAGTCGAGTGTCGAGCGTTTGCAGCGACTTAGAGCTCAGGCAGAGAGACAGCAGTTGTCCACAAATAGAGTTCGCAATCAAATTTTAACTAACAGCAACAGACTGGCTTTCAGATATGATCCGCAGGTTGATTATGCACAACAAGCGTCCGTCCAAATCGGAGTCATGAATAGGACCTGCTCTAACTGTTCTGCCAAGAAATGGGCGGACAACGTTTGTCTTCCTAACCTTCAGGAGCCGCCACAACCAATAAAAAATCTTTTAACTAATAACCATCCATTATCTGGTAACTTTTTAACAAACATACGTAAATACAATAGTCTTTTTCAAATGACTTCGTTTGGCGCAAAAGAAATCAGGGAAGGAAATTTTATGCCCACTTTTAAAATTGTCGGTGTCTGTGAATTGATCTGGGAATCATTTTGCTGACCGTGTCTTTCCTGGGTAGGCTTTTTGCAGCGGTAACCGACATCCACGCGGGCGGAGCCGCGGGCGACCGCTAGTCTATAATATAGTTTGTTTTAAACTTGTACATAATTTTATTGTTTGTTGTTGTTATTATGTCATTTAATTAAAGAGTGTAATTTATGGTACCTAACTAAAAATATACCACAAAATATAATTTGATATCATCTTAACAAAACAATAAATGAATCCATGGCACAACTGGTCGTGCAATGCAGTTGGTAAAAAGCACAAATTATATAGTAATGTACAAGTAGTCCAAAGGGCCGACGAGCATCATCAGTCATAAATTAGACATATTTTTATGTTAACTGTCAAATTATTTACTAAATAAACTATCCAAAACTTAAGATAAGTCGATAGATAAACCGACCGGCAAATCATTTAAATTATTGTAGTGCTGCGAGATGGAACTGTAATACTTTGACATTTTATTATTGATAGGTGAACAATTAATTTGTAGCAAAATATTTTTCTTATTTTGAGTTAATAAAACACAAATTGTGGAATCATATTTTTTTTGTACTTTTATTTGGCCTGTTTCACAATCATATAAAGTAAGTTCTGACTTCTATAATTTTACATTTTTAATAACCCCACTGTCAAATATCACGTGGTCTTGTATCTAATCTATACTATATAAGCTCAGGAACTACTGGACCGATTTAGACAATTCTTAGACCATTAGAAAGCTACATTTCTCCCGAGTAACATAGTCTATATTTTATCCCGATATTTTCAAGGGAACGGGCACCACGCGGGTAATACCGCGAGGATCCGCTAGTACTATAATAATACTACATTGACAGTCCAGGCCTCCCTGACCGAGCCCTTGGGGCCTACCGAGTAAAAAATATGGATATCTCCCACCAAATTGCCAAGAAATTGCTTGTTACCTTAAGTTCTAAATCTAATAGGTAGTTCTAAACTTCATATACAAGTTTATTTTCAAATTAAAATAGAATGTTTCCACCACAATAGAGAATTTAATGTCAAAGTATACTGTGGTCACTTCGTCAGAATGCCGATCCTTTAAAAACAAACTGGGAAATATTTGTCTGCGCAAATCTGAATAGCTTGGCCATTTTACCGTATTATGAAGGCACCTCATTTAATTTCAACATATTTAACCTCATTTTTTTATGTAAGTTTTTGTTTATAAAGCTAGTTATCAATAATTCATGTAGTTGTCACCTGTAAATTAAGGTTTCAATATGTTATAAATGGCAATATGTCTGTTTTTGTTGATATTTTAGTGTTAATCTCGTTGTTGACAAAATTCCAAATAAATAAAATAAATAAATACGGTGTCCGCAAAAAATACTACTTGGTCACCCTAACTCAATTTTCATACAAATTTCAATCTTGAATTGTATCGTAAATACTGCACTGATTGGTTCCGGGTAAAGATAGATCCTCAGTGACGGAAATTCTCTTTACTGTGAATTGCTTTTTAACATTCGTAACGCAAAATTCACGTAACGTAACGGCTTCAAAGATGGGCCACACAGTGTGACGGTATGAAATATAGTTTTCGCTTTTTCATATTGATGCCTTGTTATTTGAACGAATTTAATGTGTTAAATGCTGTCACATATCAAACGTAACGCCGGTAGAATGTTTCGTTTGGCTCCAAACGGAATGATTATTGATATTTTGGCAATTGAAAATTTGACCACACGGTTCTGTATGTACCATGTTTAAACGTCGATTTTATGAGATCTGTTCTATTTTAAACGATGCTCGAGTGTTAAATCTTATTTATTTTTGCGTCACTGACGATCTAGGGACTGAAACTGGACTTTCGTTCGCTAGTTTTTGTTATTTCCAGCATCCATAATCTTAAGCGTCATCCCGTGAGGCCCATCTTTAAATGCCAATAATTCTTAAACGCTTGCGTTACGAATGTTTTGAATACCGAAATAAGACATTATTTATCCGGCACTAAAGGTTTTTATAGCACTCAAGGTGAAAGGTGTAAGGTACACACGGGGTGACTGTAATATTTAACTTCCTGAGAACGCACTTACGCTCTTTTAGAATGAGCAAGTTTTGAAATACGGATTTAATACACAAATATAATGCTAATAATAAAAATAAAAAATACGTGTCTCGTATTTTGACATCTAGTTTTATTATGCATAGGAAAATTTGCTTTATATATTTTTGAAATGTTGTCCATTGCTACAGACGATGGGGCCACAACGAGATCGATGGGAGTTGTATTATTTTAATCGAATTACTTGTCGCATATACATAGTCGCACTATGTTATTCAAAAGCATATATTCGATTGTTACAATAATACAGGTTGTATTATTGTAACAATCGAATTCCTTGACAGTTTGTGTACATATTGTATTTTGTCTTGTGTACTCTGTGCTTGACAGATAGTTCGGCGCGTCCGCGTGCCCGCGGCGCGGTCTGCAATACTGTTTTCTATAGAAATTGGTGACATTTGCATACAATATTAAAACGATGTGGGCGGAACAGTGTTTTACTGGGTTTACAGCCTAAGTATCTGAAGTCTTAAATTATGAGAAAACTACTTATAAAAGATTGAGTTAAACACTTATAAATGTATCGTATTTTTTTCGATTTTTTGCATTTTTTAATGCTTTTTTATACTTGTTTACTTATGATATATTTTTTATTAGAAAAATATTGGAAAAAATCAACTCAGCCACAAGTGAATTCTCAGATGGGATTTTTCTATTCAAATTATTATAAGTAAGCTATCGTATTGTTTTTCAGTACCGGTGACCTTAAAGAATTCAAGGTTTTGGCAGTTTTGTTGTTAATATTTCAATATTTTATTTATGTCTCAGCGTTTTGCCGTTCCACTGAGTTAGTTACTAGCATTCGATGATTCATCATAATTGTAGATTGCTTTCATGGTCTTTACTTGGTTTATTTCCATGTTTTTTTTATTAAATTGTACACCACCTTTATATCCTTAGTACCATTAAAGGAAAATAACGATATTCTCTGTTATTGTGATTACTGAGAGTCGCCTTTGAATTATAATAGTAACATGATCTGAGGAGCCAAGCAGCCTTATTTCATCATCTGCTATTTCTCAACGTCTCAACTGTTGGGGCACTGGCCTTCTTTACGGATGACAACGGATTAATATGCCTTGTTGAATGTTGACGATTGCAAATACAGCCAGGACTAGAGTTGCCAGACCCAAAAACTTAAAAGCCGGACTAAGATTCATATACAGCCTTTGCGCAGTGCCGCAGTGGGTGAATCGCCTTAAAACAAGGCAAAACTGCTTTCTCAGACGTTCAGGCGACTATCCTAAAGTTCGCGCTAAAGTTTCGTAATATACTCAATAGGGCAGTCGCAAATTGAACCTTCTGTCAAGTATTTTCAGCAACTTCTTACAGTATTTCAATTAAAAGTTTGAAAGAGGTAAATAAGAAAGTCGATAGGTTTGAGTCTTCTCGACAATTTTGTCGAACAATTTGTTTGAAGTGTTCTTTGTCGTCTCGAGCGTTCCCTTTGCAAATTCAATGAACAATAAAAAATAATAACATAAAATATAAAGTCACATAAAATCAAGCCTTAATTAATACCGTAGAAAAATCAAACTGCTAAAACTGAAGTTAAATACCAAAATACCGGTTTTAGTCTAGTAAAGGAAAATTATTTTGTTCGAGAAAATGACATTAATTCCTACACTCAAATTGATTTTTGTTATTGATTATACTTGAGTATGCAATAATATTTTTTTCACCTCACACGCTCTGAAAAGGAGGTTTTTGTCAATCAGTTTAAGCGTAGGCGTAGAAAATCGCTTTTTGCGGCCTAGCGCGGCAAAGTACTTTTTTAATTTAATACCTAAAAATATGTCATAATGCGTTCCGAATCGCACTATTGACTTTTTTGTTATATTCTTATTTTAGCTTTAAATGAATTATAATACTCCGTTTTGGTTTAATTATATTATTTTAGTTCATTGAATCATAAAAACAATAACAATAAAATTAAACTATTTGTTATAAGAATTTTATATTAGGCTGGGTGAGATTTCACAACCTATAATTGGATTTCGGACTGTGATATAAATATTTATTTTTAAATTGTCTTTGTCTTGTACCTCATGTCAGTGTCAACATTTATGGAAACGTTTTTATTCTTTTTAATAAGTAACAACATATTCCTACTTTAAATTACTTTGAATTAACTATAATACTCCCTTTTTTATTATTTTAGTTTTTTATATCATTAAAACAACGAGAATAAGGTATATTTAGATTAAACTTTATGTTTAAAGAATTTTTTACCGGAAGTTGACCGCGGAAACAACCATAAAATGTTCCTGCTGTTGTGAGGTGAAAAATTGTGTGTTGCGCTCGGCATAAAGTTTTTAGCGTCTTGTACATTTGAAATTTGAAAGAATTTGCAAAAAAACCTATAGGTAAAGATGAACAAAATAACACCTAAACAATAAATTAACAAAGGGGTGAATCCACGTTATAATGTGACGAAACGACTATAATCGATAATAGAAATTTTCACCATGACGACTTCAAAAGTTTTTATTTATTTACCATTTTTAGGGTTTCGTAGCCTAAAGGCAATAAAAATCGGCCAAGTGCGAGTCGCACATGAAGGGTTTCGCCTCTCACCCAAGGTTGCCTGGAAGAGACTGCTACGTAGCTATAAGGCCGCCTATTGTGTGTTCATCTTTTTTGACATTTTCTCTGTACCTATGTGTTTGTTTTTGTATCGTGTGCAATAAAGTTTCTATTATTATTATTGCCAAAATGCCATAATATTTTTTCGTCTGCAAAAATAAGTTTGTTTTTCATAGTGTTTGTATGAATGACAAGGTTATATTTGCGGTTTTAGAAAATGTGCTCTGAAACTACTAAATAAATTTCGTTCAAACCAATTTTCGTTTTAATAAAGATCTACATCATTTTTTTTTTATTTTTCACTTTCTTATATTATAAGTAAGAGGGGGTGGGGACACACATTTTTACACTTTGGAAGTGGAAATCTTTCAAACGGTTGACTGTGAGAAAAAACTGTTTTAGAAGCCTCAATGTAATTGAAAAGTGAAAAATAAAAATAAAAAAATTTTGGACTAGGGGCATTAATTCAAGAGTCCATTCTTTTTCCAAAATGTATTGACTTATTTTATTATATTTAAAAATATAATAAATCCTTAATTGAAGCATTTTCTGTAAAAAAAAAAACTATAAAACAATATTATTTCCGAAACCTCCCAAAATAAATAAGTGATTTTAAAAAAATGAAACCTTAATTAGTCAAATTTCTACCGTAGATTTTTATCAGCAGCAAGAGTCATAGGATCGAGAATCTCGTGTTCGTTTTCTTAAAACGCTAAATAGCCTCCTATTATTAGGGGGGAAATCTGCTAGGTAGGTTTCCAATGACCGCATACAATACAATGTTCAGAAAATCAACACTGTATGATTTAATGTGAATTTTAATTTATTTTTACTGGACTATTTAGATAGAGGTACTATAATGTTTATCAAATCAAGAAGTGTATCAAAGAGAATATAAGCACAGTGTAACTATGGAGCTACTAGGACAACGCCCTTGAAACCTCGCCGCTTTTGACAAGACTTTCAAAGTATTTGATAGGACTTCAGTCCACTTAAGTCATTGTACCGAGTGAGCGTATGGCACCTCGGTCTCGCTAGCGCCCCCCTCTCGCCCCCTCTCGCCCCCCCTCGCCCCGCGATCCCCGCACGATTGCTCTGGCAAAACGTATCCGTCGGACGACTGTATGCATAGATAGACTGTAATCTAAGTATCAATAACTATCTAATTTGTGATAAGTATGTCAGCCCAGCCCCTTGCCGGAGCGTCGTTTAGCAACGAATCGGAATAAACTTTTGATAAAATTAACGATTTTAATAATTAGATGTCATCCCGTGATCACGGCAACCGAAAAGGTGCCGAAACGTGGGAAATATCAAAAACCCCCTAAAAACAAAAAATACGGACAATTACAACTTACACCCATATTCTAAGTCGTTCCTCCAAAACTTACTCGTCCTCGACTTAACGAAACCTCATTGAAAACCTCTTCGAAATACTCCTCGAAATCGGTATTCTAAGTCATAACTCCGTAAGGACCTGGAGGAGCCAAAGAGTACGTAGCCACTCCGTGTTAGGCCTAGCGCACACTACCATTTTTACCCACGACGAGGTCGAGTGGAGTGTAAAAAGTTTTGGAGGAACGACTTAGAATATGGGGGTTAGTTCGTGAAATATAGCGCGTTTGATACCTGTAAAAGTTGTTTTATTGCAATGAACAGTGCGTGCCAAAACTTAAAATGTACGTATGATTTTAATAAAGTTAAAAGTTTACATTACTAATATTAATATGTTGAAATATCCTCAGGTCGATCCCAGACTTATACGCTGAACAATTGGTATCAGAAGGAGTACTAAGTTCTGAAGACGTCTCCAACATTTTGAAGGAGTATACGCATTATTTACAATCCGAGTATGACGCCTTATCCACTTACAAGCCAGAGGTATATATAGTTTCTTATTTATTTACCAGGAATAAAACGATAAGAGATGAAAAGGTTTTTTCTGTGACAACGATTTGATTCAAATTTAAAGGAAATGGTTACAAATTACTTTCTTCATTAGTAAGGACTGCCGTGAAAGTTGAATAAACTTTATTTTTCTCTCCGTTCTCTAACAGCTGCATTGCGCTTAAAATTTTACACTTTACTTTCTTTACAATGTTGCCCATCAGTTTTCTTTAAAATTAATACTTAGGGCCTACGCAATAGGACTTTTAATGCTTACTTATTTCTTAGCAAAAGTAATATCACAGAAAAACAGCATACATTTAACACCTTACTTTTACCACCTTGAACACTTCTTTCGTTAAGGGCATTAAGTCCGCCATTTGCTGTATATGTGCAATAAAGAGTTAATAAATAATAAATAAAACACCTTACGTCATAAAATTTATTCAATTAGTCTATTTAATTTAAATAACCATTAATTTTCCATGGTCAGGTATCGTACTTCCAAGAGCAATGGTCATCTATGAGCGTAGCACCAAAGGCCGTAGAGACTTGGAACACGGGTGTGGACACCAACCTACTGAAACTTGTGGGTCAATCATCAGTTCAAACTCCTGGACATTTTGTAAGCGAATTTTATCGATATTTTATTCACTTTTTTAAGATCATTATTTCTGTCTGTCGACAAAAGTTGACTGCTTTTATCTTATAAGTTTTTAATTTTGCATTTTACAATGCTATTTTTATGTGATAAATATTAAACAAGAAAATATACTAGAAAAAAACAACTTGTCTCATGTCGCCCTGACAGGATTCGAACCCGCATCCTTGGGAATCCGGCCCTATTCATTAACCAATTATGCTACAGAGACCTATGAGGCCGCGTCGAATTTTTCTGGTATACCTACTTATTCACCTTTCTACGGTGTTGGCCACCGTCGTTTCATCAATGAGAGAATTAATATCCTCGCATTCGAAAGAAACATCTTTACAAATGTTTGACTATCTATTAAGATGAAACAGCCATCTAATTATAAGTTTTTAATTTTGCATTTTACAATGCTATTTTTATGTGATAAATATTAATCAAGAAAATATACTACAATGCAACACAGGAGCTATTCTGCATGATATCTGATCAACATTATTTACGGCATCAACATTTATTCAATTATTTCTCCTATATTTCAGAATATCCATAGTCACTTGGCTAAAACACACATAAAGAACAGACTTAGTAAAATAACTGCAGAAAATGATATTGATTGGGCGACAGCTGAAGCTTTTGCGTTTGGTAAGTCTATGTTCCTCATTGACAAAATGCGAAGTTAAGCAAAAAGAGGTTCATTTCGCTCTTCCGAACTGGATAGTTCACTCGGAAGAATAAACGCGAAAAGAACTTCTTTTAGCTCCGCTCTCAGAAGTAATCCATAGATTTTATTTTATACAATTTCAACACGATTTAGACTTTCTTTTTTTGTCATGGCACCATCCTTGTTTTCAAGGCAACAATTATTTAATTACTTAATGCGTAACATGGTACTTCTACCTCTTTTTGTTGTTCTGTGACCCTACGCTTTATAAGATGAAACTCTTTTTATATCTGACTCCAACTAGAATCGATATTAGCTGAATAGCATTCCGATGGTCATTCATTACTATTTATAACATTGCCTACTCTCCAGGATCTCTATTAATGGAAGGCCGTCATGTCAGGTTGAGTGGAGAGGACGTAGGAAGAGGCACTTTCTCCCACCGACACGTTATGCTGGTAGACCAAGAGACGGAAGAAATTTACGTTCCTCTCAATCATATACATAAAGATCAAAAGGGATTTTTGGAGGTAAAAATGCTGCGATATTAATGTTTAAAAGGGATCTTTCCAATTCATTTGTTCGATAATTCTATATGATCGTTTTGAACACAAATAAAATACGAAAAGCTAACTTACCAATTTCTTTTTAGGTAGCAAATTCGATATTATCAGAAGAAGCGGTGCTTGGTTTCGAGTACGGAATGGCGTATGATTCTCCAGATCATTTATTCATATGGGAGGCACAGTTCGGAGACTTTTACAATGGGGCACAAATTATGGTTGACACTTACATCGCTTCTGGAGAAAGTAAGACCAAATTACAATATTATAGTTTTAATACGAGTAGAATAGGCATTATTTAAAATTGTCTAAAATTGGAAATAAATAGTTTTTTCTCAGATGAACCCACCAATCCAAATACATATTTTTCGTACATTACAATCTTAGAAAACAAACTTGTTGTCTTGCATTAGCTAAGAATCCATATAGGCACCACGATTATCATCGGCTCCCCTTATGAAAAAACATTCATACTCAATAACTTCGATTCGAGTTGTCTAACTGTAGTTTAACAGATTATTTACTGTGCAACGAAACTACGTTTCGAAAACTACATTGAAAATTTGTTTTCCTTCACATTTTTAATCGCCACTGAATATCTTGTAAATCTTTCCCGCTTAAGGAGGCAGTGGCGAAGGGTTCATACATACCCATTTCCGTTGTCTTCCCTTTTAGAAATCCCACCCCAGCGATCCACCATGCAGATCATAATAATTATGTCATTAATTATTGTCACAAATTAGTTAAATATCCGTGAATGCGATGCAGTTGCAAAGTGAACAAAATGTTTAAATTTTCCATGTTTATTATTATCAGATTTGTGGATTTTTCTTGGTCTTACCTTATTTTCACCTTCGCCACTGTGAGGAGATCTTTACTTATTTGTCTGCTTTTCAATACTTTACTAACGAATAAATAGAAATGATTCTCTACTTTACAATCAATATAATATTTCTCGCAGTCAAATGGGCCCGCAGCAACGGCTTGGTCATACTTCTCCCCCATGGTTATGACGGCGCCGGTCCCGAGCACAGCTCCTGTAGGATCGAGAGATTCTTGCAACTCACTGACAGTTCGGAGACTAGACCCGACTCTGAGGCAGTCTGTTTACACGTGGTCAATCCTACCACTCCTGCGCAGTACTTCCATCTGTTGAGGAGACAGGTAAATACAGTCCGCGAGGTCTAAGCTGAGCTTTGCATTTGTGTGAGTGCACATAGATAGTGTAGATGAGCAATCGGCTTGAGGCGCAAACCGTCCGTTACTTGGTTAAATAGTCAAGTGAAAGAAATTTTGTGTAATTTAGATAGGTATTTTAAAGACGTGTACGATAAAAATATGTGTAGTGTCACAATATCAGAAATTGGTAGCAACATCGACGGGAATTCCGCTATCTACCGTCAAACGAGTTTTATTGGAAGGAAAAAGTGTTTTGGAAAACGGAAGCAAATTTAAATCTTTGAAAAAGACCAGATGTAGGAAAAATTCAATTATCATTGACGATTTTGATAAAGCGGTAATCCGAAGAACTATTCACAACTTCCAGATTACTGATAAAGAGGTGCCACCCATGAAGCGAATACATGAACAGTTAAAGACAGAAATAAACTATCCAGGTTCAATTTGGTCATTGCCTAAAGAAGTATTTCTTTTAAAAAGGACAGACAGTTATCTAATGGAAAAACATGAGATACGTTATTTTCGTATAATTTTTTTCAGGGCCGGCCAATTGTTTATACCCACGAAACGTTTTTTTTTTCTTTTTAATTTATTTATCAAGTTGTAGTTACAATTATTATCACTGAAATAATTTCCCGCCAAACTATGAACATAGTTTGTTGGCGGGATATGCGCTCTTTTACAATTATTTACACATACTTACCTCACCAAACATGCAATTTAATAATAAACGTAAGTATTAATTTTTTCAGTTAAGACTAAATTATTTTATTTATTCCTCCTAAAAAAAAATCTTTTTAACCTACTTTTTAACATAAAATATTACTAGATTGTACTTATTGAAAATTTTAGGTGCCACATACATTGAAGTTCTTTCATCATAAAAATTCTTAGAACGGGGTTGCACCAGAATTGCATCATTTGCCCTCCTGGTGTTACAGTTGTACACTCTTTTTATTTTAAAGTCGTCACAAAAATAGTTCTCTAGTGCAATAAGAAACTTAACTTTCTTGTCTACAGGCAAGATTTTACATAAGTATTCTAAATAGCTGGTCATAATCCTTATTGCACAATTTTTCTTTTTTTTATTACAAGATATTTTTTAATTATTCTTAGCTGTAAGTTTCTTATTTCATTAATGTATGTAGCAAAAGTGCGTCCATAAATACTTAATCCATAACTAATTAAGGAATCAACCAAAGAGTAGTAGACCACAAACAATGTTTTTTTTACTTAGTATTCTATTGAGTTGGTAAAATTTGCCTAGTATTACTTTAAGTTTATTATTAAGTTCATATATGTGGGTTTTCCAACATATAATATATATGGTAAATTTTAAATAGAAAAATACTGAGCTACCGAGACTTACGAACCACCGTCGAAATTCTCCAATACTTTTATATTTTTAATACGCTGTAGGTGTTTTAATTTCGAAGTTTTAAGTTCGCAAGTCTCGGTAGCTCAGCGGTTAGAGCATTGGACCGGATTTCCAAAGGTCGCGGGTTCGATTCC
Source organism: Chrysoteuchia culmella (assembly GCA_910589605.1). Lineage (NCBI taxonomy): Eukaryota > Metazoa > Arthropoda > Insecta > Lepidoptera > Crambidae > Chrysoteuchia > Chrysoteuchia culmella. The sequence continues at coordinate 4,925,976 of OU342654.1, read as the reverse complement.
CGTCTGAGAATTCACTTGTGGCCGAGTTAATTTTTTCCAATATTTTTCTATTTAAAATTTACCATACCTATGTATAAAAATAGCATTGAAAAATGCAAAAATTACAAAATCATAAATTATTGGCAGTTGCATCACACCTGAAAAGATGTTTCTTTCGAATGCAAGGATAATTTTTTAAGAGAAACAAAACTGCATTTGAAGATTTTTGAACATTTTTCAAAAGAGCCTTGAATAAAAGTGCTTTATCCGTCCCATATAAGTTAAGTTGAGTTTTCATGTGTTTCCTTTAATTTAATTTACTATGTTTGTTAGAGTTGATCCTTTTGATTGACCCTATCGATTGATGGCATAAAAGTACACGATGTTATTTTTTACAGATTTTAGCTGGTTCGATTCCTGGGTGTGGGAAGCATATTAACATTGAAAATGTTTTTCGATCGCTTTAGTATAGCCCCCATTTTCGCTGAGAGTGTGACATCGCCTTGGTGTCGTGGGTTTTAGGGCTACATGAGTATTCGAGGTCTCAAAAGACGCGTATTGATGAGGGCTATAATATGGTGAAAAAAAAACTAAAAATTCGAAAGCTTTTTTGAAAATTACAAAAATATTAAAAATTTGATCATTTTTTTAGGGTCTTTGTCATAAAATCAACTGTATCTCAAAAACTAAATGTGATATCGAAAAAATAAAAAAAACTCTCGGGGTTTTGAGTTGGGCTACATTTAAAAAAACTGAATCTCTGTATCACTAATAATCTAGGCAGAAGGGTGCCCTTTGTGTGGCCTAATTTCGGGGAGCGCGCTCCTTAGATGCGCTTCGCGTCGCTGATTTCTTTCTTATGGGACTGGGAGTGTTTAAGAGTTTGATCGTGAAATGTATTTGTATTTATTTGTAAATACGTGTATTTTAATTAAATTTTATAATGATGTTAATTTAAATTAATTCTTTAAAATAAATTTTGGGGTAGGTATTAAGGAATAGCAACAAAAGGCAATATACCGAGAGTGCTGGAAAAAAGGTAGGGAGGCCTTTGCCCCTGCAGTGGGACACTACAGGCTCCTAATAAACAATAATAAACGTAAAATACCTCCAGAAATGGTAAAGATATCGATACGATACATTAAATTAATAATAATAATAATTTAGGTTTGCGATACTTTGAAAATAGTTGAAATTACTAATTATAACTTTATGTTCTGAATACGAAAAATTTGTAAGTAATAGAAATTTGTTTAGTTATAAGAATTTCTATACAATGTACTTCTTTTAATTTTGATTATTTTTGTAAGTATAACTAATAAATGAACCTTATGATTTTTATTTTCTTAACTTGTTAAATGGTCTAAATAAGAATCAAAATAATTTTTAAATTTTATTTAATACGAATTTAATAAAAATCATTTCCTTTGACAAATCGAAATGTTTAGAATGAACACGTAGGATTTTTTATATTTCTTTAGAGCGTAGTATTTCATGGCTTTGGACAAATTTATAATGAGTTGGCATTAAAAATAAAATCACAAAATAATAGTTCACAGAGCAGAGTAGTATGTATAGATGAGAACTGTATTGACTGTTTTTTTTTTATTTGTTATAAGATAATTTAGTAACGAGAACAAACTTATACCTATACGTGGAGTAGAACGTTCCTTCAAGTAAATGTATCTGCAATTTAGAAAAATAACATTGTAGCTAAAGTGACTATCAAAGAAACAGAAGCCAAACCAATATTAAAAGCATTGAAAGAGGTGTAAGGACAATAATTGTTGCCTTCTGAATAGATCCCGACGCAGTAGAGACTCACAAATTGCATAATAATTGTTTGGCTCCAGAAAGGGTAGTGGTCATAGACTAAATAGTACTTGTTAAACGCGTATTGTCCTTTTTAGACACAAAAACATCTATTTGGACTAAAATAACAACACACGGTCTTAGTGAAATTGTTAGCCTGTGTTTTTTACGCAAACTAAAGTTACCCAGTAACAAGATCCATTCCAAGCCGAGTGAGTTAATGTCAAACAAAAGAACTGTTTTACAATGTTGTTTGCAAAAAAATATTATTTTTACCTTACGGATTTTTTTACATCGTGTATTTGAGCTCTATTAAGACGATCTATTAGGTCTAATCTATGAGATTAGGCATCGTACAAAATGAAAAGCCTCCTAAGTGCATTTTCAATGTACCCGAAAGTCGTGTAGAGCACAAGATCCGTGATTTCTTTAAAACCTTGAATCCAGTTTTGTTTCTTTAAAAAAATAAAATGAACTAACTAAAGGATTTAAGGTAGTTCCCCTTCAGGGCCTATAGATTTTTTTTCCAGCCTGTATATGTCAAACCAAAGCAAAATAGTTTGTATATTTTACTTTTTCGAAATAACGTAAGTTTGATAATATTTCCAAATAAATATAATTTCAAACACTTAGGGCGCTTTCAATTTAGACGTTTCGTGTCGGACCGCTGCGGTGCCGAAGCGGTGCGTTTGTCGTATTGCGCACGGACGGTCGTTTGTTTTCATACAAATTGAAATACTAAATTGAAAGTCGTCTAAATTGAAAGCGCCCTTAGAATCCGCCAAAAGTACCTTATAATTATACTGACTCAGTGAATCTTGTTCAGGTAGCAAGATCCTACAGAAAACCGCTGGTAGTGGCATCACCGAAGGTCTTGCTGCGATTGGCCGACGCAGTCTCCCCGCTGACAGACTTCGCACCGGGGACACACTTCCACACTATTATTGGTAAATCATCTTCATTCAAGTAAATGATTCATACATACATTTAATCTAGCTTCTTTACTGTGAAGGGTAAGGGTAGGGAGAAATCAATTCTTTATATTTGCTACGATCTCTTGCTTCTTTTGCAACTATTTCTCATTCTGCCAGACAAACAAATTGACCTCGTTTTCTTACCGTAAGCATTTGCTGCCAATGCCAACCTCGTTTGATTATTTTTTTTTGATTTGGCTCACAAAACCGGATACAATCTATTAAAACATAATGCAAGTATATTTTTTTTTTATAACTTATACTAGATTGATCCTACTAGATGCAAGCACAGCATGCAAAAGAAAAATAACACATTACACTGTAGACTACTATCTAAGTGTAGACAATACAAAAATTTACTACTTTTGACTATTTAATAAATTTAAATGAAAAATTACTAAACTGAAACTAAAAGTACAATTAAATTAATTGGAATCAGATTGATTTTCATAAATCCTACGAACACAACGCTTTGCCGAGGCCAAAGAACTGTTAAAAATGTCAAAATCAAAACGTATGGCATTGTAAGAGGTACACATGCGGTACAACGGAGAGTGGTGACCGAGAAGAGATTTACAAAGAGGGAGTGTGAACGTCTTGCAATTTGTAACTCGACTGGCTATTCGTGGGATCGTTAATCTTAGACGCCCTAATATGTCGGGGGAGTCTACATAATTATTTATCAATTTAAACAACAATACAACATCGGAAATTTTTCTTCGAGTATGCAATGAAGATAACGTATAATAACGTAATCGTTCTTCATAAGATTTCAGGAGATGGCACTTAATGTCGACGTAACACAAATTATAAAGAAATCGTTTCTGAACCCGCTCCAACCTATTCGAGTGAACCTGGTAGCCGGAATTCCATACTACACTACAATATTCTAGGATACTGCGAACGATACTATTATATATGAGAATAGTAAGTTGAGGATCCTTCAGTATTTTCATCTGTCGCGTAATAAAACCGCCTAACCGTAACGTTTTCTTTATAACATCATCATAAGAAATATTGCATTCTTTCCGTAAGTTGGTTGTAGTAGTGTAACATCTGTAACTTAACTCTGTAGTTATGTGCCATCTGTTTTTATGATTTACAAAGTATCATGAATCAACAAAAGGTCATAAATTTACAAAATATTAGTTCCGCATTAGTTATGCTTGGGAAAGTTTTATTATACATTTTACGACTTAACACGAGGCGCGACCTAAACAAGGAATTTCCCACGAAGATCTGAAGCATATATAAGCCAAGCATTTGGTAGCTGAGACCATTATTAGTTCTGTCGTCTGACCATACTGTTTTAACTTAGTATAGAGTCCAAGTAATTAAAAGTATAATTTACATCAAATTGAAATTCATTAAGTCGTACTCACGATACTTTGGTCTAAATCCAACTCTCACGAAGTACCTGAACCAGGCAACCACTTAACTGGCGCAGTCGGTAGGATCATCAACAAGATTCGTCGGAAACACGTTCTTAAAGAGAAGAATCCTGAGCATATTACGAAGAGCCAAGCCGAGTAAGTAACCCGCCAAAGAGAAGACTCCTTGACGAGCGAGCACCTCTTCGAGACAACACTCCAAGCACTCATCAAGTCGGGTCCAGACTACTGAGGTTCGAGGTTCCAGATATCACATCGATCGACCATTCTCTATTTGTGTTCTCCAGATGCATCTAATTTCTTAGGTACTAAATGTACTGGTGCACTCCAAGGATAATGACTTGGCCTTATAATATTATCTTGTACTAATTTCGAAACATGTTACCTTTTTTATGATTTTTTAATATTTGCATTTTTCAATGCTATATTTATACTTATGTTAGTAAATTTTAAATAGAAAAATATTGGAAAAAGTCAACCCGGCCACAAGTGAACTCTCAGAGCATTGGAGCGGATTTGCATAGTTCGTGGGTTCGAGTCCCATCTGAGAGTTCACTGAGGGTTGACTTTTTCCAATATTTTTCTATTTAAATTTTATCATAAGCTGTTTCTTCATTCCCTCATTTTGTATCGGAGACTGCCTATATTGTTTCACGTATATGAGATCGTTATTTTTAGTTCTGATACAATGTTTCACTTCGTTTGTAAATGAAAGTGGTATCTCTCTTCGCAATAAAATATGTCTTGAACTCATGACATAATTGAGAGATAAGTAATTTTTCTTCTGCATTCATGTGGTCTAATCTTAATTTTTGTAAGTAAGTTTCCAATAAGAAATTTAGTGATGAATCTAAATAATTGTTTACGCAACAATTCTTTTTATGTTTTTGGTCATATTTAGAAGCCAGAAAAGGTGAATTTATAATAAGTGTATGACTTATTCGGTTGCATTCTGAATAACCGTATGTGTGTAACCTTGGTTACATTGTACTAGCGCACTGGGCATTCTCACGTCTTTAGTAAATTCTTGGTGTTCGATGACGCCTTGACCGTTAAAGAGGTCAGTCGGTATTCTCGTACCTTTTGTTCACTTCGCGGTGATAATTCTATTATGGTTGGTTCATATTGGTGTATTTTACGTTGGAAATGTATGGGTATGACTGATTTCTCAGTTATTAATTGACCCTTTTCCAAATTTATAATGGTTTTAATTCGGACAATAAGTCATTTCCGATTAAACCATCGTAATCATTTCCTATATTTATAATATAAAACTTACATTTCTTATCGATATTATATACTAAAAAGGTTAATTATCACTGCACCATTATTGTGATGTGGTTGCATGTGTGCTTACTACTTCAAAGGATTCCAATATCTTATACTGCTAATAATAACTATCAACTAATTTTGTACTTAGAAAAGATCTAGTACTACCCGTATCCACCATTAACCTAGCATTTATTTCTGGAATAAAAATGAACGGCAATTCTGAAGTATTGGTCAGTTGCGTTGAGCAGAAGTTGAGGCTTTTATTTGAAAATTTGTCTCGTTGGGTTCGTCCGTATTAATGCAACGTTTGCTGGGATTTATGTCACTCGAGCAAGGAGAACTTGTTTGTGCCTCGTAAAAAATATTTACGGGTGACGGCCTGACCGTACAATCTCGTGTTTGATTATAACGCGATGTATAATATTAAGGTTGCAGATATGAATTAATTTGAGTTATTCGTCTGACGATTTTATTAATATCTGTTTTGATTATAATTATTATTTTAAGGTAGATTATTAGGTTGGTTTGGTCGACTATTTCGATTGGATGTGCCCGGTTGATTAAATCTATCCTGCCTTGGTTTAGGCGTACATTGCTCTAAAGTCAATGGACGTCTCCAAAAAATATTTTTGGAGTTTTTATTAGATTGGTAATTTTTCTTATTGAAATTTTGATTTATATTCGCTCTATGTTTTAATTTATATTGGATTTGGAAGTTTTCTTCCTCTAAAACTATTTCTAAAGCTTCTTCCAACGTTTCTACATTATGAAGTCTAATTATTGTAGTCATATCTTCAGGTAGATTATACATGAATACGTTAAGAGCTGTTTGATTAAAAATAATCATTTTGTTTTCGCACTCGCCTTTGTCAAGTTTATTATAGGTAAGCCATTTGGTAGCTGAGATTATTATTAGTTCTGTCGTCTGACCATACTGTTGTAACTTAGTATAGAGTCCAAGTAATTAAAAGTATAATTTCCATCAAATTGAATTTCATTGAGTCGTACTCACGATATATTGGATTACCACTTTAATTGTATGTTTTGTAATTGATATGTAACAGTACCTCTGTATCTTATGGCAAATAAATTTATTGTTGTTGTTATTGTTATTATTGGTCTAAATCCAACTCTCACGAAGTTCCTGAACCAGGCAACCACTTAACTAGGTACAATCGGGGAGCTTCCCGGTTGAACAGTAGAGTTTTTTTTAAGAAAGTTATCTCAAACAGTATCTAACAGACTTAATGGTTAAAAGTATAGAGCTTTAATATGTATTTCATTTAACAAATAAATAATTTCTTTTACCTTAATACTTTCCGAAATATCTTTTCTCAAAAAAACTCTATGGATCAACCGGGAAGTTCCCAAACTGTAGGTACCTACCTAATTATGTAGATTTACAATCAAATTGCAAAAATCCGTTTGTTGTTTTTAAATAAGACAGTTTCAATCTTTCCATAATAGGTAAGCACCTAAGTACCTAAATTTCTTTCACTACACAAATGCAAAATATTTTGTCCTAATTTCATTGAGCACCTAAAATGTGTGCCTCGTATTTCGCTAGTATTTCACGCAAACAAACAGCAAACAATGCAATTTGACCAAACAAACTAGTTGTTGGTTCGTTCAGTGAGCTTCGGGAATGGAAAGGGCGGTGACAAGCGAAAATTTTATTGACAAAAAAAGTTTAACGGAACGGGACTACTCGTAGGATTAACTGAATTTTTCAATTTTCCTTTCGATATAAGTAATAACAACCGACTTCGAAAAGTAAAAAAAAATCCTTTTGGAGTCCGACGTGCCAGCCAATGCATTGATACGATGATGTTGCATTCTAGATTTCACTTCTAAACTTACTTTTAGTTTTCTTTACTTTGCTGTTACCGCTTCCACAAGTTCTTTTTTACTTTTTAAAATCGGTTTTTTTACAATGCTTTAAAGTTAGAATACGTCTAACTTACACTTACACAAAAATCGCTTCTTGAACAAAAGAAGTCATCTGTGTTACGAATACGACAGTATTTTCAAGATTTCCCGAAAACTACTATACCGACTTCAAACTGTCAAAAATGAGACCAACTCATGAACAAACCTATTTACCTAATACCTAACGTTTGAATCATTTCAATCGGTCAAACTGTCTTCGAATAATCGGTGGATATATCGCCGTCTTTTTGTAAGAACCGATTGTTTGCAAATAATGGAGGGTATTTATAAACTGCGGTATAATTCTAAACAGGGCGTACGATTTGCAATATAACAGATAATTTTTCGGTTATTTATATTATAATAATCATTGACCAGGCAGCGGCAGTTCATAAACAAATGAGATCAGCAGCGTTTATTTGTGAACGAACCCGTATCAAATGCACATCGTGGCACGGTGTACAATCACCTTCCCGTAGTTACCGTACACGTGTTATTGTACGCAGTCATCTGATTGGCCCATGGATTGATAGCACGGGTGTTAAAAAGTTGTTCATCAACAAATTCTGAGTTATCGAGCACCTGTTGGTAATTTATTTCTTCGCCCGCAGGCTCTGTTTCACTCATTTTCAATGAATTTACATTTGAAACCGATAGAAACTGGTGTTTAGCACTAAAAACACTCTCAAGCACACATTGTTTACGTTGTTACGTTATTTCAACCAATCGGCGTAAAGCATGCTTTTCGTCAAACGCTTTCGTACAATATAAGAAAGAGATACTGATTATTTATAAAATCATCGAAAAATCATCCGTTAATTTCCAAATCCAATTGTAAGTTTACAATAATTCAAGGGTTTGTAAATACCCTCTATTATTTACAAACAATCGGTTTTTCCTAAACGACGGTGACAGATATACCTATCTACATAAAAATACAAACATACAGACGAACTTAGTTTTTTTTAATTCGGTTAAAAATGAATCGATTATTGTTCGCGTACTAGATAATTATCAATTGATTTGGACGATACTTTTGAACTACGAGTACCTATATCTTCTTACAGGTGATCATTTATCTGACCCCCTAAAAGTACGACGAGTAATTTTAGTGAGTGGGAAACACTACTACGAACTGCATAAGGAGAGAGTGAGAGGGAAGATCGAAGATGTCGCCATCATCAGGGTGGAAGCTCTCGCTCCGTTCCCTCTACCTGGCCTGCAAAGGGAACTAGGAAAATATCCTAATGCTAGAAGTATGTATTGATTTTGTTTTATTCCTACTTCCGATAAATGTGAAAGGGTGTTTGGATTTTTACTCAAAGATGCGATAACGGTAATTTGGCATATAGATAGGTTATGGTCTGAATTCAAATATAAGGTGTTAATTTATCAAGTGCCGATCGTGCAGCGACTGCTCGAGTCAACGATATACAACACAATTTATGCAACAAACATTTTTTTTTACTTTTGTTTTTCATTTAATTTTAGAATTTATTTTAACTTTCATATTTAAAGCATTAAATACCTATTGAATATTCCGCATAAGCAAAACCCAGCGTAAAACAAAATTTGTTTTATGTGAAAAAACCAAGGAAATGGGTGATTTAGCTATTTGAGTCGGATGTCAAAATTAGAAAACGTTTTTTTTTTTTTTGTTAAAATTGTGTTCTATATCGTTGACCTGAGCAGCCTTTGCTCGATCGGCACTTGATAAATTAACACCTTATATATATAGGATACATTAGTCTCGGTATTCCCACGGGAACGGAAACTACGCAGGTGAAACTGCGGGCGGCCACACTACTATGAAATATTTTGTAGTAAACAATGTCTTATGTTCAAACAATAAATCAATGCAGGCTTTTTCTTGGGTTCATCACATAGTTATTTAAGTACAGAGATATCGCAATATTTAAGTATATTTATTAAAGGAAGGACCAATATATTCTGTAAAGCACCATCTTGCTTACATTATTACTTATCATTTTTGTTAGGTACATATAACAATGTCACATGATAAGGTCCAAAAATGGCATCAAACACAAAGAAATTGAATTGTTACAAAGAGAGCAAACTCGACTTTGTTAATTTACACTAGACACTATCCCGTGTTTCTTTATTACCCCGAATTGAGGAAAAATGGTCCCTCCATATGTGCACGGCGACCGTAACAGACAGCAGAAGATATTATTTCTCCCTTAAGAGTAAAAGTTAGACATGTAAGTACGAGAAGGGGCTTAGGAACTTTTACATTATTTGTTTAGAACAAGCGGTGACGAGGAAAAAATCCCTGTAACTCTGAAATGTGTTTTTTTTTTTTTTATGAACTACAGCTATGTTTCGTATTTGAAGTGATGTCCTTTTTATGCTATTGTTCAAAATTGCAAAATAATATTATGTTAAAGTCTATGACCTATGTCATGTCATGACCTACGCGGGAGCCGAAACGTGGAACATGACGGTGAAACTGGCCCACAAATTACACGTCGCTCAGCGAGCTATGGAAAGGTCGATGCTGGGGATCTCGTTAAGGGATAAAATCCGAAATGAGGTCATCCGGCAGAAGACCAAAGTGAAGGACATTGTCCGTCAAAGTAGCAAACTGAAGTGGCAATGGGCTGATCACATCACTCGTAGAACCGACGAGCGTTGGAGCAGACGGGTTCTCGAATGGAGACCACGTCTCGGTAAACGTAGTGTAGGACGCCCCCCTGCTAGATGGACCGACGACCTGAGAAAGGTTGCGGGTAGTGGCTGGATGAAAAAGGCGGGAGATCTTGTCTTGCGGCGCACCTTGGGGGAGGCTTACGTCCAGCAGTGGACTGCAATAGGCTGAATGATGATGATGATGATGAAAGTCTATTTGCACTTTCTATTAATAATGAACCGACGCTAAAATAAAATCGATTGGTAGTAAGTCTTTCGGATAAAAATATTTTATTTTTTATTTTGTAGTTTTCATTTGGAGTCAAGAAGAGCACAGAAACATGGGACCTTGGACGTTTGTGAAACCTAGATTTGAAAACCTGTTAGGCAAAAAAGTAAGTAAAATCACTTTCAGTAGCAGTGGCGAAGGGTCCTCAAAACAGACACTATCAATATATTGACATTACTTTCCAGTAATTTTAGTAGTTTCAATATATTATTGTACTTACGTAATAATAATTAATTGAGTCAAAAGACTAATTTGAGTCATTTTTTTCCTATAAATTGTCATATCATTTTTTTCCTATAAATGTTAAGTTAGTTTGGAACACTTTTTTAAAATTCGGTATTAGATATTAACTCCAGATTCTCTGAGTCCAAGAGAATGTTATTGAAAATTTTGTCTCCTAAGTAACTTACACATAAAATATGATAGAAGACTCGCTGATGATAAATTATGGATTAATTTGATCTTTAAATTCGGTTGAAGAAGAAAAAACACAAACTACTGATATTTTAATATACCAAACTTCGGGATAAAGGACTATTTATTTTAATGGAACTGAATTTGGACATCAACAAAAAATGTCCGTCATACAAATTTAAGCGCAAAAATTCCTCGCTCAGTATTTTGATTTTAAAATCAATATTGTGTTAACTTTTATCAAGTAATATTATTTCACTATTATTGTGACGTCCCACAAGGTGCCGTCATAAGCCTTTTGATGTTTATGCTCTATGCCAATAACAAACTACCTACATATTTTAGTAGAAATAAAGTTATAGTAAAATAAATTAGTAAGTAATTAAATTATATATTTTCACAGTTACAATACGCCGGTCGCGCTGAATCTGCGACCCCCGCAGTCGGTGCTGGAGTGTTACATAGGGCTGAAGTCGAACGCGTCATCAAGGAACCATTTAAAATCAAATGATCTCAATTTTTTGCATCACCATCACCAGGAACCTACCTTTCAACGATAAAACAAAAAAATAATCGTTAAAGGTCAAATAATACGTGTTTGGTCGTCACTTGGCAGTGTTGAAACTTGGAATTGGAAAGTTAAGATATCTGAATTTTAAAGTTTCAACGAAAATAATAGGAATAAATAAGTTTTTTATCATAGGCAACAGCTTTCTGTTTTTTGTTTTATCGTTAAAATTTTTAGCAATTGACAAAAGTATAATAGAACTTTGTCTCGTTATCGAATTGAACTTTTAATGACACCAACAATTTTGTTCCATTACTTTATGCGACAAAGTTCTCTTGTTGTAATACCACAGTGTTATACCTACCTACAGCATTTTTATTATTATTTTACTACTACAAGATTATTTTAATAAATGAATAGACACATTGTTCTATGAAATAAATGTAATGTTGATGTTTTCATTACGTAGAGATAGAGCAATTTGCTCTATATCTTTGTATCGGATGGTATTTTAATTTATTAATTTGTATAATTTTATTTTATTAAATAATAATAATAATAATAAATGTATTTATTTGCAGAGAACATAGTATGATAAGATGATATAAAATGATAAAGTACAATATGTCCCACTCTCAGAAGAGTATGCTGTATCTATGTATAAAATGATTAGGTAAGTCCACATCAGACTGCCAATACCAATAACGAAGATTTGTCTATAGTTATTAGAGAGCATTTATTTTATAAATATTACCTACATGTACAAATGTAAAAACAAATAAGTACCTTAACACCTAGTTTACTTAGTTGAAATGTAACTACTCGAAATAAAAACAAAACATCAAATTATTTTGAAAGAATGGTAAAAATAAAATGTGTTTTGTAATTTTTGTGTCTTTTAGTTGCAACTATTCCATCGATAATTGTTGTTTCTATGTGCATCTAAATGAAAAAGTTGGATTCGGGTAAATTCCTTTAGTACCTATTCATAATCTCAGAAAAGATAATCATTTACGGGAATATTAAAGTGAAAGATGTTCGGTCGGAGTACTCCACACATAACATCATTATAATAACACCATTTAGCGACAACGGTTGCTAGTAACAACTTCCATATTGATTAAACAGGAACGATAATCACAAAGTAACTTAAAACGTACATAGTCTTGCCACATCCTTGAAATACTGAAAAATGCCGGGAAAAGGTAAAAAGAAGGAAAAGGAAGAAGGTGGTGAAGAGAAAAAGGCAAAAAAGGGGGGAGGGAGAGGCAAGAAAGGTAAATCGAAAGGTGGTTGTAACGGGGACATATTGGGTGATGCTGCTATGGACAACGTGTATTACGGGTGTCATAACGTCCAAGAACTTTTGCAAGCAAGGGGTTTCCATCCGCCAGATTTTAACAAGAAAAAGAAAAAAGGCAAACGTTAAAATGATGCCTATTTTAATACAACAGACAGTGTAATGTAATATTTTGCTAATAACGAGTTGCTTCTACTTTAACTTACTTATACCTCACCTAACAGGGTAGATAAACTTTTCTCTCTTTTTAATTGCAATTTAATTGAAGTTTTTGTCAAATCGCAGTATTCCAACCAAATAGTGGCAGATTATTTCTAAGTGAGGAAAGAGCTCTTTTGAATGTTTTTTATTGTAACTCTTTATATTTACATAATAAAACTTTAAATACTTTCAACAATGGTTTAGTTATTGTGGTTATAGCTAAGAGAATCGCTCGACTACATAGAAAGTGCCTATGATTGTTTTCTTTATTTTTTCTTCTGAATCTGAATAACTTTTCTAAATTGACATTATTTTTAAGGCCATCGAAAGATGCGTTCAGAGTAGGTAAGTAATTAGGTACAATCGGGGAACTTCCCGATTGATCAATAGAGGTTTTTTTTAAGAAAGTTATCTCAAAAAGTAATAGACTTATAGAAAACCTTTATATAACAATAATAGAGATTTAATAGGTAAGTATTTCATTTTATAAATAAATTATTTCTTTAACTTTAATACCTACTTTCCGAAATATCGTTTCTCAAAAAAACTCTACCGACTACATAAATTGGTTTATCTTTTGATAGAGTCAATGCAATATTGAACAATCCATAATTTCTTCCCTTACACTCTACATCTGCTTTCTTTGCGTGCATTTCGGTTGCTAGTAACAGTAGGCGTATTGATTTAACAGAATCTTATCTTTATCTTAAAACACTAAACATGGGAAAAGGCAAGAAAAAAGAAGCAGAAGGTGGTGGCGAGGCTGTCGAAAATGCGGCTAAAAAGGAAGGTGGGAAAGGCAAGAATAGTAAATCTACAGGTAAGCCAGATATCTTATCGGATGCTGCAATGGATAACGTTTATTACGGATGCCATAATGTTCAAGAACTTTTAGAAGCTAGAGGGTATCAGTCACCGGATTTCAACGCCAAGAAGAAGAAAGGAAAGAAGTGAAACGATAACTTATGAAATGGGATAAGTCAGACAGTCTTACGAATGAACTGATTGTAAATTTATCTTTTTCTCTGTCGAAACGAATTTGTGTGTGTAAAGTGCAGTGCAAATTTCTTAATAGGAACATTGGAGTGAAGAAAATCCCAAGTAACTCTGTTCGATCAATTTTTAAAATCAAAATGCACTTAATTTTCATGTTTCACTCAAAGTCTTGCTAAGGTTACTAAAAAGTTATTTTGTTTAGCTTTGCTATTTTCTATTATTTAATCTGTCAAGTGGTGAATATTCCAAACAATTATGGTTTGCGTCGCATTCCTAACATAACGTAAACGTGGACGATATTTTCTCTTTCACACTGAGTAATTGAAACAATTAACTGAATGAAGTGCTCTGAAAATCTGCACATTCTTTACAAAATTCCAATTACTAGGTATCTATTTTGTTCATGTTAGGTAGGTACTACTTTCAATTGATAAGCGATTGATAAGTATATATTTTTTAAAGAAAGCAACAAGAAAGTGAATGTATACCTACCTTCTCTATTTTTAATAATAAACATCTCTTAAGAAATACATTCACATTATAACATTCGCACTAACAAAGTAAAAATAAATGATCTAAGTATGTAACCTAGCTGATATATCGTTAGTTAATGGAAAAGTCATTTTACTTCTTTATTTTATTATTAGGAAACTTTATATTTGTTTCTATTGAACAAGTTGTTAGTTTTCATAAAGTTTCAATGGTTTTCCTGCTTTCATTATTTGTGCGACAGTCAGTGAGTTTTTTGTGTGCATGATTGTGAGTATCTAGATACTCGTGATAAAATAAAAAAAAATACTTGGGTAGTAACTATATTATCTGATCAGTAAGTTTTGTGAAAAACGGTAAACTGATATAATGTCCAACACATATAAAAAATATGTAAGTTACAATGCGTTCGGTGTGGTTTTCGTTTTCATACATAGTGGCTGAAATACTCGTAGCCTGTTCGTAGCAGAAATAAAGAAATGTCATAGCAAAGATAAGCAAGACCTTGCCTAAAAACTTAAAGATTTCTAATTAATGCTCTAAGTATTAAAAATAAACAATGTATTCATCATTTTTGTGTCACTGTCAATTTGTGTTTTGAAAATGTAAGCCCCAAAATTCACAGTTAAAAATAAAATATGAAATTCAAAGTTACAAAGATGATATCACAGAAACATTAAAGTAAGTGGAATTTATTGTTGTTTCGTGTTTCTCGTTTTAACTGATGTGTTAAACTTTCTTCACATTCGTCATACGTCATGATCACGTTGAAATAAAGTTCTATGTTAGTTTCTTATGTAGTAAAATGCACAAAACCCATTGACTTATATATTACTAGCGTAAGGACCCGGCCAACGGTGCTAAAAAGCGTGCCAAATCGTTGGCCCTAAAATATCAGTTTAGGGCCAACGGCGATGCAGTTGTCTACAGGAGACTGAAGTTGAAAGACGTTAGCTGTCATTTCATAAAAATGCCGAATTTGTGTAGTAAAATGGTGCAAAAATTATGACCCAATAGTTAACAAGATCCATGGAATATCGTATCATCCGTAAATAGCTTTACATGATTTTTATTGCACGTCTAACAATTTTATTTAAACTATATTAACTGTTACAAGAATTGATCGAAGTCAGTCTTAACCCTAGAGTGGTCGCGTACTAAAATTACCTGATTGGTCGCGACGTCGCTCGTCGCGAGGAATACAGGTGTCTGCAAAATATATATGATAATAGAAAAAATATGTTATTTTACCGGAGGATAATTATGTCATAATATTGACCGTCATACTAAAGTACGAAGTTCAAATATCGATGTACTGAATTCAAAAAGTATAAAAGTTTGAATAACGGGACCCGCCGTTTCCACTGCCGAAACAATTTCAAGAAAATATGATTTAAACGTATAATGCGGCGACTGAGAGAATGCAATATTTGATATCTCCTATCGAGACAGGACAGGCGCAACAGTCCAGCTGAGACTATACTGTCCAATCTTGTCTACACGGTCCCATTTGCTGGGTCCTCAATTCTGAAAAACTAAGTCCAGTCACTCGTGTAAATAACGCATTAATTTGAAGAAGTATATAAGGGGTCGCGCACATTATTTCCATAAGTATAAGTTGACTTCGAGGAATAAACATCTTCAGAATATTATAAACATCACAGAATAGCACTATACAATGTTTTCGATTGATAGGATTTGATGCTATTGTAGATGAAACCATTTCAAGAACTTAATCCCTTTTCCCGTATATTGAGCAGTAGGTAATGCAAAAAAAGTGATATGTTCTGTTATTCTACCGGAATGAGCAAATATGTAATCCGTGCGACCACTTGCAGGGTTAATGGCAGAAGATCAAATCACTAGAGATGGGACATTATTATGAACGATTCTCTGAGTGAATGAATCATTAGTCTAGTATGAAAGGAGACGGTTCAAAATTCCTTAGATAAGCAGCTGGCATAATGAGATTAATTGGCGAAGCTTAAAAATCCGAATGTCCTCACGTGATTATTAAAATTCTTAAGCTAGCCAATTTTTTATATATTTTTTTAAAATATAAATATATACTTTTAGATATATATATCTTAAACTCTCACCTATTCACCTATTACCCCATAGTAGGTACTGTAAGGCTTGTGTTATGTTATGGGATACTAAGGTATCGGATATAAATACATGTAATTATACATATATAAGTATTTATGAATTAAAAATATATATAAACGTCCATGACTCAGGTACAGATGCTCGTATTCATCATACAAACATTTACCACTACCGGGATTCGAACTCAGGTCCTCACAGGTAGGCGACACCTTTTTTCAGTTGCTCCCACCGTTCTACCAATGGCGCTAGTTTCTATGGAAATATTTTCATAGCCAAAGAGCCAATAGAGTAAAACTTAAAGTATGTTTTGTGGTGCTATTTTAAACATATTGTGAAGAATCGGCTAGACTTAGAGGATTTTTTCAAGTCATACAGTCTTTTTTTCTTTCACTTTGTATCAGCTGCATTTTAGTGAAGTCTTTCTATGGAAAGCTGGACCTTTAGTTCCATAGTTAATTAACTCAAAGAACGATAGTTAATCGAAAATAAAGGTAGGTTACGAACACCGTGGAAGCGAGACAATTGCACGGGTTACGGTGTTATTACCTACGTCTAATATTGCATCAAAGTTTTTTGGAAAATATTGAGAAGTTACTCAATAGTCCCTCTATAAGATGATAATATTATTTTTAAATAAAAATATTTTTTGTTAATTTCTATATAAAATAATTGCAGTGTTGTCAGATCGAGGAGAAAAGATTATTTTAATTTGAAACATACGTTTTTATTTTGAATTAGTTAAACAATATTAAAACATTTAAAAATAGTATTAGCTCCCCAAATAAACTAGATGAGTAATAGATAAGATAGCTAAAATTGAATGAAATCGTTCACTTCTATAATCTTTTTTGCCCACCTCTAATACACCTATGCGATGTGAAAAGTTCGAGAGAGTTGCTCACAGATGGCTCTGATTTTACTGGTATGAGACAGTTTTATGTCAAATGTTCCGATGGGCGCATCCTTCCTTTTGAAATCATTGACAAAACCAATAAAATTACTGTCGACATAAACATTGAAGGTAAAGTTAGAAAAATATGATGCCTAAGGTTATTTTTATCAGCTAAGACCACGTGTCTGTTAAACTGCATTGTAGCTGGTAGAATCTGCACGGTATTCAAATAAAAGAGAATTCAATTCATACCTACATTTTCTCGTCGTTCAACGTCTCATATTTCGCCCAGTATTTAATATCCAGCATATTTTTATCACATTACTTAATACGGTAATGTAAAAACGGCACTTCATCAAACTTTTGCAGTTGCATTACGAAAACAATTCCTAATTTATTACCTACTTACAAAATAAGGACGCGCTCAACATGTTAAGGCAGATCTCTTACGTTCTACTTCATGTACTTAGTTCGTGTTTTTCTGCAAGTATTTTACGCGCTTTGTTTCTACTTTCCTAAGTTTGTTAGCGTTTCAGTCTACTACAAAAATCTTACTTATCTTATTTATCGGTTACCTGCCTAAACCTGTTGTGCACTCCGCGTAAAATCTTACAAGAAGTTGCAACAAAACTACCCATTTTCTAGCACCCATCAAGGAACCATGGCCATCCCAGCTGTAGGCATCGACCTGGGCACCACCTACTCCTGCGTTGGGGTGTTCCAGCATGGGAAGGTGGAGATCATAGCCAACGATCAGGGGAACAGGACCACGCCGTCTTATGTCGCCTTCAACGATACTGAGAGGCTGATAGGAGATGCCGCTAAGAACCAGGTAAGTGACAAATAGCTATGAAGTAAAGTAGGAAACTAAGCGCTCGTGTAGATACACGAAATCCTAATTAATGCAGTCAAATTAAACAACTGAATAAAGCATGTCAAATTTTATTTAAGCACTACTTACTACACTTTTCTATACCTATCAACCCAACGAGGTCTTAAAAAGCCTATGAGACTGAATCAGAAGTACCTACCTAATATTTTAAGCAATTGTTGGCGCTGTTAGCTCATGTCAACTCCTTAAGGCCTTGTTGTCTGTGCAAGGGAAACTAATTAACTTAATGAACAAAGTGCCAACTATATATAGTTCCACTCAGAACTTCAGACGCTACTTGTTGGAACTTCGTAAGTTAGCAAGAATACCTAACTTACATGAACAAACAAGTTTTGCTAAAGGTCACTTAGTAACTACTTTTTAGGTGTGACTTAGACAACCCTTTGAAGTTCCTAGTTCTTAGAGAAAACTTTAATTAATTAATTGCAGGATATAGGGGCTATGCAGCTCCAGTTGGAACTGTAGTCACTGCGACCTATAAGATCTATTGTAACTCGCCACCTTGTTATAGTATCTCTTTTAGCCTGGCGGCCTCCAGGAAGTCTAAAATCTTCCTAGCTCTAAGAGATTTTAGTTCCTCTGGCCGAATTATATGCCGGCCCAGGTGGATACTGCGTTTGTGAATTAGGGGTCCGCAGTCACATAGGAGATGTTTGGGTGTTTCTCTCTCTAATCCGCAGTAACGGCAAACGTCAGTGTCACTTAATTTCATGTGAAATTGGTGTCTTTTTAGTTTGCAGTGTCCAGTTAAGGCTCTTGCTATCGCACTTATATTTGCTCTGCTGAGTTCTAGGATTTCAGCAGTTTGCTTTTGCGAATAGCCTTCGATAAGGGATTTGGCGTGTACTAATCCTGGTTGATTTAGCCAGTATTTTTTTGACTCGCCAAGTAGGTTGCCCTTGAGAAGTTGCATGGCCTGTTCCTTTGAGATACCACAGAAAGGCTCTGGACCTAGCTGGTGGCCCTGAGCTCCAGACCTTGCAAGTTCATCAGCTTTTTCATTGCCAATGATTCCTGAATGACCTGGTACCCATTTCAGAATAATTTTATTCCGTTGTCCCAGCTCATTCAGCTTATCGACGCAGTCCTTCACCAATTTCGAATGTATGACATTTGAATTGATAGCGTTAAGGGCTGCCTGACTATCTGAGAAGATAAGAATAGTTTGATTTATGTAGTTTCGTTGGCGGTTGGCCTCCGCGCATTCTATGATGGCGTATACCTCTGCTTGGAATATGGTAGCGTGTTTGCCTAGATTCACACTCTTACTGAATCGAGGGTTGTCGCCGTATATTCCGCATCCTACATTTTCATTCATTTTGGAGCCATCTGTGAACCAAACTAAGCTTCCAGCCTTACAGGTAAGGTGATTTGCAGACCACTCTTCCCTGCGAGGTATCTCCACTGAGTAATATCTGGTGAAGTTACACAGTGGGAGCATGACATCCGTTGTCATTGCCAAAAGATCATGTTCAAGTACTGATCCATGTAGAGATCTTAGTGCTTGAGAGTGCCAGTTTACTTTTCCATTGATGCTGGCTCTATACATGCCGGCTTTCGCCTCTTTTCATTTTTCATTTTCATTTTAATTTCGCCTAAGAAAACTTAGGCGAAATTAAAATTTCATTTGATCGCTTGATTTCATCTTTTCAGGCAGCGATGAATCCAAAAAATACAGTATTCGATGCAAAACGACTCATAGGGCGAAAATTTGATGATCCGAAAATTCAACAAGACCTACGACAATGGCCATTTGAAGTTGTTTCTGAAGGAGGAAAACCGAAAATAGTAGTTGAATACAAAAAACAGAAAAAGAAGTTTTCGCCCGAGGAAATATCGTCAATGATCTTGACCAAAATGAAAGAGGTCGCCGAAACATATCTCGGAGGAACTGTGAAGGATGCTGTAGTAACTGTCCCAGCTTACTTCAACGACTCCCAAAGACAAGCGACAAAAGACGCGGGCGTTATTGCAGCCCTTAATGTATTGAGAATCATAAACGAACCCACAGCAGCCGCCTTAGCTTACGGCCTAGACAAAAATTTGAAGGGAGACAAAAATGTCCTTATCTTTGATCTTGGTGGAGGTACATTTGATGTATCAATTCTTCAGATAGCAGAAGGTTCTCTATTCGAAGTAAAATCCACGGCCGGCGACACTCATTTAGGAGGAGAAGATTTCGACAGCAGAATGGTGAACCATTTTTGTCAAGAGTTTGAGAAGAAATATAAGAAGAATATAAAAGAAAATCCAAAAGCTCTTAGGCGTCTGCGGACTGCGTGCGAGAGAGCGAAACGGACTCTTTCGTCTAGCACGGAAGCTAGCCTTGAAATAGATGCATTACACGAGGGTGTTGATTTTTACTCAAAAATAACTAGAGCGAGGTTTGAGGAGCTGTGTTCAGATTTGTTTCGAGAGACTTTGGGTCCGGTTGAAAGGGCTTTAAAAGACGCAGCATTGAACACACGGGAGATCCATGACGTCGTTATGGTTGGAGGTTCAACTCGTATTCCTAAAATACAAAGGCTACTACAGGTAAAGTGACACCGACTTACTTTTGGTACCATTTCAAAATACATAGCGATCGTATTGTACATATATTAAATATATATGTGTAAATATAAAAATGACTGTATTTTCTAGGAGTTCTTCAGTGGAAAAACGCTTAATCTTTCAATAAACCCTGACGAAGCAGTAGCTTACGGAGCTGCGGTTCAGGCGGCCATTTTAAGTGGCTCTAAAGATAGTCGTATTCAGGACGTTCTACTTGTCGACGTAACTCCACTGTCTCTTGGGATAGAAACTGCTGGTGGAGTGATGACTCGTTTAGTGGAAAGGAACGCCAGAATACCGACATCACAGAAACAAACTTTCAGCACGTACTCGGATAATCAACCAGCAGTAACTATTCAGGTATTTTCAACTAAATAACATTGTTTTGTATTAAAATTCAAATTACTAGAACTGATTTAAATTATTGTCTATACTTTCAGATATATGAAGGCGAAAGAGCAATGACTAAAGATAATAATCTATTAGGGACATTTAATTTGACTGGTATACCACCAGCACCCAGAGGTGTGCCGCAAATTGAGGTAATTCTACATATCTACAATTTGTATAAGATAAAATGGGCCTAAGTATAAGTTTAGTTTGTAGTATGTTTTAAAAAGAGATTCGATCGTTATAAGGAAATAAATATTAGGCCACTTTATTGCACCTGAAATTATATTATCAAAGGTAACCTTCGACATTGACGCCAATGGAATATTAAACGTGAGCGCTCAAGACAGAAGCACTGGGCGCTCTGAGCAGATCACCATCTCAAACGATAAGGGGCGCCTGAGCAAGAAAGACATCGAAAAAATGCTCAACGATGCAGAGAAGTTTAAAGCAGAAGACGAAGCTGCTAGAAAGAAGGTCGAGATCAGAAATCAATTGGAAGGATACTGTTTTGGATGTAAAACGGTAAGTTTCTATAATGCAAGATACGAGATGAACATATGAACTTGGAAAGCTTATAAAGTAACTTGATAAAAAAACATAAATAAATCTTTATAAGATCTTCGTCGGTTCCATCTTCGTTTGGTAAGATGTTTAGGAATTACTAATTTGCCATTTGTGGTGTTTTCTCATCGACAATACATTCTATTAGTAAGTCATGAGCCATTTTTGACGTCTCTGCTGGGGCACTGGCCTTCCTTATGGATGGATAAGGATAATGGGCCATGCGGGCAAAATTGGTGGGTTTTAATGACTGCAAATACAGCCGGGACCAACGACTTAATGGATTTTTAGTCACCCATCCGGTGACCGACTATTGCGATAGTTGCTTAACGGCTACAATCGCAGGCCGAGCGCTCGAACCACTGCGCCACAAGCTCCTCAAACAACTTTGCTATTAGTAAACTAAAACAAAATACTAATTCAATAACAATAAAATCACCTTCATTTCAGGCGGCAGAAAATGCAAGCAGTCGTTTGACTAATGAAGAAAGGAACGAAGTCCTAACAGAATGCAACGACCAATTGCATTGGCTGGAAAGCCACTCCGACGCTCCAAAGACAGAGCTTGAGCAAAGGCTACAGCGATGCCAGACCATCTGCCAACCCGCTATGATGAAGCTGCACGGCGCTTTAGGAGGAGGTGGACCTAGCTGCGCCAGACCTGACAGCCCTGGAGGGCCTAGAGTAGAAGAAGTTGATTAAAAAGGAATCAAGAAGAAGAGAAACTGGACACTTAACATACTTTAATATTTAGCTATGATGAAGAAGTGTAGCGTTAGGAGATGGACCTAGCTGCTCCAAACATTAGTACTGGGGGTCGAAGTCGAAGAAGTTGTTTTACAAGCAGCCGATAAATAATTATGGACTTGATAAATAAACATTTTAATTTCTACCAATGATGATGTTGCACGATTTTAGGAGGATGAGGCCCTTAGCTGCGCCAGACCTGTTAGTTCTGGAGGGCCACGTGTAGAAGAAGTTGATTACAAGCTAGTGTGAAATATGGACTGAATGAAGAAATATTTCAATGGCTATAACCAAGATGAATAGCTAAAACTTTGCAGGTGGACCAAACTGCGCCAAAACATTTGGTAAGCAAGAAGTCTAAAACTAAGGATAAGATCTAGTTGCTCCAAACCTTTTAGTGCTGGAGGCCCTGGAGTAGAAGAAGTTGATTAACCAGCAGGAGAGAAGTACATAGACTGGATGAATAAAAAATTAATACTCGCTGTAAATTACCGCAATATACGGTGATATTGGGAAGACTTAGCTGCGCCAGACCTGTAAGTTCTGGAGAAATAAGAGGAAAATACATTGAATAACCAGAAGTTCAGAACTATGAGGAGATGACAAGATGGATACCATTTCAGTGACTATGATGAATACGAAAAGCCTAAGAAAGTTGTGGCCGAGGACCTGGAAACGCCAAACCAAGTTTTCCAGATGCTGTAAAACAGTTGATTATCAGGTATTAGAGCTATGTGAAGAGGGACAGAGAGAATATACATTTCAATAGCTATTGAATCTGCACGGCGCTTTAGGAACAGGAAAACCTACTTACGACAGACCTGTTGGTTCTGGAGGGCCTAGAGTAGAAGTTTATTAGCAAGCAGTTGAAAAGCACGAGTACTGAATGAATAAACATTTCAATAGCTATGATGAAGCTTTAGAAGGTGGATCTGGCTGCGCTTGATCTGTTTCTGAAGGATCGCGAGAGGAAGATGTTGATTAATCCTTATTAAAAAGGAACTCCCTAATTCAGAACTATACGGAGAGGATGAGCATTTCATACTACAACAAGACCAAGATAATTTATAGTTTCAGAAGGAAGATTCAAGAGAGTAGTGGAGATGGTAACAAAATGCAATCGTGTGGAAACCATGGAAACCTGTTCGACAAGACAGACAAAATTATGATTATAAAATCTTTAATAAAAAATATGATGAAAAAAAAGCTTACAAGTCGACGATAACATTACTTAAGTACATAAATTTGATTGTGAAAACAAAAAATGTTTTATAGAAAGAAAACTTTTTTACTTTTTATATAAATTGTTATAACTATTAATTATACAGAACTACCTTATATTTATCATTAACGCAATACAAAATATTACAGAACACCTACTTAGTTTCGTTTTTGTTAAAGGATAAAAAGAAAAACCAAATTCGTGTAAAATATTTATTACAAAAATATAACAATATCCGAACTCCGTATTTTTGGTAAAATAATAATGTACTTAAATAACTTAACAAATTGCATCATAAAGCTTTGTGAAAAAACGTGTCGATACATTTGTAAAATAATGAGAATTGTTCTTTGTTCAGGCAACAAAGAAGACTAAAGACACGTATTCATGATTAATTTTGTTGAGCAACAGTTGACGAACAACAAACTGAAACTATTTGTACAGTCAGCATCATAAACATAGTCACAGGTCACAGCTCATGTGCTCATATAATTAAGATCATCCAAAGTGATTAATAATATATCACTCTCGCTGGCAGACACAATAGATTTTTTATTATTATAACTTATAATATGTCTGCTTGCCAGTACGGGGTTCGGTACGACCATAGTGTTCTTAAAAATGACAACGCTATAGAGCGTTGTCATCTATTTGAATACATAAGTTGTATCGATATTATTGATCACTTTGGATGTTATTGAATATATTAACCATTCGCTGAGTCTATGTATATGACGCTGACTGTACCTATATATGTATCAGTAATCAACACAGCAAGAGTTTCTCCAACATTTTGACAACTCTACAACACGTTGACTCAACAATTCACAATAAAATTGATAACACGAATACGGGCCTTGTAAATCAGCAGTACGTACTACATTACAAAATCGTCACTATTGCTAGTGCCATAAGGGCGATTTTAAGATCAAAGTGTAAAGCCGTACATGCAATGCAAAGTCAGCAATAAAATCAATTTCTTCAAACATACTAAACAACTTTAATCTTTGTAGTTCTTATCTCAAGTTCACAAGTGCCACAATATTGCATGAAAAGTATAATAATTACAATAATTCCATATCAACACACAAATAAATTATTAAACACAATAATTATAAAATATGCCACTTTTAAAAATATTTATTTAAGAGCGAAACCTAGAAAATAATTTTGCCTTTTTCCTATACCTAAGCACACTTTTTTTCATATTTGTTTCTAAGGGACTTTGGCATATAATATTTCTACTTCATTAATGTAACTTTGTAACAATATTGGAAGCAACTAGATATACGCACCTATATTTTGTACAGTATTATCTATACTTTCTGATTTTCAAGCTTGTGACACTTTTATGGTGACCATGATCTTTATTACTTGATGGCTAATTTCTTTGTTACGTATCAATTAATAATAATGCGTAAAATTCAACGTTATCCCTATAGTAATAAAAATGAACATAAGGCGCTCAAAAAGCCTATCGCTTGTGCTAAGGCTAGGACTAGAAGCATCCGGCATCTCCCGGGCCCGGATTCATTCCGATTCTCGAACAATCATTTGGATTGGTCCTGCATTGACTACATAGGATCCGGGACCATTCTTTTCGAAATTTGCACATTTGCTCGGATACATGCAACGATTACCTGCCGTTGCTGTCGTTATTTTTTCTCGGACCGAACAGATTCCGGATGCTTATAGTCCGAGCCTAAGAGTACATAAATTCAGTATCTAATTCGACTGTGTACTTCGTAATAAATTGTATTCAACTTTGTGTCCTTGAAACATCCGAAAAGTAAGCCAATAATAAAACTTTTCGATGTCAATTAATAGTTAATATGATTAATTATCATTAATTTCAAAATGTCGATTGCCTTACATTTAAGAAAATGCAACCATGTCACTTTTATATTGTCGTCGGGGTAAAAAACGTGACCCCTTTTTGAAAATGTCTCATCGCTGCTCTAAATCGATTTATTTCAGTTACAGTGATTTAATGGTTACTCAATCATTCTAAAAGTGCAGCAAAAGCTGTGGTCTCCGTTTACAACAACAATATGGTCGTTTATCTACATTAACTTCTACAATCGCGGCTTATAGCTCTGTAAGCAGCTTTTGATGTCTTTAAGCAACCACGGTCTAATATAATGTGTACTCAACAAGCCAATTCAACTAACAAACTTCCCTAAGGATTTTACTACTTACACCTATCATATTGTGCGTCATTTAACAAGCTTTGACTTAATACTCTATTGCGTAAGCCTATGGCTAAGTTTTGAAGTAATATAAATAATACATTTTATTTATGAACATATGAAAACAGGAACATAGGTTATGATTTTAGAATTTTTGCATTTTTTAATGCTATTTTTATACTTATCATAAATTTTTTAATAGAAACATATTTGAAAATAAAGTAGGAGGTCGTGGGCTCGAGTCCCATCTGAGAATTCACTTGTGGCCGTGGAGATTATTTTTTTTCTATTTAAAAATTTATCATAAGGAACATAGGTCTAAAATAAATAATATAAAAATAAAATAATTTGGTATATCCCTTTATGTGGTGATATTTTTGTGTTAAGGACGAGTACACACTAGAACGTAAAAAAAAATACACAAGGTAATTTTAGTACATGACAATTAAATTATATCTAAGAGAAAGTACAATACCGTAACGCAGTAAACGGTACCCGTAGAAGCAAATGAAAATTCAACAAAAATTAATGCTAAAGGAATGTCCGACACGGAATCCTTTCCAATGGCTTGTGAGTCAGCCTGCTGATTTTATATTAACTTAACTAGCAGATCAGATACTAATGGACAGAATAAAAAACTCAGATTCTCAGCGGAGGTACATATTGTATTCGGTTTGGTTAGTGGTAGGACTTGTTCTAAGTCCGTCTGGCTAGCTACCACCATCTTATCTACGTCTGACGCCATAATAACAATGTTTACAGCATTGTTGTGTTCCGGCAGTTACAGATAAGATAGCCAGTTCCTCAGTGATTGAGGATTCCGGGAGCGGCTCGCTTCCATCTTCAGCCTTATCAATACTTAACATCAAGTATGATGAAGGCTAAGAGTCTCCCCGTCGTTAATAAAAAATAAATAAAAAAAAAATCTTTCTATCTTTGCTCATTATCTCTAGAACATCGAGGCTTTGACGAGGCGGTTGCTTCATTATTATATGTTCGCTTGTGTTTATTCATTTATGTGATCTGAATGTCAGAGATGAATAACTGCGATCTATATTTGGTCTACACGTAGCTTTAGGTTACGTAAAAATGTTCTAGTGTTTATTCAGCTTATTTCAAGCGATCGTTGGTGCTTAGAGTATTCTACAAGTCTGTAGCCTCTTTAATAACATTAAATTTTTTCTGTTATTACTTCCGTAAAATTGTAATATTTCTCTGAATTATTGTTTTACCCACTATAAGGTTTTCCTATCTGATAATATCGTGATAATGTTTGTACGAGCATTTAAACGCAGCAAGCAATCGTAACATTCAATTCCTAGCTTGAAAATTCTACAAAGATAGTCGATTTAACCCATTACACCACACAAACATTACCTTTAAAATAACCATTCTACCCAAATTGACGTCAAATCTACCCCATAGTTAAATATTAACAAACATAATAATCACAGACTAATAATTGTCATAAATCCTTTGAAACATCACTAGGTGCCAAATAAGTAATTCGTTAATCATGGCAACGTTTTAAGTATCTTCTGTATGAAGGCAGCTTGGATTTCATCAGCCCTGGAATAAAGAATACCTTGTACACACCTGTAGGACTAGCATGAAAAACTTTCGTGAAAGTGATCGAATCGTCACGTCAAAAATGTATAGGAAAATTTTGTTTACGTTTACTCATACATTTGTTGACGATACTTTTCCGATACTTGCTCGTAAATTTTTCGTGCCAATTGATTACTTTTTATGAGTTTTCTAAACTCAACTCCCTTACTACAGACTTCGTATGTAAATATCCTGTTTAACTTCTTTCTAAAGAATAAAAATAGGTACAGTAAAGGCCTTTTTACTTTTTACATGTGTATTTGCGCATGCCCGCATGCGTGCCGCCCGCACCCTATCGTTTCATACATTTTTATTTATTGTCATGCGTGCCGCACACACCCACAACGCGGGTAAATCACGCGAATGAGTGTCGTCCGCGTGCGTTTGGCGGACCTGGCGGGTGACTCGGGATCGCGTTGAGATCGACATTGAATGTCAATAATTATTACTGATTATCGACGTTAATTCGATAAAATAGCAAAAACGGTTACTTACATATTTATAAAATACTACAAAAAATCGACTCGGCTCTCAAGTAATATTCAAGCCTAAATATAAGTAATATTCAATAACCCAATACCCTTTAGGTATCAGGCCCACTGCTCTCCCATTGAGCTATCGAGCCTTGAGAACAACGATCGAAACTGTCTAGTACTTATTACTTTTTAGGCCAGCGTTTGTTGCATTCGAAAGAAACATTTTTACAAATATTTTGACAATCGATTAAGATGAAACAGCCATTTATGATAAGATAGTTAGGTACTTACTTGTTACTTGTAACAGTGTGCATTAAATTTATGATATACCGCGGACACACGTCTTCGTGCATCACTCTCGCGTGGAATAACAGTCCTTGGCAAAGGCAGTACAGCAGTTCAACTAATGGCAAACCTTCCGGTATCATGCCTTTCTGATAAGCCCATGAGCCGAGGATCTGTGAAAAAAAGGAAAAATATCAGTAATAAATACTTATAAAGGTTTGTTTGCAAAAAAACCAAAGATGTTTTGATATAAACTCAAAGTCAAAAATATCGCACGTTTAAAAAAAATCTAACGCGTTTTTAACAAATGCGTGTACGGCGTGTACCCCCACCAATATTGGGCTCGTTTGAAAGCCCAATAAATAAGCTTGATAAACAAAATTGTATTGCATCAAAAAACATATTAACACAAATGTGACATTTTAAATAATTGCAACAATGCATATGCCTATTGAACAGGGGTGATTCGTTATCTAACCGTAAAAAATATTCAGTATGTTGTTTTAAACTTTTTTTTCAAAATCCGTGAATGCAGTTCAATATTTCTCAAAAAATTAAGGATGGATTCCTAAGAACCTTTTCATGTAGCTACAACGGCTAAGGTACCTGCCCTTCGTGACCAGTTATAAATTTCCACCCTGTATATCTAAGTATAGTATATGAACAAAAAAATCGATAAAGTAATATGTTAATGTTAACTACAACTCACTTGTAATGTAGAAGTCATAGGCGCAAGCGCAATGGGCGTGGAAGGTGACGCCCTGAAGGCGGCGCCGGCGAGGAAACCCGCGGGCAAAGCGTATAGCGCACTATCCTTGCCATACGCACGGCAAAGTAAACAATTCACTAGCTGTAACATAAATTATATTAGGTCACAACGGTCAACAGCAGGTACGTCTTTTACAACTGTCTCTCAAATTGACTTAGAATTTTATGACGTAAGCCATTGAGTTCAGATATGTCAGTAGAATTTGACATTTTGTATAAAACGATGTTGCCGTTGATGTACCTTGAATTGCAATCGGTGGGTGACGTTGTAAGCCTATACGATTACATTAGCGTTACGTTTACAGTCATTCTCATTTCTCATTGTTTATTCCCATTGGTCCCAGAGATATATTTTCCCAAAGTTTCCATTGTATGGACTACTACGATTTTATAAGATTTTAAACTTTCGCGTTCCATTATAATTATATATTAAAACAACGGGACTAAAACTCGACATTTATTATGTAAAAAATCGATAGACGAGTTAATCCGCGGTAGCTGAACATCTTTCATCTAGAAGCTGGTATTAATCATTGGATGGAGTTACATGATCCTAAAATCCTCTCCACCGATCGTCATTATCATACTAGGATGGTACGAGAAGCGATTGAAATCAAGAAGTACAACAATTTCAATCGGGAGGACGGATTTAAATTATCATCAGCATGGAATCCAGTGATTAACAAGTGTAAGCCGCGAGTTTTACCGTTTCAAACAAACCCCGATACTGTAAGTGTTGTGTGCCGTCAGGACTTCTCTAAAGACAATAAAAATAAAAATAGCCCGCCCGAACAGACGACGCCGCGCACCGCCAGTCTTCTTGTGACCACGGCTATTGCAACATAGCCGAAACGTCAAGCTGTAAGTACATAGTTGTACTACATAATAAATATCGCCTTTTAGTCCCGTTGTTTTATTATATTACTACGATTTTATCACACGTAGTTTCGAGCTAAATTCTATCGCAACGCAACAGCCAAACGTGTTGTCAAAACTAATGAGTGGCAAATTAAGTAACTATTTTCCCTCGAAAATATGGTGGAAGCGGCGAGCCATCTTTCTCGTAACTTCAATTTGGACTATTCGAAAGCACTTATCTACACGTACATCTGAAGTTTTGACGAGCACTGTTCATTGATATAAAAACAATTTTTATGGATTTTATGCGCGCTGTACTTCACGTCTGAACTCGTGAAATACACCGCACTTCAAAATCGTAAAAGTCGCACTTGCGTATCTATAATTTTAATTGAATAAAATATTGCGACTTGACTTTGACCTATGTATTTTGTGATTGGACCCGTTCTTGCTTTTAGAATATTTACCTTGCATGCAAAAATCGCTCTTAGTATTTAAATCATAAGGTGCTAACCAAACTCAATTAAAAATTTTGACGTGTTGACGAGTGAACACAACAATAACGTGACCACGAGTTATTTACATATAGCACCTATTGACCTAGTATTATATGTTAATTTGCTGCGGTTTTCCTTGTAAAACAATCAGCTGCAAAGTAAGTTTTTTTTATGAACAATAAGAGTCATCAGCCTTCATCATACCTGATGTAAGTATTGATAAGGCTGTTATATGAATTTAATGAAATTTAGAGACTGGTTATGTAATTAATATTATAATAACATTTTGCATGCTAAATAAGCAAGGTATGTTAAGCAACATTATTGATAAGTTTTCCCATCATGTACAACCATATTATCTTACAAATAAATTCTATTCTATTCTATCATCAATATATAAACAAGCGGCCGACGGTTTCACGTGGTTCCCGTTCCCATGGGAATGTCGGGATCTCATTTAGAGATAAGACCACCTTTGTACACAGGTCTCAAATTAATTGTGTAACTGTTTTTGTAAGTGCAATAAAGAGTATAATAAATTGTAGCATAAGTGTTATTCTGATGTATTAGCTATATTATTGCAAAGTTTCATCTAAATCCGTTTAGAAGTTTTTGTGTGAAAGAGTAACAAACAGCTCTATCCATCCATCCATACATCCTCACAAACTATAGGAACTAGGAAAAAGGATTTGTCTAGTTTTTAAACGCCTCTGTGGCCTAGTGGTATCAACCATCGGTATCAGACCCAGATGTCCCGGGTTCGATTCCCAGCGTGGGTACATATTATATTCGGTTTGGTTGGTGGTAGGATTAATTGTCTAGCTACCACCTAGCCTGGCTGGCTACCACCATCTTATCTAAGTCTGTCGCCAGTTAGGGATAAGATAGCCAGTTCCTCAGTGATTGAGGATTCCGGGAGAGGCTCGCTTCCATCTTTAGCTTTATCAATACTTAACATCAGGTATGATGAAGGCTAAGAGTCTCCCGGTCGTAAATAAAAAAAAAGAATATCGGAATAAAAAGGATCCTATGTTTTAGTCCAGGCTATCTTCTATCTGTGTGTCAAATTTCATCCAAATCGCTTCAGTAGTTTTTGCGTGAAAGAATAACAAACATCCAAACATCTAAACATCCAAACATCCTTACAAACTTTTGCATTTATAATATTAGTAGGATTAGTAGGATATTGTAAAATTAAAACGTTTTACATGTCAACATGACACAAACTTGTTAACTTGCGCTATGCATATGTTCATGAAATAGCACCAAGTAAGGACTGACTTACGTTTACATTTACATTTCTATTGTCTTAACAACCTCAGAAAATACACTACAATTTACTTTACTATGAGACATATTTCCTACGTTTAAACATAGACTTTAATATCTTTGCCTTAAAGTACAGTTGTAGTAAAACATAAAGTTGGTTTTTTTTTTACAGTTTGGACAAAGACGTGCTTGTTTCGTAATCCAAATTCATATTTACAAAAGCTAGGTGTTGTAACCGGGAAATATCTCAAAGTACTTAATGTTAAGCATAAATTATCTAGTGACAGTTCAATTGACTGTCCTCCTTATATTATTTCTAACTTCCGCACGCGGTTTCACCCGCGTGGATCCCGTTCCCGAGGGAATATCGGGATAAAATTTTTCGTCCTTTCAACTAACTCTATGCAAATAATCAAGTCGATTGGATGGTTAGTTAGGGCGTGAATGAAGGACAAACAAACACACTGTCATATTTATTATATTAGTTAGGCTTAGTTAAAAACAACTTACTCTATAAATACCGATGTAACCTCCAAAAAACATCCCTAATTTAAAATGGGAAAATTTCAGAGATTTCAAAGCTTTAGTAGGTGTCAATATCTTTGGCAATATTGTTCTCAGCATTGTCATTGCACATCCCACGCCAAACAACTGAGCTGTACCCTAAAAATAAAATTAAACATAAGTAAGCTTATTAAAAATAAGGTTTTAGTTATAAAAGTCATGAATTTTAAGTTAATAGATGTTTATTTTTTATGCTGTTTCTAGACCAGTAAATCTTAACACTGTCGCTGACAATAAACGAGACAATAGATGTTTTGTAGTTATAACGTCTAGACCCGTTTACTGTCAGTGAATGTGTTAATTAGGATTTTTTATGCATTTACGACGTTATTTTTATCCCCGTCTGAGTATAACTTGAGCCAATATTTTTTCTATTAAAATTTATCATAAATATAATCAAAAATCAAAAAGTAAAAAAATAACCCTTTTGAAGTCAGTGCCAGCTAAGGCAAGCAGTAGAAGTGCAATGTAGAATTTTAAAAATGTACCATCGTTGCCTTTAGTGGTACCGACTCCAAGAGTTATTTTTTACGTTTTATTTTTTATAAAGTTTTTTAATTCACCTTTTTTAAGTTACAATAAGTCCCGCACTTCGGTCTGGCTCAAACTAGTAATGTAGGCAACTACTAGTTTAAATCAAACGGTTTGTGTCAAACCGCTTGACTGAAAAAACGATACTTTTTTCAAGATTTCTTGAAAACTACTGGACCGATAACAAAATTTCAAAAACTGAAACCAACTTTGAAATATACCCGATGTTATATCGTTTGAATCACTTTGATAACCTCCTTCTTTTTTTGAAGTCGGTTAATAATAGCATTGAAAACGCGAATATCATAAAGAGCAAATATTTTAGAAATCATCAGCCCATCTGAACGATGTGAGACAAGTAGATTTTTTTGTGTTTTCTAATTTAAAATTTACTGTAAAACTTACTTTTAAAATATAGTTAAGGCATGGTCCTCTATGAGGGCAAGCCGGACCCTTTCCCTTGATTCCTGTCATGGGTTCACCAACCTCCTTAGAAACCTTTGGTGGTGTAAAAAACCTGTAAAAATATATGAAATTAAGTATTGAGACCGGTTAATTTCTTTAAAAAGTATCTTTTTTCTGTACAATGAAACTTTTTTCATACTTGGGAAGAACTGAAAACTTCTGACTAAAAGCTCTTAAGTTGTGCTAAAAAATAAATTTTGAATTGCGTACAACTAAATACTTGCCAAAATAAAGGCGTTCTTTTATCGTTCTCTCTATCGCGTCGCATACAATAGAAGAAGACGGCACTACCCAACATGAAAATTAACGTTTCTCTACCTGGCGACCGCCTAAGCCAGCCCTTCATTTCTAATGTGCGTAACCAGTACTCAAATACCTGAAAAAATAAAATTCTGGTAAGCAAAATAAAATAATTTCTTAAGGTTTCATATTCCTACTAATATTGGACGACCTGTTTGGCGCAGGGGTACTAAGCCTGCCTTCTGCGCCAGAGGTGCCGGGTTCGATCCCCGGACAAGACAAATATTTGTGTGTATGAACATGTCTATTTGTCTTGGTCAGGGTGTTAAACATGTATATTACGTATGTATTTACAAAAAAAGTATTCATAAAAAGTTCAAGTTCTTCATAAAAACTTAACGTGGGCTAGATAGTTGGTGTCTGTATGAAATTATTATTATTATTTATTATTATAAATGCAAAAGTATATCAGTATGTTTGTTCCTCTTTCACGAAAAACTACTGAACGGATGTGGTTGAAATTTGGTGTGTAGGGACTTCAATTAGTTGATAAACACATAGGCTACTTTTTATCCCGATATTCCCACGGGAACGGGAACCACGCGGGTGAAACCGCGGGCGGCCGCTAGTAATAAACAAATCTAAAAAAAAAAGAGGAGCACGCTCGCTCGGCTTGCGATTGAGGAGTTAAGCAACTTTCGCAATGGTTGGTCACACTATCTCGAGCTCCTCTGTGCTCCGGAAGGCACGTTAAGTCGTAGGTCCCGGCTGCATTTGCAGTCGTTAAAACCCACCAATCCCATTATCCTTACACATGCATAAGGAAGGCTAGTGCCCAGCAGTGACAGACATTAAAAATGGCAGATGATGTGGTTTGATATCTTTAAAAAAAGCAATATCCACCTAGGTATTTTTGAAAACGCTGATAATCCTATCATACATACTTCCTACTATTATAAATGCGAAAGTATGTCAGTTTATTTGTTTGTTTGTTCTTCTTTCACGCAAAAACTACTGAACGCATTTGGATGAAATTTGGTATGTAGGAAATTCAAGTAGTGGACTGCACTTAACACATAGGCTACTTTTTATCCCGATATTCCCACGGGAACGGGAATCACGCGGTCGAAACCGCGGGCAGCCGCTAGTTCTTTAATAAATAATTGGACAAACTTAACTGCAAAGATCACTTTAACAACAAAATTATCAATCTCGAGCAATTGTATAGTTGACATCACCCATTAATTGATGTACAGTCAGCTTCATAAAGATATGAGGTGACAAGGTGGGCAAATACATGCTAGGAGCAAAGGTTCAATTCTTTCTTTGCATTTAAAGTTATCTAAATATTGTACACAACCAACCAGTCTTATAATTCTTCAGATCATAAGTCTCCAATTACTTATAGTCGATTACGAGGATCTCTTATATGAACGCTTCCTAACTGTTAATCGGTATCTAAGCATCCAGAGTACTCATAAATATCTTCACTTACTTAAATTACAAGATGTGAGGGATAGAAATCACCAATAGAAATAAGGGCCTTTACAGACCTATCATTATATTGATGTTTTTGCGTTTTTGTTTCATTAAGTTTTAATTTTGTTATTTAAATAGATGATTTGCAGACAGAGGATTTGCCTAAACGATTTTGAATTGACGTTGTTGTTTAAAAAATATAAAAGGTAACAAAAGCTTAGACAAATTGTGATGGGCAACGCCCAAAACCCGGATAGCGAAAGGCGCAAGGCCCAAAGACACGTCAATTACGTCATGCACGAAATGAAAAAGATGGGTAGAGAAAATAAGCAATAGAAAATACCTGAAAATACCTAAAAGAACCGTAATAATTAGCATTGACATTCCTTTACTATCAAGATATTTTTGATAACTCTGAGTACCTAGACACTATTTAATAGTTATTCGCGATTATATAATTGGTCATCTTATCACATTACATAACATAGGAATTGTGTTTTTAGATAATATTGATCACTCTGGACGGACGACAACAATAAGATAATCTGCCAGCATACATGAAAATTGAATTTGTGTCCCTTAGATTATTTTGATCAGTCTTCACAATACGATCTTTATGAAGCTGACTGTACCATATACATATATAATGTCAGGCTTTAAAAAACTACTTTACTACGAAAACCGCCTTTATTACAAGCGACATAAGGGCGCTCTCATGGTCTAAGTGTCTGAAGTGCTATTGGCTATACTACATCAATATTATAAATTGACTTTGATCACGCCCTTATCGTCTTTGTAGTAAGAGTGTTTTTCTTATTACAGCTGTTAATCTAGATGTGACTTTGTACTATTTTTATTATTATCTGTATAGTAAGTTGTGAGATCATTAGTCTACAAACAATTACAACTAAATTGGTTACAAAGTCACTAAAAATATTAAGATTTGAAAAGGTTACAATAAAGTTGTGACAAAACTTGGTTTTTATAAAGGACTTGGAAATATTGATTAATGATGTCAAGTACTCATTCATTGAGGAGCCCTTGGCGCAGTGTTTCGCGCGCTCGGCCTGCAATTGTTGATGTTAAGCAACTTTCGCCATGGTCGGTCACGGCATGGGTGACCAAAAATTTATTATGTCGAGCTCCTCCGTGCTTCGGAAGGCACGTTAAGCCGCTGGCCCGGCTGCATTTGCAGTCGTTAAAACCCACCAATCCGCATTGGGCCCGCGTGGTGGGTCATGGCCCGTTCTCCTTATCCATCCATAAGGAAGGCCAGTGCCCCAGCAGTGGGGACATTAAAAATGGCTGATGACGACGACTCAATTCAAGCAACGAATTACAATACAGTTCATATACTTACCAAATTGACAAACAGGTTGACTACTAATACTCTCCTATGTGGCGGTTCAAAATACACAGCTAGTCCGCTAACGGTGCAAGGAAGCAAGACCGTTGTGTAGTAAGTGAATTCACTAAAGAACAGCTTTCTGTGAACAAACCATAACACTGTTAGCAACGTGTTTATCAGATGCGCTAAAGTAGAACTAAAAATCACCTTTTATTCTGTTCATTTACTTTTATCAGCAATATAACACAATATTGAGATTGTACAGTCAGCAGCAGCTACGGCTTTACACTTTGACCTTGAGAGCGCGCTTGCGTCGTCTCGTCGCTCTTTATAGCGGCGATTTTCGTAGTGCAAATAAATGTAAAGCCGTACGTGCTGTTGACCGTACATATGTTTTTTATAGACCAGGGGTTCCCAACCTTTTCTTGATCAGGTCAGGGACCACTTTTATAGCATTCTTGTTTGTCAGGGACCACTATGTAGGTATAATAGTTCAACTGAAACTTAATATATTTTTATTTTTATGTAAGTATCTTACATAAAAAGAAAATAATAATATTTCAAAGTCAAAGATTTTTATTAAAATAGACTTATAGATAAGTACTTTTGAATAGTCAAAATTTTTATTTTCCCTACCACCCATTCAGGACATTTTTTAACTGATAAGAAGAACGGCCGCAAAAAACTTATCAGCTTTAACAGAAACAACAACATTTACAATGGAACATGTTGTTAATATTATAAAGCTGAAGAGTTTGTTTGTTTTAACACCCTAATCTCAGGAACTACTGGACCGATTAAGAAAATTCTTAGACCATTAGAAAGGTACATTTCTCCCGAGTGACATAGGCTATATTTTATATCGATATTCCCACGGGAACGGGCACCACACGGGTAAAACCGCGAGGATCCGCTAGTATTTAATATAAGAGGAAAATTTTCTAATACTCAGTTATTAGAATATTTTCCTCTTACACAATTTATAATAGTTATGTGTTATGTTTGTTAGTATTAACATCCATGCATTTTGATCTTTAAATAATCATCTACCTTTGCTTAAGATTTGTTGGACCAACTTCTGTAATTTTGTATTAACTCAGATGTTACGGACTTAAAATATTGCATTAAAATTTAATGATTTTAGTAAGTGGCTTAATTAATATTAAATGACGTGGAAAAAAGTATAAAAAAACATCCGCCGTCAGGGCGACATGAGACTAGTTGCTTTTTTCTAGTATATTTTCTTGTTTAATATTTACCACATAAAAATATCATTGTAAAATGCAAAATTAAAAAGTTATAAATAAAAAAACATATTGTCCTAGTGGAAACTCGGAAAAA
Source organism: Chrysoteuchia culmella (assembly GCA_910589605.1). Classification (NCBI taxonomy): domain Eukaryota; kingdom Metazoa; phylum Arthropoda; class Insecta; order Lepidoptera; family Crambidae; genus Chrysoteuchia; species Chrysoteuchia culmella. Next base: position 4,888,486 of record OU342654.1, on the reverse strand, counting down.
TTGTGTTGTTTATAAGCAACGCTAGTAAAATCTAAAATACCCACATTTTCTTCAATATTTTTATAAATTATTGTGTTGTTCTTATGCGTTGTTTTAACAAGTGGGTTAATGTAATGTAAGCTTGCATCTTCTTCACAAGTTTGGCTATCCTAGGACTAATATTTTTACTACTGAACTGTGATTTTAAAACCATTCACCATAAAATAAAAAGCTACTAATACTGACCGGAATATACAGTTCAGAGTTACAAAGGAACTTCCTACAGTGAGCCCGAAAATACCAGACTTCAAATACAGTTTGAACTGCTCTATCATATCTTCCTTGCTCAACTTCTTCCCTTTCATTAATATTTGAATCTGAAAATAAAAATAAAAACAACATATAGATTTAAAATAGAACATAAATACATAGTCTTCTTCTTTGTATGTAATGGTGGTTATTAGTTATTAGCAGTGTCTGGTTTCAAACCAACCAAACCAAGATATCAATAAGTGCAACTGGGCTGGAGGGGCACTATGATGTCTTAATTCAAATTATATCATTGCCACGCTTTTATTCATTATACAAAGAGAAAGGAATGGTATTATAGTTCAGAAAACTGAGAGAATTAAGGGGTGTCATAGTGTTGTCATCCTCCAACCTATGAATGATATCAAATCTTAATTAGGTTAAATTGCTTAGTTGTTGCTGGAGAATTTTCCTCAGTGTTCACTTCTGTTAAACCTACTACAGCATCATAATTTAAGTACAGCTGCCTGTAAGTCAGTCTTTTGACCACAAAACAAGTCTGAGGTGACTCTCTGACCCTCTGTAGGACCATGTTACAGTGCCTGTTACATTTAAACAGATAATATTGCAAGTCCACACTTGTCTTGCTTTCATTTAATATTTACAATTTATAGCACAAAGAGCGGGTTCTTTATTCCTTAACAATCAATAAAATTTACTTACTAGATAAACCATAGCATAGAACTTGTAACTTCCTCGGATACAGTGCAATAACATAGATGCTGTCGCATCAGTACATTTATCAGTCCATGGATGGATAAGAGATTTGCACTGACTGGTTCCACAGGCTTTCTCAAACCAAAACTTGCTTGCCTCTACCATCGTTTCGATTATAACCTACTTGATGATTGAATAAACTAATCACAATCCAATGATCAAACACGCACACGTACGTAAAAAATGAAGTTTTTTTATACGTTACATCTAAAACATTACTTGACAAAACCGTTTAGCGTAATAAAATTAAAATTAATAACTAGACAGTGGATGGTATGATATGAATGATATCGAACGAGAACGAATTCACAATCACATCACAACGCAAATTAGACCGATCCATCCAACAACTCGCTCGCAATGACATTTGACTTGACTGACAGTGAAAGGAATGATTTTCTTTATTGTTCGTTTCTAAGAACAGGCTATGGTCATAGACCATGCTGCCTCATCATTAGTGGTTACCATGAAGATATAGATATAAGTGGAGTAAGCTCCAGTAGGTGTGCGAGTGTCAGGCAGGGCTTGTAACCGGTTTGAAAAGACATAATTTCGCTTTGCCACTCACGCGCTCGCGTTGCCCCGTTGCACTTAGGTACTTATAAAGAGCAGAAAGAACCTCTATAAACCGCTTGATTGATTCAAAACCCTTATTAATATTGCTCTTTCATGAAACCGTTTTTCTAAGGTTTCGGTGGAGTCAACCCTTAATAAAACGGTTTCTATGTACTCGTTGCTGTACCGGTTTGAAAATTAACCGGATAAACAAGCCCTGGTGTCAGGTAAACCTTACACTCGCACAGCTACTTGAAGCAAAATTGATCATTTATGTAGCGTTATCTCACTCTTTTTTTTAATTTTATTTCTTTATTAACGAAGCGGGGAGACTCTTGGCCTTCATCATACCTGATGTTAAGTATTGATAAGGCTGAAGATGGAAGCGAGCCTCTCCCGGAATTCTCAATCACTGAGGAACTGGCTATCTTATCTCTAACTGCCGGAACACAACAATGCTGAAAACGTTTGGCGTCAGACTTAGATAAGATGGTGGTAGCTAGCCAGACGGACTTAGAACAAGTCCTACCACCAACCAAACCGAATACAATATGTATCTCCGCTGGGAATCGAACCGGGACCCCTGGGTTTGATAACGGTGGTTGTACCACTAGACCACAGAGGCGGTTAAACACTCTCTAGAGAAATTTCTCTCTTTCTCATTTTTGTTTTCCTTTTTTAACACTATTAGTTTATTTTTATTTTTACCGACTTCAACAAAAAAAAGAGGGAGGTACTCAATTCAACCATAATTTTTTTTTGTCCGATGTATGTATACCGATTACTCCGGTGTTGGTGATCCGATTTTAATAGTTGTTTTTTTGTTCGATCGGGTACACTGTCAATTTGGTCCCATATAAGTCTCATTGAGAACCGATGATAATCTTCGGAGATATGGGGCCTAATGTCATGGAAGTCATGAAACAATTATATCATCCAGGTAATTGTTAGATTCTTGTTCGAGCTGCAGTTTCACGCAATAACTACTGAGCGGATTTTGATAAAACTTTTTTGTTAAATAGCTATTGGTCCTCGCCAACATACCTATAGGCCCTTAATAAGTAACGTCCCTGCACCGGGAAATGCAGCTTTGTAAAAGGTAATGAGGAGTTGACATAAGGTTATTATCGTAGGTACGGGACCTGTTCTACCTTTCAAAATTGTGAAATAAAAAACTTTTTATAAAAAAATTAAAACCGACTTCAAAAAACTAAAAAGCAAAAAATAAACCTTTTGGAGTCGGTGCCAGCCAAGGCATTCTACTTTGCGGTCCTACTATTTTATTTTTCTTGCCTTTTTTATAAAAAGTTTTATAACTGGACAGGCATTTGACCACCATCGTGCTTAATAAACAGGATGTGGTCTAAGGTATTTCATACTTGCCCAGAGATGCCTATTCACTGTCGCCTTAAAGAGGCCAAGGTTGTAGGAATTGGGGAACATAATGAGCAGGCAGCGCATTCCAATCTTTCGCGGTTCGCATAAGAAATATGTCAGCAAAGTGCTTGGTACGGACCGTTGGAATGTCCGATGGTCGAAAGGGGCTGGTGGAGGAACAAGGTCGTGCAGATCTCTCGCACACTCTCCAACCAAAATGTATCCTATAAGAGACCGATAGACATGCAACTTTGCGACTGTGACTGGGGCTCTGAAATGAAGTGAGTGAAAGGCTTAGTTAGCATCTTGGATCCCAATTCCAATTACTTCCACAGCCACGTAGAACATAATTGATGTAACAACATAAATTTCAAACATAAACAAAATTGCGAGTCGACTGTGTCCGTCATGTTTACACGATATTGTTTGTGTTGTTAAGAAATTTGGCTTGAAAATTTACAAAATTTTTGCATAAAATCTTTTTATAAATAAATGAAAACCGACTTCAAAAAACTAAAAAGCAAAAAATTAACTTTTTGGAGTCGGTCCCAGCCAAGGCATTCTACATTTCTAAAAGTTTTTTATTTCACAATTTTTAAAGGTAGAAGAGATCCCCGCCTTAGCTACGTTAATAACCTTATTCCAACTCATCATCACCTATTACAAAATGCTGCTTTTCCCGGTGCAGGGACGTTACTTGTTGAGGAGTTCTCCCGATACTTCATCACCAGCTGCACTCTATCACATGCATTAAGTCGAGCATAAATTGCTTAGGAACCTTAGGCGCCCAGAGAACAATGGAATATATATTGTCTCTTATTCCGGGATCTACTCGTAAGAGGTTTAACTCATTAGATATGTATTGGTGCCCACTGTGTCTTTTTGGAAACATCATTTTAATTTGTTAGGTATCCTAAATTTGTAGTGAGTTACTACAAGGAGGTTAGGTAGCTGTCAAGGTGTAAAATGAAAAAAAAAACAGCAAAAGTTATTTAAACACCACCGCTACTTGGTCACACCAACAGTATCAGATCGGCAGGCTCAATGCCCAGTCCCACATGTTCCACCATACCGATTCCTATCGGCTTCCCTTTCAGAAATCCTACTCCACCGATCCACCATACAGTTAGGTTTTTTTTTTAGAAATTTTTGGTCCGGATTACCTTTCCTACATGTTGACTCCTCACCTATAAGTCTGACGCCAGAATCACAATATTTTCAGCATAGTTGTTTTCTCCGGAAGTGAGAGATAATAAAGCTTGTTTCTAAAGATATGTAAGGTAAATAGCATCGCTTGGCCAGCAGCGCCAAAAGCCATTTTATTATTATTATTATTTTTACTTTAATTTGTTTTATTATAATAAGAGATGGCATCTGCGGGATACCAGCGTCTTGGTCAATATAAGGACATAATAATTATGCTGAGCGTAGTCCATTTTGATGCATGCAAATTAATGTTCCTTGATAAGTAATAAAATAACATAACAAAATTGTTTTGTTTGTGTGTATCATATAAAGATTTTTTCTTTCTTTCTTTCTTTTTTTCCTTGCTTGTTATTCAGCTCAGTGTGTTAGGATTCTGGGAGAGGCGTACTTCCACCTACAGCCTTGATTTTACCTTACCTTAAATAAAAAAATAAAATAAAAAGAGCGAGTCGAGCTCGCGCATCGAGGGTTCCGTGTACTATCATATAATATTGTCCCCCAAACATTGACATAGGTCGAGGTCAGTTTACCAAAAGAAAATACCTAAGTATAAAATCACTTTTTTTAAAGATTTCTGAAAAAGTATGCTATTTATGGACATATTTTATATGATACCCCACATTTCCTAGTAGCCCCACTTTAAATTTTTAACACCCCATTTCAGTCCCCGTTGCAATTACTTTTTTATTTATCTTTTATTTTTTTAAATTGTTGGGCAAACGTCATCTAAAACTATTCTAAATTTTAAGTTAATAGTATTATTAGATCTTGCTATATCCAGCTGTGACAGACATACTGACTCACACCATAAGGGCACAGATTAATAAATAGGTAGTTACTTCGTAAATACCATTTTGGTACGGAACACTAAAAATTTATCACCGAAATGTATAACTTTCAATTGCACTAAATATTACCGTTTTTTTTTGTTGTGTTCGTTATTGTCAGTACAATTCGAGATGTATGATTATTTCCACAGGAACGGGACGGGAATCAATCACGCGGGTGGAACCATGTGCTGCCGTTAGTAAATATAAAAAAATGCATGTGCTTACTGTATTTATCAAGCATTTAACATAACATATACGAACTCTTAAACGAAATCAAACGTAAACAACTCCTTGTCTGTTAATAATATTTAATAATATGAACATCATCGTATTACATTATATTATATTTTAACCGGATTTTTTTAAGGTCTACCAGAATCTCATGGCAAATGACGAAATAAAATGCCTAATGGGGCAATACCAGAACATCAAGTGACGTAGTGTTACTAAATGAGTTTTGTCGAACAACTATCGAGTTGATAGTATGCGCGCTTCAATATATGCCTATAAACATATGATTCACAAGTTTCACAACATCACAACAAAATAGTTGTTCAATAAAAAAAATTAAATACAGTGGTGGTCACATAAATAACGACACTAACCGATTTTCATACAATCGAGGTAACTTTGGGGCCTTAGTTCTCTACCAAGGATTGACCGAGCTGCGATCTATACATACCCAACGCAACTGATCTGATCAACGTTCTAAAAGACAGGGATCAGAGTTTTTAGTTGCAGAAATTCCATACATTTTTATGCTATTATCGCGACTTTTTTAACTATCTATATATTTCTTAGAATGTTGATAAGATCAGTTGGGTGTGTATAGCAATCTGGATCGCCTCCATTCAGTCCCTGGATGGCCATTATCAGATCACAGCTCGGTCAATCCTTGGCAGAGAACCAAGGCTCCAAAGTTACTTCGTTTAATGAAAATCGAATGGTATTGTTAATTATGCGACCACCATTGTATATTGCGCTAGCTAATAAGGTACACAGCTAGTCGTATTTCAGAGTTACTACAAATATATCCCAATGCAATAAAGAAATTACTTACGAGAGTTATAGGCGCATAAAACTTCAGTGCACCGTAACCACAACTGTAGACCATATTGCGGGTAGCTTCGGTACAACTATTCGTCCATGGGTGTATTAGTTGTGAACACGGTAGGTGTCTTACACTGGTATTATCAACTAAGAACCTGCTTGCTTCTACCATATTGGTAAAGCTATTCTGTAGCACCTATAAACAAAATTCACAACAAGTTTGGCACCACATCTCACTAAACTAATGACGGCACAGTTTTGTTCGCGTTTTGCGATCACACTCTGCCAAACATCGCTGTCTTTTAATTTTTAAATATTTATTGTCCTTCACACCTTAAAAAACTTGTTTTGTAACTAGTTTTTCGTGTTACCGGAAAGCGTTGGAAAACAAAAATAACAAACAAAATGTAATGGTACTAAAATTTATTTATAGGTTTTTAATACGAGAAGGCCTGTTTGGTGCAGGGTTGCGTTGCGTATAGCCGTCTTCTGCGGAAGAGGTTGCGAGTTCGACTCCCGGATGAGACGAATAATCTTGCATGACATTAACATGTCTATTTGGTCTGGTTGTTTAGTATATATATTTTACACCTATGTATTTACAAAAAAAAAGTATCAAGTATTTTTGTCCGTTATCTAGTATCCATAGCACACGTTTCTGAAACTTACGTTAGGCTAGATAATTGGTGTGAATTTAAATTAAATATCATGTTTTTTTAAATAATGTGAACTGCAACAACATTTTTCTTGTGAATTTTTATTCAATGCGAGCGAACGTACGAAAGGTCACGAAATAGTGCTAACGGCTGGACTGCACTAGAGTTATCTAAGTTTTGATCGATGTTAAATGTTTTATAAAGTTTAAATGTTGAGTGAATAATGAAATGATGAATATTAAAAGTAATAATAATTAAATTTTCATACAACCACACTAGCTCAATGTAAGTTTCTTAAGAACTTGTATTATGGATACTAGTAGCATAGTACATACATTTTAAACACCCAGACTAAGACAAGTAGACGTGTTTATGCACACAAATATTTAGTCTTGTCCGGGGATCCCGGGTCCCGGGTCCCGGGTCCTGGTCCGGGGACCCTCTACGTAGAAGGCAAGCTACGTACCCCTTTTTATACTAGGAGAAATGCTTTTACGCATCCCTTGCCCCCAGGTGCAGGGGCACTCCCTCCCACGCCCCCCCTCCCGTACCCTCACCCAGCGAGGCTACGTACCCCTACGCCAGACATGTCATGAAAAAGAACTTGTTCTTTTTCATGGCGACATGTCGGACATTTTCTTGAAAATACATACTTTTTTATAATGATAATTTCCCAAACCCACAACACTAGTATCACACTCGCCGATTTTAGTTCACACTTTGACAAAATAATTAAAGTCCTACTGAAAGGTTGAAAAACAAGTAACTGCTTAAAAGGTAAATACTGTTAACCTGACACTCAACATTTTAGCATTTTAGTCCGCGCCACGAAACAAGTCCCCTGAGAATGGCGCTGCAGTCGCGTTCAACATTAAAAAATAAGCTCTATTACCACACAGATAAGCAAACCACATTTTAGTTCTCGTAGTATTCCGCGGGACAATCTTTCGTGGCGCGGACTCTAGTTTTGTAACTTAACTGATACATTAATGTATGAATTGGAAATGTATTCAAAAAAGGTTAAAGGGCGGGCAGAGTAATAACTAATGAGTAGGCATAAGCTTAAATGGATCCTTAGGGTCAGTTCAGACCGAGTGAGACAAAACTCGAAAATAAACAGGCTCCATAAATTATTGGGCCCTTTTCCAAATACGTAAGTACCTTTATATTAGGCTGGGTGAGATTTCACAACCTTTAATTGGATTTCGGACTGTGGCATAAATCTTTATTTTTAAATTGTCTTTGTCTTGTACCCATGAAGCTATAGAGAATACTTAAATAGCTTTAAGTTATTTATAATACTCCGTTTTGGTTTTATTATATTATTTTAGTTCATTGAATCATAAAAACAATAACAATAAGATTAAACTATTTGTTATAAGAATTTTATATTAGGCTGGGTGAGATTTCACAAACTTTAATTGGATTTCGGACTGTGGCATAAATCTTTATTTTTAAATTGTCTTTGTCTTGTACCCATGAAGCTATAGAGAATACTTAAATAGCTTTAAGTTATTTATAATACTCCGTTTTGGTTTTATTATATTATTTTAGTTCATTGAATCATAAAAACAATAACAATAAGATTAAACTATTTGTTATAAGAATTTTATATTAGGCTGGGTGAGATTTCACAACCTATAATTGGATTTCGGACTGTGACATAAATCTTTATTTTTAAATTGTCTTTGTCTAGTACCTCATGTTAGCGTCAACATTTACGGAATCGTTTTTAATCTTATTAATAAGTAACAATATATTCCTACTTTAAATAACTTTGAATTAACTTTAGTACTCCCTAAATCGCCGCTAAATAACCAACTTTCCAGCCTTGCATAGCAAATAACTATTATTTCTCGTGCCATCAAAATGTACCTAACACGCTTTTATTTAAATAGGTAATTGAGATTGTGATAAAAATAAAAAGATTTAAGACTAACATGTTATAATGTTTAACAATATAAGGTGTTTTTTATGAAATAAAACAATTTTTATTATTTAAATTTATTATAAAATATTTTCTATTTAAAATTTACCATAAGTCATTTACCATAAATAAATCGCACTAAATTTCCGCAAAAAGTTGTTTTATTTCAATTATGAGTGCACGAAGAAACTTAAAATGTGCTTTTATTTTTTTATGTTACGTGTTTAAAACAAAATTACGTTTAAAAAAATCATCGTTGCGCCGCGATCCCACCCTCAGCTAATATCGCCGAGGTGCTTGGTGCGCGCTCGACAGCTATTTTTACGAATATTAGTATTATTTTAGATTTGTTTGTTTCAGTACAACAGATTTCTTCGCCCTGCTGACCAGTGTTAGCGATATGACATGTTTGTAGAAATGAAGACCTTCATACCATTTCCCTAGGAAAATGCCCACCTTGGCATTGTGTTATTCATCTAATCAGACAGAATCCACATTAATTCATACCAAATGGACCAAACTTTTCCCAAATGAAGTTGTTTACGGATACTATCTAGGCCCAAATTACTCAATCATCAAAACTAATCAAACGAGCCCCAAACTAAAATCGATGGGTTGTTTTATTGCGGAGTTCCTATGTCCACCATCCAGCTCCAGCATCAGACCCTGGTTAGATACCATATGGATCAATACGAATCAAACGATCCCAAACTTGATGGGGTTGTTTTGTTTTATTACGGATTTCCTATGGACACCTTCAGCTCCATCAGACCCTGCTACCCACAAATTATATAGAGTACTGCTACCGTCTGAAGGGTACAGGGGAAAAACATGCGTTGTCACATTTTTATGTTTTTTCTACTGGCAATGCCATTTTATAGAACATAAGTGGTAGAATAAAATGGCATCACACACATTGCAAATATTGCAATAACATAGTACATTGTCACCGACGAAGTAATCTTCATTGAAAATATTCATACAATCTATATAATTATATGGTGTGCGTGCATACAATACAATCAATAAATAACAAGCAATGTCCACAGATTTTGTCCATTGTTGTCAATTTGACATTTTGTTTTTGAGGCTATAACAATCGTAATTATTATTATTTATTTAATATACAAAAATATAATTACTTATAATTATTTTTTACCAAAAAAAGTCATAATCCCATATGAGTCTGATAGAGTCCGCGCTATGAAATAAGTCCCGCGGAAGAAAAAGAAACTAAAGTTATACTCATACTAATACAGCTTATTTTCGAATGTTGAACGGGTCAGGCAGGCCAAAGACTGCAGCGCCTCTACTGAGTGAGACTGAGTACTATTACTAAGACTGTTCCAGTAGATAATGTTTTTTCTTCTGATTTTCTTCGGTTATTTTGCAATATGTACCTTTTTTCAATGTTCAAAAGATTAACTCATTTCTCAGTTCATTGCCTTTGTGACACATATGTTTCCCCTGTGACCTTCTTATAGGATCAAAGTTCACGTCAATACTAATCGCGACATCTCGAGCCAAAACAAAGCTCGACGACGTTGTGTCGTTTTATTGTGGAGTTCCTATGGCCACCTTCCACTTCCAGCTCCAGCGTCAGACCCTGGATACATGATTAGGTATATGGATGAAATTTGGCACACAGAGTAGATAGCCTATTAGGACTAAAACATAAATGGTATTTTGACTAGAGTCTTTTGATGCAGACGGATTTTTTGTTTTTTAAACTTATCTATTTTTTACTTATATCGTCTTAGTTATTTATCGGTCACGATATACCTTTTGAAATCCTTAAAACCAGCCCTTTTATTTCGTAGCGATATTGAAATATTCTAAAAAAAATCGGCCAAGTGCGAGTCGAACTCGCACATGAAGGGTTTCGCCTCTCACCCAAGGTTGCCTGGAAGAGACTGCTACGTAGCTATAAGGCAGCCTATTCTGTGTTCCTCTTTTTTGACATTTTCTCTGTATGTGTTTGTTTTTGTATCGTGTGCAATAATATTTTTTCGTCTGCAAAAATAAGTTTGTTCTTCATAGTGGTTGTATGAATAACAAAGTTATATTTGCGGTTTTGGAAAATGTGCTATAGCTCTGAAACTACTAAATAAATTTCGTTCAAACCAAATTTCGTTAAAAGTTTTTATAAAGATCTACATCATATTTTTTTATTTGATTTTTCACTTCTTATTTTAAAAGTAAGTCGGGGGGACACACATTTTTCCACTTTGGAAGTGTATAACTTTCAAACGGTTGATTTTGAGAAAAAACTGTAATAGAAACTTCAATGTAATTTTTAAAGACCTATCAATAAATACGCTTCAAGTTATGTTTGATGAAAAAAAAATTTATTTTCAAATCCCTTTCGGGAAAAATGTTATATTTTCTAAAACTGACAACCATATTTCGTTCAAACCAATTTTCTTTGAAAGTTTTTATTAAGATCTACAGCATATATTTTTTTAAATGTTTCACTCTGTTATTTCAAAAGTTAGAGGGGGGGGGGGATACACCTTTTACCACTTTGAAAGTGTACATCTTTCAAACGGTTGACTTTAAGAAGAAATCGTTTTAGAAACCTCAATGCAATTTTTAAAGACCCATCTATAGATACCCCACACGTATAGGTTTAATGAAAAAAAAATGTTCAGTGTCAGTTCCATGTATGGGGAGCCTCAACTTAATTCATATGTTTTTTTATTTTTGTGTAAAAACCGTAAAGCGGTTTACAGAATACATCTAGCTATCAAGTTTCAACTGTGTAATCCTCATAGTTTTGAAATAAAAAGGGTGTGACATACATCGGTTTGGCCGAATCTATAAGGGTTTCGATTTTTGCCTTTAGGCTACGAAACCCTAAAAATTACTTCAAATAATAGTACCTGTCATGCGCCATGTTAGTTATTTTTTTACATCACATATCTAAGAACACTTGGTCTGTCAAGACAATCTAACGGAATCTTAATTATAGAAATCTATCTAGCCGTTTGCAAGATAAGAAGTAACAATATTGCTTAAAAACAAACAAACATAGTACAATACATACGTACATACAAGATACGCGCGAAAAACATTAACAGTCTACAAAAAACAAATCATGAAAAAAAGTTTATTCTTTCTTATTAGCTGGTATTGCCATCAACCCTTTTTCACTTTCACTTGCATAGGTACTGTTTGGTTTAATACAATATTTTTTAATGAAAGTAGTACCATGTTGTAGATAATTTATGCACGAATCCAACGATGTACAATATGTGTGGTATTTATAAACAGAAAGGCCATAAAAACCAATAAAGTGATTATAATTCTAGTTCTGTTTTTTTTTTAATTTCGCGCACTTTAAATAACACAGATTAGATTTAGGTGTATTTCTATTGTCTATGATCCGCCACAACACGAAAGAAAAGTTCTAGAAACCGCCGCAGATGTCGATTGTCGCTGCAGTCGGTAAATGGACGTTTGATGTGGTGTTTGTCAAGATTGTGCTATTGTGTGTTTACAGTGATTAAGATCCCGTTACTATAATCCTAATTGAAGTAAAAGCTTTTAAGGAGTAGATGAAGGTATTATTTACTGTATTAAGCATTTATTTTGCGTGTAGTGTTGTTGCAAATGTTATTTGTGATTTGGCGCTTTGGCCCTTTGCGTCGAGTCGAACCATCTTTCTGATGTCAGCTGTACACAAAGATGCTACGCATTTACCTTCTAATCGCTAAAATAATGAATTAAATTACTACTTTTTCCCCGAAATAGGTACTGTATAGTTGCTATGAGCTTAGAATCGTTGTTAAATTGTGACTTTTCTCTAGGTTTACCTCCCTGAAGACGGAGGTTATGGAACTCTCCTGTTGTTCTTATTTTTCGAAAGCAGATAATACTTTATCGAACAAAGCCTTTCTAACTCCTCTAATGATCCCTCTCGGTACTACCAAGGTATATTTTGTTAATTTTGTTTCTATTTATAACATTTCATTTTGATTCTCTTGTATCTATGTTGTACGAAAACAAGTATTATCTCTTGAGATAAGTAGAAAATATACACAGTTGTTATTATTATAGGTGTTTATTATTCAATATTACTTAGTAACAGTAACATAGACATTAATTAGAAATTCATTCATTATTTTCATGACATCCATTTAGCAATTGAGTCAAACCATCTAGCAATTTTGATACATCATAGATTTGAAAAATCTCTCACATAATATCAAAGTTTAAGTAATTGGTTCTATGTAATTTATTATATAAGAAAACTATGTTTTGATGTTTTCTATTCTAAAGATGTTGGACTTTCAAACTACATATTTTAAGTAATTTATCACTTATTAGATATTATATGTTACCAATTTATAGTTATCTTTTTAACCAGTAAAATTCAGATGAAAAGAGTTATGACTATTATTTGTAGCAAGTGTTTAATCCTTGCATTGCTCAAAAGTTCAATTTCATAATCTAAAATATCATTCATGCTGTAATTTTGTATTACACCATTTATTGAGTATTTCAGTAACATTTCCATTTACACTTATTACAGAAACATGTCAAAAAATTATGTAAGTACCTGAATAAAATAAGACGTTTTAAGTATCCGTATTCTGTCAAAGAAATTTCATACCTATCTATTAATACCTATGAAACTACAATTTAAATCTCACATGTTTATCCTTTTGACATATTTTAACCAAACATTTGAGGAAAGAGTTGAGATGAGCCTATGTCTTTATTACAAGAGAAATATCATTCAAATACAAGCTTACTGTTCTATAGATATGGATGGAGGAGGTTTAGGAAATATAAAACCGCTTATAGTATGCTATCTACTTTTGTGTGTTGACAATGTAAAGTGTCTATAGTCTCTACAAAACACAACTTTCACCACATTTATGTATGATCAGGAGAGCCATATGAGTCATTTAACATTTCAGTTTAGTTTCAATTGACATACATGTGAAATAATTACTGTATGTCCTAATGACATTATAAATGTGAAAGTTTGTGAAAAGGTTTACATATATTATTATGTTACTCTTTCACGCAAATACTACTGAACCGATTTGATGAAATTTGGCATACAGATAAAAGATAGCCTGGATTAAAATATGGCCTACTTTCTATCCCAATATTCCCACGCAAGTGAGACTGCGGGCGGCCGCTAGTATCTGTATTAATAATTTAATTTGAAACTAATTATCTAGCCCAAGGTAAGATTTTATTAACTTATACTAGTTAACTGATAAATATACTTATATCCATTTTTTTAATAGACACAATATATTAAACGCCCCGACCAAGAAAAATAGGCATGTTCATACTCTTGTCTTGTCTGGGAATTGAATGTGAGACCTTTTTCAGTGACGGCAGGTATAAGTACCCCAATGCCAGAGAGGTCGTCACATATTATTCCTTTACCTAGAGACCCGATTAACTGTTAATAATGTTTTTCAGGTGACAGAATGTCTCGCAACAAAGATAAGCATGAGGGCGCAAGCGGGCGCACATACCACATCATGTCGGAGGCGGAGCGGGCGTCCGGTCGGCGCGGTGGCTGGACAACGCTTGAGGTATAATAATATTATAACTTAACCCACCAATCCGCATTAGTACCTGGGTCATGCATGGCCCATTCTCCTTTTCCATCCGTTGGGATGGCCAGTGCCCCAGCAGTGGGGCACTAAAAATGTCTGATGACGTAATTTAAAATTATAGTGCAGCTGATTAGAGAAAGTGTTCATGACTTGTCAGTTGTCATGTCAGTTCTCCTCAAGTGAATAAAGTATATTTATGAACACATACCTTACTTTTACCGGATAATAGAAAATGCACTTTAATAATTATTTAAGGCCAGTTTCTATAATCTATCTCTACTAAAAGATAGGCCTATCTTGATTATATTACATAGCAACCACTTTATTTTGGACTTATTAACAAAAATATCTAGGGAACAAAACACTAGTAAGCCTATCTCTTACTGGGGATAGGTTATTGAAACTGACCGTTAAAATACAACGAACTGACAGGCATCTGTTAGAAACACATTCTCTCGGTGGCCATACACTAATATCAGACGACATGCATTGATCTTAAGGCCCCTGCCCTAACACGCAAGTGTCGTCGACATCGACATCGACTTCATTTGACAGATGGATGTGACATGTTGCTCTAAGTCTTTGGTAAGTTTTCATTTGTGTCAAAAAGAAGCAGCAATGTGTCACATCCATCTGTCAAATGAAGCCGATTTCAATGCCGACGCCACATGCGCGGTACGGCCCCTGATCTTAATCCGGCAAGTAGACATTATAATTTGTAACAATAAAAGGGGTGACAAAAAAAGAAAGGTTAGCTTATACCCGATTACTTAAATGCACCTTAACTTTGAAAGTAAAAACGGAAGAAAGCCATTACAAAAAAGAAAACTTTGAAATCATCATGAAGAAAACTTTGATGTTTTCAAAGAAAATTTTAAAAACATCATGCTGACTGTTTCTAATATTTATTGAGCATGAGAAGCATGTTGATCCTAAATTATTTTACGAGGTTAAGGAAAGCAGTAAAAGAAGTAAATGTAGTTTCCCTTTCTAAATTCTGTAACTGCTGGTTAAAGATGTTTAACACCAGATAGTTAACAATGTGTAAACATTTTATTATTTATATTTAATAATATTTAGTCTATATATTTATTGACATGTATCAATTCCTATAAAAAACATGATTTTGAATAGTTAAATGCATAAAAGTTTAATGAACTGATATTTTGATAAATATTGAACAAGAAAATATGAAAAAGCAACTTGTCTCATGTCGCCCTGACGAGATTCGAACCCGCATCCTTATTATGCTCCAGTGACCTATGCGGACACGTCGATTTTTTCTAGTATATTACTAACGGTATTGGCCACCGTCGTTTCATCAATGAGAGAAAAATATCCTCGCGTTTGAAATATTTTTTTTACTAATGTTTGTCTATTGATTAAGATGAAACAGCCATCTAATTAAAACTTTTTAATTTAGCATTTTTCAATTTGACTCATATTTTGACTTTACTACACTAAACTATTCAGCATTAACAAAACCTACATCTTTAACTTAATTTAATAATCTTTATTTCAATGTGCAGACCTAGGGTGTTATTTAAATAAATGTGGTGTAAAGTTAGAAACACTGAAGCTGCCATTTTAATTTGACAGGTATAATGAGACATAGAGCCTCAGTTTTATACCAAGTGTAACTACACCACATTTATAAGTAAAACCATTAGTAGTTACGCACTTTTGAATTGTCACATATTCAAGACTTTTTTAACTGACTAGCAGCCATTCCCAATAACCTACCGTCAGTAAGAGATAGGACTACTATGGTTTAGTTGCTACTGCTAGGCAATCTTTGTTATTTCCCGTCATTTCACAGAAATAACTAAGCATCAAAACTATAGTAGCCCTATCAGATCGATATTAGCAGATGCTAATATGGATAGCTTATTGGGACGGCTGTAGAAGAATCAGCTTTAACTGAAGTACACCTTGTCACCTTCCGTTTCAGGTAACAGGAGGTGTGCGCGCCCTAGCGCCTCAACTGTTCCAACTGACGCACCTCACGGCGCTGTATCTGAACGACAACTCCTTGCAACGGATCCCACCTGACATCAGCCAGCTGGCCAATCTACATACGTTGGATGTGTCCAACAATAAGCTGAGATCGTTGCCAGCTGAACTCGGAGACCTTATACAGCTCAGGTGAATATTTAATTGATTTCATCTTAAAGTGGTGATAATGGGGATGAGGATTCAAACCTAATGGCGCCATCACAGCTACAGCGAAACATCTGTTGATAAAATTGGATAGCAATGCAGGAAGAATTTCGTACAATGACCTATTGGCCTACTGACAGTTGTCACAAACATTTAGTGCACTTATTAAATGCGAGTTTATGTGATATATTAGAAATGGAAAATACTGAGATAAAAAAATAAATGTACTTTGATTTTTACTAAATATTGTGTTGTGTAGATACTTATCAAAATATCGAATGGAAATGGGAATTGATAGTGCTGCGAACATAAGGGCTGTGGAACTATTTGATGAAAACTAAATTCTTCTAGTTAGCAGTATCACAAATTTTGAGAGATCTGTAATCAGACATAAGTAACCTTCTTGGTAGATAAAACAAGGGTATCAACATAGCGGCTTGGCAAAACAGCCTCTTAATTGTCTAATTTCAAAATCTATCACAATCCCTTTCAAATGTATTGTGATTGTGATAGTGATAGTGATTTATGGAATTGTGTAACATATAATCTCAATCCCTTTCGGAACTAATTATGTTTTAAATGACACTTCATTTCACACTTTTCCATACATTTGAAAGATATTTTCGTGTCACTGCTTAGACAGTTCAATTTCGTTCATTCAATACCTTTCAAAACGCGTCCCGATCACAATCCCTATCAAATGTCAAATAGTGACGGCCTGAAATATGTTAATATCTTTGAAATGACGAATTGAAAGGGATTGCGATAGATTTTAAAATTAGACAATTAGCCCCCAGGCTTCCTTAATTGCCACAAAAAAACAGCTGCAAATGAACCTGCACCACAGAGGTCGCGGTTAGTTCCATTTTCAAATTACTTTATTGCTCTAGGAATTAAAGTTTAATTTTACTCCCTCTCTAGAATGATATATGTAATGACTAAATTTTGAGTAAGAGGCGTGAGAAATGTTTTAACATCTTTGAAGGATCCTTTATTTAAATGATAGAAAGCAGACTGTATAAAATTATTGTATTTAAGGGTTCCAATATACGTAGTATGGAAGGTCGTAATATTGTCGCCCGCTCGCGCGCCGTGTAGATGGCCAAGTGGGGGCCGCCTCTGTCCGGTCCCAGGTTCGGGCCCGGTAGCCGACCGCCTCCGATGAATAACGAGCAAGCGGCTCGCGCTCCAACATCTTCGAACAAAAATATTTCAGAATATATACTGTGGCGGAACCTACTTGACGCCGCACATACATACTACACACGGAACTTACCTACCGTGACAACAGATGGCGTGACAATTGTGAAATACCTGCGAACAAATATAACATGGAAGCAGTCTCTTCATAGAAGCCTCCAATAATTATTGACACCCGTTTCACACAAGAGAGCTACGCACACAATAGACAAGTGATGATACACGAAAATTATCTGCACGTAAAAAACATCCTTAAAAGTGGTAGTTCTAGGTCGCTAATAGGCAGCGTTTCGCTATTTACGCCATTTTGTAAATGACACGGTGCATGCTCTGTGATTGGCCATTTTTCATTCAGCACTGGTGCCGAGAACGAATAGAATGCGATGCGTCACGAAATTTTGCCAACACAGAGCTTGGATGAACTATGCAACAAAATCGAGCAATATGTTAATTATGTCTTATTAATAGATGTTAGAAAATTTATATATATTTTTACTTGTTTAACCGATTCATTGCGGATGACGCCATGGAGCGTCATTGATATTTTTTGCGTATGGCGTTTGACGCCAAATAGCGTCATACATAATTCCTCTGAAATTCTGTACAATGACTATTTAGAGAGTTCTTATTAGCAGAACTTCCATTATTTGCCACATAAGTTATGCCTGTATTTGGTTTTAGGAAATGGTGCCAGTTTAAAGACTTCAAAGGTTGCAAACCTTTTGTTCCCAAATTTGACTTCTTTTGTGTATGGCGTTTGACGCCACATGGCGTCATAATGAAAATTCCTCTAAAACTAGAGTTCTGTATTATAAAGTGAGAAAACAATATCGGCCTCCCAGAGAGTCCACGCCACATAACTTGGCATTTGTCATAGGGCGGTGATCGTCGTGGTCGGTCGGAAAAATAAGCCTTATTCCCATTTCATCATTTTAGTTCCAGATATTGACACGCGCCAATTAAATAACTTTATAACCACAAGCTAATCCGCCTCAAATGACGAGTGTCTCGCGACAGTTTTATGCACGGCTGCGTTGACATTTCAGAAAGCGAGTTTGCCTCGCACGACCTGTAGTTTGCCTTAAGTCCTGTAGAACACGTGGAAAGTTTTTTTTATAAATCCATTAGTTTTGTTTCACATGAAAAATAACCACGAAATTTAAAGCGATCGCTTTGCTGCGCTTCGCAGTCGCCATAAGGCCCCAGTTCAGCAATACATCGTACATTGACACTTTTGAAAGAACCTTTTTAAACTTGTTCGTTCAAAAGTGTCCATGGTGTGACCATGGTCGGCCAACCTGTACTGGAGGCTTTAAATTTCTAACCTGTCACGTGTTCTACAGGAAACAGAGGTCAGTGTCTACAGGACTTTCATCAAGCCGTTTCATTTGATATCCATATTGTAATAATGCATCAAAAATAACTACATAGTTACAGACATAGGTACATAGAAAGCAAAGCTTTTTAAAAAGTGGAGGGGCGCGTCTTCGTGGATGGTGGGACCTATACCCTGCCTACTCATTTTTGCGTAAAACGGGTGACTGTTGAGGCAGAAAAGTTCAAACCTTTCGTTTGACTAAAACCGCAGACGAGGACGTCCAACTATTACTAATTATGGTGGACATAGGCACGACTCCACGACGTGATAAAGATCGCAGGAATACCCTGGATACAAGTTGCGTATGTCATTATAGTTTTTATATTAAGGTACTCTTTTCACACACTTTTGTAAACCCCTACTAAAATTACACAAAATGTTTAAAACACCTGATCCAAATAAATCACTTACCAGCCATTCCAGCAAAATCTCGTAGCTATGTCACTTTAGAACACACTAAACTAATTAGGAAACCCTTTACGTTGGACATCCAATGCCGACTGAATGTAATCACGTGTAAACAAGCCAAAATCACAACAAAAACCAAAATGTATTCATTCAAGGCTGAAGACGCGCAAGGGCGTCACTTTAATGGGTGGCGGCTGACGCACGGAGGCGTCACAGAATATTGGTTAGCCGCCATGGACAAAAGTCCTTAAAAGTGGGATACGCAATGAATCGGTTAAAATTTTTGTTATTTTTAGAGAGAATATATCGTCCGCCATCTGTACCGCAAAACAAATCTATGTTATAAATATTTTTTGACGAAACTACTACTTTGTTTTTTGGAACTACGAGGGTGGATTGAAAAGTAGTCGGCCTAACCAAGAAAATAAACACATACTAAATCAAATATATTTTTATTTTTCTACATAATCACCATCAATTTCAATGCACTTTTGCCACCTTCCCTTCAAAGCATTAGACCGTTGAAAAAAAATGATTCTTACTTAGAGTCAAAATATGCGTCTAGTCTATAAGTCTCGACTATCTCTCTAATCTTTAATCTGCGGTCTCCCATAATTAAATCAAGTATTTTTTAAATATTTTCGTCAGTAGTGGACGTCGAAGGCCTCGAAGAGCGGGGTTCGTCTTTCACACTCTCTCTACCACGCTTGTATTCTGCTATCCATTTTTTGACGGATGAATATGATAGAGCGGAATCCCCTAATGTACTGACCATATCATCATGGATGGCTTTTGATGACAGCCCCTTCTTATGGTGGTACTCAATGACGGCACGCTACTCGATTTCCTCCATTTGCTGAGATTATGTCCGATTGCTTTGTTAATAAATTTATAAAATCACAACTAAGTATAGCACACCTTTCAAACTTCACACAATTAACTAGTCTGAACTGAACTAAATAATGTGGGTAGAGTTGAATTTTATTTTTTTGAAGTTGATTTTATTTAATGGATCTGTGTTAGGCCGACTACTTTCAATACACCCTCGTAATTTGTTCCAGTGATACCGTCGTGGTTGGTTTCCGAGATACAAGTTAAGTTAAACCAATGTTCACGATATTTTTTTTGTTATGACAACAATATTTTATTTTATTTCTTGGAAAAGAAACAAAATCAGGTATCACTTTTCAAGATACAGATACCTTTTCAAGGTTACTAAGTTATAAGCACATATAATATGTAACATTGAAAAACATACTTTAGTTATTTTTAAATTACTTCATTCGGTATAATCACATCCCTGTACGGGTTACAACATTATTTTTAATAAGTTTTATTCTAGATATCGCAGTACTTACACGTCAAAAGTAATCCCATCAGACTTACGAGAATCATTTGTGCTATTTCTGCACCACTTCACAATACATGACGGCATTTTTTATAATTTTTCGTGACCTGTTTGACAAGCGTTCAATGACGTTGCTTCAACCACGACACATACCATAGTGATCCGGGAAATAAGACAGTTTTTAAAGGTGCCGCCCACCTCGGGCACTTTTCGTGGTGTCATTTTCGAGCGTCAGAAATGCTTCCATATTTTATATGTTCGCAGTGATATACCTACCCTCTAACCAATTTGCTCATAGTCCAGCGTAGTTGCTAAACAAAGAAAAAAAGAATGCTCCGAAAGCTTCATAATTTAAAAGATAAATAGCTTCCGCCCGCTGTTCCACCCGCGTGGTTCCACCCGCGTGGTTCCACATAAAAGTACCTAAGCTACTCTCCGTCCTTTCAAAAGACTTGCTGAAAGATAAAATCCTATTTGTTTTTACATAATAATGAAAACAAATAATATCGTGACAATATGATTTCTGATTATTTTTTGCAACAGATCTGATAGTCAATTATGTAATTAAATGTGAACTTGATAATAAAATCACTGCACAATAATATCGATGATAATCGCTGTCTGAATTAACAGCACAGCAATTTGTCATTTATTATCATCCTGCTACTTAGCAAAATCACGTTTTTTGTTTTTAAACCTATCAAAAGCAATTTGAGGAAGCTCTTAAAGATATTTGCTTCGTTATTTAAACTTCTGTAATTGATGCATTTTCTGTAATCTATATACTTAATTCAGGTTCTCAAAATTTGTGACGACTCGATAGGGACTTTGGCGCGTAGTACGCGGCCGAGTAAGGTATCAAATTAAAGGTACTCGAGTCTATTTGTTCCGAAAACTATAAAATATACAAAATGTTAAACGTGATGATCACAAACTGCAATTAAAAAGTGTCATTATTTTCGCATAATTTGGAATTTTTCGTCGATCGACGAACCCGAGTATCGGGTTGTAACCGCCCTAGTTGATTCATTCATTGAATGCATTTTCTGAAGTTGTTAGCTACGTGACCACTACCGTTGTGTCCTTCCCTTCTACGAATGAAACGAAATCCGTTATAAGACATCTTAGTTTTAATTATTCGTTGTCTTCATTTATTATTTCATTTTGCTTTTCACTTTAGCACACTTCCAGTCCAAGTTTAGAGACCATTGTTTGACCAAGGCCATGAGAATTGTAATGGAACTAATCCAATTTTTCTCTTTCTATAACCTTCCACAAGGAAGACCAGTTCCCTAACAGTGAGCCCCAGCATGATGATCATAATCATCAAATGTTTGATACAGTCAGGCGTCACCTGGTGGAAGTCAATATCTAAGTATGAAATCTAAAATATCTAGGTGTTATCAAAAATTTTAAGCTAGATATTTTTGGTTCAAAGTTAAGTCGCCCCCATCGGAAAAAAAGAAAGCTCTTGAGATCATCGCTGCGGAAGGGTCACTTGAATATTTTTTTAGTGAATCGCGTAGTATGGCCATCGCCGGTCTAACAACTCCTGAGGATGCTCCGTGTGTGGGCGAAACACATGAAGAGTAGTCGGTGAAGGTGCAAGGTGTGTCACTGTGCCCGCAAATAAACGCTATATACGATGTAAATAGCTATATACGCTATATACTAATATAACGGTGCATCTTGCATCTTAGTTTTTCTTGCGGAATTATGCTACATATTTTTCGTTTTCTACTAAGATATGGATTTCCGCCAAGTAACGCCTGATTCTATCAAATACAATTGCGGTAGTCGTGTCGTGCTAGGAGGCAAGTGCGCGTATAGCTACAATTGCACTTCGAAATAAGCTTGTATTGAGTACGCGATAAGGGTCGGGTGCACTCGCTTTCTAACGATCGAATTTCGAGCGAATCGATCGCTTAATTCAGAACTCAATAGCTAATGTCGTAAAGTTCAAAGTCGATTGTAGCGTAAAGACTGCCGCCTTATTACCTATCTTTGCGAGAGCAGTGCGATAACAAAAATTGCGTGATAATTGCTTTACGTCACGTATCACTATAGCAACGGCATTGTTATTATAGTGCGGCCTTAGCCGCACAATCGATGAACTATAATTTGCATTTATTTGGTTCCTGTTACTGCTACCAAATTGTTTTTGGCGCTAGCGTCATAGCAACGTGGCGTCTCCTACTTAGAGTGCGAGAGTGAAACAATGCTATACGAATGATCAGCGAGCAATTCGCCAGCGATCACATACGTAATACCATTTTGGGTCTGACGCAGAATGTGCACTTCGCAAAATGAGAACTCGACTCAAAATGTACAATCGCAGAAGGTACATTTCTCACAAGGGGCACTTCTCATAACGTGCATTTCGCAAAATGAGCATTTCGCAAAATGAGCATTTCGCAAAATATGCACTTCGCAAAATGTGCACTTCGCGCATAAAAGTATCCCATTGACTTCCATCAGTCCAACTAAAAATAGTCTATTTAATTCTGATCACTACAAGTTGACCTCCTTTTATCAACAACATCGAACTATTCGCTCATTGCAAACTGGTGACTCCCATCTGAATTGAATGGAACATTGTTTGTGTTTGGCGTAGACGCTGAATCTATTGTTCAAATTGTTATATCGCAACTTTTGATCGTACTATTTTGGGTTTTTTGCTTCATCTGTTGGTGACTTTTTACATAATCACTTACTGTGGGTTGCAACAATGTTACTTTGACGATTATTTTTACGATTAATTAGAAAATGTAGAAAAATATGCAACTATCATTCAAATTACTTGAAAGTGACGTCTGACTGCTTGAATTATTAAAATTATTGTTTCTTGCGGTACTTTTAAACAGACCATATTTCTGCTCAAATCTGTGGTCGGCAACTATATGCATGTTGTTCTAGACTATAGTATTAACCCAGCCTAAGACAGCAATAGTTGCCGTTGACGATTAGAAATTGCAGGAACATATGCCCCGTTTAGGAGCACAATTATATTATAAATGTTGTATTTTACTCTTAAATAATCCACAATTTTTAAAAGGGCAGCTGAAGACCAGTTGTTTTGTTGTTTATAAAAGAAAAATATCATAAGATATTTAGCATTGTAGTACCCTAAATAATATTAAAAAAACAATGTATTATGTAATTTGTGAAGTGTCAAGAGAATGTGTTATTGAACATCGTCATCATATTTTATAGTTGTAACCTTTTATATGCCATAAAATTAATAAGAATATTTAAAGATACATTCAAACAATCCTTACAAAGAGTATAATAGGAAACAAAGCAAATAAACAACAAGATATAGCCTGCAGACGTAAGTTGTTAGAATAACAATAAACCAGCTTGTTTGGCTTGCTATCAGGTGTCTTTGAACTCTGGACGTGTTATGGTTGATATGTAAATTAATGTGTATTTGTAAACACGACGCGATCGCAAACTTTGTGTTCGTTTGTTACGAGATGAAACGTCGTTCGATATGATTTTAAAGTTGCGAAATTTTAAAAGGGAATGGTCAGGTGTTGCCATACTTTCGATTTGTCTCTTGACTGGACTGTCTGGATTTTTCATTTTTTGTCTCGTCTTTTAATGAGTAGTATTTTTTTATTACGTTTAATTTTTATCATATTCTTTGAACTCTGGACGTGTTATGTTCGTTATTATGTAAATTGATGTGTATTTGCAAACACGACGCGATCGGAAACTTTTGTGTTCGCTTGCTACGAGATAAAACGTCGGATATTTGTTGTATAGTTTATCGATTTATTTTTAAGTTGGCGAGTTTAGGGCGTTTTGGGAAATGGAATGGTCAGATTTGCCATACTTTCGAGTTGTCTGGACATGTCTGCATTTTATTTTTGTCTCGTCTTTCATTTAGTATGTATTTTTTTATTATCTTTTATTTTCTTTCTTTTCTCAAAGCATTCGAATAAAACAATATTTCGCACAAAAATTATATTAAATTAGTATTTTCTTAATATTAATCTAGTCGGGGTGGCCATAACTGGTCATTACTGGTACATCTGCTGCGGCTAGTAATGTGGATTTTGTTTGGACTAGATTTAAAATGTCTCAAATATTTAAATATCAAATTGTATTTGCATTAAGTATATATTTTTTGAAAGAATAATGTTATAGTTCTAAAACAGGTCCATTCTTGCCATATTCTAGTTTCACTTCTCATTTGCAGAGAACTGCACTTGCACAACAACTACTTGCGAGTACTGCCATACGAGCTGGGCAAGCTGTTCCATCTCCAGATGTTAGGCTTGCAAGGGAACCCGCTTAGCAAGGAGATGCTGTCCATCTACAACGACAACAATGGCACCGCCAAGCTGCTGACTTATATGCTCGACAATTTACAAGGTAAGCTCCGCTCAGCTTATAATTTTAGAAAGAATTTTTATTTAACCAATCTACTGAAAAACTTTTTGAGCGACAAAAATACTAGGTGATCGACTTAATCGCCAATCTTAACTAACCTTAACCAATTTTTTCTGCAACCCAACCTAGATTTTTAGTCACATCAATTAAGTAATTTTTAGTCAACCAGTTTATTTATATTCCTTTTCGAATAATTTTTATATCCATTGACTGCTTTAACGACATGAGCAGTTCTATAATCAATCAATCAATCAATTTATTTCAGGCAGTGCCCATAAAAATATGTTAGTAACAATAACCTTACAACTAGGGTTAGTACCTAAAATACAAATACACAGAAATACAATAATAACATAACACACACACACACACACAATCAGTTTGTGTGCATCTGCAACCAACCCTGTAGAACAGGTAATTTCCATCTATCAATGAATACCCTAAGGATACCACCTGAGCTGCTGCGCAGGCGTGACAGTGCAGAGGCACACCGTTTCCGCATAATTGATTGTTATTTGGGATAGATTATGACCGTTAGCAACCATTCTTATTTTAGAGACTGATCTCTGAACTAAACTCTAGTTGTCCTATCATATATTCTTAGTAAGACTTACTCAAGATAAATTCTAAAACTGACTGTTAGTAGTTATTATTACACTGCAACCTGACCTCTTTTCGAGAATGTAAAGGCTGAGTGGGGGACCGGGAGAGGTGAATCCAACATTAGGTGCTACAAAATTGTATAAGAATTATAAGGGCCTCTCATGGAGATTACCAGAAAGTAGCTGTGGTGTGTTCATAGTATTTTCATTGCTCGCAAAGTCAGCGCTACTGTCAAATGTAAAGAAACAAACTGTTAAAAATCATATAAAATAGGTAAATATTAAGACCAGCAGTAAATAACATTAAAACCAGATTTGATATTGTTTCAATAATTCACCGAAAGTCGGTTTCGTATTAGTGTTAGTGAGCGCCATCTCTGGACAAAAGTTGTAAACAAGTTTGCTTACATCATCGACAGATGGCGCCACTGGTCTAGTAATTTTGCTGCGTTAGAGAGAGTCGTGTCAAGGAATTTGTTTTACAATAATCTCCTAGATTATCGACGCGTTGTATCATGTCTACGAATACCTATGTTTAACCGGGTCAGTAATATTGGCAAGTCGGCGTGACTGCATTACTATTGCACACCTTTATTCCCGATGCAGACGGATTGTCAGAAAATCACGCGTCTACGGGAAATTCTAACGTAATGGTCGAATTTCTTTCATCGACATTTAATTTTGACTTTACATTGTCATAAATCATAAATCATTTAAGTACAGTAGCATTTCAACCGTTTCTTACTGTGAATTGGATTTTTTCTGCATAATTGTCCGCTTTTCGTGTCTTCAGATCACGTTTCTTTTGAATGACATGATACAGAGTAGCTGCTTCATAATTGTGTAACCTAATATTAATGCCCAGTGCCAGTTTAATTTGCCTTACAAGAAGAATGAAATATCTACACAGGCAAAACTATTAATGGCATTATATCAATGGCGGGATTACAGAAAAAGTAATCCCGCTTGGTGGCGCTGCTGTAGATGTAGACCTGTCAAACGTTAACTTTTATTTATGAATTTTCAAAAACGCCGATCTAGAAAAATCTTTAGTGCACCCCTGCGCTTTATAAGGAGCCGATGTACCAAATTTGGAGTTCTTGACCCAACGGTTTGGGCTGTGCGTTGATTTATCAGTGAATCAGTCACTTAGGACATTGAATTTTATATATATTTAAATATATAAGATTATTAGGTCGTAGTTCAAACATACTCAATATCATTTATTCAGTCTAGGTGTTACAAGTACTTATAAATGCCAAAGAAACTACGCTATTGGTTCGCGAAGACCTTGTAACGAAAAGAACCAGCAAGCAACAGTCAAGGGCTGTTAGCCTGTACCCTCTAGAAACTAATGAGAACATCACTGAACAAAAACTGTCGATTGGTCAATTACTTGTAAAAATGACAAGAAAGTGTAATTCAAAGTTGTAATTTGATTTAAAAAAAACAAGTGACAAGCAGCGGTCGTCGTGCCGCCATTAGCTTTTTAGTGAGTTTCCCCATTGGGCTATGAAATTCAAAATACTTATTCAAATTCAACTGTTAGATCTAACAGACAAGCCAGGGGCCTTACCATCAACTTTAATGCAATTCATTGTAGGTTGTGAGACTGGGATGCTGCCATATGGCGCGTCTAGCGATGTCCCGCTCTAACTACCTGAAAGTAACCTAAAATGAATCGCATTACAGTTGATGGTCCCCCTGTTCAAACAAATAAACAATTTCTTCAACTTATGAAGTATGAAGTACCATTATAACTACTTACTTACTTTCTTACTATCGTTTTCTTGTTTCCAGCGCTTTTTCCTATTACAGTATGTGTTAAACTAAATCACAGCTTTCGTAACGAGTTTCTCGCTTTCAGCATACTTTCAGCATAACTACCGTCATTCATCTTCAAGTTAAAATTGCATTCGAAGTTATTACTGTTCCGAATTACTGCAACTGTTACGAGGATGGCAAAATGGTCCTCACTTCCGGTATTATGAAGTAATGAAGCGATTTAAGTTCGAATAGGACACTAGTAAAGTTACGCCATCACTTTCGAAAATGAGATGTTCACTTTTACTGCACGTTTTGTGGATATACTATCAAATTACTGTATTACGTAAAACTGAACGATGACTTCTGCTACTTTTGGCTTATTCCAGCGATGTTATTATTATGCGAATGATCGCTTTTTATCTATGAAATTAAAATTAGGGAGAAATAAACGAGAGCGAGCGAGTACTAACTGTATAAAAAGAAGGGTATGCCTTTTAAAGAACAAACATATCTATTCCCTACTCTACTAGATTTGGAACCGGAAGCCCTTGTAGCAATATCTCACATCGATTTGCATAAACTGTTTCAAAGTAAATAAAAGAACAAAAAATCACAGCACCCTTTACTTAACTCCGCAGGGGCCCGCTTATAAAGTCTTTTCCCAAGCGCGATGAAAACGTCCCATAGGTAATCTTATTTTAGGCCTGCAAGAACTTTTGATTCAATGCCCCCTCGGGCTTTTGGCAATTTCTTGTCATCTCTGATTTATTTTATGTTTTACGGAGTAGCGTTAGGGGAGTTGCGTTTATAGCGTATTGCGTTTTGCGTCGCACACGATAAATGACAGCACAAAACCAAATCAAATACATTTATTTGATGACGCACATGTTCCTGTGAAACAGTAACTGCTATACCGATGGCGACGCAATATAGCTCTGATGAGCTGTTTCTGTGTAACAAAAAAAATGACACACACACAGCTCTGAAAACGTCCCTATGCAAACTAGACGATGACTCGCTTTTTACGTGCGAGTTGTCGCGCGTTGCGTATATGGAAACCCTCCCGCATCTCAGAGCACAGACAGTTACGTCTGAGATGCGGGATGATTTACTACCATTTATTTATAGAAACGTTTATGGAAAACCTCCCGCATCTCAGAGCAACGGTAAGTCTGAGTTGCGATGGGTTTACTTCGAAACCTTTCCACTATTCAGAGCACCGGTATGCCTAGGATGCGGGAGGGTTTCCGGTGTAGTTTGCAATTGTTTAAACTGAAAACGCTTCCTCTACTCAGAGCGATAGATAAAATAAAGTTATTTAACACCTCGATCTCAGAGCGCAAGTGGCACGTGCCAAAGAGAGAGAGCGAGGTATCATATGTCTGAGTATAACTTGTTTCTTATATTATACGTACATCTTATGTTCTGGCGCGCACTGTTCTTGGAACAAAACAACTTTTACCGATATCAAACGCGCTATATTTCACGAACTAAGTTGTAATTGTCCGTATTTTTAGGGTTTTTTATTATTTTCCCGACGTTTCGGCACCTTTTCAGCTGCCGCCGTGGTCACGAGATGACAAAATATAATAGTCTCAAAAAACCCCTAAAAAAGCTAAAAATACGGACAATTACAACTTAGTTCGTGAAAGCGCGTACTTAGTGCGTAGCGCGTTTGATATCCGTAAAAGTAGTTTTATTTCAAGAATAACGATATCATTGAAAATTCAAAAAACTTAAATATTATAAGTTTTGTTTTGTTTTTTATTTCAACTTTAAAAGTTATTTGTAGTAAGTTTTTAACTACATTAACTTTATTAAGCAAACCAAAGTTTTATTTCTTATTAGCTTCTTTATGATTTAATCTAGGCTAAAATAAAAAATAAAAATATGTGTCAAATGTCATCCAAAACCGTTAATCCATTTACACATCCATATTCAGAATATATAACTATATGTCTGTGGTTTCATCCAAATCTATTAATAAAATAAAAATAAGCTTTGAACTACATCATCTACGAAATTTCCGATGGCTTTTCTCAATTGTATACAGAACTTATTATCTCCTTTTTTATTCATAAATGAACACTTTATTTAATACTAGTTTCTGCCCGCGGTTTCACCTGCGTCGTTCCCGTTCCCGTGGGAATATCGGAATAATAGCCTATGTCCGTCCTTTCAACTAACTCTATGCCAAAATTCAAGTCGATTGGTTGCTTAGTTAAGGCCTGAAGTAAGGACAAACAAACACACTTTCGTATTTATAATATTCTTTAGGATTAGGATAATGTATACGTAATATTTTGTAGACATTAGTTAGCCAAATGTGATAGTACGAGTAATAGTAATTATGTGATGTGTAATAGCTAGCTAAATACAATGTTTGTTAAAAAAATGAGATTATTAGCATTCGCGGTTGAATGCACAAAAATTATAACAGCCCACCCGTGGTTTCAGCCGCGTGGTTCCCGTTCCCGTGTGAATATCGGGCTATAGGGTATCCTATGTTTCAATCTAGGATGTAAACTATCTGTGTGTCCGATTTTATCCAAATCAATCTAGCCGTTTTGTGCGTTAAATGGTGTAATCACGACTATGTTTTGTGTTATATATAATAGTATAGTATGTTTAGTATGCCCGGCTCTTAAAAATTCTTTAATAAATCTGCATTATTATACTTTAATAAAACCAAACATTAGTAGGATAACAATTAAATATCCTGTTAAATTTTAGCTCGTTACATAGAAGTCGTTACCGAACGTATATACAAATAGTCTGAGAAGCAGTGAGATCATAATCATTCACCGATAAAGCTCAAATTGAGTTTGGAAATAACGAAAAGCAAGACGGGCATTTAATTCATCAAACTGCGCGTTCGATCGCTCCCTTATATTAGAAGTGCCGGTTGACTAAATACTGGAGAGGTTTCCATAAACGTTTCAATGACTTTATGGAAACCCTCCCGCATCTCAGACGTACCGTTGCTCTGAGATGCGGGTGGGTTTCCATAAACGTTTTTATCAACTAATGGTAGTAAAGCCTCCCGCATCTCAGACGTACCGGTGCTTTGAGATGCGGGTTTTCCATATACGCTCGCGCGTTTTAGGTTACCAGTGGGGTAATCTGTGTAATATTACTATACAAACAAGTTCGACTAGCCTTCTGAAAATGTATGGGTGCCTTTCCACTATTCTGTATTTTTCTTTACTATTCTTTGTTTTTTCTTATAAATATTTGATTATATTTATTATAGTCGTATTATTATAGACTTGGATGAGTAATTGTAAATGATTGTCGTAAAAAATCGCTTTATTTATGTATATCAAGATTATGCTCGACCAAAAAGCCATCACTGTCATCCAATATGTTCAACATGCTACACTAAATGTAAGTCAATAAATTAAACATCTTTTTTACATTGTAATAATCAATTGTGATATTGATTTCACAATACGTTTGTTAATAATTTCATGAATTACTTCAAAGTTACAGATAGTGTTTGATGACTGTTGGTTCAGTAAACTTAACTTACAGTAATGCAGTAAATACCACAACGTACCATCCGCTATAATGTGACAATATTTATTTGTCTTTTTGTGTATTCCGAACTGTCGACATCGCTTCCGCGATTTTAGCACACAATTTCGAGTTTGCGAAGAACTTAAAACGCATTTTATGAGGTATTTGAAAAACAAGTTGTGAATAATAAAAAGGTTTTATCGTCGCCGTCCATCTGATGCTAAATAAAAATGTGTAATAAATTGCCTTATTTACAAATGTGACTTGTAAATGCGCGCTACCTTTACAGATTTCAAATTACAAAGAGATTTAAGGGCCGGTTTCACCACCAACAGATATGTTATGGATACCTTATATGGAAGATTATTTGACAGCTGTACTATGATCGTCGGATTTTTATTCAGTCGAGTAATTTGACCAGGGATTGATTGCGGTTGTTAAATTTCGGTTTTTTTACGTTTAATATAGCGGTACCGAAATATTCTACCCTTACTTGAAATACCGAAAGAATAATTTCGGTATAAAACAACCGAAATATAGCGATACCGAAATATGACCCTTACTTATGAATCTTATGATACCGCTATTTAACAGAAATTTTATTTCGGTACTGAAATGCACTGAACCGAGCGCAGTAAACATTATCGAACACTAGCGGACGCTCGCGGTCTCACCCGCGTATATCAAAGAAAACCTTTATAATAGAGGTTAAATTAACCGAAATATAACAGTACCGTTATATTTGGGTTTCGGTTGGGTAATGAAAAATTTCGGTACCGCTTTGATGACCAACCCAAAAATTACGGTACCGATATTTTGAAGTACCGAAAAATTATGGTTTCAAAATATGAAAGAATAGTTTTTAACTGGTATGACGTCATACCGATAAATAAAAGTACCGCAATTCTCTGGTTAATCAGTCCCTGAATTTGACAGGGTACGAAACCAATGTCATTTGGTAACAATAATGCTGCTTTACTGTTCTTCGTAATGATTTGCTCAGATGCCAGTAACAGTTCAGTAAGTATTGATTGATTCATTCACGTACAAAAATTCAATATTATCATTATAGCTGCTTTATAAGGAAGCATTATTTTTACAATATGACATTGGTACCCTGTCAAATTACTATACTGAATAAAAATCCGACTATATGTGAAATTATCTTGCAAGTAAGCTATCCAGAACTTATCAATCGGTGGTAAAACCGTCCCTTAGGCCCGTATTCCAGAACGTGACTTAAGGCGCTACTCGGAAAAAGTATGGAATTTTTGATATAAAACTATAGCACGGTTACAGTTGTTACAAATCTGGTAATAACATATATATTTATTCATACCTTTATCTAGATTCGTATAGTTTCAAAAACACGATTCTATGATTTTGCCTCCACACTTTATCTTTTCGAAAAGACCTCTAAAAAATACGAAAATTCAAGATTATTCTTAAATGGGGTTACTTACACTATTGGAAATTGGTTAAATATGTGGACACCAATAATATTTAGGATCGTATAGAAACATTTTTTTAAAATCGCTGTAGTTTTTTAATACGAAGTGATTTTGTGTTTTTTTTGCCTAATCTGCAAAATCGGTCTCGCTCCAGTGCGCGTCGTTTTCTCATTGCTATCTCGCTTCAGCATATTTTTTTCGAGTATCGCCTTAAGCAGTGATCTATACTTAGGAACAGTTAGAAAGAGAGGCGCTTATTCGTCGCATGTAGCGACATCCCTTTCTAACTGGTCTCTTGTGCTTGAGTCGCGTTCTAGAATACGGGCCTTAGGTCCGGTTGCTCGTAGCTCGGTTACGCTAACTTTAGGGTTAAATTATAGTAAAATTAACCGACGGACAAATATTTAAAGTGTTGTTGAAGCAGCGGTTACTTTAACGAGCAGTCAAATTACAGATTTAACGGCAGCCAAAATAACTGACAGGGTGGGGGTGGTTTAAAATTTTCACATTAGTAGAATTTGTAGTTATCGTTTACCTACTATTTTTAGGTTATTTATTTAAAATACGCTTTTAACCCTTGTTTAATTTCACCGCCGCGTAAAATATTTTTGGGCAACTGAATGTGAAGATAACCGACGTTCTTAATCATTCAGACAGAGATCGTAGATGGGAAAGAGGATTTGAGGATTTTGAAAACCAATTTATTCCTTTATTTATTACTACTCCTATTCATCTACTATTGGAAATGCAGAACTGCTAGTGCAATTGACAAAATTATATCATTTTATGATTTTGTAATTTTTGCATTTTTCAATGCTGTTTTTATACTTATGGTAAATTTTAAATAGAAAAATATTGGAAAAAATTAACTCGGCCACAAGTGAATTCTCAGACGGGAATCGAATGCTACAAGTGAATTCTCAGACGGGAACCGCTGAGCTACCGCTAGAGCATTGGACCGGATTTCCAAAGGTCGCGGGTTCGATTCCCGTCTGAGAATTCACTTGTGGCCGAGTTAATTATTTCCAATATTTTTCTATTTAAAATTTACCATAAAAATTATATCACTTAAAAATAGGAGTAAAGTTTTTTTTTCACAGCATTCCTCTATCATTAAACGTTTTTTTTAAACAACAAACAAATGACTTGGTTTCAGAATATCCTTTTTTCACAGCTATTTCCTTGTGAAATATAAGACGGTTTTCTCTGAACCGCGTCCGGCGCCGTATCCATTCGACTTGTAGCTGTTATCTTCACTGAACTTTCTATACATGACTTTTCCATTAAATTTAATAACCTTTAATTATATTGAAGTAAAATATTAAGGGTTTGGTTTGTTTGGAAAAGCTTATTTTATTTTACGCCTTTTTAATAGCTTATAACATAAGAGCATTGGACCGGATTTCCAAAGGTCGCGGGTTCGATTCCCGTCTGAGAATTCACTTGTGGCCGAGTTAATTTTTTCCAATATTTTTCTATTTAAAATTTACCATAATGTTTGTTATATATTTTTATTTCCCATCACCGTACAATTTCTCACAAATACGAAACCAATTTATAATAGACACACCTTAATGACAATCTTAAATCTAAAATCAAACGGGGTCAGTTAAAGTCATACGTGGGGCGCTTCTGGGACAGAGACAAGAGTTTTTTTTTTACATTATCTTGAAACCCGTCGAATTTTCAGTAAGAGCGCGTAATTTGGTGGTCGAATTTTTTTTTTTAAAACCCAATTTTTTTTTTTCAAAACCAACTTTTCCAAAATTTTTTTACATCATCTTAAAGCCCTTCGAATTCCGCGTCTTTTGAGCCCTCATACGTCTTTGTGGCCGCACGCGAGCCGCCCGCCTCGTGATATCGCACCTCGCGCCGCGCTTGCGGCTAAAGGCACCTCCACAGCCTCAACCGTCACCAATATCGAAAAAAGTGTAATGACCTAAAATGTTTTTTGGTTCAATACCGAGGTGCTTTTTTTTTACATATTTTTGAAATTCGGCCCCGTTCTCGAGATATCGGAAATTTTCTGTAAAAACACACGATTTTTCAGTCGAAAAAAGTCGGTTGCTTTCGATTTTCAAAAAAGTTTTTGACTTTTCCAAAATAATTTTTACATCTTCTTAAAACCCTTCGGATTCGTCTTTTGAGCCCTCATACGTCCTCGTGGCCCTAAACCTCAGTGTATCACTTTCAGCGAAAATGGGGGCCTACTGGAGCGAACAAAAAATCATTTTCAATGTTAAAATTAATGGAGGTCAGGGAATAAAAATTGTCTCTGTATGCACATAATACATTATAAGTATATAATAACGACTTAATTTGACGACCTCCGTGGCCGAGTGGTGTACGTACCGGTTTTCATGGTGCCGCTATCTCTAGAGGTCCCGGGCTGCCAAAGAAGTTGCGTTATTGGCAAAACAGATTACCAAGTTGCAATAGATTATGTTATTATTTTTCAAATATTTAATAAACATGATAACTGATGACTAAGTAGTATTGTTTCAGTTAGACCCAAGGTTTCTAACCGACTTCACACAATTTGGTTTTTCAATTCGTTGCTTTTGTACCATAATGGTACGCAAAACGTTGAAGTGTCTAGTACTTACTATTAAGGCCCGTTAAGTGTTCCCTTTAGTATTTCTCGCTGGATTATATGATATGATACATTTAATTTAGGACACATTTTTCCACCTTGGAAGTGTATATCTTTCACGGTTAATTTTGAGAAAAAACTGTAATAGAAACTTCAATGTCATTTTTAAAGACCTATCTATAGATACGCCTCAAGTATAGGTTTGATGAAAAAAAAATTTTTTTTTTTCAAATCCCTTTCGGGAAAAATGCTACATTTCTAAAACTGACAACCATATTTCGTTCAAAACCGTAAAAACCGTAAAGCGGTTTACAGAATACATCTACCTACCAAGTTTCAACTGTGTAATCCTCATAGTTTTGAAATAAAAAGGGTGTGACATACATCGGTTTGGCCGAATCTATAAGGGTTTCGTTTTTTGCCTTTAGGCTATGAAACACTAAAAAGCCTATTTGATACCAATAAAAATCGTTAAAAAGATCATATTTTACGTACGCATATAATATTATCTAACTTAATACGGCGCTGCTCTTAGTAATGTGATTTATTCGACGGCAAACAATAGCATTATTTTCTTTTGACGTCTATTAGCAAACAAATATGGTTATTAACATTCACATAAACAGGGGACGAATCGTCTAATTTTAAATCTATCGCAATCCCTTTCAATTCGTAATTTGAAAGATATTCAGGCCGTCACTATTAGACATTTGAACGGGATTGTGATCGGGACGCGTTTTAAAAGGTATGGGATAAACGAAATTGAACTGTCTAAGCAATATGACAGACGAAAATATCACAATTACAATACCTCTGAAAGGGATTGTGATAGATTTTAAATTAGACAATTTAGAGGGGCTGTTTAGTCACTTACCATATTACTTTTAAAAATATTTTTTAATTGAAGACCCTACTCAAAAGATTTTCATACGATATCTCCCGTTTAGTCAAAAGCTTACCTACTCGCCTTACAGAACTTTGCCTTTAAAAAATAAATGAATGACATTGTTAAAAAATACAGAAAAAATTGCTACAGCGAAATGAATGTTCTTTTCAAGTAATATCGTGATTACTTTCCAGTCTGTACGACAATAAATAGAAGATAAATGTGATTGTGTCACTACAATGGCGATAGAAAGTGTGGGAAGCCTGACGTCCCCGTAATTAATTGTTTTAGTCGAGACGAAACCGTTATTGGAGTTAATCATCTGTAATGTGTTTATAATATAATACTTATATCTTAGTATTTTATTAATATTTGGATTTTGGAATTCTTTTAGGTTTAAAATCTGCCCTTCACATTGACTTGGGACTACGTGTTGAATTTTTGCTGAGGGATCACAGTTGAAGCATAAAATATTATTTTTTTTCCTAGTCGTATAACACGTCCAAATACTTGTTCATATTGAATCAGATTATTATATTTGCAATTTTCTTCTTACTCAATTTGCAATTTTCTTCTTTCTTCTTTTGTGATCTCTTTTCTATCGTTTATGTCCACTATAATATTAATCCTTAACTTCTCGGTCTTTCTAATTATTCACCGTGTTCCATTGCGTTTCATCATTAAACTTTCAGTATCCTCGTAAATTTTTCCTCAACTTCACATCTCCCAAGCTTACTTGCTACCCATAATCACCCACACTGACTCACGCACATGACAGTATCACAGCTCAGTAACTAAGTACATTTAATTGTCACATCTGTCCGAGTCGGTGCTTGGTGACCTGTACTTACAGGTATTAATTTACCTACTTCAGGCATCAGTCTCACACAAACTAGGCTTAGATCATCTTAAGGCACTACCAAATTCATCGTTTGTGACAAGAAAAAAAGATTTTATTTATTTATTTATTATATATAACATAAATATGTTAGGCTTGTGACTTGATTGTGAATCTGCTTTATCACCAACGACTCCAACAACGATTCAAGATAGCAAGATTCTTATCTTGCCATCTTTCAATGAAAATGAAGAGGATCCCGTCACGTGATAAATATTCTTACTGGACCACGTTTTGTACTTTTTGTTATTGGAATGTTATTGTCAGGTCAGCTAGGCGATTGCGTAAAGTCAATCATATTCATTTGACAGTTCATATTGTATCATATTAAATGTCATTCCATACAAATTGCAGCTGATTGAATACGATATGAACTGTCAAATGAATACGATTACCAGGTCCTCTGGTCAATACAATAATATGAATAAATATTCGAGGGCTGGACTTGTTTGAATTTCAAGAGACGCTCTGTTTTACTTGTTGCCTTTGGGGTTTAATCAACTTCAGCCATTTTTTATTTCCCTTCTGCTGGGGCAGATGCCTGGAAGACACGAGGATAGGAATGTAGCTTCAGCTCGAAAGTTCCATATAATGAAATGCTCATATACTTACAATTTACTCCAGACTATAACCTATCACGAAGACCGAATGCGGATTAGTGGATCTCATACGTCTACCAAAATTACGAAAAAAAATGAAAGTAACATAGATGATTACATTTTAGAACACGTGTTACGAAAATGTTGCGTGGCTTAATCATTTATGTGCACGCATAGACACGCATCCATTTGGTCCGCTTTCAATTACGTAAGTAACCTTTTATAACTGCGGTCGATATTGGCCACGTTGTATCCGGTGAAATTCGCCTTTCTCGGTGCCATCATTGCGATGTGACACAGTAGGTACGATGGAAGCAGAGGTACAACTCAAGATGTGTAAGCATTAATTTAATAAGTATATAAATGATGTATGATACTTACCCCTCTCCAGTGTCTATACTACATACAAGCCGATTCTTATCAGTTTATTTTTATAATAACTGGGCAGACATTTGACCACCATCGTGCTAAACAAACAGGATGTGGTCTAGGTGTTGCATGCTTGCCCAAGAAATTCCTATTCACACTCGCCTTAAAGAGGCCAAGGTAGTGGGAATCGGGGAACACATGAGCAGGCAACTCATTCCATTCTTTAGCGGTTCGCATAAGAAATGTATTAGCAAAGCGCTTTGTAAGAACCGTTGGAATGTCAACGACGTACGGGTGGTAAGCTAACCTGCGTCTGGTACCCCGATGGTGGAAAGGGGCTGGATGAACAAGTTCGTGCAGTTCTCTCGCACACTCTCCAAAGTGTAACCTATAAAAGAGCGATTAACATGCATGTTGCGTTGGATTCCCTTTTAGAAGTCCCTGAAATCCCACCCCACCGATCCACCATGCACATCACCAATCATAAGCACATCTTAAGTTTCTTCGCGCACTCATAAATGAAATAAAACAAATTTTGCGGAGTTGACAGTCAACTGACGTGATCAGTCAACCCGAGACCACGGCAACTGAAAAGGTGCCGAAACGTCGGGAAACCAAAAAACCGCAAATAAACCGAAAATCTATAGTACCAAATACATATTTCGGGTAAATAAATCGCACTAAATACCTACTCCGCAAAAGTTTTTCAGATCACCAATCATTTAAGAGAAAATTTTCCGGCTTACCTTCGCCACGTTTCGACCCCTCGCCAATGCTACTCGGGAAAAGGAACTTCCTATAGAAGGAGTAAATAGGTCCAATATGATCTCGTTTACCGAAATGATTTTCCGATTAAATAATCGAAGAAAAATTCTTCTAATCCTTCATTATCTTCGCTATGTTGATTGCGATCTACTGGATTTTCTTGTGACTGTGGCTGCGTCTTACTGATATCTCTCTGCCTATTGTTTGGAATCCGTAATGAGTAACGCGGGATGTTCCACTTTTGCAGTTTCATTTCTAATTGAACGTAACTAATGCACGTTTCAATTGTATCTGAGTCATCGGAGTCACTGAACCGATTGTCTATTCGTTATGAATCCAAATCTTTCTATAATGTCAGGTCAACATTTGTCTTTGTCCTCGGAGACCTTTTGTTTGCGTTTCTGTGTATAAAATTCATGCAGCGGTCAATGTTAACTATTTATTAGTCCGTGTCAATGGCTTGCAATGGAATTATCCTCTGAAAAGTCACAATCATGTTATGAGATATCATGAAAATTTCAAATCTGAAAAAGTTTGAGCCCAATAAATGTAAGGTTTTGCTTTCTTGCTTCTAAGAAATATTATGCTGACATCAATTATCGAATCGATTTTAACTATATAGAGTCAAGAGTATTGCTTGCTGATTGTCAGTGTAAGGTTAGCCAATCTATTACTCCGCTCGTAATAGAGTGTATGTGGTTAGTTTTTGTGTGGTCGAGCGTAGTATCGTCGCCCGTCGCCGCGGCGCCAGCGCACTGGTCGGGCGGGTGAAAGTGTTTGCGAAAGTGAAGCCGGAACCAAATGCGATGACGTCACTCCGATTTGCGCAATACCAACTATACACAGACACGTTGCGAAATGTTATCTCGCTCTCTTGAGGATAATTTTGAAGCTATTTTTAGAATGGCGCCTGTACGCACACCAATTCGGATCTGCGGCTACAACGAGACGTTTAATTTCTCGTTAGTACGCTTTACGATTCTGAATAATGGTCATTACAACGATAATATTTCAAACATTATGGCATTTGGTCGGGTTGCACAAATCTAACCTTTGTTGCAAGTTTCGAACAGTTGGTAATGAGGAGTTGATCCCCTCCCCTCGACGTTTATTAAACGTCGGCATTCAATTAAATGCCTAGGCCGATCATTGATTGATTGAACCAGCACAGCATCACTTAACTTTTAACAAGTTGGCTTATTGTATTATATATAGTATAATTTCTTTGAAGATGACTGACGTAAAATTAGCCAGGTGATTTAAATTTAGTTTAATTTATTGGCACTGCGGCGCTGGTGTCACTAAAACAAATATGGAGTCAGTTAGCTCGCATCAGCTGGCCATTTTAGTTGCTTTTTTTTGTTTCAACTTAACCTTAATTGATATATAATATCAATAATTAACATGATAAAAATGTATGATAAAAACCGGCTACAAGTTCGTGAAACTTGTTATTTAAAAAAGTTTGTATCTAAAATGACATCTCATTTAATGAGACGGCTTAATATGACGTTTAACCAAGTCGTTAAACGTTTTAATCAACGAATTGGCTAGTTGTAACTTAGCCATTACGTTGAATGCCGGCGATTAATTAACGGGCTAGCCATCCAATAGAACGGCGGATTTATCCAGTTGGCTGCGACATTTCACCTACGTCAGTATTCTGAGCCTACGTAAAGAAATTGATTTACAGCAGAACACCTACCTAGTAAGCATAGTTTTCAGAAATAATATTTTGTAGTAACATGTGTGTGTACAATACTAAAGTAAGCTGAAAAGGCACAAAAAGGCAAAGTCACCCGTGCACTCGCCGTTCCCTTGTGGAGGACCCAAAGGGCGGACATTAGGTGCAAGGGCGCTTTGCCCTTGTCTCGAAGGCGCGAAGTCTAGAGGTCGCGGATGTAAGTACCTACCCTGCTACGTCCCTTTTATCTCCTGTCGGTTTGTTAATTGAGATAACTTCCAGATAAGTTTGGCTTTTCGTGGCCGATGTGAACACGTAATTAAGACTAACACGAGACGGCGAAAACTTGCCAATTTTCCCAAGGGCGGACGGGTATGCAAGGGCGGGATGCCCTTGCGGAGCGACGCGTCTAAAGGTCACGCGTTTCTGCTCAGTCATTTCCACGCTACCATTTATTTTCCAAACTTCTCTCTAAGTATTAAGACATTTGTTTATTGTGATATTGCATGGCTAAAGTAATCATCGTATCTTTCTGTTACTAAAATAGAACTGCTTATTCTGATTAATATCGACACAATAAAAACTCAAAACATCAAATGTTTTGCTGTTTGTTTGATGCCGTTTTTGTCCCGCATTTTCAATCCCAGTGTGACCGAAATGACATTGAGTCGACATTTGAAATCCATATTTAATATTCATGAGATGTTCGACCCATGCCGATCTGTTCGATATGCTTACTCAAATCTGAAAATCTGTTTTTAATGACATCGCTAAAGGTAAAACGTATACAACAACCTAGCGATTTATTCCTGAGAGGAATACAAATGAGCGTGAGACAAGTGGATAGCTCTTAATATTGCCCAGTCATAGAGGCTCGCTGCTCGACGCACTATGGTTTATTACCTCGTAAAGTACGCTCGTGCCGCGAAAACGCATAACTTAGTATTAAGTTACAATTTCTTTCGTGATCTTCGATAGTATTTATGCGTTCGTATAATACTACCAATGTTGCAGAACTCCTTAGACCAGAAAAGTGTCTTAGTTTTGCTTTATCACTAATTTATCTGCTGTCTGAATAAATTGCTACAGTTACTCATAGCATGACCCAAAAAACGAGAATTAATTTGTTTTTGCTGCACAGTCCAGTTCCTACATTACCTTAGCTAATTTCTTAAGAGTGTCCTCGAATAACCAATTCAAAGAAGACAAGAATGCCATATTTCCACTTTTGCACGTACAGTTTGCAAGTTGCAACTCAATTTAAACTTTTTGTGATGCCCGTGGAGAAATCGATGAGCGAGTCATGGTTTCTAATAAATCTAATGGCTGGTAAATAAGAGATCTGCTAAACGTCAGAGGCGTGACAAACGTCGTTTAGTGATCATTGCAAACCAAAGAGACCATAACACGAAGTACGCCAGTGAAAGTGTAGGCCTGACCGATCAAAACCGCATTAGCCCACGAACCGGCGCGCTCGTGCATCTCAACAGTGCTGTTTTTGCGACGTGTTTTGCTATCGATACTTTGCATAAGTGTTTGTAGAAATAAAAGCGTAGTCTTCTTACATCATCACCGTCATCACCCCATTCTGTGTCGGTGTTTCTCACGCCACAATTTTCTGCGATCCAATTGTTTTTTTTTTTGCTTGTTTAAACGGTTATATAGTTGCGGCTGATTATAGTTTCTGCCAACTATTCGCTATGTTTGGTTTTCATGGTTTTATTTGAGTTAAATAGACTCACAATTTTAGAAAGGCGATAATTTCACGCGCTAGTTTTTAGCAAAAATCCATTTTTCCTCAGTATCATCACGTAGGTGTCTGCATTGGATCACATAGGTGTTCCAAATTAAAATCTCTAAGCTTAAAAAGTTATT
This sequence comes from Chrysoteuchia culmella, assembly GCA_910589605.1. Taxonomy (NCBI): domain Eukaryota; kingdom Metazoa; phylum Arthropoda; class Insecta; order Lepidoptera; family Crambidae; genus Chrysoteuchia; species Chrysoteuchia culmella. The sequence goes on along the minus strand of OU342654.1, from coordinate 4,846,395 downwards.
TTAATCTGTTTACTTTTGAAATCAACAAAGAATGATTTAAAAAACATATGTTAAGATACTGCTATTTCACATAAATAGGTTTAAAATAGTATTTTTTTTAATTTTTAGACCTATTAATTCTCTCAAGGCATCTCCTGACATGACATTGTGACAGTCTTTTAATGATCAATGGTGTTTAATTACTTTGTACTTATAGGAAAATTCATTGTCAAAGTTATTGTTACCACCGACGACGACGTCAACCGTGGGATATTTTAAGCGTCTAACTTTATAGGCTTATAAAACACATAAACCTTGAATATTCATGACGCGTTTGGGTGTAATTAACAAATCAATAGTTGCAATAACAATAGCTTGTTATCGACGAGGCAGTTAACGCGCACACTGGCGCCGCCCGCTTGCAGCGGAACCGCAGATGTATGCACATTCACCGGAAACCCAGAACAGTAACAGCGACGAACAGTTAATGCAAATCAGGCCATTTTTATTCAAATTTCTGCATTCAGACCCACCGGCTCTGCTCCGCAAAGTGTACAACCATTGTTTGCATCAAGTTTTTCTTGTCGACCTACTGACCGAACATCTACGACCTTCAATGTGTGTCGCACTATGCCTGTTTACACTCAATACATTAGTGCCTTCTAACTGTTATTTTAGCGAAACACCACGTGTTTGGTCCGTTCCTTTTGTTGAACCTAGAAGAAGATAGTTTTTTTCAATAACAGTCTATTGTTAGATTCTTTCACAATGTTAAGGCGGATTCAGTTAAAAGCACGACTGTTTGTAAGTGAAAATATGTACACGATTTCCTGAAATCGCATGTTTTTATGAAAGTGACATCCTAATAAAATGCTTCACCGTCCACGTTAATCCTTATTTATGCGATCATATAATTTAAAGTGTAATAAGAGGAAACAAAATGGAAAGTGAACTGTCGTTTCGCGAAATGCGATAAATAATTTGCAAATAAATCGTTTCTCAACTTTCAAGTGGTGAGTGGTTGTTATGTTTTGAATTTGGGCACTCCTCTTTCACAAACAGTTAGAGGTGTTAAATAGAAGTAAACAAGCTTGTAAAGTATACGCCTAGTGGTCTTGCCAACAACGGCCTGGGGTATTCTTTTTCATTGATTTTAAAAAAGGTTTTCAGTGGTCCTAAGTATATTGCAGTAGGTATAAGATTTTTTAGATCTGAGGCTGATTTATATAGCCAGAATAAATATCCCAATCTACTGATTAGACCATTTTCAAATTCTTATATAGGTTACTATTCTGATTAGGTCGCACAATGGTTAATCTTCTGAGAATCTATAGCTAATCTGAGCATTTTTACTCATGGTAGAAGCATAAATGCAAAATTTTGCAGTTGTACACTAATCAAGCGTCTTAACCACCTGAAAAATATGAGGTTAATTTTATAGAAAACTTAAATTGTATAGCAACATTTTATTGCGAATTTTACTGTAACATCAGTTTACCAAAGTTCAATGGCGCGCTTGGACACGTCCATACTCTCATCAATAACTTTCCATATTTCGAAACTGTAATGAGATGTGCTGTCGTAATAGCTGCCATAACTCGTAACATCTAGAGACGGTAACGCATCCATTCGAGAGCGAGAGTGGATAGAAAATTGATTTAGTCTTAGCACGCGATTGCGTTGAGGTCAACGAATTGGCTGATCACTTTCTCTGATGCCAACATGTACACTTGCAGTCGTGGTTACTCGTCGTGTCTATAATACGCCTATCATATCAGTTATCTCATCTGTCTTGGAGTTCTGCGTTTAAATCAGAAGGAGCCTCTTCTATCTACAAAGAGCTTTTTATCAACTCACATTCCAAAAATCGACCTCAAGATCTATGTTAAATTGTTTACAGATAACCTTTGTATTTTGATTACCTTTTCGAGAACGGTTTAGCTAGGTTAACTGTTGGTTCACTTAACAGTTTATTTTCAATTCGCGTTATTTTGTTTCAGTTTTGAATACTGTCATTTGGCATGGTCTAGTTGCTAGTGATTTCCTTTTGATTGGATGCAATTTCAGATTTAAAACTTTTACTATGAATGTCGACGTTTGTGACTTTTGACATTTAACTGCAATATTAGAAAGTTCTTTGCTTCGTTGTTGTTGTTATAACTTGTAGTTTTATTCAAGTTTTTTTTAAATATTAAATGTAAGAGTTAAGGTACAAAAAACAAAGATGAATCTAATCTTGCTGGTACATTTTTTTTTACTTTCAAGCGTTTCTTGTTACTATCTTCACAATGTACAGATACAAATTAAATCAAAAGAAAAAGTGTGAACCACTTTCAATGTAATTTTTATCGTTATTTTATACATTAGTTGAGTTCTATAATTCATTCTATGTAAATTGGTTAAATCCAAAAAGCCTACGATTACCAAGATAAGAAAATGATTTTGAAGATACATAAGTACATGAATTTGCCATTACAATTTTATTTGAGTATAAAAAGATAGCTAATTCCTCAATCGTTGAGAATTCCACCCTCAGCCTTATCATCTACATACAGATACAATAAAGGCTAAGCTGTTCTCGTTGTTAATAAAAATGGGGAAAACCTGTATACAGCAGTCATCAATATTAACAACTGTTGGAAACTTTTTAAATTTATGCACTCAATAATTTTTAGCTCTTTCGTATACACAATCTTTTAAAAATAAAACCATGTCCATATACAAAGTTACGTTTATTGTTTAGTACGCGCATTGAACCCAAAGCCTTCGATTACCTAGATCTGAAAGTGACGTTATAGATAAGTACCTAGTACCTGCATAGTTTTACCAAATTACAGTTTTAATAGATTTAGGGAAAATCTCTATTAAACAATTGATGATTGCAAAAGATAAAATCTACTGTTGCGTACTTTCCAAATCTAAGCAATCAAGCATCATTCTTCTATCTTTTGTAAACACCAACAATTTAACCTCGGATTATGAGACACAATAGATATTCCATTGTTCTCTGGACACCGACGGTGGCCGGATCGGGTTTGATGAATTAAAATAAAACCTGGGCATATCCAACGTCATGTTTATTGTTATTTATAACACGAATGGAACCTACAAACCCTTAAATTACTTCGAGCTGAAAGTGATTTTGAAGACTCAAAGTAGGGGAAAACGTGTGTTTGTATTCAACAGAATAATAATAGAATAATAAAGAATAATAATCGTCAATGGCAAAAGATAATTCCAATCTTACTGTTGCAGTTTTCCAAATTTAAACGATCAAGCATCTTTCTCGTACTTTTAAAATAAATAAATAAATATTCGCATACAATCACACCTATTATCTAGTCCCACGTTAAGTTTCATGAAGAACTTGTGTTATGGATACTAGATAACTGATAAACATACTTATATTCTTTTTTTTTTTGTAAATACATACTTTATATACATATTAAACACCCAGACCAAGACAAATACACATGTTCATGCACACAAATATTTGTCTTGTCCGGGGATCGAACCCGGGACCTCTGGCGCAGAGGGCGGGGTTAGTACCCCTGCGCCAAACAGGTCGTCAAAATAAAACGTGTGCATATGCAATGTCATGTTTATTGTTGTTTAATACGCCAGTTGAACCCACAAAGCCTTCGATTACCAAGAGAGCGGTCGTGAATCAGCCACTTCACTTTCACCCGTTGCCGTAGGCGAGTGCGATTCGAAAACTTAACTACTAACCGGTCGAATTGTACGTGCTTTTGTGTTATGGGTTTGCGTTTACGTTTAGGCATTTGCGAATGCACTTCGGTTAGGTCTATGAAACTATAAGATAGGTATAATAAAAACATTGAAATAGTTGGCAAAAGTGTCATAGAAGAACTACATTTACAATCTTCAGATTACAGAAAATAATAGCCGGTTTAATCCAAACCCATTAAAAATTTAATAAATAAACATTAAAATGGGCTCAAAAGCGTGAGTTACGTGAGACGTATATACTATAAATGCAAATGGACGTCTACGGGCTAAAGATGATAATGATGATGAAAAAGCATTGAAAAATCAACAGTTGTCCCGAGACAAAGACTTCTGGAGGTGAAGGCGAAACTCAGGAATTAAACATCTAACCAAACAACATAATATCAACATTTGCCCACATTCTTATTTTATTTCAATGAATAATAACAGTGCGTTCAAAAATTTAAGACGTAAATAAGTGTCGTGTCCTTAGGCGACATCGACGCGACTGAAATTACAATAACTAGAGTCAATATCAACAAAAGAGGATTCTATATTTGGTAGCGAGACCAAATACGTTTTAAATGGCTATGACAAATTATTTGTATTCTTCAACCTCAAACAAATAATTTTAATAACAATAAGAGGAACTAGAGCAAATTCGGCATTTGTATTTCCTCTTATATTGATATGTTTCGAGATTGTAGATTTGTGTTTGGCAACGACATGTTCCTTTGTAAATGTTGTTGCTTCTGTTAAAGCTGATAAGTTTCTTGCGGCCGTTCTTCTTATCAGTTAAAAGATGTTCTGAATGGCTGGTAGGAAAAAAAAATGGACTATTCGAAAGCCCTTATCTATAAGTCTATTTGAATAAAAATCTTAGATTTTTTGACTTTGTAGTTCTGATATTGAGAAAAATACTGCCAATTACATAACAATCAAAACAAATGTTGATAAGATCACTTTGAATATCACTTTTTCCATTGGTGTTTAAGAGTACATTATCTACTGTCCATTGCAGTGTTTTATTCTTGCGGAAGTGTTAAGTAGGAGTTAAAATAAATCCATTAAGTCGTATGCCATTAAAATGTTGGCAAGTTTTATTAAGCGCTCATCCGCAGATTTCGGATAATAAACATTCAAAGTGGAATGTAGCCGGCAAAGACTCTCACTTTGATGTCCGCAAGAAATGTTACGTATATGTGTTGCGACTGACGCGCTAAAACTGCTTGAGTCGTGTTATATAAGTATGTTTTCCAAGTTTATTGAAAGTAGATTTGAGTAATATATATGAATATAATAATTTTGATAGATTCTTTAGAAAGAGCCCACTTCACTAAAATAGCCTTGTTGAAAATTCATTTCCACAGACATTGAAAATAAAATTATAAAAAAATATTTACTTACATTTTTAATATTGTTTATTGACCTATGATTATGCTCACTGAACTTAGACTTTCGACAAGCTAGGAAAATAGTAGGTAATTTATACAAATGTAAAACAAAAGTAATTTCAATAACTGTGCTTAATTAGTTTTTTTTATTCTTGCAGGTAAGTTTGATACCAATGGTACACTTTCACCTTTGATATTGGTAAGTACGCTAATATTTATCATCCTACAATTCTTTACATCGAAGTCCAAAGTTGTTATGGTTTTATTTCGTATTTAAACACTACCTACTCATAAGTTAAAATAATTTTTAAATAGGTTGAAATTGGAATACCGTAAATATTTGCATATCACTAAACCGCTTGGAAAGTAAACAACGACCGGTTTAATTGTAAAGCAATTAGGGTTGTAAAGGTTTCCGGTGCATCGAAGCCGCGCACCGCGCCGGCGATAGGCGCGTGGCGGCGGTGGCACTCCCACTCGCCGGCACTCACGGCTGTCGGGCCGCTCATTCACGCCAGTCCTCAGCCGACTGCCTCGGCGAACACACGCGCGTCTCGCGACGAATCCGATGTTAGTGCACGATTACGACATCGCACCGCAACCTAGACTTTTACCGTGACAGTGACTTCAACTATTTCGAATATGGGTTAAACGCCCCTGTTAGCGTGATGAGTCCGGGCGAGCGTGCCGCTTTCGGGCGCCGCGAACCCGCTCGCCCCCACTATGCCACCACCGCACCGGGTTTCCCGCCGTCCTACTATCAACCCTACGGAATGCCTCACCCGAATGCTTGGCTCGGTGCACCACTTATATCGATGGCAGGACGTGCCCCACAACCAACGAGAAACACACCGGTAGCAAAACTAGCCATGCAAGCTCAAGGTGTACCACTAATTATACAAAATCGTCATGACCGGCGAAAGTATAACACGGTATCAGAGCCCCGCAATCAACGTCCACACACAAATGGTCACAATGAGCACACGACGAGGGATAGATGTGAACAGTCCTCTGAAGGGAATAGGCCTCGTAACCAACAGCAACAACCGCGTGCCACGCGAGGCGGACGTAACAACAACACGGATGCGGTTAGTGTAGCAAGTGATGAGAGTTCCGGCTCGACTAATTCTGAAACCATGTTGCCCAGGATAATAAAACCGCGAAAGCGACGTAAAAAGGATAGAAAACCTAATAATATGTCACATGACTTAACAGCCGCTGCTTTGGATCTTGGTGAAGTCGACCATTGTGCGGTTTCTACGACAACACATAATGTTTACGACGAATCTTATGGTCGTGAAATACCATTGCCTTATCGCTTGGACGTAAAAGTTTTGGATTATCCTGATCCTGTTCCAGAAACATATAGAGTATCGGCGTTAGGCGAAGCGTTAGAGGCTACACGTTTTGGGCTTGCTGAAGCAGTTTCTCCAACTGAGTCTGCTGTCAGTTCTTGTCAGTGTCGTTATTGCGACCCAGTGGGACAAATATGGGATGCTGATTCAATTGCTGATCTTCTGGATGAAAACTCATGTGGCGATTTTGCACCTACTAAGTTGGAAGATTCGATGAAAGTGGTTGGGCCATTAGGTAGACGGGGTGGCGACACAACTTTACGCCGTAGTTGGAGTGATCCTTCATCACGTGTTCCAGAACGTCGCGAAATGAATAATGGTGATGCATACTCGGCCCCTAACTTATATTCATTATTCCCACCCGCAAGGAGAACTAGCTCCCCTGAGCCTCGCTCTCCGCTGGCCTTGGAAATATCCTCCGAAATTGTCACGTCAATGAACGGTCATCGTGACCTGGAAATCAAATTATTTTCGACCTCGCCTTCGGCTACGAACACCGATCGCCGCTCTTTCTTTGCGGATAAAAGTGAAAGTGCCGGGAGCAAGTGTCTAAACACAAAATATGATTTTAAAGTGAACAGTGCAGTGAAAAGTGTAAAAGCTGAAAAAGCTGTTACAAAGAACGATAATAAAAGTGAAGAAGTGTCCGAATCCGGATGTTCACCAGCGCTCGTAGCCAACCAGCCTTCACGCAACATTTGTGATTTAGCCTTAGTTTCTGTTTGATATCTTTGCGATCGAGTCGTGTAAATTATAAGTGGAAGCATTGAGTGAATCATTTGTGTATGGGGTCTGCGCTCGCCATTTGAGCTGGACTCAAATTGTCTCGGCGAGGCATTCATGGAGCGTCGCCCGATGGCCCATCAAAACCATTAATTAAAAGATCTCCGAATCGGTTTCCTGTAGATTCTATAAAATTTAATTTATTCATAACAATAGCTTAGGAAACTGATGGGGAGCTTTATCTGGAAACGAAGTAATTCACTGTTTATCAATCTGTAAAGTAAGCGAATTTTAAAATCTCAAAACGAAACTATCCCATATACAAGCTTATAACGACTTCTTAAGTTTGTGGAACTTGAGAAATTACTTTCCGTAAAACTGGCACAACCATACTGCATCTTGTATAGATGCGCCGTGGAAGCCCCGCGTGGGCAATTAGCGTTTCACACTACTGACACGGTTCTCGCGGCTGCGGTGAAGCGCTCACTACAATATTGCGGTTTCCCGCGGTTTTCACCGCGCTCCGTTCCGGGTGGCGCCTCCTGCGCTCGCGCAACTTTTTTGCTTCGTTAATAACTTTGAAAGAGATATTTTATGGTCTTAGATTGAAAAAGTTGGCATTTTTCTTCAGTATAAGTTTATAAGTCTCATTGCGAAAGCGATTTGTCAAGTTTACAAAATCTTGAAGCGCGTGAAGATTAAAATTAATGCCGGGTAAAAATTTATTAATACACTTAACACAAGTCCATGTTCTTAGGGTAATTTTCATATTCATGTTCATTTTCATTATACATCTTCATTTTCAAAGATCAAATCGTCCTCAACGCCATCAACATTTATCATTTAATCCTCACATCTATCATTTAACATGTCATACACAAGAACTTTAACATAATATATTTTGATTTTTAATGACCCGTATTTATTTATATACCTATATACCTATATACCTATATTTATTTATTTACATACATATATATTTATTTCACATCAAATTTATATGTAACAAAGTTTCTAACAAAGTTATCAAACATAATCCATTATCAATTGTGTATAACACGTTTTAACCTAACGCTCACGGTAACGCTAAAGTTTACCGTAAATGGCAAATCTACTAGGTTTTATATTTTTAAATTCCATTAAATTATGATCATATATAATAATGTCGCACCAAATAATTTCATTTATAATTTGCGGTCAGGTGACGGTTAACTACATTGATAAACAGCGAATTCTGCTCTAGTACCTTCAGTCTTATTTTATGGTTTATCTATGCAAGGGTCCAACAGCTTTAGTGATACCAGATAAAGTTCCACTATGTAGATAATGTGAATATAACTAAGTTATTCATAGGCTGTACCTACAGTTGTACAGTCTCTATCGTTGGGTTTTACACTCTACGGGCTGTTTAGTTATTTTCCTTTTTTATTTTTGTGTTGTTTGCTTATATTGCTCGGCGCGTGCGTGGGTAGACATGATAAATTGTTTCTTGCTTCACTTTTTTCTCTCTACGACAGGCTCAGCGTAGACGTGGAATGATTACTGGCTCCAATGTACTTTAAATTCAGATTTTAATGCATAATTATGGGATCCTGACAATCTCCTTGTTTACTGATGTCTTCTTTTATGGGGTTTGATTGATTATTATTCAAAGTTGAACCTTCTTCATTTAATGTATACTTTTGATGAAAAAAAAAGAAGGTAAGCTTTATTGGAGTTAATGTGTGTATATGTGAAGTATTGTTTTTCTATTGAGTGTCTGTTGAATTAGTATTCTCGACGGCGCTGAGTCTGTGGTCGTGTTGGGATTTGTTAAGGGCGTGGTGCCAGACGTTGTTGTAAAACTCAACGATACACCTCACTATATTGTAAACAAAATAGGCTATGCCTAACATACTGAGTGAATGCATTTTATACATAAAAATGTAGGTTTAAATATTTGTTCGTGTATGTTGTGAGGCATGAGTTACACGCTCGCACACTATTTTTGTACAATAAATACCATGTCCTGATAAAAAAAAACTCTTGTTTTATTTAAATATTTTATAAAAGATATTTAAGATGCCAGTCAGTATTGTATAATAAATTGTAATCAAGTTTTTAGAAATATTCGAGACATGAATATAAATAAGTTTGACGAGTAAATTTTCAATAAAGTCTCATATTTGATTCGCTATCGTAAAATATCCCGTAAAGAGTCTTATTATTGTGACGTAAAAATTTAAAATTCTGAAGCATATTTTGTAAACATTGGACCATTTACGTAACCGGCAAATGTGACTTTCTATTGTAACTGAACAGCTGTTGGTTAGTTACGCATGTACCATTGTGCTCTTGTTTACAACGGCATTGTGTAGCAAGTTACGGATGGAGAGCGGTCGAAAAAAGGTAAAAATCAATCCTTTGCGAACGCAACGCTCGGAGCAACGGAGTTATGTAACAGCAGTTTAAGTTGCATAGTTTTTACTACCTCTCAGTGCGAAGCAATCGTTTTAACACTCTGTGTTTCTTAGAGAGTGATTTTTATAAAGATTCGGAAGTTAGTTTTGCTTCATTTATTTATTGAAAATCGGTCAGCATTTCCCTTGTACATGCAATTGACAGCAACCCGTAGTTCTTACTCCAACTTTTTAAATATGTTAAGTAATAAATTCATCTTAAAATTTACTTTTCTTCAGATTCAAAGTATGTATTATGTAATTTGTTTGGCGTCAACACTGTCAAGCGATCAAATTGCAAAATTTGACCGACACAATCATGTAGATATGTTACAATTACGATTTAATATCGAAAAAGATTTAAATTGTCAGGGACATTCGATTATATAATATTTGTTTTGATTAATCTATAGATTTTAGATATTCCAATATTTCCAATGATTTACCATTGTGAGTCAACAACTATTAAATTATGAGAAGTTATAACATTAGGAGAATTTAGTCATTCGGTGCGGTTTGAAAATTTTTATCGTCTATCGTAAAGGAATCTAGTAAACAAAATGAGTTAACATCGCCGGTTTCCCATAAATTAAACCGCTCTTGTCTAAACTGTGTTTACATTGCTCTTTATAAACCCGGTCGCGGGTTAGTGCTTTAGAACCGGCAAGGACACCGCCTTGTTAATGTCACGAGGAGTATTTGCTATTTTTATGGACACTGCGTGAAACTACGCTCCTTCTATTTCAATGCCGCTTTTATGAGCATGAAATGTGTAATTTTGGCGTTACCTTTGAATAAAAGCAGTTGGTCTTGATGTAATGTTAAATATTGTTTCTTGTTTTTGAAATATTTCTTCATGTTTAAAATCAGGAGAAGGTTCATACAGGTTTATTCTGATTCTGTGGTATAAAAAACGTGGTCTTATTTAGTATAAATTTCTGCTACAATTTTCATTAAATCTGTAACAATTGAGTCAAATCAATTTGATACGACACAAGCTCCTTATCTTTATTTGTATGATTATGCGACACGATTTAATGTTATAATTGAATTAACTTAGCTACCTAATGATATCAAAGCATCAGGTGTAGTATAGTTAATACAAATATAAGAATATCTAGATTTTATCGTTTGAATCGCTACGTTAGAGTTGAATTTAAGATCTTATCAAACGGATACATCGATCATGGCTTAACATGTCGCGGTATGTTTAACGAAGTCTAAATATGTCGCGCGTCTTAAATACTTAACGAAGTGTTGAGTCCTCTTGTTTTGTTCTCTAACCTGTTAATTTATTTACACATGTTTTCTTTGCCAGGTGTAGCACGTGGCCATATGACCTTGTGCTATACTATAGGAATTGCGTATATTCCGACTTGTAATGTACTAACCTTGTGAAATAACGATTTCATCTATAATAATTTCATTAAGAATATGATGAAGTTGAGGAGTTTGTTTAGTTGAATACTATCTCGTATCTCTAAGAGCACAATTTGAAATAATATCTTTGTTGCGTTCTGTAACCGATTTTCTGCTCCAATGGTTATGGGCTATTTAACATAATACTACCATTAACATCGTCCATGCGGAAGCGGAATTCGTGAATGTGGAGGTTTGGTATAAAGTGCTTCGGTATTAATTTGGCAATATTAAATCGAAGAGTTTTTATTCCGTCTCTTTATTTGGAAAGAAGAAAAAGAGACATAGCTAAAGCTTTCTTAATTTTTCATAATTAAGTTATTATTCCAGTTTTGAAAGAGAAAACAGGGGAAACTACGGGCAACCACTACGAAACGTTGATTTTGACTACTTTTCATAGGATGTTTTCAATTATCTCGCCATTGGTGTTTCCGCTTATGGCTTTATGACCAGTGATCGTATGATCGGATGCATATTTACCTAAAGTTAAGGTGTTGGCTGATATGGAATGCATTTTGTGTCGAAAAAAATCGAGCGATTTTGTATGGGCCAGCAACTTCGCCGAATTTTCGAGTGTTTCTATGGAAACTTAACTTGAAAAAAATTGAGCATGTTTTTTTTTACTCTTTATTAAATGTTTTAATAGTAATATGTCAATTAATGCTGAAAGGGGGTTTTACGGTTTACGTAGGGGGACGAAAATATCATATTTTTGTGCTACGATGCACCGTTACCGAGTTATATAGAAAAAGATATAAAAGTCAATTCTACACCATGATACCAACTAGTTTAGCATTCCCGAAATTTTCTGGAATCTCGTAATTAATAATACTATTTTAATAATAATACTTTAAAAACGTGCTTTAAGAAGCCGCGTCCATAATTTCCTAGCCAAAAATTAACTTTAGGTAAATTATGCATCCCGCCATTTGTCGAATCACTATTTATGACATATGTCATTATTACTCACATAAGAAACCATAAGAGAAAATAAGTATTGATTTACACCTGAGTGAAGAAATTGCATTAGAAGTTATCTTCGCATAAAATAGTGTGATGCCTGTCAGTTGTTCCAGCAAGGAGTTTACGATGTACCAATACCAACCAATCTTTTAGGTATCCATTGTTCTCAGAGGCTATAAACTTATCATTCGGCCAGTAATTCTATTTGGATGTAATGTAACGTAGTAGTAGGCCGTTTTTGTTACTATTATGGTAGTTTTGATAATAAAATATTTATTTAAATTAAATGTTTGTAACAAATGCATCAATTGTATTACTTACCATTTTAGGGCAAAGCTTTTTAATATCATCTGAGAGCAACATTTTGAGTTGATAGAACTTGAAAATTGTAACTTGAGCGTGTTGAATTTTTTATCTCATTTATTTTTTGCAGAATTAGTAACAAAGTCTTTTAGAGTGGTTAATTTTTAGTCTGTAGGTAATTGATCCGAAAGCTGATTACGTACATCTTATGTTTTGGCGTGCACTGTTCATTGAAATAAAACAACTTTTACGGATATCAAACGGATACGGGAAATACGTACATCTTATGTTTTGGCGCGCACTGTTCATTGAAATAAAACAACTTTTACGGATATCAAACGGATACGGGAAATACGTACATCTTATGTTTTGGCGCGCACTGTTCATTGAAATAAAACAACTTTTACGGATATCAAACGCGCTATATTACCACGGCAGCTGTAAAGGTGCCGAAACGTCGGGAAAATCAAAAAACCCCTAAAAAACCTAAAAATACGGACAATTACAACTTAGTTCGTGGAAATATAGCGCGTTTGATATCCGTAAAAGTTGTTTTATGGATACGGGAAAATCAAAAAACCCCTAAAAACCTAAAAATACGGACTATTACAACTTAGTTCGTGATATAGCGCGTTTGTTATCCGTAAAAGTTGTTTTATTTCAGGAACACTGATTGTTCGTGTTTTAACGAAGTAGTATTTCACACGATCCGTTATATTATCATCTTCCGTGGAAACAAGTAGCATTTCTGAAAGCAGCCAGGGTTAGTTTTCTTCGGAGACGTCGGGAGGCGGGGTAGAAAGCCGGCTGGTTTCCGTTCGGAAGTTTCACCAGGCTTTCACTAGAGATTGCTCGCACCAGAGATGGTATGACGTCGTTGATTAATGTTGTGCAAGAAATGCATTGACTACTAAATAAACATATAGGAATAAAATAACTAATGCTTAAAATGGAGAAAAAAAGACATAACAAAATTGAAAAGGAGGTTTGACTCATTTCAAAGTTTGAGGTTTCAAACTTTTAAATGAGTCAATCATTTAAAAGTTTGAATGTAACAAAATACCTAGTGTCATTTTATAATTAACAAAAACATACACCTTATTCGAAAACAAGAATACAAACGCATTTGTCACGTTGAGAGGTGTATTTTCGTTTAACAGGAGACAAATGGCGGTCACTTAAATATTCTAATTTAAAACAGTTTATCCTCTGTATACAGCAGTTGGGTCGTTGCACGGGAGATGAGCATGCATAACATTCTGTAGGTTACACGAAGAAATAACCTGGACATGTTATTGCACCGCAGTGTTGTATCGCATGTTTCAAACCGATTAATGCTTGACGTCTCGCTGATTTATGTTCGAACCGAATTTTTGCAACAAACAACGGGCTCGTCAAAATAAGGCCGAATTATGAAAGTTTTCGTTAGCTCCTTTGAATTTAATGCACGACCAACACGCTCTGCTATAAGGGTCATTTTAATCGTCTTTACAGAGCTGCCGGTTGACGCTCGTGCTTATGATAACCTCCATGATGCGCAAATGCATTGTACCAGATTATTGCACCTCTCAAGCGATTATTAACGAACTGTTAAGTCATCTAATGAAGTATTCAATGCTGGACTTTGTAAGAACTTGACGCACACATTCTGGTTCAGTTCTAATAACAAATCATCATATCTTTTGTGTGGAGATCATGAACAATAAAAATAATCGCTATGTAATATTATCTTTATTGTCGAATGGAATAAGTTTCCTATTATTGTAATTGATGTTGTTTGTTTCTCTTGATTGCTCGTAATTACAGCATCATTGTTTACGTCTCACATTACTTCTATTAACGAGAACAAGCTACAAGTTATTTCTGATTTATTTATGTAAGTATCTCCTTCTATTACAGGGATCAATGAAGTTGTGTAGTCTGTATCCAACATTATCTACGTTGACTTTTTTCACAAGTATCTCAAAGAGTTTCGTCAGCATTTGCTTTGTAGGAGCCTGTAATTGGAAGATGGTCCGGATGATCTATACCAAACCTAGATAGTGAAACAATTATCTAGTAGTTAAAGCTCCTATCTTTTTTTTTCTTATTCTTATACTACAAATAAGTAACATTTTTGTTTCGTTGTTGCGTCCATTAGGATAAGATACAAGTATCATTGCTTTTTGTCCTTCTATATCAGTTAATGATCTTCATTTAAGATTGCTTTCTAAACATCATTAATCACTAGGTAATTGTTAGTTTGGGATAATCTTTGCTACTGTTAAAACACTCGTTTATTTCTCGAAAAACTTGTTAAGCTTTTTCTCATTATCGACTTCGTCTCGGAATTTTTACGAGCACATTTTAATTGCCGTGACTTGTTTGTTCTCATCTTTATAAGAAATGAAAATGATGGGCGCCTCATTTTAGATTTAATAAACATTGGAAGAAAAGAAATTACAATTTTTTTCCACAAGCAACAACATTTATAGTGTGTATGATGTCTCAATACAGTGGTTGTATAAGGCGGTAGCAATGCGATTTCATAATTTTCACCGAGTGATTTTCTATAGACGCGAGCCGCCGATAAAGCGAGGCGGGAGAAAGCTGATATTGCTGCGTTTTCCGATGTTTTTACGCCTAGCTACTAAATGGTTAAGTCAGGAACTTTTGCGCTTTCTTTACCAGGCTTGGGTTCAATTTCAATATATCTGCAATTACCGTATTTTGACTTGACGAGTCAATAATCAAAAATAACCCAAAGAGTGTTTATACCATTATATTAAAAATCCTATTGTGTATCTTAGTCGTTTGGAAAATACAGAGTAAATAAATATATATTTTTAACGTAGATATCTAAACCTTTCAAAACACATAATGAGAAATGTCTGGCGACTCTGGGTATTTTTTAGCCATTTCCTTTGGAATAGTTTTAGATAACGTTTGCCCGACTATTTAGCAAATAAGAGAGAATTAAAAAAAACAAAATTGTAACGGACTGAAAGGGGTCTTAAAAATTCAAAGTGGGGCTACTAAGGCATGTGGGGTATCATATGAAAGAGCGCTGCTTGCACATTCTCATTTTTTTCCCCTTTTTTAGGCCGCACTTTTTTAGTTTTCACACCTTTAATGATAATTGTTATAAAAATACCGTCCCCTCCCCCTATCTCCAAGTTTACATAGAGAAAACTGTAAAAAAATCTAGGTGATAGAAGTTTATGATTACAGGAAAAATAAAACGATGTCTCTCAATAGCATACTTTTTCAGAAATCAAAAAAAAATAGGGGTTTTATACTTATTTGCTTTTGGTGAAGTAACCTCGACCTATGACGATGTATGGGGGACAATATTATGTGGGTAGGAAACCCTCAGTGCGCGAGCTCGACTCGCTCTTGACCAGATTTTTTTATTTAGGCATTTGATATTGAAAAACCCTTTCATAGGTCTTAACCTCGTAAAAGGGTCAACGGTGAACCCTGTATTGGTGACATCTTTTGACACGCCGCAATAAAAGGGAAATCAATATTTTTCTGTTTTTCATTACGTGCGTCTCGGCTGAGAACTGGTGGAAAGTGACAAATCACACGGAATTTATCCGCCGTGCGTGTAAGTACGATTCATTACGCGGATTTTTTACCGCGCGGAAAGAACCCTTAAGTGAGTATGTTTGTATGAAAATGACGCAGTGACTCGATTTTTTTGCTGACATGTGTAAGTTGTAGGTACTGGGTTCGTATTATTATTACTTTTAGGATTTGGGGCTATGCAGCTCCAGTCGGGAGCTCTATTTTTGAATCGCTCGTCGCGCGAGTGGCGAGGCGAACGAGGAGGCGATCAGGCGATTAGCGACCTTGCAAGCGTAGACATAGCACGATTTTCGCTTTGCCCCTCGCGCGCTCGTGTTGGGAGGCGGTACTATAGACGAAAAGCGAAGCTATGTACAGTAGAACTCCAATTATCCGAACTCCGACTATCCGAATCGCCGATTATCGGAATCACTTTCAGAAAAAAAAATTGTCCAAAAAAAGTCTAAGTGCGCTATTATTTAGTTTAGAAATAAAAAAACAATGATTTTTATTTCTAAACTTGTACATAAGTACAATTTATTTATATTTAAAACATGTGAAAATATCATGTTTCTTTCATTTAATTCAATAAAAAAATAGTGCAATATCAAAACGTAACTTTTTTTCTCTCCAATGGCAATTTTTAAAAAAAAACTCCGATTATCCGAATATTTGATTATCCGAATGGGTCCCGGTCCCCATTAATTCGGATAATTGGAGTTCTACTGTATATACTGGTAAGGTCACTTTTACGGAATACGGAAATTCAATCGTCGCGCGAAAATCAGTAGAATCCTCGAGACGAGTGAATCAAAAATAGAGCTCCAGAACTGTGGACTCTGCGATCTATTGTAACTGCTGGATAAGCTGGGTTCGTAAATAAAGATTTACTTATAAATAAAGATTTGATTTACTGTATTGGCTTGATTAGGCTTAGATTCAACTGTCATTATAAAAAGCCGTTGCATAAAAATAATCAAGTACCAATTTAACAGGGGTCTAGCTTAATTGGCGTTGACAACTTTAATGCGCGTAATTAGATAATGTGCTTGAAAACAGGAAACTGCATTAGTGTATTAATCACCACACCAAAGCTTAATAATAGTTTGGTATGTTCCTGTACAAGTACAGTTATCAACTGATTACTTACGTTTATTTACCTACCTATTTAATGTAAGTACGATGATGAGAACATTTTATTTTAAAGAAAATAGTTTGTATAATAATAGCCTAAGCAGACGCAGGTACTTTCTTATCTGAACGTTTTCCTTTACCTTTATAGTTTGCCATTGTTTTGTTTGTTGATTGACCCAAATAGTTATAAATGATTAACACTAGGCATAGTCACTTTAAAAATAAAAGTTTTCTTTTTCGTATCGATTTTATTGTCTAAATAAGAAGTAGTTAATTTTGGCGCTGACTGTACACGAAGTCGACGTAAAACTAATTAACGAATTTTTACAAAATATCTGCTAATGGTTTTCCTACTTTTTAATTAGGCAGGTAAAATAGTTATGTACTATTAACAGGTTGTCAACTCATTCAAAGTGCAAGCTTCCTCTTCCGTGGTGTAAAACTTTGACTTCAAGTAACTTATGGATATCCTCAGTGAAGCGCAATTCCACCTTCAGCCTTATCATGGAGGCTAAGCGTTTCCCCCTTGATGTTAAAAAAGGCAAAGTAAGCGTAACAATCTTGAATCTTTAGAAGTAGAATCTGAAGTATTTAAATATAAAATTTTTATATAAAAATTAAAACCGACTTCAAAAAACTAAAAAGCAAAAAATAAACTCGGTGCCAGCCAAAGCATTCTACTTTGCGGTGCTACTATTTTATTTTTCTTGCCTTGGCTGGCACCGACTCCAAAAGGTACCTATATTTTTTGATTTTTAGTTTTTTGAAGTCGGTTTTAATTTTTTTTTAAAGTTTTTATTTCACAATTTTTAAAGATAGAAGAGGTCCCGTGCCTACGCTGATAACCTTATGACAACTCCTCATCACCTTTTACAAAATGCTGCTTTTCCCGGTGCAGGGACGTTACTTATTGAGGAGTTCTCCCGATACTTCATCATCTGCTGCACTTCATCACATGCATTGAGTCGAGCATAAATTGCTTATGAACTACATTAAAGTAATCGTATAGCTGCCGTGAAATGCTAAGTATTTAATAGTTCCGATGACCATTTGTGGTCTTCATCATCAGTTCCACTTCACCAAATGGTGCTTTCCGGAAGCATATGCATAAGTTACTGTAGAAAACACCGAAATCGCTATAGGAGTCCCTATAATATTTGAAGAGTTCCCTGGATTACTTCAGGACCCCATCATCAGATCCTGACATGATGACAAATGGGACCACATAGGAAGTATACCCTTTCGAACAAAAAAAGAATTACTCAAATTGGTCCAGCCGTCTTCGAATAATCTCGTAACATACATAAAAAAAATAAAAAAAAACCGTCGAATTGAGAACCTCCTCCTTTTTTGAAGTCGGTTAAAAATCGAGCACCATTGGTCGAACAAATTCAGTGTCAAACGAATAACAAGTCTTTCCATTGTCCCCCTAATATATTTCATTAGTTTGTTACAAAGCCACCTGTACTAAAAACCAAGTATGAGAATCAATGAGTTTGTAATTTACGGCTCTCTACCACCATATTTGTACGTTTGAGCACAGGTCGCCGATACAGAGCTGTGAGAAAGTTGCTTAGCTGCTCTCTCGTCGTATAGGTTCTGTACACCACTAGACTTAGTCCCATAGGAATAACTATTTTGATCAGCTAAATATCAATTTGTTCAGCAACTCTCTTTGGCTTACCTAGTACTTGCTGACCAAATAGGTTTTCTTGCTGAACAATCAATTATTGGTGATCGATTAAATAATACCCTAGTCCCATCCTATAGCATAGTTGCTCAAGTGAGACTGACTGATAAGACTTCTATTTCTGTAGAATGTACATTGACTTCTACAAATCGTTTAAAATTAAATCCAACTGGACATGTTTTCTACATTAAATCTTCTTGCCAAAATTAAAATAAACGCTTGAAGTCTGCGCATACGACGGACAAGAAAACTCTCTCACTTCTCGACTATCTTGTTAACGAAGTATAGTTGAATTGAACCTAAATCGTGTGTATATTCATGAAAATTACGCGATAGTCGTCTCATCACAATTTCAACTTTACGTTCTTAATAATTATAACGTGTCGCGGACAAAAAGTCATCCATTGTCCGTCGTCGCATTCCCTTATAATTACTAAGTTCACTACCCTTTTCTATGGCTTCTAATTGTTGACATTTTACAGTTCCTCATCGGTATCAAATGTATCAATGTACGATAACTAGAGCAGAGGTTATCTCCTCTTAAAATATTAATTTTCGTCGTTGTTATTTCCGCGTTCATATTTTTATGCCTTGCTGATAAGCCTGACATCAAAACGTCCTAATTTATATGTTTGTCGGCGAAGCACCGGTAACTTCAAAAAATACTTAATTTGACAATCGTAAATAAGGCTATGAAAAAAGATATGCGAATTTTGACATTATTAACTTGTTTCCATTATTGGTTCTATCAACTCCAATCTTAAATACTAAACTATTTGTGCGTGTGTGTCAAATTGCAATAAGTAGGTAATGGAAATCTAAGAAACTCTAAGCTATTTAATTTTATCATGTCATCGTAATGGCACATGATTTTTACATGGATAAAATAGCAAACCACTCTCATAGCTTTAAGGGTTTTGGAGCGTATGAATGATGAGAGGTCGATGAAAGAGATAAACTACTTAGAAAGTATGTGACTGATTTACGGAGATGAAAACCAGACGATAGCGATGAGAGCATCGAGTCGTGTATATCAGGTGGAAAAATCTTTGTACATTAAGAGAAAATAGGTGGTGAACAACGTTACATTACAATTAAACAGTATCAAGGATTAATAAAAAAAAAACAAAATTAGTAATATTTTGATTCTATTGCAAAATAAAATACCAATTTTTAGGTCTACAGCAACGCCGCAATCACAGAGATGAAAAATAAAAACTAAAGAAATACGTCGGGTCGGGACTTGATACAAAATGTTCTGTCTCTATCCACGTTAGTGAATCACTTCTCGGATTTTGTTCAATCTACTAGGACGATCGCGATGGCCAAATTGGAGGGAACAGGGAACAATTCAGAAATAAACGCGGCGGGAGCGCGTGACCGCGTGCTTATTGGACGCGTGAGGGATCTACGGCGCACGTGGACAATTCTTTTTTCGTAGCTATTACCATAGTAAATATATTTGCTGAAACAGTATCTTAACTGAGGTTACCTTTGCTCTATTTACAGCGGTAACAGCCAGTAGTTTTGACTTTTTATCTTGTCATGGCATGGCACGCAGCGTAGCGCCAGCTATCTCACGTTATCAAATTTTTTTTGGGTCTCATTTTTCAGAATTCTCATGAACCAAAATCAGTAGGGAGGCGCTTAGGTTTATATCATGCCAAAAATGCGTATCTTTATTATTTATTTATTTAGCTGTTTACCTGACTGCTTTCAGCATTATTTTAATTATTAGCTGTCCGAAACCGAACACGATAAATGAACCGAATCGTTCCTCATTCCTCAAAAATGGGGAATCAACACAAATAACCTACCATAGACCTTTTCGAAGCCAGCTCGAGGGCAGTTGGTTGATGTCGGACACTACTGGCAAAACAAAAAAAGTAGAAAGCAATTAGTAGTGTCTAACGTATGATAGAAAGTTGGGATGTTGGTAACTTTAATTCATAAGTTCATAAAGTTCATCAATTGCGTCATTTCGATCGTTTATGTAGAGTAGGGTTACTGTTCTACCTTTTACATGGGCAGCAGTTGCGAGTTCTATAGGATTAATAAAGAACCGCTTCCAAGGATCTTTGTATTTTTTTACTTTGTGTGAGATTTGGCCAAGCTATTTTAGTCGAATTTAGGCACCAATTACGAATGTTGTAAAGCAGATGGGTAAACATATGCCCAATATACTGTTGTATTTTAAGCATTCGAATCCAAAGTGAATTCAAACAATTACGCTTGAAAGTAATGTAACTAACAAACAGTATAAGTTTCTTTTAAACCGTATTGCAGTAACACTAGTCGTGGGCACAAGCAAACATGTTTACTATAAACATTCTAGTTTAGTTGCGGGAAAGGCCGACGAAGGGTGTAGAAGGTCGGATCATTTACCCCGGAACATGATATCGCATGTGTTATGTAACAGTTAAATGCTAGATAACGGAAATCCAAACCCTACTCCTAACGAAACTCAATTCGTTTTTGGACGCATCAATCTTGTGGTTACGATACGCACGATGGATTACAATGTTTGATAATATGAGTAATGAAAGCTTTTCGTAGTACCAATAGAGTGTGTACACAATTTTATCGCTATCTGGCGATAGCTAACGAATATTGAACAGCTAAGGCCCAAGCACAAAAGTTTGGGTGTGTACTTCTACAGCCGATAATAATAACGGTGCAACGTCTACCGACGATAATTTGAAACTTGACAGGTAGTTGTATCAAAAAGTACAATTTCTTATCAAGCAGTAATTTCTTCGCCTGCGTGAGGCGACCTAGGAACTCAAAAACTAGCAAATTTCCCGATTATGTAGAATCATTAGAAGGGATTCTGTTCTCGTAACACACTTAAAGTAGTACATTTGAATTTTGTAGTTATGCCACTACAATAAAAATCCTTGGTGGGTAATCCTAAGTAGCACCTGTCCCATTTTATTTATTTAATGAATATTGGAGTACCTAGTCGTAAACCGGACTCATGCGGAATTAGTGGTGATAAACTCAGCGAAGGCCGAAATCAGGCCGAATGTGGCCCGGCAGTGACCGGCGCCGTCGGCGACGGCCTCGCGCTAAAACTAGATTTATTGTTCGAGATGCACGTTAGCAAATTGTTACGTGTATGAGAGATTGGATTGGTAACTCGAACTACTGGAGGTAATACTACAGAAAGACTTTGTTCGTATGATACATTCATTACTGAAGATGATTTAGCGAAGTATCTACATCTTGATTATCTTCTAGGTTTCGTTACAAGGTCTGCGAAGGATTTTGCGAACTGATGGTTAGGCTTCATTGAAGTCATAAGTGCAATTTTCAATTATTTTGATGAAAATCAAGATTATATAGCTGGAAATCCGATGAAGACAAACGTTATAGTTGTTGGGACTTGAAGACAGATTATGGAATTCCAAAGTTATAAATCAGTCCTGATATAAGTATCGAAGATAATTGACAATAATTAATTGACAAGCCATTATTTTTACACACGGGTTCTAGAAATTACAATTTAACACAATTTAGTTAATTAGTTATTTAAAGTAGAAATGTGGCATCCTGCAGAGATGAACTTGATTTAAATAGAGCTCTGTTCTACATATTTGGTAACTAGTCGCTACGACTTTTTGACTAGATCTGCCAATAAACTAGTGTTAATAACGTTAAGTCTAAACATATTGTAGAAATTAATTGAAAATTTTGATGATCTTCATTTTCTTATACTTTTTTGTCTTGTAGGTCAGACACATAGGTAGGTATTTTTCAGGTTTAATACCTAAAAATACCTACCTATGTTACCTACCAAACCTACCAAAACGTTCCCAGAAAAGTCTACGTCAAGCTGCAAGTTTTATGTGCAATCGAAACGTAGGTAGGGTAGTAGTAGGTAACGCGGTTTTAGTAAAGGGATTTAAAAAGCTAGATGACTCGGGGGCTAATTGTCTAATTTTAAAATCTATCGCAATCCCTTTCAATTCGTCATTTGAAAGATATTTACATACTTCAGGCCGTCACTATTTGACATTTGAAAGGGATTGTGATCGGGACGCGTTTTGAAAGGTATTGAATGAACGAAATTGAACTGTTTTAAGCAAAGTGACAGACGAAAAATCTTTCAAATGTGTGAGGAAGTGTCATTTAAAACATCATTCGTTCTGAAAGGGATTGCGACTATTACACAATTTCATAAATCAGTTTCTCAACAATTTTTGTCTTCTCATCCTTCTTTTTTTAATAAAAATAATTATATTTTCCTTTATCCATCATTTGTAAAATTTTGTTGGGTTTGCATGGTCTTTCAATGTTGAAAATTCGTGAAAGCAACCGTGGTAGCGTGCGTGACTAGCCTCAGTTTCGTGCGTAGGGTGTTCTGGGGATATCGCCGCTGTCTCGCCGCCAGCCCTGTCATGTAAGCAGCCTCGCATACAATCAATCAAGATATTTCCTCCACACACCTCACCTAAATTTCGACCCTTTCTCAACACCTATAAAGTTTACAATCGTAAAGAAACAAAATACTCCCTTCGCTATAAAATTGAAAGTTTGGTTCAGCGTCAAGCCAATAATCTGTACTTTCCTTCAAAGTGCTTTGGATTCATTACTGTTTCCATGTCTTGGGTGCGGCCAATCCGTACAATTTCCTACATGCTATTACAGTCGAATCTATTCTATAATGTGACCTGAAAATAACTTAATAATCTTAAAATATTTGTGAAACTTTCCCAAGTATTACTGTCGTTGGTTGGAAATATTAAGTGAATAAAGTAGCTTTTCCAGTAAATCATCTTGTAAACCATAAAGTTGTATGCTGGTTCAATCCTTCAAGGGGCAGATCTCGGTTACGTGTTTTTTTAAGACTTTCAATATTTGATATTAACCTAGAGTCTGACTTCTTTCTGTCAAGAGATCTTTTTTATTTAAGTAAAAATTATAAAGTCATATAATATAACGTCAAGAAAAATACGCCCATCAGTGATGAATTATTGAATTATGTTTGGTATGTGACTAACAGTTCCAGTGTATCCTCTTAAATCAATCAAACTTCATTAACTATAATTTCGGCGGCACTTCACAACATACTTATTCCAGAGTTATGTTCTCTGTGCCGAGTTTTAATTAATAAAATTATGAGCAAGCCGGCCTGAGCACTCGTCCGTAAATCAAATCGAGTTGGACATTATCACTACTAAAAATCTGTCCACGAATCCTACCGACGACGGAGCGTTGTATCAAAAAAGGCGTATTTCGTGTTTCGTCAAATTGACTCTATAATAAGACCATCCCAATTCGACAGGTAATCCTTTGAATTCATTGTTGCGGCCGCTAAGGGACATGTTTTTCACTCGACGATATTCAAGCCATGACATCGATTAAAATTCCACGTCGCGATCGTCCATTTTCGACGACTTCTTCTTATGCGTATGAAGTATGCATATGTATTTTATGTTTTTTACAGTAAGACTACTTGCATATATTTAAAACGCGTACGTTCTCGTGTCGCAACTTCCCGTAAACCTCCATAACGCAACGCGTGACCACCGGACGCGTGTAATGAAAATGAGTGCTTTGCTTTAGGTTAATAACCGTCAACGATATTTCTAACACAATAAAGTTAGTATTAAGGTACGTCGTCCCCTTTACGCATCCGTTGCTGTGTCCTTGATAGCTGATTAGAGTCCATTGGAAGGAGATCGGCACTAAGGTTATCAGTGGGTAGTATCTAAGCTGGGGGCGGCGAGAGGCGTCTTTACTAAATGTACTTTGTGGGGACGCCGGTGACGTCATGGAGCTGGCCGGCGTTGGGTATAGTTTGGAGATCCAATTTGTCAAGTGACTCCGCTAAATGTACCTTACCAAGACCACCTAAAACACCCCAGCTCGTGTATATTTATTAGCACCATTTTAAAATAAAGCGATACTAAGTATACCCGATTTTGACACAATAACTTGCTTGGCCGAAACGGGTATAGTTAGTTGAATTGAGTTTTAATACCATCCCCTTTTAATATGAAGGCAAAACAAAAATTTTACGGCTACATACAAAATAATATAAATACAATATTTAATTTTTAAGCGTTCGCAAAAAATACCAATTCAGCCCACGTTGTCGCTGAGGTCGTCTCGTCCTAAGGTCTAATGAAAACTAAAAATCAAATCCAATCCCTCTTAATTGTAAAAAAAAGGCAAGTCTTAATATTATATAAGTATGAATGTGACAATTTTTATTCGATTTATGAGCTCAATAAATACTCATAGTATTATATTCACTGTTTTTTTTATTATTTTCTAGCAATATAAAGCAATAAAATTACTGTTAAAATTGTTATTTTCCAGCTATAGTATTTTATTCAATATGATGAATCAGTCAGTCGATTCTCAGTCCAGACATATATTTAGTAGTAAGTAATAACAAATCGTTTGCTCCAATTATACTCGGTAACGACACCTTAAATCGGGTATGTTTATTAGTCAGTTTTATTTTAAGCTTACTCCTAACTATTACCCTATCAAAACCCTATGGGGAGTCTACACAAGGTACATTTAGTAAAGATGCAGCGAGGAGGCGTGGAGAGAGGCGATTTGACGGCCGGCGCTGTTGTTCGCCGCCAGAATGTGAGGCTTGCCCGGCAGCACCTAACGCGACCGATCCCTTGCATTTGCCTCAATATTTCCCGCACCTTTCAATCGGCTTACGCGTGCCCTCAAACACTGCGATCATGTCGTTACGTTAACCACAATCCCGATAACACCCTATATTCAGCTCATGTTACTAGAAATATAATTTTATTAAGTGACTAGGGTTAAGGTCACATTCTATATTTCCATAACTATCTTCACGAAACACCTTACGATGCAAACATATTATTTAATCGCCCATACGTAGATCTAATAAACGTAATAGCTTAACATTATCTATAGCAGCAAGCTGACCGCAAGGGCCAATTTTAAAAGGCATCGTTTCCGAGCCACCCACCGGAGTCACTTGATTGATTGCTAATGACTATTGTTAGGCTGTTACACAATCCCCCGGGCCGGCCGTCCTGGCTGACACCGAACATGACGGCTAACATTACTTCCATATTTTAGCGTATCATAGATAAACCGAACCGTCTATTTGCGTACAATAAACGGATGTATGCAGCCGCTGGGATACAATGTATCAATGATACCGGTCACACACGCCGCTACGGTTATAACGAAACCTGTAATGATCATTCACATGCATACCGAGCAATTTTGTTTTGACATCAGCTATTGATCGTTACATGTTATAGCCCAGCTCTATTTATCTGTCGCAAAGTCGCAAAAGATGATTGCAAAGGATGGGATCTCTGCTTCGCAATTTATAGACGTACGACGAATGTAGTGTGAAAACTACACCAATTAGGTTCTATATACCTTAAGTTGTTGTAAACGTTTCTTTTTGATGCAATTAGTAGAGAAAGCCTAGAGAGCAGCACTTGTTGTGAAGATATTGCTAATAAACTCCCACTACTTGTTGTTATTGTTGAGCCTCAAGCGTTCGTTCTATGCTACTTGTTGACTTATGCAGATAATATCTTCTGTTGTGTGAAATATTTCACCTTACGGTCGGCATCGGCATCAGTAATATTCACATTACTGGAAGATTGAAATATGATTGAATTACCAACAGTGGGCGACATTGCGTGCGGCGTATCTTATAGCCTGATTCGCCTGCAGTTCGTGACGTACGATAATCGATCCACGAGCATCGCAACTCGCTTGCCAGGCGAGTAGCGACCCGGCAGACCTCGATCTGAATCAGCACGCGGCCGATTCGACGAACACTGCAATCTGACCAAGTTAAAAACGCACAACATTGCCGGTGCAGCCGACCGTCCGACCGGCCGCCGTCGATTACGATCATAGCGCTGCATCGCCGCGTTCCCATTATGGCCTTTTATATGGCGATTGTATCGATTGTGTCGTCGATTATCGAAACCGCGCCGAGGTCAGATCTAACAAAAAGTCTTTTTGAATTCATTCATGTGTTAAAAGGGAATTTGGTTTTTGTCGATTGTGAACGCCGATAGAGACGATAAACATTCATCGGGATATCGTTTAAATGCTACATTCGTAGTTCGATTATCTGTAGGTGATCAGTGTGATCACAAATATCACGGTGGGTAAACAAAGGCGGCAGGGTCAAGACGCCGGGCCGGGGGCGTCGTACCACTTGATTTATGGGCTCGATACCGGAGCTCTTCCGCGGTGCCTGCTGACGGTTACCGCATAGATCTCCGAGATCCTTTTGAACTACTGCGCTTCTAACATTTTAAGTTCATATAGGCTCCATCTTAATTTAAAGACGAAATTTTTACGGGACACCAAAGCTTAAGTATTCGTAATTGTTAGAGAAATTTTAAACGTTGCAATAAGAACAAAACCAATGAATATTAGCAATGCTAAGGTACGTGTACTTAAACCACTACAGGGCGTTGTGGTTTCCTCTAGATCTGTAACATAAGTAGCCCAGGACTGAATTAATTACAAGCGGGTCTGAGTGGAAGTGTGCAACGGTTTCTCGTGTAAAACGAGACGAGACGCACGATGGGAAAAAGGTTAACTGCACATAAAATAACGCAGATATGTCTATGCGTCACAGTGAAATTCTCGCCTCGAAAGTGGAGGGCTACGGAAAAATTCAGTCCGAGCACCTACTTAGCATAAATTAACATGAAATTAATCAGCAAATTAATGAATCAGTCAATGCGACCTTTGTATCTGGGCCGCAAATGAATAATCATCATTTGATCTTGAGTATGCTTTACTTCAATGGTTTACCAGTAGGTACCTCATATTATCCGTACAACGCGACGACAGCGACGGTACGTTTATAGAAACACTTTAATCTATTTCCATCAAATGTGAAATAGGGTAAACATCAGATAAGCCTTCTATAAGTAAATTGCCTAAGTATAAAAGCTGCTACATATCATATTTTGTATTGTTGATGTTAAAAGAAATGTTCGAAGTTCACTTCTTTAAAATGTTTTTTTTATTTTTTTTATTTTTTATGAATGACGGGGAGACTCTTAGCCTTCATCATACCTGATGTTAAGTATTGATAAGGCTGAAAGATGGAAGCGAGTCTCTCCCGGAATCCTCAGCCACTGAGGAACTTGCTATCTTATCTCGAACTGCCGGAACACAACAATGCTGAAAACATTGTTGCTATGGCGTCAGGCTTAATTAGCTCAGTTTAGAATTCGTGTAATACACATTTGATTTACAATTACAAACTTATCACTATATGGAATTAGCTTAATATGCTCAGTATTAGCATTTTGATCATTATTTGCCTTTATCTACGGGTGTAAATATAAATTGAAGCACATTGAAGCCCCGTTCTGACCTATTGACAAACCATTTTTCCAACGAACCGTCACTTTGAAAATTAATAGATTTTTTTTATCGCAATAATTTATAGTGTGATGCATTACGACGTTGTCTTGCGCTGGGTATCTAGTAATTGGATACACTTATATCGTGGCGGCCGCGGGCGGTGCTGTCCCCGTCTGCTCAGGGATTTATCGCTGCAGCAAATCACTGCACTTTTCTTACTATTATTTGACTTCTCTCAGGATACTATAAACATCCTTCAAAGTCAAAGTCAAAGTCAAAGATTTTTATTCAAATAGACTTATAGATAAGTGCTTTCGAATCGTCCAATTTTTTTTTTCCTACCAGCCATTCAGGACATCTTTTAACTGATAAGAAGAACGGCCGCAAGAAACTTATCAGCTTTAACAGAAGCAACAACATTTACAAAGGAACATGTCGTTGCCAAACACAAATCTACAATCTTGAAACATATTTAATATAAGAGGAAAATTTTCTTATACTCAGTTATTAGAATATTTTCCTTCAACACATAATTTAAACCAGTAGCATTATTTACAAAATTCTAACTACAATTTTCCGCTTAGCAACAGCAGTATGAAATGAACACTAATTATTTGCCGCTCGAGTAGTTCTATAGCCAACACCGACACTGATGTAACACAGAAACCTGATTAATAAAATTTGTTTGTATTGGGTCCAGATTGCCACAAACTGCTGCAGCAAAAACAGTATTGGTTACTCTAAAGTATAGTAAGAATAAACAAAGGTCAAGTCGCAATTAAATAGAACCAATCATTATTCAAAATTTGTTTTAACTCGGGCTTCAACAGATATTTTTTTTCTCTTAATTAATTAAGTACGACAAAAACGTCTGTAATAAAAACATTCAAAGCGTTGAGACTATGTCGAGTGTCGTTTTATCTCTCATCGAATTCGTCAATGTCATCCCGATAAACGATTGTACCAAATCGACTATGTAGTATCCTTTGTGTTACTTCGCCGCTAGAACGACCCGTGATAAATGAGAACGCTTCTAACGCAAGACAATAAATCAGACTCTTCACGGCCAAGATTTTAAGGCAATATGTAACTGGATTACTCGACCATGCGCTTCAAACATACTTGGATTGGGTCATTTCAATTTGTACCTACAAACCCCATGTCATTAGGCATAAGGGCTGTAAAAAAGAAATGATCATCTTCTAGAGCTTTCATTGTGAGCGTTCATCTCTAACTTAAATTAATCTTAAATATAAAGAAGTTTTCTATATCTTGTTATTCGACATTCTGTTCTATTCTACGTATGTGATATATTGTTCTCCTCCTAATATGGATTTAGTTTTCTGATTCTCTGTTATGATAATTCTATCAACAACAAACAAACAAACTTGTCAGAAAGCACTTACGCCGGCCACACGGACCGATTCCTAGAATGCAGCTTTTATTAGGTCAAGCATTTAAATCATTCGTAGAGGTTACGTAATTGTTGCAATCGCTTCGAAAGGTGCATTGCTCTGCTCGGATAAGTAAACATTATATACATATTTATGGAAAGGCGAACAGAATCATTGGAAGCTAAGTCTCAGTCAGTAAAAGAAAGGCAGGCAGCACAGACAGTATTTGGAAATGTAAGTTTGAATTTTATTTGGTGGAAATAATCAAGCCATTTAAAATACGTTGTCTATTGACGATAATATATTATGAATGGGCCGTGGTCGTACCTGCAAAAGTGCCGAAACTTTAGGTGAATAACACAATATCTTTTATAAAAATCTAAAAAAAATATAAGGTCTCTCTTTATTTATGTGATTGGAATAATTGTTTCAATCTAAATATCACTGCGATGCGATAGAAAAACAAAAAAATCCTTTATTTCTTACTCAAGATTAAACCAATTACTTTACAAGAATCTTCAATGTAATCAGAGCAAGTTCTACAGGCGGTATTTAATCATGAACATAATAAAGTTAATTTCTTATAACGAGATGACGGTCTCACGAACGGTTCTTGAATATTTAGCATCCAATAACTACATATTTACTGAAGTCACGCGGGGCCGTGACGTGATGGCGAAGGTAGTGGAGCACTATGCTCATTACAGTTTGCAAAAAACGATGTTATATGTATATAGTTTATTGTTAATTTCACGTATTTATTACTACCAATATCTTTTTATTTCACCTAACCTACCCTTAACAATAAAATGTTGTCGGCTGACAATATTTGTCATCTTTGTGTATGATTAACGGCTCATTTTCTAATGTCTTTCCTTAACCTTTATAACATTTATTTTTATTTCAACTGACGTATCCTGAAGTACATTTGTTTGTACACGTGATCTAATTCTGCTAGCGGGCTGCGGTGAAGCCCCTTCCCTCCCAGACTGTGCCTACGTCGATTGCGTCACCCCGTCACGTGGCAGGACGCCTTTCCAGACCGCAATCTGTTTTAGGCAAGGTAGCCATAGCACATAGTATCGGAATAGAAATAATACTAATGCTCTATTATTGGATTTCAATAATGTGATAGGATGGTTGTAGGAAATTTAGGGATGTCTTCTAAAGTTGAGTATCGTTTGAATAAATGTACTTTTATGTGAGAAAAAATATTATTATTAGTTTCGCTGTCATACTATCTAATCTAAGAACCTCGGCACTAGCAACCTAGACAAGCGAAATTTTTTGCGACAGAGCGTCGCCAAATCGGAAGTTATTGCCTATCTGATTTGTAAGGGAATATACAAAGTTGCTTGTAGTTTAAATATTGACGGTGTATCTAGAATGCTTTGAACCACATCGCTTAAAATGGGCTGTTCAAAATTATTTTTTGTTAAAACTATACGGCACACATCACAAGTCAGCTACATTAAAACGCATCTAGTGTTAGAATCTCCGAAGCAAGTCCTGTTAATTTACGCTAACCTAAGAAGGAAAGGTACAACTTATGCAGCCATTTTTTGTAAATTACATCGTAACTATCGTGGGCGTTTCGCAAAATAAAGTGCTGTTCTAGACGTTTCTATTAAAATTGACCTGTTACTTCATTATTAACTGCTTATGAGTCCATATTTATTTTTCTAATTATCACAATGTAGGCAGGCATCGTGTAAGCAATCGACCGTGAACAGTTTAACTTCATAGCCATTAAGGAAATTCTTCCCATCGTTTTTCCAGTACAACGAGCTTAACAACTTTGAATAACTTTTATATTCTTCGTTAACCAATATATTAGAGTGGATATCGTTCGAGGCATCTATCAATTTATTTATTTTTTGCCCCTCTTTTGCTGCCAGTCTCATGTTAATAAATAATCAAACATATAGAATGTTGACAGCATATCGACATCTTTAAATAATAAAATATTGGTAACGTTTTTTGTGTTAAGTCAAGGATAGCTTTTTTTAGGTAATTTGAGTAAGATTTTACTGTTGCTATTGAAACTACTTTGATAATGGTAGCACTATCCAAATATCTATTGAGTCGAGATCGAGACACAAACTAAGCGCTGTACAACCGTGAGGTGAAAATTCAAACAATAAATTTGGATAGAAATATAAGTAAAATCTCTTTAACAACTTTGAAAGCTAATGATTAAAGCAAATAAGAGTAAATTCATATTTTTTTACCGACTTCATATAAGACCAATTATTTTTTTATTTATTGAAAAATTACAAAGAAAATTAGCATTATGATTCGTTTACAGCAGTGTGACAAAAACCAGTATTAGTTTGTCCGCACACTGGGACTCATCTACCGACGCTCACATTAACAAATAGATAAAGACAAATACACAAATCAATATAAATGTAACAAATCACTAATACCCGACATTTTGCGTGCGTAAATTCGGTTCCTACTGCACAGCGCTGCCGAACCACACACGCAGTAATTTGTGAAACCACACGGGGTGATTTGTGGTACAAGTACTTACAATGTATAATATTTTCTTTATTTAATGTGATTAAAAATAGTTTTATAATTTATTTTGACTATAAAATAATTATAAAGTTTTTGTTTTTTTATTCGGTTATTGTTTTAGCAACAATCATTTTTTTTTTCCAGATATTGTTAATGAAAGAAAGATTTTTTTAAATTTATTTTTCATATTTTTTTCAGTAATTTGTGTTTTTATGATCGACGGAAGGTCGTAAACAAATTGGATAGTAACTTGTAATACTTGTGGCCCGCGGCGCTCTAGGCGAGTTGTGAAATTGAAAATATAATTAACAGGGACCGCGAACCACTTCATTATATTATATGAACTGTCTTTTAAACGCCTACTGCATACATTTCACATTTAATAGTATGAGTAGTAATACCACCAGCTTCGATGATTTGAACGTCGTTTATTGACTTGATACCTTCATTTATTACTTCTCCTTGACGTCTCCAATTATCAGCAAATTGTTTTGTAATGAATGCAACATTAACTATCGTATCGACACGGTTTTCTCTTTGTATGTCTGCAGATTTAGTAGACAACCCGACATATAAATATTGGCAGATACAAAAACTTGAAGTAATTTTTTGCCTTCTAGCAATTCAATATGCTCTGTAGCAAATCGAATATATATTTCATATCGAGGTCGAATTTAATAACTGCTTGGATGATGGTCATAATTAGTTAAACTAAAATGCAAATGTCACCTTGTGATCTGATCACGCAACGCGGTCGTTTGTAATTCAAAATGATTTGTTGACCGGCTCCGTTGTTGTATTTCAAGTTTCCAACAGGATCTGCACAATCTGTACCGTTATTTTGCTGCTTGTATTTGATCTTTAATGCCATGTTTTCATAGTCAACTTTGAGCTGGTAATGACCTTGACCTTGTTTGCTCATACATGTATAAACATACCTAATCCAAATAAGTGTTACCTTCTATTGGATTTCAAACAACCAGTTAAGTAGTAAAACAGAATCAACATTATTGGAGTCCTTTTATTGGGTACCATCTAAAGACCATCCGTCGCTACATAAATTCCAGATGAATTGGGGTTATTGAAACAAAACACGTTTTTATTATGCATCTATAAAAAGGATTGGAAAGAGAGCCCGTTTATATGTCTAACTTGATATTGTTAAAATAATAACACTTCTTTCAAATTCTAAGCAATTTTTTTTAAAACACCATCGGTCAGAAAAGAACTGAAATTGACACCAGGTAGCATTTTCTGAACATGTAATTAATGTTGTGAACGTCAGTCTAATATTGGACATTAATTATGTTAACCAAACTAATTTGTAACGTCGCGCATCATTCGTGACCGGCATCGCACGCGATTTGCATTTTAATGACACTGTTAAACATTATTGCCATTGTGCAAAATGCCCAAGCAGCGAGATCAATAAGCTAGCCATAGAAATGTCTATGTAGGTCAGGCATAATGGGCGATGGTGCTCCATCGGCAGGGCTGTTACCAGTCTTGTCCAAGATTGAACTAGTTTTTCTACCAGTAAAGACGAGAACGAGGTAATCGTTACCATACTTAAGTTTTTAAGTTGTAAGCGACAGCGTTCAACTTCATTTATGTACACTATATTCTATTTGTTCACTATACCATATTCTTCTACTTCCAGCAATCGATCTGCTTTGATACAGTTGTCACTGTCAACAATATGCTTACGTGATCTGTTTTTATGCTGACTTAGACCAAAGAAAAAATTAAAAGGTCGCTTTGGGCGAATGCAAATCACTCCTTTTATTGAGGTAATGAACTTTATAGATGTGACTTTGAACTAATAGAATTTGATTGACGTGCGACCGTTGTCGCTGATATCGCTCGTCAAGGTCGTTGTATTCCCACTTGTTCTATCGAGTACTGTACTAGGGTGTCCTCAATTCGCTGAACGAATCGATTCTCGCGTCCGTATAAAGCGAAGCGAATCGATTTTTTTATGCTTGCGTGTGAGGAGACCGGTTAATATTTTCCCTTTGGGAGCAGTGACACAAGATTGTCAAATCATAACAAAATTTGGGTTAAGAGGTTTATTACCCTAATTTCAGCAAACTACATTAAGTATTTTCATTTTAGGAACCATTTTATTATAAACTTGAACGTCTACCGAGAATTTATGTTAAATAAACTTAAAGCAAATGCATTGTTTATATCCAATTTATGATTCGTAAATATTTAACTTCATAAATATATAGAATCCTCTGAATGTGAAATAAACGTAAACCATTTTGAACGAGCGAAAATGGTTTGCTTTTATAACGCAAATAGGTATTTAACATTCATTGAAATTTTATTGCTTCGACGCGAAGACGAATCGATGACAGATACATATATCAAGCAAACGTCTCTAGCTCGCTGCTCCTCATGCTAGACTATTGTGCAAGTAGGGTCAATTTTAGTGTGCATAAACTTGCGTTAGTTGAATAGCGATTGTCGCTCACTGATACTTAATAGCCCCATCGGCATTGGTGTCAGACTCGACAGAGAATGGAAGGTTGTCTACCGGCACACCTTACAGTCGAACGGCGATCTGTGTGCAATTTTCACTATTTTGACATGCTATTCCAGCCCTTAACTATTGCGTCTTACAGCATACCTTGGAGAAATTGATGGTACAGTAGTTTCTACCTTAATATTTAAATGCAGGCTGTATTTATTTATGCTATGGAATTTTGGGTGGATTAAAATTTAAATGTAGAAGTCGCAGCAATGTTTGAGATCTTATTGTTACCAGGTTTCCTATTGGGCAGGGGCAGTTAAATGCGGAAATTAATACTATTGGCTTCAATCCTGAAGGTACTATCTGATGATAGTTTATTTATAACTTTATTTATGATCAGAAATTTCCTCTCATTTGTGCCGTTCACATGGTTATTTAGATTGAATGTAAATCTTAAAGGGCAAAGGCGTTGCACATAATACTTTGAAATCGTAAATATATTTGAACGCACAGCAGGTGAACCTCTTAGGCGTTTAATTCGTGAGCCAGGTCGTTTATTTATTACATTCATGCCTCTTGCGTCTAGCTCCTCATTATTCTTAGTATTATTAAGGCAGGCGTCAGAGACTGATGTATTTGTATTTTGAAACTAATTATGTTTTTGTGGAGTACTATAAATAAAAGTCATCCCATTTAATTTTTCAAACATTGATGCCATATAATTTCGTGATCAAGGTTTTTAGAATTTTATTTGAGACGTTATGTCTGATGACCTATATGTCTTAATTCAACGCATCTTTTCTTTATTGATTATTGTTAAGCATCTGTTTGACTGCCCCTTAACGCTTTATTGGTTCAATTTTTCAGGTGAACATAACCCGGCGTTATTATAACAAAGGATTTGTCTGTTCTTAGCCAACATTTGCGTATCGTAATTGCCTTTGAACGCCACCTGTTTATACGAAATCCGCGTGGGAATCGACTTGAGCCTGAGGCGGGTTGCGCAAGCGACCGGCGCAGGCGCAGTGACGGTGGTTGCCGTCTACTGGAATTTCGAAAACGTTGCACGCCGTCATGCTTCGCCTGCGACCTACCCGTTACAATAACGCTAAAGTATTTAGCGATTATACATTTCGCTAATTGGACATTTCAAATCCTAACTCTAATATTATAATGCGTGTTTGTTTGTCCTTTTTAGACGCCCTAACTAAGCAACCAATCGACTTGATTTTTGGCATAGAGTTAGTTGAAAAGACGGAGAGTAACATATGCTACTTTTTATCCAAATATTCCCACGGAAACGGGAACCAAGCGGGTGAAGCCGCTGGCGGAAGCTAATAAGTATCTAAAAAAATAAACGATATCGTTGGAAAAAAAGAGAATAAAGATTTGACAAATTTTATTGATTAATATAATCGGAATATTTAAGATTCTATCGTATTTACCGGTTTTGCAGCAAAGACAATAAAGTTATGGAAGCTGTCATCAAGGTTACATTTACTTCCTTGTTTTAAACCAGCAGCGTTTTCATCAAGTACCTACCTATTTTTATTTCTGCGTAAAAAAATATTTATATTTAAAAATAGGCATGTTGCCTTTACCTATAAAAATAACAGACAAGTTTACAAAGAGTATGAAAGATAGATAATTCTAATTGATGCAGGTGAATACCCGGTATGTATTCGCTTATCAGCTGTCGCCGTGAACTGATAGTTACGTCCGACCCTGAGGTTTTCTTTAAAAATATATTTATGTTACGCTCTGACTCATCATTCATTAAACACATATATCCACATACTCCTTTTTTAATGCTTAAACAAATAAAATATAAGTTAAGAAATTAATTACGTATTCATAAGTAAATAACTTACCTAACTGTAGGCAATATAACGTTCAACAAGATTTACCTCTCTCCTTGATAGGCTACCTTTAAATCTACTACTGCAAGATTAATGTGTACCAAAGAGTCTTGAATTATAATGACAGTTTTGTCATCTCCAAGCGATTAAATGTAATCGAATCCGCGGAGCTCTTGGGTAGTTCGATCTAACCTCTCACGAAGTTAAACACGATTCTGTGCCGCAACGCCAACGAATATAATTTCAGTTAGGATTTAGCAACCATTATAACGATTTAGCATCTCGATTCATAATTGCTCAATACACGTTGCTCATCTTTGAATGCTCGGAATTTGTCGTCAGCCAACCCTTTATTGCTTAAACTGTTGCCGAAGATGGCTTACCACAATTTTACTTTTACTCGTTCCTAATTGCCTCGTTTTGACAACACGCTTTTATTGCGGTCATAGTTTTTAAAAGGAAATATTTTTTTTGTTGCAGGTAAGATTTGGTGTTCAGATTGCAAGTGCTCGTTGGTAAGATTATTTTAAAAGATAATTTGTCTTTAATATTAATTACAAAGATTGAATACATCTTTCATACATACCTAGTGCTTTGTTAAGCACAACGAGTTGATTGATGATCGGTCCAATTCATTTCGTCCGAACGTGTTTTTCAATCGCATTGACAAATTTTTACATTGGCAATGACGCAGGAGGTTATTATGTTTCAGGTTCGTGTAACCTTGAACGACAAAAGTTACAACAAGCGGCCGTCTTTTGTTGGCTATTTTTGCCAAAAGTATCCCACCTTGAAAATTAACTGCGCGTAAGAAGATTTGCAAAAACGTGATACCTATTGTTTTGTGCGTGTGAAAGCAACGTGAATTTCAAACTTTATGTTTAATCAGTCTTGAGGGTACTAGGCATCTTAGTATTCTAGTGATATAATAAGCAGTAGTTGTTATGTTCGTTCATGATAATGATGATATACTTTTTATACTGAAAAGTTTATTTATTCGATTGATATATTTTTTTACCTGCGATTCATTCTACATCTTTGTAACAAAACAAAGTCATATTATATGTATTTTACTCATTAGCACATATTGAAAAAAAAAAAAAATGGCAAAAATTTTTTTTTTATTTTTTATGTATGTACACCGATTACGCCGAGATTTTTGAACCGATTTCCGTGATTCTTTATTTGTTCGATGCAGAATAGTTGCCAATTGGTCCCGTAATAATTTGGTTTAGTTTGACCCAGTACTTTTTATGTTTTGAGCATTTTTATATATTTCATTTCATATTTGTTACTTGGATGACATGATATTATTTTCCTTTAAAAACTGTGAAATAAAAACTTTCTATAAAAAAAATTAAAACCGACTTCAAAACACTAAAAAGCAAAAAATTAACCTTTTGGAGTCGGTGCAAGCCAAGGCAAGAAAAATAAAATAGTAGGACCGCAAAGTAGAAAGCTTTGGCTGGCACCGACTCCAAAAGGTTAATTTTTTGCTTTTTAGTGTTTTGAAGTCGGTTTTAATTTTTTTTATAGAAAGTTTTTATATTAATAATTCCAATCATTTTATTCAAAGTCTACAAAATGATAGCTTCGCGAGCTTCAACCTTAATTATTATCATTTATGGACGTCATTGCAATGATCGATTCTATTTCAGTTTGAAAATCAATTGTGCTAGCATCGCAGCCTGGCTTCCTGTCAATTATAGGATTCTAAACTAAAAAAAGCATACATTGCATCCAACCAGTCCATATTACGAATCGTAACGAGACAGGCTAAACCGGGATAACTAGATACCAGCGGGATAGAATGCCTGGACTCCGTAACTCATAATGCGGGCAACAGCCAAGGGCGTTGGAACTGTTTGTTGACATTACTCATTGTTAGTGGCTTCACTTGTCTTGTTAGTTGCCCAAGACATGTTGGCTGACAAAAACATGTTGACGCTTGGGAACTTGCGTTGAGGTAATTGCCGATTGTTTCGCTATTGTGATCCGTTACAATTGTCCCTACCAATTCAATGCTGGGACTATTACGAAAAAGTTTATTGATCTAGAACTTCATAAGAATTTCCGTTGAAAAACATAGTTTATTTTAATAGTTTTATTTAACAGGCTGTAGACGCTAACTTTATTTTAATACTTGTGAAAAGTCACACTATACCATAAAATCTGTTAAGAGCCGAATAACTCGCAGATTTAACAGAATGGAATATTAAGGATGTTATTCTTCGTTGCTAATTGACAGTGTTATTTGCGTCTAATAAGCGGTAATTTATTTGTTGTATCGTGCAATAATTGTAGAAACGCATGTAAGTAGCAATGTTACGCGAGCTATATTCAATTATTAGCGAATCCCCATCATTATGATTCATAGAGCAATGCTCTGTTATTAGATGTTACTAGTTTGATTAGCTAATTCAAATATAAATTCTGCTAATAGAATTCGAGTTTAAATTAGTAACCAAATTATTGAATTCTATACTACAACCGACTCCTTAATTTGTTTCGAAGCCAATATTTTATCTATTTATGTGCATAATTATTATTGTTGTGTGGTTTTAGGCAAAGTTCTCGTCCAACCCTCTCCAATCTTATAATCTCCGTGTGCCGGTCTATTCAAAGTTTTTCAAGCTATCTTCACCATATCTGAACGGGTTTCCTTATTATCATTAATTTTATGTATTTCTTTAAATTCATACAAAAATAGTTGACGTTTAAATGAATTAAGTTTTGTCGATCGACATTAATAGCCTTAGGCGCCAAAAAGCTTTGCGACTTATTTTTAAGGCGGTACCCTGACCGAAAGTGGCGCCACGTTGAATTTTATTTAATATCGTAATTCTAATTCACAATTTTAATAAAACTTTACGTGGAATTTTTAGAGCCCATAGTCTAGTATTTTTAGACGGTATCATTACATTCCCTCGTAGTCACTGCTAGAAGTAGATAGCAAAACTGCTAAAAGTGGCCGTTTTTGACACATTTGCTATCTACTTCTACGAATGACTATGACGAGATGTAGCGATACCTTCTAAAAATACTAGACTATGGGCTCTAAAAATTCCACGTAAAGTTTTATTAAAATTGTGAATTAGAATTACGATATTAAATAAAATTCAACGTGGCGCCACTTTCGGTCAGGGTACCGCCTTAAGTAACTAGATCTTGTTATAAATTACATGTTTATTCCAGAAGTAAGCTTGAGGAAAACTCCGCTTAAAATGCCTAGAGCTCTTTCCTCGTATGATGGCCATAATGTTCAATCAAGATAGGTGTTACCTAACATATGTTATACAAACGAGCTCACGTCTTGTTCCGTGAAATTTACAAATCTACGTGATGCCGCTCGGCTCGTGTCTTGAAGGCTTTGTTTGAAAGGCTTCATATACGTCTAGGTTTCTGTGCGAATTGTGTAGTAAATTATTCAGTACTAGCGCCCGCTCGCGGTTTCACCTGCGTGGTTCCCGTTTCCGTGGGAATATCGGGATAAAAAGTATCCTATGTTCATAACCAGGCTATCTACTATCTGTGTACCACATTCCATCAAATCCGTTCTGTAGTGTCGGAGCCTATTCAATGCAAATAAACAAACAAACAATCAAATCTTTCCTCTTTATAATATTAGTATAGATAAACCCTTACTGGCTTAGTCTTCGAATATTAACTGATAGTAATTACCTGTAGGTGTAAGAGTATATCTCACAACCAAATTTTTGAACAATTGCCTCTTATTATTTTGTTGATCACGATGGTTTTACTAATAAGACTTAAAATGAAGCCGACATTTTGCGCGTATCTTTTAAGTTGAATATCCTTTTGTAGTACGAGTTTGGTACAATTTGGTATTTTAATATCGCATGCCGACGCGGGAACGAGGATATCATTGTAAAGGTCACTTGGCTGAGGAGAGACCGGTCAACCTTGGGCTGCGGTTCACTTTCGTATACTGGGCCCTTCGTGCCCTCATTTCTCAACTGTTTGCTTTGTTGTACAACCTGCTAGGTGTGAGTGCAACTGATGATGTTGGACTTTTTGATTTGTCATTCTCCTGGAATGACCTTCCTGGTGTAAAAACTTATTACTGTTTTTTTTTTTTTATTTTATTGATGCTCAGTCGGTTCTTCCTTATTCCATTTCATTTAAATTTTTTGGAAATCATCAACTATAATTTTCTATTTCTTAGCCACGACGACGTTGACTAAAAAAATTATGGAATTGAAAGCTGTCTACAGTGTCTATGAATAAATTATTGAAGTCATCATCATCATTTGTTCTTTGGATGAGGATGACGACCATACTGATGCCGTTAAGGCTAGAGTGGTTGCTTAACATGATTAAACAACAGGAACAAAGGTTTAGTATGGTAAAGGTTGAATTAAAGAATATTTGAAATTTTAATCACTGTCAGTAGTAAATGTAGTAGTAGGCACTTCACAGTCGTATTGTATTTTTTGGTAGCTACTTATGTTAATGGGATATAATATCTAAGTATACAATATAGTATAAATTCTTAAATACATAAATACTTCTATTGTGTCAATTCCAATTTAACGTTAACTTAAAGGAAAACATTTCCAATATCCCACGTAGCAAATATAAGAACGCTAAACGAAATCTTTTCCAGGATTTGAACCCAATGGAAGGTATTGAATTTCGAATAGTTTTAGTTTTATAACTCGATTTCTGTTACGAGACGCTTTGAGGGATCCCGCACGGACAAGTATCGTATAAATTTTAATATAACTGGTGAGGGAATTGATTCTGCATCAAGGCCGAGCGATCTAGTTTACTTGCTGTAGCAGAGTATACTCAACTTTTCAGGTTTAAACCGGATATTTCTTTCTATTGATATATCTGTTGGTTTAAATAATTTGATCATTCAAAGCAACTCTTTGTTACATTATATCACTGAAGTACTTAAACTAAAATGTATTCAATTTGAAATTTGTTTATTTTTGATTGAAGTTGCAACGTCGTTTAATTTAAACAGAGCAGTTATCTATTTGGGTAGTCCTGGAGAGCGAAAGATGATAACTAGGAACCTATAACTTCGTATTGAAGACGTAAAACATTTTCCATGGTGATGAATACTATCGGAACTTTAAAGAAATAAAACATTATATAACTTGGAAAATCAGAAGGAGTGTTCATTGCTATGCATTCCATAGGATCGTTTAAGGTTGTTAGATATGTAATATGCTAATCATCGTGTAGGGCATACCACGCCAGTTCGACGCGGCCAAGGATGCCAGGAGAAGGGACGGTATTGAGAAACGAAACGCTATAATGCCGTTATTATTTTCGTGGGTTTTAAGCACTCCATTCGATAGAATGGCGATTGTTTACTAGTCAATACAGAGTTATTGTTTTGTAATCGATCCTCGTATACTGTTATTGATACTATCGGGTATTGCGCAGACACCTAAGCACCGTTGGTATGATTCTTAAGCTCCAACACTTTGACATGACTGTGTGTTTTAAATCTTCAGTTGTCTATTTCAATGTTTGACATTCTTAGATTGGTACATAACACAGTTGTAATTTTATAATACTGTTTGTTATGACATATTGAATTGTTCATGTATGTCTGCATCCGTATCTAGATTATTATAATTGTATACTTTATTTTGTTTTATTTTCTGATTACTTTAGCTACTTAAAACATCTTTCCTTTCACATCCTCAATAATGTTTTGTTCAAGCCCAATTGCTTATTATAAAAATACTAACGAACTACTTTTGATAACTGATATTTAACTTGAGCATATTAAAAAAAAGTAAAAAGTTAATAATAAATATTGTAAAAACTTTTTTCCTTTGTTTCAAATCCTGTATGTATTAATACAGATAAAGATACAAATAAAGATTACAGATTCATAAAGCGGACTAGTTGCATTATATTGTTGTTTTTTATTATTTGTGTTAAATTAGACACATATTCATGCAGTGTGGTAATGTGTCACGGTACGGTCACGTTCTAAATAACCCACTTGTATTATATTTCATAGTCTTTGTGTCGCGAATCATGACAACGCTTCTGTGCCTGTCAGTATCATCGTTCACATTGTGCAACAGATGTGCTGAGCAGGCCGTGTGCTTGTTCACAAGGGATTACCCAACCAGTGTCAGTTGCGGTCGATTTCCTAAGTCTCAGAAGCGGCATGTGGTTTTTGCCTATGCGTTCGGGTTGCTCGATTTATGAAGCCGTCTAGTGAAAGTGCGGTACGACGCTTACGAAACGTCGCATTCGTTCCAGAACGCATGGGGGCTGACAGTGATCAAAGTATCGCAGGAGTGCAATCAAATGATTCACGCTAGGACAAGACCAGTCATAGGATTCCAGTTTGTATGTTGGTTAACTACAGCGCGAAATTGTTGTCCGTTTGGATGCACTTTCAAAGGGGACATCTGATGTACCGTACCCACCGGACCGCGAATCCGGTGACATGCCCCTACGCTCAACTGTCTGTCTACGTGCATTCTGGTTATTTCCACTCCCTTATTTTACATATTAAGTTCAAAGCGGAATTTTTCTTGGCAAATGGATAATTTGATCGTGTTGATCGATTTAATTTACTATTCCTGCCTGAAAATGCATATATAAACGTTATATTTAGCTTGGACACGTCTGTAGTTATTTCCACCGAAACGTAGATTG
The DNA here is from genome assembly GCA_910589605.1 of Chrysoteuchia culmella. Taxonomy (NCBI): domain Eukaryota; kingdom Metazoa; phylum Arthropoda; class Insecta; order Lepidoptera; family Crambidae; genus Chrysoteuchia; species Chrysoteuchia culmella. The sequence goes on along the minus strand of OU342654.1, from coordinate 4,803,444 downwards.
ATTAATTTCCGTCCGCATTCGAGCGAGTGACTGAATTGCTCATTCCTCAGATGAAACTACCTATCATCTAAATGAAAATCTGCTTCAATAATATAAATTATGAGTTTTTATATAAAGTTAGATTTTTTATGTAATATCTAACATGTCGATTATGTTTATGTATAAAGTGTCAAGTACCAACCATTTATCTCCAACTTCATGATTTTTATCTAATCTCTAAAATTCGTCGTGCACATTTTCATTTAAGTATTTCACTATGTTACTTCATCCGTTTCACGTAATTTTTAACGCGAAAATATAGGCTTCAATTCCATATGCTACTGAGGATACGCTATTCTGAGCTACATGCCAAGCAATGAGTCATCCATCTTGCCGTAAAAGTTCTACAAAACATTTTTGGCCCTGACTTCGCATGCGTAGTTTTCCTACAATTTCCTAGAATCAAAATATTGTGATTCGTCAAAGAGATGTCAGTTTTATGTCTACATTATTGATAGGAAAGTTGCCGAAAGCGACATAATATTAAAACGTCGGTTTTACCAACGACTAGGTATTCGAAAAGATATAAAATTAAGAATGATAGACCAAGTAGTGTTTGTGCTTGGCGTTATTAACTTTGATTTTACATTATTTGAGCAGTTGTTATTTTATATTCTTACTCGAAAGTTTATATGAGCAAATTACATCTAAACAAAAATAAAAACAATGATTGATTCGGCAATTGTTTTCATTTAAAATCATCCTTCTTCACAATCGTTAAATCGCGCCTACACACATCCAAATAATCTTGTGTTAATGCTTTCCGTAAGGAGAGCTTAACGAGCTTTGGGGAAAAAGATGAAAGTGTCAGTTTAAACTGGGCGAAACGCCAGAAAGATAATGGCTACGAAAACTAATTATGGCGATTTGTTTGAGTTATTTTTTTCATTTTGCTTGAAAGCGATATCGATAATTGCATGACTTCGATCATATCCAGCCTTGTTAGATTGGTTTTCTTCGTTTTTATTCTAAAGCAACCTATGATGAATCAAATATCATCTGGTTCCAATAGTTCTGAAGTAGACAGATATTCGCAAACTAAGGCAAAATCTTTTGTATTATAAAACGGTCCAGCTATTAGTTTTAATAATTTACCGAGTTACGGTGTTAGCTATCGATGGCGGGTGTTGTCTGTCTGGTGGGTGCGCACGAAATATCTCGTATAATTACGATCTCGACGAGCTCCAATTCGTGAGTCACGGCCGAGTGAAATGGCACGCGGTCCATGAACACGCCCGTTCATTCAATTATCCCGCGTGATGTGAATGTAAATCGTCATGTACCACACGAATTTTGTCATCCTATACAAAACTAAAAGCTTTCACCTTCCATTGGCAAACCATATGTTTCGGTATTCCGACTTTCGTTTCGTAATCACAATCACGATTCAGATAATTCCTTATACGGGATTCATTACTTATATGTATACGATAGTTGATGTACGCTTAATTTATACGTACATTGAATTATCATTATTTTGTCGCAGCGTCAATGGGTGTGGGCTGATGGTAACGGTGCGTTGAAACTGGGACGCATCGACTCGTACGTAATCCTATTATGAGCTCGTTAACGTAATCCCACTGGGACCTCAATATTTTATAGATGCTATTTTCGACATCTCTAGCAAGATTGATGGATTGATGGCATGATTCTTTCTGAAATCAAAAGTGCAATGGAATATACTAAAGAGCAAGAAAGTAGGATCTGTCTCAAGTCCCAATTAACTGGTTTCATTCTTATTAGATACGCTTGATATCATGTCTAATGCTACATCGACATTACTCATCAGATTATCTTATTAGTAGAACAATTACAGTTGTTGTTCATAAGTTACAGTGCGTTTTAGGCTAGCGCTAGTGCGCAGATAGTTCACAAATCATCAACGCATCACATCTTTTAAGACTGAACCTAGCATATTAACACTTTGATTACTGTTTATCAATTTAACTTGATGCTTTGTGTTGTGTGACACAATTTTATCCCTAACGCTTTCAAATTTGTAGCGAATTCGTGTTTTTGTAGTTCGAATTTCATCAACGAGTTGACAAACGATACGGTGGTTATCGTGCGTGGGCGTCGTCGTCGTCACGATACACCTTAGTTTGTTCATGATAAGAATAATTTCCCGTCGCATTCATTGCATTGCTCGTTAGTTGTTAGGGTATTGCTTGCTATGATACTCTGGAACGTGTAGGTAATGGAGATCGCGCGATTATTGTTGGTATTCCGAATTGGGTGTGCCCGCTACGTTTTGATGTAGGAAACAAGTAGGTAGTGGTTTGGTATAATGAAAAAGTCATAATATTAATTAACTTTTGACTCCTAAGAATTATAGTCTTATAAATATACTTTATTATTGATCCAACTTATTTTTTTTTTTTTCTCTTTATTTATTTAGGGGCTTTTACCTATATTCAGGTATGTCAGCCCCATCATAACCTTAGCTTACAATTACTTACACAATAGTTAATAACAGGGAAGGAAAAAGTCAATGATGCAAGTATATGGAAATTACTTCTTGAAACAATTTGGACCACGGTCAAGTGGCGGGTTTGTTACGATCACCCGTAGGAGGCAGTATAGCACACACTGCAGTGCATCTATGGGAAAAGAATACCTGTGGTGACCAGTGGACCCACCATTGGGACCGAGCGATGAGACCGTAAGAGGTAAAAAAAAACCTAAGAATGTGTACGTACAGCTTGGAATCCATTGATATAATTGAAAGTCAAATTGTCAGCAACATTAATTCTAGCCATGTGCAGTCAAGAACTCAGACCAAAATAAACAGTAACCTCGTTTCTGTATAAGCTCATGGCGACTCTCCGTAAACCGCGCGCGACATATGCCAAGGGCGTAAAGTCCCCATCTTATTACATCCTAAAGCGGTTGCAGTCTGATATCTCTTGGCTGTAAACACTCAGGCTTGTTAGCATTTTGATTAGGTTTTTAAAATATATTTGTAGTGATAGTATTGAAATACCTGATGAGGCAGACTACACAACAAGCTGGTCTCCGATAGGCCTAAAGCTTAACTTCTTTCAGGAAATGTAGCATAGCTATAATTTTCTACTTACGGGCTGTAATTCTGTATTTCATTAGGGTTTACTATGCTGCTGCATCGTCTTGGCTGTTCAAGGTTCACAAACCCCACCAAATTGAATCTACCTGATTTATATAGGTTATCTATTTTCACCAACAAAAGAGTGGAAATTCTGGTTCACCTAAGTGTCTGCAAACATAGCAAGTGCATATATATTTTTTTGTCTTAGTTTTTATGTTCCTTTCCTATCGTACGGGTGTGGGATGGGATCTAAACGTCAACTGTCACTGCTCCACCGTTCCATGATACATGTAAAGTTCAACTCGCTCTGTGCATGCTAAGAAGGCAGATTAGTCATGCGATGCACTCCTATGCCGTCGTCGTTCACACGCGTCGAACGCCGATCTGCGTCCGATAATGGTCACAATAGACGTTCCGACACTCGTTGCAGTTTTACCACTGATATGTTTTAACGTGTGTAATGTGTAAGTTATACTGGTATTAAGACGCATCCACAGCGCTCGTATACGTACGGTACAGTAATAAGTTTAAAATCCTGACTGTCCCAAACAAAACCTCCATTAAGCAAAATCATCTACAAAAAAACCTTACATTCTATCACCACTTACAAAACTACCTAGGTTTACATAACGTTTTTGACAAAGTCGTCGTCGTCGTCTCAGCCACATGATACCCACTGCTGGGTATTATAGGCCTCCCCAAAGGATCTCCACGACGATCGGTCCTGCGCTGCCCGCATCCAGCGGCTTCCCGAGACCTTCACCAGGTCGTAAACTCTGGTAATTACAGGTCGACACCAAAACTTTGCACTTGTCATTCGGTCGCTTCCTTCTAAAATGTACCGAAAATTTAAAGCGATGTGTTAACTATACATAAAAAAAATTTTAAAACATTGGATATTCTGCTTCATATACAGTCGGTTCTCTTTAACCTTCCATTAGGAAGGCTAGTGGAGACATTAAAAATTGCTGCTGATGATGATACACAGTCGGTGAGTAGATAATTTTGAATGTAATATCATATATGTTGGTACTGGTATTCAAACGTTTTAACCGCCTCTGGTCTAGTGGTACAATCACCGGTATCAGACCCAGGGGTCCCGGGTTCGATTCCCGCGGCGGTACATATTGTATTCGGTTTGGTTGGTGGTAGGGCTTTTAAGTCCGCCTGGCTAGCTACCACCACCTTATCTAAGCCTGACGCCCCATAACAACAATGTTTTCAGCATTGTTGTGTTCCGGCAGATCGAGATAAGATAGCCAGTTCCACAGTGGTTGAGGATTCCGGGAGAGGCTTGCTTCCATCTTTCAGCATTATCAATACTTAACATCAGCACACCGACCGCCTAACGGTATAGCTTGTGGTATCGCTATAGCTATCGATTTTTTAAACCTCTCGCTGACGCTATCACTTTTATACTAAAAATGCAATATTTAATCGAATAGATGAAAAGAAATATGTAGGAATTAGACAAAAACCCTATCGAAATAAAACAACTTTTACGGATATCAAACGCGCTATATTTCCACGAACTAGTTGTAGTTGTCCGTATTTTTAGGTTTTTTAGGGGTTTTTTGATTTTCCCGACGTTTCGGCACCGTTGTTTTATTGGCAAGTTGTTTTATTTCAATGAACAGTGTGCGCCAAAACATAAGATGTACGTATGAAAAACCCTATCGTTGAAGGGTTTTGAAGTTTGATAGCTATAGCAATAACACAAGCTATACTGTTAGGCGGTCGGGGTGCAGGGGGGTTACTCTTGACGGGATCGCGTTGAGATCGAGATTGAATGTCAATAATTATTACTGATTTTCGACGTTGATTCGATTTTAAGTGCCGCTAAAATCGATTAATAGAGTACAAAGTTACTTTATTTACTAATTTCAAGTATTAATTATTAGTTTTATTACTTATTTTCAGTCATTATTACTGACGTTTGACATTAATATAATCTCGATCTCATTGTGATCGCGTCAAGAGTAAGGAGCCAGGTATGATGAAGGCTAAGAGACTCCCCGTGTCGTTCATCAAAAAAAAAATATATATATATATATATACAGTACAACAAAATTAAATGCATTTAGTAAGCAAGCTTGTATAATTTTAATATTTACTTTAACCACGGTATATTGGATACAACCATTATTAAATTGAATGGCTACCTACAGTGACCAATCCGGTATGTATTGTAAGATAACATCACGTTTAATTAACCTATCACTGACGTTTCACTTCTATCAATTACACATGGAAATTTTCTTGTTTTTCATGAATATATTCACTGGCTGCGTTTTAAATTGTTTTTTAAGTTGTTGTATCTCGGTCGTCCTTGTTTTATACCAGTCTAACGAGAGCTGTGGGAATCAATAAATAACAATATACATTAAATTTTTCGCATTAATCGTTCAAGGGTTTAGTATTAAATTTAGTATGTCTTTAAATATTTTGACATTCATTGATGCAAATATCCATCCACTCGTATATCTTCTATGGTTATCTTGTCTATTTTTTAGGCTTTATTTTGTTTGTTTACAACTATAAAAGAATCAATGCATGTGTGAATGGGACTTAATTTCTATGGAAGTTTAAATACGATGACTATAGTTGTTAGTAGAGCTATTGTTGAGCTCCTTGTTTTCTGATACATAAACCTAATTTCACGCTTGGAATAAGTCTTTATGATTGCCAATAATCTTTATCATCGCTTGATTGAAGAGAGAAGAAACAATTATTATTCTTTTGTTTGTAAGATCCTCTTCGTCAAACAATCAATCATCAAATAAAGACTCGATAGTGATCTCTCTTTTCGTTAGTCTTACCGAGGATTGTTTTCGGTTCAATGACCCCGATTTCAGTATTTTGCTGATTTGTTGTAAAAAATCTTTGTCGAAAAAATCGTTTTTTGTTCGACAAAGGTTTTGTAATTAGATGTGTAGTTAGCAAACACCTTGTTATGTCCTCCTCCTCGATATGTCAACTCCACCTCAACAGTAGATAAAATAAATCGAGCCGACAAGTGGGCCCGCGGGTCCAGTTTGAAACGGGCCCAGTCGCAGGACCACTCACTTTTGTTCAGGTTTATTGTTGGGTAATACCTACCTGTTAATACCTACTTAGAAACTATGAAAAGTAAATACGAATTGTTCGTAATATGAACAATATACACATATATCGGTATTTGATCGTCCATGTCATTATTCTGTCATCATTCGTGTCAGCTTTGCCATTAGATACATTTTATTATTATTGCCGTGACTACTATGAACTTCTGACTCATTCTTTATCGATGGTTTTATGTTCTAACAAATTAAGTTAGTATTACTTTATTTGTTACAGGTATGGTGATATTTTGGAGTCTAATTTTCAGCACCTACGTAAGTCATACAATTGTGTGTTAAATTGCTCTCTATCCTTTCGACATTATCTATTTATTTGTCTGTACATTGACGATCCGAAAGTGATTTAAGTAAAATTTTACAAGTTTGTGGTTTGATGAAAATACCTACTGTTGCCGTTACTCTTGAGATAATAAAGAATCATAGGTATTGACAAAAAGTCTTATTTGATATTTAACATAATCAAACATTGATTATTATACTTAATAGATTTATCTGTTTTATGAATTTGTTATTTATCTCAAATCACTGAATAAAACGAAAAATGACAGATCGCAGTTTGTGATGGCAGCACGCTTTCTAACCGTTACGTCGTGCTGACAATATAAACTTTCTAACTATTGCCTCCCCTGAAAACAATCGCTCATTCATTTGCTCAATTCAGTATTCAAAATAAAACAAATAAGTTTTATAGAACGCATTAAAACAACTGCTTTGTAACGACAACTAATGGGTTTCAAACTTTCAATAGCGAAAAAGGAGAGAAGGTACTTCAAGGGTGGATGCAATGCACCATCTAACTTTAAAGATACATGTTACTTTAAGGGCGGAAAAAATATAGGATTTGCATATTTGTCAACCAACAATCTGTTACCGATACCTGTTGCAACTGCAACTCAACCCAAGTAGTTCTAATATTTTGAAATCTTCATGTTATTCATAAATGTATTATGTAGACCATAACTAGGTTAGATACTGTCTAATGCTGACGTAGTACGTACAAGCCAACAACACCCACCTACATAATTAATAGGTCAAATGAAGCGTTTACTCCAGCAAACTTCCGCGTCTCAATTACTCGCGACGAGCGCGTGACCTCGCCTATACTAGCTAGTAGCTATGAACTACCAACTAAATTCTACGCAACATTAACAGCATTAATGAGAACAGATTCTTTATTATCATAAATAATGGCCTCGTTAACATCAGCCTACCATCGATTGTCGATCGATAAATCGTGGAACGTAACGTATACTAATCAAGATCTAAGCAAACTGGGCACGCACGAATGGTTTTGAAATCCTTTACGTCCAACACATAAAGTCTATCTGGATCCTTTGATCGCATGCCTGGTTCATTTCAAATTAAACTCTCGTACACCAAGATGTTGGTTTCAGTGAATTATGTGCATAAACGATCTTTTATCTGTCTGTTTTCGAATACAAGTACCATTGTTTGAGTCAACGATCCTTGAAACGTCGGCCCTCTCGTCTCGTTCACTAAAGGGGTCAAAGGAGGAAAAAACTCGTAAAAGAGCTTTCTCTTGTGGGAGGTGAAAGTCGATTTGTCCTTGAGTCCCCGTGTAAGTTGGAAACGATGGGCGGGAAGTGCTACGGCTGTTAGCTGCAGCCATTGTGCATAATTACAAAGGTTGTTACTACTACTATTTCATAATAAGTACACGTCAGACTAATGATGATAACTGGCGTTTCTAAAACAAACCCAATTTCGATGTAGTTAGAGGTTTATATAGGTACTATGAGCCCACCTGTCTGAGAATAATGAAAATTACTATAAGTACCTCATTTCATATTTTTCTTAGAGTACTTCCGATTTTTATAATTTCCTATCTAATCATAGTTGTTAAGCGAAAATATAAAACGTATGTCTGTCAAACCCCAGGTAACATTAGCATGAAAGAGACTAGGTACACACTGTTTAACCACGATAAGACGTAAGGATCTTTGTAGAAAGAAAACCTACAGAAGAAGCTCAAATGTATATCAGGATCATAAAACAATTTGCTCGAATAAAACAAGTAAAGAAACACTCGCGCATTGAAAATGAATTTGAAAATCAAATGTTTCTGTGGGGTTTAATAAATTTATACTCTAGGGTTCGTTGCCTTTAAGTTATCAATTTAGAAACAGTTGCTCGTTCCGTTATCGTCCGCATAGCAAGTTACGATACAGATAAGGCTTTTCAAACAAAAGATTTTACTAAAACAGAACGAAACGGTGGATTCAGACTTTTTACAAATCAAATCGATCAAATCAGACGGTACCGTTGAATTTTAAAATATGAATTTCCACTGGCAATGTTTGTGTCACAGTTGCGTATAATTTAACTAAGAACAGACGTGACATTTATACTATCAGTAAGTTTTACTGCCTAGTTTCGCCTATTAGCGAAATGTTCAAGCTTATAAAAACACGAGAAAATTTATGTCACTTATAAAATTTAATTTGCCCCTGCAGCTATTAACTGTAACAACCCTTTCTCTTTTATAAATTATTGCTGCAACTAATTGTGTACTAAGTAGTTTAAAAACTGACACCATTCCGAGTCGAGTTTAGTATTTATAGAGGCAGGGCAACAGAGCTGCGACACGGACGGCTACCTGAGGGTAAATGACCATCTGACCCATATACACGTCCCGACTTTCACCGGAGGCCGTTCACCCGGGAACCGGCGCGTAAACACCCGTTCCCATTTCAAAATTGGAACTGTTGAGCGAACGTCCATTAATTGGGGACGCATTCCAATTAAGACCTCGTTACGTACTGCTCTTACGCAATTAGCATCGTCCGGCGAAGCGATGAGAACGCCCGTGTTTCGTCCAGAAATTGGTCCATTTGATGAATTTAAAAGCTGATTAACGTAGGTACTACCTTTTGTGTTAGAACACCGTTCACCGTACCAAAAATTATCGCCATTCGTAAGGTAGCGATGTGCTTATGACCCGCGTGGTGGGTCATGTCCTTCAAGACTACGGTAATGAGTCTCCTCGTAAGGACATTCTGAATAGACGCCATTAAAATGGCAGATGATGATGACGACGACCATAATCAGCATTTTCTAATTCATATCTCAATCATAGAATTTTCCCCCAATGCTAAATTCTATAAAGACTTCTCTTATAGCAAAACACATGAAACGGCTATAGTTGGGGACAATATGTCCGGTTCATCACTTTCATAACTTCAATTAATTGTGTTATACAGATCTTCTGTTTTTAAGATACAGCCACTACTTACGTAGTTTCAATGCAGTTAGTTTTTATGAGAATTTCTATTATCTCAGGAGGGTTTTGCCAGTATAATATTTATTGTTGCTAACGTTTCGCACTTATTAAATCATCCCATTACCTACTTGCATTGTTGCATGTCACATTATATCGTCTACGCCTATCCAAGTATGTTTCCCACAAGAATCGAATCTATTGCAAAACAATCTACTTTTTGTTATCCAAGTTTTACAGGATGTTGACAATCGTTCTGTGTGTAGAAAGAGATAGATCTGTTTATGAAATCAAATCAATTTATATGCTGGATTAGACATTAAAACAGAACTCTAGCCGTGCACATTAGTTTTCATTCCTTTTTACTATTATTTGTGGTCCAAGGCATAAAAACGATTTGCAATTTTGTCAATGTTATTTTATATTTCTCCTTATTTTATTAGCTGTCCATCTGTATTCTGATTCTTGATCAAGAAAGTGGAGTCTCCAAAGATAAGCACCTGTCAAATATAGAATCCAAGTTACTGCCACAAATGTTTAGATAAATTTTTCGAAAATAGATTGCGTTACCATTCGCAATGCGTATTACACAAAATAACATAATTTTACGGCATCCTACGGAGAAAGTATTTCAATAATAGACCCTCACAGAATTGAAAGTAGATTTCAATTCAGATGCAACGAAAGCCTTTACACGCTGCGTAACACGCGAGTTTGGATAAAGAATAACCAAAGCACTTTCTAATTCGTTTTCGATGGCATTGTCATTCTTAGTCCGGGACGCAAAAAAGAAATGAAAGATCAAAATAATAACAATTTGAACTGACTTTTCTGTTTTCTTTTGAATGATCAGGATTTTGATCTAGAGAGGTGATATGAGAAGAAAATTTTAATATTGTTATCAACACGTACTTACTTTAATTCATCAAACCCGAGCCGAGAACACTGAAATATCTATTGTGTCTCATAATCCGTGGCCTTATAGTTTAATAACAAATTACTTAAAACCAAATACTTACCAAATCCAATTTCAAAAGTTGCAGTGATTAATGTTCTTTAAAAGTATACATTAACGATGTTGTTATATATTCATTAACGATGTTTTATATATTTGATACGCATATAAACTGTCAGTATGTAACATCACAATAAAGATATTTATTTTAGTCGAGAATGCTTTACCAAAGGTTAAATACCTGAAGGAATTCTCCTGAAGGAACCTCTTTGCTGTGTAAATAAACTATAAGTTTTGCTGCTACTGTTTTACGCTACTTATTTTAAATACAAAATCTAGTTTCTATTGAATTAGTTAATAAACACTTAGATTTATAAGCTATAAAAATTAAAAACCTTCATAGGACTGGATACAGATATTTCATTTTAACAATCGCGTCTCATCCGAATTTACCTAAAGAAATACGACCTCAGTCCTCAGACGTTTTAAATTTAATAAAAAAAAAATAAGATTCGTTGTCTACGCTATAAAATTTGCAGCTGCTACCGCCAGTGTTAAACTGGCATCTTTAAAGGTAAACCGGGTCCTCAGAATCGAAGGGACAAGTGGACCTTGAGGTGACGGCTGAAGCTGTCTCGGCCGACCGCAGAGGCAATATACCTATATCTGGTGTAGAGCCTTCAACTAAACAAGGTTATCGAAAACCGACACGCTTTTAGCGGATGATTGTATTGTTGTGATGTTGATCAGTCTACAATTATGGTTCAGATATGGCGCACGCACGATCTAAACAGTTTCTTCAATTCAATTATTTCCTATAAAATCATATATAATACAGCCAATAAAAGAAATGATAAAATATTTATTGCTGTTGCTACATATTCTCTATTGCGCAAGATATAGAAAACAAAAGATGTGGTAAATTTTAAATAGAAAAATATTGAAAAAAAAATGACTCGGCCACAAGTGAATTCTCAGACGGGAATCGAACCCGCGACCTTTGGAAATCCGGTCCAATGCTCTAACCGAGACTCGGTAGCTCAGCGGTTAGAGCATTGGACCGGATTTCCAAAGGTCGCGGGTTCGATTCCCGTCTGAGAATTCACTTGTGGCCGAGTAATTTTTTTCCAATATTTTTCTATTTAAAATTTACCATAAGTATAAAAATAGCATTGAAAAATGCAAAAATTACAAAATCACAAAAGATGTGGTCAGGAAACTGATGATTTTAATGAAATTTTGTGTGCAATATTTACCCCGATCAATATTGACACATTTCATTGCGGTAAAATCTCTCATGTGATGCAAATTGTCCTGGCAGGTACAAACACGTAATCAGGGTAGTTATTTGAAATAAAAAGGTTTTTCATAAATGATATTTCGTTGTACTGACTTTGATCATACCGAGCTATAACAATATTAATAACAACATGTTATAGGCATCTATTACATATGAGATGATAACGGTCTTCTGTAACATAAGGCACTTATACTCTCTTCGAGTCATTCATCGGCATTAACTCTGCCATCGAATGACAAGCCTAATGTTGAACAACTATCATAACTCAGTCACGATTTAGGGTTTCTAAATCGTATATGGTCCGATGTAATCTCATTTCCAATTCGCCAAACTGCATCGACAGATTCTATATTTTACCGTTAATTGGATGTTACCGTTCACCAAAACTTTATTGCACTGTCTAGTCGCCGCTTATAAACTTTTATCGTCATCGTTGTTTTTGAGAAATTCTAAATGATAACTATCTCGGTCATCACGAACGTGTACTGTTATAAAACATCAACTCGCACAATTCACAATTCGATTACTTCTTACATGCGCATCAAGATAATCTAAATGATTGAGATCAAATTCAATTTGAATAATTTTTGTTTTCTTAACATTTTGTTAAGTTTTCTTCCTTTCTTTCTGCGAAAGTTTTACGAAATTTCGAAAATTTTCGGATTTAGGTACTATCCCAAATCCCAAAGCGTTGCGTGATTTGAAAATAATTACATGCAAAAAATCATTTGATGGTTTCAATGTCTGTCAGTTAAAAAGAGCTAGAGTAATTATACCAATATCTGATATTTATTCAATAAGTGCTGTGTGTCATTCATTCTTTAACTGTGTACGATTAACGCCGTACTTATTAATGTTGTAAATAACAAAAAATGTATTAATAAGTTATTTTGCAATGTTAAAACTGCGGGCGCACGTCGCGTGCGCCTTGCGGGGGCGTCGCCCCAGTGAAAGTGTGAAAGTGAGGCGAATGCGCTTGCGCATCTACACTAGCAATATAATCGAACGCATATGCACCTCTATGATATATAGCGCGTGTCGTAGGTTAATAATAATGCTATAATAGTGTTTTGATCAATCCTATGCTTAGGTTTTAAAATATTTTTTTAGTTTTCGGCGATATTGGTGTAATGTATTTTGTGATTTTAGGATAATGAACCATATTGCTTCATTTGATCGCAATGATTCGTACTTGCATATTCCTTTTATACCTATTATAGCTTATAGAAATCTTACCACATTTATTTGATAGAAAATGTTTAAGCATGACGTAAATGAGTGACAACTTAAATAGCTTGCTTAGTTTTTTTTTACCGCTTTTTATTTTCTACTAGAGCGGAGCGGTGTTGCATTCGTAATTCACTCCGGGCTTCCTTTAGCAAATAAAGCAGTCACGTCCGTCACTAACAAGAGATGGTAAAAAATTAACGAGCCTCGCAAATAATGTATCTGGAGCGTGGTGGCTAACAGTCAACCGTTGTTTCCGCGTGCGGCCAACCTAACTAACGTGAGCTAGACGAGAGAACGTGAAATATACTTCCTACGCGGACTGCATTTTTTACCCCAAGACACTGTTTCTGTCTTCATCAGACTAAAGTGGGTCTCTAAAAGCCTCATTTCAGACTACGATAATGGCAAGTATCTTAATGGAATCGTGAATTCTGCTTGTTACTGGTGGAATGAGCCCTTTGTTCCTTCTCTAGCCAAGATTCTCTTTTGAAATAAATACTCGTTGAGACATTCTCACCTATGATGTTGTCAGACTATTGAACACTTTTGATTCTTCAATTTTCTCGAGATGTCATTACATTAAAACATAGCTTTACAATCACAACACAATGTTTCGAAATGTTCATGTGACACATCAATTTCTATGTGCAGAGTAATGACACAAAATTATCACTTCGTCGACTCATGTAATTGTACAGTAATCTTCGTCAATGCATTGAGATTCATCCTCCACACTAAACTATCCCTCATCTTCTAGCAAACAATAAAATAATGGTTCAGCAGTCATCACAAAGTTGCACAATACATAGTTTTAAAAACTTGGACGAAGCTTGACATATGGATGAGCCATAGGGCATGTGGAATGAACCGCAAAGCCATTGTGACATCACTCTAGCAGTCAACCGTAAACCATAACGATCATAAATATGCTGATGGCAGTCTTGTTAATTATTTTATGTTAATGCTTCCTTATATTTATGGGTTTATATTATTTTGTATTTCAAAAACATCCGATATTTTTACTTTCTGTTTAGTAGGTATATGATGTCTTTCTTTATGAATAAATGGCATGTTAGTTTTTATTTGACTATTTACAAATTGATTATTTGTTGGTGCTGTAGTTGTGATGAATCAATTTATTTAGCTGCGAATGCTGCGATTTTGCTATGCTGATACATGTTTAATATTTTTCTTGAAATTTATTCAGTGCTACAATAACAATTTGATATTTTTTATTGTAATTGAAGGCCTAAAGACTTGTGAAAAATGATTTTGAGAATTTAAGTATTAATCAAAATTGCAAATACCACAATCCATAGAAGGTTGTGCGTGAAAAGACGGATAAGCTCGAATAGCAGAATATTAATGATTTTTAAGCATAAGGAAGTACTTACTTGTAAAAATGTTTCTAATGTTGTTTACAAATTCAATGTGAAGATGTTATTCTCAGATAACCATAGAATGCTACCATGATTAGTAATACATGATGCTCACGCTTCGTGTCGCTCTCTCTATTGTGCGCCATATGACGTTTCACAATCTTTTGTGCCACCGCAGAACTCATCATTCTTTCATTGTAGACCGTGGCTGAACTTTTTGTAAAGCACGTCTTATCTGTCCCGCTCTGTGTTGGTTCTAGAGCATTAACTAATGTACCCTGTCTGTCAGATGATATCGGGCTCTCGTTAGTGGCATTGTAGCGCCCACGCTGTGTCCACTGCAGGCCTAATGGAACCCTGACAGGATTACCTATAAACGGCCAGATGAAGCGCTTCCTTTCATTTTGTGCTATTGCAATTTTGTAACGCAATGTTTACCTGTTACTTATTAGCACTTGAACTGTTAGATACGACACTTCGCCATCTTACTTTATGACATTCCTTTAAGTTCTTAGTTTTTTTTGTCAGTACCCGACTTGTTTATTTATGATCATCACGAATACTATAACCAGGAATTGCGAAGTGGTTTTTGAGATACGTATTGTTGCGTAGTCTCTAGTCTGCCACAAAAAGGAAAATTTTCCAAGAGCGTGTGAACAGATGCGCTACGAATATGCGTCCACGACAAAACAACGTTACACATCGATCTCACGCACAGATAGAGATATTATCGGTCACTAACCGACCTTTATCTGAATAAATATTCTTTACGTGTGTATTCTGTACTGAGTTTGAGGAGGCATTACTGTTAGTGAGAACATTCAAAAAGAATTTGTTGTTCCAAACGAAATCGCTCTCACTTTTTCTGAATGCTAAATCATTGCCATTGTTCCTTATGCGCTCTCGCGAAAGCGTTATCTAATATACTTCCCACTAAGGTTCAGCAAGCACAGCACTCCGACACAATGCTTCCACCGACATCAGTTCCGCTCTCTTGAATTGGGTAAGTGGTGCATTTGACGAAACTTCACTTTTTCTCTGACCTACTTTACCCAGTGTTGTTGAATTTACCAATCGGCGATCAGTTGTTTACAGTCGATTATCAACGCAGTTGGCCATAAAAGTCGATTTCCACGCCCTCTCTCAGGTACATTAGAGAGTTCAGTAAATTCTGTCTGGGGACTCACGAGGTCTTTTCACACGACGATCGGGAGCGAGACGAGCTAACTGGAGCGATTAATACTAGAATGATCCAAATTTTGAATATTTTGATACTTATTGTTTATAAATGTCACATTGTTGATTGTTGTCTTTTCTTGGTTGGGTCTTGATCCGAATTCTAGGTTACTTGTTGTCTCAAAAAAGAAAATTGGGAAAATAATTAGCCGGATGTATTGACTCGCGTTTGTACCCATTATGAATCACGGTGGTATTAATTAAAGCCACGATAACGAGGATATCCTTCATGATTTATGGGTGTCTTAAAACCAGTTTAAATGTGGATAAAGTAATATTTTACGCGCAAATATAGGGAAAACCAAGTAAGGTAAAAAGCAGAGTGCAGCAATATTATGGTTGCTATAAGAGCTACCATCATGTAGTAATTGTCTCATCTACTGCCGCTGCTTTCACCTCAATGCAAACAATTTCCCTCGTCTCTGAATAGCGTCCTGTGGTATCTCCACAATATTATGTACTCATATGGCAATACAGTCACAATGTTCACCCAGTAATGTGTGGGAAACGGGCGTTCCGACTTTTTTAATTGCCTTGTGTCGGTTGTATGGTATGTTATTATTGCGGGGCGTAATGCAACACGGGCCACAGAAGTAAGGCGTCTAGCTGTCTCCGGCCAATTTCGTTGTTAATTATCTTCCACCGGCTGGCTGACTGCTCGCGGCACGTCTGGGCCAGCAACTGCTGCCACGAAAGTAGGCAATGTGTATATCGCCTGGGCCGATGCAGAACGCCTGTTCTTGGATCCATATTTTCAATGCACAGCTGTTAGAGGTTGTTGAACCCTCTTGGTCTATTTCAGTAATTCTCGAGAAAATCTTAAGAGAACAACGACGTAATTACTTTAGATTAATTGATTTGTTATTGAGTTTAATATCGTCCATTCCAAATTTTCCTATTTTAATGACTATGACGCAAGATGAAGACGGTTCTTGTTATTTTTTCGGATCCTTGTGTATATAAACAAAAAAATTAAACAACAATGTTTTCTTTAAACTATTAGTTTAATATGATCTGCGACGGTTTAATTCGTTTAAAATTCACCGTGGCGAGATTGCTTCAATCTAGTTTGCCCGTTGTATTCTGTTTGCGTAGCGAATCCGGGTACCATCGCATTTGACATAGAGACTAATTAACTCTCCGAGGTCACTTCAGCGGTCTCGTTTTCACGCAATTCTCTTCCTTATTATGTTAAGGTCAACGCGACTAAGCCACGATGCTACATTCTCAAACCATCAAAAATAGATCTTTAATCTTTTCCAGTGTATAAGTAAGCTTGTTGATGCACTCTTGCCAAAATCCAAATTAAATTAATAATTTGATAGTTCACGGTACTGTAGACACAATAAGTGGTAAAAATTCATCAAGTTAGCAAATTCAGAGTTAAAGCCGCTATTTGCAGACCTACATGGTAATGAGGCTGGAAACACAGGCAACATTTGCCTTATCAGCTAATGTTTAACTCCAATATTAAAGTGAATTAAGTGTATGTTTATAACACTACTTAGGTTCCTCTTTGTGTGATCTAAAATTATTGTTTGATTTATCTTCCTAGTAAAATCAATTCTCAAACGTAAAACCTGTTTAGAAGCTGTGGGTCTAGGTCAAGTTTTAAGAAGTCGCTAATGCCCTTCATCTTACGGCTGTTCTTTATTAGTGAGCTATTATTGATACCCTCGATGATAAATTGATAACAAATAAACCAAAATCATTTTTATTATCATCAAGTTACTTCAGTCTACTGCTGGACATGTGCCAGTCCCATGGTACGTTGCTGAGTTTGGTATTTAACTCTCTTCTATTCACTGCCCGCTGGTTTGCTTACGTCATCGTTTCATCTAATCTCAAAAATTATAGTCAGTTCGCTCTTTATTAAATTTGTTACGAAGAGATCGTTATGTTCATCGTTTTTAATCGTGCTAATCATCTTATGTTACTTTTTACTAACTCTCTTTTCCAAGACATAGTGAGTCATTGTTAATAACAACAATACTCAAAGTATAACCTGTAATTTCGTCTATGATTTATGGGATGATATTCTAGCAACAAATGATTACAGTAATTTAGATAGTTGTTTGCGAATGAAGAGGTTATGGCTTACACCAGTCCACACGATACGTGTAAACTCTTCATTAGGTGGTCTTGTACATTTAATGTTTTTTTTTTATGTCAGTGCTCGCGTGAGAATTCTTTGATTTGGGTTCTGTTTTTATAACGACACTGTCAACAAAAACGTGTAAATTTTGCAATTATATTATCATCACACTCGTTAGTTTTTTGAGCATCCATTTCTTACACCATAGTTAAGCAGTCCAATTTGAACAAACGATTATACCTTGTGAATGTTCTGAACCAAACATACCTAAATAATAAAGTAGTAGTAGGATAGGACTAGTAGGAAATTATATTTGGGCACCAACTGCATTTATGTTTGAAATATTTAACTAACCTACTGATTCTTCAAATTCTGTAATTTTTTTATCACCGTTGTTTGAGAGAGGTGCCGTCATGGACATGATTTTTACGCCCCTCCCGTATAAAAAACACATACGCCGACTAATATTAAAAACAGTTCACGGGTGCTTGCTCCGAAATGATTTAATGATGAGCTTTCAAATCACCTTTCAATCTGAATCACCGACGATTTAATTGTTTGATTTTTTTGCGTGATTTTTTTCAGTCACGACCGGCATCTGTTGCCGCTTCGACTTTTTTTTTTAAGTAATTGACGTCTCCATAAATGGTATGCTCTGCCTGCACCTTGCGTTGTGATTATCATTCTTCTGATTATACTCCATTTACCGTCGACTCAAGAAAAATCACATCAACCGGCCCTTGGTAAACTTGAACCCTCTAGAGGATTCCTAATGAAGTAAACATGTTGTGCTGAAATTGATTTATTGGGAATATTAATAGTATATTAATAGGCCTTAAGCCCTATTTCAGTTTATTGCTTACATTCCCATCGACTTGGAGTTGCTAGTAAATTCTCGTAAAATTTATTTAATGAAGCACTTAAGTACATGTTTTAGGACAGTGTTTGGTCATATCATAACATATCAAAACGTCAAAATCTAGTTTTGATTACATTTGTTAAAATTTCATATCCTTTCCATCCTGTCTCTTTGACAGGATTTTTTTGTAGCTAAACTTATGCAGTGCCTTGAATGCTCAAAATTCGAATGTTCAACTTTCTGACCTGTAAATAATAGTTAAATCTTAATGACCATTAAATAATTAATAGTCTTTCACCCCTGACAACAGCTCTCATCAATTACGTTTCACATGTCACATACTAACTAGAAATGAAGATATTTTGTACTCCAAAGATTCTTAAATTAGGAGTCAATGCACTATAACATTTGCCCTGGTGTCAACGTGGCCAATCGACTGCCAGCGAACCCTCGTCAAGTTCGCAGCAATACCGACGTCTTTACTACCAGACGACGATCGTAGACGTTTTTGTTGCCATTACTCCGTGAGGTGCCTCCATTTAGCCATTACTCTCAGTAATTGAAGAAAAAGAATAAAGAGATGCCCCGCTTTGTAAGTGAACAAATAAAGAAAAAGTTCTATTGAAACATAAGCGTACTGTAAAACTTTTATTGTCATAGACGGATTTGCTATTCTCTGACTAGTGAACTCGTATTTTAAGGTAATCTAAATTATTTTGAAGAATTCTATCAGTATTCAGTACCTATATTCCCTCATTATCAGAAGACTAAGACTATGACTTTTTGAACGCATTACACGAGACTTATTGCCTCAAGGCTGAAATGTTCTGTTTACTGATAAAAGGCAACCAAACAGGATAGCAGATAGGCGTTTATAATACTCGTTCAATAATGATGTCACACGTCTAATATACTGTGTCTACTTATGAAGATAACACGCAGTCAGGTTATTCACCTCTTCGCGTAGGTACATCCAACATGGCCTGACAGAATACAATGACAAGCTTAGCCTATTTTGAAAGCGATGTACGCTGCAGGTAGGTACTTGACCTTTTGTGTAACTTTTGATAGGTGAGTAAGATCCACGTTCTACTATGGAAAATATTTGCTTTAAGGTTGAACACAACAGCAATCCTGCCACTAGGATTACTTCGAAATAGACAAAACTAAACTTGATAATCAGAACATTTCTTACTATTTCTTAACTTCACTTTAACTACTGACGTCCACTATTGAACAGTTTTCTGATTACAAGAATTCAAAATCATCGACTTCGACTGTGTTGCTAAAATTAAGTATTGATTTATATGTAATTTACGAGTTGAGGCGGAGAGTTCAGACTACATGTTTATGATGATAATGTATTAGCTCTGTGTAAAATACTACAACTGTGTAAGACAACTTATGGGTTATAAACTAAAAGGTGTTACTCCTCTTTAGAGATAATTTGAAGCGCTCATGGCCGCGCTTGACAGACTAATCGATCACGTTTGTATAGCAAAGTTCGGCCCGGTCAGGTGTCGGATGGGTGACGGTAAAGTGGCATTATAACAGCGCTTCCGTGCTTCGGAGGGCACGTTAAACCGTTGGTCCCGGCTGTTGTCATTTGATTACAGTCGTTAAGCCAAGTCAGAGGCCTTATAGGCGGCTTGATAAACTCTGACACCAGAGGTGGCCGCTAAGCCTCACCTGATAAGAAGAAGAAGAAGAGATAATTTAATTTAAGACGCTTTACGGAAAACAAATTACGGTTAGACATGTTACAAATCTGGTAATAAAGATATACATTTCTTCAAACATTTATCTAGATTCGTAAGGTTTCAGAAACACGATTTAATGATTTTGTCTCGACACTTTTTCTTGCCAAATGTAATGAATTTCGAAACTGCTAAAGCGAAATACCCTCTATGTTGTACCTAGTAACGCACCGATTAAAATTGAATGGTTTTGGTGCGAATCATCGAGTAATATAAGTAATTTATTGTTTGTACCATCGTTTCACCACGTGTAGGAGTTCCTGACTTATTAATAAATTAAACTTAATTTAAAAGTAAACCTTAAAGATAATGTTTTATTTGAAATATAAAAATACAAGCAATGTCAATAAAACTCCCACTTCGAATCCACAATTGGAAACCTCTTTTGGCTATTATTAGCAATCTATACGCAGTCATCACTTTCACTAGTGATCGATCAATCTTTAATCGCGTCACGCATTAATAGATGTCCATCGAGGTAGTGTTTGGTTTAATCTATCTTGTGTTCTCTACGAATTAGTTATTCGCTACATTGGTAAGTTTCGAAAACGAAACTTAGAAAACAGCACTTGATCGTGACCTGGTCAATCTTGGAATATTCAATGTAAAGCCAGTTTTCTCGGTAATAACATCAGATTTCGAAACTGATAAAACTAGTATTTAAAACCTAAGTACTACCTACCCCGTTTCGCATAACGGTGCCTACCTCATAACTCCCATAGCAAGGCAAACGTGTGTCGGTAATGTCGGTATTATCAACTTCACGTATAATTACAGTGTATGATATCCTAGATTAATTGAATGCATTAAAAGGTTCTTGCATGTCATCTATTACAACAAATAATCAGCACCATCTCGGCAGTAAGTTAATTGAATTCTGTGTAGGCAGTACCGCTGTAGGCAAGCTGTCTATAAGAATTTGAATTCGCAATCTATTGTTTTTTACGTTTGCTATATGAACTTAGTCCAAAAGATTATGCAAGTGCTTCTGCCTGTCAATATTTTTTTAAATTTAAGTGGTATTTGATACTTCTTCTTTTAAAACAGGAGTTCAATTTCCAAAACACTATTTTTAGCCGATGCTTACGAGGGTTGTTCATTAAGTAATGAGAATGACATTATACTCTTTGGTAAGAAAAAAAAGAAATACCGGCAAGAATAGCTCATTTATTGATAATATTAAAAGAGAAAAAAGTTTTCGATTCTCTTTTGTTTTTTTTAATGTCATTTGTTTTCTTCGTTTCGTGGTAAACTCGCAGAAGTTGCTTTGTTTCACCAGGATAACGCGCACAAGTCCAAAGTTGCGATAGTTGCCATTAAAGATGCTGGGTTTGAGTTGAATTGAATTGAATTGATATTGACCGGACCTCGCTCCTAGTGATTTTTATGTGTGTCCCCGATTAAAGGACTTCAGAGGTCAGAAATTTGATGATGATGCCGCAGTGATCGTTGCTGTACAGGTTTTTTAAGAAGGCAGTACGAAGTTTTTTTTCAAAAATAAAATTTTAACATTTTAAATACCCTCCGACAAAAAAAACTTAAAAAAATAAAAATTTCTTGCTCGGTCGGGGGACCACAAAAAGAGAAGTACTTACTAAAAGGGTATATTATACGTTGGGGGTTATTATAAGTTTTTTTTTTGTGTCGGGGGTTTTTAAAATGTTAAAATTTTATTTTTATTTCATCCTTTTTAAATTACTGACACACAAAATTTAAAAAAAAACCGCATTGCAATCGCTTAATTCGTTTAGGCACTACGAATATTTATTTACAGACAGACAAATTTTTTTTGCCGCCATATTGTTTTTTTTTTGCTGTACCTAAATTTGCCCAGGTTGTACATTATTTTAGTCAAAGCGCCACCTTTGTATCTTGTACCGTTTCGGCAGGCAGTTGACCATTTCCATAAATGGTTGGATGGATTTTTATCAAACGTGGCTAAGAACCATCTCGATTAATTTAGCTTTCAATAAAAAAAAAAACGCATTGAAATCGCTTGATTCGTTTAGGCTCTACGAATATACGTACAGTCAGTCAGACAGACAGACATAGGCTTCAAACTTATAACACCCCTCTTTGCGCTGCGTCGGGGGTTAAAAAGGAATTTTAAGTTTAGAAAAAAGAACTGCTAAGTGTTTACTCCTAAAAGGTGACTATATTGAAAAATAAAATAACATTTAATAACAGATAACTGCGTCTTAGTCATTCTCACTACTTAAGGCGATACTCGAAAAAAATATGCTGAAGCGAGATAGCAATGAGAAAACGACGAGCACGGGAGCGAGACCGATTTTGCAGATTAGGCAAAAAAAACACAAAATCACTTCGTATTAAAAAACTACAGCGATTTAAAAAAAATGCTTTTATACGATCCTAAATATTATTGGTGTCTACTTATTAAACCAATTTCCAATACTGTAAGTAACCCCATTTAAGAATAATCTTAAGTTTTCGTATTTTTAGAGGTCTTTTCGAAAAGAAAAAGTGTGGAGGCAAAATCATAAAATCGTGTTTTTGAAACTATACGAATCTAGATAAAGGTATGAAGAAATATATATGTTACCAGATTTGTAACAACTGTACCCTTGCTATAGTTTTATACACAGAACAGATATATCAAAAAGTCCATACTTTTTCCGAGTAGCGCCTTAATGAACACCCCTCGTACCTATTGTGCTATGAGTTTTACACAATGTTGCATTGTATCCTGTATCCAGGGTAAACCCGTGATTCATACTAAGATCATGTAAAAAAATAAACCGCTGAAGTATAAGTACTTTTCTACAGTTCGGCACAGCTGCTCCTTGTTGTTGTTCCAATTAAAATTAAAAGAAGAGAAAATTTATTTGAGCCATTAATAGTAGATTGTTAACACGAAGTAAACACTCTACTTTTCATTTTGAATATGACGAAAGTAAAAACAAACAGAATATTCTAAAAAAATTTTTGTAAAGATTTCTACGATTTTAATTATTTTATAATGTAGCAAAATAAGCTGTATAGGCTTCTGCGCCTTTGCCTTCATACCTTTGGTAAATAAAAGTCCAAAGAGATTACAGATATCGATTTGACATGACACCCCCTATTCTTTTTTCAAATTTATTACAGCCCTAGGGCCGCCACATATCACTTTCAACCCGCATTTTAGGCAAGTTATGAGTTACTTTCAGAATAAGAGACATGAAAAGTATTATTGTACTGATGATTTGAACTCCTTTTTAGGGTTTCGTAGCCTAATGGCAAAAAACGAAACCCTTATAGATTCGTCATGTCCGATGTATGTCACAGCCACTTTATTCCAAAACTATGAGGATTACACAGTTGAAACTTGGTAGGTATAAATTTATTCAGTGAACCGCTTTACGGTTTTTACACAAAAATAAAAAAAACATACCTATATATTAAGGGGGGGCTCCCCATACATGGAACTGAAACTGATTTTTTTATTTTCATCGAACCTATACGTGTATCTATAGATAGGTCTTTAAAATTACATTGAGGTTTCTAAAACTATTTTTTTCAAAGTCAACCGTTTCAAAGATGTACACTTCCAAAGTGGCAAAATGTGTGTCCCTCCCCCTCTAACTTTTGAAATAAGAGAGTGAAAAAAAAAGAGGAACACACAATAGGCGGCCTTATTGCTACATAGCAATCTCTTCCAGGCAACCTCGGGTGAGAGACGGAACCCTTTATGTGCGAGTTCGACTCGCACTTGGCCGATTTTTTCTTGATCGATTTTCCGTTTCATTTACTATTCATCGCGAACGAATTTTCTAAATGACAGTAATTTCGATACTCTCGAATGGTTTTACGGAATGGAATACAGCCTCTCATTCCACTTTCTAGTCACAGCCATAATTCACGACGTCATTACAAGAGATTCTTTTTTATCCAAAATCCACTGACAATAGCTAAGAATTTAAGATTGAGTAAAGTAAAAGTTTCAAATGCATGCTAATGTACCATTGTTATTATATGTGAAATGATTGTAATGTGTCGACATAAAATGATTGGAGGCCGTATTCAGAGACCGGAAAATTAGGAGATGATTGTTGCCATGTTTATTTTCAATGTTTCTATGAATCGATGGCTATTAACTGTTTAAAGAGAAAGTAAACTTGGAAATGTAAGAAAGATATGGTTTATAATTCTTAAACTCTACAACTTGGTTTCAAAGATTTCGGGGCTCATTTCGGTGAAACTCCAAAAGAGGTATAGGAATCGCATCCACTGTCACGGGATCTTTATTGATTGTTACTTTATAGTTTGTATTATACTTCAGATCTATAAATCCGGTAGTGCTGATTTTTTTGCAGATTTGTTTATGATGTTGGTCCAATGAATAATCCCAAGTTTGTGACCTTGTGCGCATTTTTCTCAGAAATCGAAAAAGCCGCAAGATTTTCGGCTTTTTTCAGACTTGGGCGATTTTAACTCTGAAGGACTTTTTTTTATGATTTCGTAATTTTTACATTTTTCAATGCTATTTTTATACTTATGGTGAATTTTAAATAGAAAAATATTGGAAAAAATTAACTCGGCCACAAGTGAATTCTCAGACGAGAATCGAACCCGCGACCTTTGGAAATCCGGTCCAATGCTCTAACCGCTGTAACTCGGTAGCTCAGCGGTTTGAGAATTCACCGTCTGAGAATTCACTTGTGGCCGAGTTAATTTCTGAAGGACTTGTTGACAGTACCTACTCAGGACGTTTATAAAGTAGACTAAATTTCTAGAATTCCCTCAAACAGCTCGTAAACTATGTTGATGACTTTCAAAGTATCAAGCCTGAAAAGGAAAAGGTTTATTTTGTAATCAATCGTTATAAATCGCAACACGACCATAACATAGCCGTCAGATCCGCAAACGAGCGACACATGAATACATGATTCTGACCTAAGTATATTAGACCCTTGGTATAAAGTGAGGTCTGCGGGCGGGCCCGGTCGTTCTGCCAGCCGTGGCGTGTGATAGCAATCTTCAGCTAGCAATTGCCTTGTTTGTCGTACCCGGCGACAACGGACTTTAATTGAAGAACTTCGAAGGAGAAGGCATCAAAACCTTATTGATTTTGGAGCTTTGGTGTTATTGTTATGCCATATCATTTTTATCAATTAAAATTAGTTGTTACGGCTATTGTGAAATAAAGTGTTATCAACCAGATCATTGTCCAATTATTCTTGCCTGCCTTATTGCCTTATTCTTTTAATCCTTATTTTATTTTTAGTTGCCACTTTTATTCGCACATATAAAGCTTTTACTTTTGGCTCAGCCAGATCTTGCTTTTAGATTTAATTGTATAACATAGCATTCCAAAAATGCAAAGTTAAAAACTTTATCCCCTGTAGTCAGGCGATGATAATGCATAGGCGGGCATACCATTGACTTTGGAATGACATGACTGAGCCGTTTTCGAGCTGGCCCTACGTCTGCGAATAAACCGACATCGCCATTTGTGACATTTGATGGAAGATTGTACTGTTTACATGCATGCTCTTCGGCCCCTTTTCTTAACCTGAGCGTATTTATATGGCTTATCCTATGCGTACATCTTGAGCATTTCTGCTAGCTCATGATTCATTGTTTTGTTTTTCAAAAAGAGCGTATATCTTTGGAGTACTTATATAAAAATTGCGTCAGCATTCAACTGAATCTGAAAATGGATAAACACTTGACTATTAGTAAAAAATCACATCTCACTATTGTGAAGATCGTTAGCCGTTGAATCAGGTAATCTATTAGCCAAGTGTTTACCTATCGTTAGTTCATTCACCGCATCTTTCAAGGTTCTGCGTCTTTGTTTGCGTCCAAGGCGAGTCACACATGCACCATCTAGATTCACATTTCCAAGTACGATGCACTTGGTTGGTGGAATCATAGCGCGTGATAGGAATACGAAAACTCCCACAGACTTTGATTTTATCTGGACATAAAATCCTTCATAAATTCTAACCACTCCCAGGAGATGCGGAGCGGACAAATTGAATTCTCTCATAAGACGCTGTAATCATTTCTGTAACAAGTATTAACTGAGGACCGAATTACTGTAATAAAGAGATGAGTTTCGGCTGGCTCGTTCCATTAAACAATCCATTTTCGTTTTTGGAAAATAATTCTAGTCTGTCGTCGTTGCTTTGCTTAACGATTAGGGTTATTATTTTTCCTGTATTTAGCAATTCCTGCATGAGTTTTACGACATAAAACTATTAGTAATACAGTAGCTGTTTGGTAATAAAGTCGTGTTTATGGAAATGAAGTCAAAGTCAAAGTCAAAGATTTTTATTCAAATAGACTTATAGATAAGTGCTTTCGAATCGTCCAATTTTTTTTTCCTACCAGCCATTCAGGACATCTTTTAACTGATAAGAAGAACGGCCGCAAGAAACTTATCAGCTTTAACAGAAGCAACAACATTTACAAAGGAACATGTCGTTGCCAAATGAGATGTAATATCCAATAAACTCCAACTTTATCAGTTAATCATTTGTAACTTTGATTTGCCGGTAGCGCTGTAATTTTCCGAGCCATTAAATCTTGTCAGAGGCTCATAAAGACTCCCCACGTGGGCATGCGCGCGCGCTTGTTTTTTTGCTCGGCAGCACATCGTTCATCATTACGCGTTTATTATCTCTGTGGCCTTGGCCGTGAACGGTCGCACCGAGGACATAGTAGCGCGTGGGTAAAATGATCAGACTTTGCAAATCATGATTATAAAATTGTATTGACTGTACAAAATAAGTACAAGCTGCTTGGGGAATTTAATTAAAAAAAAATTAGAACTGAATATACTGTTTACAAAAACCCTATAGATAGCGGAGCTGGTTTCTAAATAAGACGAATCACTATTTCAGAAAATATTTATATATTAGATATATATTAAATTTATTGATCAGGATTTAATAAATACTCTTGGTAATGCCAGTCATGAGAACTTCAGACACGTGCGTGGAAAATTGGTTCAATCGGGTATGCAAAAACATTAACACCCCTGCTGCGATTTCGACGGATCCAACTGTTCAAAATTCACGACAGAGAGAGACAGACAGACGCTTCGTTACCATGATGTCATCGTTCCACTGTTTATATGAAAAGCTCGTGATCACATTAGGATACCGACAGTCTAGAATAAGGAAACCTATTTCCCCACAAATGTATTTATCGGGAATTCTATTAGTTTGATTTACGTTCTACGTAGGAACACGTAATTGAAGTTCAGTTTTCTGCGAAGTATTCTCGTGAACATCAAAAGTTTGGATTGGCTGTTAAGCGTTTATTGGTCGATAAAATCCCAGTGTCCCGTCCGTATGGCCGAACGCAGCAATCGACAGATCGTCCAATTTACCTTTTGCGAGTCAGCAAGTAGTTAGTACTTCCATGAACAAGGCGAACGTAAATACGAGTAGATGGGTTATATACTCTTCATACAACGATAGTTCACTTACTTTGAACTGATTTCAGAACCTACTAACGACTATTTTGACATTATTAATTTTAGGCGAAATAAATTGGTACGTACTATTCTTGATTACAAATTCTCTTTTGAAGTCATCATATTGTGAATTATTCTCGTCCTAGTCTTCTAATATTTGTTTTTCTTCTATTTGAAAATTACTCAATAAGATTTAACATTAAGTGTAAAGACACATTGCGAAATTATATCTATATTATGATGTAGGTCTACTTTATGATTGTCATCTCCGCATTGGGTCATTGTACTGATCTCTAAAAGATATGACATTCTTGGAAAGATTTATGATGCTTGCTGTGTTTCTGGGAGTAACTCATTATATTTCATAACGCATTTATAGCTACTAAGAACGAAAGGAATTTCGACGATTAAAAAAATAATATATTGTGCCCTAATAAGAGGTAACTTAACAACAATGTTTTCAGCATTGTTGTGTTCCGGCAGTTAGAGATAAGATAGCCAGCTCCTCAGTGATTGAGGATTCCGGGAAAGGGCTCGCTTCCATCTTCAGCCTTATCAATACTTAACATCAGGTATGATGAAAGCTAAGAGGCTCCCCGTCGTTAATAAAAAAAATAAAAATAAAAAATCTCGACAACGCGTTGTTGAAACCCCAATTAGATTGTTGCAACGATCTAATTGGATTTGTTTCAATAAGTGAAATAAAGCTAAGCTTCCTATGCATTGTTGAAGAAAATAATGAATAAAACACAAAGTTACTGGGATCTACAGTTTTATTTTCTTTTTATTGCTATGCAAGAAAGTACTCTAAAACGTTTTTAAAGACCAAGTTCTGAGCGGTCTTAAAGCGCTATAAAATGCATTAATGTCATAATAACTGTATGCAAAACCTATAAAAGCGTGCACGTAGAAGTATTTGCGGGAGTGTATGATATTATTAATGTACTTAAACAGTCCTCTCACGCAAATCAACGCGACAACGTATTATATTTAGACCGAAGATTTAAGATTGAAGCCGATGAGTTTTAGATGCAGGTGATCACGTAGAAGAAGACCAGAAAATCATTCAATGCATGGTAGAATATACACATCTAAGAAAAAGTTGTAGGACAAGTTCAAAGGCTTCTTGTAAGAAAACTAGTTCGAGATCCCTGTTATTTAGACAGGTGCTTTAGTAATATTTCTGGGCGAATATTTTTTGCTCTAGAATGTGATGCAATAGTCTTTCAACCGGTTTTTGAATGGCTCCCTTGCGTCTGGAGAAGCTTGTCTATTAAATAAAATGAAACTGAAGAGCAAATGCCTTCGTCCTTAATAGCAACTATAGCTGGTATTATAGTTGATAGTTGTTTGTTATTATAAATATTTAGTTTCATTCGTAATATTGTACGTTTTTTTGTTTGGCAACGACGATCGACGTGTTCATTTGTAGGTAAATGCCGTAGCTTCTGCGCATATTATTAGTAGTTAAAATACACACATCATAAGTGTCTAGGGATCAGGCTAGTTTTAGAGTATCGCCGCTATATATAATTATTATTAGTTAACTTTTTCGATCGGTAATGATTCTTTTTTGTAAGTTTTATTACTTCAATAAGGAATTAAAGTAAAAAGCCAGTCTGGAACACTACATTTGATAAATATTCGTTTGATATTTTTTTATAGTAAAAAAGTACTTGATTCCTTGTTTCCTCACACTTAAGAGGGTAGAAAAATATATTTAAGCCGATTCAAAAGCATTTATTGATAAGTTTATATGGATTTTTTTTTATGATTTTAGATTTTTTGTATTTTTCAATGCGATTTTTATACTTATGATAAATTTTACATAAAAAGCACACATAAAAGAGCGCGTTCAAATTCATGAACAGAATTAACGTCATTAATTTTTATCCATAATATGATAAATTATAAATAAAAAATTATTGGAAAAAACAACTCGGCCACAAGTGAATTCTCAGATAGGACTCGAACCCACGATCTTTAGAAATCCGAAGAGCATTGGACCGGATTTCCAAAGGTCGTGGATTCGAGTCCCCGTGACGTACGAGTGCTGTTTTGATAGTGCAACTGTTGAATTCAATGGCCTGTCGACAGTACATACACACACAATTTAATGCAGTAGACACGTAAATGCCTTTTATTGTATCTACAGGAATTTCCAGATGATTATAGCAATGGAAACAGGTTTGTTTATGGTGTCTTTTTCTCTACAAACTTAAGAATTTCATAAAGGTACGACATAGCCCATATTTTCATTGAAGATTTTATTTTTATGCAGATAGAATCCGAGATAAAAGAAGCTCCTGTTTTGCAAATGTCAACTCGTACATTCAAGGGGGCGTTCTCACGGTAGCTCTCGAGATGAACAGAGAAAGCCTTATCTCATGTATCGGAGCGCGAACAATGTGAAGAGCGTGTCGATGCTTATCACCGTCGCCTTTACAAAGTGCACTGCTTCTAGTGCTCATTCGACTTTCACTCGACTCTAGTCTGTTGTTTCTAACACCACCTTGTTTGTGCTCGTCTAGTCTTGTTAGCATTGTCGGAAGTTGTGACAGCCGAACAGATTTCTCTTTGAAAGCATTCATCTATTTTGGTTTTGTTGATATCTCCCTCGCTTTCGCTGAATTTTTGGTCTTTGAAGTTGGTTATAAATTGAAGATTTCCAAATTTACTTAAATATACTAAGGGTGTTTACTGTTTAGTCGCAGATCAGGCAAAAAGACTTCTGTTGAAACTGAGCCCAAAAATAAAAACATTCCCTAAAAATGTAAATAGAAAACTTTTCGCCACTAAAATCTTCCGGACCCCTGTTGTTTAGGTATGTCGTTTATAACAAAATATGTAAAAGAATCTGTCCCCAAGGAACGGTGTGGCGTTTAAATATTCAATAACGTTGACATGAGCTTGCATTGTATCGGGTTATGGCTGTTGGGGGCCGCTCGCATGTTAAACCCGTCGTGATTTAGTGCAGGGCCGTCGGCGCAGGCGCAGCCCACGGCCCTAATTACAAAGTTTAATGAGGTGACGAGCTCACTGCACGCGCTCACACCTCCGGCTCCGCTGCAAGAGCCCTAAGAAAACGCTCCCTTGAATCTGATAAATAGATAGTCCTGTTAGTGATATTGCAAAAACGAAAGAATCATAGGAATTTCGATAATCTAGATTTGTTTGTTGGTCACATTATATTTCCACTAGCCTTCCGACCGCGACTTCGTCCGCGAGGAATTAGGTGATCGCGCGGATTTAGGATGTCGCGTGGTGGTGCCAATTCGTCGTAACACCCATTGCTGGGTAAAGGCCTCCCCAAGGATCTCCACGACGATCGGTCCTGCGCTGACCGCATCCAACGGCTTCCCGCGACCTTCACCAGATCGTCGGTCCACCTTGTCGGGGGCCTACTCACGGAGCGTCGGTCGGTGCGCGGTCGGCATTTTCGCCCCAACGGCCATCGATTCTTCTCGCTACGTGTCCTGGCCACTGCCACTTTAGCTGAGTAATCCTTGGTGCGGTGTCGGTTACTTTAGTTCTCCTACGGATCTCCTATTTCCCTCTTCGAGCATAGCGATCATCCATTGCACGTTGGGTGACCTTGAAAATTCTTATCAGACCTATAGTTAACGACCACGTTTCACTACCGTAAGTGTGCCATTTATCACCATTTATCAGATTAAAAAGTGATTTATGTCCATGAACCGTAGAGGGTGCAAATTCACTAAAATTAATACAGCGGTTTACGCGTGAAAAGGAACAACCAGACCGACACGTGCAGTCTTTCTTTAGCATTTATAATATAAGCGCATGGATAAGTGTGAATGTAAAATTAGTAGAAAATGCTCCAAAGCTATCGCGATTAAAGTCGATATGTCTGTTTTACATTATTCAAAAAAATTCAAAATTCAATATTATTTATTCAGTCTAGGCTGTTAGCACTTATGAACGTCAAAGAAGCTACGCCATCGGTTCACAAACCCTACGGCGGGATACCTTGTAAAGAGAAGAACCGGCAAGAAACTCGTCAAGGGCTATTTTTTTCTCCCTGTTTTATTTCATACAGAGTCGTCAAAATGAAAAGTGAGCTTAACATATCAGTAAGGCCAATTTCCATCACAAATGTTTTACATTACATATTACTTTGCTATACAAAATTTAATTACACATTACTTTGCTATACAAAATTTGAACCCTTTTCTTAAAAAAATTAGGGTTGATTCATGTCCACCGCATCCGACTTAACATCCCATAAAACCTCATTAACGACACCCATATCGACAAAAACATTATTTACCTCTTTTTACCCCCTTAGGGGTTAATTTCCTGAGAGGATTTTTGTATTTAATTTCCAACAATAAGCTTAATAAAAAAAATCATTAGTTTTACTTTGATAATAAAGGACATTTCTTATTTAACTTCTTCCCCCTTTACACCCCTTTGGGGGTGGAATTGTCAAAAACGCTGACATACGTAAATATTATTTTCAATTGTCAGCCTAAATACAAAATTTGAAGATCCTAACTTCAAAACTGACGGACTTTCATACAAACATTGATCCCCTATTTTACCCCTTTAGGGGTGGAATTTACAAAAATCCTTAGTGGATGCCTACACTGTATAAGGTAGGTATCTATGTGCAAAATTTGAAGTCTCTAGGTTCAGCGGTTTGGGCTGTGCGTTGATATCTCAGTCAGTGAGTCAGAGGACTTTGAATTTTATATTATATAGATATGTTATTTTTCATTATTCTTTACTGGCTACAAATTTAACTGTTTTCCCTAACATCGCATTTTAAATATAACCTAAGGCAAATGAAAGTTATTGCTATGCTATAATTGGCATTTTGTAACTCTGACATTAAGCACAGAATAAATCATTAACAATGTTGTTTAAATATAAATTAGCGGCAGTGCTGGTTATAAGCCAAAGACGCCATGTTTTAACATATAAATTGAAACGGCTGTAAATAACTCCCACTTCTACGAATAATTCAAAACCGATACCGCTAGCTGTACTGCAAATTCGAAGCAGTAACTGCAGTAATAAACTAGAAAACAAAACGACTTGAAAACAAAATTTACCACTCTGATGATATAGGACCAAAATTTATTTAATACTAGCAGCAGCTCGCCATTTCGCTAGCGTGGTTACCGTTCCCGTCGGAATATCGGGATTAAAAGTATCCTATGTTCATTATCCAAGTTATTTACTATCTGTGTACTTACCAAATTTCTTCCAAATCTGTTTAGTAGTTTCGGAGCTTATTCAATGCAAACAAACAATAAAATCTTTCCTGTTTATAATATTTCAGTATTAGTTCATATAAGGTTTTAATAAATTGAACAGGAGATATATTGAATCATTTTTTACACACCTCTGCTATTAAGACCGCAAAGTTTAAGGTGAATAGCATAGACATAAAAAATATCTGCCTGGATCTCGTATTAGCAGAACTAGTTATACGTGTATTTAAAGTGACTTACAGAGACCCATGATTACACTCTGTGACCACATTGTATCTTTGATCTAATCGTGACTAGCTGTAAGTCATTACCTCACAAGTGATCTATTCAAATTGATTTTTTGTTACATCATTTCAAATTAATTTAAGGCTCTGAAAATTTATGTGTGATCTATTTCATTAAGCTTATCTTGATGAAGTTTTTCTTACAAATAATTAGAACACTATTGTAACGGCTATTTAAATTAAAATAACGATCCCCTTAAAAAATTACTAATTGAATCCGAACAATATTTAGTAGGCTAAGGTACTTTTCTGTGCCTTTCCACCAAACTGCCTGCAATGATGAAAGGTTCACAATTTCACATAAAACAGCAAATGGAATTGAAATTGCTTCACCTTCTTCGAGTTTGTGTACTGATGTCATTCGGTCTTTCGTTTCTTTTTTAGCGGTCACGTCTTAAGTTTTTACCGCAGTAGTATTTGCAAATGCGGTTCCAATACCGTTGCCGACGAGCTGACTGTTACGGAGAGACCTCTGGGCGCCTGCTGATTCTCGCTCGAATTAATGTCTAGTTGCGTATCTATACTCAGCAGAACAATGAAATCCACTTTTTTACTTGACTTTGTTCGCACACCGACGTAAATAATTGATCTTCGAGATGTTGAGCGACCAATACTCGCGAACAAATAGTGACAACGTCCTACAAACATCAGAATCTCTTTCAGTTTTTATATTTATTTTTCACTATGTCATGATCGAAACTAACACGCACGTACAACAATTTCTGTAACGGCTTGCATCAAATTATAATTTTTTGCTAATCATAAATTTCCACCATTGGCAGATCTCGTCTTTTTTCTTAAAGTGTAAATTTACATAACGCTCAGACTATAGCGTTGTTTCGTTTTTTACAGTAACTGCCACACAACCACCACAGAGGCCTTGGATACCCTTGACACGACCGAACAGGAGTCGTCCGACATGTAAGTATTGACCTGTTTCTTTTATCTACCTGAGCGCTGTTTAATTTATCAAGGAAATTAAATCGAATGATGGCGATTTGTCTCTTTTTTGTTTCCGAAGTAAACGAACCACACCGAAGTTGTTATTTAATATCTATAACAAAAAGCTTCGCAAACACCTCGTCATTAATAAAGTGTCGTAGTGGCGTGTATGGGCGCGGCGCGCAGGCTCTCTCATAAATAATCAAGTGGATACCGCCCCACCATCGCAACGATACGTAATGTTTCCACCCGTGGGAGACCCTCAGGATGCGGGTCCGGCCCTGGCACAGCCCAACACGCCATGTTTCATCCTGTACCGTTACACTCTTTGACATTTGAATAATTTGATACGCTGAAGTTTCCTTGTAATACACTAACGCTTGTTTATTATCACTGCCGCATGCTTAGATTAACACTGAAAATCAAGAGGTTTTGTTAATTTCTGCGGCTTCGCTCAAAGTGCATGCCCTGTAATAGCTCGCCTCTGTTGTTATTATAGGATGTAAATTAATTAAACAAAATTAAATGCGTGACTCCATAAATCCCGGTATTGTTGTTTGTCCATTTATAATTTGTTTCGACTGTTAGTTACCAGTTCCTGTCGTAGCTTCCCGGCTAGAATTTATTCCATTGCCCAACGCACGACGCGCCCAATTTACATAAATCAAACCAGATGCTCCGCCGTGCCAAACGCTTGGAAGAACCTTACACCTATCGCTAATAATTATTTATCTAGCTTTATACACTAGAGCAGGTCTTCGAATAATCTCACATCGTGTCGTTCCGGTCGATCGCCTATTAACACGATACCGAACACTTGTACAACTTCTTTAGCCTCGTCCGACCTTGAGGTTACGTGATTGACAAATCCTGGACGAGCTGAAATACTGTCTAACTAATAAGGAAGCACTTGTTTGGTTGCCGAAGCATTTCTGTCGATTCGTAATCATGGCCGGGGGTTACAGGAAGTGAGGAAATGCCCTTCGTCTCGCCATTCGTGGTCGAACAATGCACAATGAGAGACATTGGCGGCAACCTCTTTGCATCCGTGAACTTTTGATCGTGAACGATCACAACTACATTTTACAATTAAAAAAAATCAAATCAACTCTCTTTTTTATTCGGCTTTTTGTGGTAAGTATGCGGTATGACGAGAATCGACAAATCAACCTCCCAATATAATCATTTAGGCCCGAAAGCTCTTTTAAACTCTCTTGGGATTTTGCCAGCTAAACTTGTTTTTCTCGCATTCGCATAGTATATCAGCGTCATCGAATAATTTAATGTTGAAAGGATATTAATTTCGCAATTTTAAGCTTACTGCAGTTTTGAATACTATTATTTTGATATCGGTCAACAAACTAGTAAAATTCTATAAAACATGCATGCATTTTTACTTCATAAACCTACATATTTATTATATCTGATTCACACACTAGTGAGCAAAAATGTCAAGGTACGATGGAAAACAGGTCGCGGACGCATATTATTTTGTGTTTAACAAGGCTTAAGTGCTTGTGTAACGCTTTTACTGAAATTAACACTACTTAGTTTACAGTAGAGATGTAATTTTTTTGTATTTTATTGCTGAACATGGCACAAGTGTGATTAATGATAAAATTTGGTGAGATATTATAAAAGAAAGTAAAACCTAAAGCGAAAAAGCATTGTTTACAATTTCACATTAAGCTGAACTGGCTGATCTGTGTTCAACTGAACTTATAACAAAATTAAAAACTAGATTTTTTTATTAGAACTGTCGATTGGTTCTCGAACCCAAAAGACTTTCACACATTTGAAAATACCGATATTCCTGGGATGGAACATCGGTATTTTCAAATCAAATGTTTTTTTTCACCTTTTTACTAGGCACAACTTTTGAATGTGTTAAATTCAATTAATTTGGTTAATAAAATGTGACGCCGCGCTGTCTGCCTAACTCGTAACTATGCAATGCTGGTGACATAATGAAATTTGCAGCTTTGCTTGTCGTGTTCGTGTGAAATGTATTGTAATATATACAAACACGGACGATTTGTCCGCCCGTGCCATAACCGTAGCACCGGTGCCCACGTAATGGCGTATACCGATAAACTTGCCCGCTCCTCCTTCCATTATATTCAGATGTGACACGATAGCACAAGCTTTATTTCTTTTATCGGCCGGCGTGCCAAACGCCTGCACCGAAGTGAGACGTTCAGTAGAGTGCATCCAAGTATTTTTAGTTTAGACATTTCTTTTTACATCATTCTGTATATTATTATCTTTGACACACTAAGCTTACCTCATAAACACATCAACATCACAATGATCCATTTTAAGAGAACATTTTTCAAAACAACAATTACGACTGTTATAGATGCGGTTTATGATGTTGTCATTTGTTGCGGTTTAATTAACTCGATACAGCCACAATGAGTCACTTTGTTTACCAATTATACTGCTTTATTACCGTTTGTATGGTTGTTACGACTAATTGAAGTAGATTTACACAGAAGTAGGTCGCCTATAAAATTTTTGCAAATAAATTTTACCGGTTTAATCATGATGTATAAAAATAGAAAAAAGAACAAATGTTAGTTCTCGCACAACCGATGCCATATGCCGCCAGAAGGGGTCTCAGTGCACGACGTAATGACTCGACTGATTGCAATTATGGACTTTCTTATGCAAATTGTCGTGAGCTCAATATTCCACTTTCTAATGCCCTTACATATTGATTGAAACACTACTATTTTCCCAGCCTCATGACATTCATGACGTTTGAGCAGTAAGCTATAAACGTATAAAAAGGAATGAGTCATCATTTCTATTGGCTGAAGGTGAAATTCATAATGTATTAAAATATATAAAGATATTTGGTCATCAAGCATTATTTTAAGTTTCAACTTACTATAAACGATTGTTTTGAGTATCGATATTTAGATTAATTAGCGATTCGTCTAGATTTATAACTAATTCAATGGCTTTATAATGAACTCCAAAATTGACTGCGAGCCGGTACGAAATTCTAAAAACTTTTGGATTAAACCAGATATCGCTGAGTCTTCAATGAACACATCTCCCAGCGGGAAATAATAAATTTAAAGCGTAAATGTATGCGCCAGATAAAAACTAGTGAGTTGCGGTCTATCACAATCACCAGGGCTTGGGTGTCCCCGCAGTTTCCCTGCATCGTGACACGCGTTCGCTAGTCGACATCCGTCGACACGCCTTTTCCGATACTTTATATTTATACTTTTTTTATACTTATACTTTTTTATATTTATACTTTTTTTGCTGTTACACTACCAACTTTTATTTATTACATCGAGATACTTACAAACTTTATGCACCCACATGCACCTACATATTCGACTTCATAAAATTTGAGAACAATGGTGATCTAAAAATGTGGTTTATGTCAGTGTCACCTTGCCTCATTGTTTCACAGCCGCACTAAACCACGTCTACCTTACTATCATCGCTTCGAATGCCTGAAATGGAGACACGAATCCAAGAGTTCGACCTCCTATTTATGTATTATGTTGTATTGATGCTTTCATTTGTCTGTGACCGAAGTTCCTTAAACATCGGACGATTATAGATGCGCGTATTGTTTTGCAACGTTTAGCATGTACGCCGCGTCCGTGCGTCGCATCGGGCATACAATGGACGTATTTGAAGCACGTGCTGCGGCCGCATTGATCGACGCTTGCCGGCTATCGCCAGGTGACTTTGACTCGCGAAGAAAGATTAGCCAGCGCTAGTGCATTTGCGATCGTTATCAATTTGTCCGGAGTGCGGCTTTGCGCCCGACCTCGCGGCATTGTCTTGTCCTTCCAAATGTCATTTGCCCGTCAACTATACTTTGTCTTGCAAAGTTTGCCTCTTTGTCTGTTGATGGACTGAAATCCAGGCCGATTAAATATAGATAATTGCATCGTCAAGGTCTACCACGACGTCGACATTTAGCTGAGGGCTCTCATCTTTGGGCGCACCTTTTGATCATTATAATGAGACGTGTGCGTGTTCCCATAAATTCGAATAATGTTATGGAACGTGAGAGAGCACAGTCGTGCCACGTTAGTTTACGTAATAAGTGGATACGTGGAAGTGACTTCGTCGTGATTCTAACTCGACTCACTGAAAACACCCAATTTCCTATCGCAAAAGGTTAAAATGGGAACACGCTCGCCTACCTCCATTATTTCAATAGTTTTGTTACTCAGTTGTAGGATGTGTATGACTTTATTTAGCTTCACCTTACTGATCGTAAACACTTTAGTACAATGATCCTAATGCATTTTACACGACCGGCCCTGAGGCTTTCAATCTAACATGTTAGTAAATGGCTTATTTTCTACTCGACAAAAGAGTAGAGGTGAAAAGGACAAGCAAGTCAATTTACCCGGACATGTATACCAGAGAAAAGCGATTTATCCACTAGGCGGATGCTGAGTACATATGATTAGAAAAACAAAAGCTATTGTGTCGCGTGCCTGACGCATGTGGAGCGTAATACGAGTCTCATTTTAATTGGAACACTTTTTATCTGACACGCGACGTGTCCCGGCCGATTGTAACAAAGCGTTCGCGCGTCAACTAATTGCTATCTAGCTCGCTTGACATGGGACCGAGATAAATGAAAACAATCGTTGTAGAAACTAGAATCTTTTCGAAGTGTTATTCATGAGTACGATTATTTTCTTTCTTTCAGGTATCTTCACTGTTATGTGCTATAATGTCCTCTGCGACAAGTATGCGACGAGACAGATGTATGGCTATTGCCCCAGTTGGGCGCTGGAATGGGACTACCGAAAGAAAGGCATTTTGGATGAGATTAGACATTACTCTGCAGACATCATTAGTTTACAGGTATTCTAACAGTGCAAAGAGTTTTAATACTGTAGTCTTTACATAAAAAATGCTGACATTTTATTGATGTTAATGTAAGGTTGACAATTTTTTTTTTTATCAAAAATTATTTTATATTGAGCACTCATGAAATGTAATAAGTATTGCCTTCTTAAAATATACTATGAACCATGCAATGCAGCTAGGCAAATATAAAACACTGAACCTATTCATATAAATAAATATTAAATATAAATATAAATATTCGCATACAATCACACCAATTATCTAGTCCCACGTTAAGTTTCATGAAGAACTTGTGTTATGGATACTAGATAACGGATAAACATACAAATATACTTTTTTTTTTGTAAATACTTAATATACATATTAAACACCCAGACCAAGACAAATAGACATGTTCGTGCACACAAATATTTGTCTTGTCCGGGGATCGAACCCGGGACCTCTGGCGCAGAAGGCGGGGTTAGTACCTCTGCGCCAAACAGGTCGTCAAATATGAAATACATAATTTTACTGCTTTCGCCTGAGCTTTCATGATTACTTAAATAGTAAAATGAAAGTTGTCCATATAAAATTTTCCATACCTTTTCACAGGAAGTCGAGACAGATCAGTTTTATAATTTCTTCTTACCAGAGCTCAAACAAGATGGTTATGACGGTATTTTCTCTCCAAAATCTCGGGCTAAGACTATGGGCGAGTCGGAAAGGAAATATGTTGATGGATGCGCTATTTTCTTCAGATCTGCAAAGTATGTGTCTCATTTGTTGACCACATATTTTAATAAATATTAAAAAAAAAAAAATTTTTCACAATGTTGTTGTTTTGATTTCAGGTTTGCGTTAGTAAAAGAACACCTAATAGAGTTCAATCAATTGGCCATGGCAAATAGTGAAGGTTCTGATAACATGTTAAACCGTGTGATGCCTAAAGATAATATTGGTCTTGCCGCTTTACTTAAAACTAAGGAGGCGGCCTGGGAGAACGGTAAGGATGGTTCTAGTAAGTAATGCATTTAATTTTATCTTTTGTGACGTTTCGAATAGTGAAAGTCGATAAAACATGGAAGAGTTTAATTTAGCAATCGCTGATTTTACGCGGCTTGAACTGATTGCATACGAATACTAACTATTTTTTTATGAACAATCGGGGAGACGCATAGCCTTCGTCATAGCTGATGGTGAGTATTGATAAGGCTGAATCATTATTTACCATCAGTTATGATGGTGGAAGCGCGCCTCTCCCGGAATATTTCTGTTCCGTTTGAAGAGACTAGGAAAACTTCCATATTTTACTTGACTTCACTGGTTGTGGTGTGGATATAAAATAATTGTTGAATTACCAAAATTGCTACATTGTTACCCTATAGTTTTATCATATAGTTTAAAGTTAATGTAGATAACCGAAGAGCCATTATTGCTTGACCAAAACCAATGCTCTGTCAGAATCTATAGCAGTTAATATTTTTAGGTATACCAACGGATTCAGCGATCCTAGGACAACCAATACTAGTGTGTACAGCACATATACATTGGGACCCGGAGTTCTGTGACGTGAAACTGATTCAGACGATGATGTTAAGCAATGAGCTGCGGTCCATACTTGACGACTCGGCACGGACGCTGCGACTTGCCGGACAACGTGACAATGTACAACTGCTTCTGTGTGGAGATTTCAATTCGCTACCTGACAGCGGTATGTGGTTTGCTTCTCTAGTTCTTCATTAATATTGGGTTGATGACCTTTATATCGTCTCTTGGAGTTGTTGACACAGTCTTAACAGTCTTTTGCACAGTCTACAAACGGCCGACATGACGCACTTACACAGAGACGCGCCGCTACACTCGCGCTATTCGCTGCTGTTTAACCAGTGAAAACCAGTGAGATCGACAGGTCGGCCGTGTAGCGATAGTGAGGGGCGCGCGTGTGTCAGCGTCAGCGCGTCATATCGGCCGAGTGCAACAACTGTTTTTGTTTAGACTGTGGTAAAGTAGTCCTAGATATAAAAGATTTAGCACTTAAAGATTGTCGATTTCTTATTTTTAATGAGAAATAAAATATATTGAAATGTGATTTTAGTCAAGTTATAAAGTAACATCCTTTGGCGAGTAACAGAACATCGAATCTCAATAAAGTCCCGTCACGAAAAACACTTTTTAGGGATCTCTGAAACATCATCCTGTTGCTTTAAATGTCAAAGGTATGGAAGAGGAATATAAAAGAGGCCTTGATGTTAGTTAACCCTGGAGTTAAGAAACGTTAGTAGGGTTATATTAAAAGAAACGTTTGGTTAAAGTCTTCGAGTTTATATCTTCTCACCAAGCTCATAGAGAAATATTCGCTAAAGAACCCTAGTTTATTCTCACCTTTACCATAATCAAGTTCTTGA
This sequence comes from Chrysoteuchia culmella, assembly GCA_910589605.1. NCBI lineage: Eukaryota > Metazoa > Arthropoda > Insecta > Lepidoptera > Crambidae > Chrysoteuchia > Chrysoteuchia culmella. The sequence goes on along the minus strand of OU342654.1, from coordinate 4,762,031 downwards.
AGACCAAATATTCCATTTGTAACAATTGCAGGCGTGGTAGAGTTCCTATCGGCCGGGCGAGTGTCGTCTGAACACCGGGATTTCAAAGAGCTCGGTTATGCGTCGGTGCTTCGCCGCATGCCTGGCTCCGAACACGAGTTCACGCACAACTTCAAGCTCGCCTCGGCCTACAGCGAGGACATAATGCCCTACACCAACTACACGTGAGTCAAAGTCATAATAAAGTTACAATGGGCATGGAGAATGGGCGAATTGTCCCAAGTGTTGTAACACTTTGAGTTGTATATCATTAGAAAGGTATTGTTTAGTATAATAATTATTGTATGACAGTAAAGCTGAATTCTGCGTCAGAAAAATACTAAACAGGATTGAAGATCCTTCAAATAATAAAGAGGTTTTAGCGTGTTTTTACTTTACTTGCCTAAAGAGGCAGTCGTATAGGAACCTGTACCAACCATAGGAACTGTGTGTGTGATTATGAGTTACTTTTGGTATCAGGGATTTGCAAGGCACTTTAACAATTTTCAAAGCTCGGCTGTATTTCTGGATGATGTTATTTTAATTGACCGAGATGAGTCCTTTTGCCAGAAATCCGTAGGGCCATAGTAAGCTCATTGGTCGGATCATTTTATCGAAGCCTGGAATTCTGAGGGATGCAGTGTTTTATAAACCCTTGAAGGCGGACATGTCTCAACTAATTCGATAAATCAATTGGGAATTTGTCAAAAATGATAACACCAGCGGTCCCGCATGTCCAAAAATTTTAGTTTTTTTTTTTGTTTAATGTCTAAGTTGAGGCTTTTCTTATTTAACAAAAACGAAAAAAAAATCCTACTTAATCCTACTCCTATTGAAGGCATATTAGTGGTTTTACAGCGTCCCAATAGTTCAAGTAGTTATTGAAAAAATAAATAAAGTTCCGTTTTTCGTTTTCACTTTTTTCTACCCAAAATTTACCGTTTCCGCAATTAATTATAGTGGTAGAATATACCTTAACAAGTTCTCTAACCACTGAAAAAATATTGATTGCGGAACTCATCTTGTTCGTCAGAAAAAAAAATTAAAGTTTAACATTAGCCCCTGCCAAAATTTTATTAGCAAAGTCTTTTTAATAAGACTGCTATGAACATTTAAAACTATATCGCGAATTATTAAGGTCATACGAGACCTGATTTCCGATGAAAGGTTGTGTGTGGCATGGAAAGGGATCCACCCTCGTTAGGCATTTGCTAAAAGTAGGTTTTTTTTTTCGTTTTTGTAAAATAAGAAAAGCTTCTACTTTGACATTAAACAAAAAAAAAAAAAATTTTGGACATGCGGGACCGCTGGTGTTATAATTTTTGACAAATTCCCAATTGATTTATCGAATTAGTTGAGACATGTCCGCCTTCAAGGGTTTATAAAACACTGTGCGGCCTAGTGCGGATTGGTGGATTTTAACAACTGCTAAAACAGCCGGAACCAACGGTAAAAAGACAGCGTTCCGGAGCACATTGGTCCAGATAATGAAAGTTAAACTCCGCTTCTTAGCCTCACAACAAGAGAGAGAGAGAGAGAGAGAAAAATAAGGTGACTTTATGTTTACCGTGATTCGTGTTATGTTTCAGGTTCGACTTCAAAGGCATTATCGACTACATATTCTACAGCAAGCAGTCGATGACGCCGCTAGGGCTGCTCGGGCCGCTTTCGCAAGAGTGGTTCCGGGAACACAAGGTGGTGGGTTGTCCCCACCCGCATATACCATCAGGTGAGAACTTATTATGTTGTTAGAATAATAATAGATATGAATCTCGATGGATAGCCAGAATAGATGGTGAAAGAAGTGAACGACGAGATGATGGATGGAAGAGGAGAATAGAATAGGGTACTTTTCTTTGCGCTCACTAATGTGTGGCTGCCAAGAGTAGGTATCCGTTCCTGACAGATTCTAATCAGCGCAAGTTGATGTAAGAAACATCATTCAAAGCATACCAGAAGATCGAATGCAGACACTGGACTCTCAAATTCTTTTGAAAGTTGTAATTAAGAGAGCTTCAATGCGAAAATGGAAAAAAAACTTATTTTTTTTTAAACACATATTTTAATGAAAGAGAACCTAATAATCAGATTAAAAAATAATACAGGTCGGTAAAAAACCTGTACTAGTCGAGTATTCGAACAGAATTTTGGAAAATAATCTGTTTTTTTTATTTCCAAACTTATGTTTTTTTTTTTACAAACTTTTCACTATTAAAAAAACAGTATCAACGTACATCTTATGTTTTGGCGCGCACTGTTCATTGAAATAAAACAACTTTTACGGATATCAAACGCGCTATATTTCACGTACTAAGTTGTAATTTGTTTGGGTTTTTTAGGGGTTTTTTGATTTTCACGACGTTTTTTCAGCTGCCGTGGTCACGGTATGACAGTCGGGATGACTGTCCAAGTTGTTTTATTTCAATAAACAGTATTAACTTAAATGCTCTAAATTATCAGTGACAACACCTCATAATTCTTTTACGAATTACATATCCAGTCTAATGTTTTAGTAAAGTAATCGATAACTTTTTTATTTCCTGCCTTTATTTTTCCTTCCTGCTTTTAAATTTCATGCGGTGCCACTGTGTTTAGAGTCGAAAATCGCAAGATACAGTTTTTCACAAAAAAGAGACCGTTTTTCTCATGTGTGTGTCTACAGCTTCCTCATAAGGCATAGAGAAATTCTAAGCATGCCATATTTTAAACCATATTAGGTGCAATCAAACGTGTCAGTAATATTTTAGGTGCAACCACAACTTCTTTACTAGGAGTTTTTTTTTTGTGTGTTAGCTGGAGAAACGCGTCCCCAGCTGCATGCCGATAAGGCAAACCAGTGAGGTTAGGGTTTTACACTATAGTCAGAAATTTAGTGCACAATTGGTGCAATGAGAACCAAAAAACCTAACCGTCACACTCAAATCCTGTTGAAATTACGATCATTAGAGTGTGTGCGAGCTGGAGTACCGTGTCTCTGGCTTGCACACCTGTATCTTCGTAATTATTTGAGGTAGGATTATGTATTATACCTCAACATTTTGAGTCGAGTTGGTGCAGTAAGCCCATTTTTTTCTAATCTCTAGCTCGAATAGTTTTAGAGCTACGAACCGATAAGCATGTGTAAGCTGGTGACGCGAAACACATTTTGAATTACTGTAACTGTATATGTTAGTCTCGTATTAAGAATCAAATGATACCTTATAATAGGTGAACACACGAGGCACAATTTCAAATCCTTGGGAGTCTTAGCTTCAAAATTATAGGCAAAAAGCTTTTTTCCCGCCAAAAAATTCAAAATAAATGGCTCGGAGCTAAGAGCGCCGTTGGCGTTCCGTGCGCTACACTGTTGCAATCGAGATTGAACTTAACGGCTGGTATTATTTCGAGTCACTTTCTCTCTCACTCAGTCACTCGTCGCGCGAGTGGGGAGGCGATCACGTGAAAAGCGACCATGCGTGTGCGACATAGGACGCTTTTCGCCTTCCCCTGGCGCGCTCGCGTTGAGAGGCGGTATTACAAGCGAAAAACGAAGCTAAAATAAACTAGTAACGAAGTTGTGGTTGCACCTAAAATATAACTGACACGTTTGATTGCACCTAATATGGTTTAAAATATGGCATGCTTAGAATTTCTCTATGCCTTATGAGGAAGCTGTAGACACACATGTCTTTCTCCATTCTCGCATTGGGCGCCCTCTTAACATGAAACCACGTTTCACAGATCACTTCCCCCTACTAGTGGAGTTAGAAATGAGCCCCACGACGGGCGGCAACTCGAACGGTACACATGTCTTTCTCCATTCTCGCATTGGGCGCCCTCTTAACATGAAACCACGTTTCACAGATCACTTCCCCCTACTAGTGGAGTTAGAAATGAGCCCCACGACGGGCGGCAACTCGAACGGTCTGATCGGGCGCAGGTAGCACGCGTCGCCGCGCGCCCGCCGCCCGCGCCCCCGCCCGCGCTCGCAACATAATGTGCCACCGGGGAAATCCGCCACCAGGATTAGGTAAATAACACTCTACTGTAGGTACGAGAGTATCGACGGGATGCCAACGGGTATCTATCTACGCGGATGACAACGCACGAAGAGAACAGCCAACTCACGGACGCTCTAAAGTCAATTAAAGGCTTGTACAGTCTTAAATGATACGGATAGTTTTACTGATCTGATACAGACGATTTTTTGGGGATATAGACAGCTTTGCTGATACAGTTTTCTATGATAATGATATTGTAATATATATAGACATTTTACCTGATTGAAATAGCTAGTTCTTGATAGTTTGATGATTTATGGTCAGTTTCAATAATCTATCCTTATTGAAAATTGCAACGGGTATTAAACGCGTAGAACGTGATAGGTATTTCACCTACCGAATTTTTCCGACGTTTCGGCCAAGTTACATCGGCCGTGGTCACGGGCTGACTGGAGATGCGGTGCTACGTCTCGCCGTCTTCCGAGGTGGAGTTTTCATCCAACGTCCAGTTTTTTCTCCACGTACCGTCACACACAGCACTAATAGTGTCCTTATTCTGTACCTCAGCCGTATTCTGATTGTTAGATAACCGCGAAGCGAAAGCGAATTTTATCACTGGATTCCAGGACGTATTTAAAACCGTCCTCACGATTGAAATTGTTTGGATGTTTTTTAATTTCAATTGCTTCACGAACCACCCGTGAATAAAAATGGCGATCCGTGGAAACGACCTGAATGGTCAACCGGTCAAATTCTATCCAGTGATTTGTGCCACTCTAGTAAATGTTTTGCAATCGCTGATTTAGTAGTGGTTTTTTACAGCTGCGATGTGTTCACGAACCTCTCAGTGATAGCACGTTTAATTTAAATTCGTTTAAAGTTAGTTAAAGTTTAGTCTGACCAATATAACCGCTACCACAACTGCAGTCTATCTTGTACACACCAGGTGTTTGTAATGGTAAGACATCCTTCGGCGTGCCCACTATGCTATTGACTTAGTAATTTAAAGACTACTACACTAGATAGCAAGATTCTTAGTATAGCATAGCCCTGCTAGAGATTATTTGCCTAAATTTTCTGTTTATCAATACACCTAGAGAGAGTTTCCTAACAATATTCATTATTGAAAACTATTGCTTGTCTTCATCATCTTCACCGACTGCCTTATCGACATGAGAGTGCATCCGATAGTTTTCAATAACGTCGATAGTTAATATGAACTCGTACTAGGGACATTGACTAAAATAGCAACGGTTGCTTAGTAACCTTACCAAGTTGAGCTTAGCTCTTGCTACAGGTCGGTCAACTAAAGCCGGCACGTTCAACACATTTACACGTAGTGTCTGTGAATAAGCGCGCGGCGCGACGTTGCACTGCATTTTCTGTCTCTCTCGCGCGCGGAAGGAGACTGTTATTGTTTTGCTTTTGCTACTGTAGAGTAAACTTTTTGTATTTGTTTGTCTATTCGTTTTTTGAAATTGCATTAGTGTGAGTACTGATAACGCGCCAGCTTTCGGTAGCGACCTATAGGAATAATCTATTGAAACTTGCTGGACGTAGGGAGGGATAAGTATTGAAATTGACCGTTACACAGTGCTGATTCAGACAGATTATTGATACAGTTTTATTGATACACACTTTTTTAATCACCATCGTTCTTTTGACGTTGCGCACTGACTAAAATAATAATGGTTGCTAAATCACCAATATAATGAATAGGTTATTGAAACTTGCTTAATAAGTAGTGATCATTATTGAAACTGACCGTTACACAGTGCTCATTCAAACAGTTTGACAGTTTTACTGATACAGCTTTTTTTTAAATCATCATCGTTTTTTTGACGCTCGTATTTATTTAATATTTTTAATTGTTATTTAAAGACCACTGCATCAACTTTAATAATTTTTCTATTTAAACTGCTGTTAACAACTTATGTGATAAGCCCTCAACCGAAAGTAAACATACTCAAAACTCGTTAGTGACTGCACTAAAAATATTAAGTATGAGCATTTGTGCAGGTCGCGTAATGGATACTATCTTAAGGCGCTACTCGGAAAAGTATGGCTTTTTTGATATACAACTATAGCACGGTTACAGTTGTTACAAATCTGGTAATAACATACATATTTCTTCATACATCTATCTAGATTCGTATAGTTTCAAAGACACGATTTTATGATTTTGCCTCGACACTTTTCCTTTTCGAAAAGACTTCTAAAAAATACGAAAATTCAAGATTATTCTTAAATGGGGTTACTTACACTATTGGAAATTAGTTTAATAAGTGGACACCAATAATATTTAGGATCGTATAGAAGCATTTTTTTTTTTAAATCGCTGTAGTTTTTTAATACGAAGTGATTTTGTGTTTTTTTGCATAATCTGCAAAATCGGTCTCGCTTCCGTGCGCATCGTTTTCTCATTGCTATTTCGCTTCAGCATATTTTTTTAGAGTATCGCCTTAAATTATAAATGCGTTAGTTAGTGAGTTTCAGTTCGTGAACTCATGGTAGAGGCAAAAGCTTTTATTAATTTTGTGAAAGAAATAACCGCATTATAAAATTAACAACAAATGTTATAAGGTAATTGCTCTATTACCCTGTAAAACTTACATGCACATAGCATGTACCTATATACTTACTTTGTTCTTTGTAAGTTAAGTCTCTGTAAAAATTTAATTATGCATGTATTTCTTTGTAATATTTATTTTATAATGATTCATGGTGATGATTATAAGTAGATTTCAGTAATAGTCCAATAATACAATATCAATAATAGGTGCATTTACCTTAAATAAATTGATTGATGTAATCAGCTGTTTACAGCTATGTCAATAAATTATAAGCTGTATCAGAATATTTTACATGTAAACAAAATCATTAACAAGTCGTCATAAACATAAACAACGATTATTGTACGTTTGATTTAAATATACTAAATAAAGTAATAAAATTATGTTAAGTTTTACAAATTCATGAAGTTTTACCCTAAAGAAAAATTTATGAGAATGTCTTTACTTTGAGATGTTAGAAAGGTGAAAAAAATATGTAACCATTTCAATGAAAGAATGTAAAACTAACCAACTATGCATACATTACAACTAAAAACTAACTAAAAAACATACCGGCCGAATTGAGAACCTCCTCCTTTTTGAAAGTCGGTTAAAAGTTTGAATGTTACGCATGATTCTTGATGTCTTATCTTGTAATTGTTTGTTCAATTCACCATAAAAAAGGCACACAAGAAATCAAGCATGACGATTTCATGGCTTTTATGGATACGATGTGAAAAATCTTTACAATTGACTTGTTTTGTCCATGTAGGGTTGAAAAGTAGGGTGCGATTCGGTTCTTTGTACTTTGTCGTTCAAAAATAAGCCTTAGTGCGTTTGTGTTTAGAGCAATTTCCGGTGGCGTGACTATGGATGAGTGCCGAGTGCGTTTCCGAACGTCGTTGTCTCTTCACTGGATGCCGTGACGTGCGATTGTCTCTTGTTAATTATTAGGATGTCGTTCCGACTTATTATTTTGCTCAACTGTAGTCTTTAGTGACGCGTATACCTTCGAACAACTATTTAGTGTTTCTATAAAATAATAAAAATTACCCGTACACAGCAGTTTCAGTGAGAAGAAAACGGTTTTTTGGCATGTCTTAGTAATAATCAATGAGACTTAGAATTAAGTTCAATCGAAGTGACGGATGTATGTCTGAGCGATATGGTGTAAATGTTAGACTATAGTGTTGTGTGTGTCTGTGCAATCATAGTTTCAATTCACATTTCATAGTATTTTAAACTACAGGTTTTTTAATGTTTGACTATCGATTCTACAAATGAATGTGATTAGTAAAGTGAATTCGGACTTACGCTTATTGTGTCGTGTCCATAACATAAATTTAATGAATTTTGAAAGAATTCTAAGATATAAAAAATTTCAATCTTATTTGTCGGCAGATATACGCTTAGTTTTCTATGTGTATTATACAGTTGAGGAATCGTACAACAAACCATCGAATGTACAACCGTGAACAAAAAAGCTGCTTATAGCTTGATTCAATAGGTAGGCTATAATGAACAAAGGGCACTTATCTTGTCTTGTCAAATAAATTATTCTTCGCTTTTTCTTCACACTGAAACGTGTCTCAATTAAATAAGTGTTGAAGATGCACCCTGGTAACGCCTTTTTTATTTCTCAAATAAATATTTATTTATTTACACGATAAAACTTTTTTATCAAGTTGATTCACTCGCTTCCGATACAGTGCCCTAATCAACGGTTGAACATTCGATGTTTCAAAGTATGGGATTCAATTACAAAATTGAGAATGTTTTGTGTGATGAGAGTATGTCAAACGTCCATTTACCAATTAGTGTTAAAAAATTCCTCCACTGTATATTATTTAGGTGACGTAATTGGGATTATAATGCAATTTGTGTGTGCTTTGATCGAATCTGAAAATGTATTGACCTCTAGGTCGTGCTTGTTTCAGAGTCGATCATTTGTGTTGGATCAGTGAGACAACGTTATGTTGCAAGTGACGTTTGTGTAAATTTGACATGATCATTTCAGGACTTCAGTATTTTCACTTGATGAATTGTTAGTCTTCTTTGATATTTACGGTTTGATAGCTTTCAAAATATGTCGTGCCAATCTCTTTAACAGTACTTGTTCTACAATAGTCTAGCGTTGTTCTAACTGTTTTCTTACCAGGACTGTAAACGTTCCTAAATAACATTATTGTTAACATCTCGATATCCATACACCTTGAAATGACTTCTACTTCTGAATCCTCTATTAAAATCTAATCGTGTGATAATATTTCTGCGTACCATTACGATATAGCGAAACCTAAACTAGTATCGTAGTATTTGCGGCCGGGTGTGTAAGATATTTCAAAAATCTTTATAAAGTAATAGATATTGGAATTATTTTTGATACTTAATTAACTATTTAAATTTTATAGAGATCATTACATATTAATCGAGCACTGCCTGTCGTGTGGAATCACATGTGTGCAATAAATATAGCTGAATAGAGAGTTTAATCATTATAGAGCATCGTTGAATACTTTTAGCAGTGGGCGCTGTGTGAGTGGGTCGTGTCTGTATATTTTATTTTGTTTATCACAGCATCCCGTAGAATCGTTCGCATCGTATCCTCGTCGTGATTGTCTACAAATCCGTAGTGTTGTTTGATAGTAAGCGTGGTTGGCGTCTGGAGTCTCACTGATCGTGGTAGGCAGCAGTAGCGGGTAGTTGATGACGTTCGGCTCGGCGGCGCCGGCGAACAGCGGGCGGAGAATTAGGTTAATGTGGCATCGAGTGTACCAACAAACTTCTCAGCGAGACATTATTTACCATTTAATACCCCCTTCCCCCTTCCCCAACCTGTGTTTTATATGGATGTGAAGTGAGAGTCGTGTAGTTTAGTGTAAGTCTTGAGTTCTTTTTTACGAAAGTGGTACCCTCCCGACCGACCGCCGGGAAACACCTCTAGTTGTAAGTAGGATATAATTTGACGATCGTGACCTCTCCCCCCTCCCCCTTTGTAACTAAATATCGGAACTCACAATTTTTTTATTAAATTAGTTCTAGCTCGTCAAAGTCAGTATTCGTCCCCATTCGGTCCGATCAAAATTTACGAAACGTTAGTTGCATTTCATTTTTAGTTTAAGTTTTTTTGGTTTCTTAGTGTTTTTCGGCGGCGTGTGGGTGATTCTTTAGTGATAGCGGGTAGCATACTGGCGTAGTACAAATGTATGTGTGAGTGTCGGTAGCGCTAGTGGGCGCGCGCACTGCGTCGTTAGTCGGACAGACTCGGACACTTCGACTCTGTGGCAGGGTAGGAGGGAAAACATGATTGGTTGAATGGAACATTAAGCTCATTTACATAACTGAAGAATAAACGCTTAAATATGGACTCATCGTGTCTTTAGCTGTATGTTAAAGCCATAAAGTAGCAAGCAGCTTACCGCGCGCTGTCTGCTATTTTATGTTGCCAATGTCATTATTAATTTGCAGTGATTAAACGAGTAACGAACGACCCTGAATTGTATTCCGTGGGGTCTTCAAAACTCGAGAAAGTCGTATCATAATAAGAAATGCCTTTTAAATTTTGACAACGCTGAAACTTTACAATAATATTTGATTGAGATTCCTCGTTACTCTTCAACATAGAAATAATAAAAAAAAAATCAAGCTTTCATCCAAAATGCAATCAATAGCGTTTCTCCTTGCCGTGCGGGCCCCATAGTTTGTTCCAAAACATCCGATCATGGTTTCTCTGAGACCGCCAATGACATGTGCGGACTCACCCTGACGAATGTGGTTCATACTCGTAGCATTTTTGAGGTTGCATCGGGCTGCGTCGATCAGCTATGACAAGGACAGACTTATTTCTTTTTGGTGTTATATTTATACTGTGTTAGATGTAAGTTAGTATTAGGCTATGATTTTAAGTCCAATATCTCTTATCGACACTCCTTTCCGTTCTTTTATTCCGCTCTGTTAATATTTCAACATTAAATGTTTTCTTTCACTTGTTTTCATCAAAATCTTGGTCCTTCGATCCCTTATTTTTGTGAACAGATCGAACATGTCGAGGTCAGCACAGGGAACGATTGTTGGGGAGTGGAAATATATATTGTAGAAATATTTACAGAGCGGAATGATAGGGTGTGAAAAGAGGAAGTGATAGGAAGAGATAATGGAGAAAAACCGTATCGTAAGAACTTATATCTAAACAGTATAAAAATATAAATCGGACGAGCAGTAAGTCTGTCCTTGACAAGCTATGTATATATCCTAGTCATAGTCAAGTGGCTGGCTGCACTGTGTCGCTTCGTCGACTCTCTCTCGTCGAAGCAACCAGTGCCGCCTCTACCAAACGTTAAGTCCTCGTTGTGAAGCGTTAGTTGTCTTATCGGAATAAGTAGTGATATTTCGAAAATCATTTATATATAACAAAAACTATTTGGACCATTACATAGTTGTATCTACGCTTATTTTATTTTTGTCCTCACCGTTCGGAATTATTTAGATCGAATAATTATTAATTTTGACTATTTTTATTCCGAATATTATATTATTATTATGTATATCAAACGATAGGTGCTGTTGTATTTAATTTTTAATGTTACTAACGCGTTTGTGATAGAGATAATGTCTCTCTGTAATCTATCGGATGAAATGTGAAAAATTAAGCCAAATCATGAAAGGGTATATTGAATTATTACTTTTAGGATAAATGGAGTTAAAATGAAGTTTTATACTAATCAAATTTTACTACTGATTCTGTATAATTTTTCTAAGTACAGATAGATTTTAAAGTCATATCATGATGATCTTTTTCTAGTACCTACTTGTGTAAATTAATGTAGGATATTAAGACTGTTGAGTTGACTGGAGTTGATGCAGTTTTCTGTGAGCCGCAAGTAAAGCACAAAATGTAAGCATTGCATAAGGAAGTCGTTGGAGCTCAAAGAAAACATTTCAACTCCACGATACCGATTTGCCTTCACAATGCTGTACAACTTGTATATTACACTTAATTTGATGTCAATCTCAAAAACGTACGTGTAGTGATTAATTTTGCATTTACGCCTTCATCTGTAATTACAAAGCATAATAAATGTCTACTAGCCTTTGAACAATACATCAATAGCAATACAATCGAGGAGCAAGAATTTAACACTATGTAGTAAGATTAAGATTTGGCTTTAATGAACTCTGTAGAATTCTGAGTTATACTTACGCTATATTCAGGCTATATTTATCGATGCAAGTACACACTGGCCCCTAGAGTATGATTAGAGTCGCAGTATTGAACTAAACCAATAGAACACAGTACGATGCGTAAGTATCGCTTATGAATAACGAGAGCTTTATTGTAACAAGTTTATCTTATTTGTAGTAGAACATATGATCTCTTTATTTTTAATAGAATTTTGATGGACATTTTTACTTAAATAGTTATAGCAGTGTGTAGTTTTGAAATAGGATTTTTTATATTATCGCACATACGTTTGGTGTACCTCGCGCGCAAAGAAACTGCTTACGAAATTTTAACATTGATCGCCTAATATATATTTTTAAATGTACACATTAAATCTTGAAATTTAAATTCAATGCGAAAATACTCAATACCATTTATGTACGTATTTAGTTTCTTTGATTGCGAGATTATTTCAACGTCACTAAATCATTATACAAATCTGATGCCATCCAAATTGTGAAATTCGTTTATGTTTGCGCTGTAGAAACTTCTCACTAACTAAGCTTTCTCGGTACTTATACTTTCATCAATTAATTATTCCTGTAGTTGGAATATCAGTGTTTTATTTGTACATACTTGTATTATAATTTTCATGTTAATGTATATGTAAATACGTCATCAGTTTCATTTATCGGGCGTTCCGTTATCATATGAACGGAGAGTGAGAAGTTTCGCCAGTGCTCGTGTGCGTTAACGTTTTGGATAGTGATTTGACGAATACCACGAGAGCCTTCATGTTGTCTGTACATTTAATTTGTAAATATGTAATTTCGATAGTAATTAATGCTTAACAACGAGCGAGCCGTCGCATATTGTCAGCCGTTTGGACTTCTGCGCACACTGATCAAACCATCATGGGAACCGCTAGAGTTTATAAAGTAAGGTGTTACAAACAGACATTCCACAGGCCCTATCGAATTAGCTCAATACAAAAGACTGTTTGAGACTTAAAAAAAATGATATCATGATATTTTCTGAAGCACCTTAACTACTTTACAAAATGTGTTTTATGGTGATTTAATGATAAGATCCAATGTTTAACTCACTAGTATGTAAGGACAAATGCTTTACGTCACTGTGATAGACAATACAAATTTACCTGAGAGAGACACCATAGGCATTTATGAGAAATTTAGAAGATCGTCTACCTGTATAGACTAGGGGAATGTTGCAACTCTCATTCGGGCGCCACTCGATTTTGGGTGAAACGTTCTTTCAGAGTGGAGTGGCGTTTGAGCTGTGCGTATTAAAGTACAAAGCGTATGTGCAGAAGTTCGGTGTCGGCTCGGTACTGTCGGTCAGTGCGCGAGAGCCCGCGCCCCGCGTCTCGCTGTTCTGTTTGTTGATACATTATGTATATTTGAATGAATCAAATTATAAAAGAATATGAATTTTACACCTGAGTTTTATTTGTTTCCAATATTGTTATTTACGAGACTGAACTGCCCCCTTATTATGAACTCTGAACAGCTTCAGCGGACAACCGAGTCACACTGATTTTGCCTTCAGGACCGTTAACTATAACATGATATATATCCACCTATTCATAATTTATAAATGCAAGAAAAATCCGTCGGGGCTGCCATTACCTGCCCAGAAATGAACTAATATTTAGCAGATGTGATAAATAATAAAATTAGGCGGATAAATTATGTTATAGTCAAAATTTTTAATTTTGTTTTTTCTGTTTTCAATTTGATTGTGTAATATAATGATTTGTTTGAATTATTATTTGTTTATTCTTACGAGAACATAGTATGACGCTTAGTCTTAACCTGCTATTAGCTGGCTATTAGTTATTGCTAGTCACACCAGGTCACACCATATAGTCTGGTGTGACTGAGGAAAAATATTATTCTGCGTTACACAGGTATGACAAAATAATGTGACAGCGAGTCGTCACAAAATCTTTATCCGTAATCCTACTGGTGAGAAAACGATGACCACGGCCATGGGTGAAAGAAAAAAAAACTTTAATTTGGTGATACTATTCCTGTTCGCTGGTACTAGTGGGAACAAAGAATTACCTGTGGTCCTGTGGATAATGAGAGACCAAATCCAATTTTCAGAGAATTCAACTTAATGGTCCTGAAGGTGATTTTGTTATTTGGTGCAAGCGCATTTTATAGAGAATCATTTCCTACATTTTTACGGTTACAGAATAAGTGAGCTGAAAAATAAATATTAGAATAGCAGTACCCCTCCTCGGCCCGGGAGTCATAGCAGGTAGGTTCTTATACAAATATCCATAAGAGCACATTGAGGTTACTAGTCGCGGCCACTAAACGCGATCACAAGCTGCGGACGAGTTTTTTCATACAGGTTGTATAGTATCGGCCTAAACAGAGCGTCCGATTGGCCGTGTTCGAGCCACGAGCTGCGGAATTCGCTCGCGCCCGCTACTAGTGACCGCGTTTGAGGCTTGTGGCAGTCGATGGTTTCTTCTATGGCGACTTGTGGCCGTGTTACGCGTCTAGTGCCTTGACTGAACGTTTATTGGCCGCCACTACTGGCTTAATGTCCAAGTGCACTAAATCAACCCAAGTTACCTATGTAACTAAATATACAGGGTGTTAAAAGACCCATAACGAAAACGAAAACTACGTATTATCTCCATCGTTACTATCATTTTCTTGTATGGGGCTAAATCTGGGAACCAGCTAGGCGATTGCGTAAAGTCAATCGTATTCATTTGACAGTTCATATTGTATCATAATAAATGTCATTCCATACAAATTGCAGCCGATTGAATACGATATGAACTGTCAAATAAATACGATTACCTTACGCAATCGCAGTGTTATACTTCCCAGCAGCGCCACTAAATTGTACAAGTTTCAAATTAGTTTCAAATGAACAAGCAAAAATTGTTCTAAATGGTACGCTGTCGCAAAAAATTGTTCTAATGATAGTTTCAGAGATAAAAATACTTTTGTGTGGCGCTGCCAGGAAGTATACTTCCTAGCAACCTCACGGCGTACAAATGTGCAAATCATTTTAAAATATCGGCCATAAATTGTTCGTAATTAGTTCGTAATTAAAAACCTCAAATATGCGTAGTTTTGCTGAAAAAAATACTTTTATCAATTACTTAAATTACAGATAATAATGGTCCCTTATTGCAGTGGTAATAGTTCTTTTAGATTAGAAGAAGAGATCAAACACTCGACAACGCTTATGTAAAACACACTTATCTTATTGGATGTCTGGCGTAGAGGTACATAGTCTGCCTTCTACGCACAATCATACAAATATTTGTGTGCATGAACATGTGTTTTTGTCTTGGTCTGGGTGTTAAATATAAATAAATATATGGGATACTAGGGTAATGGATATAAATACATGTAATTATACATGTATGTAGTAGTAGTATTTATGAGTAGAAATATATATAAACGTCCATGACTCGGGTACAAATGTTCGTATTCATCATACAAACGTTTGCCCCTATCGGGATTCGAACCCGGGACCTCAGAACAAGCGACACCTTGAAACTGGTGTACGCACCACTCTACCACAGAGGTCGTCAAGTATGTTTAATCTAGTATTTATTTACCTATATTATTGCGCCGATTTTTATGTCGTTACCCATATTGCGCTGTTTCTTTTTTGTGTTTGTTACTGTCAGGAGAAGGTTCTTATAAAATAAAAAAATAAGAAAACAAATAAAAAACGCATGAACTTTGGGAATCCTGCCCACTGCTCTAACCACTCAGCTACCGATACTGGTCTCGGTAACTCAGTAGTTATAGCAGTGGCGAGAGCAAAACAATTTTTCCCTTGGGCGATGTACTTTGAATCCCTCAGTGCGCTCAGGATTGTACTCTAGAATCCCTCGCTATGATCGGGATTCCACTTTAAAATCCTTCGCTTCGTTTTGGATTCAAAATAGCGCCCTCGCTGTAAATATTATTGTACCCCCTTTTAATACTTACAATCTACTATAATAATGAAACCTTATTAGTGCTTTTGACAATTTGTAATTACGAATGCAACTTTATGGCGTTTGACATAACTGTCAGTTAGTTAAACATTAACCGACAGCTATGAGACAGGATAATGTCTGTCGGGCCGGCTAGTTCAATATAAAATCAAGCTACTGATGTATCTTTAAATCATAGAATTAAATAAATAAATATTTTCATACAATCACACTAATTATCTAGCCCTTGGATTTCTACTATTTAGTATTCTGTGCCTATAGTAAGTTTCATGAGAACTTGTGCTATGGGTACTAGACAACGGATAAACATACATATATACTTATTTTTGTAAATACATACATAATATATATATTAAACACCTAGACCAAGACAAATAGACATGCTCATGCACACAAAATATTTGTCTTGTCCGGGGATCGAACCCGGCACCCACTGCATAGAAGGCATATATGCATCTATGCACATAATATAATATCATTGGATCTATGTATAAAATGTCATTGGTTTTATTTTCTCAGTAGTTCCCAAATCGAACGTATCGACATATAATCATTACTTGGTTAGTGTTCCATCTAATCTATGAAGCAATAAGAATAGTATTATTACAAAAATCCTTCATTCGAAGTTAACTACTTTAACGTTCCTTCTCTTTGCTTCTATAGTACAATGCCATCTACGAAGCTTAAAAAAATACTAAGATTATTTTTCGTTAAACTGTAGTTAGTGTGTTATGTTTCAGAATGTCCAGATTTATAATTTTTTATAAGTAATACAAATTTGTATGATAATAATATGATTAACGAAAATTATTTCTTTACGCTTTTAAAATAAACATATTATCTATCGTGCAATATATTCCCTAACCGAAAAAAATGCTCCTTACGTATTTAAGCGATTGCTGATCGTTCATTTTTCGTCCTACAAAGATAACGATAAACTAGCTTGTTTCGGATGAGATTGGATTTTTTTTACAAAAGCGATGCGAAATGTTGAGTTGTTAGTGTCAATCGCTCCTTTTTACTTCCGAAAAACATAAAAAAGCTATTACTAATGAACTAGTGTCCCAACACTATTTGTTGGGGTATCGCTTGATTTTAAAAGACCACAATACCACCAGGGGTATCGTGGGTCCGCAGTGGCAATGAGCGAGCATTATTATTAGTAATATATAAGTAAATGATTATTATCTATAATTTAAGTAATTGATAAAAGTATTTTTTTCAGCAAAACTACGCATATTTGAGGTTTTTAATGACGAACTAATTATGAACAATTTATGGCCGATATTTTAAAATGATTTGCACATTTGTACGCCGTGAGGTTGCTAGGAAGTATACTTCCTGGCAGCGCCACACAAAAGTATTTTTATCTCTGAAACTATCATTAGAACAATTTTTTGCGACAGCGTACCATTTAGAACAATTTATGCTTGTTCATTTGAGACTAATTTGAAACTTGTACAATTTAGTGGCGCTGCTGGGAAGTATAACACCAATCGCACCCCTGATAGTTAAGGGGATCAAAGTTAATATTTATTTTTATCGTTTATCGATCAAAGTTACAAAACTGTAATGAATATCTAAAACAATCAAAGAAACTGCCCCCTAATTGTCTAATTTCTAGTACAATCCCTTTCAAAGGTATTGATATTGTGATAGTGATTTATGGAATTGTGTAACATATAGTCGCAATCCCTTTCGCAACGAATCATATTTTAAATGACACTTCATTGGCACTTCTCCATACATTTGAAAGATATTTTCGTGTGTACCTTTGCATAGACAGTTCAATTTCGTTCATTCAATACCTTTCAAAACGCGTCCCGATCACAATCCCTATCAAATAGTGAAGTATGTTAATATCTTTCAAATGACGAATTTAAAGGGATTGCGATAGATTTTAAAATTAGACAATTAGGTAGCTCCCTGTCCCGGACGCCTACTCGTACCCTCTAGACACACGCACACGTTGTTTCAGGCGTTTATTGCGTGTAAAATTATCACTCATTTTTTCAAAACGAAAAATAAAAGTTCCAGCAATTATTTTCACATATTCTTATTTAGATTCGATGTACACTACAAATACACATATATAACCGCTTCGGTATAGGTTAACACCCTGGACCTCTATTTTTTAATCACTCGACGCATGAGTGGCGAGGCGAGCGAGGAGGCGATCAGGCGATTAGCGACCTTGCAAGCGTAGACATAGTAGTACTACAAGCGAAAAGCAAAGCTATGTATATACGGGCAAGGTCGCTTTTACGGAATACGGAAACTCAAACGTTGCACGAAAATCAGTAGAATCCTCGAGACGAGTGAATTAAAAATAGAGCTTGTATAGTAAGTGAATACTATAAAAAATAAACACTTACTTTTCATATTAACAATTTACTATAAATAATCCTAAGAACCTAATTTTACAGACATTATATTTACTTTTTATATGTATTTGAATATAACATCTTTGAAACTATCAACAGTTTGTAATTCTAGAGTAACAGGACACTGAAGCCAGTTGGCTAAAAGCTCTTCTGTGTATCCAAGCAGGAAGTACATTTTGGTTGGAGACACGGCCCGTCTAACTATTGCAGCCACTCTGATATGGTTGAATTGTCGCTTTATTATCACCTGGAACAAGTCAGAGTATGTATGTATACTGTTCAATAGGGAAAACTGGCAATATTCGCCGCCAGAGGCGCTGCTAACTTTCGACCCACGACATATGTCAAAATCCATACAAACATTTGTTTACATTTATATTTTTATCGTTTTATCACAGAAAGCCGCGTTGTGTGGCAATTGGATGTAATGTAATCGGTAACCACCACTTTCCCAAGGACGAACGACTGAGAAAGCTAAGGGTAAAATATACAGTATGGTGCTACTATTTACGTCACAATATTTCTCCGTTTGTGGTAATTCAATTTGAATATCTTCAGTTTCATGATCCTGACGGATTCCAAAGTTACAATTGTGGTCATAAGACTCCAATCCGTAACATATAAATATTATTTTAAGTTATGTTTCGTCATCTCAGCCACATGACACCCACTGCTGGGTATAGGCCTCCCCCAAAAGTTATGTTTACATGGTTTCAAATATAGAATACAATTTAAAAAATTTGAACTGAATGTATTATTTGTATATAATTTACTTGAATATACTATGATGTACCAAATACAACATGAGATTGTTTGATAATACTTGTTTTCTGGCTTCTTTTACCCATTACTGACCTACTAACTAGGTTCACTTTATAACCCTTTAACTTAACCCTCCTTGGTTCTTCATCCCTTCTTTTAACTGTTGCACAGTTCAATCACTATACATTCTATTATTTGTAAAAAAGAAAAATGCAATTTCACCAAATATCGGAAAAAATAACCACTGAACCGACAAACTATTATGGTTATGGGTCAAACGGATGCAGCGCTATCTGTATTATGCTTAGCGTTTCCTTCCCCATTGCTTGAGAATATAACTCTAATATTATCTTAATTTAATCACTTCAGGATGATTAGGATAGGATTTTCTTACCTCACTACACATAAGACCATGCCATGTCCCAGACATAAATCTTCTGATAAATTCATCTTCTACAACGGTCTCAGATTTCCTTAGTCCGTCTTTCAAACTTGCTGAAAATAACAAATAGATTTAATACCTACTAGTATTAGACTCCATAGTTTTTTCAAAAGAATTTCATATCGAACTAAGAATATTGATTACATTCAACAATAAAGCTAACAATAGTGATTGAGATTGGTAAGTTAGAGATTCTACTATATTCCTACTTCCTACTAATATTATAAATGTAAAAGTATGTCAATTTGTTAGTTTCTTACTCTTTCATCCAAAAACTACTGAACGTATTTGAATGAAATTTGGCACTCGGATAGTAAATAGCCTGGATTAAAATATAGGATACTTTTAACCTGATAGTCCCACGGAAACGGCGGCCGCTAGTATTGTTAACGTGAGAGTATTCTGTTTGAGTTACTTTTTAACCCGATATTCCAAAGGGAATGGTAACTTTGCGTGTGAAACTGCGGGCGGCCGCGGCCGCTAGTATTTTCTATATCCCAATTACCACGCGCTACGCGATTTTAAACTCTCTTGTGGAAATTCAAATTCAAATTCCAAATTGATTTATTGCTTAGAGTCGAATTTATTTATGCTAAGAAAAAAACCAAAGAAAAGGTGTTTTGATGGCTAATCAAGATACATAAACCTGACAAAATGTAATTCAAATGCTTACAAGTATTCCATGAGTTCCATGATTTGCGATGAGCTATGTAGTGGGGTGGATTTGCCATTTCGTATGTAAGGGGCCTATCTCTTTTCTTCGTTATCCTGTACTTGCCGGACACCACTCGGGACATAGGGGCTGATGTATGTATCTGAGAAGCTGCTATTGCTGGCCATGATGCGAACAGCCCTCTATAAGGTAAAGGTAGAAACGACTGCAACACAACGATAATTTAAAGTATTGAGCCAAGACTTCATGATTAAATAACTATTTTTTTAAACTAATATACCTGGGTTAATTTTGCTAACGAACCGCTCATTATACCTGAACTTCACAACAACAAACAAACAAAATACAAAATTGCAAATTCGTAAGTTTTGAGGTTATTTTGGTTGACAGCTGTCTGTCATTTAAACTGTTTTTTTTATATAATTTGTCTCTAGGAACAAACAGGCTAGTCATTAGTTTTTAAATATTTCTTGAATCAATGAATTTCTGAGCTATGTTCATTGTAATAGTAATAGCCGAGGAGTAACTGACACGCGCAATGGACAACATTTCATTTTTTATAAAGCACTTAAATAGAAAAAAAACCGTTTCGAGGTTTTAGTGTCCTAAGCTCACAGTTTTTATTTTAGAATTTTCCGATAGGTAATTTGTGGGATATTAATTAAAAACTAAATAAATAAATAACTAAATAAAATGTAGTCCAAATCGAGAAAGTCAGACATTTGATCCTGCCAGCGACTCCTGTGCATTTTTGTCTTTTTAATATTAAAAAATGGTTCTCTGCTGGGTTGACAATAACAGTCAACTCAAGTAGTGAAAGAGCGATCAAAATCTAACATATCGATATTCGATATTTTTTTAAATTATATAATGCCAATAAAAACCTCATGACAAAAAACAGTTTGTGATTGTTTTGAGTTTTTTGTTTTGTTATTGCTGAATAGATTTACTTTTTATGTTTGCTAGGTAAACCACCAGGCGACGCGCCGCCCCAGGCAGGTGGACCACGGGTCAGAAATTTGTGTGTGTTATTACAGAAATTTAGTGCCACCATAAAAACATTAAAAGTTAAACATTTATAAAATAAAAAAGTAGGTAAGGTGCACCGGGGCTATTGTAACAAGGAGGCGAATGCGACAAATCTAAATAATTATTTAAATACGAGTTTTGGTGAAAAACGACATCTGTGATCATAAGCTGCAATGATGAATTGTCACTATAACCCACAGGTGTCGCTAGTAGGATCAAAACTTTGCGAACGGCAAAGCATTTTATGTCAAACTGCCACTTTATATTTAATCTCTTCGACTCGGATGCGTGGCACAGTGTTTTATTACGAAAACAATATTTTTATTGAGTTTTTCGTTTGTTATCGATTGTGTTTGTGATAAACGATAAACGTAAGTAACATTTGTTGTATTTTCTTGATCCAATGTTCTGTTTATAGTCAGTAAAAAGCATAGTCACATCTGCCTCATCAAAAATGATACATGAGGTAATTGCAACTTTTAGGTTAGTTGCAATAGCCCCGTGAAATTTTGTATGAAACCGAAATAACTAGTGATGTCTTGTGTCGATATAGTAATTATCGATTAATACACTTATTTGAAGATAAAGTATCGATATCATCTGCATTGTTATATCTTATGGTCGTATCTCGTACTCGGTAAAGTGGTAAGTATAAATTCTACATACATTAATTTGGTTTTTGTTGTTTTAGATGGTTCGTACTATAAAAAGAAAAAAATAATTAAATACTCAGAAAAAAACCTCAAAAGAGCTGTAGAGGCAGTAAGAAATAAAGAAATTAACAGTTGCGTAGCTGCTGAAAAGTATAGCATACCTAGGTCTACGATTATTAGCCATTTGTATGGAACACCAGACAAAAGCAGGAAAACCAACTATTTTTCGATATATGCAGAGACAAAGATAGCTTCATATATTCATGTGATGTAGAAATGTGGATATCCACTGACCAAAAAAGACGTCCGTTCCTTGATATCAGAATATATTCGGAGAAATGGAATCGTTACACTATTTAAGGATGGCATCCCCGGGGATGATTGGTTTCGGAGTTTTCGTAAAAGACATAACTTGTCTATTAAGAAACCACAATCGGTCGAGATGGCGAGAAGTAAAACATGCAACCCTTTCACTGTATTTGAATATTTCGGAATATTGGAAGAAAAAACGAAATTAGATTTAACTGCAAAACCTGGACGGATTTATAACCTACACGAGACAAGTTATTGATTCTTGATTATAAAACTGTGTGCCATTAATGGTATGTACCGTCGGTACAAATATTGTTATACGTCCAATGTTATGATGACAATATAAATATGTCAATGTGATATTTAACGGAAGTCAACCTTTATACGTAATAAATGTCATCGGTGAAAATTTGCAGTGTCTTTTTTTACTCGTAAATGTAGTTGCATTGCCAGGTGTCCCAACACTAGTTCCCCTACAAATAGTCGCATTTACCCCCAATAGAAATAAAAGTTTGATTTAATCGAAAGTTAAACTTATTTGCTGGCAACAGAATTGAAAATCCTGTAAAATTTGTTTTGAGTTTTATCTTTGTTTTATTTTTATTCGCAAAACTTATTAGAATTTCGTTTTATGGCATTTAGTTGCTTTTACCCCATATGTGTGCTAAATGTTACTATTTCTACTTTCAACAAATTAATTATATATTTGACTCCTAGATATCAAGTTATTCGTTACATAATTAATATTAAAACATTCTGTATTAAATATACAATGATATGCATCCGAAATATATACTAAAATAGTTAACAGGTAACAGTTATGATGAAACTTCAAAGTTAAACATCTTCAATTTTTAGTTACAATAGCCCCGGTGCACCTTATACCACTTACGCCATGTATTGTTGTGGCGTGATTCCAAAATATGTGCCGCAATTTATTTTAGCAAGCATAAAATTTTGAATGTTCCCGTTGGAATGACGGGTGTTTATGCGACAAAAAGTATCCTATGTTCCTCTCCAGGCTACACAGTACCTATGTCTATGTCTAACCCCACCTTCGACGCCAGAGGTCCCGAGTTCGATCCCCGGACAAGACAAATATTTGTGTGCATGAACATGTCTATTGTCTTGGTCTGGATGTTTAATATGTATATTATGTATGTATTTACAAAAAAAAAAAAGTATATACCTAAGTATGTTTATCCGCTATCTAGTATCCATAACACAAATTCTTCATGATTCTTAACGTGGGGTAGATAATTAGTGTGACTGTATGAAATATCTATATATTGTATAATACGGCAGTGAAGCCGTTTCTCCTCCTAAACTAAAAGTCGCACAATCAAGTGCAATACACCGTTAGAAAGGTATTTGTCTGAAGTGGTCGGATAAGTCGAGAAATTTAGCAAAAACTCAAATAAAAAAAAAAATAACAAAAAAAAACTTTTTTGAATGTTATTATGTGTTTTTTGCGCATTATGCGCACACGGGTTGCTCGTTATTATTATGTCCCAAATTTCATCCAAATCAGTTTTGGAGTTATTGAGTTACAATTAACATCCAAACATATAAACATGAGATCATTCTTTTTGGGCCGATTTCGAAAAGTGCCGGCCAACAAAAAATATGGTTCGTATGGTTAGAACAGGGGGCTTATTCGCTCATTGAATGCAAAACGGCCACAAACCAAAAACTACACTTTTTACAGGAGAGCCAAAACAAATTTTAAAACTTGTATTTTTGAAAATAATATGTATTTTTCTGTTAAATAGTATGATGTTAGTATATCATTATTTTCATCATATTTTGCTCTAACTTTTAAAATAATAACCGCTGTGATAGCTCTCACACAATCTGAAAAAAACTACAAAAGCTCTTTTTGCATTCAAGATTTGAACCAATGTTAAAAGAATTATTTCAAAAAATGAAACATATTTTAAAGTGAAACATGCTTTATTTACTGTTTTACCAAGTAGACATAAAAAAAACAATCAAAAATATTCTCTACTAGAAATAAAAACTCCGTCGTCTCAGCCACATGGCACTTACTCCTGGGTATAGGCCTCCCCCAAGGATCTCCACAACGATCGGTCCTGCGCAGTCCGCATCCAGAAGCTTCCGGCGACCTTCACCAGATCGTCGGTCCACCTTGTCGGAGGCCTACCCACGGAGCGTCGTCCTGTGTGCGGTCGTCATTCCAGAACCTTTCCGCCCCAACGACCATCGGTTCTTCTCGCTATGTGTCCCGCCCACTGCTACTTCAGCTGAGCAATCCTTCGAGCGATGTCAGTTACTTTAGTTCTCCTACGGATCTCCTAATTTCTGATTCGATCACGTAGGGAAACGCCTAGCATAGCCCTTTCCGTTGCACGCTGGATGACCTTGAGTTTTCTTATCAGACCCATAGTTAGTGACCACGTTTCACTACCGTAAGTCATCACTGGCAACACACACTGGTCATAGACTTTCGTCTTGAGACACTCCCAGGTAGCATACTTACGTCTGTGACGTAAATAACACGTGCCATTTTGGTCGATTTAGGGTTGGTCCATTATTCGTCATAAAAGCACGTCTAATTTACGTAACATTAAGGTCAATTTGATGACGTCTCTTCACGGTGGTTAAAGCAACGTACTAATTACGTTAATTAATCAACGTCCTACGTCCGTTAGTACATTACGTCCTGGTTACGTTTTTTAAGATCTTTCTTTTTACCTTATTCAGTAAGTGGAGCTTATCATTACACGTTAAAATCTGTCGTAATGATAGCTCTACGTTGCTAATTTCTTACTTATAGTTAGCTTGCTCGGCCTCGATAGGGGTCGATTGATTTTGTTGGGCTTGCCTAATCTCATTGTATTCTAGATTTGCCCAGCCAGTATTGGGAAGACCTAGGTTAGCTGCGGGGGCAAAACCCGAATTCAAATTGGTTTCAATCGAAATTTGGGTTTGCCCGTGACGTATACATCCGAAGTGGGGTGACTTTACATGTCTTACATGATACTGATGTCAAAAAAGCTTTTTTTTTTATTATTTTAAATTTTTTATTTTACAACCATGAAACATATGCCATTCAACTGGAAAAGCAATTATAAACATAAATTGTTCTTTGACAAAATGTCGTAAATATCATAGTTTCTGAAATAAGAGTTGGTAACACTGTCTTTCTTGATGTCAGCAATAAACAAAACTGAGGCGCGTTCCAAACCTACACTCCGAGTGCAACCTAACCACAACCGAACGCTCTAACGGCGTTCCAAACATTTGAGCGTAACGTTCGGTTGACACAACCGTGTCGTTCCAAACGTCAGACTCGCTCTAAGGTTTGGAACGACCAAGAACTTTAAATGTCAATGTCAATACAAAGTTTTGATTTTCCATTTGGAATACGAATAATTTAAACTTTTCTTTATACTAAATCAAATAAAATCCGTTTTTAGAGGATCTACCATGATTATTTTAAAAATTAGACATAAAAACATCAAAAATACAAAATAATGTCAAATGACATTGACATTTTTTCTATAGACAAACGTCAGAGCGTTTTACAACCATCATTTTTGATGGTTGTTTGGTTGCAACGCTCTGACGTTTGGAACGACACGGTTGTGTCAACCGAACGTCACGCTCAAATTTTAATGTTTGGAACGCCGCCGTTAGAGCGTTCGGTTGTGGTTAGGTTGCACTCGGAGTGTAGGTTTGGAACGCGCCTCAACCCTGTCTAGGTAAATGATTTCGGCTGGGGCTTGTTTAAATAAGAATGAAGACTGAAAACTAAACGACGAATAAACTCTGAAGTCATGGCTGTATGGCGCAAATGAGCCTTTGCCTTTTCTGCTCGAAGCGGAAAAAAATAACCAAAAAAAAAAAAAGTCGCCAATAAACCGTTTTTTCCTTTCCCGCCGTTTTCAAGACGCGTCACCAGTGTTGGGAAACGTACAATAATTATTGGATTCTTACAATAATTCGTGATACGAAATTTCATTGTACAATAAAACATAGCTTTCTCATTATTGTACGCTTTTATACAATATTTTCCGATTTGACACAATATAGGTACAATATCATGGTACGTGACACTAAAATTAATAAAGAAACGCATCACCTAGGTACTATTATTCTGTAACGTCACACTTGTCTTGTCTTTTGTCTCTAATAAATGCCGTAAAGTTGATAATTCACTTTCATTTCTTGCTTGCCGACAATGGCATTGGCAGTAAACTATCAAGGCATTGTCAGTAAACATCTTGCCTTCTCTTGTGGAATCATATAAAATATATTTTTTATTTAAAAATCAAAATTAAATGTTTTAAATAAAAAGAAATTGAAAAAATAAAAAATATATAATTAAATCATTACCTGCCTATTCAAAAAATAAAATTTGAACTTGTATAAAAGTATAAAAGTTGCATTACAAGGTTTGCGATTGTATTGAATGATTCGCTTCAACTTTACTTCACTCCAGAATTTATGAGAAAGAAAAGAACAAGCGCAAAATAAGTGGGGCGACTTTAGTTCAGTTGTACTTTGTAAAATCAATCGCATATTAGCGGCCTAAATATTAAAAATTATTGCCTAAAACGTACAATAATTCGACCCAAAATACAATAATTTTTAGCTTGGCAGGGGCAGCACCATAATTTCGCATCCAACATTTCCCAACACTGCGCGTCACGTCAACCTGTTTGTTTTTAGCCATTTTTACCGGTCTTATTTTTTGTGAAATGTTTGCCGTAATACAATTTTGCCCTGACGATGGTGGAACCGTGTCGGTTATAAATAAAAACTGGCTGACGCCCAGGGGTTGTGAAGTGTACTGGCCTCCAATAAAAGGAACCAAGGCCTTTGACAAATATTTACACGGGAGCCTGACGCCTGATGAGAAATGGAAATTATACGGCGTGCAACGCGTGTTCTATGAAACAGGTAAGTTCATAATTTTTTTATCATGTCCCTGTGTGGTTTGGTATCTGATTGCTTGTGTGCAGCATCCTCTAACGCTGTATTAACAAAATTCTTGGTTGGTGTTGGTGGATCGAATAAGAAACGGGTTCAGTTTCAATATATAAAATAATTTTATCCCGCTGCACAATCATGTAAAGATTTTCTCCTGAAGATCCCTGTCCCCAGTTATAGCCAGTGGGTTGTTTCCAGTTTCAGTCCTCACAAAACACTTCAATAAAACTTATGAAATGTGATACTAATTCTAATTTATTGCATCTTTTTTTTATTAAGCCTTTTGGTTTTTGGGTATTGCATGATTTTCTTTGTTTTTATGCTTAGATGATATAGAAAAAGCCAAGAAAAAATTAAAGTTGGCTGAGGAAACGTCTGACATACAGACACAGTCAGAAGCAGAACCTGAAAAACCTGTCAAAAGAAAACAGATACGCAATAAGCGGTATAATTCTTCTGACGAAGAAGAAAATGAGAGATTTGAAAGTCCACCGCCACTAAAAAAAAAGTTGGCTCAATGTAAGTCTCCAGTTTTTGCACAAAATCCATGATGTTAAAAATTTTGAACTCATTTATTTTGTAGTAAGCATGATAAATAATATATTTTATTAATGCTTTCATACACTAATATATTTTGAATTTGAATTTAATTACTACAACTAAAATGTGCTTTATTTATTAACTGGTCTGTGAGATATTAACTCATCAACGCCCGTTGTGCCCTATCAGGCACAAACAACAATAGAAATCTATTGTTGTATTGTTTTCCGGGCGTTGAAGAGTTAAGAAGGACACATAATCATTAATTATTCAGATACCAGACATGTGAGATACTTATACTTACTTATATTTTTTTTGAAAAAGGTGTTGAATTTCTGCAATAGCCTGTTATTTACATAATTTTCTGGTGTGGCTTGTAAGGCATGGTGGGAAACTAGAATTCATATTTATAAAAACTATACCTACAATTTGTATAAATCACATATATTTTTATATTGCAGATATCTCCAAAAAATCTGTCAATTCTTCATCAATACTAGAAAGTAAAGTATAATCCTATTAATAGATACCTATGTATTTTACTTTCTTAAAAATCTGAGATAATTTTTTTATGTTAACAGATATTTCCAGTGGGTCTGAAAATATTTTGCAGCCAGATGATTCTTTATTACACCTGAACCTATCCGTACCAAATAGTTTGGTGAAAGGTATGGTGTTATTTTATTTTTACTCTTTAACTATGCTTTATTTAAGAATATTTATTTTTACTTAGAAGTTATTGGTTCATGTTTATTCAATTTCTTTTTAACCTGGCTTCAAAAAAGGAGGGTTATGAATTCAACCCTTATGTAGGTAACATTGATAGAATTTGGCATACATAATCTTTAAAGACTTCTAAACCAACGTGCAAAATTTGACGAGTGTATGTATGAATGTATGTATCTATGTTTGTGCTCACATTTCTCAAAAACTATGTACAAGTCGGAACATTACAAATTCAGATTGACTATTGAGTATTGTTCAATTTAGGGTACAGTGCAAAATTTATCAAAATTGGTTCACTAGTTTTTTAGTGTAGAATTTTACACATATTTGTACAATGTTTTGTCCATATGATCATTTCTTTTGTAGAAATAGAGCAGGAAGCTTTTGTATTCACTCCTACTCAATCAGCTGCGGACGTAGTATGCCCTGCTCCAACAAGCCCTGCTCCAACATCGTCCTTGGGTTCACAAAGCTGTAAAGGTATTTATATATATATATATATTTAAAGGTATTTAAGTATTTATATATAATACCCTGGAGACCCTGTATATAGGTTGCATAGCGGCGGAAACTCCAACTATGGACTCAGATCATCATTCTGACCAAAAATCACCAAGAAATTCTTAGCAGAAATGAAAAAAATATTGGGCTTCCCATAACATTTTGTATGGGAAGCTCATTGTACCATACAAAATGTGAAGCTCAATTTCTGACAACAATTTATTCGTGATTATTGTTCAGAATGATGGTCTAAGTCCAAGTTTAGAGTTTCGGGTATATGATCCCGGACACCTTGAATCTTTACTTATAATATAAATGGGAAAGTATGTGAGTCTGTTTGTTTGTTTGTCCGTCCGTCTTTCTCGCCAAAACTACTGAACCTACCTTGATGAAATTTGGGTTGGATCTAGGTCTTTAGGACCCAAAAAAGGACATAGGATACTTTTTATCCCGAAAATTTGACATGTTCCTTAGGGAGCGCGATATAACCAAATTTCACGCGAGCGAAGCCGCGGGCGGGAGCTAGTATTATTATATAGATTTATTACTATAGCTAGGATTCTGAATGGTAATTTATTGTGGATTTCAGATTTCACATCTAAAGTTACTAATTATGAATATAACACTATAAGCACAAGCAGTGATGGCTCCGCTCCAGTATCTACTGGAACAATAGGTAGGTACTCCTTCATCTTTATATCTATACTAAAAAAAAATTTATAGAGTTAAGATTTATAGATTTACTTTTTTTATTTACTTTTTTTAATAATTATTTTCAGGCTTCCAGGATAAAATAATATCTCTACTGTCTTATATAAAAGTTCAAAATGAGCAAATAATATCACTTTTAAAGGAAAAAAAGACCGGACATTCAATACCGGAATTTAAATTCCCCTTAAAATGTAAAGAAGAGCTGGAAACTACAGAATTGTTACTAAAAAATTCAAAACATTATGAAGATCTGGTATGTAGCAACTGTCGCATCATATTTTAATTTTAATTAATTTTAACTAATTTTAACAACCTTTAACATTTTGTTACTGATGGAGCACAGGCCTCCCCACCACAATTTTTTTCTTTGAAACGGTCGCTGTCTTTACCTAGCTCTTTCCATAGTAGCCTGACCTTTACAATTCTGAGTAATTATTTGAATTTTGCAGGTTTCCTACTTAAAATCTCTAGGTGGAACAGGTACCTCGAACCAGGTATCAAGGATCATGAAATTCATTATGACCGACAGCTTCGCAAAACAGTACAATTTTTATGGCAAACGATCGGACAAACACCCATTTTCGGAACTTCGTCTGCGCGATGCTGTTGTTGGTTAGTTGTTTTTACTGTAATTATAAATAGTATCTAGCAACTGGCTAGAGGTAATAATCTCGTAAATAAGACTTATCCCACTTATTGGGAACTAGTTTAACTACTATGGGACTGCGTACTTCCCACTTACCCTATAGTTCGCGTCATTAAAAAAAATCGCTAAAAGAAAAGTCCATTTTTGTGCAAACATACTTCTCTCTACTTTCTTCTAGCGCTCTTTTTACATGACTCAACTAATACCAATGTAATTTTTTATCATGCTAAAAACTACTGAACTGATTTTGATGAAAATTGGCACCATTAGTTGTTTAGTTGCTGTTGTTAATCATGTTGTTACTGAGGCACAAAGACAGTTTGCCAATCAGTCAAAAATTTACAAAAAACATTGGACGAGGAAGCTAATGTAAAAAAATACTTTCTATACAGATGCAGTGAAGACAGCTACTGGTTCCACGAGTAGACAAATAGAAGATATTATTAAAAACTGGCTTAAACACGCGCCACAACGGGAAAAGAAACAGGTGAAAAAGAATTAGATTATGTCAGCAATTGAAAAAACAGGTGTTAAGCGAAAAGCTGTAGTGGGGCAACGACAATTACTCAGACGTGTTAAAGAAGAAAAGTTAAAAGTATTGTCAGAAATCCAAACCAGCAACTCAGACGTAGATAGCAATTATGAAACTGTTAATTCAGAGCCTTCATGTAGTCAGTTACCATGTTTACCATCAACTGTATCCACATCAAATGTTTATAATGATAATAGTATTGATAGTGATTGTGAACCTTTTGTAAGTACAGAAGTTTCACAGATAGATAATGTGGATTGTGAGCCATCTGTAAATACAGAAGTTTCTCAGCCCACATTATCTATGAATGAATATGTGTCTCAAGAAACTGAGAACAGTGGAGTTGATTTAAAATCTCAGTTGAGACACTGGGCCACAGTTCAGTATAAAATCCCCCATAATGCTATAGATAGTCTTTTAAAGATTCTTTCTCCCATATGCCCTGAACTGCCAAAAGATAGCAGAACGTTATTGCAGACACCAAAGCATGTAGAAACATTATCTTTAGAATCTGGCGAATTAGTATACATTGGACTCCTTATTCAATTAAAAAGTCAATTAAAATTACTTGGTCAC
The DNA here is from genome assembly GCA_910589605.1 of Chrysoteuchia culmella. NCBI lineage: Eukaryota > Metazoa > Arthropoda > Insecta > Lepidoptera > Crambidae > Chrysoteuchia > Chrysoteuchia culmella. The sequence continues at coordinate 4,730,874 of OU342654.1, read as the reverse complement.
ACTAAGATTGACAAAAGAGAGATATTAATTTCTTTTAATGTAGACGGTCTTCCGTTATTCAAAAGTAGCAATGTACAACTTTGGCCTATATTAGGATTGATAAAAAACTATACCAATGCAAAACCTTTTGCTATCGCTATTTTTTGTGGACGTTCAAAACCATCTCCATTAAACCTTTTTTTAAAAGATTTCGTAAAAGAATTAACAGAATTACTTGAGATTGGTTTTGATTTCGAGAGTATCCACTACAGTGTTAAAGTGCACAGTTTCGTGTGCGACGCCCCAGCTAGAGCTTTTCTGAAATGTACAAAATCACATGGGGGATACTCATCCTGTGACAAATGTGTAGAGCCTGGCGAATACGTCCAAGGAAGAGTTATTTATAAAAATGTATGTGCTAGCAAAAGAACTAACTTACAGTTTCGATTAAGATCAGATGAAGACCATCATTTAGGTGAGTCTCTACTTTTAGATCTTCCCATTGACTTAATCACTGCGTTCCCTGTAGATTATATGCACGCCGTATTATTGGGAGTGATGAGGAAACTCCTAAATATTTGGATTGGTGGGAAATTAGCAGTTCGCTTATGTAGCCGTTTAGTGTTGCAGATATCTGAAAAATTACTTTCTTGTAAAAAATCAATACCCATTGAATTTAACAGACGACCTCGTAGTTTAAACGAATTAGCTCGCTGGAAGGCCACCGAATTCAGGCTATTTCTTCTATATCTTGGTCCATTTGTTTTAAAAGAGATACTACCAACTGCTCTCTATAAAAATTTTATATTACTTCACTGTGCAATAACTATTCTTTGCTCTCAAAAGCACATCAATTCAATTGGTATAGATTTTGCACACGAACTATTGTTAATGTTTATAAAACATTCACAAAATGTGTACGGAATATCTTTTCTAATTTATAATGTTCACATGATGTGCCATGTATCTGACGATGTCCGAATTTATGGGGTCTTGGACAATTATTCTGCCTTTCCTTTTGAAAACTATTTAGGTGGTTTGAAAAAGCTTGTCAGGTCTCCTAAATACCCACTACAACAAATAGTTAAACGTCTGAGAGAGACTGAATTTTCATCATATCCCAAATGCAATGTTAAAGAAAATCTTTCTTTACCTTATGACAACTATTTGGGGCCAAACCTCAATGGGAACAATGTATACGAATTCTATAAAAAAGGTGTATGCAAAGATTTTCTCATTTATGTGTATGAATATCGTAAAAGTGATTGTTATTGTTTGACTAATAAAAATAAAATAATTGAGATTCATAGTATTATGAGACACATTATTGATAAAACAGTCTTTGTATATGGCAAAGAATTCATAGAGTATAATTCTTTATATAACTATCCTTTTGATTCTGCTGGTCTTGACATCTTTATCTTATCTAATTTGACAGAGTTAAAAATTTTACCAATTGATGACATAGTTTGTAAGTGTGTTGTGTTGCCTAATAGCACTGACGACAATTTTATATGTTTTCCGATGATCCATTGTATTTTATGAATAGGTTATAATCTACTGTTAATTTTAGAAAATAAAGTATACTTTTACGATTGTAGGTACTTATAGAAAGTGCCTTTTTACCTCTGAATCCAAGACCAATCCATGAATCTTTATGAAATGTCTTGAAATTTGTTTTTAACAATAAGTAAGTAAAATAAATGATGTATATAAACTATACGGAGTTTTTTTTATCAGCTCGGCTAAGTGCTAATTTTGGAAGCACCCTAAGGAGTGCCCTGTTCGTTTCTATTTAACGTCAGAAAGACGACATCTAGATGACGTCGTAGTCACGCTAATAGAAGAACGTGCTAGGCACGTTTAATAGTTACGTTATTTTAACGCGAGAAAAATGACGTCGTAGTCACGCTAATAGAAGAACGTGCTAGGCACGTTTGATAGTTACGTTATTTTAACGTGAGAAAAATGACGTCGTGGGGCTGTGACTTTCACACGTCATTTTCTGGATATCTAGACGTCATCAGATGACGTCTCTCAGGTCTAAATTGACGAAAAGTTCACGTCTTTATGACGTATAAATGCTACCTGGGCTGCTGTAAGTTGGACGCGAAGATTTTACGGAGCTTCCCGAATGCTGCCCAACCGAGTTGGATTCGACGGAAGATCTCTTTCTCGAAGTTGGACTTACCTAACTGGATTGTCTGTCCAAAGTAAACGTAGTGGTCAACAACTTCGAGTTTAGTGTTCCCAACGTGAACTGAAGTGGGTGCAAAATGGGAATTTGACATGATTTTCGTCTTATCCATGTTCATTCTAAGACCCACTCTTTGAGAAGCACTACGGAGATCTTCGAGCATTGTGTTCAGGTGACTCCAAGGTCTCAGCCTTCCAGTCCAAGAGCTTAAAGATGTCCTCCAACGCAGCTGTGAACAGTTTCGGAGAAATGACGTATCTCTGTCTCACACCTCGCTGCAGTTGGATGGGACTTGCGCTTTGGTTCTGTAATCGGACCGACATGGTGGCATGTTCATATAAGTACTTAATACCTCGATATACCTATAGTCCACTTGGCACCTCTGGAAAGACTGCAGCACCGCCCAGGTCTCTATCGAATCGAAGGCTTTCTCATAGTCCACAAACGCCAATCAAAGTGGCAGATTATACGCCTCGGTCTACTGTATAACCTGCCGCAGCGTATGGATGTAGTCTACGGTGCTAAAGCCTTTTGTAACCCGGTTTGTTCGGGAGGCTGAAAGTCGTCGAACCTGCGAGCGAGACGATTCGTAATGACTCTCGAAAACAACTTATAGACATGGCTTAGAAGTGAGATCGGTCTGAAGTTCTTCAAACGGGTGTTATCTCCCTTTTTGAAGAACAAAATCACCTCACTTATATGCCATGCTCTCGGCGTTTTGCCCTCGACAATGATGCAATTGAAAAGCTTCTGGAGGATTTTGAGTATCGGCTTACCGCCCGTTCTCAGAAGTTCTGTAGTGATTCCGTCATTACCCGCCGCCTTGTTGTTTTTGAGCTGTTTGAGAGCCATACTATCTCGTACAGGCTGACGTCCGGGATATCTTCGGTGAAGTGTCGGGTAAGCTTCGCTCTGGGGTCTTTAGCCTTGCTTTGCAGAGAAGATTAGATACATTAATTTTTAAGCTGCAATAGTTGATAGTTTACGAAGGGTAATTTACTTATTAATATCATAGTTTACAAGCTTTTTTTTTAAAAAAAGTATAGATATAGCATGCTACACGAGATGACGTAGAGCTGTTTGTATCACTATCAGAGTCGCTTGGTAGAATGATTTTTCTGTGTTTCGTCTGCGTTCTTTGAACTCTCTTCATCATCACTGTATGAACGAAAACGATAACAAGTAAATTTTATTTTCAACTTATTAAACATTAATAAATGATTTTTACGTATAAAATAAACAATAATTCAGTTTAGCTGTGAAGGCGCTTTTGTATTAATTTAATTTAACAATCACACGTTGTAAATGTGGCATCGCTTTGACTTATATTGGAATGTAAAATGTACAGATTTGTGAATGTGGCATTGCTTTTATTTCACATTAGAATGCAAAATGTACAGATTTGTAAATATGGCGTAACTTTGTTTCACATTGGAATGCAAAATGTCCGTATCCTAAAATATGGCACTATCGCATTAATAGATTCTGAATGTACTCACTTGAAATTTGAAAGCAAAACGGCCGCATTCCAAAATGTGGCTCCCTTGCACAGAACACTGAACTCGATGTTGCGTGATTTTTTGACTTGTGGCCGTTTTGTACGAAACTGACGTGCGTTCGCGTCGAGTCCTGGGTCGCAACCGGCAAAATGGCGGTTTTGATCTGACGTTAGCGCGTAAATCGGCCCAATACAAAAAGGGCGGTTGGCCAGTTTGGCACCAAAATGAACGAAAATGACGAGTGTCTTCAGCAAAACGGGAAATATTTTGGTTTTAGAGGCAATTTTTTTAATAAAACGATTTTAAAATGTTTTTGATTTGTGGCCGTTTTGCATTCAATGAGCGAATTGTCTAATTTTAAAATCTATCGCAATCCCTTTTAATTCGTCATTTGAAAGGTATTTACATACTTCAGACCGTCACTATTTGACATTTGATAGGGATTGTGATCGGGACGCGTTTGAAGGTATTGTATTAACGATATTGAACTGTCTAAGCAAACCGACACTCGAAAATATCTTTCAAATGTATGGAGAAGTCTCATTTAAAACATCATTCGTTCCGAAAGGGATTTGTGATAGATTTTGAAATTAGACAATTAGGTAGCGGTCTGGACTGGAGCAATAGTTGAAACGGCACAAAAGTTGTAGGATTACTGTAACTCAAGGTAGGTTGATTTATCCTCCATAAGGAAGGCCAATGCCCCGGCAGTGGTGACATCATCATCATCAGCATCGGCCTGTGGACGTCCACTACTGGACATAAGCCTTCTCCTACGCCTATTGTGGCGTTCATAGGAGGTTATTAGCCTACTGCTACCAGGCTGGCCAGACGGGTTGGTGTGGGTTTGTTTCAAGTTTTCCTTCTCTCGCACAGGTGTTCAATGCGTCGAGCCTCTTAGTCGACTCTTACGACATCCCAGGCATGTAAGGGAGTGGTGACATAAGAAATGGTAAATGACGACTGTTCAATCTGTTCATAGGTACTGAATCTAAAATGAACGACGTAGGTAAGGGGCAATCGCAAGCACAAGTATAAAGCCTGACCTGCTGTTGACTACATAAAAAAACCACTTGTATTCGCGACACACTGCTAGACCTTTATTTAAAGTCGCTTAATTTTTTTTAAAGAACTAAATTTTTTAGAGATTACGACAAAATATACATACAACGCCATCTTTCATGCACGCCATACCGCTAAGGTAATAAAAAGCAGGAAGTTTCACCCAAGTTCTTTTCGTAATAAGTAACACGTATTGTATTTGTGAGGGTCCATTTTTAACACAATCTACGGTACAATTTCTTTATACTACAAAATATATTTACTTGACATTGGCAAAATTTGCAAATTTTATCCCGAGCAAGCCATTAATTAAGAAAGAAGAATAAAATGCAGCAAAAAGGATATACCTAATCCAGTAAATATACTAGAAAAAAGCAACCTGTCTCATGTCGCCCTGACGGGACTCGAACCCGCAAAAAAAAAAAAGGTGAATGTACTAGAGAATTTCAACGTGTTCTCGTAGGTCTCTGTAGCATAATAAATTGGTCAGGGCCGGATTCCCAATGATGCGGGTTCGAGTCCCGTCAGGGCGACATGAAACAGATTGCTTTTTTTCTAGTATATTTACTTGATTAAAAATTATTACATAAAAATAGCATTGTAAAATGCAAAATTAAAAAGTTATAAGGATATACCTAGTTGTTACGTCAAAATATATTTTTCAACAATTAAAATTAGAACCGAACGCCTCCAACTATGACTCCTTCGTGGAGCTTGTAATTAAGGCAGCAAAAAGAAATGTGCCAAGAGGATACAGAAAGGAGTACATACCATGTTGGTCAGCCGAGTGTGAGGATCTTTTCAATAAATTCCAGCAAACCGAAAATCACAGTATCGGCGCTGAACTCCTGAAGTCTTTGGATACTCAAAGAAAAGCAAAATGGGAAGCTACAGTTGAGGAAATGGACTTCAAAAGATCGAGTCGTAGGGCATGGCGCGTGCTAAATGGACTTACTGGAAAGCAACTCCCTCCAAAACAAACAACTGCTGTGAAGCCAGACGCCATTGCAAATCGAATGGTGGAGGTAACAAGAACCAAAAGAAATGCATCATTCACAAAGCAAGTCAGAAAGGAACTCACCAGGCTAAAGCGAGACTGTCCAACAGGTCAAGAACTGTCTAGACCCTTTACTGTCGGGGAAACATTAAGGGCTATAAAATTACAAAAAAATAACAAAGCTGCTGGCCCAGATAATATCTACAATGAATTCCTCCGGCATATGGGTCCACTGGCGGTGATGTGGCTTACGACGTGCTTCAATTTTATCCTCATGCACAACAGACTTCCAAGACAGTTCAAATTAGCCAAAGTGATAGCTATTCTAAAGCCAGGTAAATCCGAACATCAACCTGAGAACTATCGCCCGATAGCACTTTTAAGCTGTACCTTTAAGTTACTAGAACGAATGCTACTTACCCGAATAGAGCCACTCATAGATTCAGCGACTCCTGTCGAGCAGGCGGGCTTCCGACAAGGCAGAAACTGTACCGATCAAGTGCTAGCCCTTACCACCTACATCGAAACCGGATACCAGAGAAACCTTAAATCGACAGTAGTTTTCATAGATCTGACTGCGGCGTATGACACTGTGTGGAAGCATGGCCTTGTCAAAAAACTGCTATCCATAATCCCCAGCAAGGAAATCGTCGATCTCATAACAAGCATGCTGAGCGAGAGGGAATTCGAGGTATATCTAGGCAACGCTAAAAGTCGCAGACGTAAACTCAACAACGGACTACCCCAAGGGTCTGTGCTAGCCCCAAAGCTGTTTAACCTTTACATCCACGACCTACCTGAAACCTCAGCTACTAAATTCATATACGCGGATGACATCGCACTCGTTGCCCAAAGCAGATCTATAAAAATTGGCGAGGAGATCCTTACCGCTGACCTTGCTAAGCTCTCTGAGTACTTCGATTCCTGGCGTCTAATTCCCAGTACCAGCAAGACCGAGGTATCATGCTTTCACCTTAATAACGGCCTCGCTAGTTATCAACCCGAAATACATTTCAACGGTAAAAAACTCCAGTGCAACCCATTTCCTAAGTATCTCGGTGTAACTTTGGATAGATCACTCACATACAAGGAACACCTTACAAAGCTGGGTCAAAAACTTTCAACTCGCAACAACATACTCCACAAACTATGCGGCACTACTTGGGGAGCCTCCGCCGACTGCCTCCGTACGACCGGCTTGGCTCTGGTGTACTCGGCTGCGGAGTACTGCTGTCCAGTCTGGCTTGAAAGCGCGCACACAAATAAAGTGGACACGAAGTTGAACGATACGATGCGTTGTGTTTCTGGAACCGTAAAATCTACACCGCTACATTGGCTCCCAGCCCTCAGCCACATAGCTCCACCGCATTTGCGACGAACGCATGCTCTAAAGAGAGAGTTCGATAAGATTGAATCCCAGGCTGCACTACCTGTCCATAAGGAATTCGTGTACCCACCGCCGCATAGACTAAAATCAAGGCATCCTCCATATGCATCTGCCAAATCGCTCAGACACTTCTTAACTAACGACCTCTGGAAAAGAGAGTGGAACGAGGCGATGACAGATGGCACTTATGCCCAAACTATTGACCCCACATCTAAACCAAAGGGATTTAATCTGCCGCGTAAACTGTGGTGCCGTCTCAACCGGTTAAAAACAGGGCACGGTCGTTGCAACGCCTGTCGACATAAATGGGGATGGTCAGATAGCCCAATTTGCGACTGTGGTGAGGAGGCTCAGACTATGGAACACATCGTGGAGCGATGCCCTATTCGCGCGTATGCAGGACCTAGTAGTAATATGAACGAGCTAACACCCGACTTCATTAATTGGCTGCGAGACCTGGACATTGACTTATAATTAAGAATTAGATTTTTATAAGATTTAGTATTAAGCAATTTTGACTTTTGTATATTAATTACTCCTTTGCCTATTTCATGTTATCATACGATTAAATAAATAAACAATTAAAATCAACAAATGTTGCTAAGCAACTAAATCCTGAACGACGCGTAAACTCTAACTCTGCATTCTGCATACGCGCGTTACAATATACATTTCCCCGTCCGACCTCCCTTTAAAATTTTTGATAGAGTTGACCGATTTTGATGAATTAGCCTATACGGTAAGTTGAGATACGGACTTTAATCATATTAACAATTCTGTGGACTTAGTTTTGGTGTGATGCTCATTCAAACACACAGGCGGACAGACATTAATTCTAAAAATGATAGAAATTGACGACCTGTTTGGCGCAGGGGTACTAAGCCTGCTTTCTGCGCCAAAGGTCCCGGGTTCGATCCCCGGACAAGACAAATATTTGTGTGCATGAACATGTCTATTTGTGTTGGTCTGGGTGTTTAATATGTATATTATGTATGTATTTAAAAAAAACAGTATATAAGTATGTTTATCCGTTATCTAGTAAACATAACACAAGTTCTTAATGAAACTTAACGTGGGCTAGATAATTGGTGTGTTTGTATGCAATTATTTATTATTATTATTATTATTATTATTATCTTCTGCTTATTCTGAGTCCCCATATCTATTTTTTTTTGCAAATCCAAGCAATGTGTAGACACGATGAACTTTGATTCTTATTATAAGTTTAGATAAGTATAGATAAAAAGTGTGGTCTAAGTGTAGCAACGCGGAGACCAATAATAAATCTTTAATTTTTATTTTATTTTTTATGATTCTAGGAACAAAATTAATATAATAAAACCAAAACTGAGTAAGTATTATAAGTAATTTAAAATAAGAATGAAATGTAAAATAAAGTCAATAGTGCGATTCGGAACGCATTAGGACATATTATTAGGTTTTAAATTAAAAAAGTACTTTATCACGTTAGGCCGCAAAATGCTATTTTCCACGCAGAAATTAAATGACAAAACCTCCTTTTCCGAGCGTGTGAGGTGCAAAATTTATAAAATTTTGTAAAATTTGATTTCAGTATAACAGCTGTGGTTCAATAGAAAAATAAAACAGCGACATCCGTTTTAATTTGAATTACTATATTTTATTCATTATTAATTTGATAACGTAAGTCAACATATCGTCGATAAACTATAAAAAATCAAATGTGTCGGGACATTTAGGTTTAAGTTTACCTACGAGTTATATAAGCCTCATTAGAAATATTTAATAGCGCTATTTATGAGGGTTTCGATTAAATCAATAAAATGTTCAATAAAGGTACTTTAATTAAGCATTAATACTTTTTAATATTTGCCATTTTATGAAAAGGATTCAGTTGTGTTCATGTCGTAAAATCTTAGATTAAATACATACTTTTATTGGATTCGAATAAAAATCGTATAAAATATAGTAGCTAACAATGATATTGTGGAGTGCGAATTTAATAGTTTTCAGTTTCGTGATTTTGTGTGCTGGTACGTAAAATAAGAAAATGTATTACGATACGAAACTTGGTAGATTTGTGTTGTGGTTGAAAGTGGAGAACGTTGGATTATTTTATAAAATATACTGTAGACACGCATAAAGTAGGTATATATTTGATTTTATTTAGACCCACTAAACCATAACGCCATTGCTAAGTAAGTAGTTTAATTGAAATAATCTGTGCTATAACGTAACGTAATCAGTGGGCCTACCGTGAGTTTTTCTAAAACTTCTTAAAAAAACTGTAGGTACAGTAAACGGGAGATATTTTGTATGCGAATCTGTACAGCGCCTCTAGTGGGTAGTAGCAGAACTACAGATTCTCATACAAAATGTCTCCCGTTTACTGCACAGTGGGCCTACCATGAGTTTTCCGTTCCGTTTACTGTACAGTAAACGGGATACATTTTGTATGCAAATCTGAACAGCGCCTCTAGTGGGCAGTAGCAGAACTACAGATTCTCATACAAAAGGTCTCCCGTTTACTGTACAGTAAACGGAAATAAAAACTCATGGTAAGCCCACAGGAAACGGAAAGTAAAACTGTAGGCCCACTGGCCACAACTTCTGAAAATTTACGTAGTGACTAGGCAACACGTGGTGAGTGAGTCAACTCCATCAGCATTCCTGAAAAAAACTGTAACTCCAAGCAGTTGGGCGCTAGGCTAGGAAGGTCGTCTTCTCAGCCACATAACACCCATTGCTGGGTATAGGCCTCCCCCAAAAGGGGGGTTTGCCATAATCGCCACGCTTGGCAGGCGGGTTGGCGATCGCACTATGGCCAAGTTTGTAGGAGACGCTGCTGCCCATCTCCTGAAGGCTGAGGGCTAGGAAGGTGCTTATCTAAATTATTACTTACCATACCCAGTGGTCGCTCCTTCCGGAAATGACCAACCGAACTAAAACTTTACGTTTTTTCACCATTTGACTATTATGACTAATTATTATGTAATGAAATATATATTTATTATATTTCAGCACAAGTTAAAGAGTTTGAAAGAAATAAAAGTATACAGGATATTATAGACAAAGTGTACAATATAACCTCAGATGCATTAGCAAAAGCAGATCCAAACGAAAGAGTAAATATTTTGAGAAGCATTGAGACTAAGTTAAAAAAATCTTCGCTTAATTTTGGTGGCAAATCTGATAAATATGTGCATATCATAATGCATGGAGTAAAGGCACTAATAGCTGATGAAACCCTTCATAAAGATTTTCGTAAATATGGAGATTTTCAACCATTGTTTGACGTTCTGCAGAAAGTTAAAGACACAGACTTTCGCAAATCTAATAACCATATTGTTGATAAAATTGCAAGTAAAATGACAGATATAGCAAATAAACATTTGAAAGATGCGAAAACGGAAGTAGAGAAAGATTCAATAATAAAAAAAATACAAAATAAAGTCATGGACATAGCACTTAAACAAACGGATTCCAATGAGGGTAGAAAAAAAGTATACACTAAACTTCTTAAACGTGGTGTGGAGAAGATGTTGGAAAAAATAGAACAGACTAAAAGACGAATCGAAAACATTGATGATGCATCCTATAAAAGAAATTTTGAAGAAGGGAAGCCTCTGCACGTAATTGTAGAAGAACATAATGATAGATATTTAAATAACTTTACAACAAAGCCTATGATGTACGCTAGCACAACATTAAAACCGTGTGATGCAACGGTTAGTGAAGCTTGTGCAGATATTAAAGCCTTGCTACATTATGAATGTTCTGGAAAAGTAGTACCATTAAAAAATCTATGCGACGGAATCATTGACTGTTATGATAAATCTGATGAAGACCACTGTTTAGATCAAGGTTAATTAGACCATAATAGTATCCACATGGTACAAAGTAGGGATGTTACGGAGATTCGGTTCCGATTCCGAAAGGTCGAAACTTCCGATTGATTTTGCACATTTCGTTCTGATTTCGGTCCCGATAAATATAATCAGAAGTTATATCGGAGGTTACATTTATTGAAAAGAAATATTCCATCAATGGAGACGACATATTTAGCCGAAAAATCGTTTTCTAATATTTTATAATCTCCACCATGTGTAGTGGCGAGTGCCTAATCCTGATCGGTTGAGAAATAGATTGGACGGAGATAAGCTTTTGTTTCGGTATATTTTGCTTCTGTTGGAGTCATTTAATTTGATTTTTTATTCTTTCTGTTTTTGGAACTTTTTGTTTATACATTTACAATGCTATTTATAATGTGATAAATTTTAAACTAAAAAATATACTTGGAAATAATCAACTCGTCCTTATATCGCTCAGATAGAACTCGAAACTGCGACCTTTGGGAGTCCGACCTAATGTTATCATTGAGTTACCGAGACTTATGGGGTTACTTCGAAATGTTCTAGTTAATTTACATTTCTATGCTGATATCCAGCGTCGTTATATTAATAAGAGGGAATCATCACATTAAAAAGAAACATTTCTACAAATATTTGACAATCGATTGAGATGAAACACCAACTAAAATTAGGATTTTTTTAATTTTACCAATAAAACGCTTTATTACACACTAGCGGCCGCTCCGATTTCACCCGTGTGGTTCCCGTTCCCGTAGGAATATCGGGATAAAAAGTATCACAACCAAGCTATCTACTATCTGTGTACTGAATTTCATCCAAATCCGTTCAGTAGTTTTTTAGTTTATTCGTTGCAAACAAACAAACCATTAAATCTTTCCTCTTTTTATTTTAGTATATATAAAAGGAACACAAAGACAAAAAGGCAGTAGGAGGAAACACACAAAAGGAGGACTTATTACTAAGTAGCAATTTCTTTCAGGCAGCAGGTTTATTTTGCATTTACAATGCGATTAATTTATTTATTTAACAATTGTTTTTATTTTCAACAGGCCAACATACACCTAACTGTAATTTTTTGAACTAAAAATAATAATATGATTAGGGATGAGTAATGGGTGCAATTTGTTATAGTTTAATAATCCTATCCTAACAAATTTTATAAATGCTAGTGTTAGTTTGTTTGTTTGTCCTTCCATCGCGCCCTAACTATGCATTAAAAAATATCTTTAGTAACTGCCTATTTTCCTGCTGCCTGCAATTATTTTTTTTTAAACTGTGAACTCAAATTTTGTAATTTCTCAAAAATATAAGGAGGATTTCCCAGAAAGTGTTCATCTTCATGTAGCTACAACGTTTGATGTACGAGCCCTTCAAGCCCAATCTTAACTTTCCACCCTGTACCTATATAAAAAACCGTTTTTAGACCTGCCCTTAACACATCTCTTTTCTGTCTACGCCTCCGATTTCGGTTCCGATTCCGGTTCCGATTCCGCTGAAGCAAATCTTTAAACTCCGATTCCGAATTCGGTTCCGATATAACCACATCCGTAACATCCCTAGTACAAAGTATCAATGATACTTTCTTAAATGTATCTCAATTAAAATAATTTGGTTGATTTTTCAGTTATAGCGAATATAAACAAGGGCACCCGTATTTTAAAACATCTTGAAACCTACATCTTGGGAAAATGTTATATGTCTAGCGACAATACAATAGTGATAAAGCAAAAACAGATTCTAGAGCATGTGCTACATATGCAGCGTTCATTTTTAGAAAAATCTTATAACAAAAATAAGACGGTCGAAAATATAGATCCATCGACTAACGAAGTAGTAGTAATTTTAGAAACTGTAGCCATTGCTTTAGATGGTTCGTTATGTAGAAGTGAAATTCCCGATAGAAATAAAATGGACGCACAGAGGGATCTAAAAGGTTTTTATGAAGATATAATAGATCGTAATGTTCCTCTGGATAAATGTAGTTGCAAAAACGAATTTTGCGCTTTCCCCTCTTGTCCTGAATCATGTAAACTGGTTTGTTGGTATAAGTACAATTTGTCAAGATGGAGTTGTCATGCAATAGACGAAACTACAAGTATATCTCTGAATCAAATATGTGATGGAAAACTAGACTGTTACGATGAAAGTGACGAAGTTGCTTGTACCACTGGTAAGATAAACGTGCTTTGTAGTTCTGTACATGGCAGTTTTATTAGTAATCATATGTCCTTAATATATTTGTACAAATTACAGGTTCCACAATAGACAAGTTCGAAGCGAACGAAATTTACGAAAAAATCCTAAACATGATAGAATTGAAAGCTAAGTCAAAAGAATATTCATCGGTGTACAATAAACTGATGTTGTTCTACAACAACGTAAAGTTACTGCAGAAAACGATATTAACTAGGGATATAGATCAGACGACAGTGCAGGATGTTAGAGACCAATGTTTCTCCTCATTGCTTTCGATTTTCGAGGACTTTGTTAAAAAATCCGCCTCTGTTGGAGATTTGGATGACGTCCAAATATTTTTGCGTTTGGCAAATCTTCAATTAGTTTCTGCTTTAAAACGTTCGTATGTAGTGCTTAACAAAATCGTCCCGAAAGACGGATGTCACTGTAGGAATAGCAGGTGTATAGTGCAGAACTGTTCAAAAATATGTCAAAGAGCGTGCAAAGTTCGGCCGCAATTGACCAGGTATTTGTGTAAAGGTTCTACGAGTAATATGAGTATACCTATAGAGTGGATTTGCAATGACATACAAGATTGCTCATTCAAGGACGACGAGGCACAATGCAAAATAGGCAAGTCATGTCTTTTTAATCTTACACCTTTTGAACAAAAATTAGACTGCAAAACTACGTTAAGAAGTATACATGAATCATCATCAAATTACTAGCCCTTACGACTTCAGCGGACGCATCCATATGCTCGGACTCGAAACTGCCGATGGATGCATTTTACACCCCACGAAGTTAGAAGCCTCGGGTGACCACTTAGCGCAGCGGTGTTGCTTTATAACGAACGATCTTGGGCTCGTAGCTCACTGATTTACACATCATTTCCGTCAGACTTGTTTTACGTCGACGTGGTCGAAAGTGACGGAGACAGCTCCTTAGCAACGAAAGTTGGCACGTCGTCAACTCGTCAGGGTCGTCAGTCTCCTTTGAACAGGTTATGATGTCCTGGAGTCTCTTCGCACCTCCACTCCATCTCCCCGTGGAGATGGTATATCATTAGTTTTCCCGATGGTTCAGAACAGTAGCAGCAGCGCTTTTACAAGACAAATCTCATCTTCTTTGAAGTTCGACTTGCAGTTCTGGACGATACTGTTTTCGTCCATTGTATCGATGGCGCTCTGGACGAAAGCCACGACTTCGTTCACTATGAGTTGCTGGTAGCCCATAGTGGCAACGCGCAGCGGCTTATCACGGCTATCACGCTAAAATTTTAATTAATTCTCACACCTCCACTCCATCTCCCCGAGGAGATGGTATATCATTAGTTTTCCCGATGGTTCAGAACAGTAGCAGCAACGCTTTTACAAGACAAATCTCATCTTCTTTGAAGTTCGACTTGCAGTTTTGGACGATACTGTTTTCGTCCATTGTATCGATGGCGCTCTGGACGAAAGCCACGACTTCGTTCACTATGAGTTGCTGGTAGCCCATAGTGACAACGCGCAGCGGCTAATCACGGCTATCACGCTAAAATTTTAATTAATTCTCACTGATGCAATGGGCGCGTCTGTTCAAATAGCACACACCGCATGCCAGCCAGCGTAGCACCGCGCACCGCGACTCGATGTCGACTCTTATCTCGCTATGTTTGTCTTGCTCATATCAGTACGGTGTGAGCGGGACAGTTAGTGCGCTCGCGCAAGAGAAGTGTCGAGAAAGCTTTGTCGAGGTGCGCATGCTACGCATGTAGGACGTTATTGAATGACGTACAGTCAATAACACGCCAAACCTTACACTAATACTACGAAGACCACCGCTTTTACCCAAAGTCAAAGTGCCTATACGATTAACGTATATTTATTTCAGAGGTTTGCAGGGCTTATCACTTAAGAGTAGTAAAAGAGAGTATTCGTTATATTGGCGATGACAAGAAAGGAACTTCCTTGGGCGAAATTCTTAAAGACTGGAGGAAAAAGGTAAGACATACGAGTATCATCGTCACCATCATCTTACCTCCATTCAATTCTGGGTACCCAATTCACCAATCGCCCCATCTGAAAGTCGACAATGGCCGACCTGGAAATCCTTGAACGCAGGTCGGCCCGTGTAAGGAAAACATGTGCCACAGGGACTACACTAACCACAACCAGTGTGAGTGCGATGTCTCTCCACAGACCATGGCCCACCTCCTTTCGTGCCCCGCGATCCCTCATAGTTGCACACCTGCCGAGCTTGGTCCGCTGCTGAGCCAGCGAATGGTGTGGCCGAGTTCTGGTCATTTTAACTATTTAAAAGAAAGAAGAAGAAGAAGAATTGGGGGTCGGCGCAGTACCTCTTTATCCTCCACCACTGTATTCTGTCACACGTCATTCTTCTCTTTCATATCATTATATTGAACACCTATCCATATTTTTTGTGGAACAGGATACCCTTACTTGCATATCATTAACATTGATGGACATTGGACGTGTACTGCGGTATGATTTGGTTAGTTAGCTCGTATGATCTATGGTCCAACACCTGTCTGACACCACCTCCTCACATCAGGAATGTCGTTGTTGGTGATATGGTACCCGCGGCAATACGGGTTTTCTATAACGCGTTTTAAAAGAAACAAATTCATTCCATAACTTCCTTTACAACACCCACGGGATAACACAATGTTTTTTTTAAACGTTTCGAATGTACTTAGGTACAGCACGCGCCATATACTTATTATGGATGCGAATACCAAAATAATATATTAAAGTACTTACTTATAGTAAAACATAAGTGCTTTTAAACCGTATTTTTTTTCTTGAATTGAAGTCTGTCTTAGCTGCATATAAGAATAGGCCCATCTCAAAACTAGAGTTATATTTTCTTTTTAATTCCGTTTTCCGCGGACGGTCGGTCGCGGTCGGAACCGTAGTTTTTCATGTCGTAATTTTGAATAAAACAAGTTCTTTGTTCATCATTAGTTTAATTTCTCCATTGTTTCAGGCGATATCTATATTGACGTCAGCTGAAAAGGAGTTTCTTAGGCCTACGCGCATGATATACCGCGACATCATCGCCGATATCCTTAATGCTTTAGTGATGACGTATGCCTCTGTGGAAGAAAACAACTACAGGAAAAACAATAACAACGACACTTATCACACGAGCTTTTGGAATGTATCCCAGAAAGTTATGGGATATTTGCGATTGTGTAGATAGATCAATGAAAGGTTTTGATTCGAACTTCGATCCTGTTGTCGGTTGGTTGATAACATAATGGTACATAGGTACAAAGTACGCAATAAGTACCAGATACCTACAAAAAAAAACTAAAAGTGCAATCTACAGTTTTTCAAAAAGTAAATTTGTATACTTTTAAAGTGATATATGATAGAATTCTTAAAGAAGTTGAATGATTATAAATCTCAAATGATTGTCAATTCGTTAATATTTTCATAATTATAATAATATATTTTAGAAAATAGTACCTACATTATTGCAATGGCCGTGAAATAGGCAATTGCAGGTCGAGTATGAGTTTGAAGGTCGAGCCGTAGGCGAGGACTTCACTAATAAGAGACAGGCAATTGCCATTTCCGCCGAGGCATATATAGTGCTTTTCTCAAAAGAATGCAGGGAAATTAAACATACTTTTTATATTATACATTTAATAATTACTACAATAAAATCAAATTCATTGCAGGAGCGTCTTTTTGAATTTGGAACATTACAGCGCTCCAGCAATGTTGTATGAAACGGCGTGCTGGAGTTGTTAAATACTCTTTGTAATGTTCCAAATTCAAAAAACGCTCCTGCAATGGATTTGATTTTCTTTGTCCGTAAATTCAATACTTCGCGTGTTCTTTTTTCGAAATTAATGACAACATTTCCATGCATGTTTGAGAAAAGAAAATGATATAATGTCTTCTGATAGAGAAACTCATTTTTCTCTCAATACCGACTAGGTACAGCTGTTTCCAGGTGTTTCGTATAAGTACTGACGTCATAGAATGGCGTCTATAAACCCACAGATTGAAGGCTTATATTGTTTGATAAGTAATGGGTGTTATTTACGTAGTTTTTTAGCTTAAGAGGGCTCTTTTATTAAATAAAATTGATCAGAATCAAACCCTTAATTCGTCTTTTCATTCCCACTAACACAAAATACTGTTTTAAAAAGAATCCGACCATCACAAAAAATGTGTCTAGAATGGAAATCGAACCCACATCATTCGAAGCAGTAGATCAAACATCTGGTCTTCTGATCAGTGATCCTAGATCACTACAAATACACATGTATACGTGCTAATCAGTTGGCCCTCGGTAGCTCGATTTGGATGATTTAGAGCAATGGATCGGGGGGAAATCCCAAGTTTGCAGGTAGTCAAGTCTGATCAGGAGGCTGGTTTTTTTTATGAATTTGGCTAGCTACCACCTTCTTATCTAAATCTGACACCATAACAACATTGTTTTGAAGTTGAGAGATAAGATAGCCAGTTCCTCAGTGGTAGAGGATTTCGGAAGAGGCGCGCTTCCATCTTCAGCTTTATCAATATTTCACATCATGTATGATGAAGGCTAAGACTATCCTAAGGTTATTAAAAAAAAAGTTTACCTAACTTAAAATATCATTAAAAAATGCAGAATTTCAATCATACAATCAACAGCTGGTTTACTGTTAGTGTAGAGGTATATTTGGCTATTCAAGTTCTGAACAAAACAATTTTCACACACAGCCTTGAGATAGCTAAGTAGTTTAAATTTTTACTTTAAAAATTGGCTAGTTTTTGGTGTCTTCTTACGTGTTTCATCCTCATAATATGTTGATAATGGTGCATTCCAACCGATGTACAAACGAAGTGCATATACAAATATGATTAGCATTTATCGGTCTTAGTGCGATTAAGGCCTCTGCCTCGAATCTAGCGGGCAGCGGGGCGGCGGCAGCGCGACTATCGAAAACGGCGGTGCGCGGGTGGTGCGGGGCGAGCGTTTCCACAGTCGCGCCGCCGCGCCGCCGCCCCGCTGCCCGCTAGATTCGAGGCAGAGGCCTAATAACCTGCACACGGTCTACGCTCGATAAGAAAGTTAATTTATTTTCATGCTCATTAAAGTTACTCTTAATTCTTTACAAGACGGGAATAAAGATTTTTGGGAACGAAATGTCTTTAAGTCTTTGTTGTTATTAGTTCACAAAACTTCTATTTCCACTCTAATTAAACTTACTTATCGTTTTTAACCGACTTCAAAAAAAGGAGGAGGTTCTCAAGTCGGCGGTATTTTTATTTTTTTATTATTTTTTTATGTATGTTTTACCATAACTTCGCCTGTTGTTAACAGATTTTAATAATTCTTTTTTTATCTGAAAGAAAATGGTTTATGTGTGGTCCCATATAATTTTTACGAAGATCTGGCTAGTAGTTTTTTCATAATCCTGAAAAATATCAATCACGTTTTGGCAAGTAGTCGTTTACCTAAATGACATCATTGTCATAGATGACGTCAGTATGTGCTAACGGCACATGATGTAACTAAAAAATCTGAAATAAAAACATTTTATAAAAAAAATTCAAACCGACTTAAAAAAAAAAAAACTTTTGGAGTCGGTGCTAGCTAGCTAAGGCCAAAAAATATATATTTAATAGAAGTGCAATGTAGAATGCCTTGGCTGGCACTGACTCCAAAAGTTTTATTTTTACTTTTTGAAGTCGGTGTGAATATTTTTAAATAAAATGTTTTTTGTTATTTTAGAAGAGAATAACTTAAAGGGATAGCATGGGCGTTTACACAATTCCTTCCTAAATCTTTTCCCAATTATCAGCTCTTAATAATTATCATAAAATGTTATAATTTTTGTTTTTTTGCATTTTTCAATGCTTTTTTATACTTATGATAATTTTCAATAATAATCTTAATAATTTAAAATCAACTCGGCCACAGGTGAATTCTCAGATGGGTCTCGAACCCTTTGGAAGAGCATTTTTTCCAATTTTTTTCATTTAATATATATAAAATGTTAATAAGCATAAAAGTTAGTTAATAATGGGAATTGATCCCCGGTGTAAAGACGAATTCAGATTCCAACCTTTTGCTAAAATACTCGTATATGTCGTATCCGGTCATGAGTATGGACACCGAACGAAACGCAAGCGCGAGCGCCACCTACCGGAGGATGCGGCGCAACTACGTTTACCCGCGCGCGCTTCGACAGAGCCGTGGCTTTATAAAAACGGCGGTCAGCGGACCGAACTTCACTTTTGTTCGAGCTGTCTCCGAGTGAAGAATCAAGAAGAATCCGTCACGGAACTGTCCCACGTTTCACTCGTGTCTACTTTGCATATTGTGTCTGAATAAAACTGTAAATTTCAACATAATCTTCTCATTGCACGATTCCCTTCTACTGCCCACATGATGATGGAAGGTTCGGACTATAATATCGAGGTTCAACCTACATCAGAAGTGGGATCAAATCGTGCAAATGAGACTGGCAGTAAAAATAATGAAACTCAATGGCGGGCGCTGTTCGACATGCAAAACCAGCAAATGCGTGAACTAATTCAAGCCTTGAAGACTCCGAATACTTGTAACGTCGCCGCCGCCGTGGTTTTACCGGAATTCAACCCAGATAAAACCGACTCCGACGCAAGAGCATGGACTACAACGGCTGACTTATGTATGGACGGGAATGCAGCGCAAGGTGGGCAACTTGTTATGTTAATCAGCAAGGCTTTAAAAGGATCGGCATCATCCTGGCTGTCGCAAATAACATATCCAGGTATGACGTGGCCCGAATTTAAAGAGTTATTCATGACCAGATTTGTGAGTTCGGAAACATCTGCAGCTACCCTCATTAATTTAAGCGCCGACAAACCTAAAGAAAATGAAACCTATGCTGCCTACGCTAGCCGCCTTGTCACAGCATTGCTTAGTCGTTGGAAAAATGCAACTATCGAACAAATTGCGGTATCCACAGTGGTCGCTCATTTGGCACACATTGATACGCGACTGCAACGACTAGCGTTTACAACGGAGCTTACTACACGCAACCAGTTACAACAAGAACTGCAAGCCTTTTCTTATCTGAAGCGGAAGACTCCTATGGATACCCGCAATGAAGCTGGAAGCGAAAAACGACCGAAGTTTTCATCTCAATCAACTATCAAGTGTCATGCCTGTGGCAAGCTTGGGCATAAGCAGGTGGATTGCCGTTTGAAGAATGACATCAAGAAGCCTGCTACAGCGACTACTGCTTTGAGGGTTGTTCAACGCCAGCAAGCCAGCGGCAGCTCCGTCGTGTGCTTCAAGTGCGGCGCCCAGGGCCACATCGCCAGCCGCTGCTCATCCGGCGTGTCCAGCACTGCAGGCCCAGCCGAGCGACGCGTCAACCTGTGTGCGGTCGCGTCCCCGTCCGGAACATTGAATCACTTTGGTGAGTGTTATAAATTTGATTTTGATTCTGGAGCTGAATGTTCTTTGATGAGAGAGAGTGTTTCGAATAAGTTTAGAGGCAATCGAATTAATAATTTAATTTCTTTAATTGGTATTGGCAATAAAAATGTTAATAGTACTTTACAAATTTTATGTCTAGTAGAGATTAATAATTTTACAATTGAAATTCTATTTCACGTCTTGCCGGATGCTTCCATTAATAGTGATATTTTAATAGGCCGTGAAATTTTAAACAACGGCTACTCTGTTAGTATGACTGCAAAAGAATTTACCTTATCAAGAGATAGTACAGTTGTGAATTTGATTAATGCGAATAAAATTGAGAAGACTGCGCATAATTTCGATCATATTAAAACCGATATGCAATCTGATAGAATAAGTGAACTAATAGACATTTTAAAACGATATTCTGATTATTTTATTTACGACTTTCCAACTACTCGTGTAAATACTGGAGAGTTAGTGATTAAGTTAGTAGATCCATGCCGTACTGTACAAAGACGTCCTTATAGGCTATCTCCAGACGAGCGTCAGATAATGCGTGACAGGATTCATGAGTTATTGCAAGCCAATATTATTAGGCCTAGTAATTCACCCTTTGCTAGTCCAGCTTTATTGGTGAAAAAACATGACGGCTCTGACCGTATGTGTATAGACTATAGAGAATTGAATGCGAATACTATACCTGATCGTTATCCACTCCCTTTAATTACGGATCAAATTTCACGTCTTCATGGTGCTAATTTCTTTACGAAACTCGATTGCGCAAGTGGTTTTCACTTGGTCCCAGTACATGAAGAGTCAATAGAGCGCACTGCGTTCATCACACCTGACGGGCAGTACGAATTTCTAACTATGCCCTTTGGTTTGCGTAACGCAATTTCCGTTTTTCAGCGCGCAATAGTAAACGCTCTCGGAGACCTTGCTAACCAATACGTAGTCGTGTATGTCGATGATATTTTAATAATTTCGGACACGATAGATCAAGGATTAGAGAGGTTACGAATTGTACTCGAAGTGCTCACAAAAGCGGGCTTCTCGTTAAATCTTAACAAGTGTTCGTTCCTTAAGACGCGAGTAGAATTCTTAGGATATGAGGTGGAGGCAGGTAAAATCAAGCCAAATAGGCGCAAGATAGAGGCTTTATCAGTATTGCCCTCACCTCAGTCAATTACACAAGTAAGACAATTCGTAGGCCTAGCATCTTACTTTCGCCAATTTGTGCCCAACTTTTCTCGTCTTATGGGACCAATATACAAACTCACCTCAGGTAAGTGTCTATTCGAGTGGACACCTAAATGCGAGGAAGTTAGGCAAAAGGTTATTGATATTCTGACTAGCTTGCCAGTCTTAATGATTTTTGACCCAAAATATCCAGCTGAACTACACACAGACGCGAGTGCTGAAGGCTATGGAGCTATATTGTTCCAAATTGTTGAGGGTAAGCGCCGGCCTGTAGCCTATTTCAGCAAACGCACGACTCCAGTCGAAGCGAGATACCACTCGTATGAATTAGAAACACTGGCTGTTGTCAACGCAGTAAAGCATTTCAGGCAATATTTGCATGGTCGAAGATTTACAGTAGTAACCGACTGTAACTCTTTAAAATTGTCACGTACCAAGGTCGATTTGACTCCACGGGTTCACAGGTGGTGGGTGTTCCTACAAGCATTTGATTTCGACGTAATTTATAAGGCCGGTAAGCAAATGGCTCATGTAGATTTCCTTTCCCGAAACCTACCGTCCTCGGGCTCTTTGAAGCAACAGGTAAATAACGTGGAGCAGAAGCGTGTGAACGTTGCTGACTTGCCAAACAATTGGCTACTAGCAGAGCAGCAGCGAGATGAAGAAATTAAGAAGCTAATTTCTGATCTAGACCAGGGTCAGCTCAGTGACGACATCGCAAAAACGTACGAGGTAAGATCAGGTATACTTCATCGTAAGGTGCAGAGGAATGGTCGAACGAGATCTTTGCCAATCATTCCTCGCACTATGCGTTGGTCAGTCATTAACAACATTCACGAGTCGCTGGTTCACCTAGGATTCGATAAAACATTGGAAAAGTTGTACAACTACTATTGGTTCCAAGGTATGAGTCGGTACGTACGAAAATTTGTTGACAGCTGTGTGACCTGTAAAATAGCGAAGTCTCATTCAGGAAAGGTACAAGTTGAACTTCATCCAATACCAAAAGTTGCTATTCCATGGCACACTGTACACATTGATGCAACTGGTAAGCTAAGTGGAAAGAGTGATAATAAGGAGTACGCTTTCGTTATGATCGACGCATTTACGAAGTATGTACTACTCTCTCATACTAAAAATATCGACACCAGGAGCAGCATTAAGGCAGTGGAGGACAGTGTGGCACTGTTTGGTGCTCCCACACGTATAATCGCTGACCAAGGTCGTTGTTTTGCAAGTAAAGAGTTCCGTGACTTTTGTGAAAGTAAGAATATCAATCTTCACCTTATCGCTACTGGATCTTGTCGTGCGAACGGACAGGTAGAGCGAATAATGAGTGTGCTAAAATCTATGCTTACTGCGATTGAGGCTGATAAAGATAGGTCGTGGCAGGATTCTTTAGGAGATGTGCAGCTCGCTTTAAACTGTACCGTAAATCGTGTTACTAAAGCTTCCCCGTTAGAGCTTTTGGTAGGAAAAGTAGCCCGTCCTTTAGATTTGATGGCCGATGATAACGATGAGGTAATAGATCTCAATGCAATTAGGCAGTCTGCCTCTGAAGGCATATTAAAATCCGCAAGTTATGAAAAGGAACGTTTTGATAGCAATAAGGCAAGCGTGAATAGATTTTCGGTTGGTGAATTCGTATTGATAGAAAATGAAGAACGAAATCAAACAAAGTTGGATCCTAAGTATAGAGGACCATTTCAAATCATAGAAGTTCTAGAGGGGGATAGGTATCTTTTAAGATCTTTAATAAACAGGCGTATTTATAAATACGCACATGATCGTGTTAAAAAGATGCCTGAGGGCCAAGTACCAATTGAGATTGTTGAGAATGATGAAGTAGATGATGAAACGGCATCTACGAGTTGTTAAATAGCATAAGTTCTAGATTCGTTAGGTCAGAGACTGTACCAGGATGCCGTAGCCGTAACCTAGTAGAAACCGGTGTCTGCTCTACGAGTAGTCCGTGGGTACGCGGTGGGCGGTAGTCCTGGGTGGTACAGTCGGATCTTGCCTTGTAGCAAGGATCATAGAGTCTGATATGACTTGGATTTCCCAGGGAGAAGTGGTGTGAAAATTGTTTACTGGCTAAAGAGCTAGCTGAGACCACGAATTTGATACCTATTGCTCAGTAAGATTGATTAAAGTGACTTGTTCTTCGTGTGTTTGATTTCAATGGTACATGGTCTTAGTGGTCTTTGTTAATTTGTATCAATTGACCAATTATTGTAAAATTGTTGTTGTTAATAAAAGAGTCAACATGGTTCCTTGTAAAGTAATTACTTAATGCTGAAATAATAACTTACCTACGTTAATATTGTTATTTTGATGTTGTGGTTGTAAAATAAAAACAATGAAATAGACCATAGTTCTTTATTTTGCCGTAACATTAAGTTGCTGATGATTCAGGATTGGCCGAACAAATACTGTGCTGTGTCTCTTTCTCCAGGTTGATACACACGAGGACGTGTGTCGCGCAGGATGGCCGTGTCGTATCCGGTCATGAGTATGGACACCGAACGAAACGCAAGCGCGAGCGCCACCTACCGGAGGATGCGGCGCAACTACGTTTACCCGCGCGCGCTTCGACAGAGCCGTGGCTTTATAAAAACGGCGGTCAGCGGACCGAACTTCACTTTTGTTCGAGCTGTCTCCGAGTGAAGAATCAAGAAGAATCCGTCACGGAACTGTCCCACGTTTCACTCGTGTCTACTTTGCATATTGTGTCTGAATAAAACTGTAAATTTCAACATAATCTTCTCATTGCACGATTCCCTTCTACTGCCCACATGATGATGGAAGGTTCGGACTATAATATCGAGGTTCAACCTACATATATAACTCCAAAATCAAACACCACGATGTATATTAACACAGGTGTGGTGTAAATCTTTATGTAATATGTGTCTCAGCCGATTTCAGCTACAATACCAGGCAGGTAGATTTGTATAAATCCTATACAAATCCTTCAAAACAATCAAAATACAATTGTCCTTCAATATCCTATACTAAGTTGCTGTTACTGTTAGTATATGGTGCGTTGCGGAAAATAAGAGAACATAATAATTTTCCCATCGCAAAAACATCGGTACCTATCTAATTATGAAAAATTTTAATTCTTTAGTATCTAACACCGGACGTAAAATAAAGTAACGATCTTATCATTTTCATCGAAAATAATGATTCAGTCTTCGACAAACCTATGTACCCATGAAACACCTTTTTTTTCAGCAACTTTAAATACAAAGTTGAGTGGGGGCGCCACTTCCAAACAAAATTTCGCGAATATTCCGAAATTAGTTTTCGTTATCGCTATTTCGCCGTGCAGCCACTTGCATGAATAAATTTGTTTCACCTGAAGTATATAGGTGATTTCAGTGTGACAACCACGCAGTCCGATAGTTGTGCTCAACGCAATCACAAGATGGCAGGTAAGTGATAGTGACTGATAAGAATGATAACAAATGTGCTAGAAAATTACTTACCAAAAAGGTGTGACAAACGGTGGATTATATAAAAAAAATGCAACCTCTATGCTGTTAAAACATTATCATGTGTTACAAAATTGCATCCTGCCTTCGTAACGCTTTTATTTTTAATGCTAAATTAAATGTAACATCATATTTAACACTTAATTGTAATACCTACTTGTGACTCATTATTAATCCTGCTATTTCGTAGACAAAAATTTATATAGAAATATTTACTCGATCTAAGTCTAATAGCTAAATGTGCTGGTTGATTAATTCTATTATCTTTAATCAAGATAAAGCTAATGGTTTTTGCTTTATTTTTTACTACTTGATTTAAAACTAAGATCTTGAAAATATGCCTTGACTTATATACGTCTTAATGAACCGGTACTATATGTTGCAGACCTATTATTATGTAAATTCTAAAACAATCTCCATATTCAATGGCTTTCCAATGCTATTTCTTAATATAATCACTACATACATGTTTATTATCTTTAATACCTGCTCCATAACTATAATCTTTTCCCAGTAAGAGATAATGTCAATTAAAGGTTTTTCCTAGACGTATGATATATCCTTGTATCTGTTCAAAATACGATATGAGGAATAGAGTCAACAAGTAGGCAGGTAACTTTTACAATATATTAGTTATTTAAGCAAAAATGTGGCGTGGCATTGACGTGGCATATTTCCCCAATGAAAAGTATTTGATAAAGATAAATACAAATTGTATGTTACTTATCAAAATCCTGATAAGTAGCATTTACAATCAGTTAAATCCCTCGACAGCGACTTATACCTTGAAAATAAAGTTATCCTTAGCTTAGAATTACATAAAAAAAGCTACATAAACTCTAATTTAGTATAAGTAATAGTCTAAACTAGATTGACTAGTAGTACACTAATCAGTAGTGTTATTTATTCATTGTTTTTAGGCTTAGAAACCACTCAACGATCTAGTAGCTCGTCTGATGTCTCTCAAATCAAGTGTACCTGATACCATCAATAGACATTTTAATAAAACCTTCTGTACTGAATATCTGAATGAATTTTTAAACGAAAACGTTAAGCTGAGTGAAAATTTCAAGGAGTGAAAGTTTTAAAGGTGTAAATGAAAATAATGCTTTTACTAACTTTATATCCTCACAAACGTCATAGTATCGGTTATATTCAAAGTAGAGATTTTCATCAGCAATTTCATCATATTTTTTGTAAATTACTAATGTGAAGATGCGCACAATACGGTCACAGTCTAGGTTACTTCAGTTCAGTGTGATTGTCACAGGTAAACAATGAGCTGTAAAACAAATAGAGTGGTATTGAAATGGTATGTTATTGTAAAACTGCAGACTACAGGTGTTTACTATGATGTCTATAATATGTACCTAATTGTCGAGACCACGTAAGTGGGGATAGAGATACGGCCCATAAGTGTACCTACTCGAATCAAGGGTAGGCATAAAGGTACCTCTTAAGTCGGGTCCGATCTAGTTTGCGCATAACTTTTTCTTATTTAGGTAACTACAGCTAAAAAAGTTGTATTTATGTGTACCTACCTATGTATAATCAAGCTGAAAGTCACTCACTCATCAGCCTGTGGACGTCCACTGCTGGACATAGGCCTCTCCTAGCTAAAGCCTATTGTGGCGTTCGTAGGAGGATATTAGCCTACTGCTACCACGCTAGCCAGACGGGTTGGTAGAGGGTTTGTTTCAAGTTTTCCTTCTCTCGCACAGGTGTTCAATGCGTCGAGCCTCTTAGTCGACTCTTACGACATCCCAGGCATGTAAGGGAGTGGTGACACTTGTATTCTTAGGCCGTCACCACACGGCACAATCTGAAAGTACTAAATACTAATACTAGTATAAATAATGATCATGGCCGACCAAGAGGGGAAAAGTCTTGTCTACGTAAAAATATTAATATATACTTGGTCTAAGAAAGAAATATCAAATTAATTTTTAGGATACATAAAATAAGTTTTATAAGAGTCTAGGCTTTTTTGCGGAATTGGACGATCGAAAACAACAAAAAAATATCTAGGTATATCTATTTATGACAGTCAATTTCGATACATCTTATCGAAATGATTAATACATCGTCGATTACTTAAAACAAAAAACTGTAGTTCCTATTTATAGATAAACATTTAGTGTTATAGATAAAATATTATCTAAGCCAGAGATAATATTTCTTAAAAAAAAGTTTCGATACTTGATGGTATGATACTGTAAAAAATCGGTATTTCCTGAAAATATTACTACAGCATACTTTTACGAAAATTTTTGAATAGAAAATACTGGAAAAAATCAACTAGGCCACAAGTGAATTCTCGGATGGGAATCGAACCCACGACCGTTGGAAATCCGGTCCATTGCTCTGGACACAGAGCTCTAAGAGCAGTGGACCGGATTTCCAAAAGTCGTGGGTGCGATTCCCATCGGTATAGTAATCGTAGTATCCAAGTATAAAAATAGCATTGAAAAATACAAAAAATTCAAAACCATATATTAGTACAGTATTTTAGGAGAGAGTGTGCTGGATATGTTTGAAAAACAAAACGAGAAAAGTATATCGTAGCGTACAGACATAAACATTTACCTAATTAAAGTTATCAAAACAAACATTAATTAGTTTTATTATATTAAATATGTAAGTAACTTACATGGATCTAACAAATTTAATAAATCTAATCGAAATTAACTATCATGTTAGCGATCTATAGTCTGTTCAAAAACAAAAACAACACCATCGTGTTTCTCTCGGTTTAATAGCGAATATAAAGAAACACGTCGCGTCGTTATGAAAACGGCCCTTTTCTTTTTTGTATATATTATGTTAACAAGATGAGTCTGTGTTGCTAAGCATAGAAAAATATAATGTTGAATCGCTGCAGCGACCTAAGGGCGCCGTATCGCTTCTCATTCTAAACAGACTTTATTTAGCCTGGTATTCTTGGCATATTCTGGTAACAATCCATACACAATTTACCAAAAAATAAAAAGTAATGCATGAAACACTTGTTCAGGACGTCCTTATTACGGTTATGGTCAACCGCCTCCTAACGGCGCCCCGCCGGGTCCCCCGCCCCCCGGGTACCCCCACATGATACCGGGACCTGGGGTAGTCTACTACCCCATGCACCCCGCATACTTCTACCCGTACCCCCACCCTCCACCCGGAGGTGGATTAAACATCGTGGAGCAGTCGGAACCGGCGGAGATCGTGCCGACCCTACCTGGGGAAACCGTTGAGCTGCCCTGGAGTAAGTCTGGATGGTGGGGAGATAACACCTTCTAGAGAGCTTGATCATTCACGGGACTTATATCTCATCATTTGACTTGACGCGGAATCGTTTAAACTCCTTCCGATTTGGTTAAGGTATTTGGGAGTCTCCATTTATTCTAAAATAATCTACAATCTTGTAATTATTGTAATTACTACAAATTTTGAGGAAGATAAAGAACTGAAAGAATTGGGTTGAACCTGCGTAATCGTAGTTGTAATATGACTGAAAACAAAATTCGCGATAAAGTTAAATATTAATCCAGCGATTAATCATGTTTTATCGAATGTCAGAGCATTGTGCTCGTACTGTGGATTTAAAAATACATGTCTTGAATACAACTAAGGATTCAAATTCATCACTGCTAAACGACGAAGGTGTTATCTCGCTTCTAGCTTCTGTTTAGTTTGCCAATGCTGGGCCAATCCTCTCTATGGTTTCTCTATCCAGACTTACTCTTAGGATTAAGGGGAATTTGTAATCAAGGAGTTTGAGGTCAGAAAAATGATTTCAAAAGTGCTAACTCTACATTTCCTTTTATATTGCGGTATTATTTGATATGGGAAATAACTTTCATCTTAACTTACTAATTTATTTTCGAACAATATTCTATATGATATGCCACAAGAAAAATATCCGAGTATTCCTTTCAAATCATTACTAAGAGTGTACCATACAGAGTATTGGCCGAAGCTATATGTGTTATCTTATTTTTTAAAACGTTTTTAACTGCTAATAATTTCGAATGTTTATCAAATACATCAGTACATTATTATCACTAATTAACTTATTTGCATGACCTCTTAAAATTAATGATTGTGATGTTTTATTTATAAAGCTTCCTTTATACCTATAGTACCTAACTAATTAGCAAATTTTAATAAAATGCTCCGTTTTATTACTAACTCTTCCTAAAAAATCTATGAATTATATCAAAACTTGTGTCAAGAGATGGATTACCTACTTCCATTTTGTTTCTACATTTATATTTTATATGAATGCTCATTCTTAAAATCGAAGAACCTAGCCCGTCTTTATGTGGATATCAGGTTTCAAATATATGGTCCCACAAAGACTCAGAAATGAAATTAGTATAATAAAATTCTAATTCTAGGTACATACAAGTGGGTCCCCGCATGCTTGAGCCAACAGAGCATCCCACCAGGAGCCCTGAGGGTGGGCACCGACGCCGATGGGGAGCCGATCTACGCCGGCAGGGCACCCCACAATGGAGACATCTTGCCCGCTAAGGTCATCCCCTCCAAGAACGCTTGCTACGTCAGCACTGATGGCGAGGAGATCCTAATCGATCAGTTTGAGGTAATTGATCTTTCTATAACTTCTGAAATAAATTATTATTTGACTAGAAAAAAGTCGTCACTGCTGCTTAAGCAGGAGTTAAATTAAATCCCCAACCTTTAGCAGTTCTTTTGAATATTCTAAATATTTTTAGTAACGTTATGAACGTTATGAGGAGTTCAAGAATAATCTTAAGATTTTAATTCTAAAATAAATAAATTTATTTGCAAGAATATGGATACAAGGGTTGTTACATAAAATAATAACCGACATATTCTGCTGATACGTCAGCGTGCAAATATTAAATTTGGTAGTGCAATTCAGTCAAAAGAGCACATACTGTATTAAAACTAATTAAATGTCAGTGTAATTAATATAAAACTAAATTAAAATTAAGCGTCCTAGAAATACAATAGATTTACATAGTGCGTCAAAAAATAATAATTAAAACAATGTTAAAAATAAAAAAAAAGATAATAAAATAATAAATCAATTGTCGCAGTGTAATTATAGTACAATCGGAATATTTAAAAATAAGTCACAATTTATCATTCATAAAGTCCTTAATACTATAGTAATTTTTATCTAATAGCATATTAAATAAATTCTTTTTGAATTTATTGAATGTCATTTGGACGATATCATTAGGCAATTTATTATAAATACTGATAGCCATACAGAAACAATTATTAGAAAACAACTGTAATCGCTTTTTTGGAATACATAGCTTTTTACCATTTCTGCTCCTATAATTGAAATCACTTTTGACATTGAAAAGATAAGGATACTTTTTCACAAAAACACAGATTTCGAGTATGTAAAGACAAGGAAGTGGCAACACTTTTAGAGCTTTGAATAGAGGTTTACAACTTTCCAAGAACCCTGCGCCACAGATCGCTCTTATACACTTTTTCTGTAACTTAAAAGCGCGATTCATTTCAACCGAATTTCCCCACAGTATGA
This sequence comes from Chrysoteuchia culmella, assembly GCA_910589605.1. Classification (NCBI taxonomy): domain Eukaryota; kingdom Metazoa; phylum Arthropoda; class Insecta; order Lepidoptera; family Crambidae; genus Chrysoteuchia; species Chrysoteuchia culmella. Next base: position 4,700,075 of record OU342654.1, on the reverse strand, counting down.
TGCCGTAGCGTAGTACCGACGCCACGTAGCCATGGTAAGCCATCAATGCGGCACTTTTCGAAACAGTTTGCCTGATTCTGTTTAGCGCATATACAAATCTATCGAGCTTAGTTATTAGGCCATTTATATGTGCTTACCAATAACAATATTTATCTAGTGTGAAACCTAGAAAAGATATTGTGTTGGCCTCTTCAATAATGTTATTTTTATATTTTATATTAAGTTTCCTTTTATTACTATTTTTAGTTTGGAAGTGTATGTATTTAGTTTTAACAGTATTTATTTGTAGATTATTATGTTCTAACCAATCTACTACTTTAGCAACATTACTTACAGTGTCAGATTCTAGTTCCCTTTCGTTTTTACATTTTACTACTAGTGTCGTATCGTCCGCAAACAGAAAGCAGTTTTGGATGGTTGTATTAGGCAAGTCATTAATATAAACAAGGAATAATAGAGGGCCAACAATGCTTCCTTGTGCTACACCAAATTTATTATATCGTAAAACGGAAGTGTAAACTGTTTTATTCTTACCGGAAATTTGGGATATTTCAACACACTGCTGCCGGTCTTTTAGGTAGCTCTCTAGCCAAGCTAGAGCATTTCCCCTGATTCCGTACCGTTCAAGTTTATTTAAAAGAATTTTGTGTGAAACAAAGTCAAACGCTAAGAATCGTTTTTAGCTGTAAGCCAGCGTTAACCTGTCATTCACCCTCGACATTAAAGCAAAACTTCTCGTGAAGGCTTATGGTAACTACTCCTAAAGATGAATTAGCTCATTGATGAAAACCCAGAAATCTTTTGGCGCCTGATATTTTCTGGCACTACGTGTACCTATTTGCCTATGTAGTCTTTATATCACATCTGTGCAAATGTCGCTTCAGTATTATTTAACCTTTGCCTTAAATTCTTCTTCAGGTGTTGGTGCCATCCATGTTCTCGTGGCAGTTCAGCACGAATGGCGAGGTTCCTCCTGGCGCCATTTCCGCTGGATCCACGGCTGGCGGAGAGAAACTCTACTACGGAAGGGTTACGCACGACGGCTGTACCACGCCTGGCAAGGTAATAAACTAAATTTATTTAACTTGACTCTTGATAATCCTGTGGTCCTAGCACCATCTGGAGCTGTGATGTAACCAGAGGCATAAAAGTAGGCAAATTCTTACGAGCTGGGGCCCTACCAAAGACTAAGAGCAATATGTCACATCCATCTGTCAAATGAAGCCGATTGCGATGTCGATGCCACTTGCGCGGTACGGGCCCTGGTTTTCGACCCCCACAAATGAACTCGTTGAGGAATCCCAACCCTAAAAATGGCTCAACTAATGTACAGAAAGGCAGCTCGCCTAAGGTTCCATGATCACCAAATTTATAATATCTCAAGTTAAATAGGTACTTGTCTAAGCAGTAGTCGTTAATCTCCTAAATTGTAATAAATGAGAAAATTGAAGGCTTGCATTGTGTTGTGCACATTTTCTTACACAATAGGTGTTTGGTTTCGAATGACTTAAAGCTCCATAAAACCGGTAACCCTTTCACTTACGAGCAAGATGGATGTACCATAAGTAAGCCAACCTAAATGAGATTATGATAATAAATGATTGATCGATCAACGACGAGTTTTTATTTAGGCAATCATATACAATAGCAGCTGTACTTACCACAAATATTGGAACTTGCAGCCGCGTAAAAATATCTGTACTTCTGCAGACTATTCATAAATTGTTTCTGAGAGGATTTTGAAAATTGAGAACCTAGTAGCTTTAACTATGAGAAAAAAATCTTGTGTCCACTCGAATAAGAGAGTGTTAGTTACATAATAAAGATCGGAGGCATACTTAACAATTGAACGAAGGATTTCAACGTAACATTCAATTCAATTGTTTTCTCCATTTTTTTTAAATAAGAATTTTCTTACTAAAATCTACTTAGCTAATACTTAGGAAGTCACATCGTCTTCTTAAATCTTGACTACTACGACCACCAATCTAAGCACTGTTAAACAAAGGCGCTAACCATTGAATTGATCATTGTGGAAGTTCTATTCAACCTAGCAGGTATGGTGTGACAGCATAAGAAGAAAGATTTTATTCATAAGCACTCTGTCATTTTCTACTTTCAGATCCACCCAAGCCACGGCACTTGCTACTATCCCTTCGACGGCGAAGAAAGGTCATCCACTGAATACGAAGTGTTGGTCCTTCTATAAGTCTTCAAGTACATTATTTATTTTAACCGAGGGAGCAAGTATAGACATTATTTTGCATCTTAGACGCTAAGACTTAAGTGTGGGATTATAGCAATATTTATCAGAGTTATATAAATGTTATTTTTATCTTGCCTTGTTAAACAGTTGTTTGTTGCCAAATTTATTATAAATTATAACTACTAATAATGTTGAAAGTGTATATGATAATTAATATAGTGTTTGAGGCTATGACTGCATTTTAATAATAAAGTATTGTTATAACTTTTGTCGAATTCTTTCCAGCATTTAATCCCATCCAACATGACGTTGACGACCTCCGTGGTAGAGTGGGCCGTACACCGGTTTCAAGGTGTCGCTTACTCTGAGGTCCCGGGTTCGAATCCCGGTAGGGGCAAATGTTTGTATGATGAATACGAGCATTTGTACTTGAGTCATGGACGTTTATATATATTTCTACACACAAATATTTATATATGTACAATGCTATGTAGTTATATCCGTTACCCTAGTATCCCACAACACAATCCTTACAGTGCTTACTTTGGGGTTAGATTAATTGGTGTGAGTGTAAGAAATATTTATTTATTTATTTTAATATTTATTAATTTATGAAAAAAATATTGAAGATTGAAATTCCCAGCAGTCTAGATAAATTATAAGAGATATGAAAATAGGAACTTAGAAAAAGTTGTTGAGCGTAATGAGGATTTTCTATTGACGTACAAATATCGAAGGTCTGGTACACCTGATGTGGAATCCTAGCAGCCCAGCTTACTATAACAAATACGAATATAGCACCTTAGGATAAGATGTTTAGCGTGATAAGTATTTTCAATTGACGTATAAAAATCGAAGGTCTGGCACGCCTGATGTAGAACCTGAAAAAAATTTGGACACAACATTTAATAATTCTGAGGCGGTACCATGTTCGCCGGGTCCGCTATCAGAATCAGAATCAGAATAATTTATTTGTGCTAGTAACTATATAATAAGAATAATTTTGTTCATGGTCCATAACTTGAATTGGATTCCGTGACAAAGGAAAAGTTCTCATAAATCAGCAGAGAAAATAAGTCCTATGAAAATGTTCGTCAAGGATTTTTTGTAGTTAATAAATATTAAACAAGAAACAGTACAAGAAAAATGCAACTAGTCTCATGTCGCCCTGACGGGATTCGAACCCGCATCCTTGGGAACCCGGCCCAATGCACTAACCAATTATGCTACCGAGACCTATGAAGACACGTCCGATTTAATTTCTTGTTTAATATTTATCTGGTAATATTGCTGGTTAAAGTGGTGTCATCTGCATACCCAATGGTATCAGAGACCAGCGGGTCGTTAATGTGCAGAAGGAACAGTGTCAGTGTGCAGAAAAAAAAAAACTATTAGCGGTATGAACTACAGAATTCTCTGTCGAGAGAAAAGTGAATTTAGATTTCCTACATTCAAGTCTATTATTTTTATATCACTATCGATTCTAATATTGTTCTTCACACCATGTCTCATCCTATATCAAACTGTCTGTTGTTGGTAACCCGATCGTAAACAACAACACATCGTAACATAATTAGTATACTAGACAGGTAAGGCTTAGGCTGGCAATAGACGTCCGATTTGCTTCCTGTCCGATCAAATAGTCTGATCAGACTATTTGATCGGATTCAGTCGATACACGTCCGATTTTTGCGTCAGACTTTTTATAAACTCAGTACAAAGAGTAAAATAATATGCGCTAGAGAGTCAACTGGCAAATCGTAAGGAGAATCGGACGTATATTTCGTCTCTGTACAGAAGTATGCAAGCGCCTTCAGACAGTTGGATCCGACAACAAAATCGTTAACATGTTGCGTTGTTTCCGACTCGGACGTCCGCTTCGACTATCGGATCGGATGTGTATTGAGTATTGAAACAAATGTATGGCACGAGCGCCTTCCGAATCTTCCGATTGTCTGATCAGACTATCGGAGAGAAAAATCTGACGTGTATTCCCAGCCTTATGCGCATACGCAGCCCTGCTTAAATTACTTGCTGTAGCAAGTTCATTCAAGTTGCGATCGCGTTCGGAAGCATACATACCAACCTTGTTAGTACGATCAATGGAATAAAAACAATTCGACTCTAAAAAGTGTCTGTTTAAAATAATCAATTAGTTGGTCTACCATGAAGGCTGTGATTAATTTGTTGGTGCTATGTAAGTAAGAGTTTATTGAATGTAGCTTAACAACTTCCGTATTCTTACAAACTTATACTTAACACAAACTAATACACTCTAACATATTTAATTTATGTGTTAACCTAAGTTTGGTGAAATATACTAGAAAAACAAGGATTATGAGTAGGTTATGGAAAAATGTAAAAAAAAATAATTAAAGACCGAATTTATTTTAATTTTTTAACACTATACTTGGGTTATAATTAAAATTTTCATTTGAATAAAAAAACTTTGGAAGTTCCTTACGAAAGTGGAATTTTTCTTATCTTTAAAAATAAATTTTAGATTTGATTCGATTGCATGAAAATTGGGCTCCTGGTTACTAGAAATATAACTTAATCGAAGACAAACAGACAGACGAGAACCACTTAGGTAAGTTTTTAATTAAACCTATAAATTATAAAAAAGTAAAACTCTGCAAGTATAATTAAAAAGGAAAAGATTTTAGGTTTTATTTTTTTTAAAGATGTAATATACGATTACAGATATTTGTAGAACGTATCCGATTAAAGTTAGATACCGAGATTAGATAAGCCTGTTTTCTTCTCGGCAAGTTCCCGTTTCAGAGGATGCTGTTTGGATGTTGAAGTAATGTAACTTTTTAATGATACTTAGGTAGTTCAATGTTAAATTAAATTCAATATTCTAAAACGTTATGTACTCAAGGTAATATTTTCATACGAAAAAGTTGAATGAAACTGTAGCGTTTTAAGGTGAGACGACAAGAGTACATTTTTAAGATGCTTTATAGTTTTATTTGATTAAGATACTTAAGTACCTGATAAGTACTAATTATTTGCCTCCTCTTATTTTTTCATTTAGTAAGGATTTAAAATACATATTTAATACTAGTACTACGAACGAAATTATAGGCTTTAAGCAAGTTGTAGTCATCACGTGACCACGGCAGCTGTAAAGGTGCCGAAACGTCGGAAAAATCAAAAAACCCCTAAAAAACCTAAAAATACGGACAATTACAACTTAGTTCGTGGAAATATAGCGCGTTTGAAATGTTGTTTTATTTCAATGAACAGTGCGCTCCAAAACATAAGATGTACGTAAGTTGTAGTAAGTTTGGCATTTTTAATAATAAATAAGAAAAGTTTACTTAAAAAAACATACCTACCTACTTAAACTTTCGTGATTTTATCTATCTATGAATCCATAACATGGTACTAATAGCCAATAATAATCAGTGTTAATTATGTGGTGATGGTGACATAAAAGTCGAATCAGTCAGAAGAAAAATGGTAGAGCTGGGCCCTTATACACTATGACCACTTAGCGATTCCTTGCTCAAACCCTTGGACGAACTCAAACCACGCCAATGTCGTACTTGGTTTTGACATTTTCAAAACTAATTTTCTTCATAATACTCCCAAATTATAGAGTTATTGTTATTATTACGTGAAAGTCACAAATTGTATTATGAATTATTAAACAAGTAAAATAACTTTAAAACTTGTAAGTGTCATAGAAAAAACGAATTTTGAAAATGTCGAAACCAAATATGAGATTTCCGTGGTTTGAGCAAGGAATCGGTAAGTGGTCATAGCGAATACGGGCCCTGTAAAATGAACGGTAGCGTTTCAAGATTTTCCTCGCTAAAACAGATTTTGTTTGTTATAAACAATTATAAAGTGAGAGTTGATCCTTATCCATTTGCAATAGAATTGGTTTTTGCACTGAATCTCATGTTTTTGTCATGCAATTTTATTATCTAGGTTCTGTAAATATTAAATTTACTTTCCGTTTTGTGTGCTCTTACGGCAAAAAGCAAACTGCAGCAATGTTTTACGAAATCAAAACAAAACATTCTTTTTTATAAGGAAAGGCAGTAAGAAATGAAAATAAAAGTAATTATTCCTAGTCAAAAATATATATTGTCATGTGCATCGCATAGATGAAAGATTATGCATGAGAACGTTCCGACTTATTTATTTTCATTTCTAATGTTTTGATAACTTTAATAAAAAAAAAATGTTTTAATTCCTTTATCTATAAGTACTTATATTATAATGAGGAAAGATTTGATTGTTTGTTTGTATTGAATAGGCTCCGATACTACTGAACGAAATGATGAAATTTGGTACATAGATAGTAGATAGCCTGGTTATGAACATAGGATACATTATATCCCGATATTCCCACGGGAATCCCGATATTCCAGCGGCCGCTAGTTTATATATACCAGAGAAAGCGTTAATTCTCATCTCACAGAGACTTGCAAATAAGTCCTTAGTTTGAAATAAAACTCCGTATCATCATAAAATGGAAAACGCACTTGACGACGAGTCTGGTGTAGTGATTCAACCGATAAAGCATTTGATGCCTGCTGGTCATGTCGTCTTGGGTTTGAATTGCAACAGCTAGGTACAGGATATCCTACTAATATTATATATGTGAAAGTATGTCAGTAATTAATGATGTTTTAAATGACACATTATTTGACACTTCTCCATACATTTGAATGATATTTTCGTGTGTCACTTTGCTTAGACAGTTCAATTTCGTTCATTCAATACCTTTCAAAACGCGTCCCAATCACAATCCCTAGCAAATGTCAAATGGTGACGGCCTGAAGTATTTCGAATTTTCAAATGACGAATTGAAAGGGATTGCGATAGATTTTAAAATTAGACAATTAGCCCCCTGGTTAACACATAAGCTAGTTTTTATCCCATTATTCCCACAGGAACGGGAACCATGCGGGTGAAACCGCGAGCGGCCGATAGTTTAAAATAAAAAGAAAAAAATTGTTGGTCAGTGCTTCTATGTATTCATTGGTACGGTCACAGAATACTAGTACAGTTAACAGCAGGTACGACTTAACAAACATGTTAAATTTTAAATATAAAAATATTGGAACAAATTAACTCGGCCACAAGTGAATTCTCAGATGGGAATCGAACCCACGTCTCGGTAGCTCAGCGGTTAGAGCATTGGACCGGATTTCCAAAGGTCGTGGGTTCGATTCCCATCTGAGAATTCACTTGTGGCCGAGTTAATTTTTTCCAATATTTTTATATTTAAAATTTATCAAAGTATAAAAATAGCATTGAATAATGCAAAAATTCAAATATCATAAAAACATGTTAAATTTTACTTGTGACTTTACAAACATGTAGACTTTACAAACATATTTGTAGTATTTTGTTGTAATGTCCCGGTTAGCATGGCTCTCAGCCCCACCAAAACGGTACCGACGGAAGACCAGCGCTGGCCAAAAAGCCAAGCATTATGCTGAGTCGGTACCGTTTTGGGACAAACTGTGTTTTTTTTTCTGTACTACTTTGATGTGTCTTATTGTCGTGTTTGTCCCAAATAAATATAATTTTCTTTCTTTTCTTTCTTTCTAAATTTCTCCAATCAACTTTGAACTTACTCTGTTCATAAATGTCATTAAATTTTGTAATGTGACAATGTTGCCAAGTGTTTTTAAGTAAGTGCCCGTGAGTGTACAAAAAACTGGACAAGTGCGTGTCAAGCTCGCCCACCGAGGGTTCTACAAAAATTTATAGGTACCTACATAATATTATAAATAGCTGTCGCCAGCGGTTTCACCCGCGTGGTTCTTGTTGCTGTGAGAATCTGGGGATAAAAAATAGGCGTATGTTTTTTAATTCAGGCTTCTCTTCTAACTGGGTGCCAAGTTTAATCTAAATCAGTTTAGTAGTTTTTGCGTGAAAGAGTAACACACATCCATCCATCCATCCGAACATTCTCACAAACTTTCTCATTTATTAAGTAGGATAGGATGTAGCGCTATTTATTTTCCCATAGAAAGAAGAGATTTTTACACGACATAAATTATCGAATGTTTCTCTCTAGGCTTCGCGTGATTAAGAAACCGACATCGATACATCTAAACATCAGTAAATCAAAACATGAAAACATCGAAATAACGAAACACCAAACATCAAATCAGAAAAACATGAAAACATGACAACATCAAACATCAAATCAAAGAACATGAAAAGTTAAACAATGGTGAAATAAAAAATAGGATACCATACTAACGCCATGTATTGTGAGGAAGGCGTATTATCAAATATGTGGCGCCATCTATTTTAGTCCGCATTTCCCGTAGAAATGAGGGGTTTTTACGCGACAAAAAGTATTCTATGTTCCTCTCCAGGCAACAAAGTATCTTTGTTACAAGTAACAAAGTAAATTTCAACCAAATCCGTTCAGCCGCTTCGGAATGATTGTAAACAAACATGTAAACATCTGAACATTCACCAACGTGATTTCCGTTCCCGTGGGAATATCAGGATAAAAAGTAGCCTATGTTACTCTCCACACTACAAAGCACGCAGTAAAGGTATCTGACTCAGTCATCCCGTGACCACGGCGGCTGTAAAGGTGCCGAAACGTCGGGAAAATCAAAAAACCCCTAAAAAACCTAAAAATACGGACAATTACAACTTAGTTCGTAGAAAAATATAGCGCGTTTGATGTCCGTAAAAGTTGTTTTATTTCAATGAACAGTACGCGCCAAAACTTAAAGCAATCTCTTCAATGTGTGAAAAAAACAAACTTCTAAATTAACATGAAAGAAAGATAGGGCCGTTTATGCCTATATTATGACAATATATGTAATATTACGTCACTCTTAAGGGAATCAAAATTCATAAGGTAATTCCCGTTGATCTAGAACTATGAAATTTGGCAAGTAGTATCGTCTTTTACTTCGAATACAGGAAAACATCTAAAAACTCTATATTTGTAACTAAATCATAAAAATATAGTCTTAAGTTTTTGGAACTGAATTTCGGGAAAAACTCGGGAACGAATGGAGGTATCGAGTTGAAATTAAAGCAATATTTTCAGGTCAACAATCTCTTCAATGTGTGAAAAACAAACTTCTAAATTAAATTACAAAAGGTAGGGCCGTTTATGGCGCAAAAACGTATATTTCGAGATTCTAAAGGGAATCAAAATTCATAGGGTACTTCCCGTTGACCTAGAACTGTGAAACTTTACAAATAATATCGTCTTTTAATACAAGTACAGGAGAAAAAACTGAAAACTATACATACTGTAAAAAGGAGCCTTATGTTACTCTCCAGACTACAAAGAATGTGTGTAATTAAATCATAAAAAAATAGTGTTTAGTTTTGGAAACTTCAAGACAAATTCGGAAAAACTGCGAGAATCGATTCCTGAACTTTAACAATATTATGTAGGTACCTTCTAATTGTCGGACTCAGTGGGCGAGTCCGACTCGCACTTGTCCGGTTTTTTTCATTGAGGTACGGAACCCTAAAGGTCATAGTTAAGTACTATTGCTCATTGTCTAGTAACCTTAGTACAAGCTCGCTTAATGGCTAGATGGTGTTTCTCGTAAAGGTACTAGTTTGTTAGTCGATGCAATTTTTTTATTTACGGAATACCTATGCTACTTCCCAGTGTTCGGGTGCGCACACGGCGATATGGTGGGCGAATGCGACCTAGCCAGCTTCTACATGGAGCTGGGTTGTACTCCCAACCCTGGCGCTGATAACTCTACCATCTGCCCAGACTCGTTCACCTGTCCCGAGCTGCACCCTGACCCGACCATGTGCTACTACAGGTATGGACGTCCTAGCCTCATTTACTCGTAGAATTAAGAAAAGATACAAGCTGAAGTTAGCTGCAACATTCTATCTAAACATTCTACAAGTGTGGCCTTAGGACGGAACCCTGTGGAACAAAGAGTTTTCTAAAATAGTATTTACTCTAAAAAAAGGAGCACTGGAGAATTTATCTCATTATCATATGACAAGAAAAATAAACTTTTTAATTACTTTGACAAATTATTTTTGTTTGGTTTAAAGAAATATCTTTGAAAAACTGCAAAATTCGATTGGAACATTAAAAGTGTGTAGGTATGTACATTAATTTATGTTTGAGTATAAATATTTGGACAGCATCACCTTCAGAGGATAAAAACTCGCATCACTTTTCTTAAAATTATTGTCCGTTTTGTATGCATTCGCCTTGGCCTCGCCTTCCAAGAAAAGTCCAGTGTTTTTGCTAACAAGAGGGCAAGCAAAAAGATGGCTGGAACAGTCGGCATGACCGCGCTGACTGACCTTCAAACTTCTTGCGGCAATGTTATGACTGTTACATAACCCTTGGACTGCTATCTGGTTGCTGACACAGTTACATATGCGTGGGAGTGATGTGAGCTGACTTTTTTCGGGTTTTGTGACTTTAATAGGTATAAACATCCTTTTATTGGAAAAACCATTTTAAAATTGGCATAGTTACCTTGACGCTACCGTAAAGGAAATTAGTGAACCGTGTAGGTTGATTGTATTACACAATTTTAAATAGTTGAATGTAGACAAATGCATGTCAATATGACAAAAATTAATGGATACCTAAGCGAAATTAATCTTCTTTATTCCCACATAATTAAGCTATAGAGTTTGTTTGTTTGACTCCTAGCACGAACAATTAGTGTTTTAATCGCAAAAAGAAAGTTTGGACTATGGAAAGCGTTTGTCGCGAAAATAAATGAATTAGGATGAAAAATAGGTATCTAGAAAAATTTCTAAGGGAATCGTACAATTGAATACTTACATGAAAATTATGGGAGGATACCTAAGCTAAAGTTCATTTGGTACTTATTGTTATTTTCGGGATAGATATAACTAGTTTTTAGTGCTAATAGAACTTAAAAGGACTTTAAAAACTCCTGGGGTGGGCTTGACAAAACCTTTAGCCATTCCCGTGTCCACTGTCATAGCTCTTCGGTGATCAAAACTCATTTTTAATTTTATAAAAACTAATTTCCAGAGGCGTCGCATACGCAGACAAGTTCACACTACCGCAGAACTTGATCAAGAACCCTTGTTCGCAAGCGTGCCGCTGCCGAGTCGCAGGTGCACCTAGCTTCGAGTGTGCGGCGATCGATTGCGTGGAGGTTTTCGATGACGATCTGAAGCAGTGCGTCAGCACGTTCGAGTTGGAGGACTGTTGCAGCACAGGAAACGTTTGTGGTAAGGAAGTCACATACAGAGAACTTGCTGAACATCTTAATACGGCTATCGACTGCATGAAGGTGTTCGGTGACGATCTTAAGCAGTGCGTCAGCACCTTCGAATTGAAAGACTGTTGTAGCACAGGGAACGTTTGCGGTTAGGGAGTCAACAACAGTCAGAATTTGCTGAACATTTAAGTTCGATTGACTTCATGCAGGTTTTCCATGGTGGATTGAAGCAGTGCGTCAGCACCCTTGAGCTGTAATATAGTTGCAGCACAGGGAACGTTTGGGGTAAGGTAGTCAGCAACAGTCAGAACTTGCTAAGCATTTTAGTGCGGCAATCGTCTGCCTGGAGGTTCTGAAGCAGTGCGTCAGCACCTTCCAGTTGGAGGACTGTTGCAGATGCAGCACAGCACAGGGAATGGTAAGGGAGTCAACGACAGTCAGAATTTGCTAAACACTTTAGTGCGGCGATTGACTTCGTGGAGGTGTTCAATGGTGGTTTGAAGCTGTGCGTCAGCACCTTTGAGTTCTGGAAATCTGGTTCCAGGAAAATCTTTTTCGGAGGATTATATCCTTCAAAAAAGATTTTCCTGGAACCAGTTCAGTGGTTAAGATTGCTCATTTTGTTTATGTGTTGAATTAACATTGGGTCAGTTTATGACGGGCTTGGATATTGTCTTGTTGCGATGATTCCAGGTTGTTGACTGTTATTTTCTTAAATAAGTCACAGATGATATTAAATTTACAAGTCAGTGGATAAATTTTACTTCGACGAAGTGTTGAATCGATGAATAGATGGCCTTATATACCGTAGTCAAAAGACCCATTATTAGACATAGAATTGCTAGTCCATCCAGATTTGTTTCCTTAGTCAACACACCATATCTATCTGATATTAAAAGCCTCCATAGATAGTTAATCGTTTGGAACAGGATGTGAATATGATGTATTGTTTCCTGATTATTACTTAAGTGACTATTAGTCAAGTCAGCACTGTGATGAGTCAGAGATAGAACCAGAAAAGTAATGTAACTAATTAGGGCTTCTCTAAACTCTACCAGTCTTTGAATCGTTAAAAATCTTAATTAAAACTATATGATAAGCAGATACACACAATTACCGATACACAATGATATTATGTGTCTACTTGACTGATGCATAAAACCGCGCAAAAGCCAAAAGAATTGACATCGGCATGGAATTCGTTTGACCTCGGTTTGTTTACTTTTCCGCGGTGAACTTTCAAGGTTAAGTGAAATGGATAATCATGGGAAAACTTTGGCAAAATAAAGTTGATTGAGGTCAGATTTTTTACCCTAGTACTTGTAGGTACCTAACTAACATTTTTAATACAAAATTTTTTTACATTTTAATAAAAATCCCAAACGTAGTTACAAGTCACAACACATCCTTGACAATTTCTTATTTATAAAGGTTTTTGCTTAATTTCGGTCTCAGCTCAGTTGATCTGAAATTCTGAACTATTGATTAAACGAAATATTTTTTATATTTAGGTCAATAAATTATTTATTTAGTTACTGTTATACAGGTAACGACGCAATAGCAAACTTGAAGACTTGTGACGTAGACGGCAAGACGTACCGAGAAGGGGAATTATTCGAACCCAAGAACACCCAGAAGACTTGTATCTGCACACCAGCATGGAATGACTCCATTGACAACCCGCTGACATGTCGCGACATCAACTGTGGCATCGAGATCCATTACCAGGATAAACTGCTAGAGAATTGCGCTCCGGTGTTCGTTGGCAGCAAGAGGAGCTGCCCTATCAGTTTTTCTTGCCGTAAGTTTCTAAGAAGCATTTTCGCTTTATGCAGCCACTTAGATCATTTTGATCAGGACAATGAAATACTTATTCAAAATCCTAAATGATTGTAAATACGTACTTTAGTTATATACCTAACGATCCTCTTGGGTGATCAATAGCATCAGTAGCTTAGCTATTTAAAATGGCAAATAAGGTTTTAGTTCTAACATGCATCCCACCTAAACTGAAGGAAGGGTGTTCAACTAGTTTCATAGTAACTAGGTGTACGAAGTATTCAGATCATTGGTTACTGGAATTTAATTACTTAAAATCTAACAAACTAAATTATAACTTTTGCAGCGACAACAACTTCTAAAGTGGTCCGAGGAGTGAACATTCGTGGCATCAACGCCCAGTGTGTGTTCGGAAACATGACTCTGGGAGTGGGAGACGAGGTGACAGTCGACGAAAAATGCACCACGTGTTCCTGCGACGTGCCGCCATTTGTGTCCTGCACCATGAAGGTCGCGTGCAACTAGTGACTATAATGTTTAGTTCAGAGACATCTCTGTAGAGACTTTTGTATCAAACATGATATGGCAAATAGCTGGAATGCTGTTTTAAAGGATTTTTTGTTTCCCAGAGCACGACGGACGTGACAAACTGCGATCTCATCATCGTCTTTTTTTAAAATTGCGTTGTTATTTTTCTCCTTGACATGCTCAAAGTTAAGAAGCGTGAGTTTTTGGGCGTTACGAAAGTGAATAATCATCATGCATGGTAGTTGGGTCACCAGAGATAAAAGAATACTATCGATTTAAATGAGATTTATTAAAAACATCTTTAAAAAATACTGTAAATTGATAAACTACAATATATTGCACTTAAAATAAAGGTACTTATTGACTATCTTTTACTCTATTAAATACGTATGGCAGTTCTCTTTTTAAGTATAAGACGCTTAAGGATATATTTACATTATGTACATACTACACAGCCTATTAGACCCTTGTAACTTATTCTAAGAAAATTTGTGACGACTCATTAATACTATTAGTTACTTAAGTACAATAAAAAATAGGATAAGTATAATTTTACCTTTGGTAATTAATTGCTTATTCTACTTATTTTTTAATATCCTACTCTTATTTACTCAAACAATCACATATTGTAGGAATAGTAATTTGATTAGGTATACTTAATATTATTTTTCTACTAAACACTACATCTTATTGATACTACTGTATAATTTGTTATTTTAAAACAACTTTTAAGTTTTAATACTACAGACACAAAATTACATTATTATTTTTAATTTAATTGAACAACTTATCGCGTAAATGCATCATTTTACTTAATGCAACATATTAACGAAAATGCAGTTAAGTGAAACTCTTTCAAGACTTCTTTACATTCTGATTCTGATGCATTGTTGACTGGAAAATGTGGACAGAAGTCTTGGAGATATGCCTCAACAGGCGGATCCAGTTACTATGAGTTTCAACTTATAAAGGTGCAGTAAAATGAACACAATCATTTTAAGCTTTTTTGTCGCCTAATTGTGGTCATATGGGAATATACAAAACGCATCAAAATGACTAAAACAATTGATGAATTAAAAGAGAGGCTGTATACCTTAAAATGAGTGACAGATCGCGGTTCCTGAAATATTTCGATATCGTCACACTGATTTGGTATGTATGTGATCGCTAATAAATTTAGTCTCTCGTTGCTATAGAACCATTTCATAGTGATTAGATAGTCTTTGAATATTTCTATAGAAACTAGCGCCTCTAGGAACGATTAAAAAGAGTTTTCATAGAGTTTAGTTATAATTTGGTCACCAAGCCTTTTTTTAATAATATGTAAAAGTATTCTGTGGCCAGAAAACGTTTTAGTTCCTTAGTTAGTTGTTCTTCAGAAGCAGTACTCATATTTCAGAGAAATAGTATTTGACAGCGAACTTATTCCTAATTGTGACTGGTCGCGAGTTCGATAATCAGTTTGCCGATAAGTCGAATTTAGCAGAAGTACTTTCTTTACAAATATTTTTTCTATGGGTACATAATGCTTACAGAAAATAAACAAATAAAACTGTAACTTAACACTGGTTTAAAAAAATGGTTATAACTACTTAAAGGCCTCTTTCACAATCTAAAAGTAAGTTCTGAGTAGCTTACTTGACAGAGGATTTGAAATGTTATTCACATCATAACTGTCAAATTATCTATCAAGTAAGCTACTCAGGTGCAACGAACATACCTTCATGGTTTGGATGTAATGAAAAGAATTTGGAGAAAGTACTGAAAAAAAACTTAAAATTTGTCACGCGCTTATAACCTTAATTGGATCTTATTATATCCACTTTTAAAGTGTACCATGTTCAAATAACTTTGAAAACAAACAATGTTACATCTAATTAAACCTTTTGTAGGCGTGGCAAATTTGAGAAGTGATTTCTTTCAATGGGTAATGGGTGCGGAAGTAAATACAAGAAAAAGTATAGGTACATCGTTTGTAAAATTAGAGGAAAAGTCTTTTTAAGTTTACTTTCCCTTCTCTTTCGGCTTTTAATACCGTCTAATTTTAAAACGATTATTGAGAATATTTTTTAAATTTACAATAGCTAAAGTAAAAAGATAAGGTCTTAAGCGCCCCATAAACGATCAAATTTATTTTTAAATTACTGTCAGATTTTCTTTTTTGTCAAAATTTTTTGACCGTCTGCGGCAATGTTTGATGCGTTTTAGTTCCAGAAATTTATTTGGCAAAAAAACTAAGTCAAGTAAATTTGATCGTTTTCCGGGCCCTTAAGAACCATTACTATTCTTTTATACAGAATAGCAGGTCAGATATTACAGTTTGACCTCTTGGGAGCACCCTTATGTCGTTAATAGCTGTACCTTTCTAAGTGCACTTGGCGTGAAGTTGACTCGATATAAATAAAGGAGAAGGGTTTATGAAAAAAATAGATTTTAAATTTCACCACAAACAAAATGCAACGCAGTCAAGTTTTGGTTCATATAATATATAGCAAGGATAAGTTTCATAAAAACCAAAAAAACTTACTTTAATAAAAGCATTAATTAAACGATTAAGGCAATAACCAAAAGATATGTTAATGTTACCAACATTAACATCCGCTACGTCATCTTTATCATCATCATATGTCATCTTAGCGAGAAAAGCGAGTAGATAAACAGACCAACAGCACTTACTTGTACTATTTAGTATTCTGTGCCAACAGCAAAACTTGTTATTGGTCAGATAGACACCTATTTACACAGCACATATTTCTTGCTCATTTGTAACAGTCGTCGTTTTTTTTCATGTTCAGTTATTTTTTAAATTTTCTTGTATTTGAAGGTAATACTCGTACCAAGCGTCGAAGTTATATGGACTGTGAAAATTCTGAGTTCATAATGCTCGTGCAAGTGACCGTTTTGATCATCGCCTCAATCGTTTAAGTTAAGGCTCATGATCGGGCATGCTGAGTTTTTATATTGTAGATAAAAATAGTCACTTTTTTTTTAAACTTCAAAGTGAGGGAGGAATTTCTAATTTCCGGCGCTGTTTGACTGTTGTCCTTCTGGGAAAGAACCGGCGACAAACTCTATTTTCGTTTAATGTAACTAAGGTAGTCACTATGACATTATATCAAGCTACTAGTACTTATTAAGGAGGCTTTTTAATGGAAATGGGCTAAATTTTTCTTCATTATTTCTTAAAAAAAAAAGAAATTTTGTCATATCGCTACTTCTTCAATCTTTAGGTGTCTATATAACATAGGTTCATGTGAGTGTTGAATTATTGTTTGTTATCTATACTAATATTATGAAAAGGAAAAATGTGATTGCTTGTTCGTTTGTTTGCATTGAATAGGCTCCGAAACGAATGAATGGATTTAGATGAAATTTGATACACAGATAGTAGATAGCCTGGTTATGAACATAGGATACTTTTTATCCCGATATTCCCACGGGAACGTGAACCACGCGCGTGAAACCGCAAATGGCCGCTAGTAAGGTATACGACCCACATCGATACAGTTATGACCGTCACATTTGTGACTTTGAATGAGTAACGCCCAAGTTGTACGCCCCATGCAAAGCCATGAAAACCATGAAAACATTGTATCACAAAGAAATCAGTTTTTATCTTCCCTGATTCCTAACCATAAGGATATCCAATTTGTTTAACACTCGTTTAGCTTATTCGTGGGTCTGAAAGGGGTAAAATTCCACAGTTAAAACAGAAAGACCTTAAGTTTATCGTCGAAGTGTATTTAAACATTATATTGTAAAGATCTCATAAAGTACTTTACATAAGCTTGGAAACAAGCCTTATCAGTATGTACTTACATTAATACCTAGCGTGTTACCACGTTGAACAATTGCCGAGTATTAGTAAGAATTTACTCATTTACTCAACGAGACTATAAAATAAATAACTACAAAATATATAAAATCGTTTATTTCAACTGTTTCGTACAAACTCCAGCCTGTTGTTCTACTAAAGTAATGTGTAAACGATTTTTATAATGTTGCTTAATTGTGTTTAATTAAAAAAATAAGCTAAGTTAAGACCTGCGGGCCCACCATCATCTATTAGAAACCATCATGTCATAAGATCGTTTTGTTTTAATTGAAGTTGTCACATTTTGACACACTTTGGAGGCGATGAGTGAGCGACGACGTCACAAAACTTCCGTCAAAAAACAAGTGTACTTTGAGATTCGTAGTACGAAATGCATGGTAAGATTGAAACAATACTGCGCTAAGAGATTACGGTAGGCCCCCTGGGAGTAGGTGGTGATGGGATAACCCTTATGTAGTGGAAGTGCAATGAATTTTTATGTATGGGGAAAGTCCCATATATTCTTCACCCATGGTCCAATCTATTCTATGACTTTTCATGGTCACTATCACTAATACAATCATGGTAAAAATCTCTTTCACGTAATAATGACAGTCTAAGGGTGGTTTGCATGTCTTTTTTAATTTTTTTTAATTATTTCGGGGAGTTTCTTAGCCTTCATCATACCTTATGTTAAGTATTGATAAGGCTGAAGATGGAAGCGAGCCTATCCAAATAAGAAAACATATTACGTATTTTTACCGTAGGTATATGTAAATTTAGTGTATTCATTTGTAAAATGTTTTCTTTTACTACAAGCTGTTTCTTAAGCAACAAAAACATAAACTTTACAAAAAAAAAGAAACACGTGTCCAATAGAAATGAATAACAATGAACACAAAAAATCCTTGTAAACTTTTCAATTAAAGTTTTCTCATAAACTTTTAAGTTTTATTTTCTTTTCACTGAGTTATAATGAGCCGTTTTATTTACAAAAAGCCAAAGTTTAAATACGAAGATTAGCCTATCTTCTTTTTGGATATCACCAAGAAACCGTTTATTTTCAGTAAATTACTCAAAACGGATTTAATCAAGTTTATAAAGGCGCGACGTTCTACAGTTACAACAGATTAAAAATAAATCGAAACAGTACCAAGAAGCAAACGGCTTACATCAAAATGTAAGCAGCCAACTAATCTATTCGTTGGATAAGAACGCGTAAACAAAATCTGTAATTACATACACAGTATCTATACGTAGGATGTAATGTGTTTGTACACGTATAAAAAGTGCTCTATCGTTCGACCGGTCCTTTGTTAAATAAATTAGTTTCGGTGTCTACCAAATTACGCCTCAAACCTATCTATATGTATAACACACCCGATCTTGGCAGGAAAATATCTAGCCAAATCCGATGAAGAATGTTTACTAACAAAACGTTGCCTAGCAACCACTGGCAGGCATATAATAACAACCTTTTTCTATCAGACAACAGTATACAATTTTTATAAAAATTTTAGCAATACGTTTATTGGTTAATTTAAGTCAAGGGTAATACTCATTGCTTTGAAATAATAAAAAATAGATTTATTTCAGGATTCAATCATTTATTTATTACAAAAGGCTAATTTAACAATTGTACTTGGTTAATACTATTTTAGTATTTTATGAAACCTATAATATAAAGATAAAAAAAGAAACATTTACACAAAGACAGCACATTTATTTTGTAAAAAATCCTTAAATCCAGATTTCTGATGAATTGGGTAATAACTATTATTAGTAAGCAATCACAAATTTAAAATTACATAATGAATATATTGAATATTACAATCATGTAAACAAAAAAGTACCCAATATCATAAACTATTAATAATTATATGACGTTAATCATCATTTATGATAAATTTTAAAAAGAAAAATATTGGAAAAAATCTACTCGGCCACAAGTGAATTCTCAGATGAGAATGGAGTTTTTTTTCCTAATAATGTTCTATTCAAAAGTTATCATAAGTATAAAAATAGCATTGAAAAATGCAAAAAATGAAAAATCATATAAAAAAATTAATCATCATCACTGCTGGTAGAACTCGATGAACTGGTATCTCCGGTAACTTGAATTATAAAATCGTCAATTACAGAATCTATAATGCCATCAAGTTTTGCCATTTTTTTCTCCTCTTCGATGACATGGTTCACACACTTTTGCCATGATGCAGCAGTTATTAATTTCAGGGACTCGTCTAGATTTACTTTTAATTCTGCCATTTTAAAAGTTTTATTTCGTGCTGCAACATAACCCTTCACTTGCGCCCATACCAGTTCAATAGGATTTAATTCACAATGGTATGGAGGCAATCTAAGAATATCTATATTTTTTTCTTTAGCCATTGTATCACAAACATAAGCCATATATTTATCTTTTTCTGGCTTTACCAAATCAATTAATTGCTTTTTTATCATGTCGTCTTGGAACACAACACCTTTTTCTGTTAACCAACTTTGTATGTCTTTCTTGACCCAGTTCATTGTTGGTATTCGTTCCAAGCGCCTGGAGTGATAAGGTGCATTGTCCATCACGAGTACAGAATTAGGCTCTAACTTTTCTAAGATGTTTGACAACCACTGCTCAAATATTTTCGAATTCATCTCATGATGATAGTCCCCGTCTCCTTTCTTACTCTCAAAAATTAATTCACCATTCTCAACGAATCCATCTTCATTTCCTACAATCATAAAATATAATTATTAAAACAATATCAAATTTTAAGCAAAGTAGTTGTCTATCAGGTAACCAAACAATATTTTGAATCCTTTTTGTGATAATAAAGAAATAACATACCAATGTGCACTATAATTAAACGTCGTCCTTTCCCTGAAGGCGCTTTCAACCCAGTAGAAAGTCCCTCCCGATAAGCATGGCGGGCTGACTCAATGGAGAGGTCTTGCCAGACCTTACTTTTTGTGTGGCCTAAAACAAAACATTTGTTTTTACATAACAACAAAGTAAAATGTTAAAGCCATTGTAATGGAATAATATGTTTAAATTATTATATTATTTACCTTCATTGACCCAAGTTTCATCCATATAATAAATTTTGCGGCCTTCTTCCCTGAATTTTAAAATATTTCTAAGGTAATTGAATCTCCACCTTACAATTTCCTCTTTTTCTATAAGCGCACTTCTCCTTGACCGTTTGACATGTTCAATTTCTTCAGAACCTTTTGAAAAGTGCTCCGTTTAAAATTTGGCAAGGAACTATCTTCATTTACCACATGTAAAACTTTATCCGTAGTTGGTGGTTCATTATTAAAGAAGAATTGGTGTACTTTCCTGCGAATCCCACTAAGTTCCAACTCATCTAACTTATCAACAGTAGTCATTCTCTTAGATACTGGCGTTGGTGAACGGACACGTTTGTTGGTTTTTTGTTCTTTCAGCACTTTGTATACTGTACTGAGATGTACTCCAGCAGTTTCAGCAGTTTTCACAGCAACATCTTTACTGTATAGGAACTGGTCTTTCGGCCACGATTCCTCAACCAGTTTGTAAATATTGCAAATTACTGTTTTTTCTGACGCACTTAACGACGATTGCCTCACTCGTTTCTTCTTCGGAGACGAGAATTTCAGCAAACCGCTGGGGCCGGGTAGCGGGTCGCTCATTTTCGATAACGAAAACAATAAACAACAAAAACTTAACAAGGAATGAAAACTTAATAAAAAAAACTTAACAAGAAACTATAACAACCAAAAGAATAACGAAAACTGAGGGAACGCAAAGCACATAACACATACAATACTCGAGAGCAAGCAGGTTATGAAAAAGCCATTTTGTTTTGTAAACAATATAATACGACCAAATTATATTTTCACGTTTCGTTGTTCCATTCAGTAAAATCCTTTTTTATTAAAGACGCGATATTATTAATATAATTTCATTAAATAGTTAAACAGTTATTCATAAACTTGTTATTTAAAACAATGCAATAAATTCAAAATGCTATATTGCTTCGGAAACATAAGTAGGGTAAATAAAAAATAAGTGTATGTCGCGTTAAATAGTGAATGAAACGGAACGTAGGACTTCCAACCGCGTTCGGGTTATAGTGCAATGATTACGCGACCAATTTCAACATTAATCAGGGTAAAGGAACACGAAAGAAAGTGATTGTCAACTTCAGTTGGAAGGTTAGTATATAAGTGCGAAAATGTTCATAATACCTGAGTTCTTTTTGGTTATAGGGCTGTGTACTAAAAATAATTTGAGCTTTATTTATTTTTTTCGTTTTATTACTAAAATATTAACGTTTTGCAAGTGTTTCTAGTGATATATTGCAGAAAAAATATATTACTTAAAGAATTAATCAATAATGTGCAGTTATCTAGTCAGAAATACGACGTTTGGAAAAAAAATATTAACCTTAGTTGTGATGACCCTAAATTGGTTTGTTTACATTTATTCGTCATCGGATAATATGAATAAATTAACATAAATGAAAATTTGAACAAAAACGGGAGTTGAAACAAAAGAAGATGACGACCTGTTTGGCGCAGGGGTACTAACCCCACCTTCTGCGCCAGAGGTCCCGGGTTCGATCCCCGGACAAGACAAATATTTGTGTGCATGAACATGTCTATTTGTCTTGGTCTGGGTGTTTAATATGTATAAAAAGTATATAAGTATGTTTATCCGTTATCTAGTATCCATAACACAAGTTCTTCATGATACTTAACATGGGCTAGATAATTGGTGTGATTGTATGGAAATATTTATTTTTATTTTTATTTATTTAAAAAGCTTTTGGGAACACTAGTAGCGGAATAGTATTTGTTTTCATTGATTTATTCATGGTCATGCCGGGGACTTAAGAAGCCGCGGGGACGGTCCTTTTGAAATGACATCTCGTTAGAATTCGTAACGAGGAACTATGTGAAACGTTACTGAATAACAAGACGTAATCGGCTGCCCAAAGTGAAACTGGCACATTGTTTCAAGGGATTTTAGAAAACAAGTGCTTGCGCTTACTGAAATAATCTTTTGAAAAAATCGTTTCCTTTTAAATTGAAGTAAGTCGAGATTCGGATTGAAAAATGTAATAAGAATATATCAAACTTAATGTTTATGCCGATACCATTAGATGATGAAGTTTAGTATTAAATAAACACAAAAAAAGTTTGTGTTACTACGAGGATCTAAAAGCCTTCTATACGAACATAATAGAGCTATTGTTTATTAAGTTTGCTCTCATATAAAAGTTATCAGTGCATTTTGTGATAAGGGACCATGTGATAAATTGCCTGTTTCATAAGGCGTTCATTAGAAGCGTGCAAAATGCGCTCCGTTGCGCAGCGATAAGTTTCCGATAACGGATTTTATTGCTTCAAATGTCACCTATTTGCATCTCCTGAATGACTTTTTAGAACACACAAGATGGAAATAGTTTAAGTATTTAAATAACTGAAGACTGTTCTAGAAGTCTAAACTTAAGAATATTATTATTTCAAAATTGAATATTGAATATCATTATTAAGAAGTGATAAAACTTAGTACGTTTTTCATTATTTTGTTCAGTAGGCTTACGTACCATTACAGTAGTAATGTTAAAGTGGTTTGGTTATGTGGCAAAATAAAAAAGATGATTTATAGTCGGAAACTTTTTTGTAATGAACGAACGAGGAGACTCTTAACAATCATCATACCTAATTTCAACTTGAGAACGTCTCGAACTCAATTCAAAGTACAATGATCATAAAAAATCATGTATGAGTGAGGTTTGAGACGGTCTGAACTTGAAATACTCATTTCAGAAACTGACCCTAGTTATTACAGCGTCCTGAGTTACTATTAAGGGGCCATACAAAGCTAGAAGAAATAAGGATTTCCCCCGCGCGTCCCGCACCGTATGCCGCTGTCGACTAGCTCCGCGCGTGTCGTTATCGCAGGCCGAGAACAAAGTTCGCTTGAGTTTACGTGCACAGTGTAATGAAGAAAACAGAGACAAGTGTCGCATGTATATACACATACTTAATGCATTCAAATAGATATTCCTGGTGAGTACTGTTTATTGTTTATTTTATAAATTACGTTTTTTAATAATATTTATAATGTTTTTTCTGTTTCAGATTGGCAACAGTGTAGCGCGATTAAAAACAGGAGACGATTATGGTAATCCTTAGGTAACCTGAGGATTAATAATAAACATACAAGTAATAAATATATAAAAAATGTGCGACATTACATTTTGTATTGTTATGTGGTTTGGTGAACCGCATTATTATTCGTTTTACTTATGTTAATAACCATCTTGGGATCCATTGGTCTGTATGCCGCCTAGTGTGAGTTTTGTTTGCTTACGTGAAATTTATATGAAAAAAACGCAATGTACACGTTCTGACAGGGGTTCAGTACTCTCAATAATAATTAATTACTATACTAATTAATACACTCAACACAAAGATCCTTTTCTTATTAATTCTTGATTTTAGTATAGAAATGCAAAAAAATATATTATAATATGCCCAAAACCCATGTAAGAAGGAAGCGTGAAAAATAATAAACTATTCAACAAGCAACCAATGTTTTATTTACATTTTCTTACGTTTAGCTTCAATCTTCATTGATATTGCTCCTTTTCGTTTATTTTTGCTTACATTTACTAGCGGACTGCTTAAGGTGGTACGACTTCCATACTAACAAACATTGCACATTAATTGGTTCATCATACATTAATAATTCATAAATACATGTGCAAGTAACTCGTTTTAGTTATTTGTTAGCGCGAAATTATTAAAAAAATGTACTTTCATACATGAGGTATATAAATGCGATGAGTCACACACACATACTTAAAATTATTGAAATTATAAGATGTTAGGTTTTTCGTGATTTATGTATGAAAGTAATTTTTTTTTATTATTTCACGCAAACAAATAACTGAAACGAGTTAGTTGCGCATGTATTTATGAATTATTAAGGGATGATGAACTAATCAATGTGCAATGTTTGTTTGTATGGAAGTCGTACCACCTTAAGGGCATATTTCGAGTCTGACGAGGATCCAATAATTCTGGCAAAACATGTTGCATATAAAAGTCTTTTAGTTTCGGTAGCATAAAGGTCTCCCAAAGTTTGTCGTCTCTTTCAATTTTCTAAATTTTCATACACACACAGTACAAAACAATAAGGGTATTTTTAGGTTTTTGATTTGATTCTGCCGATTAGGAAAATTTTGAAAATTGAAAGAGACGACAAACATTCGCCATCTGTATTTTTTTCTTGCAACGTCAGATCAAAATTGGACATTGTACTACTTCTATGCTCAGATCTGAAAAAGAGACAATAACATGTATTTGTGTCTAACAATAAAAACATGTAGGGTTGTATAATGTCTTCGACAATATAAGTATTATTAATTTTACAAGCTTATCTTCTTTTAAATTTCCATGGTTATTGAAGTTACTAGAATAAACTGGATTTACACCATGTACCTGTTTATATTTGAGAGTCCGATATTTGCATGCGCCATGGTCACGGAAGAACTGTTGATTGTTGCGGGTTGATGTTATGCGGGCACACGAAAGTTACGAAAGTGGCGAAGTTACGAAGAGTAAGAATTTAAGAATTTGTAGTTTACCGGTAAAGGATTACCGACGAAAGGAGATGACCGGAATATTCTGAAATTATTTGTAGCTTTGTACCAAAGTTTTTTTACCTGGCATTCATCCAGCAGCGCCTTATACCGCAGCCGGTTGTTGGCCTTCGGCAGTATCTCGGCATCGTTGTAGGCGAGCAGCTTGAGCCCCCGCCTGTGGTTGTTGGTGGTGGGGTCAAAGTATCCAACGGTGTTGCGACAGTGAAGGGTGACGTTTTGTACCGCGCGAGCTGAGAGCAGCTGTAGGTATGTGAGCTGAGAGTGGTCAGCTTTGTATGACACCTGGGAGATAATGGAAGATGTTTTTTAAAATTTTATTTTATGAACGACGGGGAGACTCTTAGCCTTCATCATACCTGATGTTAATATTGATAAGGCTGAAGATGGAAGCGAGCCTCTCCCAGAATCCTCAATGACTGAGGAACTGGCTATCTTATCTCTAACTGCCGGAACACAACAATGCTGAAAACATTGTTGTTATAGCGTCAGACTTAGATAAGATGGTGGTAGCTAGCCAGGCGGACTTACAACGAGGCCTACCACCAACCAAACCGAATACAATATGTACCCCCGCTGGGAATTGAACCCGGGACCCCTGGGTCTGATACCGGTGGTTGGACCACTAGACCACAGAGGCGATTTATTTTTGGTAGGAGATAGTACGAGCGCTAGCTCACTTGTGATTTAAAATAAGACTAGGCAACACTTGGTACCAATGGGATAAGTTACCATATTCACAACCAAAAAGCAACCGAATGAACAGAATGAACCGAATGACAGTATATTATTTGGTATATAAGATGGTATATATATATATTTTTTTACTTCTGCAGGAACATTATACAAACACGAGTAATAATTTGAAGTGGTCTTCTATGTGACATCTTGTGGGTTTTTTTTTGGGATTTATTTACCCAATATAAGGCTATATGAAAAGGACATTTAGTGAATTTCAGAGACTTGCATTTTTCAAGAGGTAACGCAAAAAATTACATTATGGCAATGGCATTATTATAGCAATTCTTCTAAATTTACTGTTTCTACTTACCGTGAATCCATCTTCCATCTCGCTAAGCCAGACCTCCTTCTCCTTGCCCTTGTAGACGATCTCCTTAGACGACATGGGTTTGGGATAGATGCAGCTACTTCCTTTCTCCATGTCACAGTGGACAAGTATCGCATCATTCATGTCGCCACCGTTAGGGTCTATCCAGTATTGGCCTGAAAGAAGAATAGGGTGATAAAAAGATTTTGAAGGTGAAAGTTTTAACATATTTTGATGAGCTCATTTGGCTCTGGACGACTTTTATAAAAACGGGTTTGCAACGTAACTCAGTATATATGGTTTTATTTTGGAGTATTTTCCTAGTCATAGCTCAAGCCTACCCAAACAGAAAAGAGCTATTGTTTGTAGGACTTGGAGCTCAGTCCTGTCGGGGCAATATCTTGCTGTAAATTGATTTTACACTGATGATAAAGAATAAAGCTAACTACTGTATCTTACCGCTTTCCGATTTCGGGTGGTGGTGTTTGATATCAGCACATGTCTTCGCTGGAGCTTCTTTCGAACCATCAGGCCTAAGGAACTTGTCTAGAGACACCTTCAGTCGTTCGTAGGCCTTCATTATTATCTCTTTGCGTTCCGAATCCGACATGTCGTCGCGGAAGAACCTTGCGGGCATGGAGTTGGGATCGTCCCCGAGTGGGTCGGGACCTTTAACTGATCCTGTTGGATTGTGAGAATTTGAAATAGGAGGTTTAAACAATGTTAGGTATCAGCGAGGCTGCCCAAGCAAATAACAAAAAACCGCTTGAAACTTTTTTACAGTATAGCTTAAAGACTGAACAGTATTTGTTTTATTCAAATACGATAAATAGTTACGGATTTACAAGTTTTCAAACTTCAAGTTTCGCGCGCTCTTTGCGTGACGTCATTGTATATCGTTTCATACAAAGAAGGCGACTCTCTGACCAAATCGGTCAAGCGTGAGCCGCAACCTGCATACAAAGTGTTATACAGTGACGTCACAAAATAAATATCTTTAAAAATATATCACATATGGAAAAAATAAAAAAACAGTTTTTTTTTCAAGTACTACATGATGTACTAATATTATAAAGAGGAGAGATTTGATTGTTTTTTTTTTAAACTAATAAACTCAAAAACTACTTAACGGATTTGGATGAAATTTGGTACACAGATAGTATATAGCCTGATTATGAACTTAGGATACTTTTTATCCCGATATTCTCACGGGAATGGGACCCACGCCGGTGAAATGTGCCAGAGAGCAATCTCGTGGCGGTTAAAGTTTGTCAAACTCGTACTATAGGTTATTATTGTATATCTCACCTATTTATAATATTAAGCTCCGATTTCACCAACTGATTAACTCTAAACGTCATTTCAAGGGGCGTCGAAGGCCATACCGGGCGGGCCTAGGATGCTGGGACGGCCGTCACGCCCGGCTGTGTTTAAGTAATCAATCTATAACAGACCTTGTTGCAACATAGCAGCGATGGCCGCCGCGTCGTAGGCCAGTCCTTCTCCCGGTGGTCCAGGTGGGCCGGGCGGTCCGGCGGGGCCGGATGGGCCGTGACGTCCAGCATCACCGGGGGGCCCGCGGCCTCCGATGGGCCCGGGTGGGCCTTGCATGCCGGGGCTGCCGTCGCGTCCGGGGGTGCCTGGTGGGAACATTTTACTTATTTGTAGTTACAGGGGTGTATTTCAATCCAAAAATAAAATTGTAATGGATATTTTCAGTTAATTTCCATTATTTTTAATAAAATGAAAAAGAGAACAAATTAATGACAAAAGTATGAAATAGTGGAGTAATAAGTTTAATCACGTCACGGTACTGAATTCACTAGTCATATGCCTATATATAATGCAATGTATGTATATATTGTAATGTATATAATACATGTACATACCTAATATGTATTCATCTATATATGTATGTCCAGTTAACCCTTGCGGTCCAGTTTCACCCTCGCTTCCTCTCTCGCCCTTAGGTCCTTCGGGACCGGCGGGTCCAGTCAGGCCTTGTGGGCCGGAAGAACCGGGTCTGCCAGTATCTCCTGACGATCCTTTAGAACCGGGTATACCGGGTGCTCCTGCTGGCCCAGTGCTGCCTTGGGGACCCTGTTAATAATAACTTGGAATACTTAATCTGAAGTTTGTTTAAAATCTGATAATATATCAACAACGACTTATCTACCTTTTTAAAAGAGAACGGTATTGTGCATCAAACCACAGTTCCGTATACTCCTCAACAGAACAGAGTATCCGAACGCGCAAATAGAACAATAATTGAAAAAGCCCGATCTATGCTTGAAGACTCAAAGTTACCGAAAGCTTACTGGGGAGAAGCAGTAAATACTGCTATTTATTTAAAAAATCATGTACCTACGCAAGCTCTAAGTAACAAAATTCCTGAAGAAGTGTGGACTAAAAAGAAAATCAACCTCTCCCACTTGAAAGTTTTTGGCTGTGAAGCCCATATGCTTGTTCCAAAAGAAAAACGAAGTAAGCTAGATTCAAAAACTCAGACCTGCATTTTTGTCGGCTATGCTACTGACAGCAAAGGTTACCGACTTATAGATCCCAAAAATCCTCGATCTATTATAATTGCGCGAGATGTTGTTTTTATAGAAGACAAGACACTACAGCAGTCATCCCCAATATCATACGATTGCGAACTGGAATTCCCAGCACAATCGCAAGATATTTTTGTGCCTCTTGATAATGAAGCTGTTCCTCCAACACAACTTCAAACCCTGCCAGGTATATCTGTGACGCCAGGTACGTCAACCTCTGAAAATTTGACAGAGTCAGATGAGCCTGCTCCCGCTCGTGAAGTTTTGCCTGATTCTTCTGAACATGAAGAGCAAGCACCTGAACCTCAAAGGAGATATCCAACCCGAGACAGGCGCTGTCCTCAAAGATACGACGAACATCTCTACATGACTTCAGATCTGGAACCGGAAACTTTCAAGGAAGTTGTGGAACATCCGCAAAAAGAAAATTGGTTCGAAGCTATGGAGACCGAATTTGACTCTTTGCAGAAACACGGAACATGGATTCTTGTTGATAGACCCACAGATAGAAAAACTACCAAATGCAAATGGGTCTACAAAATAAAAAGAGACACATCTGGGAATATTACAAAATATAAAGCTAGACTGGTTGCCAAAGGCTTCACTCAAGTTGCAGGAGTGGACTATGGTGAAACTTTTTCACCAGTTGCTAGATTGTCTTCAGTGCGATTGTTATTCGCGTTTGCTGCTTATCGTAGGTTAGTAGTAGATCATCTTGATGTCGAAACGGCATTCCTAAATGGCAATTTAGAAGAAGAGATCTTCATGGAACAGCCTGAAGGTTTCGCCGACGACCCTAAAGGCAAGGTATGTCTACTGAAAAAGGCCCTTTACGGACTCAAGCAAGCACCTCGCCAATGGAATATAAAAGTATGTGAAGCAATGCTCAAATTGTCTCTCACGCAGACAGCCAATGAACACTGTCTTTACTATAAAAAAGATGGTGATGATCTTCTCATCGTAGCCGTTTTCGTTGATGATTTCTTCATCGTCTGCACAAGTGACAGCATGAAAAATCATTTAAAAAAAAAACTCAAAAAAATGTTCATTATTAAAGACCTTGGTCCTTGTAAGGACTGTCTTGGTATGAGAATAGAACAAAGCTTTGGGAACATATTTCTCGACCAGACAAAATATATCGAAAGACTTTTAAATAAGTTTAGTATGACAGATGCCATTACTCTGTCGACCCCACTGGAACCTGGTCTAAAACTTAATCTTCCAACCAAAGATGAAGAAAATGCAGAAGTTCCGTATCAGGAACTCATTGGGTCACTAATGTACATTGCAATTTGTACGAGACCCGACATTGCTCATTCGGTCTCATACCTATCTCAGTTCAATGCACATTACGGGGGGGTACACTGGAAGGCTGCGAAGCGTGTTCTTCGTTACCTTAAGGGTACCAAAGACCTCCGTCTGCAGTTTCGTCCTGATGCTCCATTCTTTCCTCAAGGATATGTCGATGCGGATCATGGAAACAATCTTGTGGACCGACGTTCATTCACTGGATATGCGTTCATAATGAGCGGCGCCCCAGTCTCTTGGGAAGCTCGCAAGCAGCGGACCGTCGCACTTTCTACGACAGAAGCCGAATATATGGCTCTCGCAGAAGCTTGCAAGGAGGCAATATACCTTCAGTCGCTCATTAGTGAACTGTTCGTCACGTGTCACCCCATCGTCATCTATACTGACAATCAAAGTTCCATCAAATTAGCTCATAATAATACATACCATTCACGCACTAAGCACATCGACGTCAGACACCACTTCATCCGAGACTCGCTTGCACACCACGACATACAACTTCAATACATACCTACACACGATATGATCGCCGACATATTGACTAAACCTTTGCCGAAACTGAAGCATTGTAAATGTACAAATTCTTTAGGTTTAGCATAGGTTAGTTGTTTCATGTTTTTGCGTTTTATATCATAATGTTGTATTTGGTATTTGTTAAGTTTGTTATGTCTATTAATTAGCAAGTAAGGTGTACATAATGATGTTATTTTTAATTGTGTTTGTGTATATAAGGTATTCTAGTCTTTGATATGTCATGTATTTAATTCTTTGGAGCATATACAGGAAGATACAGGGTGTTCTAATTGCTGGGGGGTGTTAAAACCTTCTTGGACAATGCGAACAGCCTGTACATTCTAAATTCAATAATAAAAATAATATTGTCTTGTCAGTCTTGTTTACCTATACTTGTATGTCACAACAGCTTAATAAACTGCTATCTATGATAAAGTAAACTATTTTATTCTCGCATAACTAATTAAAATAAGTCCTATGAAAATGTTCGTCGAGGCTTTTTTGTAGTAAATAAATATTAAACAAGAAAATATAGTAAAAAAAAGCAACTAGTCTCATGTCGCCCTGACGGGATTCGAACCCGCATCCTTGGGAATCCGGCCCAATGCACTAACCAATTATGCTACAGAGACCTATGAAGACACGTCGAATTTAATTTCTTGTTTAATATTTATCACACAAAAACAGCATTGTAAAATGCAAAATTAAAAATGTATAATTAAATGGCTGTTTCATCTTAATCGATAGTCAAACATCTGTAAAGATGTTTCTTTCGAATGCGAGGATATTTCTCTTATTGATGAAACGACGGTGGCCAACACCGTAGAAAGGTGAATATACTAGAAAAGTTCGACGTGTCTTCATAGGTCTCTGTAGCATAATTGGTTAGTGCATTGGGCCGGATTCCCAAGGATGCGGGTTCGAATCTCGTCAGGGCGACATGAGACTAGTTGCTTTTTCTAGTATATTTTCTTGTTTAATATTTATCAGACAAAAATAGCATTTTTTATTTGTTTTTTAGTAATAACTGGGCAGGCATTTGACCACCATCGTGCTTAACAAACAGGATGTGGTCTAAGGTGTTGCATGCTTGCCCAGGAAATGCCTATTCACTCTCGCCTTGAAGAGGCCAAGGTTGTAGGAATCGGGGAACACATGAGCAGGCAGCGCATTCCACTCTTTAGCGGTTCGGGTAGGTACGGGTGATAAGCTAACCTGCGTCTGGTACACCGATAGTGGAAGAAGGCTGGAGGAACAAGGTCGTGCAGTTCCCTCGCACACTCTTCAAAGTGTATCCTATAAAAGACCGATAGACATGCAACTTTGCGACGGTGACTGAGGCTCTGAAGTTCCGCCGTGGCCAATACTGTGTTTCCAAAGAGTTTCCTGGCACGGTTTTCAATCGATTCCAGAAGCTCTAGCTGATACTTAGCAGAACCATCCCACAGGTGACAGCAACACTCCATAGACGGCCGAATCTGCGCTTTGTATAAAAGGAGCAGCTGATTCGGAGAGAAATATCGCCTAGCCTTAGAGAGGACGCCCAGTTTCTTTGCAGCACACTTCGCAATGGAGTCAATGTACTCTCCAAAGTTCAGGTTGGAAGACAGGTTCAGGCCAAGAAGTTGCAGATTTTCGGTTATCGGCAAGGATACACACTTAAAAGTCGGAGTCAGTTGGAGGGGACTCCGTTTAGCAGTGAATAAACAAGCCTGTGTTTAGTGGCATTGAAACTGACAAAATTGGCGTTGCCCCAATCTGAGACGGCCTGAAGTGCCAGATTCGTATGCTCGACAAGGGACTCTCGACAAGACTGGATTTCATCACCGGTAGCCTTTGCAGTTGAGAAATATCTGCTGGTTAAAGTGGTGTCATCTGCATACCCAATGGTATCAGAGACCAGCAGGTCGTTAATGTGCAGAAGGAACAGTGTCGCAGACAGGACAGATCCTTGGGGGGACACCTGCATCAATTGTAAAATATTGTAAAATAATCATTGTAAAATGGAAAATTAAAAATGTATTTTTTTTTCTAGTTAGTTTGTATTTCTGATAATTCTCTTAAAAACATTGAGAATATAAAAAAAAACTATTAGCGGT
The DNA here is from genome assembly GCA_910589605.1 of Chrysoteuchia culmella. Taxonomy (NCBI): domain Eukaryota; kingdom Metazoa; phylum Arthropoda; class Insecta; order Lepidoptera; family Crambidae; genus Chrysoteuchia; species Chrysoteuchia culmella. Next base: position 4,667,376 of record OU342654.1, on the reverse strand, counting down.
TTGATCTACAGAATTTTCTGTCGAGAGAAAAGTGAATTTAGATTTCCTACATTCAAGTCTATTATTTTTTATATCACTATCGATTCTAATATTGTTCTTCACACCATGTCTCATCCTATATCAAACTGTCTGTTGTTGGTAACCCGATCGTAAACAACAACACATCGTAACATAATTAGTATACTAGACAGGTAAGGCTTAGGCTGGCAATAGACGTCCGATTTGCTTCCGATAGTCTGATCAGACTATTTCATCGGATTCAGGCGATACACGTCCGATTTTTGCGTCAGACTTTTTCTAAACTCAGTACAAAGAGTAAAATAATATGCGCTAGAGAGTCAACTGGCAAATCGGAAGGAGAATCGGACGACTATTTCGTCTCTGTACAGAAGTATGCAAGCGCCTTCAGACAGTTGGATCCGACAACAAAATCGTTAACATGTTGCGTTGTTTCCGACTCGGACGTCCGCTTCGACTATCGGATCGGATGTGTATTGAGTATTCAAACAAATGTATGGCACAAGCGCCTTCCGAATCTTCCGATTGTCTGATCAGACTATCGGAGAGAAAAATCTGACGTGTATTCCCAGCCTTATGCGCATACGCAGCCCTGCTTAAATTACTTGCTGTAGCAAGTTCATTCAAGTTGCGATCGCGTTCGGAAGCATACATACCAACCTTGTTAGTACGATCAATGGAATAAAAACAATTCGACTCTAAAAAGTGTCTGTTTAATAATAATCAATTAGTTGGTCTACCATGAAGGCTGTGATTCATTTGTTGGTGCTATGTAAGTAAGAGTTTATTGAATGTAGCTTAACAACTTCCGTATTCTTACAAACTTATACTTAACACAAACTAATACACTCTAACATATTTAATTTATGTGTTAACCTAAGTTTGGTGAAATATACTTGAAAAACAAGGATTATGAGTAGGTAATAGAAAAATGTAAAAAAAATAAATTAAAGACCCAATTTATTTTTATCTTTTAACACTATACTTAGGTTCGAATGAAAATTATCATAAAAAAAACCGGAAATTCTTTACGAAAGTGAAAATTTTCTTTAAAAATAATATTTAGAACAATTTCATGGACTTGAAGTATTTTCGATTGCATGAAAATTGGGCTCCTGGTTACTAGAAATATAACTTAATCGAAGACAAACAGACAGACGAGAACCACTTAGGTAAGTTTTTGATTAAACCTATATTATAAAACAAGTAAAACTCTGCAAGTATAATTAAAAACGAAAAGATTTTAGTTTTTATTTTATTGAAGATGTAATATACATATACATATTATACATATTTGTAGAACGTATCTGATTAAAGTTAGATACAGAGATAAGACAACCCGGTTTTCTTCTCGGCAAGTTCCCGTTTCAGAGGATGCTGTTTGGATGTTGAAGTAATGTAACTTTTTCATGATACTTAGGTAGTTCAATGTTAAATTAAATTCAATATTCTAAAACGTTATGTACTCAAGGTAATATTTTCATACGAAAAAGTTGAATGAAACTGTAGTGTTTTAAGGTGAGAGGACAAGAGTAAATTTTTAAGATGCTTTATAGTTTTATTTGATTAAGATACTTAAGTACCTGTTAAGTACTAATTATTTGCCTCCTCTTATTTTTTCATTTAGTAAGGATTTGAAATACATATTTCTAGTATTAAATATGTATTTCAAATCCTATACTACGAACGAAATTATAGGCTTTAAGCAAGTTGTAGTCATCACGTGACCACGGCAGCTGTAAAGGTGCCGAAACGTCGGAAAAATCAAAAAACCCCTAAAAACCTAAAAATACGGACAATTACAATTTAGTTCGTGGAAATATAGCGCGTTTGATATCCGTAAAAGTTGTTTTATTTCAATGAACAGTGCGCGCCAAAACATAAGATGTACGTAAGTTGTAGTAAGTTTGGCATTTTTAATAATAAATAAGAAAAGTTTACTTAAAAAAACATACCTACCTCCTTAAACTTTCGTGATTTTATCTATCTATGAATCCATAACATGGTACTAATAGCCAATAATAATCAATGTTAATTCTGTGGTGATGGTGACATAAAAGTCGAATCAGTCAGAAGAAAAATGGTGGAGCTGTAAAATGAACGGTAGCGTTTCAAGATTTTCCTCGCTAAAAATTTTTGTTAGTTATAAAAAATTATAAAGTGAGAGTTAATCCTTATCCATTTGCAATAGAATTGGTTTTTGCACTGAATCTCATGTTTTTGTCATGCAATTTTATTATCTAGGTTCTGTAAATATTAAATTTACTTTCCGTTTTGTGTGCTCTTACGGCCAAAGGCAAACTGCAGCAATGTTTTACGAAATCAAAACAAAACATTCTTTTTTTATGAGGAAAGGCAGTAAGATATGAAAATAAAAGTAATTATACCTAGTCAAAAATATATATTGTCATGTGCATCGCATAGATGAAAGATTATTGCATGAGAACCTTCCGACTTATTTATTTTAATTTCTAATGTTTTGATAACTTTAATAAAAAATATATGTTTTAATTCCTTTATCTATAGGTACTTATATTATAAAGACAATAGGTAATTTTTTGTTTGTTTGTTTGCATTGAATAGGCTCCGATACTACTGAACGAAATGATGAAATTTGGTACATAGATAGTAGATAGCCTGGTTATGAACATACGATACATTATATCCCGATATTCCCACGGGAACTGGAACCACGCGGGTGAAACCGCAGCGGACGCTAGTTTATATATACCAAAGCTTTAATTCTCTATAGTTTGAAATAAAACTCCGCATCATCATAAAATGGAAAACGCACTTGACGACGAGTCTGGTGTAGTGATTCAACCGATAAAGCATTTGATGCGCTGGTTATGTCGTCTTGGGTTTGAATTGCAACAGCTAGGTACAGGATATCCTACTAATATTATATATGTGAAAGTATGTCAGTTTGTTTGTTACTTTTTCTAATTCTATTGTCTAATTTCAAAATCTATCACAATCCCTTTCAAAGGTATTGTGATAGTGATTTATGGAATCGTGTAACTCATAGTCGCAATCCCTTTCGTAATGAATGATGTTTTAAATGACACATCATTTGACACTTCTCCATACATTTGAATGATATTTTCGTGTGTCACTTTGCTTAGACAGTTCAAACCAGCAAAATTAGCTGCTGTGAGGCTATAGAGCCAATCCGATTATTCCTCAAGGTATTAAGCATAAGAAATAGAGCAAGCTATGCAGCAGCTATAAAGCAACTGTCTCGCCAATTGGGCACCACTTTTAGCAGCCCATAGTTCTAATTCTACTGCATAACAGCAGCATAAAAGTAGCACAATAGCTGCAATTTATAATTATTACCACTTTGAAGCCCTTGTAGCGCTAAATGTTCGAAAGAATGAACGAATGATTATATTCGAAGCTCCTTCAGAGGTTCATTCTTTCTTTCTGTGTTGACATCCACATCACATAGAATATCAGTGCAGTGCATAATAAATCCAGTTGGCTGCCATCAAAATTATTTATTAAATCAAGTAAGTATATATTTTTGAGTCTTATGTGTTTTATATGCGTATCGCAAAACGCCGTCAAGTTTATCGTGCAAAAAGGTAACATTAGTTGGAGTAATTTTAACGCGCCTTTGTTTTATCATCAAAGTAATAACATTTCATCTGTTCTATTTACATACGGTATTGAAAGTAGATCTTAATTTCTGTAGTTATTGCTTTTTTACATATGAGAATGTTACTAAACTTGATAGGTAATCATAAGCTACTTATAAATTATTCTATTTATCTAAAGTTTTGCTAAAAAAATACTATATAACCTAAAAATGTAAACAAGCAAACCAAAATAATCATAATTAAAATGGCGTTTGCGTCATGCAGCTACAGACCCTTATTTTCACCTTATTGTCTCTTTTTTGCAGTCTTTAGTGCTAACTTCTTCTCTTAAAAAGCTTTGAGTGATTTTTACTTCCTTAGTACAGTTAGAACCATTAAAAGAGCCGCTATTTCGTCTTATATGCAGTTAGAAGAGATTAAATATTCTCTTCTGTAGTTTTAATACTCGTGGATATAGACGGACAATTTCAGAGATCCGTGGGCTAAATAAAAAAAACGGTGAAGTTGATATTGTATGGGCGACTTTGTTGTTTCTGTTGTTTTTGCTTAAATAAAATACTTATGATGTTTTATTTTCAGAATGACGTTTAAAATTGTAAAAACACATAATGAAAAGACACAACGAGAAGAGTTGTGTATTTGCCCATCAGCATGGGAAAAAAATAATGTTCTATTCTGGCCTAAGAAAAAAGGAACAAAACTTTCAAAAATAGAAAATTCAGTACCACAACCTGGTTGGTTACAAATCAATTGCGTAGTGAAAAGAAAGAAAATAAAATCGTATGAGTTGGCAGACCAATTACTAAACGACATGACGGAGTGTTCCACAACAGAACAAGATCAAGCTCAAGAAATTATATCACCAGTGGCAACCGGAACGCAACGTATTATTCAAGATTTCAACCAAATGGCTGAACAGGTAAAATCTATCTCTTATCATGTAACAAAATACTTAATAATATACTTTACTAATATATACTTAATAAGATAGAACTATTGTAGTGAATTTGATTTTGTTTTTATTTTCAGGCTGCCGCACCCGCAGATCTCGCTGATCCTTGTGACATAATAGCTCCTGATGCACCTGAAGCTGAAGAAAATAGAAAAGAGGAAACCGTATATACTATTTCTTTAAATGGAAACGAGGCTTTATTTAGCAACCAAATTGGGATTTTCAACAATCAAAAGATTATTCTAAACAATCAATCAGAACTTAAAAAAACTTGTTCGAAAGTTTTGGAAAACCAAAATAACTTGATGCTAGCTTTGGCGAACGTTTCGGTCCAATTGGAAACAGTGATGACGAAAATCAATAATCCTGTAGTTTCAAAACTAAGCGACAATATGAAAAAATCAGCAGAAAATTCGCCTTTACTGTTGCAACCTATCCGAACTCTGACGGAACTGTCTCATCTTGAAGATTTGCTAAACGACAGCCACATTAAAGAGGATTATAAATTGAAATACAGCATTGTGTGTCAGCCAGGAAAAGCTATGGACTGTGCTTATCGTCTCATTGATGTGTTTTTTTCTAGAGATTTTTTGACACAATGCTCTTGGTCAGGAAGTACTAGAGGTGCGGGAGCAAAAATATGTCTAAAACTATACAGAAATGTTTTGAATCTTTTTTTTGAGCTTGTTTTTGACTGCGATAATAGCTACACTATTGTTGGTAATGACAACTTTTTTAAATCTATTTTGAAAAATTCAACTAAACGCAAAAATTCGAAACTGCAAAGAGCTTCAACAAGCCGAAGGAGTGCCAAAAGACAAAAATTACCAGAAGTAAGTGTGTCAGAACAAGCCGTCGAAGAGGACTCTGAAGAGGACCGTGTTGCCAATGCGCCAGAGCAACGCGGGGCCGAGAACGACATCAATGCGCCAGAGCAACGTGGGGCCGAGAACGACATCAAGGCGCCAGAGCAACGTGGGGCCGAGAACGACATCAAGGCGCCAGAGCAACGTGGGGCCGAGAACGACATCAAGGCGCCAGATCAACGTGGGGCCGAGAACGACATTAATGCGCCAGAGCAACGTGGGGCCGAGAACGACATCAATGCGCCAGAGCAACGCGGGGCCGAATAAAGATGTTATATATTTTTACATATTTTGAAACTTTGCTATTCGTTTTTTTTATCTGCTGATTTTGATAATACTTTTTTTTTGGGTATGATCACTAACATTAAGACAATTTGTTGTAATTATCGTCTTGCTCGTGTACCTACTTATGTATCCTAGCATTTAATTTACAAGACGATAAAACAGTTAATCTTTGATCAAACTTTGTTTTAGGTTAGTTTTTTTTTATTTTATGTCAGAAAAAACAAATATTTTTTACAAGGTGGAGCAAAATTATCGAAAAATACTCAAAGCTCTTAAAACTGAATAACTTTCTCTATAAAACATAGGATCAAGGAACAGTTTAAAAAAAATTAAAGAAAAAAAGACGTTTCTGGACCATTTTTCATGGAAAAAGTTTTGCATTTACGTGTATTTAGTATTACGGTTTTAATTTACGTGAAAATGTTATTTAATTTTATCAGCTCATTGTTCCCACTAATCACTACCATGAATATCTAATAAATAGTAGGTATAGTGTGAATTTTCTTCCCAGTTGATCTACTAGTAGGAATTATGGGAAATCCGTGTATCAATGTCACTTCACTACCGTTACTCACACACTGGTAGTGATATTGATAAATGAATTTCTTATAATTCCTCCTAGTAAATAATATGGGAAAAACATTCGCACTATAGGTACCTACTAGTAGGTATTTCACGGTAGTGATAGTGGGAACAAGCCGCTCATTTACCTATTTTTTATTGCCTAGATTTATAAGGAAAGTGATACTCGCTAAAATTATGATAGAAGAAGTACCTATTTGTTGTTAATAATAACATAATTTAGTTTTACGTGCCTTAGAAGATAGGTTGTTTTTCACCAAAGATAAGTGTTTTTAAGGTTTTTTTTTAATATTTGGAGATTGTTTTTTGGTATATTGCATTAAGAACTACAGCTACAGAGTGAAATCGAAACCATTCGACAAAATTTTGAGGTGAGTTCAAAATATGAAACTGAACAACTTTCCCCAAGAAAAATGTGGGATAAAATAATTTTTCAACCTTCCATACAAAATGTACGATCAGCTGATTACAGGTACATACTATGGGAAAATGAAAAATTATTTTGATTCAGGACCCCACCTAGTGGAAAAATATTCAGTTTCATAGTGCGAACTTTAAAAATTTGTCGAATGATTTTGATCATTAAATTTGGTTACCTTACCTAGGTGCTGATTATATTATAAGATACATACTCAGATGTTTTTAAGTTTGTTTGATGAAAGAAAGCAATAAAACACGTTGATTCATAAATTATAAATGGTTATATTATTCTACCAAACAAGTTACAGCTTCCTTAATTATAGATTTCGTAATCTTCATTAGTTAGAATTTTGATAACGAAATATAACATAACTTAAAATTATGAATATTATTTAACTATTGTATGTAGTAAAGGTATAAAGTATAATTCAGACTCGAAGTTAGTAACTACAAATTTACATTTCACATCTGAAGGTGAACAATTGTACTCTATTCTTGAATTTAATGTACATGTGCTTTTAAAAATATTCAGGTAAGAAGAATGAATAGGAACATCAAAAACGTTTTGTATTTGCTCAATTTTTTCACATAATATTTTCTTTTCATTTTCAACTCGAATAACTTTCATTATTTCTTTTTTGAACGTTAAGAAATATCTGTCAGCAGTATTAGTAGAAAGTACAAAATTTTTGAAATGCAGAACAAACTTATGGCTCTTTAAATTTTCTTTCACATGTGGATAAATTATATCGGATCGATGAACATTCTGTTCATTATCAATGCAATCATACTCAGTAAGTCTTTTCGCTACTTGTACAAGTGGTTTATTGCCTTGTCTTAGCATATTTTTTATTAGATTTTCAAATTTGTATGCGTTAAACGAGTCCAATGTTCCAAATTGTCTAACTTCTTCAGCAACATGATTTAAATTATGAACGTTGCTAGTTACATGGTCGACACCGTAAAAATTTTTATAGTTTAAATTAAAGTATTTTAAAAATTCTTCAGCCAGAGTAAAAAAATTAGTATATTCTTCACTTTGGCATATTGTAATGGCACAGAATAACGTAAGAAAATGGTGAAAGGCATCTTGCTTTAAAACCTTAGGTAAAATTGCTAAACTTAGATAATGAAAGAAAGTACGGTACTCGGATCCTTTCCAATGACTTAAGCAATCTAGTCCTCGAACTGCTCTGTGTATTTCAGACGGAGTCTTGCAGGATTTTAAATAATTGTTCACAGTTTCTATATCCATAGCACACCATTTGGTATATTTTTTGCAAAAGTTACCATCTCGCCATCCGACGAGTAACCTTTTCATTATTCCCAAGTCTATTAAATGCAAGGAATCGGCGACAGGAAATGCTTCAACCATGTCAATTGGTAATTTTAGTAACGGTGAGTCAGCTTTATGATGTTGTCCATATTTTTTCTCTCGAAAATTTTTATCATTTCTTAAAGTATAGTCTACACCAGGGAATATAACAGTGTGCGATATATGGGAATATTCCCCAATAATTGTGCACTTCAAACATCCATGTCTTCCATTAAAATTGCAGACACCTGAAAATAATAGGAAATGTGTGAGCGAATGAATGAACTTGGATAGGAAAATAGAACAAACTTTAATTTATTCTTACAATTAAATAATGATTGGAGGCGCTATGAAATGGACTATGGCTGGGCTGAACGGACTGGAAGGACTGGACATTAATTACGTACATATCTATGCCTGTTTCATGAAAACAAGTTTACTTACCTTTTATTAATGCTCTAGCAGGAGAATCACATACAAAGCATTTAAGCGCTACGCTGATTTCTTTATTTTTTATTTTGATGCCATTTTGAAGAACATCGTTAACTTCGTCGATAAGTGCTTCAAAAAATGCATCTAAATCTTTAGGTTTCGTGGTTCCTAAGTAAATTCCACATATAAAAGGACTCCAGGTAGGTTTTTCAAAAATGCTGCAGAGTATAGGCCAAAACTGATTTTTTGAACTTTTGTAGTGGCACACCGTCTACATTAAATATGAGAGAAATCCTTTCGGGTATTTCGGATGTTTTTTCTAATGTCTTCATTAAACATTTTTTTAGCCCATTGTGCCAGTATTCTCCATGATCCACAACGGTTATGGTTATTGTTTTTGGTGTTTTAAGTAGTGTTCGTGGGTCTTTAGGCAAGGCATTAAGAGATGTTTTATTTAAAATTTTGATTAAGTCTCTTAGAGCATCATGACTTAAATTATATTTTATAGCCCAATTTCGTATCTGATCGCGGTAGTCACATTTGCTTTCATAATCTTCAAAATATGCTCTTTTGTCAGAGTCATTTTCAGAATCCACGAAATCACACCTGTAAACAAAAAAAACACGATCACACTTATAATTCCCACTAGAATTCCCTGCATCAGGACACTATAAACACACACACAAAGACATGCACAAAATATCACCCAGACCCAAAAGAAGACAGCTATTCAATAACAAAAAGAAAACAAAAATATGACATTAACATAAAAATTAAAAATGTATCTTAGGCCCGTATTTATAAATGCCACTGAACTCCGAGTTCGCATTTGAGTATAATCTTGACATATAAAATAGCATCTCATCAAATTGCACTCATGTTCGAACTCACACTTGGTGACGTTACAAATACGGTCCTTAAATTTATTAATAAATATTGGTAATAATTTTATTTTTTCACTTACTTTTCTTCCTCAAAAACTATTCCAAAATCATCCGTTGAAGAAAATATCTCTACGGAACCCTCACACAAGTTTCGTGTCGAACTTGGTATATCGCTTTCATTTGGTTCTGCTGAATTCCTTCAAAGAATGGGTAAATTAGAAAAATTATTTTGTGAATGAATAGAACGTAAAAACAATTACTTAGTTTTATACTTACTTGAACAAATTACAATTAGAATTTGATGCATTTGAACTGGAAGCTTTACCGATAACTTCACTGATATTAGTAAGCTTCAGCATATTTTCGTAAGCTTTGCGTACTTTTCTGCGGTAACCACCTGTTTTTTTTAACGATTTCCATCGTTTTGAATCCATTTTCATCAACAATTCACTATTTATTTGATAAAAAACACTAAATTTCACAATTGCGACGAAATAAGATGGCCGCCTGGCCCATTGGACACTTGTTACTCAAAGAAGCTCTTGCTTCCTTTCTAAAGATTGAAAGCAGTCTTTAGTACCATAATGCATATTATTGAAACTAAAACCTACCTAAGAATTTCCCCTATGGCACTGCTAGTAGTACAGCAGTAATTATTAAATACTTTATGCAGCTACATTGAAATACCTATAACAAATTCTCTTATGCAGTCAAATAGATTGTAAGATGCGCAAATGCAGCTACTATGTAGCTTAAAGTGGTAACCTATCTTTTACTAACTCTTATCTAAGGGCTTCAGAGGCAAAAGGGTTCTTTAAAGATCTTTTGTAAGATTAAAGGCGATAGTAGAATCAACTTTTAGCGCTTAAAGTAGCTCATTCAGCTATAAGCAGGAACAGAAGCAATTGTATTACTTTAAACTGCTTCCGGAACTCTTATAACACCATTATACAACTCTGGGTAACAAAATAGGCAGCAATTTCAGCCAATTTGCTGGTTGGGTTCATTCATTCAATACCTTTCTAAACGCGTCCCAATCACAATCCCTAGCAAATGTCAAATGGTGACGGCCTGAAGTATTTCGAATTTTCAAATGACGAATTAAAAGGGATTGCGATAGATTTTAAAATTAGACAATTAGCCCCCTGGTTAACACATAAGCTAGTTTTTATCCCATTATTCCCACAGGAACGGGAAACATGCGGGTGAAACCGCGAGCGGCCTCTAGTTTAAAATAAAAAGGATAAAAAAGGTGTTAGTCAGTGCTTATATGTATTTATTGGTACGGTCACAGAATACTAGTACAGTTAACAGCAGGTACGACTTTACAAACATGTTATTTTACTTGTGACTTTACAAACATGTAGACTTTACAAACATATTTGTAGTATTTTGTTGTAAAGTCCCGGTTAGCATGGCTCTCAGCCCCACCAAAACGGTACCGACGGAAGACCAGCGCTGGCCAAAAAGCCAAGCATTATGCTGAGTCGGTACCGTTTTGGGACAAACTGTGTTTTTTTTTCTGTACTACTTTGATGTGTCTTATTGTCGTGTTTGTCCCAAATAAATATAATTTTCTTTCTTTTCTTTCTTTCTAAATTTCTCCAATCAACTTTGAACTTACTCTGTTCATAAATGTCATTAAATTTTGTAATGTGACAATGTTGCCAAGTGTTTTTAAGTAAGTGCCCGTGAGTGTACAAAAAACTGGACAAGTGCGTGTCAAGCTCGCCCACCGAGGGTTCTACAAAAATTTATAGGTACCTACATAATATTATAAATAGCTGTCGCCAGCGGTTTCACCCGCGTGGTTCTTGTTGCTGTGAGAATCTGGGGATAAAAAATAGGCGTATGTTTTTTAATTCAGGCTTCTCTTCTAACTGGGTGCCAAGTTTAATCTAAATCAGTTTAGTAGTTTTTGCGTGAAAGAGTAACACACATCCATCCATCCATCCGAACATTCTCACAAACTTTCTCATTTATTAAGTAGGATGGGATGAAGCGCTATTTATTCGGAATGATTGAGTAACAAACATGTAAACATCTGAACATTCACCAACGTGATTTCCGTTCCCGTGGGAATATCAGGATAAAAAGTAGCCTATGTTACTCTCCACACTACAAAGCACGCAGTAAAGGTATCTGACTCAGTCATCCCGTGACCACGGCGGCTGTAAAGGTGCCGAAACGTCGGGAAAATCAAAAAACCCCTAAAAAACCTAAAAATACGGACAATTACAACTTAGTTCGTAGAAAAATATAGCGCGTTTGATGTCCGTAAAAGTTGTTTTATTTCAATGAACAGTACGCGCCAAAACTTAAAGCAATCTCTTCAATGTGTGAAAAAAAACAAACTTCTAAATTAACATGAAAGAAAGATAGGGCCGTTTATGCCTATATTATGACAATATATGTAATATTACGTCACTCTTAAGGGAATCAAAATTCATAAGGTAATTCCCGTTGATCTAGAACTATGAAATTTGGCAAGTAGTATCGTCTTTTACTTCGAATACAGGAAAACATCTAAAAACTCTATATTTGTAACTAAATCATAAAAATATAGTCTTAAGTTTTTGGAACTGAATTTCGGGAAAAACTCGGGAACGAATTGAAATTAAAGCCATATTTTCAGGTCAACAATCGCTTCAATGTGTGAAAAACAAACTTCTAAATTAAATTACAAAAGGTAGGGCCGTTTATGGCGCAAAAACGTATATTTCGAGATTCTAAAGGGAATCAAAATTCATAGGGTACTTCCCGTTGACCTAGAACTGTGAAACTTTACAAATAATATCGTCTTTTAATACAAGTACAGGAGAAAAAACTGAAAACTATACATACTGTAAAAAGGAGCCTTATGTTACTCTCCAGACTACAAAGAATGTGTGTAATTAAATCATAAAAAAATAGTGTTTAGTTTTGGAAACTTCAAGACAAATTCGGAAAAACTGCGAGAATCGATTCCTGAACTTTAACAATATTATGTAGGTACCTTCTAATTGTCGGACTCAGTGGGCGAGTCCGACTCGCGCTTGTCCGGTTTTTTTCATTGAGGTACGGAACCCTAAAGGTCATAGTTAAGTACTATTGCTCATTGTCTAGTAACCTTAGTACAAGCTCGCTTAATGGCTAGATGGTGTTTCTCGTAAAGGTACTAGTTTGTTAGTCGATGCAATTTTTTTATTTACGGAATACCTATGCTACTTCCCAGTGTTCGGGTGCGCACACGGCGATATGGTGGGCGAATGCGACCTAGCCAGCTTCTACATGGAGCTGGGTTGTACTCCCAACCCTGGCGCTGATAACTCTACCATCTGCCCAGACTCGTTCACCTGTCCCGAGCTGCACCCTGACCCGACCATGTGCTACTACAGGTATGGACGTCCTAGCCTCATTTACTCGTAGAATTAAGAAAAGATACAAGCTGAAGTTAGCTGCAACATTCTATCTAAACATTCTACAAGTGTGGCCTTAGGACGGAACCCTGTGGAACAAAGAGTTTTCTAAAATAGTATTTACTCTAAAAAAAGGAGCACTGGAGAATTTATCTCATTATCATATGACAAGAAAAATAAACTTTTTAATTACTTTGACAAATTATTTTTGTTTGGTTTAAAGAAATATCTTTGAAAAACTGCAAAATTCGATTGGAACATTAAAAGTGTGTAGGTATGTACATTAATTTATGTTTGAGTATAAATATTTGGACAGCATCACCTTCAGAGGATAAAAACTCGCATCACTTTTCTTAAAATTATTGTCCGTTTTGTATGCATTCGCCTTGGCCTCGCCTTCCAAGAAAAGTCCAGTGTTTTTGCTAACAAGAGGGCAAGCAAAAAGATGGCTGGAACAGTCGGCATGACCGCGCTGACTGACCTTCAAACTTCTTGCGGCAATGTTATGACTGTTACATAACCCTTGGACTGCTATCTGGTTGCTGACACAGTTACATATGCGTGGGAGTGATGTGAGCTGACTTTTTTCGGGTTTTGTGACTTTAATAGGTATAAACATCCTTTTATTGGAAAAACCATTTTAAAATTGGCATAGTTACCTTGACGCTACCGTAAAGGAAATTAGTGAACCGTGTAGGTTGATTGTATTACACAATTTTAAATAGTTGAATGTAGACAAATGCATGTCAATATGACAAAAATTAATGGATACCTAAGCGAAATTAATCTTCTTTATTCCCACATAATTAAGCTATAGAGTTTGTTTGTTTGACTCCTAGCACGAACAATTAGTGTTTTAATCGCAAAAAGAAAGTTTGGACTATGGAAAGCGTTTGTCGCGAAAATAAATGAATTAGGATGAAAAATAGGTATCTAGAAAAATTTCTAAGGGAATCGTACAATTGAATACTTACATGAAAATTATGGGAGGATACCTAAGCTAAAGTTCATTTGGTACTTATTGTTATTTTCGGGATAGATATAACTAGTTTTTAGTGCTAATAGAACTTAAAAGGACTTTAAAAACTCCTGGGGTGGGCTTGACAAAACCTTTAGCCATTCCCGTGTCCACTGTCATAGCTCTTCGGTGATCAAAACTCATTTTTAATTTTATAAAAACTAATTTCCAGAGGCGTCGCATACGCAGACAAGTTCACACTACCGCAGAACTTGATCAAGAACCCTTGTTCGCAAGCGTGCCGCTGCCGAGTCGCAGGTGCACCTAGCTTCGAGTGTGCGGCGATCGATTGCGTGGAGGTTTTCGATGACGATCTGAAGCAGTGCGTCAGCACGTTCGAGTTGGAGGACTGTTGCAGCACAGGAAACGTTTGTGGTAAGGAAGTCACATACAGAGAACTTGCTGAACATCTTAATACGGCTATCGACTGCATGAAGGTGTTCGGTGACGATCTTAAGCAGTGCGTCAGCACCTTCGAATTGAAAGACTGTTGTAGCACAGGGAACGTTTGCGGTTAGGGAGTCAACAACAGTCAGAATTTGCTGAACATTTAAGTTCGATTGACTTCATGCAGGTTTTCCATGGTGGATTGAAGCAGTGCGTCAGCACCCTTGAGCTGTAATATAGTTGCAGCACAGGGAACGTTTGGGGTAAGGTAGTCAGCAACAGTCAGAACTTGCTAAGCATTTTAGTGCGGCAATCGTCTGCCTGGAGGTTCTGAAGCAGTGCGTCAGCACCTTCCAGTTGGAGGACTGTTGCAGATGCAGCACAGCACAGGGAATGGTAAGGGAGTCAACGACAGTCAGAATTTGCTAAACACTTTAGTGCGGCGATTGACTTCGTGGAGGTGTTCAATGGTGGTTTGAAGCTGTGCGTCAGCACCTTTGAGTTCTGGAAATCTGGTTCCAGGAAAATCTTTTTCGGAGGATTATATCCTTCAAAAAAGATTTTCCTGGAACCAGTTCAGTGGTTAAGATTGCTCATTTTGTTCGTTCTAGAACAAAATACGACTGGTCCATGTGTTGAATTAACATTGGGTCAGTTTATGACGGGCTTGGATATTGTCTTGTTGCGATGATTCCAGGTTGTTGACTGTTATTTTCTTAAATAAGTCACAGATGATATTAAATTTACAAGTCAGTGGATAAATTTTACTTCGACGAAGTGTTGAATCGATGAATAGATGGCCTTATATACCGTAGTCAAAAGACCCATTATTAGACATAGAATTGCTAGTCCATCCAGATTTGTTTCCTTAGTCAACACACCATATCTATCTGATATTAAAAGCCTCCATAGATAGTTAATCGTTTGGAACAGGATGTGAATATGATGTATTGTTTCCTGATCATTACTTAAGTGACTATTAGTCAAGTCAGCACTGTGATGAGTCAGAGATAGAACCAGAAAAGTAATGTAACTAATTAGGGCTTCTCTAAACTCTACCAGTCTTTGAATCGTTAAAAATCTTAATTAAAACTATATGATAAGCAGATACACACAATTACCGATACACAATGATATTATGTGTCTACTTGACTGATGCATAAAACCGCGCAAAAGCCAAAAGAATTGACATCGGCATGGAATTCGTTTGACCTCGGTTTGTTTACTTTTCCGCGGTGAACTTTCAAGGTTAAGTGAAATGGATAATCATGGGAAAACTTTGGCAAAATAAAGTTGATTGAGGTCAGATTTTTTACCCTAGTACTTGTAGGTACCTAACTAACATTTTTAATACAAAATTTTTTTACATTTTAATAAAAATCCCAAACGTAGTTACAAGTCACAACACATCCTTGACAATTTCTTATTTATAAAGGTTTTTGCTTAATTTCGGTCTCAGCTCAGTTGATCTGAAATTCTGAACTATTGATTAAACGAAATATTTTTTATATTTAGGTCAATAAATTATTTATTTAGTTACTGTTATACAGGTAACGACGCAATAGCAAACTTGAAGACTTGTGACGTAGACGGCAAGACGTACCGAGAAGGGGAATTATTCGAACCCAAGAACACCCAGAAGACTTGTATCTGCACACCAGCATGGAATGGCTCCATTGACAACCCGCTGACATGTCGCGACATCAACTGTGGCATCGAGATCCATTACCAGGATAAACTGCTAGAGAATTGCGCTCCGGTGTTCGTTGGCAGCAAGAGGAGCTGCCCTATCAGTTTTTCTTGCCGTAAGTTTCTAAGAAGCATTTTCGCTTTATGCAGCCACTTAGATCATTTTGATCAGGACAATGAAATACTTATTCAAAATCCTAAATGATTGTAAATACGTACTTTAGTTATATACCTAACGATCCTCTTGGGTGATCAATAGCATCAGTAGCTTAGCTATTTAAAATGGCAAATAAGGTTTTAGTTCTAACATGCATCCCACCTAAACTGAAGGAAGGGTGTTCAACTAGTTTCATAGTAACTAGGTGTACGAAGTATTCAGATCATTGGTTACTGGAATTTAATTACTTAAAATCTAACAAACTAAATTATAACTTTTGCAGCGACAACAACTTCTAAAGTGGTCCGAGGAGTGAACATTCGTGGCATCAACGCCCAGTGTGTGTTCGGAAACATGACTCTGGGAGTGGGAGACGAGGTGACAGTCGACGAAAAATGCACCACGTGTTCCTGCGACGTGCCGCCATTTGTGTCCTGCACCATGAAGGTCGCGTGCAACTAGTGACTATAATGTTTAGTTCAGAGACATCTCTGTAGAGACTTTTGTATCAAACATGATATGGCAAATAGCTGGAATGCTGTTTTAAAGGATTTTTTGTTTCCCAGAGCACGACGGACGTGACAAACTGCGATCTCATCATCGTCTTTTTTTAAAATTGCGTTGTTATTTTTCTCCTTGACATGCTCAAAGCGTGAGTTTTTGGGCGTTACGAAAGTTAATAATCATCATGCATGGTAGTTGGGTCCAGAGATAAAAGAATACTATCGATTTAAATGAGATTTATTAAAAACATCTTTAAAAAATACTGTAAATTGATAAACTACAATATATTGCACTTAAAATAAAGGTACTTATTGACTATCTTTCACTCTATTAAATACGTATGGCAGTTCTCTTTTTAAGTATAAGACGCTTAAGGATATATTTACATTATGTACATACTACACAGCCTATTAGACCCTTGTAACTTATTCTAAGAAAATTTGTGACGACTCATTAATACTATTAGTTACTTAAGTACAATTAAAAATAGGATAAGTATAATTTTACCTTTGGTAATTAATTGCTTATTCTACTTATTTTTTAATA
Source organism: Chrysoteuchia culmella (assembly GCA_910589605.1). Classification (NCBI taxonomy): domain Eukaryota; kingdom Metazoa; phylum Arthropoda; class Insecta; order Lepidoptera; family Crambidae; genus Chrysoteuchia; species Chrysoteuchia culmella. Next base: position 4,650,321 of record OU342654.1, on the reverse strand, counting down.
TCCTACTCTTATTTACTCAAACAATCACATATTGTAGGAATAGTAATTTGATTAGGTATACTTAATATTATTTTTCTACTAAACACTACATCTTATTGATACTACTGTATAATTTGTTATTTTAAAACAACTTTTAAGTTTTAATACTACAGACACAAAATTACATTATTATTTTTAATTTAATTGAACAACTTATCGCGTAAATGCATCATTTTACTTAATGCAACATAATAACGAAAATGCAGTTAAGTGTATCTCTTTCAAGACTTCTTTACATTCTGATTCTGATGCATTGTTGACTGGAAAATGTGGACAGAAGTCTTGGAGATATGCCTCAACAGGCAGATCCAGTTACTATGAGTTTCAACTTATAAAGGTGCAGTAGTATCTTACTCATTCTAAACGAACACAATCATTTTAAGCTTTTTTATCGCTTAATTGTGGTCATATGGGAATATACAAAACGCATCAAAATGACTAAAACAATTGATGAATTAAAAGAGACCCGCAGGCTGTATACCTTAAAATGAGTGACAGATCGCGGTTCCTGAAATATTTCGATATCGTCACACTGATTTGATATGTATGCGATCGCTAATAAATTTAGTCTCTCGTTGCTATAGAACCATTTCATAGTGATTAGATAGTCTTTGAATATTTCTATAGAAACTAGCGCCTCTAGGAACGTTTAAAAAGAGTTTTCATAGAGTTTAGTTATAATTTGGTCACAAAGCCTTTTTTTAATAATATGTAAAAGTATTCTGGGCCAGAAAACGTTTTAGTTCCTTAGTTAGTTGTTCATCAGAAGCAGAACTCATATTTCACAGAAATAGTATTTGACAGCGAACTTATTCCTAATTGTGACTGGTCGCGAGTTCGATAATCAGTTTGCCGATACGTCGAATTTAGCAGAAGTTCTTTCTTTACAAATATTTTTTTCTATGGGTACATAATGCTTACAGAAAATAAAAAAATAAAACTGTAACTTAACACTGGTTTATAAAAATGGTTATAACTACTTACCTAATGGTTATAATTACTTACGGGCCTCTTTCACAATCTAAAAGTAAGTTCTGAGTAGCTTACTTGACAGAGGATTTGACATGTTTTTCACATCATAACTGTCAAATTATCTATCAAGTAAGCTACTCAGAACTTACTTTTAGATTGGGAGTTTCACCCGAGTTCTTTTCGTAATAACACGTGTTGTGAGGCTCCATTTTTAACTCAATCTACCGTGCAATTTCTTTAGATTACAAAATATATTAACTTGACATTGGCAAAATTCGCGAATTATATCGCGAGTACGCCATTAATTAAGTAAGAAGAAGAAGTACTTTTAGATTGTGAAATAGGCCTTATGTTGTAATTAGTAACATTTAATTTGATCATTGATCCAGTTTTGATAATTGGACTTTCTGATAGAGAAAGTTTCAAATCCCACCCAAAAACAAACTTTGATATGATGAACATTTCTGTTTGTTGTATCTGGGTGTTAATATCTGTTGAGTATAACTACGGCTAAATTCTACAAAGGATTTGCCAATATACCAACCTATTTGAATGTTTATTCAGGTTTAGGTAGGTACCTCGTTTTGCTCTTCGTTCTCCGTATTTCTATTCTCTTTACGTAAAGCAAGCAAGGCCTAGCTCGATTCGGAACTGCTGGTTCTTCCGGCCCAAATCTCTGATGGCCACATCCAACAGCGGCAAGCGTCCAGATTTGTCTGTTTCGAACTCCACTATTGTACGCGCCCAGTCGCTTTTCTTGTACTAAAATGGAAGAGTTTTATTAGTATTTTATTTTGGATCTGGTAAGAAGCCTCTTAAGTCCCTAAAAAAACCACTTACGTTTACATGCAACTGGGCCTCCTATAGTGTGTTTATCTAGTACCTAGTTATCGGACGAAAGATATATGAAAGAGTCGTGATTTTGGAAACATACTTAATGTAAGAATTTACAAAATTTACAACTAACTAACTGTCTACTCTTATGGGAGAAAAAAATGTGATAACACAGAACACAAGAGGTTAGAAGTAGCATATTACGAAATTAGTTGAAATAGTACTGAAAGATATGTAGCGTCGAAACAGGTATGATGCCACAACGTAAAGCAAAATTCTTTGTACAAATTGTTGTGGTCGAACGAGACTTCCACGTTCCTGGTCCAACTTACAGTAGGTACTACTGTACATCCACGACTGTAAGACCAAAGTTCCTTACCTGCCATTCAACCAGCGTTGCTTTATCCCACAGCTGGGTGTTATCCATCGGCAGTGTCTCAGTGTCGTTGTTGGCGAAGTTATGAAGAGTAAGAATTTAAGAATTTATAGTTTACCGGTAAAGGATCACCGACTAACCGGGATATTCTGAAATTATTTGTAGCTTTGTACCAAAGTTTTTTTACCTGGCATTCATCCAGCAGCGCCTTATACCGCAGCCGGTTGTTGGCCTTCGGCAGTATCTCGGCATCGTTGTAGGCGAGCAGCTTGAGCCCCCGCCTGTGGTTGTTGGTGGTGGGGTCAAAGTATCCAATGGTGTTGCGACAGTGAAGGGTGACGTTTTGTACCGCGCGGGCTGAGAGCAGCTGTAGGTATGTGAGCTGAGAGTGGTCAGCTTTGTATGACACCTGGGAGATAATGGAAGATGTTTTTTAAAAATTTATTTTATGAACGACGGGGAGACTCTTAGCCTTCATCATACCTGATGTTAATATTGATAAGGCTGAAGATGGAAGCGAGCCTCTCCCAGAATCCTCAATGACTGAGGAACTGGCTATCTTATCTCTAACTGCCGGAACACAACAATGCTGAAAACATTGTTGTTATAGCGTCAGACTTAGATAAGATGGTGGTAGCTAGCCAGGCGGACTTACAACGAGGCCTACCACCAACCAAACCGAATACAATATGTACCCCCGCTGGGAATTGAACCCGGGTCCCCTGGGTCTGATACCGGTGGTTGGACCACTAGACCACAGAGGCGATTTATTTTTGGTAGGAGATAGTACGAGCGCTAGCTCACTTGTGATTTAAAATAAGACTAGGCAACACTTGGTACCAATGGGATAAGTTACCATATTCACAACCAAAAAGCAACCTAATGAACAGAATGTAGTATATTATTTGGTATATAAGATGGTATATATATATATATTTTTTTACTTCTGCAGGAACATTATACAAACACGAGTAATAATTTGAAGTGGTCTTCTATGTGACATCTTGTGGGTTTTTTTTTGGGATTTATTTACCCAATATAAGGCTATATGAAAAGGACATTTAGTGAATTTCAGAGACTTGCATTTTTCAAGAGGTAACGCAAAAAATTACATTATGGCAATGGCATTATTATAGCAATTCTTCTAAATTTACTGTTTCTACTTACCGTGAATCCATCTTCCATCTCGCTAAGCCAGACCTCCTTCTCCTTGCCCTTGTAGACGATCTCCTTAGACGACATGGGTTTGGGATAGATGCAGCTACTTCCTTTCTCCATGTCACAGTGGACAAGTATCGCATCATTCATGTCGCCACCGTTAGGGTCTATCCAGTATTGGCCTGAAAGAAGAATAGGGTGATAAAAAGATTTTGAAGGTGAAAGTTTTAACATATTTTGATGAGCTCATTTGGCTCTGGACGACTTTTACAAAAACGGGTTTGCAACGTAACTCAGTATATATGGTTTTATTTTGGAGTATTTTCCTAGTCATAGCTCAAGCCTACCCAAACAGAAAAGAGCTATTGTTTGTAGGACTTGGAGCTCAGTCCTGTCGGGGCAATATCTTGCTGTAAATTGATTTTACACTGATGATAAAGAATAAAGCTAACTACTGTATCTTACCGCTTTCCGATTTCGGGTGGTGGTGTTTGATATCAGCACATGTCTTCGCTGGAGCTTCTTTCGAACCATCAGGCCTAAGGAACTTGTCTAGAGACACCTTCAGTCGTTCGTAGGCCTTCATTATTATCTCTTTGCGTTCCGAATCCGACATGTCGTCGCGGAAGAACCTTGCGGGCATGGAGTTGGGATCGTCCCCGAGTGGGTCGGGACCTTTAACTGATCCTGTTGGATTGTGAGAATTTGAAATTTGAGGTTTAAACAATGTTAGGTATCAGCGAGGCTGCCCAAGCAAATAACAAAAAACCGCTTGAAACTTTTTTACAGTATAGCTTAAAGACTAACTGTATTTGTTTTATTCAAATACGATAAATAGTTACGGATTTACAAGTTTTCAAACTTCAAGTTTCGCGCGCTCTTTGCGTGACGTCATTGTATATCGTTTGATACAAAGAAGGCGACTCTCTGACCAAATCGGTCAAGCGTGAGCCGCAACCTGCATACAAAGTGTTATACAGTGACGTCACAAAATAAATATCTTTAAAAATATATCACATATGGAAAAAATAAAAAAACAGTTTTTTTTTCAAGTACTACATGATGTACTAATATTATAAAGAGGAGAGATTTGATTGTTTTTTTTTAAACGAATAAACTCAAAAACTACTTAACGGATTTGGATGAAATTTGGTACACAGATAGTATATAGCCTGATTATGAACTTAGGATACTTTTTATCCGATATTCTTACGGGAATGGGACCCACGCCGGTGAAATGTGACAGAGAGCAATCTCGTGGCGGTTAAAGTTTGTCAAACTCGTACTATAGGTTATTATTGTATATCTCACCTATTTATAATATTAAGCTCCGATTTCACCAACTGATTAACTCTAAACGTCATTTCAAGGGGCGTCGAAGGCCATACCGGGCGGGCCTAGGATGCTGGGACGGCCGTCACGCCCGGCTGTGTTTAAGTAATCAATCTATAACAGACCTTGTTGCAACATAGCAGCGATGGCCGCCGCGTCGTAGGCCAGTCCTTCTCCCGGTGGTCCAGGTGGGCCGGGCGGTCCGGCGGGGCCGGATGGGCCGTGACGTCCAGCATCAGCGGGGGGCCCGCGGCCTCCGATGGGCCCGGGTGGGCCTTGCATGCCGGGGCTGCCGTCGCGTCCGGGGGTGCCTGGTGGGAACATGTTACTAATTTGTAGTTACAGGGGTGTATTTCAATCCAAAAATAAAATTGTAATGGATATTTTCAGTTAATTTCCATTATTTTTAATAAAATGAAAAAGAGAACAAATTAATGACAAAAGTATGAAATAGTGGAGTAATAAGTTTAATCACGTCACGGTACTGAATTCACTAGTCATATGCCTATATATAATGCAATGTATGTATATATTGTATTGTATATAATACATGTACATACCTTATAGGTATGTAAATAATGCAATGAAATGTAGAATAGAAATCCCGTTTCAAATTTTAATTAGTCTTATGGATGTTTTTAAGAGCTACACAAAAAATGGGTCAGGTAAACAGAAATTAGATCGATGACCACTTTCTTCTATCGTAAGAGGAACATCTTACCTCTCGTGCCAGGTTCCCCGTCTTTCCCTGGATTACCCGCGGGTCCAGGTAGACCCCTCTCACCCATTCTCCCGGGAGCACCAAGCATACCCGGTAAACCGGGTAAGCCTGCGTGACCCTTAGCACCGTCAGCACCGCGTTCACCTGTAAATAATTGGTGATAGATATTTTGCTACAAGACACTACAGAGTTTCTACAAAAAGGACAGTGTTTCTTGCGTAAAATGTATAGTTTATGGTATAAAAACTTAGCTGATCATGGTCAAAAATACATTTTATAGCGTTATTCAACATTTGTTCAGTTCATTAAGCCTGGTTTGATGGACGTGTCACGTGACGGACATTTCACAGCTTGTATCGCTTGCCGCAGTCCATACACAAAATCACGAGTGTTCTCGCTCATTCGAGATCAGGTGACACGATCACAGTCAAATTATTTAATTTTCTGCTGCACTGCATCCAACTGAATCTATCAAAAATACTCTTTATAAAGCAGCAGATAATGTGTTATGTGGGTACATAACAAGGACTATTAACTTACCACGATCGCCCTTCGCCCCATCAAACCCGGGCGCGCCTTGCTTGCCCGCGGGGCCCTGTGGTCCATCCGTCCCGGGTGGCCCGGACTCGCCACGGGGACCACGTTCACCCGCGGGGCCAGAGGGACCAGTGGGGCCAGTTGGACCCTGTTAGAAATAATAATCAAATAATCAAATAATCAAATCTTTATTGCTGACCAAGTGTGATTACAAAGGTGTTATTAGATGTTATAGTACTTAATACTTAGTCGCCCTTTCCGGACGCAGCAATTCAATAGAGCGCTCCCAATATACTATAATAAAAACAAAAGAAATTTTTTAAATTAAGTAAATCACCTAAATTAGGCCAAAATGAAAATGAAGATCGTCATATCAACATTATAATATTGTAAGTATAATAGAATTGTATTATTATATATTGTTGTATTGGTATTTCAATTTTATTCTTACTATGTTACTTATCATGTTGTCATTTTAATTTAATGTAGTTTCAATATTTATTTATTATTTAATTTAGAAATAGGTAGTATTTATGATATTATTTTGTTAGATAGAGGTAGACAGTTTGGTGTTTATTTGGATGTTAAGTATTCATTTACAGAATAGAAACAGTTTTCAATTAGGTATTTTCGTAGCTTGTTTTGGAATGCTTTAATTGTTGGTAAATATTTTATTTCATGTGGTAATTTGTTGAATATTTTTACAGCCATGTAGTATGGACTGCAGTTTAACATGTTTATTCTTGAATGGGGGAGGTATAATCTATTTTTATGACGAGTATTTATAGTGTGGGTCTCACTTACTTTTTTAAACTTATCTTTGTTTTTAAAAACGAATATACATATGTCAAGTATATAAATGGAGGGTAAAGTGAGCATTTTATTTTTTATAAAGTATGGCCTGCAGCTGTCTGTGTTTTCAATTTGAGCAATGATTCTAAGGCATCGTTTTTGCATGATGAACAGTTCTGGAGCATCCACACTATTTCCCCACAGCATCACGCCGTACCGTAACCAAGCGTAGGCGTATGCGTAGTAGGTAGATAGTGCGGTCTCTGTGTTTGTGCTGATTTTTACTTGAAGTAAAGCGTAACTGAATTTGGCTAGTTTGGTTTTGATATATGAAATGTGTTCTTTCCAATTTATATTTGTGTCAATTTTTATTCCAAGAAGGTTGAATTCGTTAACAGTTTCTATTTCGGTATTTTTATAATCTAAATTAATGTTTAAAGGGGGTGTCTGGTAAGATCTAAATTGTATGAGTTTTGTTTTTTGAAAATTTACTTCCAGGATATGGTCACTAAGCCAGCTGGTGATGTCATTTAAGATTTTGGTGATTGATGGAACGGGATTTACATTTTTTTCGCATTTCAGAAGGACAGACAAATTATCAGCGAACAATACCGGTAATGCTACATTGTTATTTATTATCTTGGGGAGGTCATTGATATATAATAAAAATAATATACAGCCCAACACGCTGCCCTGAGAAATTGAGCAGGTGAGAGTAGTTTCTTCAGAACGTATTGTCCGTATTTCATTATTTTTATCATCATAATGTTCAATTTGTACAAGTTGTTTTCTATTAAACAAGTATGATTTAAACCAGTCAAAGGCGTAACCTCTAATACCAGACCCATATAATTTTGACAATAGAATATCGTATGCAACTTTATCGTATGCCTTTGTCATGTCTAGCAGTATACCTACAGCAACTTTTTTATCATTAACATACTGTAGTGCTGTTTGAATAAAATTGTAAACTGCCAGTGTGGTTGATTTTGATTTTCTGAACCCATTTTGGCTGTCATCTAAGATGTTGTATTTTTCTAAAAACGCTGTTAGTTGGTTGTACATTGCCTTTTCGAATATTTTTGAAAAGGTTGGTAGTAGGGCTATTGGTCTGTAGTTATTCGGTAATTTCGAATCATCTTTTTTGTGGATCGGTATTATTATTGCAGTTTTTAGTGCATCCGGAAAACAACCTTCACTAAAACTCTGAATAATTAAATGCGTTAAGGGTTGAAACAATTCATCAGCACATTGTTTTATTAAGATGGGAGGTATGTCATCAATGCCACAACTGTGTTTATTTTTAATAGATTTTATAATTTCAAAAATTTCTTTATAGGTTGTTGGGCGTAAGTACATTGAAGTAGCAGGTGAGTTTATGACAGAATGTCCGGTTTTTTTATTATTATTTGATGTTTTACCTACTGATGAAAAATGTTTGTTAAATATATTTGATATTGTTATTGGGCATTCGACGTTGACATTATTATCTTTTAGAATTATATTTTTATGTTTTTTGTTTTTGGTTTTGCCAGTATTTTGATTAATGATTCGCCACATTGTTTTATATTTATTATCTGATTTGTTTATTTGCCGTATGTATTCCTTTTTGCGGGATATTTTTATGCTTCGTTTTAAAATTTGTGAATATGTATTGAAGTATTTCCTAATTATTTTATTATTTGTTTCGTTTACTATAACTTTAAGCATTCTTTTGTGTTTGCAAGATTTTTTTAAACCTGATGTTAACCACGTCTTTTTTTTATTGTTATCTATTTTTACATTTATTATTGGTATATTCTTGTTTAAGCATGTTTTAATAGTTTCTAAGAATGCATTGTAATTTTTATTTATATAAGAATAAGAATAGAATAAGAATAAAGTTTATTGCGTTAAAAAGTTTGGTGTTACAATAGCTAGTGGCTGGAATCTCCTTTTAAGTTTAACACCTGTACCAGGAGACTCCGCTCTTCCAATATTATATGTACAATGTGTACAATTTACAGTATACAAAATATGAATTAAACTTATTACTATATTAAACTTAAAAAACTAAACAATGTGCGTTTCTATATGTGTTAGTGTTATAAGTGAATGAGTGTGTGTGTGTGTGTGTGTGTGTGTGTCATGTGTATGAGAGTGTGTGTGTGTGTGTCATGTGTATGAGAGTGTGTGCGTTTGTGCATGTGTTTATGCGAGTACCAGCAATCTAATTTAATTTAGTATTTATGTATGAAGAATTGTGCTATTTATACATACTTAAATTATTTAAAGTATGATTATTTATGTGTTGATGATAATGACGTTATATTATAAATGAATCAATTTAAATTTGTAAGTTCTCATTTATTTATTGTTATTTTATTTCTTGTATGAAAAGTTCTGTTTTATCATAATCAAGACCCTTTAACCAAGTATATAATATCTTTTTACAATTACTGTATGATTTAGTATAGATATCTAATTCTTTATTAATTTTATTATATATATTAGCTGACAGACTAGTATACTGTGCTGAGGCAAACATTGTTTTTATTTTTGGAATTTTAACGATGTTTTGTTTTCTCCTACTATCTTTTATATTTGGAACGAACAATAAGCTTTTGTGCTTTTTTAATACAATATATAATAGAAATAGCTTTCTTACCGAAAGTAACCCACTGTCAAGATAAAGCTGATGGGTCGGATACCTATAGGGCTTAAAATACATGGTCTTGATTAAGGCACGCTGCGAGCGCTCTACCTGTATAAATTTCGTTTTAGCTGCACCACCCCAAACAGGAATGCAGTACGTCAAGATAGATTCAACTAGGGCAATATATATCCTGTTCAAAAGGCTATTATGGGAATCCTGATTTTGATTTGTCTGGTTATCTCTTGGTATTACATGCCTTAATGACCGAAAGACCCAAGTTAACTTTCTCACTCTTCCAGACAGTTGCTCAAGGTGTGGATACCAGGACAAGCGCTGATCCAAGATGACTCCTAAGTACTTGTAGTGCGAAACTTTATCAATAAGAGGGCAGTTACAGTTGGTGTCCAAGATGTCATTGCAACCATGTATTTTTATACTGAAACTGTCATCGGGTTGATTAGATTCGTATATGCTGAAGCAAATGAATTTAGTTTTGGTGGTGTTGAGTGAAAGTAAATTATTTTTTAACCATGAAGAGATTTTAGCCATTCCTATTTCAGCACTCGTTTTTACTGCTTCCCAAGAAGTCCCAGTGAAGACAACGGCAGTATCGTCAGCGTATGAGAACACTTTGGCATTTTCTAATTTTAAGTCACATAAATCATTAATATAAATTAGGAACAAAGTGGGACCCAATACGCTACCTTGAGGTACACCGTAAGATATATTTATGTCTTCACTGAGATAGCCTTCCAGTTTTACCCTTTGTTTTCTTTCCGAAAGATAATTTTCAAAAAGAGTCAAGGGTATACCTCGGATTCCAATTCTTTGTAGCTTGTTCACAAGAATAGGGACGGAAACAGTATCAAAAGCTTTTTTTATGTCAAGGAATACTGTTAAGCACTTATTTTTTTTATCTACTTGTTCAGTTACCAATGAACTTAAAGATATTACAGCATCTTCTGTGGATTTGCCTTTTCTAAACCCGAATTGCGATGAAGACAAAATATTAAAATTATTAAGATATTTAATTAGACGACTGTTGACCAATTTTTCCAGAATTTTAGATATACTAGGCAGAATTGATATGGGTCTGAAGTTATTAACGTCATTTCCGTCCCCACCCTTGTGAACAGGAGTAATAACAGATTGTTTTAATGGGGCAGGAAATATACCTTTGGCAAAGCAGAGGTTGGCTAAATGTGTTATTACAGGAACAATATCGTTTCGCACATATTTCAAGAATTTTGTTGGGATGTCATCCCATCCAGCTGCACTGTTAGATTTAAGGCTCATCAAAACAGAATCCACTTCATCACAATCAGTGTCTAGCAGCACGAAAGAATTTAATTGTCCCGGCAGTGTTTTGTTTTGATTATCGCATACTGGAGTGTGCTGGATTTGTAGGGCAAGCTTCTTACCTATATTAGCAAAGAACTCATTTACATGCTTAGCTGATTCTGTGGGTGAAGCCTTAGCATTAATAAGATCTGTGTTTTTAGATTTGGATTGATTAGTGTAAGTAATGTTTTTTAAATTTTTCCAAAACAGCTTATTGTCAGATAGGGAGTTAGATAAAAGTTCTCTTTCATATTTTCTTTTAATGTTTTTAATTAATTTGTTGCAGTAGTTTCTATATCTAGTGTAAGTTATTTTAAGAATTTCGTTGTGTGGATCCTTTTTTAAATTCTTTTGTAATTTGTTTCTATTATTTATACACTTAAGGATACCGGTGGTAATCCAAGGTTTTATAATACGTTTGCTTTTTGGTATTGTATGAGTGTTAGTGTTCTTTTTAATAGAGTCTGATAAAATATTTATAAGCATATCGGTTAACATATTTGGATCATTGCAAAACAATAATTCAGCTACTTTCATTTTTTGTAAATATTTTTGCGCATTTTCATAGTCTAATTTAGTTACAGTATTTTTTGCTTTATTAAGTCGTTTTATTTGAGACAGACATAAAAATGTTGTTAGATGGTCTGTGATAGATGTATTCATTACTGCAATGTGTGCTGAAGCTTTATTTCTATCCATTTTCAACATAAAGTGGTCTAAGCATGAACGTTCTCTAGTAGGTAATGTGTGACCAGGCAATATACCAAATTCTGATAAAGTGTTTAGATAATTTGTTCTGTTCCGATATTCTTGAAGAATATCCGGATTCTTTGGCCTAATATTGATATTTATGTCACCAGCAATTATAATACTTTTATTAGTGGTAATTTTCTCCAGATGCGTGCTAAGAGAATTTAGAAATGGTTCAATATTGGTGATAGATGGTGAACGATATATACATAGCAGGATATTATTTAATATATCTACTTGTATGCAAGTTGCGTGCATTAATTGTATCTCGTTTACTTTGGCTTTTAATGAAGACTTGATATAAACCGTAACGCCGTCATTTTGGTTCAGCTGGTAAGTAGTATAAAAGGAGTCATAATGAGGAATTTTTGGAATAGGCTTGTTTTTATCGAGTCTGCATTCAGACAGAATTAGTACATCGACAGCAAATTTAAAGGTTGAGACATTAATTAAAAAGTCATCGAAATTACAATAAATGCTTCTGATATTTTGTGAGATGATAGAAAGATCATTCTGTTTTACATTTATATGATTTTTAAGGTCAGAAGCATCGCATGCAACAGCACGAGCTATTTCTATGTTGTCTATTTCGGCCATTGTTTGTAAGGACTCACCCATTAGTAAAGTAAAATATATTAGTGTCATTAAATAAATGTGTTTTGTGTAATTTAAGAAACTGATAATGCAAATAAATTATATCTTTATAATGTATGCAACTGTTTGAATTTTTTATTATTATTGGATAGGTCAATATTGTCTTTTTGTATGTATATATGTACGTATTATTTTTATTATAATAGATGTTTGTGTGTAATGTATTAGTGTAAACAATAAGAACGCAACAATTTAAGAAAATCAACAAAGCAACAACGCTTACATAAAACAAGAATATTTTATATAAACAACTACTCGAGTTAGGTAGGCACAGATAAATTGGATACATTGTGAACATTTGACATATATATCTAAAGAAAAATAAATGTGTAGTTAGTCATTTAGCTAAGAGTAATTGATGTACCTGGTCTTCACTTCTAATTATGATGATTGGCGAGACTTCGTTCTTTCTAACGTAGACCTTGCCGTAGGAAGTCCAACAAAACTTGTAATTATTGGATTTGGCTAAATCTCTGGCGAGAAAGAAAAGACGAGCTCCCTTAACTGTCAGATGCTCGGACAGGAAAATTGGTGTCTCCTCTTGAACTGTGAAACCTAGGTGTTTCGCACACAATTTACTGTTTTTTTTCCTTCTATTAAAAATCTTGGCCTTTTGAAGAAAATCAGTTTTGATGAGCGTGGAACCAGTCTCTACCACTATCGGGGTGTTTTGTTTTTCAAAGTTCTTCCCTCGTACTCTGTAGATATCTTTTATGTCCACTTTATCAAGCTTGCAGTCTATATTTTGTGTTAACTTTATCACCATATCTACCAGATCTTCTTTTGTTTCGTTCTTTTTCTTTGGCACATTTTTTAATTCTAAATTAGCCTTCCTATTTGCCTGCTGCATATCTTCAATTTTATCTTGTAGTACCATAATATACTTTCTGTCCTCTTTTAGCTGATTTTCTAACACTTCAACTTTCTTTTTAAATTCTTCATTTTGTGACGCTAAAAATGCAACTGAATTCTCAATATTGGTGTTAGAAAGTTGAATTTCTTTCAAAGTTGTATTAATTTGTGAAAATTCGTTTTCTTGTTTTGTTCCCAAAAGCGTCATCATTTTTTTCATTTCTGCTTTAATTTCATTTAACTGTGAGGAAACAGAATCATCCATTTCTTCTCTGCTTCTTTTTGTACGTTTAAACACAAAGTTAGGTGGAGTCACGTGACTATCTCCCAGCGAATTTATTTCAGAATCTGACGCAGACTTGTCCATCATTGGATTTATAATCAATATTTTTTTAAAGAAATAAATAGTGTTCTTACTTGGACCAGCGACTATCGCTATCGCTACCGCTTATAAGTTGTGGCACGCGAACAAAGAGTGACGTAACTGTAGTGAGGTGTTGCGTGCGGTGCGTAGCAGACTGTTGTTGTTGCTCCCGTGCTGTCTCGCTCCTACGTCGATTGTCTGTTGCTCGCGTGTTATGTGAGCCTGGTACTATACGGTACTATATTTTCACTTTTATTAAAAAAATACTAATTTAATTATTTATTTTACGAAAAATTTTTGCACAGAAACACACGTCTAAGCACTAGCGCTATCCGGGGAAAGAGGATATCATTATGTGAATTCATTATTTGTGTCCAATTTATGTTTGCTAAGCATGTTTTGAAATTATTTATGTTTTCTTTTGTAAATACTCGTTTCTTTTTATACCAAATTTTATTATTATTTATATTTTGTTTTAATTTAATATTTACAGCTCTGTGGTCAGACAAACCAAAGGCGTGAACTGAGTATTCTTTTATTGATTCTTTATCATTTGTAAAAGCCAAGTCAATGCATGTAGCTGATGTATTTGTTACTCTAGTCGGTTCGTTTATCAAAGATTTCAAGTTGGAAGAATGCATTAGAGTTAAAAATTCTTCAGTTTGTTTATTTCTATTCAAAAGGTCGATGTTAAAATCTCCAAGGAGTAGTAGACGTTTGTTGTTATCTTTGATACTTAAAGTTCTTAGCAATTTATTCATTTGATCATGGAAGATATTGATATTACGATCGGGCCTATATACATTTATAATAATAGTACTTATTTTTGGAATTTCAATTGCACTAAATTCAACAATAAATTCTTTAGAAAACTTAACAATATCTTTCCTTTCAAAACAGTCTATATAATCTTTTACAAATATACATACTCCTCCGCCTACATGTTTCTTACGACAAAAGTTAGATACAATTTTATAACCAGGAAGTACTATTGAATCACAATAATTTTGGTTTTTCCATATTTCTGACAGCGCAAGTATGTCTATATTATGTTCTAGCAGTAGCTCTTCTAATAAGTCCAGTTTGTTTCCGATGCTTTGGATATTTTGACAAGTGATTAATAATCCTGTATTTTTTTCTTTATTTGAATATGTTCTGGTAGATGTTTTAGTTCGAGTACGGTTGATGTTTTCGAAATGTATTTCTTCTAATATCTCGGTTAGAGCAAAACTGACCGCTTCGTTGGGTGTTTTGTTCTTGACTGCAATTATTTTCTTCTTTAGAATTTAATTTTGCCTCGTAATCCTCCACATTTATTTTCTTTCCTTCTATAAAGAGTTGATTATCCTTTATAGCAGCGAACAAGCCTTTGTTTCTAGCCGCGAGCATAGCTTCCCTCATTCTTCTTCTCTCTTTCCTTGAGGTTTCATCCAAGAATTCTGAAATATATATGTGAGTCCCTCGAAAGTAAGAGCTATTTTCTATAATCTATTTTGTCATTTTCTTGCTGATGAGTTCCATAACTAAGGGCCGGTTTTTGTTGTTGTGAAATCTGCCAACTCTGTATGTGTCTTCTATAGAACTCATGATATCGATATCTAAGATCTCTCGAAACATATCAGTTAATCGGTTATGTAAGTGGACCTCAGGTTCGTTGTGATATTCAGAAAAGCCATATATTACTAATTTCCTTTTGTTGTCTGGTTTAAATTGCTTGTCAGGATACTTAATTTTCGTTTCTATGTCAACTAGTTCTTTTTGTAATTTTAGGTTTTCTTCTTTTAGTTTGTCTATTTCTTTAGTAATTTTTTGTAAATCAAATTTTCTCTCATTATTTTCTGTCGTGTATAATTCCATCAGTTCGACTTTAATATCATCTTTTATCTTTAAGACAGCTTTATTTACCTCCATTTGAATAGCATTTTGTAGTTCTGTTACGATAGATTTATTGTTTTCTTGTAGTTTTAAAGTTATCAGGTCGCTTAGTTGTTGCATTGTTATTTCTTGCATTTTTTTATCTTTCTCCGTGCTACTAGAATCAAGTGTATTGCCTAATTGACTCAGATCCTGGAAAGATGATGTCCGATCAAAGGAAGGTGCTGGTCGTTTCCTTACTGTGACATTGCTGATATCCTGCGATGACGGCGAAGTGTTAAGTTGATCAAAATTAATATTCTCCTTTTCTCGTACTGGTGTATTAACGTTTCCAACTTTTGGCATTTTACAATAACATGCTTGGCATTTCCATTGTTTTCGATGGTCGCCAGTTATCGTGTTGTAGAACCGTTGACTGGACACATTAGCGCATTGTAGATCATATTTTTCAGCACACAGGCAGCATGTTAAAAATTCGTTTTTGGGAAGTACTTGGGTACAGCCTGCGCAGATGAGCGGCATATTGTATTATTTTATCGAAATAAATCGGAGGTCGGATCGGAACATGTGAATCGGATCGGGTCGTGTGTGGCGGCTCGAAAGTATGCCTTTGTAGTATGTTTTTCAATGAGCAATAATATTATAATATTTGACTTTGTTTACTTGAAGCCTGCCTGAAATGTCAGCCCCTGACCACGGCCGATGCAACTTGGGCGAAACGACGGAATTTTAAGTAGGTCAAGTACAGTCGGGGACTTTCCCGGTTGATCAGTAGAGTTTTTTCAAGGAGCTTTATTTAAAAAAGTAAAACATATATATAGAAAACGTTTATATCACAAATAATAGACAATAAAGAAGTATTTTATTTGAATAATAAATTATTTCTTTAACCTTAGTACTTTTGGAGAAAATGTTTCTCAAAAGAAATCTACTGATCAACCGGGAAAGTCCCCGACTGTACCTAACGTTTTATCGCATTATCTGGGCTTTTGATACTCGTTTTGTTTTAAATATTTATAATGAAACGCGATAGCGACAATCATTGATACATTGAAACTACTTTACTATGGTCCATATAATAATTTTTATTTCTTTAGGCGAAAGCACGCATTTAGCATTATTGAAAGAAGTGATTTATTGTATGTCGGATATCTATTCGACAGGTGTCAATGTTACTTTTAAAAAATAAGCCTGCTTTATACTGTTCTTCGTAGGTACCTAATAATTAGCTCAGATCCAGTTGATGTTCAGTAAGTATTGATTCCATTCACGTACACAACTTCAATAATATCATAATGATATTACAGCTATACATTATAAGATTTACAGCATTTTTTTTACAAAATGACATTGGCACTTATCAAGTTACTCTACTGAATTCAAATCAATCTGATTAAATAGTGCTGTAACGTGTCGCCTGTAAAAGTCCGGTCCTAAATTTATGTAGTAAACATTTAGAATATAAACATTACACAAGGTTTAAACTGGCTTAATACTTATAATTTTAAATCCTTACCTGAAGTCCAGGTGGTCCTTGTGGTCCCGACTGTCCCGGTTGCCCCATTGGTCCCTTGTCTCCTTGTCTTCCCGGTATACCAGGCTGCCCCTGCTTGCCCGACCGTCCTTCCGGTCCGGCTTCTCCCATTGGTCCGGGTGGTCCTTGTAAGCCGGGGGCTCCAGTGGGGCCAGGGGCCCCATCCGCACCAGGTTTACCAGGAGCTCCACTTTCACCCTGAGAATAAAATCCGGGTGATGGAATGGTTTGTTTTTGTATACTGTTAAAATTGTAGACATAATAAAGTTAATTAATACATATTATTGATGTATTATAGTTCAACTATACGTCAGATTTTTAAAAAGAAAATCCAAATGTAATTTTTTTTCAGGTTTACTTACCTATGTAGAATAACGACATAAAATTTATCAATATCCAGAGTTCCAGACAATATATTTATTAGGCCTAATTTCATTATTATTTCGTTAAAAAGACGACAAGCTTAACACAAGCCATGCTAAACATAAAATTTTAGGTTATTCGTGCATTTTAAACAAAAGAGAATATTCAATATAAATATGTTTATAATAATTACCTGTGCACCCCTAAGCCCTTGCGGTCCCGTAGGTCCAGCCATGCCAGGAAGTCCCGATGGACCCCTTTCTCCAGCCGGTCCCTGTGGTCCAGTTAACCCTTGCGGTCCAGTTTCACCCTCGCTTCCTCTCTCGCCCTTAGGTCCTTCGGGACCGGCGAGTCCAGTCAGGCCTTGTGGGCCGGAAGAACCGGGTCTGCCAGTATCTCCTGACGATCCTTTAGAACCGGGTATACCGGGTGCTCCTGCTGGCCCAGTGCTGCCTTGGGGACCCTGTTAATAATAACTTGGAATACTTAATCTGAAGTTTGTTTAAAATCTGATAAGATATCAAAAGTTGATTAAGAATAGTTACTATAATAGAGCTAAAAATGCGTTAACAGTAAATAGCGAGCAGATATAACTTTTAAATATTTTAACTACCTGTAATCAATGATAATTTGCTTTGCTACAAACCAGCTGTATTTTGGCTACGGTATAAGTGTTTCGAGGTTTTAGACTTCAATGTTCTCTCTTCACTATTGGATTGTTAATTTTGTCAAAATACAAATCAGAGCCTGAGCTATTTCACCGTAGGCGTATTTTTATAATAACGCTTGAATAGATAGGAGGTACTTACAGGAGGTCCAAGATCGCCCGGCCTTCCCGGCAGTCCAGCGTGACCTGCTTCACCCTTAGCGCCCTGTTCACCGCGAGCACCGGGAGCTCCTATTTGCCCTGGTAGACCTCGGGCTCCGGTTTCACCAGACACTCCTGAAAATTATAGTGAATGCTGGTACTGAATGATTTTTTATTTGGGGGAATAACGAGTAAAATAATTGTTGGTAACTTAATGGTCAAAGCATTGAGTTGGACTCCCAAAAATTGAGGGATCGGGCCCCGTCTGAGCGAAGAGGCAAAAATAAAAATCCAAAAACAAAAACGAGTCAGTACCATAAATGTGTTTAACATGTATTATATTTATACTCATAAATTTTAAAGGCAAATTTATATTGTGGAAAGTATAGGGCGTTTTATAAACTTTCGTTTATTTTTATTTTGCAGTAACTTTTATACAGTTATACGAAAAAGCAATTGAATTATATTTCGACAAAAAATTAGATTATAATTAAAATAGCATATTATTGACAGTCTTACCTGGACTACCCGGCGATCCTTGCTGTCCCTTCGCACCAGCATATCCGCGATCTCCCTTTAAACCTGGCATTCCCGTAAGCCCCGGCGGACCCGGTAATCCCGGGGAACCTTGCATTCCCGGCTGACCCCGGTCGCCTAGTGATCCGGGAGCACCGGCTTCTCCCGGTACCCCAGGGGTACCCGGTTCTCCCCTTTCGGCTGGTTCGCCAGGTGGACCCGCTGGACCTATGGGCCCTTGAGGACCTTGTTCGCCTTGCCGTCCTGTGGAATAAATATGAAAATCAATAAATAATATTAGAGAGATAAATAATATCAGGATACGGATACAAGAAATAAAACCAAGATGATAATGGAATTTGTATTTCGAGCAAAATTATCTTATATTGATTCTCTTATTCAGATTTAGGTATCTTTTTGTTACTGATTTCAGATCAAAGTAATGTGTAAACATAAAGGTACATCCATTTCTACTGACATTCACTGGTTATTATTTCAAATCCAAATATAATTATTTCTTTTTAAACTATACCTGAAGGTCCATCATTTCCTGCCGGTCCTACCGCACCGCGTTCACCCTTTTCCCCAGCAGGTCCAACCAATCCTCTTGGTCCTGGCATACCCATTGCCCCCAAAGGACCAGGGTGACCCTTACTGCCTCGGGGACCTTCAGCACCCTAAAAACATATAATTATGAATCTGCTGTTCCAGTAATCCAATCAATATTTTTACTTTCCTTTGAGCAATATTGTCTTACTAGTTTAGGCTTCTAAATGGGTATCAATTAAGAAATCTTCCATTTAGACAGTACTTATTTTAAAATTACAGTTTTTCATATATCATCATCACCATAAAACTTTCACTTAAACGTATTGGGTTCTAATAGTGACGAGACACAAAAGTGCCATAGACCACCTACACGTTATTTTGTCATTTACTAGAATCCAGAGAACAATGTAATATATATTGTATCTCATAACCCGGGGCCTGACAGGTAAAAAAACGCCAATAATGATCATCAAATTTCGCAAAAATAAAAATGAATCTTTTCTCATGTTTTCAGTTAACTTAAAAACAATAGTTTATTTAGTTATACTAAATAAACACTTGCTAACAAAAAATAACGCTTATAGTTTATCATACAGTTTTATTTTGGTTGCTATAAAATTCTCCTTACCGGTGGTCCATCAGATCCTTGTGCTCCAGTCTCTCCTTTTTCTCCTGGAGTGCCTGGTTGGCCTGGGTGTCCTCGTTCTCCTGGGAATCCTCTTTCGCCTCGAGCTCCTGAAGGCCCGGAAGGACCGACTGGCCCGGCAATTCCAGGTTCACCTTCTTTACCAGGAGAGCCAGGTATTCCAGCGGTTCCAGGCATACCCTAAACATTTTAGAAACGATTTTCTAACAATATAAAAGTTTTGAATAGGTAATTTTTATCTAGCAGATACCTCCTATTAATTACTGAAGTTTTTTTTAACTATCTTACCGTCGTTTTGACTTTTGAGTAAGTAAGTATCATGAATTAAAACGATGAAATAACTTGACTTTTAAAACAAAAAGCAATTCGATTCAGTCTTCTGTTAAGTATTTATCTTTTCCGTTCATACGTATGAACCGCAAAAGTCTTGAAAAATTGATACCAAATAAACAAAAAGTATATTTTATGATTACCGGGAATCCAGTAGGTCCAGCGGGCCCTACCGGTCCCCTTTCTCCACTCGGTCCCGAGGAACCCTGTGGTCCTTGTATGCCGGGGCTACCGTCACGACCGGCGTCTCCTTTGGGGCCTTGGGGACCGGATTGACCTGGTTCACCGTCTTTACCGGGTTCACCCTGTGAAGAAGACACGTCTACTATATTAAGTAGGTATGTTAATAAAATAAGCAATTTTTTTAAGCAATAAGCAGGGTATTCATTAGTCTTTATACACTAAACTTAGGTGTTGTTATGGTAAATTTTAAATAGAAAAATATTGGAAAAAATTAACTCGGCCACAAGTGAATTCTCAGACGGGAAGTAGGTTTAGGTTAGTTAGGTGTAGTTTTTGTACAGATAAAGTCGATTTGTCATATTCTGGTATACTTTACAGAAGTGATAGATTTTTCCAAACGACTATGAACTTTATAGTGATAAGCATTTGATACAAATCAATTTAAGAATATTCTGTTAAATCCTATGTGTTGTGGATTTGTTACATTGTGCTAGTTGTAGTTGTAGTTTGTTTTTTCTTAAAAGTTATAAAGTATTTAAAATTTTCTTAACATAAACAATATGGATAAAAATAAAGTAAATGAATTATAAATAACAATAATCACTAACAATCTAACGTTTTGTCACATACAAAAATACGCCCCTAATAGGATTCAGAACTGTTTGCTTTAATGCAAATGCAAACAGGTATGTACCACCGTAACTGACAATTATTTAAAGTTTT
Source organism: Chrysoteuchia culmella (assembly GCA_910589605.1). Classification (NCBI taxonomy): domain Eukaryota; kingdom Metazoa; phylum Arthropoda; class Insecta; order Lepidoptera; family Crambidae; genus Chrysoteuchia; species Chrysoteuchia culmella. Next base: position 4,629,437 of record OU342654.1, on the reverse strand, counting down.
ACGAAGCTGTCCTATCCAATGCATACCTGTAATCCTCTTTCTCCAGGGCTCCCCATAAGTCCAGGTGGCCCTTGTAATCCTTGTGGACCTTGCTCGCCAGGTCGGCCATCAGCTCCAGGAATTCCCCTCTCGCCCTGAGGGCCCGTTTTTCCTGACACACCAGGCCTTCCAATTATTCCTCTAGCACCTTGCAAGCCTTGTGGACCAGGTCTTCCTGGATCACCAGTACTTCCTTTTGAACCAGGTAATCCTACACCACCTCGTTCGCCAGGTTGTCCTTTCAGTCCCATAGGACCATCGGCTCCTGGTAATCCTCTAAGGCCATTTAACCCTCTTTCTCCTGGAGGGCCAACATTCCCAGCAGGTCCTCTAAGCCCACGTTTTCCTCTCTTGCCCTCAGGGCCCACTGTTCCGGGAAGACCTCTAGGTCCTGGGCCGCCTGGTTCACCACGTGGTCCTGAATCTCCTTTCAGACCTCTCTCACCTGGTTGACCCTAGAACACCGTTTTAAACTGTACCATAAAATTCCAAAAAAAATATCTCATACTTAAATATTATTAAAGCTACGAAAGTATATTCAAACATGAAAACTGTTACTTCTTCCATTATACGAGCATGAATCAATAAGAAATAAAATTATTCAAAGGATAGAAAAACTAAAACTAAAGAAGTATAGTTACCGGCATTCCTTTAGAACCATGTACTCCTGGGTCTCCAGCAACTCCAGGTGTTCCTCTTGGTCCAGGGAAGCCCTGCGGTCCTGGGGCACCAGGCTGACCTTGAACTCCCTTTTCCCCAGGTATACCATCTCTTCCAGCCAATCCTTGGGGTCCAGCTTCCCCGGGCTGTCCAGGTCGTCCAGCTTCACCCCTTAACCCTTGCAGGCCCTGACTGCCTTTTGGTCCAGCAATTCCTAGTTCACCCTTCATACCAGGAGTTCCTGGGAAACCGGGTGCTCCTGGTTTCCCGACGTTGCCCTAAAAGTATAGTAGGTAATCTTCAGTTGATACATCTCATATTACTTCAAAATTATTGATATAAAGGAAAAAGTTACAACTGCCTCACTCACCATTAATCCCGTAGGTCCCGTGGCTCCGTCAGCTCCACGCATTCCCGGTGGCCCGGGCGGGCCTTCTCGTCCCCTTTCACCTCGTGGGCCTACTGGACCCTAGTACAAAACGGATATTATACAAAAATATCTTTTAACAATTTTTTTTGCATGTAAAATACTCTGTTCTGTGATAAATACAACTAGGCAAATTCTAGAATAAAATCGGCTATGCTCAAAAGTTTTATTCTCAGAATTCGAAAGGCTGATATATATTACAGCAATCGTCTTAACCAAAATTTTTGTTATCGCCTTTGAAATAGCACTACTATTTTTAAGCGGCTATAAAAGGGCAGATAATAAAACATAAATAATGTTTATCGCTTGGTGCCTGCCCCAGCAGTGCGGTCATTTAAAATGGATGATGATGATAATAATCACTTAGTGGCTATTTTATTGAAAAAAAACCAGATTCACACTTACAATAGGTCCAGTTGGCCCCATCTGTCCCGGTAATCCCGTGGGACCTTTCTCGCCAGCTGGCCCCTGGTCACCTTTCGCGCCGTCCTTTCCGTCGAAGCCACGATGTCCTTTCAAGCCCTGGATTCCGGGAACTCCTGGAGTTCCTCGTGGTCCTGGCTGACCAGCAGTACCAGCTGGTCCTGGCTCACCGTCTTCTCCTGAGCTTCCCTGAATTATTTTTAGTACGTTAATAATAAAGACTAAGAAATATTTAGAATTTGTCACCACAATCGGCCGCAATTAGGTAATTATAGAGTTCTTACGTCTTTTCCAGGTGGTCCTTGCGGGCCTCTTTCGCCTGGTGGTCCCTGGAGACCTGGTAAACCTGGTTCTCCAGGTTCTCCTCTGGCGCCTTGGAAGCCTTGTGGTCCAGGGGGGCCTTGGGGACCTGTGATCAAAAGATATACGTAAAAGTTTTTTTATAGTATTCTTCATAGGTTACCGATTGGTCGAAAATCATATCTTTTACTGGTATCTCACCTGGTATACCCCTGATTCCCGGAGAGCCTACAGATGCTTGCATATATGCGTATGGGTCGAAAGATGGTCCTTTATCACCACCAGAAGCTGCTGCGAGTTGAGATAAGTAGGCATTAACCTACAAACAAAAAACAAATTCAACTTTCAAATAATTTAACATTTTCACGTTTGGAAAATTGCTGAATTGTAGCTTATACTTCCTGTACCTGTGTACCTAATGATGAAGATTATCAAAGGTTTTATACATTAAGAGTAAAATTCCTTGTCATCAGTCTTCAACATTGCGAATTTAAACTATAAGTTAACCCCGGTCGTTAAATTGCACCAACTCATTCGTTTTTTACCGACTTCATATAAAGAAGTTTTCCTAGTAGTTCATTAAGGTCCCGTTTAGCTGGTAGTGCCCCCCATCTAGCCTTTCGGGGCTGAATGGGAGACTGGGAGGCGGTGGTCCCTCCCTTCTCCCGTCCTCCCACCGAGCTTTCGAGCTTGGTGGGGGGATAGGAGCTGGAAAGATCCTACCCCGAACCCCCGCCCAGCCTTCTAGGCCTGACGGGGTGTCGGGGGGCGGCGAGGGATAGGGTGCTGGACTCGCGAGTCCAGTATTCTAGGTGAGCCCAGCATAACCGTTTGGTATGCGTAAAAGCATTCCCCTCACTCAAAACAAAACAAAAGACATAGGTCCCGTGGGCCCTGGCATGCCCGGGGCACCCGGTACCCCGGGAGGACCCGACGACCCTCTTCACACATTGTTTATTAAGTTAATAGTTACACTTACATCAGGCATAGGTCCCGTGGGCCCTGGCATGCCCGGAGCACCCGGTACCCCGTTTACGCCGGGCACGCCGGGGGGACCCGACGGCCCCTCTTCGCCAGGCAGGCCAGACCCACCCCGCACCGGGATTGATGGACGCGGGGATCTGCCAGGTGCTGCGATAAATTGTTGGAATTAGCGACAGTATCACCAATCAAATCAACTCAAGCATTTTACAAGGAGCATTGAGCGCGCGCCTGCATTTCGTACTTACTAGGTCTGTTGAGCTGTGTTGTAATTTAAGCAAGGTATTGTACTTCACGGTCAAGGCGTGCAATATTAGAATTTAAATTAAGTACATTAAGCTCCTTTACCGTAAATTAGATTCTAACTTATTTCTTAAAAGATTAAGAGGGTGGACCTCCGTCATACGAAGGTTCGCCCTCCTTTACTATCTTTCAACCTTCTAGGAAGTTTCATAGAAGGCGAAAGGGAGATAAATATGTCTAATCTGAACATGGCATGGCTTGCTCGAAGAACATGTGTAGTGTGCGTTGAAACTCTTCGAACAATGGACGATTCGTTGTTGTGTTTGGTGGGCAAAAGGAACGAAAGTCCGTCATTTTAGTTGCGTACTCACACCCTCTTTACAAAAATATTAATGACGACTAATATGCTCGACGTCGCCGCTACACGTACAAACATGTTTACTTCGAACATCTAGCAAGAATTATGGACGTTTGAATCTTGTTAGCTAGCTAGGTGTGTAGTGTTGGCTTAGAATAGCCCTACCCCCTATCATCCCATGGGTGTCGTAAAAGGCGACTAAGGGACTCAGCCTTCAGGAGACGGGCAGCAGCATCTCCTACAAACTTGGCCGTACTGCATTCGCCAACCCGTCTGCCAAGCGGGGCGATTATGGCAAACCCCCCCGACGACGACGACGACGAATCTTGTTCGAAAGCATGTATGTACCTGTGTAGTTGTGTACCCACTATTAGAGTCAATATACTCGTAGGTACCTGTTAGGCAAGCGGCTAATGTGGTACAGTTGACACGTCCACTATGACACTGGCAGAGCGTGCAATTGTCCCGCTTCCATTGCTCGCCCTCCGTCCAGGCGCGGCCGATGTCAATGCAACGCGGGATCGAGGATGGTAAGGGAGCTGTGTTGAAAGAAATGATGATATATTAGTTTTTTCCCACTTCTTCTGAGGAGGTAGGAAGGTTTGTTAATTGTACGGGTAGATAACTTTCAATCCGCTTAATTGTTATAAAATTACTTACGTCGTGTTGGCGGCGGCGGCCGGGTAGGTGGATCTATAAAAAATTATATGTTAGTAAGTTCATAAAAAAATTGCGATGCAAACAAATTAAGAAAAGAGAATAGTATTTTTTTACTCACTTGTTGGTCTATAATCTCGTTCACCAAGCACGGCTGTAAATAAGAACAAAATTAACTTAAGAATCAATAAATAACAACAAATTTTTAACAGAAATAAAATGTTGATTCTCATATTTATGGAACCCATGCGTGTTATAAGGTATGACATTTCGTATTAATTCCATTCCACCCAATCCGTTTCTCAAAGCTCAATCGTCGTAGTTGAGATCGGGCTCCTGCGCCTGCGGCTCAACGTGCTCGGCCAGCTGCTTGTACACCGCTGGCAGGACCAGCAGTGCTTGGCAGCCATGACAAGTGATATTGAGCCCCAACCTTGGACGATTCGTCCAAGGATCCAACCCTTACCGTTCTCATCGTCGATATCTATGTAATCGCCGTAGTTGAGGTCGGGCTATTGTGCCTGTCGCTCGACGGGCTCGGCCAGCTCCTTGCACGCCAATGGCAGCACCAGCAGCGCCAGACCACGATAAGCGAGCTGGGGACCAAACCCTTACCGTTCTCATCGTCGATGTCTATGGGCAAGTATTCATCGTATTTGGGGTCCGGCTCTTGCGCCTGCGGCTCGACGGGCTCGGCCAGCTCCTTGCACGCCAATGGCAGCACCAGCAGCGCCAGACCACGATAAGCGAGCTGGGGGCCCAGCCCTTACCGTTCTCATCGTCGATGTCTATGGGCGAGTAATCATCGTAGTTGAGGTCCGGCTCCTGCACCTGCGGCTCGACGGGCTCGGCCAGCTCCTTGCACGCCAAAGGCAGCACCAGCAGCGCCAGACCACGAAGGGCGAGCTGGGGACCCAACTCTTACCGTTCTCATCGTCGATGTCTATGGGCGAGTAATCATCGTAGTTGAGGTCAGGCTCCTGCGCCTGCGGCTCGACGGGCTCGGCCAGCTCCTTGCACGCCGCTGGCAGCACCAGCAGCGCCAAGCACGCTGCCGCCCACAACAAGCGAGCTGAGGACAAAAGACCAGCGGGCTTAATACACAAACCATCGGACACGGAATCGGATCCGAATTCTATGATTTGTCTTTCTGTATTTTGAAGTGAGTGACACTGACATTTGCATACATTCCGCTCTTAGGAACGTTTCCGGAGGTTTGTGAATAAGGGGACTGTAAAAAAAATTGTAATCGTAAAGTCGGTCGTCGTACCGCACAGTCGTCCTTTTTGTCCAAGTCCCGTTTCAGATACCTATCGATTCGTGCGAAATTCAACACAAGGACTGAAAATAGTCACCATAAAACGGACTTTCATTTAGATTTTAATTAAAAAGTTTGTATAACTAGGATAAAATACTATGAATTTGTCCTTTTACCTTACCAAATGAATTCGTTTGCATGAGAATCGGCTCCTCGGTAGAAGTTATTGAACTCAAACCACAAACTTGACGCTGTTTAACATTGTGTGTGTCATCCCACATCTGCACATAGAAGAACTTTGTATTCTTTGTATTTATGTGTTTTCTTTTATAGATCCAAATTATCATTAGAAATAAGCAGTTAAGATGTTAGCCAATAAAACAATTAAAAATAACAGTACTTGCAAAAATAGATAAGATAGTTTGTGTTTTTCAATCATGTGTTATGTGACTTGACTTAAAAATGCATAAAGACAGGATTTTAAGTTAAAACAAGTGATACTTTGTTTATTAATTGCAGAGGCTTTATATTATACATTATATTATAAAGCCTCTAGTTAATAAAAAAGGCTTTAGCGCCATAGACCACATCCATACGCTGCGGCAGGTAATACAGAAGACCGAGGAGTATAATCTGCCACTTTGCTTGGCGTTTGTGGAGATAGAGACGGACGGAAGTGCACTATAGATATAACGAGGTGTTAAGGTACTTATACGAACATATGCCACCATGTCGGTCCGATTACAGAACCGTAGCACAAATCCCATCCAACTGCAGCGAGGTATGAGACAGGGACACGTCATTTCTCCGAAATTATTCGCAGCTGCGTTGGAGGACATCTTAAAGCTCATGGACTGGAAAGGACTCGGCATCAACATTAATGGCCAGTATCTGACACACCTTCGATTTGCCGATGATATAGTTCTTATGGCTGAGACCTTGGAGGCTTTGCTTACATAAATCGAATTTTGGTAATAATTTCCATACTTTACAACTCCAAAAGAAACTAAATAAAAAATATTTTCAAAAACTAAAACCCGACTATCTCTAAACTTATTTTTTACATTTATATGCTATGGAATATAAATTATAAATGCAAAATTTTATCTACATTATATAAAAAAAAAAATAACTTCAAAAACTAAAACCAGACTACTGAAAAATCACGCTCTAAAAAGTATAAAACAAGAAAATATTCTCATCTGAAATTGTCGTGGTCGTATGCCACTTTTTCCTAGAATGTATTGTTTTGTTAGAGTACGAATAAGTTTAGAGACAGATCATTTGCATTAACATTTTTTTTATTTTTCTTTATCTTTATCGACATGTTGTTATGCATAATCAGAAACCTTAGTTTCCAAGGAATAAGACTGTATTCATAATTAAATATGTGATATTTTGTGGGATAACACATAATTGCTAAACAACGTCCAACTAACAACTATTTTGTTTTCCCTTTCGCATTTAAATTAATTATTCAAATCCACCAAGCGCTCGTTTCTAAACAAAAGACGATCACTATTTTTATATAAAAACATTTTATAAAAAAAAATCAAACCGACTTCTGTTTTTATTTCAGATGTTTTAGTTACATCATGTGCCGTTACTTACACTAAAAATCAGCCCATACACAACAATGTCATCTAGGTAAACGACTACTTGCCAAAAGGTGATTATTTTTGATGATATTTTTCAAGATTATGAAAAAACTACTAGCCAGATCTAAGTAAAAATTATATGGGACCAAATTGACAGTGTACCCGATCGAACAAAAAAACAACTATTAAAATCGGATCACCAACACCGGAGTAATCGGTATACATACATCAGACAAAAAAAAAAAAAAAATCCCTCCCTCCTTTTTTGTTGAAGTCGGTAAAAAGCAATATACTTTTAAAAGAGTTTGTATAACTGCCAGTACCAATACATCGTTTTATTAAAAGCAATGAACTTAAAAAAGTTTACTTGTATACTTAGTTGCCAGTATGCAACCTTTTTCGTGATTAATAACAACTAACTAATAAGAACTTTATCTATTGAGAAACTCGAAGGTCTATACTACTTGTTGTTAATTAAACTTTTGGAGTAGGAACAATAAAAAAGTCGTTGCTTCTGCTTTAAGGCTGATAAGTTTCTAGTGGCCGTTATTCTCGTTTCAACAGATAAAACTACTGAAAAACATTGAACGATAAGCAGATCTTAGGTTTTTTCGCGCACTCATAATTGAAATAAAAAAACTTTTACGGAATTTTATATGCACTCTTTTCACCCGAGACATATATTTGATACTATATTTTTGTTTTTTTAGTTTCCCGTCGTTACTCAAAAGCATGTTCACACACTGCAGACTGGTTTTCTTCGCGCCTATTTTTCACGTCAGCTACATGTTCTCTAACGCGGCGCGGGTCATTAATCCCTATGCACTACATTGAATGATTCGAAAGTATCAAGTATATATATATTTTGTAGTAAGTTTATTTGTTTTTTTACTATTTACTTTAATATTTTTTTGTTACGCTATTTTTATTTTTTATGGAATTCTTTCTGGAGTTTCCTATAATATTAGGTGGATAAGCGGATTTGATGGATAATCGTTATTAAGGTAATGTTCACGTTATTTCAAAGTACATTTTACATCTAAAGATATAATAAATATAATTAAAATAGCTGCATAATTTAGTTCAATGAAAATATTTGCTGTTAAAATGGTGTCTCATGAACTACGTCAGTACAGTTGTAAAAATTTGGCCACGTCTCACACTCATATTCTAAGTCGTTTCTCCAAAACTTACTCGTCCTCGACTTAACGAAACCTCATTCTATTATTCTAATATATTATTCTATTTTTCTAAGTCATAACTCCGTAAGGACCTGGAGGAGCCAAAGAGTACGTAGCCACTCCGTGTTAGGCCTAGCGCACACTACCATTTTTACCCACGACGAGGTTGAGTGGAGTGTAAAAAGTTTTGGAGGAACGACTTAGAATATGGGGGTTAGTCGTAGAGGGTTAAGACAAAGTAGTAAACAAAGTATTTTTGTATAAGTTAAACTTACTTATCAAGTAAACTTACTAAGTTTACTTCGTTACTGACAGGGAATTCGCTTGTCTCCAAAGCCATTCTATATTGCCAATTGAGTTAGGCACATAATAACTAGTTTTATTTGGAGTCCTCACTTATCTTGATGAAATTCTAAGTAATTGTTCTTGTTACATCGTCCTATTATAATAAACTGAAGTGTTTATTCAAACTAGGTACATGAATGATATTGGTAACAGTTTATTAAACAGTATTCAATTTGGAGTAAAGCTGTGTATTTTAATGTTTTTGCCGAGACGAAGATTTTATTCGTTTACTTCCGAACTTTCGTAAAAAAGCCGTGAATGGCTTCTTAAGCAGCACTCTCTGGCACTGGCTTCAGTCTAATCGTTGATTACGTGTTAAACCTCTCAGTTATGCAAAATTGTTGGTCGCTCTCATACCTTCTGTTATTGCTACTCGAGGTCGATGATTAGGTATATTTTGTTAGGGTTCATTTGGTTAAAGGTTATGGCAGAATAGCAAGACTCTGCAACCGCTGGGCCATAAACCGTTTTGTCTTCTATTTTTCTCCTGTTTTGTAATGTACGATGTAAGTCATGTTGTAATGTTCGAAAAGAAATAAAGTGATATTTAATTTAATTTAATCGTTTAAAAAGTTACTCTTTCATATTCTTCTTACATTCCTAATCTGTGTTTAAATCTTATTGGTTTTTTTCATTTAGTATCAATAGCAGTTTTTGTTTTCATTTATAACAGTAAATCTTGAGAAATCAGGTTTTTTTATTTACGATGGGAATACTCTTAACCTTCATCATACCTGATGTTATGTATTGATAAGGCTGAAGATGGAAGCGAGCCTCTCCCGGAATCCTCAATCACTGAGGGACTGGTATCTTATCTCTAACTGCCGGAACACAATAATGCTGAAAACATTATTATTATGGCGTCAGACTTAGATGAGATGGTGGTAGCTAGCCAGGCGGACTTACAACAAGTCCTACCACCAACTGATAAGAACGATGTGTGTAAGAACTAAATTTGCCTATCTACGGAGACGCAGTTAGTAACAATAAAACAGCAAAACATAAGTTAACCTTAGTGCAGTCAACATTAACTGTAATGTTTTAGAGGACTCATACAAAAGTCATATGAACTGGGTTATAAATAAAAACTTTATCAATTCATGTTAATAGCCAATAGAAATTCCATCATGATCTTCAATGGCCGCAATTATGGCATACACGAGCTTGCACAATTGCTATTGTGATAGTATGTCGTCATATAGAGTAGGGATGTACTAAGAATATTAATCATATATTAATACATACCTATATAATTACTGATGCGCGAATTAAAATAGAGCATAAAAAAAAGCCATTGAAGAGTGTCTGTCTGGTTACGTTACAAGATCTCCCGTTTATATACGTTCATAATTTATTAATTTATTTTATTATTGGGCAGTTGACAATCACATCTACTGACAAGGCAAACACAGTGCTACCACGTGTTTCACAATCAAAATGTTCTTGTAACAGCAACTTCTCATTATCTAGAATACTTACCTAAAATTCAAAGTCACTCGGCGGGCAATGGGCAGAGCCTGACAGCCAGGATCCTAACCTAGCTGTTTTTCTAATAAACACTTGCCTAAAGCGGCGGGAAATCCATAACGAAAAATCCAGTTAATCAGTGATTGAGGATTCCGGGAGAAGCTCGCTTCCATCTTCAGCCTTATCAATAGTTAACATCAGATATGATGACGGCTAAGAGTCTCCCCGCTGTTCATAAAAAATAAAGTAATTAAGGTAAATTTAAGGTAAAGCTGTTGTTAGTGTTTGGCCAAAAATAGTAAAAAAAAAGGTTATTGAAACCACACTACTTGATATTTTTAGCAAAATTAATACGTCATAATTTAATATTTCGCGATACAAAATATGTGGCGCATCCAAAGTAGGGCATCGAGCCCGGGTTTACCCGGTCCGGAAAAACCCGGGTTTTCCCGGTTTTGAGGATTACAAAAAAACTCGGGTTTTTCGGGTAATTTTTAATACTTTTCTTTTTGTTATTTATTAAGTATAAGCCACTTCCAATGCAATATTAAATAGAATAAAAACACGCTTTGATAAATTATTACGTAAATAGAAGCTTAGTTGCTACCAAGAAAACAAGCATTTTGTCATTTTGTTTAGTCGTCCACTTTGACAAATGAAGAGGAATTGAACAGTGAGTTAAGTCGAGCTGTTGATACTTCTAATACTGCTCACACTGCTACTGCTGAAACTAGGTCAGCAGGTCCTTTAGACTCAGACGATTTGTTTTCTACTGTGAGGGTAGAAATGGCACTCTTCGAGAATTGCGGTACACGACAGCGACGGGCGGCGTTACCTATCGCTGGCAAATGAACATTTAAAAACCTATATATACTATATATGACATTACAATTACATACAAACATAGATAAATAGGTACAAACAAATAAATTAATAATAAACATATAAGCATATTACACTACCTTATACTAACTATAACAAGAAAACGCCGTCCAACTCGCAGCCGCGTGGCATAGTACCGAGAACCCTGGCGCTGTTGCCCCGCTGAATACATGATGACTCAGCCGCTGGGCAAGATAGGCACCAGCTCTCAGGTCTCCTAAGGCGTGGACCAGTCTTGTGGAAATATCTTTCATAAACTTTTTTGTGTCAGACGACCAAGGGCCCATTGTCTCTACTGCAAGCGCTGCAAACTCGTGGCTTACTGAGAGCGACGCATATTTGCGGCGCTTGAGGAATTGAGCTTGCTCCGCCGTGGCTCCAGCTCTTGAGGACGTACCACGTATATTGAAAGGACCTAAGGTGTCTACACAGATTGCATCCCATACCAAGGTACGCCCCAAGCACCAGGGCACTAACGTCGCACCATCGGGTCTTTTACCATCATCCCTGAATAAACCACAAGGTTCCAGAGATGATGTGATCGAAACAGTGCCGAGGGCATGCTTGACTAAATCGTTCATAGCACCATGCCGATAGGCGCGACCGGCGCTCTTAACGCAAGTGAACCCATGGCGTCAGATCTGGTCCAAATCTTTGCCACACGGACAGTGATGAGGTTCGCACAGCTTAGCACCCAAGCGTAAGCAAATGGAGATGCGAAGGGTAGCGGGATCGAGGATGGTGCCTAGGTTGTGGGAGGGAAGAGCGTGGAGCCAATGTCCGAATTCTTTTTCCGAGACTGCTAGCAGTCGGGCTCGGTCCGTATCATCCGGACAAGCAGCCAGCAGCTCTGCGTGAGCTGCAATGAGAGCTGGTGACTCCCAAGCGCTCTGGTGTTTCAGATCCAAGGGACAATCCTCTTCCGGGAATGAAGCACTCCACGCAGATCTGGCATCCGACAAGCATGACACCTCTCCGTCAACGAGTGTAGGGCAGTTTAATAACTCGCTGATGAGTGAGAAGGTGCTGTAGGCGGAGGACAGGAAAGCAGGGAGTGCGACACTAGAGGTTGTGCGTAAGCCCAGCCCACCATATCTAATTGGAAGATTTTGTGAATTGTACTTTTTAATACCGCATCAATAGATTTTTTATCAAAGGAAACTTCCAAAGAGGGGAACAGCGTAGGATGTACAAGAATTTTGGAGTGAATAGACAAAGCCGAAGTATGTAAAAAGCTATGTGTGGCTTCAACCCATGGAGCCGTGGTGCAAATTTGCTGAAATTATCTAATTTTGAGTTTACTAGCGAGGGGATTGCCTCCTCAAAGGGGCTCCCAATAGGTTTAAAGACGCCTTTGTTTGTACTGATTTTGAATATTAAAACTGTTTAAGAAATTTGGAAAGTACAATTTCATTAATTCTAATCCTCCCTCAATCTTTACATTTTGTACTCATTGTAGAAAATCGATATATAAACACAGATTCTTGTATTTATAAAAATTATGTCAAAAAGATCGAAAAGCTCGAAAAACCGGTCTACCCGGGTTTTGATCACTCTTAGACCCGAAAACCCGGGTTTCCAAAATTGAACCGAGTTTCGATGCCCTAATCCAAAGCACGCGCCAAGAATCGAACTGACGACTCACTAAGATCCGGAATTGAGTCGCACCTGAGTTTATTGTATAACTACTGATAATAATTACAAACGAAAATATTGATACCACTTAATTGATATTAATTTCTCAAGCCCCGAGTTATGAGACACAATAGTTATTTGTTATGCAAGGCTGGAAAGTTGGTTTCCTCTATTGAATCCTGAGCGAAGCAAGGATTTCAAAGGTACAAGACGCTAAAAACTTTTCTGCTGAGCGCAACACACAATCTTTCACCTTACAACAGCGAGGAACATTTTCGCACATTTCGAACAGTAGTTTTCGCGGTCAACTTAAGGTAAAAAAATCTTTAAACAGAAAGTTTAATCTAAATATACGTTATTCTCGTTGTTATAATGATAGCAAAAACTAAAATAATAAAAAAAGGGAATATTTAAAGCTAATTCAAATTTATTAAAAGTAGGTAGTGGTTACTTTTAGGTAACAATAAAAACGATCCGGTAAATGTTGTCATTGACATGAGGTACAAGACAAAGACAATTTAAAAATAAAGGTTTATGTCACGTTCCGAAATCCAATCATAGGTTGTGAAATCTCACCCAGCCTAATATAAAATTCTTTTAGCAAATAGTTTAATCTTATTGTTATTTTTTTTATGATTCAATGAATTAAAATAATATAATAAAACCAAAGCGGAGTATAATAATTAATTTAAAGCTATTTAAAATAAGAATGAAATGTAACCAAAAATTCAATAGCGCGATTCGGAACGCATTTTGACATATTTTTAGGTATTAAATCAAAAAAAGTACTTTGCCGCGCTAGGCCGCAAAAAGCGGAGAAACTGATTGATAAAACCTCCTTTTCAGAGCGTGTGAGGTGAAATAGATATGCCATTGTTCTCTAAACACCGGTGTCCTGCTAGCGAATTACGAATTAATACATTTAATGATAAATGGACTTCTAAGTCCGTCTGGCTAGCTAACCCATCTTATTGTATTGCAGCGTTGTCCTGCTTCATCAGTTAAGAGATATGATAGCCAGTTTCTCAGTAGTTAAGGATACCAGATGAAGCGCGATTCCATCTTCAGACTTATCATAACTTTGTTTTAAAGACTAGGATACTTAGCCTTCAGCATACCTGATGTTAAGTATTGTTAAGGCTGAAGACGGAAGCGAGCCTCTCCCGCAATCCTCAATCACTGAGGAACTATTTTCTCTAACTTTCGGAACACAACAATGCCGAAAACATTATTGTTATGGCGTCAGACTTAGATAAGATGGTGGTAGCAGCCAGGTGGACTTAAATCCTACCACCAACCATAACTTAACATCACTTGGCTGTACTAAGTTGACTGTACAACAAAATCCGCTCTTATTAAGCTATAGGTATTGATCCACTCAAGGTCAGCGTCTAATGATTGGTGTGCTCTCGTTTGTACTTGATAGACACAGACCTATATCGAGATAGACGAAAAGAGCGCTTCAAACTGAATGAGAACCTAGCGTGTCGAATTTTCCGTACCTATGACGTGATGTGTAAATGTTATTGACGAGCTCTTGCAAGAAAACACTGCACAATTAACCATTTTCGTTTCTGAGTGACGCGTGTTTTCATGGCAAAATGGTCTCAAGCGGACTGACTTAGGTCCGAAAACTTTGACCGTGGATCAAACTTTTGGCACGCAAGGGTAGGTACACTTTTACCGTATATTTCGATATAGGTCTGTGTTGATATATCTGCTCCACTAACCTTCACAAACTCTACCGAACATCTGTCTGACTAGAAATGACAGTATCAATTGTCAGCGCGATAATTACTTTTAGCAACCAATGCAGTGAATGAACCAATTTGTTTACGAACTCAGGTCAATGCCCAATGTGGCCACGTTTGGGAAATGAATTGATTCAGTTGACGTTATTTGTATTGTTGTCATGCGGCGATACTTACAGCACGTGCCGAGAATAGGCAATTTAATATCGGTTTTTACTCGTAGGCCTTGATTCTGCTAATTATAAGGTGTTTTGAAGAAAGTAAATTAAAAATGTGATTATTACTTTAACACAAAAAACATAGTATACGAATTTATTAAGGTTTCGTTTAGTGGGTACAGGCCGCGCCAAACTTTATTGCGAGTCCGAAGTTGGTCGCAAGACGCGTCGCAGTAGCGAATTTTGGGTGTCAGCGGGAAGCAGATGGACGTAATGCTGCGCAACTAACTTCGGACTCACAATAACTTTGGCGCGGACTATACTAGCCAGCGTTGCCGGTACTATTACCCGGTATTATTACCCGATTTCGGGTAATTGCGGCCTCAAACGGGTTTTATGCGGGTAAGGGTGGCAGCCGAGTAATTTTGGGTATTTGATTGTCTAAAACAATTGCTTACAAAAAAGTAAAAAAAAATAATTCTATCGTTTTACATTGAGGCGTTTACAGAAATAATAACTAGATTCTCTTTTGAAGACCCCCTTTATGCATGCATAGACATAGTAAATCCCAACATTGCACAAAGGTACCTAAATAAGGACTTGAAGAAAAACATTTTAGAGCTATTTCCACTATCACCTGAGTTATTGCAGTATAGTCTTAGGGGGTGTAAACCCCCATCCCCCCCCCCCGGGTATTTTCGGGTAATTTTACATTGAGTTGCGGACTATTTCTTGTTTGACTGCCGGCAACCACTGATACTAGCGGCCGCTTGCGGTTTAACCCGCGTGGTTCCCTATCCCGTAGGAAAATCAAACGATCCTTTCGTAGTGCTCGCCTACATCGTTAAAGGATCCTGTATGCAAAATTTCAGCTAAATCGATTCAGCCGTTTGGGCTGTGCGTTGTCCTGTCAGTCACGGTATTGTTTTAATAGTATTGAAGATAGATTAGCTACATCCAGCATGCGTTGCAATGTCACGTAAAGAATAAAAAATATCTTTTTTGGGCAAGGCACCTTTGCAGGCAACCCCAGAATACCCCACAAAATTTTCATTATAATCGGGTTTAATGGTTTCAGAACGCATAGAAGACAAACATACAAACATAGATTTTTATTCATATCCCTCAAATGTGTAGTTATAAAACAGCAACGGCCGGCAAGGGTGTATCAGGTTACAGGGATTATTTTTCCGGCGTATCTATTGCCACTTCGTCAATTTTTCTCGAGATCCACAATAGATGAAGAAAATCTAATGACTGTTTTATTGTCTTTAGAAAGACATTAGCCATCTGATGAAGTAGGTTCTATGCATAATTGTTATTTATTCAATTGTAAAAAAGTCTGTTCTAATAAAAATTTCAGAAAGTGTTCCGTTGCAATGCGAGCGTACATATTTGACGGCTAATTGCGAGTCTTTCGCATTGCGACCGTACCCATTTGAGAGGATAAATGTAATCTATTTAAATTTTTATTTTTAACTGACAGTCGATTTAAGTTTTTTTTATTGCAAAACAAAAAATCAAAAACTCATCTGGATTCGGTTATACAAATTAAACATAAAGTTTAAATGCAATAACATTTAAAAAGATGACACTCAGCATACAACCACACAATTAAAGTTTTTTTTTTCCCAATACTGTCGTCGTAAGAAACTCGCGTAAGCACTTAAGATTTTAGGTCAACACTTTAAAAATCTATTGTTCATAATATTATTTAAAGAAAAACAAAGCACTTTACGGCACTATTTCATTCAAAATAAAAAAAAAGTATTCTCGTAGCAAATGTTCGTAGTAAATTCGTAGCACTGACAAAATGAGTGTAGCATACACAAATTATTGCAGTAACTTTAACGTACTACTTTAGTTTTGCGTAGGATAAGGGGCACACTGCAACACGAAGCAGAGTGAAACACGAAGCAGAGTGAAACACGCGCAATAGCTCTATCCTTTTCTAAAATTTAGATTGTTTTTATCGACAGCATAATAAAAGGCGCAAACGCCCATATTAATTCAGTTAACGTAATGAAATTGATTAAGTCGCTCTTTAAAATTTTTGGAAAATCGGTTTTTCGACATACATTTCTTTAAAATTTTCGTGCAATTTTTTCCGATTTAAGCAAAACTGTACCTACCTAGCTAGTAACATTACCGTATATTAAGTTTTGAATTGGTGATATATTATTATTATTAAAGAGCAAAACATAACCTATAAATGTAGGTAATCTAAGCTTTTAACGATTTTTGTTTTAATGAAATCGGGTGAGGGGCACAGTGGAACATGATCCACTTTAACTGATATTTTTTTCACTTGAAATAGTATTGTAAGGGCCGCGGCCGTGGTGAGGTTTTTGTCCAACAGTTAGCCTATGTAGGGTGCAAATAATAATAGATATTTATTGTTGTGTTTTTATTTCAAAAAGTCCTAAAATGGTTAAAAACCCCAGAAGGAAGTTATTTGGTTTCATATTCCTTAAAATATTGCCACGTACCTACGTGGCTAACTAAACGGCAGGTTTATTTATTATTTTTTAGATTAATTACGTATATTCTACTGTGCTCCTAGCGTTATTCCACTCAACCCCAAACCTGGGGCACAGTGGAACAAATTCTATTCTCGGAAAAGTGACAATAATTATTATATATTTTTAACCGACTTCAAAAAAAGGAGGAGGTTCTCAAGTCGACTGTATTTTTTTTATTTTATTTTTTTTAATGTATGTTCCACCATAACTTCGCCAGTTGTTAACAGATTTTTATAATTCTTTTTTTATCTGGAAGAAAATGGTTTATGTGTGGTCCCATATAATTTTTACGAAGATCTGGCTAGTATTTTTTCATAATCCTGAAAAATATCAATCACCTTTTGGCAAGTAGTCGTATACCTAGATGACATCATTGTTGTGTATGGGCTGATTTTTAGTGTAAGTAACGGCACATAATGTAACAAAAAAATCTGAAATAAAAACATTTTATAAAAAAAAAACAAACCGACTTCAAAAAGTAAAAAATAAAACTTTTGGAGTCAAATAAAATAAAATTTATTTTAATTATAATTATATAAAAGTTGAATTTTCAAAAAATCTAAATCTGTTTTTCGTTTCACCTTATCATTTTATCACAACAAGATGTCAGCGAAATTTTGTTTTATTATTTTTTAAAGTATTTGGTTGAACCATTTTGGAAATAAAAAAATTGCAGATATTTTTTATCCCGTTTCTTTTCTACCTCAATTTTGTTGATTTGGTCTTTCTTTCGAGCCATCTTCAAGACTGCTGCTTTTTCTGTGGTTCAAAACAAATAAATCCACGTTACGTATCCTTTGACGATGTTATAAATAGCATTTCAATGTCCGTGGTCACTAAGAGACTCGACGTATTGAACAACAGTGCGAGAGAAGGAAAACTTGAAACAAACCCTCTACCAACCCGCCTGGCCAGCGTGGTAGCAGTAGGTTAACCTCCTATGAACGCCACAATAGGCGTGAGCTAGGAGAAGCCTATGTCCAGCAGTGGACGTCTACAGGCTGATGATGTATGTCCGTGGTCATACCTATTGCATCATTTTTATGCGCCAATCTGCACCAGCCCGATTTTGTTCTGAAGTTAGTTCGTGTGGGATGCAGCGACGAAAAACTTTCTAATATTATATGTAAAAGTTTTTGAATTTGTCTCCTACGAGTCCCAAATGTTTATGAAACATCCCATATGTGATTCATCTGTTTTCTTCAATAAGCCGGTTATTGAAGAAAACAGATGGACAGTCACAATGGAGGTCGTCTTCACAACTTTCGGCATTAAGTGAAACAAGTCCTCAACTAAATTCAGCTAGCCACTGTTTAAGTGGAGATAAGGTGCTTCCCACCCAAAAGCATTTTACAGTCTTGTGGCACAATCTTGTGGAGAGAGACACCTTTAAAATCATATAAAATTATCTGGATTGTAAATATATACTATAGCGAAGTAATTATTTCCTGCACGTCTCGTATCTTTATGATCTTGATTGTACAAAAAATAGTAAATAACCTAAGCTATTTTATACCGTTTTGAAATCCCTGAATTAAAAATAGTTTAAGCTTGGTCGTGTTACAAAGTGATTCTTTCCAGCACGACCTCCCGGTTGACCAGTAAAGTTTTATTTAAGAAACGGTTTCACGGAAAGTACTAAGGTTAAAGACATAATTTATTATTCAAATAAAATATCTGTTAGTGTTCTATTATTTGTGATATAAACATTTTCTATATATCTACTACTTGTTTTAAATAAAACTCCCTATAAAAACTCTACTGATCAACCGGGAAGTTCGCCGATACTATATCTGATACCGATACTGTACCTAGGAAATTCCTAAATATGTAGGTGTAAAAAATAGTAAATATCCTAAGTTATTGATAAATATTAAACAAGAAAATATACTAGATAAAAGCAACTAGTCTCATGTCGCCCTGACGGGATTCGAACCCGCATCCTTGGGAGTCCGGCCCAATGCACTGTCCAATTATGCTACAGAGACCTATGAGGACACGTCGAATTTTTCTAGTATATTCACCGTCCTACGGTGTTGGCCACCGTCGCTTCATCAATGAGAGAAATATCCTCGCATTCGAAAGAAACATCTTTACAGATGTTTGACTATCGATTAAGATGAAACAGCCATCTAATTATAACTTTTTAATTTTGCATTTTACAATGCTTTTTTTATGTGATAAATATTAAACAAGAAAATATACTAGAAAAAAGCAACTAGTCTCATGTCGCCCTGACGGGATTCGAACCCGCATCCTTGGGAGTCCGGCCCAATGCACTTGGGCATTTTTAATGCATTGTAAAATGCAAAATTAAAAAGTTATATATTGTATATTGTTTTGAAATGCAAGATTCGTTCCAGCACGACCAGTGTAAGATCT
Source organism: Chrysoteuchia culmella (assembly GCA_910589605.1). Taxonomy (NCBI): domain Eukaryota; kingdom Metazoa; phylum Arthropoda; class Insecta; order Lepidoptera; family Crambidae; genus Chrysoteuchia; species Chrysoteuchia culmella. Next base: position 4,610,170 of record OU342654.1, on the reverse strand, counting down.
AGTAGGTAAACATTTTTAAAACAGGGCAAATAAATAGGAGAAAATCTAAGCTATTTTTGTTTGGACCCGTTTGACCTGACCTTTGCCGACCAAACAGGTCGTCAAAGGTTCTAATGCGATTCTTTTTCTATTTGTATAATGAATAAAAGCACTTCTAGCAATTCAGCAAACTGCATGAAATTAACACGTCATATTATCACAGTATTGGACAATATATAATCACTGTTACTTTTTTTTACCTTCATCACAAAATCAAATAACTGCAATGAAAAGAAATGTGAAATTGATAACATCAATTTTACATTTCTTTTCATTGCGATTTCATGAAAGAAACCTTTCATAACCGACGTCAAAAAGGAGGTAATCACTCACCCATATCGGTGACGGGGTTGTGGTTCGCGCGGCCCGCCCGCGCTTGAGAATGCGCCAGCCTCCTTACAGGCTTCCGTTAAATATGCGCACGCGACGACACTATTTTGGAGCCATCTCTATGAGACAGGGAACTTCAACTAGGGGTCGATTCTCGGGCTGCGACATATTGAATTTAATATCTTTCTAACTTTAAAAATAAAATCTCTATTACTGATAAAATGTTTTAGTCTTGACGATCTTTGACAAACGTATTAATGTTTAAGATTGTTTCTAAAACAATTTTAATAGAGATTTGTAGCTCTAGAATATATACATCCAACCTAGCAATTGTGATGAAAGATCGAAATTGTTTTTTTTGTGTCACGCACTACATAAAAGTATGTGGAATAGCATTTGGAATATACACTAAATAATTTAGGCAAATATGTAAGATAGTAAAATATTTTCAAAACCTTTCCATGGGAATGCTATGTGTATCGAAATAAAATCTTATTCCCTTTCATGAAAAGGAATAAAATTTTATTCCAATACACAGCAGCAGCGGTCCCCATACATAGCCAGTTGAGCGCCCCATTTCCATTCAATATTTAGGACGCGATCTAATGTAGGTATATTTGGAGTGTGCCGATCGCGATCATAAGCACCAATTCTTAAACAAATGGCTACTTTTAGGTGTCGCAGGTCAAATGGCGCATGTAACGCATATCATCATTATGGACCGTTGATACTCCTTGGTAACTGTTGTGATACCTAAATTATAGGTTCATTTTTTAATTCAACACACCTTTTTTTGAGTGAAGTGATTCTGGGCTCACCTAGAACACCTGACCTTCCCGTCCTGGAGCTGCATGGTGTTGAGCATCCTATCCCTCGCCTACCCCGCGATCCCGCTGAGCCTATTTAATTCAATTCGTTTATTTGTCTAATCACAGGTAACAAAGAGCCTATAGTCAACATTCCTGGGACCCAATTCTGCTAATGCTAAGGCACAAATGTATTTCAATGGTGTTTCAATGGCAGTCCTGTTTTATACAGTTCTTATTACAACAGTGTAAATAAACACTACTATTGAAAAACCATTGAGAGAACATTTTGAAAAAAATTTAGCAGAATTGACCCCCTGTTTAAATTTGTTACAAAATTTTTTTTGAACTCTGCTAAAATGTATGAAACAGTTGCTTTTTTGTCGCGATTTCAGTGTTGCTATAGTTAAATGTAAAGACAAAAAACGTGTAGTAGCTTCCTAATTCTTGTCACAAGAATACAGATGTTTCATAGAAACCCATAGTGCAAATATAGCAAAGGTTAACAATGGTCGGTTTCTAGCGGGTAAGACAAGACGTCCGCCCTAATTTTCGCCTCAGCGCATTCTTATTAATTGCGATACCAATGCAATTGAATGAAGTGTGGACTGAATAGACCGGTTATAGGTTGTCCTACTTCGATTGATAGTCAAATATTGACTATATTACCTAGATAATTAGCAATTGTTTTTTTTTCTACAGCAAGAAAGCGCTAAGCCTTCATCATACCTGATGTTACGCAATAATAAGACTGGAGGTTGAATCGCGCTTCTTCCGGATTCCGGAATCCTGAGCAACTGAGGAACTGGGTATCAAACCACTAAAAGCCGGATACAATATTGTTGCTATGACATTTGAAGACAAACTCAAATAAGACAGTAGAAGCTTTCCAGACGGACCTTAAACGAGTCCTTCCATCAACCAAACCAAATGTTAAGTGTAAATGTAATATGAAAAAAAAACAAGAAATACAAAGAAAAATAAGGCTATAAAATCTTTATTACGCAGTCTAGTGCCTCAATAAAAGGGATATACATATACGTATTTATTAAGCTGTGGCTTCAATAAGCAAAGAAATCTCGTGAAAGTTCGTAAATCCTGTGACATATAAGTCTGAGCCCTTTCAAGCTTCAGTACAGTTTATTGCACACGTTTGAAGATTTTTTTATAATATCTCTATCATACCAACTTTATTTCAAAATAAACTTGTTTGTATCGTCATTAGCCATTTTTAATGTCCCCACTGCTGGGGTTGGCCTTAATTATAGATGGATAAGGAGAACGGGCCATGACCCACCACGCGGGTCTAATGCGGATTGGTGCGTTTTAACGACTGCTTATGCAGCCGGGACCAACGGCTTAACTTGCCTTTCGAAGCACGGAGGAGCTCAGGATAGTAATTTTTTGGTTACCCATCCCGTGACCGACCATTGCGAAAGTTGCTTAACTTCAACAATCGCAGGCCGACCGCGAGAACCACTGCGCCACGGGCTCCTCTACACTTATATACAAACTTGTTTGTATACTGTTGTGGGGAGGAGCTTGGCGACGGAGTGGCTCGCGCTCTCGGCTTGCGGCTTTCGCACTGGTCGATCACAGGATGGGTGATCAAAATTTTGTTATCTCGAGCTCCGCCGTGCTTTGGAAGGCACGGCCTTTTGGTCCCGGCTGTATTTGCAGTCGTTGAAACCCACCAATCCGCGTTGGGCCAGCGTGGTGGGTCATTAAGGTAGCAGATGACGACGATGTGGTACAAACGACAAAATCTTAAACCAGACAAAAACAGTAAGTACCTTACCTACTTCACTCAAAAGCGATAAATAACTTAATTAGTTTTCCTATATAATATCTATAAGATGACTATACCTATTTAGATATTTACAACTTAATACCTAATACTTTATGATAGTCATTTTTATCTATTTAAATATTTATAAAATATCTCTTATTTTTGAAGTCGGTGCCAGCCAAACCAATTAATACCAATAAGTGTAATGAACAATACTGACCGACACTAAAATTGACGCTCCACGGGCACTCCAAACAACACAACAGACTACACGTTACCTAGGCTGGCACCGACTCCAAAAATAATCTATCAATAAAGCATCACGTTAGCCCTACATACTACTAAGTAGTTTCCATCGACCAATTGCAGTACTGGCCCCCAACTCCTAACCGTTAAGGAGTTCTGTAGCTTCACAATCAGCACAGCAGCATCAGATGTTGTTTCAAGCATACCTCACAAGCATCACGTTAGCCCTACATACTGCTAAGTAGTTTCCATCGACCAATTGCAGTACTGGCCCCCAACTCCTAACCGTTAAGGAGTTCTGTAGCTTCACCATCAGCACAGCAGCATCAGATGTTGTTTCAAGCATACCTCACAAGCATCACGTTAGCCCTACATGAATGAGGGGGAGCATATTTTTGTTGACACAATTTTATAAAAGTGTTGTAAATAAAAACAAATATCGAAAAGCTCCTACAGAACCGTTATATACATTCGTACTACATGTGTTGCAAAGCTATATTAATTTAATTAAGGGAAAAGCACTTAAGGGTACAGCTCCTAATTGTTTGACATTCTGGAGATGCTTTACTTTAGCAGTACAACCTTTGACGTGACGAGAACCACCTGTGAAGAAGTATTATTTTTAACCTACTTAAAAATAGAAGGAGGTTCTCATTTGTCCTTTGTTGTTTATTATGTACGGGATTCTTCTACAGTGTGTACAACAATGTATTACAGTAAGTACTTTATAATGGTGAAAAAACTAATGTAAACTACAAATATCAAAAACATTGTTTAGTTTAGGAATTCTTGTTTTCGTTCGTGTACAATAGAGCATGATAGTTTTTTTTTTAAATTACACGTCCCTAATTGATTGTAATAAAACGGAAAAGTAACATTAACACTAGGAGTGCCGAAAATTATGACCCCCCTAGAACCACCGCCCGTGCCAATTTTGTCCTACTACATTTAAAGCAACGTTTATTAGTATAAAGTATGACATTATGATTAAAACAATTTGTAAATTGCTTGAAACATGCTTATGTAACTAACAAATAGTGTTTTAACCATAATTTCATACTTTATACTAATGAACGTTGCTTTAAATGTATAAAATATATAATAATGGACAAAATTGGCATGAGCGGCGGTTCTAGGGGGGTCGTAATTTTCGGCACTCCTAGGTTAATGTTACTTTTCCGTTTTATTACAATCAAATTGGTAAGTAGTCATTTATTTAAATTATACGGGAGTAAATTATTAAAGTAAGGTTTTCCTCTTAAAACAAAATACCAATTTATGAATTGATTGGAGAGTTTTCTAAGCTAAGCGATGTGCAAATTGATTGATCGAAACCACGCACACATGATTTCTATACCCCCGCAAACTGACGGGACAAAAATGACCCAGCGGCAGTTCTAGGTGAAAAGCTTTTTTTAAATTACATTGTTTTTATTACACACAGAACATCTGAAATATAATACATTTTTAAAAGTAAAAACAATTTTACGGTTCAACGTAAAAAAAAATAAAAAATTAGAGACTATCTTTGCGGGTGGGACAAAAATGGGACGGCTGCGGGCGCCTCTAGTGTGAAATAAACAAAGTTCGCGTTTTAATAATTACCATAAAAAAAAAATTGTCGCATTCAATTATCTTAACTTAAATTTACTTAAATTATCAAAGAGTAGGTCAGATGACATTGCTGGCAACTCAAACGGTGTGCCTATTTTTTCGTAAACCATTCTATTTATATTTGTAAGTTTAGTTCGAAAACCATTATGTACATACTTTTTAAAATCTTCATTAAATCGGCGGCAATTAAATCACATCGTTCTATTTGCAAATAATCTTGTCACATATAGGGTGGCTAATGTAATAACCGATGATCAAAAGGCAATTTCTATCAATTTCAACAATCATAAAGTTATAGATGCGTTGTCACTACCGTGTCGTCCTTCAAAGGGCGTGGACATATAATTAATTGGCCCTAATGTTACTAGCAATTCAGTTCACTACCAAGATGCAATGCTAGATGATTAATCAGGGAATGACGTCACTGCTTTGATTCGTTAATATTTAGGTCTTGCGAGATATTAGGTCTGTCTGTTACTGAGCGAAGCGAGCTATTTAGGTTTTAATTTATGCAGAAAGTGTGGTTACGCATATTGCTTTGAAGTAAGTAAATAAACAAAAACTAAAATACCGTTTGTCACAATAGTTAGTGTCAATATGATTTACATCAAAACATCTCTTGTCTTTTGTTTTTTTTTCTTAGCATAAATAAAATCGACTCTCAAATTATATTAATCAATTTGGAATTTGGAATTTGAATGTACACAATAAGATTTAAAAACGCGTAGCGCTTAAAATCAAGCGCGGTCACCAGAGACCGCTCAGTGGTAATTGGAATAATAAAAAAAAATTACAACTGTCGCTATTTTAATTATTTGAAGTCGATAATTTTTTTGGATCTTTAACTCTAAACCCGCTGAAAAGCACAACGTTACTTGCCTGAATTGCACAAATACCTAATTAACAATACAGCAAGTTATTTTATGTGAAAATGTAGGTATTTCTTTACGTCCAACATGACCACACGTTTTTTATTTTTTATTATTTTCATTTTCGCGAGAACCGGGTGTCTGACTCGCCGGGTATGAAAAAATATTTCTCTGATGTGAAACACAAATAATTTTGGTAAACTCAAATAAAATAAAAAATAAATAAAAAAAACATGTCCACATGTTTCTTTACACTAATAGGCCATCAATCTTTAGCATTGTCATTTAATGACAGCGAAAGCCATAATTTTCAATTAACTAAACTGACGACACATTTTCAGTCGTTCAATAAACGGTACGGTAATAACTATTACTGCGTGCTCCTTAGGCCGACAAGCAAGAGGGTATGATTAGGTATACATATAGACATTGTTATCGAATTGTATTAATCTAAAAAACTAATAAAACAATACCGTACTGACTGATAGATGATGCACAGCCCAAACGGCTGAACCGATTTAGCTTTAATTTTGCATACAGGATCCTCTAACGATGTAGGCGAGCAATGAAAAAAGTTTTTTTTACATTCCTACAGGATAGGTGATCACTACTGAAAAATAAATAAATAAAGAAAAAATTAAGATTTATAAAATAAAATGCAATACAACATTTTATACGGCAAATAATAATCATTAGATTTTTTTTTAATTGTACATGTCTTGCATCCATACTTTGACATCCATAATGTTATGATAAATTTTAATTATTCGCAATTTGGCATGTTAAGAATTTATATGGTCCCTTTTAAATTAATGTGTAATTTTTGAATCTATACTAATATTATAAAGAAGAGTTTGTTTGTTTGAACGCGCTAATCTCAGGAACTACTGGACCGATTTAGAAAATTCTACCATTAGAAAGCTACATTTCTCCCGAGTGACATAGGCTATACTTTATCCCGATATTCCTACGGGAACGGGCAACACGCGGGTAAAACCGCGAGGATCCGCTAGTTTTTTTATAATTTGCATGCCACCGTTGTTGGCTGAATGGGAGGAGCCTTATTATAAAATAACAACTATAATGTACCTCAGTTAAATGAAAATAAAAGTAAAAAGTTAAGATACACAAAAGACTTCGGGCCGATTGGGCTTGGGCCTAAAGAAGTCGGAGCGTAGCTGGCAGCGCCTGCTGACGGTTCATTATGCACGTACCAATACGAAACGAATGAACTTCAACTTGGACAACGCTGCCAGGGTACGCTCTGACTTCTAAATTTGACACAATAGGCCCCACGATCGGGTGGAACAAGTAATATTTTTTATGATCGACGGGGAGACTCTTAGCCTTCATCATACCTGCTAGATGATTATCTAACTCTGTTGCTAACAGATTTTGATTGAAATTGATTGAAAGTGTAGTTACATTGCTGTTTTAGTAAGATAGCTGTCACATTGATTTTTACTAAAGCAGCAATGTGACTGCACTATCAATCAAACGTTGATAGAAACAAGTTACATAATCAGGGGGCAGATGTTACGTATTGATAAGGCTGAAGATGGAAACGAGCTTCTCACGGAATCTTCAATCACTGAGGAGCTGGCTATCTTATCTCTCACTGCCTGATCACACAAATGCTAAAAACATTGTTGTTATGGCGTCAGACTCAGATAAGATGGTGGTAGCTAGCCAGGCGGACTTACAACAAGTCCTACCACCAACCAAACCAAAGACAATATGTACCCCCGCTAGGAATCGAACCCGGGACCACTGGGTCTGATACCGGTGGTTGTACCACTAGACCACAGAGTCGGTAAAAAATAATGATGATTCTCAAACATTTTTTAATTTTTTTTTTATCAGTTATTTAAACATAGTTCGGTTTTAACTATGACTGTGCATCACCAAGTTTCCCTCTACGTGTCGATAAACCTATTGCTCCACATAATTTAAATAATAGCTCGTTTCTTCATCGCAAATTTGTGAATACTATTTATAGTGCCACGTGTATAACAATCATAGAGAGTGTAGTTCGTTGACATCGTAACGGAGATTTTTAAATATTTCGGACGACAGATTGCTCCAATAAAATTAAATAAGATCGCAAATGTATTCATTACTAAACAAACAGTGGACACATTAATCTGTAACAATGAAGTAGGTCATTGCTGTTACTATGACTAAACTCTATATCTAGCAAGTGTATTTTAGAGTGCGGAGGAAAGAATGAATATAAGGAGCACAGCCTCTGAAGTCAAGATAGAGCCATAGAAGACGTTGTTTGTAGGCGTTTATCACGGAAATAATTATATTTTTAACCTACACTCGCGGACAAATAAAGCGAGTCACTCCGTTATTTTCATACAAACGTGCTCAGTTTACAGTCTCATTATTTAAAAAGTAGCAACAGTCATGTAAAAATTATATTTTTACATGACTGTTGCATTTTTGGTTGTATCGAACAAAGTATGATGATGATAAGTTACTCACCGTAAGGTACGTACCTAATATTGTAATGGCTAGTTTTCTGCTACTTTGGTGTTGCTTGTGATCTTATCTGACACAATTTTTCTGTTTTCATTCACTTTTGTAATGATAAGTAAATTGTATGTAAGTTATTTGTTAAATTGTATTTTATAATTATTAATTTTTTTTTTTGCTTTTTCTCTCGTGGTGATATGTTGTTGTTTTGTTTTGCATGTACTGTACTTTGTTTTTTAGTTACCCCAAGTCTGATTTTGTTTTGTTTTTGTTCATTTTGTTTCGTTAGGCTTCACAAATTTTAAAGTTATGTTTGTTTGGTTTGCTTGTTGTTGTGCCACAGATGATTGACAATATTGTTACCTACCCTTACCAATTACCATAGACCGATCACACAGACTAGAATACTTTCATAGAATATTGTATCATGTTGGTGCCCCTGTGTGATCTGTTAAATAGGCTGATAGGTTGATTTTAATTTTATTTAGTTTTTTATTTATGTATGTAATTTTTTTTTGCTGTGCCGGTTAGCATGGCTCTCAGCCCCGACGGAAGACCAGCGCTGGCCAAAAAGCCAAGCATTATGCTGAGTCGGTACCGATTTGGGACAATCCTGTGCCTTTTTTGCATTATTTTTATGTACCATTATCGTGTTTGTCTCAAATAAATATAATTTTCTTTCTTTCTTTCTTTCTATATGTCGAATCCTCGACTTACGAGGTTCTGCCCGCGACCTCGTCCACGTAGACATTCGGAAAATCCGTAGGTAAGGTTTTACCGGGATAAAAACTTTCCTTATTTTAATCTACTCTCTCGGACAAATAAAGCGAGCCACTGCGTTATTATCATACAAACATGCTTACTTCGCGGTCTAATAATAAAAAAGTATGTATAATTCTACAAAGATTAGTGTGTCGATGGCGAGGTTAAATACCTATTTAGCTTTTAAAACAACTGGAAAAATCTTAATTTCTTAACTTTTACTGAAAAAGGTTAATTTTATTCCATTTATAGTAGTAGCAAACCGGATTGGGTACAGTTTTTTTAAATTTGCACAAAGCTAAAGGTTTTCTTGAACTTTTGGGACATTTATTTGAAAGCCGAGGATTCGACATATAATTTTTTGCACAACTGTTGCCACTTTTTTAATAATAAGACTGTAAAGTGAGCATTTTTGTATGAAAATAACGTAGTGGCTCGCTTTATTTGTCCGCGAGTGTAGGATCAAATTATAAAATTTCCGTGATAAACGCCTACAGCGTCTTCTATGACTCTATCTTGACTTCGCCCCCCTAGCATGAATAACTCGCGATATGATATACCGCATCATGCTGTCTTGATTACTCCGCTACGATGTGTGCGGGACAGTGACACGTTATCGAGTTATCGTGTCGATAAAAGTCGCTCATGCCAGGCCTACAGAGCCAAACTTCTTATCATAGCTGTGCTCTATGACTCATGAGAGGGTCATCCTCTCATAACAAAAGGGGGTAAAACACTACCCCTTAGTCTTAGACCTTTTTTATGAACGACGTGGAGACTCTTAGCCTTCATCATACCTGATGTTAAGTATTGATAAGGCTGCAGATGAAAGCAAGCCTCTCCCGGAATACTCAATCACTGAGGAACTCTGTAACTGCCGGAACACAACAATTCTGAAAACATTGTTGTTATGGCTGTTGTTATTAATTACTGCGTCTTTATAAAGCAATTGCATACGATGACGCACAATGAATTCATTTCTGTTGAAAGGCATTAAGTACATTCATATTTTTATTCTCCAATATTCATGATTTATAATTATTGTGGAGATTGCCCCATTTATATTTGTAGGTATTTGAAAATTAACATGGTAGTTAAAATGAATAAGGAATTGCAATGCTTTAGTTACTAAGCAATTTACGAAGTTTGTAATGTTTTTTTTTATTATACGAAGTCAATCGCCGATAATAAGTACCTAGCTCTTTTTAAGACGCTATACGGCAAAAGAAGATACTTTTTGTTATAAAACTATAGGGCGGTTAGAGATGTTACCAATCTGGTAATAATATATATATTTCTTCATACCTTTTCCTAGATTTGTAAAGTTTCAGAAACACGATTTTGCCACGCACTTTTCTCTTCGAAAAGACCCCAAAAAATTCAAGATTATTCTCAAGTGGTGTTACATATACTACTGACAATTAATTAGTGGACACCAATAATATTTAGAATCGCATAGATTATTTTTTTTATCGCTATAGTTTACAATACGCTATAAGTAATAAAAGTTTTTTTTTCGACGATTCCTTTAAAATAGCCAAGAACCGACTTCGCAAACCGCGCGCTAACAATGCGTACGGCGAGCAGCGAAATTGTAACTAACTACCTTTTTGTGATTTGATCTACATGTAGGTACATAGCTACTTATATTTTTAATTCTCGATAGCTCAGGTAATAAACCTCAGTGGTTGTTTGCATGCTAAGAATAGGTAAAATTATATTGTAATCTTTTTGATATGATATATAAATAAAAAAATGCCTACTAACTTACCATAAAAGTAACAATAAAAAAATACTTGTTTATTTCTCATTTGTAGTGACGTATTTCGCACAACCCATTACGCTACTAATTGCCGACACATTAACTTGGTCCTTATTTGGGAGGGGTAAGGTGCAGAATACTAAGCAGAGTCCTTTGTTGGAACTGCCCTTACTCGAACAGTGGATGCGTGAAAGCCTTTGAGACCTGACGTATGGTAGGTCAGGAAAGTTGAAAAACTTGGTGAAGTTCAGTGAATAAATAAATTATTTATTTTAATTTTTGCAAACTCTCAAAATGTACGGGTGGTTGCTTGAGAGTGTGCAGCATTTTATTGTGGTAAGTTCAAAAAGTTTTTATAAATACTAACGCCCGAAATTAATTACAGATAGGTCTGTAGATATGGATTGCGCTATCTGAGATTGTTGCCTAGGACACTAGACTCGTTGCCTAGCAATCGCCGTTCATTTTGATCATATTAACAAAAATATCCTAGGATGTTTACTAATCTTCTAACTTCTAACTTCCTCAGATAGCTCTATCCATATCTACACATAGGTTACTAATTTCGGTCGTAAGTTTATAACAATAAAAAATATACAAAAATAAAGCCATGTAGTATAATAATACATTAAAGCTAAAGTTTTTATTTGCTTCTTTGAAAGCCCTAAATACCTGAAAATTACAGTATTTTTTTTACTAGAAAAATACTAGAAAGTATCGACTAGTCTTACAAGTTTTACAGGTGGAATTCGAACCCACAACCTTTGAATGTCCAGTCCATCTGTCCTTCCGATGCTTTTACAGAAGTTAAGATTTTTATTTAAAATAGCTTTGTAAATGCAAAATAAACTGGCTGAAAATGGGATTAAAAAGAAACTCAACTCTTGAGAGTCAATGAGAGTAAATCTGTCTACGCAAACAATGTCGCTCGCTAGTGATACAAATAAATCTGTTAGTTATGGGAAAACATAAAAAGGTGCAAGAAAAACATCTTTAATACTTTTCCCAAGTAATAAAACGTAGGTATGTAATACGGAATCAGTTACGACTCGCGGTGCTTTGGAAATTACTTCTTATAAGTAAAATGAGCATGATAATATAAATATTTTTTTATTATGATGATGGGAATGTTTTCGGGTTTTATTACATAGAGCTACATCGTTAAGAAGCAGGAGATTGTAATAAATGTAATTAAAGTACTAATAAGTTTTTGTTATTCAGGGTTTATTATAATACACCAACAACATCGCAGGAATAGATTACGGGTTGTAATTACTACCCGTACCGTCTCCGTCACCGTCTCGGAAAGCTGATAGCATTCATACAATGTAACTATTGTACTTTGTAGCATATTACAAATTCATATTACTAGTTACGTTTTGTCCTGAAAATCTAAAGCTACAGCAGTAAAATAAAACTTTATTTTTGTGCATGCAATATAAATGTAAATACAATACAAGTACACGAAACTAGGAAGGTATCTCCATTGATATCAGGAAAATCTGAACTGTGCAACCCTTCGAGGCTATTTACATAGATATTCAAGAAAAAGGATGAGAGGAAATTTACTAAAGTGAAGCTTGTAAAGATATAAGCTTGCCCTTGGAATAAATATTTAAGTAGGTAATAATATTTCCTCATAAGACAATAATTATTTTTTAAGCAAGACTGGAAAGTTGTGTTTCGCGGCGAGTTACCTCTATTGAAAACTGAGGATGCGAAGGATTCTAAGATTATAATAAGCATCAAAACGATCGGAAAGTGCGATTTTCCACGTTGAAATAGAATGGCAAAACCTCCTTTACCGAACGGGTTAGGTGAAAATAATTTTGTGTATTTACTTGTCCTTTTTTATTTCCCTAACATGTCAAGTTTTAGGCCATAACTGACAAGAGCATTTGATATACGACTTCGGTCAGTTTCGGCAATATGATGACCCTTAGGGCTTGTGCACAATGGAAGTGTAGGTATGTCCTAGATTTTAACTTATCAGATGTTTAATACTGCACTAGTGTGTACTAGGAAAAAACTAAGAATAAAAGGAATAAATAAATTTTACATTTTTTTAAAGAAAAATTGTTAATACTTTATGCATTTTTCAATGCAATTTTTATACTTATGGTTTTTAAGTCTCGGTAGCTCAGCGGTTAGAGAATTGGACCGGATTTCCAAAGGTCGCGGGTTCGATTCCCGTCTGAGAATTTACTTGTGGCCGAGTTAATTTTTTCCAATATTTTCTATTTAAAATTTTCCATTGTTAATACTTACCTATTTTAACAGTACAAATGATAGATTTATCATTGCTTCAACTTGACACCCGCACATACATATAGCTCTTGACCCTTTTACTTAGCCACAAACGGCACAGTCTACTGCATAGATTTAGAATTTTGGTCTACTGTGACACCGGCATGCGGCATCCACCATAGCTACCGAGTCAGTTGATTGAAGAAAAACGTCAAAACATTTTTTTGGTCCGTAGTTTGTATGAAACGCGGTATCTAGTTGTAGCAACGCGGAGAATGATAAATCTATAGTACATTTTTTTTTTACATTAACTTAATAATAAAACGTCGCCACTTTTCGAATTGTTGGAACAGCCTGAAAAACAAATGTAATGAATTGGTTCGTCTAAGATCAAATTATCATCATCTACGATTCGATTTTATTAATTTTCATTTTTTTATAGAATGAACAAGAGAATTGTGTCAAAATTAAAATCCGTAAAAAATATTCAGTTTAATGTAAACTAGCAGCCGCTCGAGGTTTCACATTCGTGGTTCCCGTTCCCGTGGGAATAATGAGATAAAAAGTAGTATAATTATGTTTATTTATTTATTTGTTGTAGGTACACATACAGATTAAAGTCATTACCAAACTTATAATCTATGCTAAATATATGAGACAAGACTTTAATCCAATAATAGCGTACACAGCATGCACAATTATTTTAAACTTATGCGAACCAAAATAATAATAATAAAATTACAAAACTATTTTTTTTTACATTTACAATTTAAATCCAGGCTATCTTTTATCTGTGTGCCAAACATACAAATCGGTATCCAAGTAGTTTTTGCATGAAAGAACAACAAACATACAAACTGGCATAATTTCGCATTTCTAATATTAGTGGGATAAATAAGACTTGGCGGCATTAGCGTAGGAGGTATTATTGTGAAGAGCCCCCAAGTTAATATCTCTAGTCATCAAGCCGAACAGTTGACGGTATGGGATGGAATACCCTACTTATCCGTGATGAGGCATATAATTAACTTTTCACGCCTCTTGCTCGAAAAGTTGGTCATTATAGCGTACCAGAGAGGGAGTAAAATTTAATTTTAATCCCTAGGGCAATAAAGTAATTTGAAAGTGGAATTTGCCGCTATGATTTTTATTTGTGGCATTAGAGTTTGCTTATTTTGCCAAGCCGCTATGTTGCTACCCCTGTTTTATCTACTAAGAAGGCTACATATGTTAGAAAATAATATATGTAAGAAATATTCCCTGCACTTTTTTAAGTTCTCATTTTTGTGTTGTGGCCAAAACATTAAAAAGTGAAAATGAAATAATGGTTGCTCATTCGCGCCTTTTTGAATAGCAGGGGCACCAACATAGCGATAGCAGTAAACGCACTTCAGAGTGCGTGCTTTGCGTTCCGTTAAGGTTACAGAAAAAAAACAAAAAAATAAGACTGACTCGTTTTTCTTTAGTTCGTTTCCTTTCTCAGCTTTTCTTTAGAACTATTTTCTTATTAGAAAATTGTATTGATAACTGTAGTTAATTTTCAATGGATTGTTTGCTTTCTTGCAATCGTAGTGAAAAGTAGAGTGTAATACACGGTGCTAAAAACCTATTATAACTCTGTTTCTATTTACTCCATCGCTGATGCTCGGGAATACCTCGTTACAATAGGAAATTTTAGCCCCTTGTATAACAATCTACTATTTGATGTGTTTAAGCGAGTTGAAAATGGAAAAGTCACGTAGGAGATCAGCGCTACTGAAGAAATAGAGGACACGGAACACATTTAGTAGTGAAAGAAGTGTTACCTCGAAAACAGGTACGTAGAGATGAGAGAGATGAGATGCATGGAGAAATCCAAAATCTTAAGTAGGGTTTTGTGCTAATGGGTGGCAAGTCACCACTGGAGATACGCATGCCAGTCAATTCTTGTGTTCTGTGGTAGGGGGGTTTTAAGGAGATGACGTATTTTTCTAGTATATTTTCTTGTTTAATGTTTATCAGATGACATAGTTTAACAAAATAAAATGATATTGCAAATATTCAGCCTTTTGTATGTCCCGACTACTGCACCTCTTATGGATGGATAAGGTTGTAGCGGGGCTCCTGGTCCGGCAGCACTAGTCGCCGGGACTTCGGAACCACCGCACTCATTTAGTATATAGGGAAACGAAAGAAAAGTATCGTTCTACAGGCGACTTGTTTTACTTTTATTTTTTTAGGAAGATATACCTATATCCACTATGTACACATACCTACATCTACACCTATCTCAACATACCTACCTATATACACTATCCTATGTCTACTGCGCCAGCGAACTCTAAATCATGTTCTTACAACAAAGTAAAGAAATAAGGTTTTTAAAGCTTTAATGATGGAAACAGTTTTTACCGACTTCAACAAAAAAGGAGGGAGGTACTCAATTCAACCCGTATATTTTTTTTGTCCGATGTATGTATACCGATTACTCCGTTGTTGGTGATCCGATTTTAATAGTTGTTTTTTTGTTCGATCGGGTACACTGTCAATTTGGTCCCATATAAGTCTCATTGAGATCCGATGATAATCTTCGGAGATATGGGGCCTAATGTCATGGAAGTCATGAAACAGTTATATCATCCAGGTAATTGTTAGATTCTTGTTCGAGCTGAAGTTTCACGCAATAACTACCGAGCGGATTTTGATGAAACTTTTTTGTTAAATAGCTATCGGTCCTCGCCAACATACCTATAGGCTATAACCCCTCAATAAGTAACGCCCCTGCACCGGGAAAAGCAGCTTTGTAAAAGGTAATGAGGAGTTGACATAAGGTTATTAGCGTACGTACGGGACCTGTTCTACCTTTAAAAATTGTGAAATAAAAAACATTTTATAAAAAAATTAAAACCGACTTATTTTTTGCTTTTTAGTTTTTTGAAGTCGGGTTTAATTTTTTTATAAAAAGTTTTTTATTAAATGCAAACAGAAACCAAATTAAATGGTTACCATCTGTCGCAATGAAATTAATTTCGGTTCTTTTCCGTGTAGAAACAGCTTGTGCCATTAAATGTGCGTCCTCATTGTTTGTCGATCCATCAAAATATATCACTTGCAATCCAGCATTACACGCGTACCGATTTACGTAACCGATTTGGTGGCCAAGTTATTATGTACAGTCAACAGCACGTCAGACTTTAACACTTGAATTGCGAAACTAGGATTCTGGGAGAGGCAAACTTCCACCTTCAGCCTTTTCATTACTTAAAATCAGGATAACGAAGGCTAACAAAAATTGCCCCCTGTTGTTCAGTTCAGTAAAAAAAAACCACCATCGCTATAGAGACATGCTATAGCGCCCTCTCAAGGTCAAACTGTAAAGTATGATGTTCTATCGTGTGTGCAGTCGGCGGCATGTAGAACTTGAGTGCGTCTTTATTTCGTAGGTTATAAGAGCTGTTTTTGTTTTAGCGAGTAAATAATCGGGGTACATTGCAAAAATCCTTTACTTCAACTTAAAAGTTATTTTTCACCTCACACGTTCGGAAAAGGAGCTTTTGTCATTCAATATCTGCGTGGAAAATCGCATTTTGATTTTGATTTAAAACCTAAAAGTATATCATAATGCGTTCCGAATCGCACTATTGACTTTTTATGATACACTAGCTGCCGCCCGCGGTTTCACCCGCGTGGTTCCCGTTCCGAATATCTGGATAAAAAGTAGCCTATGTTTTATTCCAGGCTTTCTTCTATCTGTGTTTCAAATTTCATCTAAATCAGTTTAGTAGTTTTTGCGTAAAAGATAAACAAACATCCATCCATCCATCCAAACATCCTCATAAACTTTCGCATTTATAATATTATAAGTAGGAAATGATGGGGCGCTATTTATTTTGGTCCGCTTCGGTTTTTTTATTATCCCGTGAACGAGCGAATTTACGTGACAAAAATTATCGATTTTCTCTATCTAGGCTACAAACAGCAGTCTCGTGATTAAAAACCGACATCGAAACATCAAAACGTCAAAAAAATCAAAATATCAAACATCATAACATGAAATCATCAAACATCAAGACATCAAAATCCGTTCAAAAGTTTTTGTTTGAAAGAGGAACAAACAAACAAAAAAACTGACACTTTCGCATTTATAATAATAACTTTGAATTATTTATAATACTTATTCCGTTTTGGTTTATTATTTATTTTTTTCCTTATGGATGCATAAAGGAGAATAGGCCATGCGGGTCCTATGTGGAATAGTGGGTTACGCATATATTTAAATAGGCGTCCATGTTCCCACAAAAATCTTATCAAAATTGAACGTGTTCGGATCTTTAATTCAAGATTTTTAACGTTCTGATACAAACAAACTTCAGATTACATTAGTATAGATTTGCCAAACAAAAGCCAAAGACTCGTAAGTATAAAAATGAAAAAGTAGAAGCCTTCACATTTAGTGTCAGTGATTAGATGACTTAAATTCATCTTCTTGACTTTTTTTATCAAAGCGTCGGCAAATATTTATAGCAACCCATATTTCAGGCTTGTATTTTTTATTTAACTTTGTGGAAATGATAACTTGAAATGTTACATTAACATTGTTTTAATTATACTAACTACTTTAAGAAATACTTTTAAACAAGAAAATATACTAGAAAAATGTCAGGGCGATATGAGACAAGTTGCTTTTTTGTGGTATATTTTCTTGTTTAATATGTACTATATAAAAATAGCATTATAAAATGCGAAATAAAAAAAGTTATAAGTAAATACTTTTAAGTTAGTCTCAAATTAACGAAATCATTTTTAGTCTAACTCCGTTTTGTTGGTTATGTAACGTTTAATAAGACACGTGTCCGTCCACGTTATATTAGAAGTCCACATTTATATTAAACTTTTAAATTTGTTATTTGCTAGCAGGCCACCGGTGGTGTTGTCCAGAGAACAATCGATGGAATATCTATTGTCTCTCATAACTCGAGGCCTGAGAGATTTATTTTTGTGGGTTTTGTACTCCGAATATGTCTATGGGTCATTCATAACCTAGATAGATATTTTCATAGAAATAAAATTCTATTAAGTTGGACCATAAGTTGTTAGTACCTAGACCTAATAGGTGGTGAAATCGGCACTATTTCAGCACTATTTATATGTGATAATTTTTCGTTTTTTTCATAGGAAGAATGCGGCGAAGACATATGGGAGACTATACTCCGCGAATCGGGAGCAAGAAATACTGTATTCAGTGCAACACAGGTAAGTTTTTATAAAAACACAGAACATTCTGAGCATATTAGAAGAACATCTACATCGCTATTTTCTTCATTTTCTTCTTTTTAGTTTACTGTTTCGCTTTATTGCCACATTTCATTTTAAAGTCTAATAGAACTATCTTTACAGCAATATCCCGATGCATTAATGCTGCGTCTCGCAAGTGCACTAGCTCGATTACTGAACAATGACGTCACCAGTCCAACAACTTCAACCCCTGAAAGTCCAGCTCCAAGGAAACCATCGATCAAATCCAAACCTTCGTGGAGAAGCGCCTCAGTACACAACGACGGCAGAGTCCACGCTTCAAAATGCCACTTTACAGCTACAAACGCTTTGTTGGCCGCAACTAAGAAAGAGATAGACGCATACAACTCCTCTGAAGAGATCCGTAATAAGACCAAATCATCAGATAAGATTAACGAGAACAGAGATGTGGTAGCTAAATCAGTAAATTTCAATAGAAGGAGTCTCGCATTCGCTTTAGATGATTGCGATAAGGATGTGGAAAAGATTCCTGAGACACCTTCAGGCGAGGAAGCTACAGGTTGCCCTTTTAGTTCTCAATCTACTTCTCCAGATTCTGAACGCAAGAAGAGTTGTATGGCGAAACCAAAGATTCCTGAGGCACCTGCATTCGATGAAGCTGTAGGTTGCCCTTTTAGTTCTCAACCTACTTCTCCAGACTCTGAACGCAAGAAGAGTTGTATGGCGAAACCTTTATCTCGTAAGAATAGTTGCACAGTAGCATTGGATGTGTATAAACGAAGAGGTTCAGGAGCCCCGACGAGACAAAGGTTGAACAGTCTCTCTTTGATCAGCGAAGATAAACTGACAACCATGAGAGACCGATTCAGTACACCAGAGAAGGTTATGCATTTCTTTGGCAGGTGTTTTGTCAAGTTTTTCAGCAACTATGGGTAAGTGCAGATTTAGAAATACTTGTACTATTTAGGTGGTGTTGCAAATGTTGACTTGCCAATGATGCCATATTGCATTAATTTTGAAAAGTAAAGATAGTATAACTTTTAAACACAATTCTCTATACAATCTCATTTCAGTTGCATTATTTATGAAAGCACATATCGCGCGATACATCTGTATAGAGTAACTAATAAAACTTACACAGTACACATAGCAATTTATCAATCGGGACCACACACTCCAAATAGAAAATACCGACGAGACTGATGACCATTTATCAAACGCCAACCGAGTCGACGTCAATAGGGCAATCGGTTGGCATGGCTTAACGAGAAAATTGTTTCACATTTCAGTGGACTGTGTTTCAGTTCCAGTCGCTTGGTGGAGAATTTCACACTTGGAATAATGTTACGGTTTTTAAAATAACAATATGAAGTGGGATAGATTTATTTTCCACATGATAAAAACGAAGAAATGTTACTTTGTATCATTTAATTGTCTTTTGTGAAAAATATCCGGAACTTTTCCGAGGAAACTCGTCCTTTCATAAATGTTGTTTTCCTATAACAAGACAGCCATGACACTTTCACTATGTGATCTTTATGTGATTGCCACAACGCGTCATGAGCATTTTCATAAAAGCCATAACACGATTTTCGCGATGTGGATGTTTAACGTGACCACAACGTTTGATCTGTTTTTTTCGCTCAATGAGCGTTTTCGGTCTATTAGCGTACCTATACATAGGTGGGTAATTTGTACCATCAATGTAACTAGTCAATGGTGCAACTGACATTACGGGATGTAACATAATAGTCAATAAGGTTCCTAATATCCCAGATATGACACGATGATCCGCGCCACAGGCCGGTACTTCTGCACGTTCCTGCAATCCGTGGACAACATCCACCAACGCATGCGGTTCACGTTCCCTCGCATGCGGTCGCCGTGCATGCAGTTGACGCGTGCGCACCGTCATGGCGCCGAACTGGTGTACAGCAGTACCAGAACTGGATATACTCATTATCT
The DNA here is from genome assembly GCA_910589605.1 of Chrysoteuchia culmella. Taxonomy (NCBI): domain Eukaryota; kingdom Metazoa; phylum Arthropoda; class Insecta; order Lepidoptera; family Crambidae; genus Chrysoteuchia; species Chrysoteuchia culmella. The sequence continues at coordinate 4,590,025 of OU342654.1, read as the reverse complement.
TATGGGTAACTAAAAATGTTTAGTCTTAATACTTTAGTTAGACCATATTCATATTTTATGTTTTCCTTTCTTGATTGCATATTGTATTAATTTACATGTAAAGAAATAAGTAAGTCAAAACCTTCCAGTCAGGGGTTGCGTACAATATCTATCCTAATTCTAACACACATCAACACTGTCTAGAGAAATTATATTACATTCTTCATAACTCAAAAACTATTTACAGTACAGTAAAAGTTTGTATGGGGAAAAAATCCTCCTGGGTTCCGTCTTTAGAAATAAAAAAAAATGTAAAACAGAAGAATGCATGATAATTTGAATATAAGTTTCGCAAAAGTTAGTTTTTCTTAAAAACAAACCAGCGCTATTTTTGAAAATTAAAGGCGTTTCAACATTTATTTTATTTTATTGAAAGTTTGTTTTGTTTTGTTTGTATCATGCCACGTCGACATTTAACCAGTTAAGAACACATTAGAGCTGCAGGCATGTTGAAAGCTAGCGCTTGCCAACGCATGGTTGTTGACTGACTTGAGTTGTCCTTTCGAACCCACACAAACGTGATCTCCTGATTATGGTCACGTTATCGTATCACGAGAGATATTGCGGAACGGCATTCTGGTAGAAAACGCGTTACCACTCTTAGACCATGATCGTTTTCTACGAAATATCGCCAGGAGACAACCCAAGATAATGGCTATAGAAATGGTTCAAAGACTCATCTGCCACCAATTTTTGTTAGTGAGCGACCAAACTGGGAGGAGAAGTTAACATGAAGTCGGTCTTCACTCTCGCACACTACTAAACCGAGGATAGTTTTTTCCATACAAACTTTTACTGTACTGTAGATAGTTTTTGAGTTATGAAGAACGTAATATAATATCCCTAGACAGTGTTGATGTGTGTTTTATATATTAGTTAGGACTAAGCAAACAATCTACTTGATTTTTGACATAAAGTTACTAAGAAGGATGGAGAGTTACATAAGCAACTTTTTATTTTATTTGGGCTGTGCCGTCTTTCAGTCAGTCACAGTCGTCGTCGTCGTCTCAGCCACATAACACATGCTGGGTATAGGCCTCCCCCAAAAGGGGGGGTTTGCCGTAATCGCCACGCTTGGCAGGCGGGTTGGCGATCGCAGTATGGCAAAGTTTGTAGGAGACGCTGCTGCCCGTCTCCTGAAGGCTGAGTCCCTTAGTCGCCTTTTACGACACCCACGGGATGAGAGATGAGAGGGGGTAGTGCTATTCTAAGGCGACACTACACAACTGTCAGTCACAGTATTGTTTTATTATTATTATATAAATTTATTTTATATTGAAAGTGTATTTTTTTTAGGTCAGTTATATGAGATAGCGGAGGACATATTTTCCTTGAAACTAAAGGTTTCAGTTCTAAAGGAGAGTATGGAAGGAAGCTACTACGTCGCTGTTTTGCGACTTGAGTTCGACAATAGTGATTATGTAAGTAATATCATTTATATCAGCGGGCTCAGATATTCCTTCGGCCGGGCTTATCATAATCTATTATAATTAGAAACCACCATGTCATAGTAACGTATTGTTTGCGTTTTGTTTTTATTGAAGTTGTCACATTTTGACACACTTCACACTTTGTAGGCGACGATTGAACGAAGACGTCACAAAACTTCCGTCAAAAAACAAGCTTACTTTAAGCTTACAAAATAGCAAGGTAAGATTGAAATAATACTGCGCTAAGAGATGGTGGATGGCCCCCTGATAGGTAGGTACATCAAGTCACAGGTTCCAATGCAATTAAATTACTTCACATATATTTTGCTAAAATACGGTTTCATTACTCCTTTTTTTTTCATTAAAAACTTAAGCCAACATGCAAAGACTTACTAAGTACTTGATTGATAATACGATACAATTGTCATAATATGATCCAATCAACAATTCAGTTTTTAAAGCTTTCCAAGAGAGGACAAATTGTTTAAATTAATTTCCGTATTACGAGGGCGGGTCAATAAGTCCGTGACTTTTGGAATCATACACAGATTTTTTTGATAAATAAATCATTTTATTTTTCAACGTAGTCTCCCTTGAGCTCTATACACTTTGTCCAACGCTTCTCCAATTTTTTTATCGCTTCCAAAAAATATGATTTGTCGAGGTCCTCAAAATAGGCCTTTGTTTGCGAGATGACTTCATCATTGGAGTCAAATCTTTTTCCACCAAGCCATTTCTTCAGGTTTGGGAACAGGAAGTAGTCACTCGGAGCCAAATCTGGAGAATAGGGCGGATGAGGGAGCAATTCATAGCCCAATTTATGGATTTTTGCCATGGCAACTGCACATGTGTGCACCCTTACATTGTCTTGGTGGAAAAGAACTTTTTTCTTGGCCAAATCAGGTCGGTTTTTTTTCAAATCGTCATTGAAGCGGTCAAATAAGTTGGCATAATATTCCCCATTGATTGTTCTACCCTTTTGAAGGTAGTCAATGTGGATTATCCTACGTGCATCCCAAAAACCTACCTTGGCCTTCTATGGCGCCGATTCACCGTTAAAAACCCACTGTTGTGACTGTTGTTTGGTCTCTGGTGTGTTGTGATGGATCCATGTTTCGTCCACGGTTACAAAACTCCTCCATATTGCGATTAAACAACGCCAAACCTCAATTTTTTTTTCTCAAATTACTGGGTAGTCTGATAAAGATAGCTGTCAAACACAAACTAACTGACGCAGCAAGTTCAAATTTTGATAGGAGTCAACTGACGGATGCCTGTTGACAGGAGTAGTGTTGCTTTTTCAGTAAAGAGGTCAGAAATTCAAAAAGTCACGGACTTATTGACCCGCCCTCGTATAACAATATTAATAAATAAGTCACATCACAGTGCAGCGTTCTCGGTACTTACGAATATTCCAATAGCCCAAGTACAGTATAAGCCAATACATTAATTTAGTGCTTAGGATAACCTTGTACACTCAGCAGCCTAAGGTTATACAAAACAAACGTCCACCTGCGATTTTGAACCTTATTGTATTAATACAAAGCACAAAATCAACCAAAAAATTTATGCCTCTAATTACCAGTAGCCAAAGTTTCTCATATTTAATTAGCCAGTTTCTAAATTATTCATTGCTTGTAAGCCGCCATTGTTATCATCCAGAGAAGATTATGACTTGTTTGCGTCAAAATAAGGTAATGGGAAAGCAATGCAAATTAGTGGACGAATTTAAAAACGACATTTACTTACATTTATTTGTTTATAGTGGCGTTGCGAAGATTGATATTTTTACGTTCATGATAAAAGCACATAATAGAAAACGAAAAATATGTAGCATAATTCCGCAAGAAAAACCAGCACCGAGTGGTATCGGTGCTGGTATTGCACGTTTTAACAACTCCTGTGCATGCACCGTGTGTGGGCAAAACACGTGTAGAGTAGTCAGAGAAGGTGCAAGGTGTGTTGCATCTGCATTTATTTGCGGGCGGGCGGGTGGTGCGTCTTGCATGTAAGTTTTTCTACTAAGATATGGATTTCCGCCAAGTAACGCCTGATTCTATCAAATAAAAGCACTTAAGATCGACATGTTAAGTTAAATATGCTATAACGACATAACTTAAAGAGCTTTTTGTTAATTTAGCGACAGTCAGATTTTTACCCGACTGCAAGAAAAGGTTACGTTTTTTGCGCGTATCTTGTATGTTTGTATGTTTATATCTAATATTCTTAATTACCTCATTGAAACGGCTAAATGGATTTCTATAATTAACATATCGTTAGATTCGTTTTGACAGCCTAAGGTCCGGTTGCTCGTATATTGCAGTAAAGTTAAAGTTAAAATTTAACTGTTGTCAATTTTGACTTCAGTGAAAAAAATTACGTCGGTTATCTTCATCGCATTCAGTTGCCCAAAAATATTTTACGCGGCGGTGAAATTAAACAAGGGTTCAAAAGTGTATTTTAAATAAATAACCTAAAACGGTAGGTAAGTAAGCGATAAATACAAATTCTACTAATGTCAAAATTTTAAACCACCCCACCCTGTCGGTTATTTTGACTGCCGTTAAATCTGTAATTTGACTGCTCATTATAGTAACCGCTGCTTCAAGAACGCTTTTAAATTTGTCCGCCGGTTAATTTTACTTTAATTATAATTTAACCCTAAAGTTAGCGTAACCGAGCTACGAGTATATCATGAACGATAAATAACTAAAATTAGAGATGTGCTGAATATGACTTTGGCCGACTAGTCGGTTGCAAAAACAGCCGACAGCTGCCAGACATGGCGACTTTAGTCTTCTTACACCATAACTTGCCTGAAATAAAAAAAAACTTAATTATCAAACTAAAGTTACCGGACCCCGTTTTATAAAGATTTCAATTGTCAGCGACAGGTGACGATTTTACAATTGTACGTTTCATAAAACATTGGTGAAAAAGCCAAGCAAGACAAGCCGACATAATTGTAAAATTGTCGCGACAATTCTACAATTTAGCGTTTCATCGTAATCGGAAAATCTGACATATTAGTCAATTTTTTTATAGGCATCTTTGGGCTGTGTCAGGATGAAGAGTGACAGTTATTTTTCTTTTTTTTCTTTTTCTTTCTTTTATAAATTCTCATATGATCAAAAGAGTTCTATTAAATATATAAGTTATCTCAAGTAAAAATATATCAGTTTAAAAAACTAAAAACCCTCCTGCTTCAAAAGACAAGACAACAGAAAAGATGGAAACAAGATCAAATATAGAACTTTTGTTCAACTTAGGTAATATTAATTTAGTAAAAAAATATAGAACAAAAGAAAGAGGTTTTAGAATGAACATGATACGCAACATGTACACAATAGTGGCAACGCGTTGCTATATTGAATCTCAACGCGTTGATATGATGAATCTCAATGGGAAAATGCGCAACTTTTGTGTTTCACGCAAAATGATGGCGACGCGTATTAGCCAAATCACTAATTTTGTGTTCTGTTAAAGAAGATAGATATTTTTTGTTGGAGCGGAAATATGATAAAGAAAAATAATTACTGAACTTTTAGCTACTCACGCATATGGCTGTGGTTTTATCACTGTCCGAATAAGTTCTTAAGTTTGTGGGACGAAAAAGTTGCCATAATGAATGATAAATAAGATATACTTACCAATCGATTTTGTCCCGGCTTCGAGAGCGTAAATATTCCTTTCCCAAGAAAATTTTGAGACTAAAGTATAACAGGAGGTACACCTGGACCATAGGACCATAGGAACTATTCTTTAAATGCACTAAAATCATTAAAAATACTTATAGGTGTAGTTTTGATGTGAAAAATAAAACTGTAACAAAAAAATTTAAACAGTACCTGTAACTTTCGTATTTTATGAGTCTAAAATCAGGATAAACGAGCGAACAATAGTATAAAACAAAAGTTGCTTCGTTATTCTGAAAATATCGAACACAACTTTTTATCTCATCAATGCAGTCCAAAGAAATGATCCACAAAATCCACAAATAATTTAGTGAATTGGGTGGCCGCACATGATCCTAGATCTACATAATACATAAAAGAAACAGACAAAAACAATAGATTGATGATGATTTTTTTATCACCGATCGTCTCGTTGACAGTACTTACTCTGATCCTATTTAGGGAGTAAAGCAATTTGCATGGGACCGATTACGATTCGTGAATAACAATCTGCTCCGCCGGTTGTATAACCTCACCTTGAAATTTGCCATATTAATTTTATAAATGCGAAAGTAAAGGCCTGCGCAGACGAGGGACTTTTGCCGCCGACATAACTTAAAAGTCGCTGCGAATTCAACAAAGGTTATTCTGCCCATGAAGCTATCTAGCGATTCCTGATTCCTCGCGAGACCTTCAAGAATGGAATGACCGTCGATATACGTGGTATTCGCGGCGATAGTTACCACATTTAGGTTATGTCGGCGGACAAAAGTCCCTCGTCTGCGCAGTTCTAATAATAGTCCGTCGGTATGATAGGTTTAGTTTAGGTATCATGCATGACAAATTGCATTAATTAAACTTTATTCAAGAGATAGATTGAATCCAGGATGAGTAGGTAACATAATATAATTTGTCTAGGCATGTTCTTCGCCAAACTTTTAAAGTGAACAACGGTGAGACGCTTAACCTTCATCATACCTACCTTATGTTATTTTTTTTATAATAACTGGGCAGGCATTTGATCAACATCGTGCTTAATAAACAGGATATGGTCTAAGGTGTCGCATGCTTGCAAAAGCTAGTGGTAACAACCACCGGTATCACACCCAGGGGTCCCCGGTTCGACTCCCAGCGGGGGGTACATATTGTATTCGGTTTGGTTGGTGGTAGGACTTGTTGTGAGTCCGCCTGGCTCGCTGCCACCATCTTATCTTAGTCTGACGCCATAACAACAATGTTTTCAGCATTGTTGTGTTCTGGCAGTTAAAGATAAGATAGCCAGTTCCTCAGTGGTTGAGAATTCCGGGAGAGGCTCGCTTCCTTCTTCAGCCTTATCAATACTTAACATCAGGTATGATGAAGGTTAAGAGTGTTCCGGTCGTGAATAAAAAAAAGCCTATTCACTCTCGCCTTGAAAAGGCCAAGTTTGTAGGAATCGGAGAACACATGCGCATTCCATTCCTTAGCGGTTCGCATAAGAAATGTAGGTATCAGAAAAGCGCTTGGTACGGCCGTTGGGATGTTAACGACGTACGGATGATAAGCTAACGTGCATCTGGTACCCCGATGGTGGAAAGAGGCTGGAGGAACAAGGTCGTCCAGTTCTCTCGCACACTCTTCAAAGTGTATCCTACAAAAGACCGATAAATATGCAACTTTGCGGCGGTGACCGAGGCTCTGAAGTTCCGCCGTGGCCAATGCTGAGTTTCCTGGCACGGTTTTCAATCGATTCCAGAAGCTCTAGCTGATACTTAGCAGAACCATCCCACAAGTGACAGCAGTACTCCATAGACGGCCGAATCTGCGTCACGCCCAGTTTATTTGCTGTACATTTCGCAATGGAGTCGATATAGTCGCCAAAGTTCAGGTTGGAAGACAGGTTCAGGCCAAGAAGTTGCAGATTTGCGGTAATCGGTAAGGATACACTACACCCTGGAAAGTCGGAATCAGTTGGAAGGGACTCCGTTTTGCGTTAAGCATTGACAAGGCTGAAGATGAAGCGCTCTTCTCCCAGAATCCTCCACCACTAAGGAACTGGTTATCTCATCTCTAACCGTCGAAACAAAATACTGAAAATAAATGGATACATTCTAGCTTGTCTAAAGTAAAATTTATAAAAAAGTGTATTTACGAGCTTTAAATTATAGACGTAATCGCGAGCGGACTCAAGTCTTATTTTATTGTCTTATCAGTTACTTTAGCTCTTTGGGAACTTCATTCGCTAATCGTAAATTTCCACTCCAGATGGCTCACCTTAAACGTTTTTGCTACTCTAATATTCGGGAAAACCACTCAGCTAATTTCTAATATAAATTCCTGTTTCAATGGGATCTGCAATCTCAATTGGGTGAAAAGGTCTAGATTTTATTCTTATTTGCATTTTAGTATATATCGCTTAATTTTATGGACTAGCTTGGACATTTTCTTACTAAAGTTGAAATATTTGGTTTGCTTCTAATATCTATATACTTAATTCAGGTTCGCAAAATTTGTGACGACTCGATAGGGACTTTGGCGCGTAGTACGCGGCCGAGTAAGGTATCAAATTAAAGGTACTCGAGTTCCGAAAACTATAAAATATACAAAATGTTAAACGTGATGATCACAACTGCAATTAAAGATTTTCGCATAATTTGGAATTTTTCGTCGATCGACGAACCCGAGTATCGGGTTGTAACCGTCCTAGTAAGTATCTTAATTGTTGCCTGGATTAGAAATAAACTCGTTGTTCACTACTAATGATGTACCTATAAAATATTTGTTAAATCACATAATAAAAAATCATTGAAATGTTAAACTAAGTCATTGGTGTCATAGTAGCCATTCATTAATTGGGTTACGTTCTAAGTACTTATCCCAAAATCCGTAATGAAATCAAGTTTAGCAAAGGATGATGAAAACGGTTCGACCTAGACCTTTTAAAGTGGAATGTGAAAACCTTTTAGAGTGGATAATTATATGGTTTTCCTACTCAGCTTCAGTTGTGCGTGAACGAGTAAAATGGAGAAGGATCAGATAAATTAAGGCAAACATACAAGCATACAATCCAGTGTGAAATATCTATTTCACACTGGATTTAATTTATGTTTGTATACGAATATCTATTCGTATTAGATATGGGTCTGGTACACTTGCGCGAGTGGACATTAGCGCGAATGGGCACTTGCGCGAATAGACATTTGCGCGAATGTACAGTTGCTGGAATAGACATTTATTGGCCGAACGGACACTTGCGCGAATGGAGGTTTGCGCGAATAGACATTTGAGTTTGTTTGTTAGTTATCTTCATTTTTAACCAACTTCAAAAAACGAAGGTGGAGGTTTTCAAGTTCAGTGCCTTGGCTTTTCCAGGGTGCCTGTGCATCAGTTAGATCTCATTTAGCTGCGAAAAGAATATACAAGACTAGAACATTCCAAGAAATAAAATCCTACTTCCTATTAATATTACAAATGAAAAAGTGTGTGCGAATGCCTGCAGGCCTACCGCCATCTTTTAGAAACCGTCATGTCGTAAGAACGTTTTGTTTTCCTTTTGTTTCAATACTGTTTAAATTGCAAACCAGCAGGCCTACCGCCATCTTTTAGAAACCGTCATGTCGTAAGAACGTTTTGTTTTCCTTTTGTTTCAATACTGTTTAAATTGCAAACCAGCAGGCCTACCGCCATCTTTTAGAAACCGTCATGTCGTAAGAACGTTTTGTTTTCCTTTTGTTTCAATACTGTTTAAATTGCAAACCAGCAGGCCTACCGCCATCTTTTAGAAACCGTCATGTCGTAAGAACGTTTTGTTGTCCTTTTGTTTCAATACTGTTTAAATTGCAAACCTGCAGGCCTACCGCCATCTTTTAGAAACCGTCATGTCGTAAGAACGTTTTGTTTTCCTTTTGTTTCAATACTGTTTAAATTACAAGCTTGACTTTATTTGACACAAGACGTCATAGTAGGTTTGATTGATAAAAATCTTGTTTGAGTGAATGATTGAGCGATGACGAAAGTACTTCAATTTGTTTGTTTGTATCTTTGTTACTTTCACACCATAACTACTGAACGGGTTTGGATGAAATTTGGCACAAAGTAGCCTTCACATCGTGCCAAATTTCATATAGGTTAACAGTATCCTATATGATTTGATTAACGTCGAAAGTTTAATATGGTGGTATGGAAATCGATAAACGCCGTATTTTTAGTGTGTCGACAAGGCACAGACAAAAACAGGTCGAAGCGCTAGTTCAATGTCACGCGATGTCCGGTCGAAAGCGAACACATTTATTGTGGAAGATTTAATTGCATTTTTGCACTTTATCGCGCAAATGTCCATTTGCTGATTATGTAACTTATATTACTATGTTTGATTGAAAGTGCAGTCACATTGCTGCTTTAGTAAAAATCAATGTGACAGCTATCTTACTAAAGCAGCAATGTAACTGCACTTTCAATAAATTTCAATCAAAATCTGTTTGCAACAGAGTTAGATACGAGTAATCAACTGGCTGATCCCATTAGAAATAAGTTAGGTTTCGTACCTACCTATACCTAGTACCTGTTGGCAGTGGTATTTTCACCAGTTCAAGCTTAACTTAATAATTTTATAACTAGACACAGGCACTATAAGTTAACTTATTACTAACTTATTAACACTTTGGGTTTCTATCAGTAGGTTTTATTTCGTTGGAAGTCTAAAGTTTAAGTTATCATCGTATAAGTATTTAATGTTTTTTTTTTAATGCTTCTTTATACTATGATAAATTTTAAATAGAATAATATTGGAAAAAATCAACTCGTCCACAAGGAATTCTCAGATGGAACTCGAACCCAAAACCTTTGGGAATCCGGCCCACTGCTCTAACCACTGAGCTACAGACTTTTTATTTTTCTATTTAAAATTTATCATTCATCGTAGTTAATCTCAATACATTTCCAGTATGACCGTGACAGGATATGGATCTTAAGAGAAATAGTTATTTGTTATACAAGGCTGGAAAGTTGGTTATTTAGCGGCGAGTTACCTCTATTGAAAGCTCAGCAAGTGAAGGATTCTAGGATTGAAACTTTGATAGTTTCAATCCTGAGCGAAGCTAGGATTTCAAAGGTACAAGATGCTAAAAACTTTTCTGCCGAGCGCAACACACAATTTTTCATCTCACAACAGCCAGAAACATTATATGGTTGTTTCCGCGGCCAACTTCCGGTAAAAAATTATTTAAACATAAAGTTTAATCTAAATATACCTTAATGTCGTTGTTAAAATGATATAAAAAACTAAAATAATAAAAAAAAGAGTATTATAGTTAAATATTTTTTTTTAAATAACTTGGAATATATGGTTTCTTATAAATAAGAATAAAAACGATTCCGTAAATGTTGACACTGACATGAGGTACAAGACAAAGACAATTTAAAAATAAAGATTTATGTCACGTTTCGAAATCCAATCATAGGTTGTGAAATCTTACCCAGTCTAATATAAAATTATTATAACAAATAGTTTCATCTTATTGTTATTGTTTTTATGATTCAATGAACTAAAATAATATAATAAAACCAAAACGGAGTATTAGAATTTATTCAAAGCTATTTAAAATAAGAATAAAATGTAACAAAAAAGTCAATAGTGCGATTCGGAACACTTATGACATATTTTTAGGTATTAAATTAAAACAGTACTTTACCGCGCTAGGCCGCAAAAAGCCATTTTCTACGCCGAAACTGTGAGGTGAAAATAATATTATCTTCCTATATTTCCAGTTCAAAGAATTTTCAGATAGGTAGGTACTCTATTAATATTGGATGTTAAACCAACAGGTGCAATCGCTGATGCTGCGGAAGAATCTCCCGTGCCCGTTGCCAGCAGTGCCTGCATCACTGCTCTTGCAGCTGTTTCCGTTCGCAGTCATGCTGGACCGACGGATGAAGGTTATCATGGCTGGAGATAAGGTAATGATAGAAAAGAATGCATTGAAGTTGCATGGGAAAATATATTGGGTGCTATTAAATCGATCAGCAAAAAACTCTTATCTAATAGATTGAACTGCAAAAAAAATATTTTGTCAGCAAGTTAGTTTGTTGTAACTTTCATAGGTGTGTATCTGTGGTAAATTTACAAGAAAAATATTTTACTTTATAATCTGGTCTAGCTTATTAAATGATAATTCTGATAGCTTTTTTTCCTTTTCCATTTCAGTTAGTAGAAGCGTGGGGTGGACCATACAATCGTATCGCAAAATCCCCCATATCTGAGATACTTCGATTGAGAAAACCTAAAGTATCTTTTACTTGGGATAAGGTAAGAACCTCTTTGATTATGATAAATTATAAATAGAAAAATATTGGAAAAAATTAACTCGGCCACAAGTGAATTCTCAGATGGGAATCGAACCCATGACCTTTGGAAATCCGGTCCAATGCACTAACCGCTGAGCTACCGAGACTTGCGAACCACCGTCGAAATTCTCCAATACTTTTATATTTTTAATACGATGTAGGCCAGCGTTGTCACATCAATGCTAGAAATATCATTGCATTCGAAAGAAACATCTTTTCAGGTGTTTAACGTCGATTAAGACGCCACAGTCTATAATTATGATTTTTGAATTTTTGCATTTTTAAATTTTTTATACTTATGATAAATTTTAAATAGAAAAATATTGGAATAAATTAACTCGGCCACAAGTGAATTCTCAGATGGGAATCGAACCCATGACCTTTGGAAATCCGGTCCAATGCTCTAACCGCTGAGCCATTTTAGATTAGATTTTCTCCTATGTTTCTTATAAGGAAGAGTTTTCCATGATTTAGGTTCATATTTTCAATTATTTCAACTATTACCTCAAAGCCTTGGTGGAATGAAAACAGGAATTTGAAGTTATGCTCCTATTTTCACACATCTTTCATACACAATGCTAAATCCCAGCAGTGCCAAATTATGCTATATGCTTTTATTATGTTGTACTTGTAAATTGAAGCATGCTGCCGTCTACAGTCAACATTTAAACGTTTTTCTAGGTGTCATGCATGCAGACGATGATATTCGAGTTGGAGCTGATGCGCTGGCGAGCTCGCACCGCGGGCGACGCGAGGCGCGGCTCGCAGGGGGCCCGGTCTGTGCTGCTGAAAGGACCTATACACCTGCTGGAGGAGATAGACGCTTTGATATTCCTGTGTAGCCCCATGTGAGTAAGGAAATTGCTTAAGTTACTAGTCCTACCGTTTTAAAATTACAATAACATTTGCTGTTCAAATGGAGAAATCAACGATATTAACAAGAATTTAAGATTAAAATGGTTTAATGACAACTTCCGCCCTATCTATTTGCCCAGTAAAGTTTAATCTCGTATCGTATTGTATGTTCAGAACTAAATAAGTCTCTATTTTTAAAAATTGAATAAGAAACACAATAAAGGTCCTCACTGTCATCCTATTAATATTATAGTTGCGTAAGTATGTCAGTTTGTTTGTTACTCTTTCACGCAAAAAACTACCGAAACTACTAAAACCGATTTGTGTGAAATTTGGCTCACAGATTTTATCCCGATATTCTCAGGAGAACGGGAACCAAGCGGGTGAAACCGTTAGTAACTTATAAAGTCTTCCTAGGACACCTAGTTATCTATTAGCGAAAGTATCCGTCGTCTATCAAAATAATATTAGAACTAGTTACTAATTAGGTAGGTATGTCGAAATGAGCACTAAAAGGTGTTCGAAGTTCCCGGGACACTAAAATTTTGCGTGCTCATAACTTTTTTCTTCCCATTTCAGTTTCAACGACTTAGAAGAACTCAGGCAAGCTGGCTTATACCTTGCTGACATGAACGGTCACGGGCTTTCTAAAGAGATGTTGTTGCAAGGTTGGCAGCACCTGTCACGTCTGGAACTACTCTTCGAGAAAGCTGAAAGTCGATCGATGTCGTTAGAGAAGTCCTGCCGGCTCCGCGACCAATGGAAGAAGAGGGGAGATCAGCTCCTGTACTCAATGATACCTAAACCGATAGCAGAACATTTAAGGGCGAACAAGGATCCAATGGCTGCTTGCCAGGTAATTTTACAAAAATAATTAAATATATGTAACATACAAATATCAAGAACTCCAAACCCCAAAAAAAAACATTTGTAAGTTTAACGGTGCTGAAAATGCGTTGGTGAGGTCTATGTCCAGGAGTGTGACTAGTGGCTATTATTATTATTGATACTAATGAGTTTTTCTCTGTTCTCAACAGGCATTCGACGATGTGACAATAATATTTTGCGGAGTGATACTACAGGAAGCGGGATCTCGCGCTGATGTGATGCAGACAGTAGCATACATGAACGATTTGTATTCTAGAATAGATCGACTTCTGGATACGCATCGAGTTTACAAGGTGAACATTTTATTTGACACGTCGCTTAACGGATTTGACTAACTTGAAACTGAATTCAATAACAACAATCTTTTAAGTTACTAAAAAAAGAAAATTAATAGTGATAAATGTGCTTTCTCTTTCGTATTGGTTCTTCTCGGTTTTAACGGCTCATGATATTCTTGACGTTGAAACTCGCGCAGGATCATTCCTTTCATCCATTCATGTGGATATTGAATAAGTCTATTGGCCTGCGTGACATTCACGACGTGAATTGGCAAGAAACCGCAAGGTCTGAAGAAAATAGGACCCTTGGTTTGATGCGCGAGAGGTGTCGGTGTAGTCTTTGTCCTAAGGAGAACAATTTCATGTCCATGACTAGGTGGAGACAGTGGGCACGGTCTACATGTTGGTGTCCGGTGCTCCGGACCGCAGCCGCGCCCACGCTGCTTCCGCCGCAAGTGCTGCGCTCGCCATCGCTCGAGCACTGCCCGTGCTTACTATAGGTAAGGACTTCAGACACAGGAAAGGTAGAAAGAGCATGTTACATATTATTTAACATGCTGTGTGTCTACAGCTTCCTCATAAAACATAGGTAGTATAGAGAGGTATTCTAAGCATGCCATATTTTAAAGTATGAGTAATTTCTTAAGTATTAGAAGCAATCAAGCGTGTCGGTAATAATTTTAGCAGCATAGCAGCAACCACAACTTAGTTACTATGAGTTGTTTTTTGCGTGTTAGCTGGAGAAACGGGTTCCCATCTGACACATGCCATTGAGGCAAACTAGTGAGGTTAGGAGTTTTGTAGTTAGACTGAAAGATGTGTCTGGCTCCTCGAAAACATAGATCTTGCCATAAAATATGAAAATTCCAAAATTCAAAATCAGACAAAGGAAGATATCGTCATCACCATCTTGAGCTTATCCCAATTCTATTTGGGGTCGCGCAGTGCCTAACGTCCATCTCCTTCACTCCACTTTGCAGAAAATAGATGTATCAATGTGTGACGACCAAAATGGCGACGTAATTATCCACTAATTTGTTGCACCGCGAAATATAAGGGTCCCCCAGTTCGTAGAGTCGAGGGGTCGAAGGATATGGCGAAGGTAAGCCGGACCTAATATTTCTCCAAAAACTCTGTTAGCTGTATGGTGGATCGATAGGGTGGGATTTCTAAAAGGGAAGCCGACGGGAATCGGAATGTATGGACCCTTCGCCACCGCCGCCCACAATAAATCTTATTAGAGTGTAGGTAAGTACCAAGATACTTAGATACCATGAATTTTATATCACTATACCTACGTAAATGTTATGGTGTTCCAGGTATTCATTCTGGTTCTGTGGTAGCTGGCGTGTTGGGTCTGCGGCTGCCGCGGTACTGCTTGGTGGGCGACACTGTCAACACGGCCAGTCGGATGCAAACCACCTCTGAGGTAATAATAAATAAACTAAAATATTTTTATTTCAGACTTTGGCCATAGTGCTTATGATGACGAACACGCTCGATAGCGCAGTAGTAGGTAGGTACTAACCTACCTATACCTGCTGTACCAAGGGCTAATAGTCGTTTTCTGTTTTACATCGTACTAGTCAAGAACTGTGTAAAAGAATACTAGGTACCTACGATTAAAACACGATAATGACCAAACGTTAGCAGAATTAGGCCCAAAGGGTCGTGGGTTTGATCCCCGCCAATGATTGTGATATCCGATACCACGAGTGATTAATATTAGGAGTCAGGGTCAAAGTGTGATGTGGTTTATTTAGGTATATACTAAAATTCCCTAAATATGTGATTAAAGGATTTTATTAACTTAAGTATCTTCTTTTAATTTTCAGCCGGGTCGCATTCAAATCTCTGCGAAAGCCGCAGCACAATTACCAGCAGGGAGATTCAGGCTTCGCCGTCGAGGGCTTATCAAAGTCAAGGTCAGTACAGTCACTACTAATCCTAAGCTTAGTTACATCTCAATGTGCCATTTTGTAAGCCTCAAGAGGCCGATTCGTTGTTATTGCTATGATACTGTTATCAGGCGATGCGGACTAGCCCAAGAATTATAAAAAGTGTGGTTGGGATAAATACTAAGCACTTAAAACAATAATGTATGTACTTAACAATTTAAACATTACGCTGGCTCAGCGACCCAAAGTGTGTCTTTGGAACGAGTGAACGCCAATGGCTAAGCTTGGCGCTCACGAAGATCCGTTCTACCACATCACACCATCGATTGTTGGTTGTTTTCTGAAATAGCTTTTATATTTTTTTGCCCGGTCGTTGAACTTAACCGATATTGATTCCAGGGAAAAGGCATGATGGAGACTTTTTGGCTAGAAGGAGAGGTAGAAGAAGAAGAACAAGATGAAGCATTACAACTGTTTTCTGCTCTTTGTGGAGATAATTGAATGGACAGCATAACCGCAGTTTTACAACAATCATATCATAACCAGACATGTTTAATATTCTCCTGTTAAGTAGCGCTCATGGGCCCATCAATTCCAGGGAGCTTCCTGAATAATTACTATCAGTCAGTGCATCCTAATCCTAAACAATAAAATATATACGAAAGTGTATTGTTTGTCCTTCCTTCACATCACAACCTCACTAAGCAACCAATATAGGTACTTGATTTTTGGAATACTTATTTAGTTGAAAGGACAGAGAGAACTATAGGCTACTTTCTATCCCGATATTCCCACGGGGACGGGAACCACGCGGGACAACTGCCGGGAAATGAGGGGTCATAAGGACCCTAGGCCTTCCTTATGGATTGATAAAGAGAATAACAAGTTATAAGAATGTTAACAAGTGTTTCTCTAAAATATATTGCAAGTTGTAGGCAACTACTGTCAACGGCGTGTCTTCTTATACGGCCATTCCCAATAATCTATTCTCAGTAAGAGATAGGCCTATTGTGGTTCGGTTGCTAGGCAATCTTTTTTTATTTCCTGTCATTTAACAGAAATTACTAAGCAACGAAACTATAGTAGCCCCATCTAACCGCCTCTGTGGTCTAGTAGTATAACCACCGTTATCAGACCCAGTAGGGGTCCCGGTTTCGAGCGGTGGTACATATTGTATTCGGTTGGGTTGGTGGTACTTGTTGTAAGTCCGCCTGGCTTGCTACCACCATCTTATCTAAGCCTGACGCCATAACAATAATGTTTTCAGCATTGTTGTTGCCGGCAGTTCGAGATAAGATAGCCAGTTCCTCAGTGGCTGCGGATTCCGGGAGAGGCTCGCTTCCATCTTTCAGCCTTATCAATACTTAATATCAGGTACGATGAATGCTCTCTCCGTCGTTCATAAAAAAACTGTGACCGTGGATAGGTTATTGGGAACGGCTAATAGTTAACTAGGTAGCTATATTTTCAGTACCTACCCTTAGTACGGTTTGTCAAACCATATTCGGTTTAGATAACTATTGCTCTGTCTTCATATCTATCGCCTGTTTTACCGACTTCAGCAGTGCATCGGATATTGGCGATAACGTTGATAGGTTAATGTCAACTCTTACTAAGGGTACAATAGTTAATTTTAATATTTTACCTACGTGGGCACCTAGAGGTATTCAAGATACTGCTTTGTAAACCTACAGCAGACTAGCAAAATATTTAGTTCTTAAAATTGTGATTTCCAAAACAAGTGAAATTATAATAAAACTATGTAATAAAACAATTTGATATTTGCGATTTATAGTTTAATATCAACAGACGAATTAAATTCGTAATTTTTTGTTGTCTACTGTCTGTACAAAATAAGATTGTTTAATATATTTTTTATTAAATTATAATTATTAAGCTGATTTGTATGAGGTTCGTGGGTATATAATTAATTATACGTACTTAGGTAATTTAAAATAATATAGTTTTGTTATACTAAAAATATTGAATGTTTCCTTGTTATTTTATCATTTCCTGATGAGCAATCATAGTCTTGATAATAATATTCAAAATTTTATTCAGTTATTAAATTTTCATTTGTCCAAAATCTTGATGTTTGTATTTTTTTAACAATTAATAATATCTCGCAAGGGTACTCAACAATTTTGATTATGAATGTGTTAATAAAACATAATACTTATATCACAATGTAGAAAAGCTGTACTAGTTATAACGATAAAAATAAAGAATATTTAACAGAAAATACTTAATTATTATTATCATTTACTAGACTACTTAAGAATAGCGTGCTTTATTTGAACTACCATTATGATTTTTTAAATAAGTGTTCGTGAATCTTGTAGAAGTAAATAAAATCTGCTAAAAATGATTTAGCAGTAGTGCAGATTTAGCCAACTATTCCTGTCATCTATCTCTAGCAGGGAAATTGAAGGAATTTATATTTATGTAAGAAAATTGGAACTACAACAAAGTTTGATTGATACAGCCAAGAAAAAGCATGTCGGATATATCCGACTGGGCATCTAAAGGGTTATTAACTTAACACTGCAATTCAAGAGTAGAGGCCTACTGTGCTTCTAAGCTGTCCATTCAAATGGCAAGTAAAGTACCCATATTATTATGTTCTTGCAGTTGTCTTTATAAAATACTATATAAATAGCAGCTTATTGGAAAAGGTACTAAAGCAAAACAATTTGTTAGATAGGATAAATCATTTCAGCATAACTAATCGTCTTAAAATCTCAGTAAGTTTTTTTTCGTACCACTTGCTCAAAAAAGTGACATTCTATGCCACAAAAAGCGAACATAACAATAGTCATTTTTAATCTGTTAAAAACAGGGAAAGAAAATTGTACTGAATTTCATTCATCCTCTAGGGGGGAGAATGTGATTTAAATTTGGAATACTTATCGAAATTTATACTGAACTACATCTGTGTTTACACCACTGAGTTTGTATATAAAGCATTACACATCTTTTTGAAAAAGGAATACACATTTATTATGCAGTTATGATTATTAAATAAAATTACGATAACCGACGAGGCCGTATGAGCTTGATGCCTTTGCTTTTCCGACAAAAAAATATTAGTCTAAAAATTTGCCGCGTTTTTGTTTTCTTCAAATACATCTCATATTATTATTGTGTTAATTTTTTCGCAAATGGTACGAAAAGTAAAGTATTTTCCTAGGTGATAAAGCTGTCTTAGTATTGGGTGAACTAAAATCCCTCGCTACACTCAGGACTCGTCTTAAACCCCTCGCTTCGCTCGTGATTTCGCTCGTGATTTAAGTTTTTAACACCCTCGCTACGCTCGGGAGTAAACCTCGAGTCCTTCGTTACGCTCGCGATTTAAATCGTCACCCGCGACAGAAGACACTGCTTTATCCCCTTGGTTAATAATCTACTATTTTTTTTAATAACAGTTTTGTTTATTGAAGAATTTATCAGTGCATTAATTTTAAATTATTATCTTAAGGTTGGCACTAAAGTACACTAGGACGGTGAAGTTACGATTAACGATATAATAGAAACAGAATTACTTACACTATTAGTAGGTATATTTAGTGAGGCCTATAAAATACAACCAAATAGACCAATGGAGTTTAAAACGATAACAAAATCGCTAAAAGTTGGTGCGATTAGGGGAAAAGTAAGCTAGTTATTATTGGTTCGTTTATTTGAAGTAAGCTAGTTTTTATTGGCTCGTTTATTTGACATTTATTTAAGCCAACAAAATTTTAATGTCTGAAAATTGACATTTATTTTATCCAACTGAAAAAAGAACACCAGAAAGCTTAGGGAATGTTTATATTTGGTCAATTATCTGTGAAGAAGGCCAAATAAAAGTAAGGTATCGAATAGAAAAGTAATTATTATAAACTAGCGGATCCTCGCGGTTTTACCCGCGTAGTGCCCGTTCCCGTGGGAATATCGGAATAAAACGTCTACGTCACTCGGGAGAAATGTAGCTTTCTAATGGTCTAAGAATTTTCTAACTCGGTCCAGTAGTTCCTGAGATTAGCGAGTTCAAACAAACCAACTCTTCAGCTTTATAATATTAGTATAGATTATTTAAAAGTTTTTGTGCTAAAAGAAAAGTTTACAATACTGTTCATGAGCTTTGTAGACTGTTTAACAAAACTAGACATAAAAAATATAAAAAAACACGAATTGTGGCATAATCCTAACCCTAAACGTGAAAAGAAGGGTTCATTAAGGCACGATATATTAAAAAAATTAAGAAACATTAAAGTACAACAAGAACTGAATATTCAATATGTTCTGATAGGTTATAAAAATATATTAAAAATATCATTGGTCCTAAATCCTGACAAAAAACTTAATACACCACGTTTGATAATTCAAGAATAAATATTGTTTAACTACAAAAAGATAATAAACGATTACTACTGATTATCGTTTGTTAATGATTTATATATTTTATAGTGATTCATATAATATCGTAAAGTTAAATTTTACTTTAAAATAGTTTTAAATTTTTTATTTTGCATTTTACAATGCTATTTTTGTGTGATAATGATAAATATTAATCAAGAAAATATAAGTACTAGAAAAAAGGAACTAGTCTCATATATTTTCTTGTTTAAAATAGTTCTTATAAAATACTATAATAAGTACTTGCATTAGAAATATCAATAGGTATACATAATTTAACGTTTCTAAAAGGATGTGTTCAGTCTTTCTAATTTATGCGAGCGATAGTCGACATAAATAATATCGAAACAAATAATACCTGCACATTTCATGTCAAACAGGGTACTTAATATTGTCTGAACTTACAAACATATTTTTTTAATCTTTAATTAGGACTTCGCTTTAGAATAGTCTAGTTTTATATTTATAATTGTCTTGCGTTAAATAACACAATAAAGCTTTGAAAATATTCGCGAGCTCACATAATAGCCGACATAAATAATATCGAAACAAATAATACCTGCACATTTCATGTCAACAGGGTACTTAATATTGTCTGAATTTACAAACATATTTTTTTCAATCTTTAATTAGGACTTCGCTTTAGAATAGTCTAGTTTTATATTTATAATTGTCTTGCGTTAAATAACACAACAAAGCTTTGAAAATATTCGCGAGCTCACATATTGTGCTGACACACAATCTTCTAGGCTTTTTTAATCAACTTGTCCAACATTTTTTTAGATTACCTATCAACATCGTTGAGCCGAAAGTCTAAAATAAAAAGTACCCTATTCAGTTTTCTCTGAATTCTCCGAATCTTCAAATTCAACAATAAAACAAAAACAATATTTAACTAATACATTTTAAATTAAAACTTATTGCGAAATATATTACACCTAAATCTAAGGAATGTTAGCTTAGTATAGCGTTCGAGACCATTATTTGAAGAGAGCTGTTACCTCTTCGATCGTTTTGTTCTTCGTTTCTGGCAACTTGAAATATGTGAATATGAAGAACAGAATAAGAAGTACGGTATATGGCAAGAATACATAGTTGCCTAAAGCTTCCGACATTGGAATGAAGGTCAGTCCAACGATAAAGTTAGCGAACCAGTTGACAAGTGCTCCGACACTAACTGCAGCGCTCCTGGCACCCTGACCGAATAATTCTGATAGTATCATCCATGGGATCGAACTTGGACCCACTCCGAAGAAAGCGACGTACAAGAATGTAAAGATCACAGCAAAAATACTCATAGTTGTGTTGTTCTCATAGGTAAAGAAAGCCACTGTCATTAAAACCGAGAAGACCGTCATTCCAGCGAGACCCCAGAGTTGCAACGTGCGCCTGCCCAGTCGGTCGATTAGAGGAATCGATACCAAGGCCATCACGAAGAGGACGCTGCCGACGCCAATCGTTGCCGACCTTGCCACTTGTTCTTCCAATCCGGCGCTGACGAAAATAGTACCAGAGTAGTACAAGACAGCGTTGATACCACCCAACTGCTGAGACAGATGCATGACGATACCAATAACAAGCGGTTTTCTTAAAGAGCTAATCTTGAAAAGATCCATAATGGTAAATTTTTGCTCTTGTTTCGCTGCGTGGTCTTCAACGTGCATATCGTTGATTTCATCGTTAATTTCCGTCGTTCCTCGAATTTTGGTCAGGGCTATTCTAGCTTGCTGTTCGTCGTGAACAGCCAGTAACAAGAAACGGGGCGATTCTGGCGCGAACGGCAACATGACACACTGAACTGCCGAAGGGATGATTGCTAAACCGAGAAGCCACGGCCAACCTTCGTTGCTACCCAGGATGACATCAATGCCAAGTATCTGGGCACCGACCATACCGAAAGCGACAGCCAACTGGTTAACTGTTCCGAATGCTCCTCTTAATCGAAGTGGGGCTATTTCTGATACGTAAGTTGGCGATACGGTGGTAGCGAAGCCACAGTTGACTCCAATGACTAATCTGCCAATGATGAGCATTTCTACGGAGCTGGCTGTTTTGCTGAAGCCCATCAGAATGGCGCCGGCGACACCGATGATTGCGTTGATCATGAGCGCTTTCTTGCGGCCGAGTTTTTCTGCGAGCCAACTGGCGAGTGGACAGCCGATCATACCTCCGACAGCAAAGATGCTTACGATGATAGCGAAAATAAGGCTTGGACTGGCGGTATATTGCTCACTGACGAAGTTTTCGATGAATGTGCGAGGTGCATTGATGACACCGGTGTTGAAGCCAAACTGCAGCATTCCAAGCACGGCCGCGCTCACTGCATAGAGCAGCGCGCCCGTTGTGCCGCCGACCGCCATCTTGTACCGAGGCCGCGACTCTGAAACTGAAAAATCGTAACGTTACTAAATTTCGTTATGCAACTAGATATCTTATCTTATGATCTTGGTACGGTTTTTTCAATAGAGATCAGACATTCAAAAGCAAATGTAGATAACATGATTAAGCTTGTTTTTTGTCGTGCACTTTGGATATTTATAATAATAAAGATGTTTAAATACTTAATACCCTATTCTTAAAGACTATAATGTTCACATAATGTAATTTAATGAAGGATGTTACTTTTGTTAATGTTAAATAATTTTTACTCATCCAAACGAAAAATCATGTCTTTATTTAAAGATACCTGTCAGAAAGTGATTGCCTTATCATAATTATTTAAACAAAAGATTAAATTTTCGATTGAAGATTCAATTTATCGGTCTGATAACATAATTAAAAAAGCAGTATTACTTGATTAAGATAAACCTCTGTTAGACAATCAAATGCCGTCATATACATTTGACGGCTTTTGATCATAAAGAATTTGATTGAGATGAAGATTATGAATAATTTAGGAATTAAGGGAGAGAAACTATAATCGACAATACATCAAGCCTAACAGGTACTTATACTTCAAAATCCATGCTTAAGCGTTTTAATTATTACCAGGAACTCTGAGTAGAGCTATGTAATTGTATATTTATCTAAAGGAATAATCAACAAAATATCTATTTGGTCAGCAATGTTTTTGGATGACCTAGTACTTGCTGACCAAATGGGTTAAAATTACACCTAAAATTGTAATTTGTTCTTCTGTCATTTAATTATCATAAGTCAAGAACTGTCAGAACAGAAGAAGGTTGACAGAAGAAGGTTGACATAATAGGCGGTCGCCAATAGAATCAGTTGAGATAAATTCTCAAAAAATCACAAAATGTCGCAAAAATCTAGCAACCTTTATATTCGGACATGAAGCAATATAAATAATAAATAGAATAGTCAACTTAGTTCTTTAAACTAACAACAAATTGGCAATGCCGCCTGCGCAATTGAATTGGTTTTTTCCTTTTCAAAATTAACTACGCTGATAAGTTATAATCTTCTATGACCAATGGCGAAACTAAAATGTTCTCGAAACAACTATTTTAAAAACAAATTTGAATAAAGGTGCGAGAGAGAAGCAGATGAGGTTGTTCTTTATTGACTGTGTATATTGGGTTCTGTGTGGAACTTTTATACAGAGTCTGGAGAAATATGGTTGATTATTCAGAAAAAAGAAAATCTCTAATCAATTTTAAGCTTCAATTATGCAAGGATAAGTATATTATTATAAGATCACCAGTATTAGAGCTAAATTCCTGTTTGCTACCTCTGTCAAAAATATAATAAAATAATTTTTAAATGTTGTATAGTACCTGACCTACATCATTCCATTGAGAATTTAATCGTAAGATAGACACTAGGTACCTACTTTTCAAATATGAATAACTTTTAGGATACATGTTCAAAGAACAAATGTCATTCTTAGCAATATCAATATTTGGTCAAAAACCGGAATTTTCATAAAATCGTAAAACAACCGTTTGTACCATTATCTACTTACAAAATAAAATATATTTAACTTGTAATCACGTTCAATATCTCACTAAGGTGATAACTAAGACAGAAGTTGTCGACGACTAAACAAGTATACTTAAAAGAAACAGGCATAGAATTTTATCAAATAAAGATATGGAATCTGATCTCACGAATTAGATAAACCTAGATTACGGGGAAAATTATAAACGGATCTAAATAATGGTTATGACAAAATAACTATTGTAATAATAATGGTAGTAACAGAGAATGAGATAAATATGATAATTGTACTACGTGATATAATAAGCGTTTACTTCGATGATATATTGGTAACGGGTACAATACAAACGACTTTTATTATAAAAAAAACCGATTAATATAAGAAACTCACTTCTGTATTTGATCGGAATATTTAAAATCACAGAATTACTGCATTATCTAACTTATTTATTTTATTTGTCAATGTTTGAGATAGCTGTAATAGTTCTATTTCTATGTGAGTTTTTGTTTCTATCTCTCTTTCTTTAAAGTAACAATTAGAATTCATTAAAACTTTTGTTTATAATAAAGTAATATAGAAAAGTAATTCTTAAGTAGTTGCACTTGACCGAGAAAATTGTATACATATCTTTATAATACAATCAAGTTTATTCAAGGATGACTCACATCTACATGAAGGCAATGAGGCTTATGCTCGTGGACCTAATAACAATAAGAATAACATAATACAAAAACAATTTGATATGAAAATATATACCAAAGTGAACCTAAGTATATAACCTAAGTGTTAATCAAAGACATATTAAGTTACGTGGCTTACTAAAAAGTACTAATTGCTATTATTACAGAAAAAAAGCTGCAATTCTACCATAAAACTGGATTGATTTACTTTATTAACTTAAAAATATTATATAATAAACACTATAAAAAGAAAAAATGTTATTTACCCGTTTTAATATTCAATATTAACGTTTAAATAAGTAGCTGCTTCAATGCGACAGACGACGTTGATCAATATCTTTTAATTGAAAATATACTTGATCGATTTCATTAAGGGTATCGTATAACTTTCAATAACTCACTCTGTATGATTGATAGGATAAGTGAGTTTGAAAAAGATGTCACAGATATCCTGTAGAATACTAAAACCATTGAACAAATAGATTTAATTGTCAACAATATTAAAATAAATAAGAACTTAGATTTTACAATGTAAGTTTCGTTAGTATATTTTACAGTACAATTTTACAATGAGTGTATGAGTTATTCATTATAACTACGTCAGTATGCATATCCAGGCATGAATAGACGATTCAAGGAAGGACAATAAAAAAAATATCGAGGACCTGCTTTGTTGTTGTCATGTTGTGACTGTGACAAATAACCGCAAGACGCCTTGTATTGTATTCCATTGCAATTTGAAGTGACGTCTTTAGGAAACATGTCCTGGAAGTACTAGTTTAAAAGATAAAAAAAATATTGTATAATTGCCACATAAAAGTTGTTGAAACTACTTACACGGGTAATATGCTCAATAACATATTCAATCCAACTCCATGTATAGATTATTATGAAAATGGAAGTACAAAACCGTTGGTTTTAAAACCGAAAAAAAGCAGCCTTCTAACACTTTTATCGTCATCTCGCGATCTCTTGAAAGAGGGCTCACTTAACCCTAAAGTGTCGTCTAGTAATAATAATTCGAGGAAATTGTATCCATTCAAACTGATTTAATACGAAATATGCATAAGCAAGTGTATAAATTGGACAGAATAGTCCCATGAATCATTTATGAACATAAAATAATGTTTTTTTATGGTTCGTTTGTTTCTTCGTACGGAAGTTCTAGTAATGAGAAGATGTGAATTATATTATTGTTTATAATAATAGCTTCCATAAAATTCATTTGACTAATATTGGGTGCTTACACAATACGACAAGCTCTGTTATTGTTGATTTATGACTAAATAAATAAAAATAAGGTAGGGATTTCCTGTAATACCTATTATTATTTTCGTTGTATATTTCTTAATCAGTAAAGACTAAATCATCGCGATCTTAAACACACACACTCGTAATCTATACTCAATAAAATACTTTCTTATAATCATGTCAGTTATCAAGCAACGCGATGTATAAAAATAATACTTTCTTATATTAAAGGATAAGTTTCACCAATAACATACGAATCTTAAAGAAATGGAGTCTTGCAGGTAGGTAAAATATAAATGGAATATGATGATGAAAAATACAAAGGAAAAAGTAGGTACTGTCGGGCAATAAATAAATAATAAATTGTTATTCTAGCAATTTATGCTTTAGCATCTGTATCAATAAAAGCTGGTAATTGAGTACGTACGTACTCTAACATGAAAGTAAACAACATAACCTTTTTAAAACACACAATTTGCATCTCTGGGAACTGTATGGGTTCGTTTTTTTTTCTATTACTTATCTTAGACATTTATTGTGTAGGAAAATTTTTATTATTGTAGTTACCTACCAAATGAAATAAAGCTTACAGAGATACCAAAGTGAAAACCCAATATAATAATATGGAAACAAGTACCCTGAGAATGACAAATTAAAAACATTCGTCAAAAACAGATCTAAATTAGTAGGTACTCAACATTGGAGGGGTTATCGTAAAAGAAATGGAGATCAAGGTGCTATGAAGCAATTCTTGATAATGAGCACGATGACAAAATACTCAGAAAAAACACAGTATTATTCAATCCAATTGTTTATAAACCATTTACAAAAATGGGTTCTTAATAGAGCGTCGACATACAAACATACTTCTAAGAATCGACGATACACGTGGCTTTTGTATAAGGAAGTAGCTACTTTGAGGAAACAAACTAACGACACGATAGCGTTTTTTGTATATCTTGCTCATAATAGTTTAATACAGTAGTAGAAATGCAATTTGAAATATAACGACTTATAATTACCATCATACAAAGAAAAAGGGGTGGCATTATAGTAATTTCGAAAAGTACCTGGGAGATCATAATAACCGTAGTATCTGTTGTCCAATATGTATGGCCGGAAATTACGGCCACAATTGAGATTTCAAGATGAGAACGTTTCAAATTCAACGCAAAACAAAATATTCATACCATATTTGGTAGAATCAGGCGTTACCTGGCGGGGATTCATTTCTAACTATGTAACCAAAAACATAATTTCACTTATCTACCAAAGAGCTATGTGAATGAAAAAAAAAGTTAGAGCTATGAAAGTATATATTTTTGGTTGCATAGTTATTCATACAATTTATCATGCATGAGTGAGGTTCGAGACGTTTTCAACTTGAAATTTTCAATTCAGAAACCGACCAATATAGTCCCATTCAACTTCATGGATGTTTGAGTAACTTTAACAAAACTACCATGTTATTAGTAACTTACAATTTGAGTCAAATCGTGCGATAACGAACATTTCAATGCTCAAGTAATGGTTATACAAAGTAATAGTTAAATAATAATATATAAAGCTCAGAAGCAAAATAGAAAATTTCAAAGTAAACTTAAAGCATCGACTAGTCATATAGTATAACGAAGTATTAACAAACCTTGAAGGACACAAAGGACTATCAGGCGATTCCAACTTATGGTTAGTTTAATACCACCTAGAATTCTAGACCTACGTCCTAGACTAACGACAAAATGTGAATCCTCTGCCGAGAAAGACTTAAATTATATTTGTTGTGTTGTGTGTGATCGATCACAGAACAAAAGCAAAAAGATAAGAAGGATAAGCATGTTGCCTGCTATGACAATATGAAGAAATAAAAATCGTACAAATCAAAATGTATGATGGACTGCTTTGTGTTTCTAGCAAAATAGTGGCGACGACGGACGCTTTAGGTCGATTGTAGAGTCCACAATAAATATACAATCGACCAGCTTAAGGCGATACTCGAAAAAAATATGCTGAAGCGAGATAGCAATGAAAAAGGACGCGCACGGGATTTTGCAGACCGATTTTGCAGATTAGGCAAAAAAAAATCACAAAATCACTTCGTATTAAAAACTACAGCGATTTTTTAAAAATGTTTCTTTACGATCCTAAATATTATTGGTGTCCACTTATTAAACCAATTTCCAGTAGTGTAAGTAACCCCATTTAAGAATAATCTTGAATTTTCGTATTTTTTAGAGGTTTTTTCGAAAAGAAAAAGTGTCGAGGCAAAATTATAAAATCGTGTTTTTGAAACTATACGAATCTAGATAAAGGTATGAAGAAATTTATATGTTATTTCCAGATTTGTAACAACTGTAACCGTACTATAGTTTTATATCAAAAAGTTCATACTTTTTCCGAGTAGCGCCTTAACTGTAGCAACATGAAAAGAGCTTCATTTCGTACGCGATAAAGGCAAACTCAATATCGATAGTTAACTTCATGTTGTATTGATTTTACAAAACGCAATGGATAGTAGGTATATATAGGTTCGAGCTTCATTCATACTGTATGCCCAATCTATTTGAATAGCTTTTGCCATTTCATAGTACATTTCTGATATTTTGGACTTGCGTGTCGAAGGTCCGAAAAAGTAATATCTATTATAAGTAATAACTTAAGTTTTTGTTAGGGAAGTAAGAATTAATTAATATTTGAGAGCATATATTTGAGAACAATAAGGCTTTCTTATTTACAATTGAGTTTATTGGCGGTAAAAACGAAAATTCTTCAAAATCTATAGAATATAACGATAACCATCGCTTTTCTAATTATATTTAAAATGTTACTAATCAAAAACCTTCGGGACCTTTTGTAGATGCATATGGGAATCGTCAACCAAAACTTACATCCGTTTGCACTAAACTTAAGAATCGCCTAAGGGTATGCTTATCTATCTTAAAACATTCATAATAAGAAAAGCTTAAGCCTTAAGCGCTCGATACTGGGCCCGTAAGTTAAGAATAGTCTTAGTTTACACACAATATTCTCTTGCCACTCTCGTTGAGACGCGACATAAATGACTTGACGTTTCTGCTTAACCTTACACCTGGTTCGATTGACTGCCCTGAACTCCTCGGTAATCTGTGTATAAGAGTGCCTCTAAATCTTTAAGAAATAACTCAATTTTGTTTCTACCTCCAGCTCACACGAATTACAGGCAAAATGAATATATTTGGTGTGCTAGCGATAACTTTAACCATTTAAGTAGCTTACACAACTTTGATTTATTCAACACAAGTTTCACTTCAGCGAGGAATGCGTTAAGCAGACGGTTTTTTGACCCATAGTTTTAAGTTATAAGTTATATAGATCTTAATAGATTATACACATTTTTGTTGGTAATACGCGTAGTTCGATGTACTGTTTGTGGGATTAGGTTAACTTCTAAATTTTATATTCTTCATTCATACATAAGTGTTTGTTAATAGAGGTTCCAGTATGTTAAATAGTTATTAGCGAGGACCTGTAATTGGCTATCAAACAGATAGCCAATTACAGGTCCTACTGTACTAAATATTGTAATTATAGCACGCTGTTGGTCTTCCATAAATAAAAAAAACGATTCTACGCAAAGCAATTTGAGATGTACGACTTTTGATTACTAGGTCGTGGTCATGGTATACAAATCTAGTTTTGTTTTAACGGTGTCGAACCTTTACAACAAACAGTAAGTATTGAATGATTTGGGCAAATAAGAAAACTCAGAAAACTAGGTACCAATTACGAGTAAGTATCTTAACTATCTTACAATCAGACACCATTCCTTTTTTTATGAACGACGGGGAGACTCTTAACCTTCATCATACCTGATGTTAAGTATTGATAAGGCTGAAGAAGGAAGCGAGCCTCTCCCGGTATCCTCAGCCACTGAGGAACTGGCTATCTTGTCTCGAACTGCCGGTACACAACAATGCTGAACACATTGTTGTTATGGCGTCAGACTTAGATAAGATGGTGGTAGCTAGCCCGGCGGACTTACAATAGGTCCTACCACCAACGAAACTGAAATTAAAAAAAAAATATATCATTTATTTAATCTAGGCTGTTACAAGCACTTATGAACGTCAAAGAAGCTACGACATCGGGTCACAAACCCTACGAAGAGACCTTGTAACGAGAAGAACCGGCAAGAAACTCGTCAAGGGTTATTTTTTCCTCCCTGTTTTATTTCATACAAATTGAAAAGTGACCTTAAACACATGAGTAATATCAATTTTCATCACAAAAAATACAAAAATAAAACTTGTACCCCGCTGGCAATCGAACCCGGGACCCCTGGGTCTGATAAAGGTGGTTGTACCGCTAGACCACAGTGGCGGTTAAAAAAGATTGTCATTAAAGATTTCTAAAATATATTTTCACTGCATAGCCCTCAATAAAACACATTATTATACAAACTCCTGTAAAAGATTCGAAAGTAATAGTATTAATCATTAGCTCATTATTAAAGAAAAGACTTTCTATAAATACTGTCTTCATAACCTAACCTTTGCCATCTCAAAACAAAATTTATGATGATACATTAAAATTAACTCGTTATGTAACCACTATGATTCAATGAATAAGTGGTGAATAAGGCGTAGATATTATAGTAAAGATACCTCAAATACGTGTTAATAAGCAAAACATTTTCATTCACAATTCATTTATCAGAGAACCAAATGAAGAAATTACTAAAGACTCATTACGACGTATTAGAGCGATTGGGCTCTAGCGTGAGACAAGTAATTTTTTTCTGTCTACATTTACATAATCAGTGAGAGGCAAAAAGTGGCAAAACAAACATTTTGGTGTCATTTGCGATGGTAGAAAAACGCACCGCTTAGCGTAAATATAAATAGCGTAAATACTGCTTAGTGTGAGTTTTCTCACCTAAGGTCCGGTTGCACGTAGCTCGGTTACGCTAACTTTAGGTTTAAATTATAGTTAAAGTAAAACTAACCAGCGGACAAATTTTAAAACGTACTTGAAGCAGCGGTTACTTTAACGAGCAGTCAAATTACAGATTTAACAGCAGTCAACAGTCAAAATAACCGACAGGGTGGGGTTGGCTTAAAATGTTGACATTAGTAGAATTTGTAGTTATCGCTTACCTAACGTTTTTAAGTTATTTATTTAAAATACACTTTCAACCTTTGTTTAATTTCACCGCCGCGTAAAATATTTTAGGGCAACTGAATGCGAAGATAAGCGACGTATTTTTTTTACTGAAGTCAAAATTGACAACAATTAAATTTTAACTTTAACTTTACTATAATATACGAGCAACCGGACCTTACTTGCTTACGCCGCAGTTTGCGAATTGAGTTTAATTCTCAAAATTTTACTCTCTCGCGACGGTACCGTTTGGAAATTTGCAAACTCACACTAAACCCCTGGATGTATTACTGAATTCATCCATCTAAATTGGGGTGTTTCAATAAAACCCAAAAACAACACAATACTAAGTTTATAATTGATTTCTAATAATAATAATAATGTTATTTGTAATCAGTTAAACTTGAGCATGACAAATAAAGAAACGAAGATGTAGTAACATTTGGAGATCGACACATTCTTAATGCACCAAAGAATAAGGTAATTTATTACACGAGTTCAGCTATAACAGAGATTGTTAAGCAGGCTAATCCTTGAAACTACCATTCGGACTTTGGTGAAAAGTTTACTTACTTAGGTTAGTTATTGAAAAGTAATAGGTACGACTAAGATTCAAAAGCTACAAAAATATCTACCAAGTTATGGTTGACACTGATAATGATAAATATTGGACCACGGGGAATCAATCAATCAATGAAATTCTTTATTTGCATAAATGTGGTAAACAATAGGCGAAAAATTTAGGGTAGTGCAGCACATTTACCATTTCTGGTTTACAAATTTACATTCATAATAGTACAGTAGGAAATAACATTAAACAGTACGTCTAGCTCAAGATAAGAAAAACAAAAACTGTGCAGAGCTTATTAATAGGTATAACGTGCAATTAGTAATGATATTTAAAATGTCAAAAATCATTAATATATGTCATTGTGTCAAACACAATAAAGTAATGTTACTTTCAGAGAATTTAGCTATAAAATAAAATGTTAAAATATAAATGTCAAACAAAATATAAAATGACAAAAAATATAAGAAAGGAAGGAAAGCAATTGAATACCGTTCGTCGCGAAAATAAAAGTTTGTATGGCCATAAATAACTATAGAGTCTTAGCATCGTCTAAAATTAGCAACAGTGTTAGCTAAGGTATATTTAAACTTTTTTACCACTTCATTGGATTTTTAGTAGGTTTCACAATTTGCTCCAACTTTAAGCAGTAAAGTTTCGCTGTTATAAACAATTTTACTTACTTTGTTTTTGTTGTCGGTTACTCAATATCTGATACGGTTAAATGAACTCATTCTGTACTTTCGTAAGTTAGTTACTATGCTGATACATTAATGGTTTCTCTTTATTTCTGCAGTAAGCGAGTAGCATTATAGGAACCTTCATTTAGGTTTCAGAAAACCAAATATACAAAACAGGTTTTACTCAAATACTGGATGTTATAATTTAAATAATGAGATCTGTCATTATATCATCTATAATTAATAACTAATATTCTAAAGAGAAAAGATTTTGCATTGAATAGGATCCGAAACTACTGAACGGATTTGGTTGAGATTTTGGTACACAGATAGTAGATAGCCTGGTTATGAACATAGGATACTTTTAATCCCGATATTTCCACGGGAACGGGAACCACGCGGTTGAAATCGCGAGCGGCCGCTAATTATAGATAAATTTAATAAAAAATCAAAAAATGTAGCAAATGGGAGAACGAGTGGACTGTAAATCTAAAGCTTTCTCCAAACTTGGGAGACTAGTTGTATCTTCTATCTAGTATAACAAAAATCCTCATAAAATAGTGAGAATTAAAAAATGAAATCACAGTGTCACTAACAATATGTTGAAATTGCATTTCAACGTGAATCAACAATGGCACTATAAATTGACTACGGCTAATTTGTCGATTAAAACCGCCACGGTCACGACGACGACAATAATAAACAAGCGATCCTAGTACCTCTAAGCGGCACTTATGACATGCGGTAGAGTAAAAAACCGGAATTATAAACCGAATAGAAACAAGTTGATTATATGATTGCTACTAGTTAAAATAATTACTTAAAAATGGACTTTATGTGATCATCTTTTCAGGTAAACATAGCAAACTTGCAAAATGATGTCAGCAATTAACATTTCAAATAAATTTGGATTATAAATAAAGTTTCTATAATTAACTACTCTAATCTGAGAATCACTATTTTCCAAGATAAAAATTATATAAAAACAGATAACAAAACATTGACTTGACACGATTTCCAAACGTCGCCATCGTAAACACAGACAAAACTAAAAACAAAAGCGCTGGTGGTTCCAAAATAGCGATTGTCACTTTTTTTTTGCATTACTCACCGACAAAATAATGTAAACACAAAACAGCTGTTTACTTCACGCGCAAACGCAGGGGAGTGATAACATTTTAATCAACACTAAAACGTGGAATGTTTTCGCGACGGAGCGACAACGACAGAATCGACGGAGCGAAACGCACTGACTGCAAAAGGCTGTGAGGTTTGCGAGTGTTGTAATAATTGTAAAGGGGGGAACATGTTTTAGTATGAGTAAATCTGACTTTCATGATACGCAGCCAGTTCATTTGCATGCGTACCCATTATTCATAGGAAAAAGCGGATTTTAAGCATTCGAGGAAAACAGTAAAATATGCGATGCTTAATAACACTTAACAATATTCGACTATTGTAAATTCACTTTTGTAATTATATCGGTAAATAACTTCTGTTGACACGAATAAAGTGATACTACTTACTTAATCATTTTCTGGTTCTCAATTTACGATTTATATACTTTTGTATTGCATTACACCGCATCTATACTATTCTTTACTGGCGTCAATCCGGCCGAACTAGACGAGTCAACCTAGCATAACTAACAATTCTTGCTCGACTACATTACTTTATCGCACTTTTGCACAACACATCTAATATCATGAATAAAACAATCGTCCATCGAAATGACCATTATAAATTCCATAATTATGTACTATATAAAGTGGTTGTGAGAGACGTTGGTTTATATCATTTTTCCCGAATTCGTTAGCAACTACTATCAAAGCATTGAGTGGATTTTGACAAATGCCAACATAATGAGCACAAATTGTGGTTTGATTTCACCTTCTGGCTTATGGCAAATTTAAAAAAAAACCAACAGTTGTTTTAAAATGCAATCCTTAATAGAAATACCACGAATGGTAAATTTCCAGGGCAATAAAACAAGGAATAGAATCATACAAATCATCATCCATTGTAAGAAGGAAACAGATTTTATCGGAAGACAAGAGTAAATTAAAAAAAAAAGTATCGTATTCCGCATATTTTCAATCTACCCCTTTATGTAAACCAAAACAGGGAACTTCTAGGTTTTTCCATTCTCAATCACAACACAACAACTCCACAATCTTAAACCACCTTCCAGATTTAGCAAAGCAATATACTTAGCAAGTTTTCACGAACAAACGATAAATGTAGAGAGCTACCGTTAATCCTTGAAATCTAGTTCCACACAAGTCTACAGACTTGTCAATCAATGTCTCAGTGTGAATGAATGGGAAGGTCAGCTCATATAAGGCGAAATCTCCAGCACATGCTTAATATTAACTTATGACGTCACTAGCCCGAATGTAAAAGAAGGGGCGGATTTATGGCAACGAGTGGCGCCAAAGAAATGACATGCGTGTGTGACAGCTTCGTCTGGAAGTCTGGCTGGAACTTCAATTCATAACGTCACGCAAAACTATGATTATGGCAGTTGGCTACTGATTTCATAGTACTTATATGCTTTCTATTCCTTTTTAAATTTATACTTACGTCTTTGAAAAGGGTATGGCATGCATGACTCCTTTATTCGCATCGTCTTTCGCAATAACAGCTCACTTAAACTTTAACTGGACCATTTAACCCGACAAATGAGCAACACATTATTAATTACAGTAAGTATTGTACACTTTATGGTGATTCTTTATCTTCAACTAGTTTGTTAATAGAAAATTTGAGTTAGCAAGAAATTCGCATCAAGTGTCAACAACATTTTTATCGCGAAGCAAAGTAATAGAGGTTAGTGATCATTTTAATGACTTCAAACGTTTTTAGTTGTTATACTGTAAGATACCTGTAAAAACCGGAGTTCCATCCTTATACAAATAATAACAAGGTCCACACCGGTTTCCAGTTTGCCACGACCACTGCACAGATTTGACTAACATTTTTAAACTGAACGTAATTTCAAACATGTGGAGTCATTTATTGGAAATAAACTACGTCTGTCTTAAAGTACTGATTAACGCATTTATGCCACAAACCAAGTGGTGCATTGGTAGATAAATTACTAGTCAATTACTACTTGACATACCTTTGATTATACTGGAGTAGACACAGATTATCAAGCATACCTATCACTGATGTTAATTGGTTTTAAGTAGTCGATTGGATTTCCTGATTCTAGTGGTCTCAAATTAGAGGTATGGAAAAAAGATAGATACAGAGGCTTTTTAAATAACAACGGGAAAAATCCTGGCCACACGGGACATTCGCCATGGCGAATATTCGCGCGGTGCGAATGGTGAAACGTCTAGCGACTAAAACAAATGTATAGAAGAAGGAATTACCTTCATATTCTATAGAAATGTATGAAGGAACTTCCTTCAGGCCCGTATTAATAAACGGCCCTCACAGATTGACAGCTATCTTGAGCTCTTATTTGAGATGCTGTTTTAATTAATAGATCATGCTTAAGAACGTATGTATCAACTGAGAGTTAATTGTAATAGTAATATTTATTTGCATAAAACACGGTACGATTCAGTACTTAAAATTCAAGTACGTACATGCGTGTTTTACCGACATATCGATAAGCAAACTTGTAATCTCGTCATGCTCTAAAATACATTGTAATGTTTTCCATACATTAAATTAAATCAAATAATATATAAAAAATACTAGCTACTACGGTTCAATATTTACTACGGTTCAATATTTAAATATCAATAACTAAGTACCTACATACAAGAAACAACACAAATCTCATCTCTCAGCATGTCAATACACACAACAGTATTATGTCCATTATTGATGTATCGGATGTCAGAAATTACATGTCAAAATTTAAGATGTCAATAATATACATAAAGAAAAAAAAAAGAAAAAGAAGCATAAGAAGCATAAGCATAAATCATTCGCAATTTTCTTAATGTGCCCATCACGGCAAAACTTTATGAATTCCTCAGTGTCATAAAAACAATTTTCAACGAGGATTTTAAAAACTATGCGTTTGAAAATTACAAATGGAAGATTTTGAAAGCGATTCGGAAGTAAAGTGTATAGTTTAATGCACATGCTGTAACTATTACTCGTAAAACAAGTTGTAGCTGATGGTGGTATAGCTAACCGGAATGGATAACGTGTTCGGAAATTGCATTTGTCTTGTTTTATTGGAAATAGATTGGCGTTCTTCTTAACAAATACCAAAATTTCGAAAATATAATGGTAAAGCAAGAATGTTTAATTTCTTAAAAAGAGGCCTACAGGATTCCGAGTTGCTCATATTAATAAACAAAACTCTGCACTTAAAATCGCGATTGAGAGCCTGGGGCCGTACCGCGCAAGTGGCGTCGGCATCGCAATCGGTTTCATTTGACAGATGGATGCGACACATTGCTGCTTCTTTTTGACACAAATGAAAACTTACCAAAGACTAAGAGCAATATGTCACATCCATCTGTCAAATGAAGTCGATGCCGATGACACTTGCGCGGTAAGTTCCTTAAGTGCTGTCAAACATTGACATGAGAGCGTTGCGCGAGGATTTGATTTTATTTTGAGCTGCTACTTTTATTTATAATTAAGGAATAGGGATGTAAAGTAACTTTACAAGTTTCACAACCACAACTCAATCCACAGTATGTAATGTACCTTGAAATAATCTTGTTTTTTTTGTTCGTTCGTTACAGAAACAGGCAAGGTACGGACCATACTGCCTACGCATCAGGAACTCATTTTATGATAAATTTTAATAGAAATTAAGGGCTTATTTCACCACCTACTGATATGACCTGGATAGCTTTTTTTATGAACGACGGGTAGACTTTTAGCCTTCATCATACCTGATGTTAAGTATTGATAAGGCTGAAGATGGAAGCTAACCTCTTCCGGAATCCTCAATCATTGAGGAACTGGCTATCTTATCTCTAACTGCCGGAAAACAACAATGCTGAAAACATTGTTGTTATGGCGTCAGACTTTGATAAGATGGTGGTAGTTAGCCAGGCGGACTTACAATAAGTACTACCACCAACCAAACCGAATACAATATGTATCCCCTGGGAATCGAACCCGGGACCCCTGGGTCTGATACCGGTGGTTGTACCACTAGACCACAGAGGCGGTTAAATGCAAAGGCGCTTAAGTGGTTATAATTTGCCATATTTTTCATATTAACTGTCATATTTTAATGATCTGACAAGTAAGCTATCCAGAAGTTCCAGAACTTATTAGTAGGTGATGAAACCGGCCTTAAGACAGTCAAATAATCTGCCAGATAAACTCTGACTAGTTTATCTGCCCGATAATAACCGTTAGATAAGTTCGGGATAGCTTATCTGGCTATCGGGATAGATTGATGTGGAGTCCACATCACATAGTCATATGTTATGTATCTACATAACATATGACTATGTGATGTGGACTGTGTAGGCCTCCAGATACATCTGTATCTGGAGGCCTACTCTCTAAGCCCGTCAACTAAGATACCGGCCTCCGTTCGTAAGTTTCCCGAAACTACGGATGGACCCTACTCTCTATTGATTTCGGATGTACTAGTTTCGAACAAACGGCACAAACACATTGGGAGTAGGGACAATATCGAAACGTATTCTAATTCATTCTTAGTTCGGGTCTCCGAACTAATAAGCTGTCCGTAGGTAATACGGAGTAGGAGACGTCCGTAACTTAGGCCGAAACGATGGGTTTCGTGCTTAGAGAGTAGACCTCCTGAACCGTGTTTAAATTGTGATGCGTGTAAGTCTTCGGGAACGACGGGAAAATCAAAAACCCCTAAAAAACCAAAAAATACGGCCAATTAGATCTTAGTTCGTGAAATATAGCGCGTTTCATATCCGGATAAGTTGTTTTATTCCACTGTTGTAAAAAGATTAAGTAATAGATGTTTTTTTGTTCATTTTAAAAACTAATGTATATCGCCTCTTTTAATTTGTTATGCTTGTTCTTGTGGAGAGTACTATCTATTTATTACTGGCTCCACCTGAAAATCAGCGTCACACTTGTTGTGACTATAGCTGTTGGCAAAGAGTATGTAATCACTACGTAGCTGTTGGTTACCAATGTTACCATTTAACCGAATTGTATTTTTATAGTGTAAGTTGTATGGTTTGTTTTTTATTTAAATAACTTTTATTTATTTCTTTCTTTCTTTTATATAGCAATCAACTTGTGTAAAAGAGCACTAGACTGAAATACGATTAATGAAGAAAAAACAAAATTAAGTCCCAGATGCACTGCAAACCACTTTTTTAGGACTGTCATGATAAGGCCAGCACTTACAATCAAAGTCCAGTGTGAAATGCTGTTGACATCATAAAAGTAGTACTTACCTATATTTTTTAGGCAGTAGCATTTGACACTAAAGAAATATTAATTACATTTATATTTCTTTAGTGTCATTATAACCATATCATGATTTCTTAAGGTTTGTCGAAGCCTTGTGAGAAGTTATTACTGTTACAATTAACAATTATCTTTAGTGAGTTTCATATTATGCTCAATTTACTTCAGAGTACTGTATCAAATTATCTTTGAAGAAGTACAGCAATCTGCCAAGTGGTTAAGAATGCCTATTGTATTGGATCTTGTGATCCTGGAATAATAAAATAGGTGACTACTAGCATAAAGTCTTATTCAATATGAGCAAAAAAAAAAATTTCATTGGCCTAAAAGGCCCGGTTTTACCACCAAATGATAATTTGACATATTGTTCATATTGCAACTGTTTTATGAACTGCCATATATTATAAACTATCCAGATCTTTGTCGGTTGTGAAACCAGTCCTAACAATGGGTACTAGAAAATACCTAAACACCTATACTACAAATATTTATATGCGTCATTTAAAATGTTTGATTTATGTGGGACTCAAACCAACAACAAAATAATCAGTTGTCATACACTTAAACCACTAAGTACACCAAAGTTTTTAAAAGCATTAACTATTGAGTCATGGTACACTCAGTATCAGAAAATAGATTAGTTTTTGTAATTAATGCTGCGAGTTGTATGGATTAGGAAGAAATAAATATTTTTAGTCTTGACTATTATTACATAACTTAAACTGAAGAACTAACCATGAACTGTGGACACAAAAAAACTAAAAAACATGGCTCAGCCATCACAGTGAAGAATATAAACATGGATAGTTATCCAATTAACTCCAAAAACAGGTCACAGATATACAATCATAATTTATTCATACCAGATTCATAAATCAATATCTAAAAATAACTACTATTTAAATTAAATAAGCTCATTGAACATGAATTAGGTTAAAATCTCCATTTATCTTAACTGATAGGTAAATATTCAGCGTGAATATAGTTTGTAGAGTCTAGAACAGGTTAGAAAAAACCATTCTTCTAAGAAAAAACTAAAAATATATAACATACCATTGAAAGTTCTACATCCACACAAAACCTAAATATTGATTAAATTTCACACAATCTAAGCCAATTATACACACCATTACTGTGAAGTAGTGAAGATGTGTTGTCAATCTGCATTATGACTACCAACTAAACTTAGAATTAGAATTGTATTCTAAGCATGTAATTAAAAACCTGTTTGTGAACTAGTACTGAGCCAAAGGTGAAAAAGTATTAACAAGGTCACATTACCATGCAAATCCATTACTTCGGGGTATATAAGTAGGTTTTACTTTTAATTTAGAAACATGTAGAATGTTACGGTTAAATTTATCCAAGTGTGCGTAAACTAAAGAAAACTATAAAAGTGAAATTAATCCAAATTTAAACTCATTAAACTTCGACGAGGTACTGCAGAAAAAAAGTGTACATACAAGAAGAATTTATAGGTCTGACTGATCTTATTGAGATTGTGAAGCGGATTAAATCATTAATAATCAAATACATACCTCGCTCAAAGACCGACGATCAAATTGATTCCAAAGGAATAAGATTCAGGACTCTGCATCTTTCTCAGCGACATTATTTATAAAAATGTTTTAGGATAACATTGAGATTATAACACCATCTTTCTGTGATCTTATTTTCAAGTGGGATTTATTATTTAATTTAATATTACGATAATATTTAAAAAAAATTAGACACCCACGTACAGCAACACCCACCACCGCCACAACTGACACTGACATGACAATGACAATTAAATGACAAGTGACAGTGACAAACACAGATCAATTATACAAATTATGACGTATACAGTCACACTATCGCGCTATTGCGAACATTTGATGTTGTCTGGCCAAGCAATAATCACGTACCTATATAATAAGTTGAAGGTGACTATTGCGTAGCCAGATTTTGTCAATCTTGTCGTTGCAGTAGTAAATTTTCGCGTTCGACAGCGCGGTAGTGTCGCCGTTACAACAGAGTAAAACATTCTATTCTCTTTATTCTGCTACGTACCTATATAATGTTTTTGATCTGTGACAATAGATGGCGCAAGTTTATTTTTTTGTGAAACTTCCACTCGATCAAATGGTTTGATTCAAACGCGTAGATGTTATTTGACTCAAACTACTTAGTTTGATTATTGTGTTTTGGTAAAAGCAAACCTGAATGTTTCGGGAGCCTTTCGAATGGACTATGGAGGAATCCACTATGGAGGAAGTTTTAAGAATAACTAGTAAAAGTAATAAAAAGGTTGTCATATGTGGGGATTTTAATGTTGACATTTTAGACCCAAAGTTGTCAAAGCTCTCAAGCAGATTTTTAAATTTATTTAAATCGTATAATTTATCACATACCTTTAATGAGCCTACACGAATAACACCCACATCTGCCACCTGCTTAGACAACATTTTTTCAAACTGTGTAGTCACTGAAAAATCTATAATAAATGTTATTAAATCTGACCATAGTGGACAACTAGCCTCTATAGAGCACCATCATGTCTGTCCTAAGCGGAAAATTGTATGTAGGCCAATAACTAAAAAGGGCATAGATGTATTTAGAAACAATGTGATTAATAAAATTGAGTCTTTACCAGTTCCCATTATGGAATCTAATTACCTTTATAATGATTTATTTCATGTGGTTGAAGGCGAATTTAGTAAAACGTTTAAGAAAAAAGTGATCAATGGTAATTCGGATAAAGTAAAGTTTAGTGATTGGGCCACACCGGGAATTTATACAAGTAGAAGGAAACTATATGACCTTTATGCGTCAAAGCATACTTCCTGTGACCCAAATTTTATTGAATATGTCAGGAAGTATTCTCAATTGTTTAGAAATGTATGTGTAGCTGCTAAGGCGATGTTCTTTTCAAATAAAATAAAATTAGCGGATAATAAAATAAAGGCTACTTGGAATATTATTAACCAAACAACTGGGAAAACTAAACATAATGTAAACTCCTTCTCCCTTAAAGTAGATAATAAATTAATTGAATCTGACGTTGAGGTTGCCCGTGTTTTTGAAGATTTCTTCTCTCGGGTACCCTTAGAAACTACCAGTAATTTAAATTCCTGTCCAAACGTTGCTGCTGCCCTCTTAGAGTCATGTGTTGAGAAGTGTTATAAAGTTTTCAATTTTAAGCATATTAATAGTGAAGACATTTTAAAAGCTTTCAAGTCTATAAATATTAAAAAGACTGAAGATTTATGGGGCATATCAACCAGCGTTATTAAATCTATAATTGAAATAATAGCTCCATATTTAGCTTTCATTTTTAATCAATGCATAGATGAAGGTACTTTTCCCGATTTAATGAAATATAGTAAGCTTATTCCTCTTTTTAAATCAGGTGACAAAAGTGACCCCACAAATTTTAGGCCGATATCAGTCTTACCGGCACTTAGTAAAATTTTTGAAAAAATTATATACTCTCAATTATTAGACTATTTAACAGTAAATCAAATCCTTCATAATAATCAGTTCGGCTTTTCTAAAGGTAAAAATACTACAGATGCTGGAATAGCACTCCTCAAACATATTTTTGAGGCTTGGGAGGGCAAGCAAGACGTAATTGGTATATTTTGTGACCTGTCTAAAGCTTTCGATTGCGTTGATCACGTTACACTTTTAAAGAAGCTAGAACATTATGGTGTCTCTAAAAAATCAGTTAGCCTTTTGCAGTCATACTTGCACAATAGACATCAAAAAGTAATTGTAAATAATACTGCTTCTACTGGAGCCCCCATTATTATGGGCGTGCCCCAAGGTTCAATATTGGGCCCTCTGCTGTTCTTAATATATATTAACGATCTCCCTAACTACGCGAGTAATTTATGTGAGACAGTACTATTTGCAGATGATACATCTTTAATTTTTAAAATTGATAGAGGAAACAACTGTTCTGACGAAGTAAATAGTGCTCTCTCTCAAGTCGCACACTGGTTCAACAGTAATAATTTGTCTCTTAACCCTACCAAAACGAAATTTGTTAAATTCACATTACCTAATGTAGGGCAGGTCGACATGCACATCAATTTGAATGGGGATGTAGTAGAGTTAGTTGAGAGTACTAAATTTCTTGGTATTACATTAGATTCAAAACTACAATGGGATCCACATATTGAAACCTTGTCGAGTAGACTTAGTTCTGCGGCTTTCGCAATAAGGAAAATAAGGCTCCTAACTGATATTGAAACGGCAAGACTAGTTTACTTTAGTTATTTTCATAGTGTAATGTCCTATGGCCTGTTGTTGTGGGGCTCAGCAGCCAATATAGAAAATGTTTTTATACTTCAAAAAAGAGCTGTGCGCGCCATTTACAACCTTCGACAGAGAGATTCTCTTAAAGAATTGTTTAAAGAGATTAATATACTAACTTTGGCGGGACAATACATTTATGATAATATAGTATATGTAAGGAAACATCACGATTTATTTATTAAGCATAGCGATGTTCATAATTTTAATACTAGAAACAAGAATAAGCTTGCCGTTCCAAGATTTCGACTTGAAAAATGCAGTCGCTCGTTTTTGGGGAAAGGCATAGCCTTTTTTAATAAAGTTCCACAACAAGTGATTGAGCTGCCTTTGCATAAATTTAAAATACATGTTAAAAAAACGCTCTTAAGCAAAGGTTATTACAAGGTAGAAGATTATTTGAAAGACCAAAATGCATGGAAGTGATACTAACATAAAACATGACTATTGTAATTGTATAAAAGGAAAATATTCTAATAACTGAGTATAAGAAAATTTTCCTCTTATATTAAATATGTTTCAAGATTGTAGATTTGTGTTTGGCAACGACATGTTCCTTTGTAAATGTTGTTGCTTCTGTTAAAGCTGATAAGTTTCTTGCGGCCGTTCTTCTTATCAGTTAAAAGATGTCCTGAATGGCTGGTAGGAAAAAAAATATTGGACGATTCGAAAGCACTTATCTATAAGTCTATTTGAATAAAAATCTTTGACTTTGAATGGTATGAGTAAGATAACAGAGTTAGAACTATATAAATATTCGTTCCATGCCTCACCTTTCTAACTAAAATATTATATTTCATTATTCCAACCATTATCACTCCATCCCAGTCTACACCGATAAGTGCTCTAGTTTTATATTTTCTAATAAATAAGGCTTTTTAATCATAAATAATCATTAACAGACATAAATTTGTGATCTATGATACATTACCTTCATATGGCTCCTAAACGCTATTATGCTAATTAAATATTTAATGATGCAGAAAAAAAAACAAAATTAACAACGTTAGTGTTTTATTTACAATTAAAGTACTTACAAATTTATATTTTTTTATGCAAACATGTAAATATTTAAACCTATAAAACTTATGTTGACGACAGGAAGGTGCATATTCATAGAAAAAATGAAAAACTAATATATCTAGATACTTAACGCTAACTATAATACAATACTTTTTGTTTATTACTGTGAATACATACCTTACTGTCGTATTAAAAATATTTACAACAAAATAGGTAAGTAGGTTGGTAATACATTTTCGCACGAATATATTTTACATCCATCACAACATACATACCTACTCATAAAATTAATATAGATAGGTACTACATAAGTGTGTAGTTTTTATCAAATCACGTATTACAAGTGCTAGATGCTAGCTAGATTTATTATTAAAAAACTTTTTATTATATGGATCACACAGGCACACCGCTGCACTGTACCAAGTA
Source organism: Chrysoteuchia culmella (assembly GCA_910589605.1). Lineage (NCBI taxonomy): Eukaryota > Metazoa > Arthropoda > Insecta > Lepidoptera > Crambidae > Chrysoteuchia > Chrysoteuchia culmella. Next base: position 4,545,887 of record OU342654.1, on the reverse strand, counting down.
GCGTCACGTAAATTTTGATTCTGTAGATAATTAATGTAGGAATAAGGGAAGTGTCGTGTTGTATTTGGTATATATATACTTCACCTGGTACTTTATCATACCTCGTTCGACTTTTTTTTTAACTAGGTTTCCTCCTACAACTTTAAATACAATCGCACGTGGTGCAGTGTGGTGCAATGTGTTATAATAATTACCTAATTTACTTTTTTTATTTTTCTTTTACGCTAAAGGGGTTACGGGTAAAGCTGGCGTATTTTCAATATTCTAATAAAAGTTGAAAATTTTCCCTAAGTGGCCGCTAATTAAGGAACATTTTGTGAATTTCAAAAGACACATTAAAAGACACAAATCTCATTATAAACATAAATAGCTAAACCATATCGGAACCCGAGATTTCAGAAGTTTCTTGACCCTATATATTATTATTAAGGTAAAAAAATAAACGAAAAAATCATATCTCAGCTTTGATATTACTTAAGGCAAAGTTAATCACTCAGATAAATTACTTGATTGTGATGTTTTAAAACAGCAATAAAAAAACAACGAGGTGCACTCTGGGAGTGCCGGCAGAAGTGAAAACCGTTTAAACGAAAATAATGATAAAACCTACTAGATATATCTTAACCACAACTTCATAAAAAGTTGATGAAAACGGAGACCAACTTTGGAGCGCAGTGTCTATCCCGCTCACACTGCACTGATATGAGCGAGACAGACATCGCGAGATAAGGGTAGACAGCGAGTCGCGGTGCGCATGCTACGCTGGCTGGCATCAATATGAAAGTTGATAGTAATGAGAGATCTTTATTATATTATATTAATATACGTAGATCTTTCAAGTGTGAGACTTTATGTATTTTGAAATAGATCAACGGTGGTCTTACGAATTTTTGATCAAGGTCACGTGTCCTGACGCGACTTTAACATTTTTTACCCATCCCAAAAATTTCAAACTCTGATGTGCACAACGCCGTTATAGAAGTATTCACTTCAAAATTGAGTGGCTGCTGAAAAAAAAGGCGCTACTAGTCCATACAATGTAACCCAAACCCCTTTATGCGCTTTCTCTTTCACGCGGATACGTTTTGTCACTATAATAATAATAATAATAATAAAATAAACTTTATTGCACATAGTTACAAGGAAATACAATACAAAGGAGACACAAAACGACAGTAAATACACAATAGGCGGCCTTATTGCTACATAGCAATCTCTTCCAGGCAACCTTATACCTATACTTGCGGTAGCGTGCAGTATTTTTTTTTATCATGCATCTACCATGAATTTAAAATAAATACTAGATACCTATGTTTTTTTCTTAATAGTATCTGCGAAAAACGAAAAACTCAGTATAAAAATAAATAAATAAAACTTAATTCATAAAATTCATTCTCTGGGTCGTTTCTGGTGCAGAGGTTGTCTATTGCCATCCAACGCGGTAACGCGTCCAGCGTTATGGCCACATTTGCACCGGGGACTACTCGGGGCGGTCTATTAGACTAATAGACTTTAGTAATATTTTTTATATTGCTGTAACCTAATATTCAAATTTTATTTGATAGTTTGTATTTCAATTAATTTCAATAAATAAATAAATCTTATTCATAAAATAGAAAAGAAAGGTATCATTTATTGGTATTATTTTACCAAGAGTTTACATAAAAGAGTTTATTAAACTAATACAAATTATTTCGTCAAATATTTCATGTACCTACGAAACAATAAAGTATAAAACTTATTTTTAGCCATAATAAAAACAAAATATATATATTTTTTAAGTTATAAATAATGGCATCCAGTCTTGCATTTAGGTATGTTCTTATTTACAAATCGAAGATGTAGGTAGTTATTATTTACTCACTGGAACTTTAAAATGTACATTATCTAGTTCAGTAGATGCATTCTAAAATTATGCTTTATTCTTTATAAACTAGCAGAAAAATAATTAATTGTTTGCGGCGTATGAAGATGGGTTTAAAAAATGAATACACAGTGCCTATTTGTCACTGATGCTGAAACAGCGTACTGTCAGTCGGCTGTCTGTCAGTCAGTCTGTCAGTCATAAAATTTTACGAAAGGAGACAGCACATGAAGATCTAAAGTTGAGAAGCTTTTGAGTGTTTGGGCGGCAGTGTAACAAAGATAAAATAGAAAGGTATACCTTATTGGCAATATATAACTACCAAGGATTTACATAGTAATTCAAATTCTACTTATTTTTTTAATTAAATTTAATTTACCCTGTTTCAGGACTGTTATGGTTACTGTATATTTATCTATTGGGCATTCAACAAAAACATGTAACTACTAACAAAATGCAGCAGTAATATCAAATGCTATGACACTTTATTTCTATAGTGTTTGGCAATATGTACTATTTTGGAATTACGATCGTAGTCACAACTTTTTTTCTCGGTTATCGTAGCAAATGTTGCGATATGCCGTAGTCTAGTAGCCAGTTGCTACGAAAATACTACGCGATCACGTAGTCTTCACGTTGTCGTCACGTTTTAAATCCGAAACTGTCACGTTGTTGTCACGGTCCCGTCACAGAGGTGGTAGGTCGTTGTCGACGTCTAGCCGCCGCCGCACCCATTCCAGAAACGCCTCCTGCCATGAAAATTATGTTAAACCTCGGAAGAAGTTGATTCTCAAAAATATTTTTAGTTGAATCACCTATAATCAAATGGCTTTAGTTTCTTAAATACATTTTTTTCGCCTTATGTTTATTTTTGACTCATTGCAATTTTATTTTAAAATAATTTAGGTAGATTTGTGGTTCTCATGGGTGTAAATATTGAAAGTTGTTAGTGATTTGTTGGCGATTACAAGTTACTGTTTGAAATAATTATTGATGACAATGCCCGAGCCCAAAGTTATAAAGTGTGATAAAATATATGTATATATGTAAGTTAGTATTTTTATTGTTCTACTTACTACTACCAAGAAGCATTTTCAGTTAGCACTACACCAGAAAAAAAAGAGACAGATACTGTCGGTATAAACATAGGTACAACAGTAAGAACGTCAAGGCATAAAAAATGTGTATTCATAAAAAAAATTAAAACCGAAAATGTGTAAAAATAAAACGTAATCATTATGTATGCCAAACACAATAAAAAGGAATCAATAAAAGACAAAAAAGACAGAAACAACGAAACAGCGAGTGAGCAAGACAGATATAATAGTCGCCCAAAATAGGCGTTGTCTGTATAGATAGTCACAGAAGGATAGTCGTAATTGACCTACAATCTTTTTTAAATCAAAAATTGTTGATTTGATTGTTTCTAATGCTGTGTTCTATCCCTATAATAAATAAATAAATAAATAAATAAATAGAAGGTATAGTTGTCATAGATCGGCGCGTCCACAGGGGTAGGAAGGTTCGAAATAATAAGGGTTATAGCTGCTAAATAAACCAGAAAGACAAACTAAAAGATTTAGTAAAGACAAAAATAGATACCATTACATACAAAAATATATAATTAAAAATAGAATTATTAAAAGACAAAACAGCGAGTGAGCAAGATATAGATTTTAGTCGCGGTGTAGCGCAAGATGCGCATTGTCTGTGTAGTCGTCGTAGCTCGGCGCGTCCAGCTCATCCTCTCTTCCCTCATATTCCTCTCCCTCTGGCTCCTCTTCCTCAGAACCCTCCCCTGGCGCCCCTGGCTCTTCCCGTACTGGTGGAGCTGCTGCCGACTCCTAATTACCACCACACCAACCAACCAGGTTATAAACAAGCATCACAAGTATTAGTACAAGAATTTTAGCAAAAATATTAAATTAGTTGCACACAATGAGAATTTTATTTTTTTGCAGGTAAAAAAACCGAATACAAGGAAGAGCTAGTGAATTTATGAATCGTTTGCGCGAAACACTGAAGCAGTCTATAAATTCCCCTTTTTAAGATATTTAAAATTATTTACGTATTGTTTTGGAGGCGACACTCCCTTCGGCACAATACGTGTTACTTTTTCTAACTTCTTCCTCGTGTTCTGTTTCTGTGGTTCGAATAATGATTAACCTCAAGTTATTCCCCAATTTAACTACTATACCGCACTGGTAGTTACTATCCTAGTTAAGTATATTTGATGGTTAAAGTGGCTGAGAAAAATTAGTACCATTATTGAACCCAAACCATAAGCTTCAGTCAGGCCACATTTTTCCCGACCGTCGCGACTTACCTTGTTTGTACATGTTGTTTACGCGTTATTATTCGTAAAAAACATACTTTTTTCCTTCTTGCTTATCTCGCTATAGAGGCCAATTTTAGATTTATTTAAATATTGTAATAGAAAACAATAATTGCCAATGGACAGACTGGAAACAGCCGTCACAAACAGCTAGATTGTAGAATCCTCGCCTTAGTCCATGTTGCCATAATTACAATTAGACAAGGGTTCATCCTAGATCGCATCATCTCGTTTACCATCAGGCGAAATAGGGGTCAAAAGCTGTCGTATTTATTATAAAAAATCATCGATTTGGTGGAGTCTATTAGTCTTAAGGTCGAAAGTAGCGTACCTTTGTAGGGCGCCATCCACAGCCCGGTAGAGGAAGACCGTCGGGACCCAAAGGACATGGTGCGTCTAGTCCCGGCACTCCCTGCTCTCCCTTGTCGCCTTTGTCGCCCTTGCGCCCGCGTTTGCCCACTGGACCCTATGCCATGGACACAAAGATCATTATCCCATAAACATTCTACAAAATAACTTGACTTCCAGATATTCTTTAAGACGGAAAGGAAATTTTGTTCTAAGCGTAGATGCGTTTGTTGACAATTTTCGATAGGAACTTAACTTTACAAGCTCGTCCGATCAGCCTAGTGATGTCAAAATTTAATTAAATAACATAAAATTCATACTAAACTGAAATAGATGTACCGAGTACATAATCAACATATCGTTAGTAAGTCATGCACTTTGTACACTGGATGCAACATAAGCGTAGCCGCAGGAAGTAAAGCATACTCGTGACGTGACTTACTGATTCTCCCTTATATCCTTTGTCACCCTTCGGACCCTACCGAGCGAAAACAATATGTTAGTACGCGTATTGAAATTTTAAACCGATTATGTTAATATCTCAACTAACCTCTTGACCTGGTATCCCATCAGTCCCCTGAAATTTTGCCAGTACCGTATTAGTTTTGGGATAATCTATAGCGATTAAGAAATAGGGAGCGCTGCTTCGTGCGCTAGCACGATTGCTAGGGTTACCAACTGTCCGGAAATCGAAGCGTCCGGAGGTGTCCGGAAATAAAATATAATTTATTCTATCTACAAAACATGTAGGTAATTAACAACTTAAACGTTTTAGACTGCAACGATTTATTTACCACATACATTTTGTGTAGATAGGGTGACTAATATAGGAAGCTTATCAGGTTAGCTTAAACAGTATTTTCTTTGTGTTTATTAAATTGACAGGAAATGGGTAGATAAACAGTTAATAAAAGCCCAAATCATGTATCAGTTCCCATCACCGATATTTTATGACAATAATAATAAAGAAATATTGTAAACCCGATTGGAAAGCCTTTGGCATTGAACTTGGTAACCCTGGTCGTGTGAAGTGCGCGATGCAGTGTCCGCGAGTGGGTGTGACGTACGGGCAATCCTGGGTCACCTCGTTCACCCTTGGATCCTGGCTCTCCTTGCGCTCCCTGTGGCACCAACACCAATAGTTAGTTCTATTTATGCTACTATTTTAAATCAAAGTATTTTAATTAAATCGGTATTAGATAAGTATTTTGTGGTCAGTTAAAATCAGCTGCTAATACAATATTTAAGGAATGTCAATAAGAACACGAAGTTATACCTTGCAAAGTTCCGTTCTGTTTACAATGTTACTTTAAAATTAATTTAGTGTGAATCTAAGTTAACACGCAACCATATTCCAAGCAGAGGTATACGCCATCATAGAATTCGCGGAGGCCAACCGCCAACAAAACTACATCAATCAAACCATTTTTATCTTCTCAGATAGTCAGGCAGCCCTCAACGCTATCAATTCGAATGTCATACATTCGAAATTGGTGAAGGACTGCGTCGATAAGCTGCATGAGCTGGGATAACGGAATAAAATTATTCTGAAATGGGTACCAGGTCACTCAGGAATCATTGGCAAAGTAAAAGCTGATGAACTTGCAAGGGCTGGAGCTCAGGGCCAACAGCTAGGTCCAGAGCCCTTCTATGGTATCTCAAAGGAACAGGCCATGCAACTTCTTAAGGGTAACCTATTTGGCGAGTCATAAAAATACTGGTTAAATCAACCAGGATTAGTACACGCCAAATCCCTTATCGAAGGCTATTCGCAAAAGCAAACTGCTGAGCTTCTAGAACTCAGCAGAGCAAACATAAGTGCGATAGCAAGAGCCTTAACTGGACACTGCAAACTAAAAAGGCACCAATTACACATGAAATTGAGTGACACTGACGTTTGCCGTTACTGCGGATTAGAGAGAGAAACACCCAAACATCTCCTATGTGACTGCGGACCCCTAATTCACAAACGTAGTATCCACCTGGGCCGGCATATAATTCGGCCAGAGGAACTAAAATCTCTCAGAGCTAGGAAGATTTTAGACTTCCTGGAAGCCACCAGGCTAAAAGAGATACTATAACAAGGTGGCGAGTTACATAAGATCTTATAGGTCGCAGTGACTACAGTTCCAACTGGAGCTGCATAGCCCCTTTACCCTACAATAATAATAATACTTTAAAATTGCATTAGCAGCTCATTGTCTCTAGTATAACTCTAGTAGGCCTGTCAAAACTTCAGCAGCAAGTCTAGCATACGTTATTTGCGTTTTCTTTTCTTTGCAGTACTTAATAAGTGTCTATTGTGCTATGATTATCTGCGATGTAATGTTTTTTTTATGATCCGTAAACTATCTGCAGCTAATACTCCTATTTTCATGACTTTTGTTAGCAGATTATTAGTGCGGATGTCGTGGTCTGCTAGTATTGTTAGTGGCAGTGTGTGGCTCGTGGTGGACGAACGGCAGTAGCGATGTCTCACCTTCATTCCGTCGAGTCCCGGCGGGCCCTGGAACAACGCACGCGTCAGCTGGGCACCTCTCGCACGGTGCACACGAGGCTCATCCATATACATGCATATATTTTTTTTATGAACAACGGGAAGACGCTTTGCCTTCATCATACCTGATATTAAGTATTGATAAGGCTGAAGCTGGAAGCGCGCCTCTTCCGGAATCCTCAACCACTGAGGAAATGGCTATATACAAGTTTGACGTGCGTTATCCACTGCCATTATAGTATGCGTTGCATGCATATGCGGATATAGAATCAGGAAAAGTGAGAATTCTTGCAAGGAGAATAGAGAAAGAAAAGATCGATATGCACAGCATGCAAATTTTTATTTTCCTTCAAAATAATTTGTAAACAACAATATTTTATGCTCTCGTGACGTATGGTACAAATGACAACTTTCGATTCTCATAAAAAAACTAAACCTTATAAATACGCTTAAATTACAGAGAAAGGACGTTGGTTATTTGAGTGTTAAATAAACAATTATGAAAAATAACGACAGCGTAATTCGGAAAAACAATTTTATATTGAGCTGATAGTAAAATAGCTAACAATCGAACGTATTTCAAGATCACAAAATAATTTTAGGCAATCATCAAAATACTGAAAGGTCATAATATCTAAAAAGATTGAAATTGTTCTAACAAAAATTCCTAAACTGGAGTTAGATTACGATTTTATTGCATGTCTGATAGTTTTAAAGAATTAGTAGCTTACACAGTAAAACTTACTCTAACGAACAATAATGTTTGTACATTTGTTTTTTTTTAAACTTCAAGATGTCTGGACACTAAGAGACATCACAAATTACTAGAGTGAAATCGATGTAAAAAAACTGACTTCATTTACATATCTATCCAATAATCTTTAGTGTCCAGACAGCTTTTAAGATTTGGTAAGATTATAAAACGGATACATTTATATTATGTTAATATAATACACGAAGAGACGATAATAATTACTTATTAGGAAAGAGATTTAATACACACGAGTCAACATGAAGGATACGCGCCGCGGAAGGGACGAGTTATACCTATCTAACATTTGCCTTCTTTGAAGATGGGTACTTCTATAATTCTGGCATAATCACGAGACAATTCAGATATAATGTTATATTACTCAATGATTAGATTACATTTTTCAATATAATATTGAAAAATCAAATGTGTCATGTAATGAAGGCTCATAGGACGATTCCCGGACGAGACGTGATAGGGGACGGCAATACCGAGTGCGGGCGCGCACGCTCCCAACACACTCTCCGCTCTCATAATGTTTGAGTAAATTTTAAACGGTATATTCTTTGTTACTTTAACTTCGATGACTATAGTGGTTTATTTTATATTTGTTGGAAACTTCGACGACCAAACAGCTCTCAATCGAATGCTCAGTACGTATAAACACATTGCTGGACTGAGTAAAGCTGCAAAACAGTCACTCGAACCTCAATCTATTGATTTATATACTGACTTGCCCTTGCATTCGGGTGAGAGATAATTAATTATCTTACCGTTTTAGTCATTAGGTTTCTTCGATTGACTAGTTTTTTGTATCCTTTTGGGATTCATATAAACACTTTGTAAGGCTGTATTAGGTACTTGTAAGGAGTGCAAGTTGAGCAGTTGAGAGCAGGCAGGAGCTGGGTAGGTGGCGTAGCCTAGAGAAGTGCAGCTGACATTCTTTACAAAGGCAGTAATCCGATTACTCAAAAGCTATTGCGTTATGTTAATGGTACCTACTAAATAAACAATACACTATACGTACACAATTGAAACTTGTAATAGTATGTAATAAATAAAATAATATGTCTTAATAAGTAATTGGACTACCTCCTTGACAAAGAGTGTTTTATCTGCTTCGACTCTATAATTATTTATCTTAAAAGTACTTTATTAGGTACAATATAATCATAAAAAGATACGATTACAATTAATTAATAGAATAATGATATATATAAACAGGCATTTAAGATAAGAAACCTATCTATAAGAATTTGGGCTTTCATATTTAGAAATAGAAAGAGTATTATAATGCACATATAAAGAGATATGATGAGAGATTCAATTATGTAAGTAAATGTCAATTATAACTTTACAAGCTAAATAATCTAACGCATATCACATACTTAGGTACGCCTTAGAACGCTTTGCTTACTTCTATCCTTAGTTCTGATAATAATACATACATCCTTATTGAGGTTTAGTCATACTAAGTACTTACAATTTATAGTAATTGGCACCCGGTCTATAAATTGTTTAAGATTCGTTTGCCAAATATACAAATAATTATGTTTAAAAATAGTCACTCTGATCGTTGATATTCGGTTCCTTAAAAACTTCTATATATTACATAATATACTTAACGTTACGTATTCATCATAATATTACATATTTTTACAGTGATGCTGTTTACAAGACGTTATCGGATCGTTTTTTAAATAACTAGCGTAGATACATTACAAGATATAACTTCATAGACCGTAACTTTCTTGCGGTTTCGTTATAATTTTCAAGAAGTAATACTGTTATTAAGTAACTTACAGGGACGAATAAGTAAAAAAAATGTTATGTAGAAAGTCTTCTTTACATGTTTCACTTACAAATCGCTTAGGTAAAAACAGAGAAACCAATAAGTCCAATCTCAAAAAATTTTCAACTTTCAAAACACGCAAAGAACAATATTTTATACAAACCGCATTAACACCTAAAACGGACGAAAAACAACATACACTAATTTTATTTATACATTCGCTCAACACTTAAGTCTAATTGTTGGCAGGATGTTTGCGGGCGTGGTTAGCTTCAAGCGGTTAGTAGCGCGTGGCCACTACGTGAAGGCGAAGTCGGGCGGCCAGCGGTTCTCCTGCACCCACACACCAGGTTAGTTAGCGACGGTTAGTGGAGTAGACACCTTGACAGTGTTGCCAATCGAAATTAACTCTAACGAGTTAAAATTTTACTCTTTAGGAACAAAATTTAGGAAAAAAAAAAAATTGCTTTGCTTGCTTTATATGTTCTTAAAAAAATGCTTGTTTGGATTTTAAGAGTATTAAAAACTTACTAAGACATAGTATTGAACAAAGAAATTATTTTTTACCTATTAAAATACCAATGATTATGTCTCAAATAACTAGCAGATGAAGACAAATTTATTTATTTTTGTCCATCAGTGTCTCGCAACTATTTCTGGACACTTTATTTATTCTCAACTTTAAATCAAAATTTAAAAAAAAAAATGTTTTAAATTTTATTTATAATTCCGGACCGTTATTTCATTCCCGGACACCGACAAATTTCCGGACAGACACATCTGCGATTGGCAACCCTGACGGCATGAACTCTAGCTACAGCACCTCAACCGTGTTAGTAATAGTACTGAAGTGAGGTGTTTTATCTACCAGGATGCAAAGGGGAGCTTACTCTCGCGCCAACTTCGCCCGGCCGCCCCGGTTCTCCTGGGAGGCCTACTGGACCCTGCGTACAAAGATCAGATCGTGAAGTTAAGAAGGAAATTAGTTTTTACTCTTATGAATGTGCAAGTTGATGCGCTGGACTAGGCGATAAAGAAATAAGAGGCAGTAGGCAAGAAAAATAAAACATTGCTAAATTGGCTATTTATCAATGAGTAAAATAAAGTGTCAATTACTGTTATCAGTATAAATTAAGAGTTTAAAAATGGTTATTTATTCACGTAAGTTAAAAATAAAAAAAATCCGTAAATAAAAATGCAAATTTTAAACGTTTGTCACGTGATACAAAACGCTCCTGATTCGTCGAGTTTATGTTGACGTCACCTGCATGTAAACCTCGTTTGCCTACGTATGTGGATGATAAGTCCCACCAAATTAGAATACAGGTAAGTGATGTCACCGACCCCATTGCAGCGCCATATTGTCAAAGTAGCGTTTTGGCGCCCTATTTAAATATTGCATTTTTTATTTGATATTTTTCACCAAATATGTACCAGAATAAAAAAAAACATCTTTTACTGGGTTTCATAAATTCTACTACATAATATAAAATGGATTTTAAAAACCTGTCAAATAGCCTATTGTCAGGGCCTTATTTTTATTAATGTAACATGAAAAGAGGTGGTACCCTTGTATTAAGATTATACCGTACTAGCTTCCGCCGGCGGTTTCACCCGCGTGGTTCCCGTTCCCGTGGGAATATCGAGACAAAAAGTAGCCTATGTTACCTTCCGCCCTTTCAACTAACTCTATGCCAAAAATCAAGTTGATTGGTAGGAAGGACAAACAAACACACTTTCGCATTTATAATATAAGTTAGGATTCGGAAAGTATGATGTTCAGAATTAAACACTAAAAATTACCGGTAATCCCATTGGACCCGCGTCACCCTTCTCTCCTCGTTCGCCCTGTAAAGAACGAAATGGGATTTTTTACTTAGTTTTTAAGATTACCTATTACAAAAAAATCAAGTACTTTCGGTATGATAATGATTCACAAAATATAGGTGGTAAAATAGGGCCAGTTTTTTTTTTATTATGGTAGGAAAATTTTAGATAATGTATTACTGACTCTGTAGGATCTTTTAGATAGTCGTGTTACCTCGGGATTCCTCCTCCTCCTGGTTACCGTACCAGTGTTTGTAATGATTGTTTGTTTGTAATGTGCGTGTTTTGTAAGTGTTGCATTCCCGAACGATGATGGTTATTGTGATCATCTAAAAACTCAGTCGAATCTCACGAGACGCACAGGAAGACATGGGGTAGTCCTATTCCAATCCAGGATTACACGGCTTGGATAAAACGAAATAAAATAAAAGACAGTACATACAGCCTTGCCTCGAAGACCAGGTTCGCCCTTGTCGCCTTTGATGCCGGGGGGACCCGCCACGCCCGGGGGGCCGACGGGGCCCGGAGCGCCCGGAGGCCCCATCATCTGCACACACAAATAATCAAATATTACATACTGTTTCTTGATTGAATATGGTATGATCTTGGGCGAAATATAAATAAATAAATATTTCGATACAATCACACCAATTATCTAGCCCACGTTAAGTATCATGAAGAACTTGTGTTATGGTTACTAGATAACGGATAAACATACTTACATACATTTTTTTTGTAAATATATACATAATATACATATTAAACATCCAGACCAAGACAAATAGACATGTTCATGCACACAAATATTTGTCTTGTCCGGGGATCGAACCCGGGACCTCTGGCGCAGAAGGTGGGGTTAGTACCCCTGCGCCAAACAGGTCGTCAAATAATATATATGAATAAATATGAAAGGTAATTGAACACAAACCTATATTGAATATAGGTCTGTGTGATTGAATGAATCTTTTATTGTTTAACAGGCTGTCTCGAATCTATTATGTCAGAAAAACTCTTAATTTCTCTCCACAGAAAGACATTATAAGTGCTTTAAAATTGTTGTTAACTTAGCCTAGTTTATAAAAGGAAAGGGATATAATATAACGGACCTTTGTCCGTCAGTTTGTTGTTGGTCCAGAAACAATAATCACAGTGGGAAAAAAATTGGTTTCATGTTTCTTTAAACTTTCGTACCACAGACAAGAGGCTTTAAGTGCCTGCTCATGTAATCCCCGATTCCTACAACCTTGGCCTCTTCAAGGCGAGAGTGAATAGGCATTTCCTGGTCAAGCATGCAACACCTTAGACCACATTCTGTTTGTTAAGCACGATGGTGGTCAAATGTGTCCAGTTATTACAAAAAAAGAAGTAGGTACGCAATTTCAAACTAGTTATTAAAATCAAACTTTATAGGTTTGATTACTTTGGAAGTTCTGCCCTAACACGAGCGGATTTATCTTAGCTACATAACAAGTCACTGTTATGTAGCTAAGATCTCTCATCTTAGCGAAAAACAAGACAGCATCATGCGCCATTTCGTATCGCCTGATATACAGGGTGACGGGGAGACTCTTAGCCTTCATCATACCTGCTGTTAAGTATTGATAAGGCTGAAGATGGAAGCGAGCCTCTCCCGGAATCCTCAACCACTGAGGAACTGGCTATCTTATCTCGAACTGCCGGAACACAACAATGCTGAAAACATTGTTGTTATGGCGTCAGGGTTAGATAAGATGGTATGGTATGGTATGGTAGTTAGCCAGGCAGACTTACAACAAGTCCTACCACCAACCAAACCGAATACAGTATGTACCCCCGCTGGGAATCGAAACCGGGACCCTTGAGTCTGATACCGGTGGTCGTACCACTAGACCACAGAGGCGGTTGAAAAGGAGAAGAGGAGTTGAGTTAAACTGAAAAAGCAGGTGGCCCTATATTTTTTTTAGAAGGCATCACAAAAAAGTTACCTTAGCTACTCCGAAGATCTTTCCCTCCTAAAACTTTGCTGGTTATGGTGTGAATTCCAAATAATTTGTTTGTAGGTATTAATAAATAAATAAATAAATATATGCATACAATCACACCGATTATCTAGCCCACGTTAAGTTTCATGAAGACCTTATGTTATGGATACTAGATAACGGATCAACATACTTTTATATACTTTTTTTTTGTAAATATATACTTCATATACATATTAAACACCCAGACCAAGACAAATAGACACTTGTGGCCGAGTTAATTTTTTCCAATATTTTTCTATTTAAAATTTACCATAAGTATACAAATAGACATGTTCAGGCACACAAATATTTGTCTTGTCCGGGGATCGAATCCAGGACCTCTGGCGCAGAAGGCGGGGTTAGTACCCCTGCGCCAAACAGGTCGTCTAATGGTAAGCACGCTGATTAACATCGCTATCAAACCCTCCCTCCGTCTGTATTTCGAAGTACTTATAACCCGACCACATTCAATGAAGGGTGAATAGGCACCTTCTGGGTTAGCTCGCTTCATCGTAGATCCTGACTTAGCCCCTGGGCTTGATTGGGATTAAAAGCGAACCCATTCACAGTAAAAAAACATGCACAGAATAGTTGCGTAGCCAGATTTCTAAGATTGAACATTCAAAGAAATGAATGACTGAAATAAAACAACTTTTACGGATATCAAACGCGCTATATTTCACGAACTAAGTAGTATTTGTCCGTATTTTTAGGTTTTTAGGGGTTTTTTGATTTTCCCGACGTTTCGGCACCTTTACAGCTGCCGTGGTCACGGGATGACTTATAAGACTACCCTAGAAAAGGTTTTCTCTTCGAAACGTCGATAAAATAAAAAAACCTAAAAATACGGACAAATACTACTTAGTTCGTGAAATATAGCGCGTTTGATATCCGTAAAAGTTGTTTTATTTCAATGAACAGTGCCCGCCAAAAATAAGATGTACGTAAAGGAATGACTTTCAGAGTATCTCTGAAAATGGATGATGACGTCTTTAGCACCTTCGTCTAAGTCTTCTACACATTTTTTTTATCTTATTCTACCTATTTCTTAAATGGATGTACAATCCCAAGTCCTGTCTGGGTGTAGTTATATATTGATATACTCATGTAAATAAGGAGTCCATGGTTCACGCACTCCGTCTGTGATTATTGAGGTTAACACTTTCGCGGACAGTGAACGAGACACAATAGAATTTTTATTGTTATGACTGCTATAGCCGTTCAGTGTCCGGGAAAGGGTTAAGCAACTTTCGCAATAGTCGATCACGGGATGGGTGACCGAAAAATACTATCTCAAGCTACTCCGTGCTTTGACAGGCTCGTTAAGCTGTTGGTCCCGGCTGCATTTGCAGTCGTTAAAACCCACCAGTCCGCATTGGGGCCACCTGGTGGGTCATGGCCCGTTCTCATTATCCATCCATAAGGAAGGCCAGTGCCCCAGCAGTGGGGACATTAAAAATGGCTGATGACGATACTCATGCATTCATTTGAAATCCGTGGATTCTGATATCCATAACATAAGTCATTTATACTTATTTTGAAAACATCAAAGATATGTGATGTTGATGTTGAATGATATTTATATTTGTGTATTTATAATAAAAACGTAGTACTCACCATCTCATGACCATACAGCTCGTATCCTGTGCCGTCTCCCTGTAAGTTCAACAGTGGGCATAAAGATTAACAGTTCATGGAAAGTTCTTTAAAGTTACATCACTTTTTTCTTATACTATGGCAAAAGTATATTTTAAGGCGAGTGGTAATATACATATCCAATAATGTGGTCCAAAACTGATTCCGACGTTCTTGCGTCTTTTTTTTTAAGTTATATAATTATTTATCAAGATATCTCATTTTTGGCCTTACGCTGCGTTAGACAGAAGCCCGGGCGCACAGCGCAGCCAATACACGACCGTTCATACTATCTACATCCGTGTATTCCGCAGCGATCGTAAATAATCTTTAATGGGCCAAAAAGTAACCAAAAATAATATTTATTTTCTCGAGCTCCTCCGTGCTTCAGTAGGCACGTTAAACTGCTGGTTACGATTGTTATTACACCCGTCAACCCACATTGTGCCCACATGGTGGGTTGACTATCCTCCTTATTCATTGGTAAGGAATGCCTGCAGCTTGTGATAACTGAGAACTAACTACATTCACCGCCGAGAACTTCGATCCGAGTGGTGGCGCTACCACTGGTGCCATCCACTTGGCCTGGGTGGAATAATATCGAAAAAAATTGTGTGGCATCTAACGACATTTTGATACATAACCTCTCAGGCAGGCCTGGGGCTATGCGACACAATAGATATTTCGTTGTTTTACGGACACCGGGGCCCTGCTAGCAAATGACGAATTAAACCCTTGGCAGTGAAGGCGTTAATACAGCGTGTATAAAACTTGGAGTTGATAGATACCTGTCTTCTCCTCAGCTTCCTGTACTTCTGGTCGGCAGCCGCCGCGCGCACACACCAAGAACAAAACATATCAGCGACACGTTACACATACGAATAAAATTAAACTAAATTTATAAAAGTTACTAAAATTAATTGAAAACTAATTTTATTAATCAAAATTAAAATTGTTTATTCTAAAAATAGGATTTTTGGATTAGCAATTCAATCCTAAAGATTGAATTGTTAACCAAAAAATTTAAGTATGTAGACAAAACCACAACTGTACTTAAATAAACCAGATTTTTGCAATCTCTTGTATTTTGAGTACTTATTTCTTATTCTTATATGTTCCTTACCATATATTTGATTTAGTACTTGTAGTATAGTACTTAATAATTAGTAATTACTATAGTGTAATACTGCCGTGTGGTGACGACCTAAGAATACAAGTGTCACCACTCCCTTATCCATGTCGTAAGAGTCGACTAAGAGGCTCGACGCATTAAGCACCTATGCGAGAGAAGGAAAACTTGAAACAAACCCTCTACCAACCCGTAAGCGTAAGCTAATAGCCTCCTATGAACGCCACAATAGGCGTGAGCTAGGAGAGGCCTATGTCCAGCAGCAGTGGACGTCCACAGGCTGATGAAGGATATAGTGTAATACTACTATAAGTGTGATCTCACCGAGTCGCCCTTGTCGCCTTTGTCCCCCTTCAAGCCGGGGTATCCAGGTGGCCCCGGCAGCCCTGGCGCGCCGAGCATGCCGGGAGACCCCATGTCGCCGTATTCGCCTTTCGAGCCTTTTGGTCCAAACTCACCCTGCAAACACCAATAATTTATTGAACTAGTCGCACAAGTTATAAGAATAGCTTCTGCAAAACAAATGTTAAAGATTACTCATAGTCAAGTCAAATCTTAGAGGAGCCTGTGGCGCAGTGATTCGCGCGCTCGGCCTGCGTTTGTTGAGGTTAAGCAACATTCGCAATGGTCGTACACGGGATGGGTGACCAAAAATTTACTATCTCGAGCTCCTCTGTGCTTCGGAAGGCACGTTAAGCCGTCTAACATTAAAAGAAATGAATGACTTTCAGAGTATCTGTGAAAATGGATGATGACGTCTTTAGCACCTTCGTCTACCTTCTACATATTTTTTTTATCTTATTCTACCTATTTCTTACTCAATACTCAATAGTTTATTGCAAAACCATAATGTACATGTATATGTTATAAAATAATGTAAGACCATTGTTATGGACCCGGTTGGGCACACAATTAGGGCTAGAAGAGAGAGGGGCCTGGTCCCAAGTCCTGTCTGGGTGTAGTTATATACTCATGTAAATAATGAGCCCGTGGTTCACGCATTCGGCCTGCGATTATTGAGGTTAAGCAACTTTCGCAATGGTCGATCACGGGATAGGTGACCAAAAAATTATTATCTCAAGCTACTACGTGCTTAGGAAGGCACGTTACGCGGCGTAACGGCATTAACAAACATTGGGTGCGATTGCGCTAAGGTAGATTTTACGCAATCTAGGCGATTGCGTAAAATCAATCGTATTCATTTGACAGTTCATATTGTATCATATTAAATGGCATTTCATTAAACGTTTTACTTGAAAGGACACCTACTACTACTTTAACCGCTTTCAGAAGAAAATTAGTTTTGGACATAATTTTAATATATATAATAACCTTAAAATGATTGCTATTCTCTTCACATCACACAACTTTATATCACAACTTATTTCATTTAGAAAGTTTGCTTTGTAAATGAAATAAGTTTGAATGTAGCAATCATAAATTATATAAAAGGAAAGCATACTGACCGGTTTTCCAGGTGGTCCTTGTACGCCAGGGGTTCCTGGAGACCCATCAATTCCAGGTGGTCCACGGGGTCCCGCTTCTCCAGTTTTGCCTGAAACATGGTCGCGATTCTATTAATAAATTGTCTCTGAACATCACTCTAGATATATTACTTCTTTGTTTGAATGTATATTTACATATCAGTTATACAATAATAATAGTTAAATTTGGATGTTTCAAGATGAAACCTATTCAAATTAGCAACTTATATATTTTTTTTAAAACGGTTCTTAAACATAAAAAAATTACCTGCTAAATTGTGCGTCTGTGAGGCGTGTGAGTCTTGTACGTGAAGTTCAATCATGAAGCCGTACAACACAAGACCGTGACGGTCCTGTGTGTGCCAAACCACTACTGAAATAGCCGCCATTTGTACCAACACCGTCTACGAGGCACATTGCATGCAGCAAGTTGTTCCTTTCAAAACGTACCACATGCACATGCATACTATTAAATAAAACATAATATACGCATATTCAAAGCATACATCTTCATTTACAAGTAGAGACAGGCAGAAGATAATCATGGTACAGTCCCACCGCCAAACTCGTAAAGGCTCAAGTTATTAATTATTATATATATTTTTATAAACCTTTACTTTTTCTACCCATTAAAAATTTGCTAAATAGTTTGAAGCATAAAGATGTAAATTTCTAACCTATTCGTAGGCAATATTTGGGAGAAAACCAGAAGGAAAGAGGCTGAATAGAATGAAAGGATCATAAACTTCTTTCGGCGGTGGGTATTTTATAAGTGTGAATGGTTACCCGCTTTCCGCGTTTGCCCCGGGCACCCTTGTCGCCAGGTGGGCCAGGGGGCCCAGATGCCCCTGCTTCGCCCCGCTCTCCTCGCGCGCCCTCCGTTCCTTCAACCATAACGCTGCTGCACTCGTGTGCACAAAAGATCCCAGAAATGTCCCTTTTTCCCCATCTAAGGCCGCCACTCTTTGCATCATGTTGCTTATTTGCTAAAATACTCTACCCTGGTTATTCAGTCCACAAAATAATCTCTGACTCCCAAGATCTTAGTACCAATCCCTTTTATATTTGTATAACATTATCAAATATATTCTTTTCGAAGCTAATCCCGCTCTAAGAACAGAAATGCAAATAAAATACAACAGCAAACTCAAATTACTAACCGTAACTACAAAATGTTTGAACCCAAAAGTTAACCAAGTTAATACAACAAGTTAAGTAAACATTCCACTCTACGCTACATATTTACGATCGGTGTTTGCGATAGCTTGTGTTGTGATGTTAAAATATTAAAATTTCTTTCTACTTTTGCTTTGAACTACTTTAAGCTTTTTCAACGAACATAAGTACACAGTCCTGATCTTTTGTTGATACTATTCTTTATAAGTTTCTTGTTTTACGTTCATACAATTCATTAACCGTGTATTTACCATCGTTTACTTAGTTTGAGAGCCTTCTTTTAATTACGTCAGTATCTTTGTAATAATTTATGGCATCATAGGTATATAAAGTTTTACATATTGACACATACGTAAGACACGTAATAGCAGTTTCATGTTTTCTTTTGATTGTTTCTTGTTTCTTCAAGATACTTGTCATATTAGCATAATTTGAAACAATCGTTGCATGATGGAAATTAGGTTTCCCGGCCTTGTTTTTTGTTTTTTCTTTGAAATCCAGTAGTTTTACTGTGATCAATCATCAATTTTATCACTCTGTTCTGATGTAATTAATACGAAGGCTCCGTGTGGGTTAGAGCGCAGTGGCGCCCAAGCGGCATGCGAGTGATACTTTAAATAATAATACGAATGGTTACCGGGGGGTCCGGGCGGTCCAGGTGGTCCTTCGATGATGCCCGTGGGGAATGCGTCGCCTTTCAGCGTTGTCGTGAAACCCCGCTCGCCCTTGTCGCCTTTGTCGCCCTGGAAATAATAATGAATATTTTTTTATGTAGAAACAATAATATTTAGTGTATAAAATAGTGAATGTTTCCATACTTGTGATTTTGCATGTTTTACGTATTTTTTAGTCTTACAGTGTAATTTCTGTATCAGTACTCCGAGTACTGATTGCGAGTACTGTACTCACTAACCCAACCAACATTTTCATTTATTACATTTTCGTTCAAAGTGAAATAAATGCATGCATTGTATTGCTTTCTGTAAAAATATTTTAAAATATATAAATACATTTGTTTTTAAGTTATATACTTACTTTATGTCCCGCCGGCCCAGAAGGACCCAAAGGTCCCGCGGGCCCAACGGGTCCAGGTGGCCCGGGTACCCCCGGAGGGCCACCTGACCCCGCGGGCCCCACCCGTCCGTCGTGCCCCGGAAGACCGTCGGGGCCTTGCGGTCCCGGTTGACCGGGTGGACCGGGTTCACCGGGCTCGCCCTGTTATTAAATTACAATAGTTTTATAAACTTGTACTGTTAACAGCGCGTAAGACTCTAGACTTTTTGAAAATCCTTTTATCGCTCGTAATAGCGGTGTTTTTCGCAGCCCAAGTAAAGCCTGACGTGCTGTTGATTTTACATTAAAATGTGTTGGAGTTCATACCAAGATTCAATTGCTAAGTTATATTAATAACAGTAAATTATAATGAGATCCTAGATCCATAAGATTTAAACTATTTTTTCTCGGATGGTCAATCATTGATAGAAGTTAGGTACAATCGGGGAACTCCCAGTTGATCAGTAAAGGTTTTTTGGGAACCGTTTTCTCGGAAAGTACTAAGGTTAAAAAAATATATTATTAATCAAAAGAAATACCCGTTAATGTTCTATTATTTGTGCTATAAACGTTTTCTATATATTTTTTACTTTTTAAAATAAAGCTTCACAAAGCTCTACTGGTCAACCGGGAAGTTCCGCAACTGTACCAAACAATTTGAAAAGTGGTGCGAACTATGTTAGTAAATATTAAAGGAGATGGCTAAATTTTATATGGACGACTGCCAGCAATGTATTTACACTGAACCTAGTAATATATAATGCTGGATAGCGGAATATTAGTATTTCGTATGAAACAACTTTTAGGAACTTTTGAAACAGTTAAAATCTTGAAAATAAAATCATGAAAAAACTCCTCCGTCTGTCAGACGTTGACGTTTTATATTTAGTTAATTTAGGCTACGTTCAAGGCAATATTTTTTCTGAAAGCAGCCAGACTCGGCCACTTAGGTGACAAATTCGGAAGTTCACGTGAAAAATATTTCTTAAACACGATATTTTCTCACATGGAGAATATGTGGATTTTCAACTGCCCCTGCTCTTTTTAATAAAAATAACTAGTGTTTGGTTTGCGGGTAAAATAATATTCTCTAATATTAGTTGTTTTAGTTTACACAAATATAAAATAAAAGAAGGTTTGTTGCCCACCGATTTCGTAATACGGTCATTCTTCTTGTCAAACAAAAACATCAAAACCAACTTGAAATTTAATTGATTATTTCATGGTATATGAATATTGAACTCGAAATAATTAAAATATGAATATTTTAATGTTACGCCCTGTAAGACATTAATATACATGTTATAGGCAGTTGCTTAGCCATCTCCTTTGCAATAAGGTATATAGGACACATATTTCAGAAAATGTGGTATGTTAGAGTTTAGGTAAACCATTTGGTTGTTAAACAGAGTGGGCTACTTTACTAAAAAGATGTCTCAAAAGTTATTGAAAGATATGAAGTTAGTCACTTCAAAAGATTAATTAAGCTGTTTCACAACATATCGTTTAGGTAGGTACTTAGTAATTTTATATCATTGATAGTCACAAAAAGGAGGAAAGTTTGTTATTTCGACACATTACTTAGGCAATTCGTTAATTTTTAAGAGCACTTCACATCACCAAGGCTAATGACATGAAAATGTAGCGAAACAGAAGTGTATAAAATAACTTGACTTGCATTTAACTAGAATAATGAGAAGAGATTTATTAATATTAGAATAATAAATTGTTATAAATAATAGGACAGGATATTGGGTAAGGTAACTAAATAGAAAAATAAATACTTTATTAAATAGTTAAACAAAATGTTACAAACATCTTGTTAGAACACAAAATAGTTGCAGCACAGTATGTAAGGCCGAGTATCCACCGAGCAAAAGTTGACAACTTTTGTGTTGTCATCACGTGTTGGTGACAAACGTTGCCAAAAAATTTAGTGGATACCTTATAGCAGCATGCAGCATGCATCGTGCACAAGCAACTGACCTTCAGCTGGATGATAGTGTGCGCGGAGATGTTGTGTCCGGCAGCTTGCAGGCCCTGCGCGTACGCACCGTAAGAACAACACAATCATGCAGCCACTGGCACACCTACGGTACTGAGTGCGAGTTTGTAGTTTCTCGATCGGTTTTTTAGGTGTTTTTTTTTTAATCATGAATTCACAAGTGACAATGTAAATTGCCTTTACATGTATTTCAGGATATAGGCTATAAGGCTATATAATAAGTCGCGGTCGCTCAATTGGTTAGAGTCTATTTGAGCTACCGTGACTTAATTGGACTAAATTGGTCAGAGCATTGGGCCGATCACACAATGATTGGGGATTCGAGTCCTGTCTGAGCGACATGGAGACTAGTTGATTTTTCTAGTATATTGTCTAGTATGTATCATTAACATTTGGTAAGTAAGTAGGTATTAAAAAAAATATTGAGACCATATTAACTTGACAAATAATTTGAGAAGTCTTCAGTTGTTAAAATTTACATTAAAGCGACAGAGAAAATAGAAAGGCTAGCACTCAGAACACAGTACACTACTCGATGCCAATCATGTTTCAATAGTAATTTTCATAATAAAATAGGGAAAAATCTTAAAACACGTCATATAGACTGCAAAAGGTATTTTTAATAGTTTGACTATTTTTTAAATAAATGTACTTATTACTTTTATTATACTTTTGAAGTTAAGGAAAAAACAAAGCTAAACCTTTGTCTTGGTTTTTCTTTACGTTGGCATTAAATAGGTATATAAAGCTTTGAACCTCATAAATACAAATTAAAAATTAAAAAAAATAGCTTCGACAAAATGATAACACCTTTTATCCACCAACTAAACAACTCAGCGCAAATAATATTGCTTTTCAAGCGAATACGCATCGCTCGCTTTTTTAAGCGAGTGTCGCTAACTACTGAAAAACTGTAAACAGCCTTACTACCTTGACTGCTATTATCTCAGCTGTTGTGTACGGACTTATTTTAAAGTTGTCCACTGATCTTTTCACGCCCTGTCGGTAATTATAATTGCTATTAAAGAATCGTAAGTCAATGATTTAAGAGAAGCCCGAGCCTTATTCTTAGTTTTCATCATCATGTTGTGTACGGACTTATTTGAAAGTTGTCCACGGATTTTTTCACGCCCTGTCGGTAATTATAATTGCTATTAAAGAATCGTCAATAAAAAAGGAAATTTAAGAGAGACCCGAGCCTTTATTCTTAGTTTTCACCATCCATGGGAACATTCAAAATGTCACCCAAATATATCAAAGTATTGAGTTTTGATATCACCATACACGCAATCCACAAGGTTCGAACCTACGACTAATAGGTCGCACAGAAATTATCATACCATGATTATCAGATGATATAACCGGTATTTGAATATGAAAATATTGTTTTATTCAATATTTATAGTCTTTGAAATTTAATTTTATAAAGCTACATAAGTATATTCTAGATACGTAAAGAAGCAAGCTTTACCTTGACGGCTGAGAAGACATCAAACCCTGGACTTCCATGTTCACCTTTGTGGCCTTTGTCTCCGGGCCGACCCTGGAAATGACCAAACAATTTTATATTTAGTTTTGAAAACTGATACTTCTCCGTAATAAAAAAATAACCGTCTATGAAACAAACCCAATTCAATGAATTAAACAATAATGTTTAATGCTTGGTTTACACGGGTCGAATTTTAAGTCTTTTGTTTCATTGTCCTTACACAGTTCAGTGGCGAGTGCCAACTTGTCGATCGTTAATACTCACTGTACTTACTTACCTATTTCGATAAAGGCTTGACCCGTGTAAACCTGTGGTTTTATGACGAGCTTCTCCGTGCTTTGTAAGGTACGTTGAGCTACTGGACCTCAATTTTTGAATCACTCGTCGCGCCAGTGGTGAGGCGATCAGGCGAAAGAGACCTTGCGTAGTGTACACATAAATCGCTTTTCGCTTTGCCCCTCGCGCGCTCGTGTTGTGAGGCGGTATTACAGGCGAAAAACGAAGCTATGTATATACGTGCAAAGTTGCTATTACGGAAGAACGTAATATACGGAAACTCAAACGTCGCACGAAAGTCAATAGAAACCTCGAAACGAGTGAATCAAAAATAGAGCTTCTTGTCCCGACTGTATTTTCAGTCGTTAAACCCACCAAACCGCATTTGGCCTACGTGGTAGATCATGGCCCATTCACCTTTCCATCCATAAGGAAGGCCAGTGCCCTAGTGTGGGGACAATCTAACGGCTGAAAAAAGGTTATTACTTTTGAATTACTTACCGGATCACCTTTTGGTCCATCTAGTCCTATTGGTCCCTGAAAAATTATGAAAATACTATTACAAAATTGTTCACATGCTTTTAATGGGTTTCAAGTACCTAACTAATACGAGCACGAGCGTAAATGATTTTGTACTATTTATATGACAAATTCAACTGATATAAACTAAATAGGTATTCTACTAATAGAAGTAGGTAACTCTGTCTTTCTGTTTGTCTGTAACTTTATCATGCTTAAACCATTGAACCGATTTTTATGAATTTCGGCATAAGCATAGACTAGATCTTGAAGATGGACAGAGCCTAATTTTTGTTGCTACAATACTGATCCTACTATTTTGAAAGGGTAAACATATAAAAAAATGTTGCCTAATCTATTATCTACTTAAAATTAATGTTACACACATTTTCTATCTATAAGTTTACGTGCTATAGACAAGAAAAAAGTTAGAGAAGTTTTAGTTAGAAGTATCAGTAAAGTTTCGAAGAGGAAACATGCTAAGGAGTAAGATTTTTTAGTATTAAGTATAGGTATCAGATTATTAAACACTATAAAAGAACTAACCACACCACTCGATTAATGGTTAATTTATTACACTACCATTAACTAACATAAACAAAACTTGGTGTCGAACGTAATCACTATAGTAGTATTAGAGAGATAACATAAGATTTAAACCAAAGTGTATGTATGTAGCCATGTTTAAAGCTTTTAGTAATAAATGTTGTAAATTTATGATTTTTTATTTTTTGCTATTTTTATACTTAGGATAAATTTTAAAAAGAAAAACATTGGAAAAAGCAACTCGTCCACAAGTGAATTCTCAAATGGGACTCGAACCCACGACCTTTGGAAATCCGGTTCAATGCTCTAACCACTGAGCTACCGAGACTTAAGTCTCGGTCTAGACTTATCATAAGTAAAGTTACGCCTAGGTTTGAATCTCATGTTATTTCTCGCTTGCTTTTAGCGAGTAATAGTGACAGCATCAGTTTTATTCCTAGATTATTCCAAGGTTTATTATTAAGGGGGCTAATGTGCATGTTAATATTTAACATATTTTTGACGTCATCAAGTTTTGTTGAAATCACACACTCTAAAAAGGGCAGAAGAGGACATACGTAGTTATTTTTGTTATAACTCCACCACACAACATAACCGCTACCACTTCTACTTTGGTTATTGCCCATTTTTCAAGCCTCTACAGAAATTTTAGCCGGGATCCACATATTTAAAGCTAGACTAGAAGCTATTCAAGAAATAGAAATGGAAAGTTGATGTCATCCCGTCACCACGTCAGCTGAAAAGGTGCCGAAACGTTGGGAAAATCAAAAAACCCCTAAAAACCTAATAATTACAAATTAAAAATATAGCGCGTATGATATCCGTAAAAGTTGTTTTATTTCAATGAACAGTGCACGCCAAAACATAAGATGTACGTAGATTGTAGGATTTTAGTAATATTTATCTCTCCTCTAGAGTAATCACAGTAACTCTAATCACAGTTATTTATTACAAAAATAAAACTAGGTGAATAAATTAACTTCTTCAAAATCAACAAAAACATATAATTTTTTCAAATAAAATTTTCTTTTTTTTATCGCTAATTAGTTATTTTTAGAGCAAACATTAAAACTAATCAGACTTCAAAAGACTAGGTAAACTTTAAGAGCAGTCTTCATAGTTAAAAGTTAAAAATTACGCAAAGCCTAAACATACGTCTCGCAGGCGTGCAATACTTCCATAAATCAAAAATGGCGGGACTTAACTTAATGATACGGGCACCGTACGCTAGCCCCCGGCGGCCACTGAGTTGGTGAAAGAGCACGACGCGCTAGCTTCAACCGTTAGAAAATGACAAACGATATTCGGTTTCGTGTACGCCTCGCAGACGTAGATTAGGCTTCTAGGGTTAATGCTTGTACATAAAAAAAAATGCGGCATTAGCACTTGCGGTAGTAACTATAACACAAAATGTTAGTATGGAAAACGAACTTTCTTTGAAAATCTTCACATACATCGGTAATTTCATAGATAAAGACGTAATATTTTATATGATATGGCGACCGTCCATATCCTCGCACGATGGACTTCTCTTTACTTAATTTTATAAAAAGCAAAACCAGCCAGCAACGGCGGTGTACCAGACTGCTTGCAGTGCGGAAACATATACGATATCCACAGTTCCTACCGAACTATTAGCAACGGAATGAAAACAAAATAGGGAGCGGGCCAAAATAGCTTTAATTTTCTAAATTGCTTGGAAAACTTGTGGGATCCCGGCTTGTTAGTACTGAGAGGAGCGCGGGGCGATGTCTTACCATGAAACCGCGTTCGCCCTTCTCGCCCTTGCTCCCCTGAAACGTGATGCCGGTACAGAAAACAGACCATCATTGATCAGACACCAAAGATTACATCGCACTAGATTTTGGGAATACCAAGGGACAAATGGGCTAACACGAACATACGAAACATTAATGTGCGGAGAACAAGGACCGGTTTCATTATCGACAGACTCGTTATTGATAGCTTATCTGGCAGATAATTCGATTTTTTTTTCATAATATAAATGTTAAAGTATCTGCCAGACAATTTACCAAGGACCATTGAATTATCTGGCAGATACTACTTAACTTTTGCTGGTGAAACCGACCCCAAAGTATTTAGTCGTTCGCTTCTCTTAGTAGTTTCTAACTTTTTACCAGGATAGAGTTCTTACATTATGAATTAGGTATAATAAAATATTATGACTACTCTGAGAACACAGTGACACTGTTAATAATCTGGTGATTTGTCTCTGGCATCATAAAATCATATCCAACAACTGATAGATATAATTTTATACTTATGGTAAATTTTTAAATAGAAAAATATTGGAAAAAATTAACTCGGCCACAAGTGAATTCCAATATTTTTCTATTAAAAAATTTACCATAAGTATAAAAATAGCATTGAAAAATGCAAAAATTACAAAATCATAAGATATGATTTTATCAATATTACCCGTAGTATAATTTGTTACGAAGTTCCTAGCCTTACTAATCAGCTCCAGCTAGGTTGTAAATCGAGAGTGGTAAAGAGTTCATTTTCATTTCAATCAGTAGGAAAATTTTGAGTGGAATTAAATAAAATCAATAAAAAGTAAGGAAAAAAAGAAACTTTTAAAGTATTTACATAGATTATTGAAAATAAGAAGAATAAAAATAAGTAAATAAAAAATAACTACCGGGAATCCATTTTTCCCTGGTGCTCCCGTTATACCCTGCAAACGAAATAAATATAAAGCGATAAAACAAAAATGTTTTAATAAAATAATTATTTATAAAAATTGTGTAGTAACTTACCGGTGGGCCAGGATCACCGGGGTCACCCTTTTTGCCTTTTTTCCCTCTTTTGCCAGGAGGTCCAGGGGGACCTGAAAAAAAGAAAGCTAGTATCAAAAAAGTGTTATTTTTTGTGTCAAGCACAGTCAACGGCAATTACATTATAATATGCCTCTTCAGACAATTCCGAACTCAATAACAGGTAGGTATGTAATAGTGTTTCTAATCGTAAAGCAGTAATTTGAAATTCTTGTATCCATAACCTGACATTTAAATTGAAATCAATGAATCATATAATTTTGACTATTCTGTTTTCTATCAGACAATGTGCTGGGTAACCTTGCTTTAGCAACAGTAGTTTCCAGCTCCAATGGTTTGTTACTAACAAAATGAAAACTCATTGACCCTAATTTACACCAGTTTCTAGGACAGACCAACAGGGTCCAATCAATGTGACTGATTGCAACTATCCTTAGATTTCCAGGTCTACCGCCGTGACCCAGGTCGGCTGGCGGCCTAGTGACCGCGTGATAGGTGACAGATGATCAGGAAACACGCAAGTCTCGCGAAAGAGGGTCAGGCACTTTGTATTTGTTCTAAAGGTAAGTAGTCAAATAGACATTACTGAAACCTTACAACTCAAGATGGTTATAGTTTATTTGTAAAAAGGAAGAACTTTAGTAACTTTTTTGACTATTTTAATGACAAACTAGACTTGATATTTATATTTTGAAATATGGCTAAAATGAAAAACTGAAAAACAAGTTTTGCGGACTATTTAGTGCGTTCAACCAGTCAAGTCAACTCAACAGAAAACCCGTAACCACGGCAACTGAAAAGGTGCCGAAACGTCGAGAAACCAAAAAACCATATCAAAACCGAAAGAAATTATCAAATATATAATTCGGGTAAATAAAACGCACTCAATGGACCGCAATAGTCTTATTTCAATTATGAGTGCGCGAAGAAACTTAACGTGTTCGATAATAGTATTATCAAGACGGCAATTAAATTCACAAGTACCTAAATGCATTAACAGACGTGGCGACAAACAAACGAATAAATCGTTCGTTTAAAAAAATCAATGCTATAGTATAGTCTTAATACATTTGAAAGACAATGGTTGTGGTTGTAAAACAGGCAACATCGAATAGAGTTTACTGGACAAATCAAACAATGCAATTTTTTAATACCTTGTAACACAAAATTAACTAAAGACGCCATGCAATTTTACTGCAATTGGCAATCGCAACTGCGTCTTGTCGATAATGGGTGCACTTGTTAAAGATAGAAGCGAAACCAATCAGAAGGATGCCTACCACCCGCATCGCATCACGTTATTAACTATGCCCTGCGGCTGCGCATGTAATGGCGATCGCTAATCAGTCTACGACACCTGCTTGCATTAATACTCCATCGATATCTATTTAGCGTAATGAAAGGTTTAGCACTTATTAGGTGATTCTCACACTGAGACTTTAATACGGACACTGAGCGTGTCAACATACCTATGAGTAATTCAAGATCGCTGTGAATTATGTCAATCAGTGTTCTGGGGTCGAATTTTGCTACTTAATCGTATTTCAAATCGTGCTTTCATTTAAGTGCTTTTTACAAAATTGTTGATCCTACTGAGTAAAAAGCACTACTTACAATATTACACTCCTCTACAACTAAGACAAAACCTGTAAGTGCGTTTTTTCCAGCGTCGACGTCGTCTAGTATCATAGCGCCAGTACCAAAGACACTTAAGATTTTCTTTGACGCTAAAGTGTTGTGTTTTATCATCTGTAGGATGTGATATGGCTAATTAACATGATCATGGTAGAAGGTATCACGTGACGCGTTTTACATGTATTCTAAAAGAAAACTTTACATTTTACGAAAAATATTTCGCGACGCAGTCTGAAAATGCCCTTAACATCCCCCCAGGAGGAACTAATAGGAGATCTGCCCGCTAATGACTCCAAATGACCGATGATTGTTGATTATCACAGAAGCCTTGATTGATGTTAATTGAACCTTTTAGATATTCACAACTTTACCGCTTCCATATCAAGTGCATATCAAACGAGGCCGAGAGTATTAATTACGTTTTGCATAGATAGGAGATATGCGTCCAATTTATGCATAGCTGTTTAATGAAAAGAAAAATGCCGACTATAAAATTTAACGTTGAAATATGAAGATTTCAGATTAGGTATGATCTCTTTCCCTCTTTGAAGATAGAAGAATGGCAAATAAATGTGTCTTATTTTAATAACGGATAATAAACATTTGGTCCATCGAGCCGGATAGGAGCCATCGTAATTTTTGTATGCAGGAAGAATAATGCTATCTACTAATAATAATTTAATTGGCGTTAAATTTCAATTTTATTTGCTACACTCGATTTTATTTACAACTCTTTCCAATTCCTTCCCAACAAGTACTTAATTCAGCATCTATTAAATAGATACCTGAAGTGAGCCGCACTCACGCAAATGGTTTCAACAATCTAACGACCAACTGGTGATAAACCTGACAGGTGTCGCTCTCAAAATAGGGCCAACAGAGACGAAGGATATTCCTTATCATCGAGCAATAAGGTTGAAAATTTGAAGTTATTTACTGGTTTAGGTTTCCAACATGCGTGATGTAGGACCCTTCGACTAACAGCGGCACATCTCTCGAATCAGCGTTAATTACGACATTAACGGCGGACGATAGCATAGCTGCATTCGCTCACAAATTAAGTGGGACAGGAATTGAGCAGGGAGGGTTTCGTATTTGACATATAAACTTCCCGACCGGCACCCTCTCAGTACCTACCAGTAATTACCTTAGCAATAAAGTCTTATAAATGTTTGCTTTACAGAGGCAGGGACATAGTTAACATTGTTTATTAGCTGGTCCTGCGTTTTCGTAGACTGCAATTAGAAGAAACAGATTATTTTTATTTTTAATAATGTTAATCTTAACTAAAATAAGGAGGTAGGGGAAAAATGAGCCTTAATGATTGAAATTAATCGGCAATCTAAACAATCTATTGTTCTTTGATTTTACTTTTGCATTATCCTTACGAAAAAGCAGCAGTTGAACTAAAGTACATTTTCACAGTGGGTACTTTAGAACTCAGAAACTCAGAACCGAACTCGAATTAAAGAGTGAAATTAATAACATATTCTATGTTTTTGTTGCACGAAGTAGAGAGAAATGGCTTTGGTTTCGAAAGCCCCTAATGAGGGCGCTCGTCCTATTCTTATACCGAGATTGAACTCTTTAATCCTTTCCTTGTGCATTTAAATATTTAGATTTTTATTTGTTCACGACATAACAAAACGATCATAAGAAAATCCGCTTACTTCATACGAAAAGATGACTCGGAGGGGGATTAGGGCAAGAGGAGGGGGGGTGGGGAGGGGGAGTTTGATTTGATTTGCCGGACAAATTGAGTGTCACGCGCGAGGGTTGTCGTGCTAGGACTGCTAGGCGGACGTGTCTCCTACCACCGTATCTCGACGAAGAGTTTCGAGTTTCGATTCCCGCAAAATACAAATATTTGTGTGTATTGCTTGTCTTGGTCTGGGTACGTTTTATAGGTAGATATTTAAGTTTGTATATACACACGTCCTAAACAGAGTTTATCTAGGGCTTGGCCTCTCGGCGTGATTGTAAAAGAATTAAAAAATTGGAATGGAAAAATTGATTTCATTCAAAATGTATCAAATCAATCCGTTTATTTAAGGGTCCATTCCTCATATCCAAAAAAAACCTTAATCACTTTGTCATAAAAGCTTTTGATGTCGCCCTTAATCGTATTTATTAACCAAACTTCAATATACTAGACCTAACTGAAGGTGAAATATGAATTAAATTACATCGTACTCCAGGGGGGCAATTCTCGCGCTTCGACATCTCGAAAACAACATTTTTTGGAGCCATAAATCTATATTTAAAAGTCACTGAAAGCTATCTTCGACGTCATAGGATTATCAAAGATAATTGAAACTAAAGGATTTTGACAGTAGTAGAGATTTACTTACATTTTTAATAAAAATATTAAGGATACAAAAATTTCGAAACCAAGATGTCGAAGCCGCGAGAATCGCCCTCCAGTATCATTTAAATTTTCGCGACAAAAAGTAGCCTACGGCCTTTTCCTAAGGTCTAATCCAGGTATCTCTCCACGAAAAAGACAAATAGACAATGTTACTACTTGGCATTTATAATAAAAATATGAATTGACTTTATATATGTTAACGAGTATGAAAAACAGTGTTACTTTTGCATTTAAAATAATAATATGGATATACTTTCGAGATGACTCAACGAGGATGAGAACCATTGGAAGGGGTTAAGCAGTGAGATCGTTTTCGCGCGTCAGTGGAGATTCAAGCGTCGCCGCAGCGACACGCCTGTCGCTTCCCGGTATATGCCAGACGCTGATATTACGCAGATACCAATAATGAACAGTCATAGCAAAGTGGTATATTTAGGAAAAGCTACGACTATGAGTTAAAGTATAGTTGCTTTATATTTCGTTTCTAAGTGACCTATAAAATATTCCACATGAAAATGACTATAAAAATTCCATCGATATTAGAATTTTAATCCCGAATAATAATGAAGTGACACACCACAGCATGAGCGATGACTAGAGGGAAAATATGTCACTTTATCAGTACGTTCACTATAGAGCCTTTTGTGTCACTGGATTACAGCCCTAGTACATTACCAACCCCATTGTTGCTTCCCGTGAAATATGACTACTAATGTTACCGGAGAAAGACGGTTGTGTTAGGGAAAATTTGCAGGAAACGCGGACTTTGGCCCGCGGGAAGCCTCTCCATATAAATTAAAACTGCGTCGCTAGAGGGCGTACTTTGATCGAGGAGCGTCTTCTCAATTCATTTCGCATTCAATTAGGTCGGTAAACAGTTGTTGGCCAAGCTTACACCCACGTCTGAAGAATGCCAGTTGAGTCTTTTCGCTTATTACTTTTGGAAAAGGTTAGCTTTGTGGATAAATAAGCTGTGAAGTGTGAAAATTGGTTTTGGCTACGATGTAGCATGACATTTAATTCGTAGTAAACAGTTTTAGCTACGGTCGTTGTCATAGTCGACGAATACAAATCGTAGAATTAAAGTACTTACTTTATATTTTGTAGAAAGTCAGATGTTTTTTAAACCCACCAATCTGCTTTGGGCCCGCGTGGTGGGTCATGGCCCATTCTCCTTATTCATCCATAAGGATGAATAGCAGCAGTGCGGACGTAAAAAAAAAGTTTTAGTGGCAGCCTTTGACATTGTCTTTAACAGCTCCTAATAGAATCGTTCCTTTTGACCCAGAAGGACAACTTCCTAAAATGTCCACTTCCCAGCAGGACAACTTTTTAAAATGTCCACTTACCAAAATTACCACTTGCCAAAATACCACTTTCCAAAAAGACCACTTCCCAAAACGTCCAATTCCCAAAATGTTCACTTAGTCCTTCTTGTTGTAAAGTTTACGGAAACACTGTTTGAGTACACTTGATACGTTTTTTTTAATGAACAACGGGGATTCTTTTTAGATTGTTCAACGGGGGTTATCCTTCATCATACCTAATGCTAAGTATTGATAAGTCTGAAGATGGGAGCGCGTCTCTCCCAGACGATTCAGTCACTTCAATGGGGAAGAAAACGCAAAGCTGTTTGTAGAGTGCGCTTTATAAATAAAATAAATACAACCACAACAATTATCTAGCCCAAGGTAAGTTTCATAAGAACTTGTTTAATGGATACTAGATAACGGATAAATAACACCCAGATCAAGTAAATAGACATGTTTATGCATATAAATTTTTGTCTTGTCCGGGGATCGAACTCGAAAACCTCTGCGTCGTACCCCTATGCCAGACA
Source organism: Chrysoteuchia culmella (assembly GCA_910589605.1). Taxonomy (NCBI): domain Eukaryota; kingdom Metazoa; phylum Arthropoda; class Insecta; order Lepidoptera; family Crambidae; genus Chrysoteuchia; species Chrysoteuchia culmella. Next base: position 4,512,520 of record OU342654.1, on the reverse strand, counting down.
GGTCGACAAATATTCGTTAGACTAATAAAAGGTAATCTGTCACTTATTTGCAAAAAAAAAGTAGGTATGCATTTTCAATCTTTTTGTTAAAAGTTGGCCTTTTGGGAAGTGGTCATTTTTAGAAGTGGTAGTTTTGGGAAGTGGTCCTTTTGGGAAATTGTCCTCTTGGGAAGGTGTCCTTCTGGGTCAAAAGGGAATCGTTACATCTAATTTTAAGATTATTTTTAGTGAAAATCTGTTCACCTCTAAGGTTCATCGGTCTATATCGAGATTTACCGAAATCGGTTCGTTTCAGTGGTTCAGTCGTACAGGAGCCTTGCTAAACCTATAATCAAAAACTTCAAAATGTCTTAAGTATATTAGATTAAAATTTTTACTGCCTTAGTAATTTTAGAAAGTTTAAATGAATGAGGAAAATTAAGTTCAACGTCCCATTTTCAATTCAAGCAGGCGAATTTCTTGCGGACACGCTATTCTTTTAACTTAAAATAGATGATTTATTACTAAAAGACAATTGCTAGGTTTGAAACGCGTCATTTGCAAGTTACGGAGCGGCAAAAATCGGAGGGACGGGTCCCTTGTCAACAATGGGTTGCGACAAAAACAGGATGAGAAGACAAGAAATGTCGTGTGTGTGGCGTGCGTCAGGGGATAGGAGGGAAAAATTTCCAGGAAAACACAGTGTAAAGTATAACACATTCACTGCTGAGGGCTTAGTAAAACCTCGTCAGGTGTACCACTATTATTTTCCTATTTTATTCCACTCGTGTCCGAGTGGGTGGCACCGGCGGTAGGACATACCACCACTCGGATCCGAGTTTTTTAAAGTAAATGTGTTAAGTTCTTTTTTATTTCATACAAGCGGCCGCCTGCAGTTTTACCCACGTCACAGTCTAAGCAGTAACTAAACAATAATGATAAAAACGGTAGTAAACAATGTAATGTAAACATTGTAATAAACAATAAATTTAATATTTGAGTATCCTTGAACCAGAATAAATCACTATTCATCAAATAAAGAACTTTCAATTTAGCATAAATTTTGATTCCCAATTTTATCGCTCTAGACATCTAGCGCCCGGAACTGGCTGAGCGCAACTACTGCTTGATTTGAAATATATAGGTATACTGTGCCCACGTGGTTCCTGTTTCCGTGGGAATATCGGTATAAAGAGACCTATGTTTTAATGCAAGCGTTCTTCTATATGTGTGCCAAACTTCACCTAAATTCGTTCACGCGTCCCTTGTTAACAATGCGTTGTGAAAATACCGGATGAGAAAACAAGTAATGTATTATATGTGGCGTCCGTCATCCGTCCGGGGATAAGCGAAAAAAATGACCATGGAAACAGTCTAAAAGCGTAAGTTTTAGTTATATTTTTTATTTACAATCACACCAATTTACAAATACTCACATCAAATCTTTTAAATATATGTTTTCCGATTGAAAATTGTATTATAGGGATTATACCCGTTTAAATTTTCAATATTTATATTGCAACGCGGTAGCTTAAAAGTGTATATGTTTTTTTCTACTAAAATTCGTCACCCAGACCAAGACAAATAGTTTGTGCAAACAAATATCAAACTCACGACCTCTGCGTGAGGCAGGTATCCGTATCCTTGCGCCAAAGGGGTCGTCATGTACATGTGTTCTTTTTTTAGATTTTATTTAAATTTATATAATTAGCCTTTTCAGCTGGAACCTTCACTAGTACTGAACGTATCACTCTAATAGTATATTTTAACACGATTTCACATTTCTGGTCAACTTCTGACAAAAAAACTGCCTTAAAACTTTACTAAAAGTAGTTGTAAGCTTAGGAGTTGAAATAACTAAATTAGTTATCGATACCCACTTAAATACGGGTAGCTTCGGCGAATATAGCTTAGTCAGCGTTTCCTTTTGTTTAAGGAACTTTCGATTAGGGTCCATAAAATTTAATTGCAGCCGAGGGGTGTTCAGGGGTCGACACGCGCTTCTTAATGAAATGCCCGACATTCCTGATACATCTTTAAAACCACTATAAAAAGATCCACGGCGCAAACAGTTTATTCAAATATAGAGACCTACTTTTTCTGGTCCGATACACTTAGTCCAACTAACCCCAGTTCACTCTCACATTTTTCAAAGATAAAATTAATTTCTTTAGCTCATTAGTTATTCTGTTTCTAGTTTTGTATTGGAACGCGATATCTCTTATTGCTGAGAATTCTTTTAATTTCGATGCTTCGTTTATTTGTCTAATTTTGTAATTTGTTTTTATTTGTAATATGAATTTCAACATTCATCGGAAAATGTAAAATGTAAATATACCTAGTAGTATTGTTATTGTAGGTGTAAGTAAATACCTTATGGTGCATGCATTTTGAATTTTCAATGCTATTTATGCCGAAAGCCGAGTTGTTTTTTTCCATTTTTTTTCTATTTTAATTTTATTATGACCTTATGGGCACTCAGACTTAACTATTTTTTTATTACTTATAATGGGTTTGCTCACGATCCCAGTCAAGCCTAAGGGCTAAGACTGGATTCACGATGGAGCGACCTAGCCTAGAAGGTGTCAATTCACCCTTGCTTTGAAGATGTACGGGTTATAAGTACACGTATTTTTTTGATTTTATTAAGTCTTTAATTTTAATCGCTTTTTTTTTTATTGTAATGAGTTTTTTATTTTTTTTCGCCTTTAATTTTGTATTATAGCGCTAATTGTTTTTTATTGTAACGCCATTTGTTCCCTTTTTTTATTTTTTTTTCTCTATGTTTTTCATAAATATTTGTTTTTTATTTTTTAAACGAACTGTTAATTTGGCTCGCAGTCTCACCAAAACGGTACCGACGGAAGATCAGCGCTGGCCAAAAGCCATGCATTATGCTGAGTCGGGACCGTTTTGGGACAAACGGTTTTTAGTCTTATAGGTGTTTTTATTTTTATTCGTATGTACTGTCTTTTGTTTGTCCCAAATAAACTTACTTTTCTTTCTTTTCTTTCTTTCTTTCTAACATTCATTGTTACTAAGAGGAACCACGAATGTTTCTTACTCTTTCACGAAAAACTACCAAACCGATTTAGATGAAAATTGGCACACAGATAAAAGATAGCCTGAACTAAAACCTAGACTACTTTTTATCCCGATATTCTCACAGGAACGGGAACCAAGTGAGTGAAGCCGCAGACGACATCTAGTCTAATGAAATTGTAAGAAAGAAAAATCTGTACATTTGATATTTTTTGAAAAAAAAAGCAAGTGTTGTGTATTAAATAATATGTATAGACCCCATAACAGCTGTTTTAATAATTTTTGTCGGTTTGTTTGTTTGTCTATTCAAGCATTACTCGAGAACCACTGCACGGATCTTTATGACATTTGGTATGGCGATAGTTGATTACCATGGTTAATTTGATACTTTTTGTCGTAAAAATCCCTCATTCCTACGGGAAAATTAAAAAAAAAACTATTTGTTCTAAAATAGATGGCGCCACAGAATTGTTTAAATACGTTATACTTAACTATTAGTCAACGAATAATGGATTATAATATTGAACCGATTTTGATGAAATTTGGTACATAGATGAAAGATAGCCTGCATTAAAATATGCTTTTTAACCCGATATTCCCTCAGGAAAACCGCCGGTGGCCGCTAATCTATACTAATATTATAAAGCTGAAGAGTTTGTTTGTTTGAACGCGCTAATCTCAGGAACTACTGTACCGATTTAGAAAATTCTTAGACTATTAGAAAGCTAATTTCTCCCGAGTGACATAGGCTATATTTTATCCCGATATCCCTGTACTAAATATTGTAACTATAACACGCTGTTGGTCTTCCATAAATAAATAAATAAAATAAAAAAAACCCACGGGAACGGGCACCACGCGGGTATAAGGATCCGCTAGTTGAATATAAAATTCCAACTTGTGTAATGTTTTGGTAGCGGTATTTCCTTGAATTGCTAAGACAGTCAAATTCAAAGTCGTAATTGCTCTATTCAATTTGTTTATTTCAAAATGTTGATGAGTTCCATTTATGACAGAGTTGTAAAATAACTTATTATTATCCATATTATAGGTAGGTACTACAGTCAGCGTCTAAATGATTTTAGCCTTCAAATCTACCAAAATACCGAATCATTGGACAAAAATCAACCTTATATCAAAACATTAGCGTGCACTTTCATTTCTTGCCAAATGAAAATGCACCTTAACTTCTTGAGATAATACGTACATCTTATGTTTTGGCGCGCACTGTTCATTGAAATAAAACCATGACCAGTCATCCCGTGACTACGGCAGCTGTAAAGGTGCCGAAACGTCGGGAAAATCAAAAAACCCCTAAAAAACCTAAAAATTACGGACAATTACAACTTAGTTCGTGGAAATATAGCGCGTTTGATATCCGTAAAAGTTGTTTTATTTCTTGAGATAATGTTGATTTTTGTCAAACGATTTGGTATTTCGGTAGGTGTAAATTACAGACCTATATTGAGATAGACGGTAAAAAAAAGTATACCTACCTTGCATGCCAAATGTTTGATCCACGATCAAAGTTTGACGACCTAAGTCAGTCCGCTTGAGACCATTGCCATGAAAACACGCGTCACTCAGAAACGAAAATGGTTAATTGTGCAGTGCTTTCTTGCAAGAGCTCGTTAATAACATTTACACATTACTAAAACTCGCTCGTGACGTCATCATAGGTGCGAAAAATTGGATACGCTAGGTTCACATACAGTTTGAAGCGCTCTTTTTGTCTATCTCGATATAGGTCTGTGGTTTGAATGTTCCGACCATTTTGACGCTGACTGTACCTAAGTCTACTCATTTACGGTTTTACCTTTTGTACTTTAGTATAATATCCAAACTTCAGTCACGGTATGCTTCAGTTTTAAATGAATTAAGCTAACGAAAGCGAAGTTTCGCAGGTCTTATGCCCCACGGTGACGTCACAAATCACCACCAGTTACTGGCCCATTAGGTAGTGCTGTAGGGTTGTCAAAACAGAGAAAGTTATATATATAATATTATAAAGAGGAAAGATTTGTATTTTTGTATGTAACGAATAAACTCAAAAACTACTGGACCGATTTTGACGAAATTTGGTATAAAGAATCCTTAGACCCCAAGTAGTAACATAGGCTATAAATGATCCCAAAATTCCCACGGGAACGGGAACCACGCGGGTGAAACCGCGCCCGGCCTCTAGTATAAAATAAAGGTCCAAAAAAAAAAATTATGAATGTACACACTGTACACTACTATTGTATTTACTGAGGAATAAATGAATCTGAATCTATATTTTATTTTGTAATGTAGGTAGGATATGAAATGAGTAGTAGTAGGATATGAAATGTACTAAATTGTAATATCGTTGGCAAGGATAACTAAGATTATTAGTAGACTAGCGGCCGGGCGCGGTTTCACCCGGCGGGGTGGTTTCCGTTCCCGTGGGAATTTCGGGATAATTTATAGCCTATGTTACTACTTGAGGCTCAAGGATTCTCCATACCAAATTTCGTCAAAATCGGTCCAGTAGTTTTTGAGTTTATTCCTTACAAACAAACAAACAAATCTTTGAAATAAAACAACTTTTACGGATATCAAACGCACCTTTACGGTACCTTTACAGCTGCCGTGGTCACGGGATGACCACGGCAGCTGTAAAGGTGCCGAAACGTCGGGAAAATCAAAAAACCCCTAAAAAACCTAAGAATACGGACAATTACAACTTAGTTCGTGGAAATATAGCGCGTTTGATATCCGTAAAAGTTGTTTTATTTCAATGAACAGTGCGCGCCAAAACATAAGATGTACGTAAACAAATCTTTCCTCTTTATAATATTAGTATAGATTATGCACTAAGGGGATAAAGCAGTATCTTATGTCACGGGCAGCATATTGACAATGAAGGATTCTGTAATTAATTCCCGAACGTATTCGCTCGGGAAATGGTAAGTATTCTGAATGAAGCGAAGGATTCAAGTCTGCCCAATGCTAAGGCACTTTTATCCCCGAGGATAATACTCTAATTTACACATCTACTGTGCCTTTAAATAAAAAATAAATAATAAAAATAATAAATGACAACAATTTAACAATTCGCGGAAAAAATATATCGAAAGGACCGAAGATCACCGATTTTTTCTTTAGATATTTAGTTCCGTAGGCAATGCAATGATAACTCTCATTATATCTGTGACCTGAGTGAAGACTACATACATTCACAATTTGATGATTTGCCATGTTTTACTGATAAGTCACACAAAAGACGAAAAAGCACGGAAATGAAAGAGACAGCTTTTACATTATATTTGAATGAGTGCACAATATCACATAATTCCAATTTCAAATGTTTTCTTGGTGCTAGTTAGCTTGGAGGCTTGTTGAGACGCCAATTTGAAAAAAAAAAGAAACAAAATCGCGTCTCACGACAATACTCGACTGGGACTAGGCCAGCCTCGATTCAAAAAAGCTTAAACCCCAGCGCACTATGTTTTAAAAGTACTGTGACAACCTTGATAACCAAAACCGACCCACCCCGCAGGAATGGTGCACAAATTGAGTTAGCTTTGTATTAAGCGCCATTTCGCTTGAAACTTCAGAAAGTAATCTTGTATTTTTGGGGAGACCCGACGTTATAAATATTTGGTTAAACATTGTCGCGATGGCTGTATTTTTGTTTTAAAACAGGCGATGACTCTTTTCCAAGTTGGCATAACTTTGATGTTCTTCTGATAAAGTTTAAAAAAAAAGTATCAGAGCTCCAAATGAAACGTAAAAATCAATATCTTTCTTTTCTTTTTAAGATACAAGTTCTGACGCAAAAAAAATTATCAGGCGCACTTGTTCCTTAAGTTTTTTGGCGGGAGAATACTCGTATACAAATTTCTGATCGATAGTATATTATTATTATTATTATTATAATGTTATTTACACAATCATGTATTTTCATAAGAAAGGTGCCATTGCATATCTAGGACAATACTATCACTAAAACATTGAGAAGAAATTTCATCCTAAAGAAAATATCCTAAATTATAAAATATATATCCTACAGAGACAATTACGGTTAAATAGATCTTATAAAAGGAGACGTTTTACGAATGTAAAATGTTATTATAATTTTAATACAAGTAAAAGCAAATATTGGACTATTTATTAAATTAGGTGGTCATTTTGCGAAAAGATAATTAAATCAATTTTTCTTCTCGGTAAATTTTAAAGGTGTTCTAAGTTTATGATTTTTGAATTTTTGCATTTTTCAATGCGATTTTTATACTTATGATAAATTTTAAATAGAAAAATATTGGAAAAAATCAACTCGGCCACAAGTTAATTCTCAGATGGGACACGAACCCACGACCTTTGGAAACCCGGTCCAATGCCCTAACCACTGAGCTACCGAGACTTGCGAACCACCGTCGAAATTCTCCAATACTTTTATGTAGCCCAGCGTTGTCACATCAACGCTAGGAGTATCCTTGCATTCGAAAGAAACTTCTTTTAAGTTGTATAACGATCGATTAAGAATGCAACAGCCAATAATTTTTTATCTTTTATTTTTGCATTTTTCAATGCAATTTCTATACTTATGATAAATTTTAAATAGAAAAATATTGGAAAAAATCAACTCGGCCACAAGTGAATTCTCAGATGGATGGTGTTCTAAGTGCAGATCCAAAATGAAACATCTCTGAGGCTAATAAGAAATACCACAGCAACACGAACGAATGAAACAAACGCTTCTTCTCCTACGCTCGCGAATAAAACATGCTAATGTCCCAACTTCGGCTATTATTGTTGCCTAAGTGTTGTTTGTCGCAAACTGAATTTCGTTAATATTCCGCCGACGAACGTAAGACGATGGAATACCCCCCTTAGCTTAATGTTGTGCAAGTAATTACCAGGGTAACTTCTGACTTGTTGCCTCTCTTAGTTTACTACTAAAAACTAATTACACTTGAACATCATTATAAAATCTAATAAAATTACCGCTCCGAATTTCTTTGTGATTTAAACCCAAACATAATTATGTGTAATTTTCTTTTTTTTTTGTTCTTCTTTGGAAGGGGAGTTCCTTTTTTGTAGTTAAACGTTTTGGGATTGATAATTTAAGGCGATGGTGTCGAAGCAATTACTGAGGTAGAAAAGTTGTAATTAGTAATTACGGCTTTAAATACTCTAATGTGGGGTTAGGGGTAGTATGCCTGATCGATAATAAAGATATTACCGATATTCATTTTGATTATGTGTTTAAAAAATAAAGGAAACAATTTTCTTACTAATTTCATTTTAAAAATATCGTCGTCGTCGTCTCAGCCACATAACACCCACTGCTGGGTATAAGCCTCCCCTAAAAGGGGGGGTTTGCCATAATCGCCACGCCTGGCAGGCGGGTTGGCGATCGCAGTATGGCCAAGTTTGTAGGAGACGCTGCTGCCCGTCTCCTGAAGGCTGAGTCCCTTAGTCGCCTTTTACGACACCCAAGGGATGAGAGGGGGTAGTGCTATTCTAAGCCGACACTACACAGCTATTAAAAATATAATTGAATAAGATAATCTTAAATTTTAGTGCGCACTGCTCCCGTGACCACGGCAGCTGAAAAGGTGGCGAAACGTCGGGAAAATAAAAAAACCCTTATATTAAAAAACCAAAAAGTTCGGACAATTACGACTTAGTTCGTCAAATAAAGCGCGTTTGGTATCCGTAAAAGTTGTTTTATTTTAATGAATAAGATAAATATAAAAGGATATTAATAATTTTAGGTAGGTATAGGTAATTTTTTTTGCGTATTTGTCGTTATATCACATACACAATCTGTCAACTTCTCCTTTTTATAAAATTACGATAATAAATAATAATAATAAACAATAATATAAATCTTTCTTACACTCACACAATTTAACCTTTGTGTTATGGGATACTGGGTAACGGATATAAATACATATACAACATAATATATAAGTATTTATGTGTAGACATATATTTAAACGTTCATGACTCAGGTACAAATGCTCGCATTCATCATACAAACATTTGCCCCTACCGGGATTCGAACCCAGGACCTCAGAGTAGGCGACACCTTGAAACCGGTGTACGTACCACTCTACCACGGAGGTCGTCATAAGATAAGAAACCCAACCCTGTCTTTAGTTAAGCTAAGGTGTGATTAGGGTTGTCACAAGTTATAATTCAAAACGGAAGACGAATAGCTTCCTGTCCCTTACAAACGGGCCATTGTATCCGTTTTTATAGTTGCGATGTTTTCCCACGATAGGACTCCATCTTACAATTAAATAAAAGGATGATATATTAACATTCTTCCTGATATACCTGGATATCAGCTTAGCTTTACCAATCCAAACAAATAGGGAGAGCCATTTGTTTAGTTCCAGATTTTTTGGTGTTATAACAGTGAGGAGGAAATATTATTCTGCTGACAAGATTCTTGCGTAAATTAATAATAGTTTTTTTTTAATATAATAACTGGGCAGGCATTTAACCACCATCGTGCTTAATAAACAGGATGTGGTCTAAGATGCTTTTGCCCAGGAAATACCTATTCACTCTCGCCTTGAAGATGCCAAGGTTGTAGGAATCGGGGAACACATGAGCAGGCAGCGCATTCCATTCCATAAGTACTTTTTAGTACTATATAAAGAAATATAGTACTAAAAGGTTATGCTACATATAAAGCTTGCTGTGCTATTTGCTCTATTTACCTATGTCTGATACGTGTACTTGGTTATTGTGCAACTTTTGCAAGAGATTGTGAATAACAGGAACTTTTAAGATATAAACCACAAACATTTAAATCCAAATGGGCCGTACCGCGCAAGTGTCGTCGGCATCGACATCGCCTTCAGTTGACAGATGGAAGTGACATATTGCTCTTAGTCTTTAGTAAGTTTTCATTTGTGTCAAATAGAAGCAGCAATGTGTCACATCCATCTGTCAAATGAAGCCGATTTCATTGCTGACGCCACTTGCGCGGTACGGTCCCAGGCATAACTTGTGATAATTTTTAAACAAGTAAATATGCAAGTAAAAAGTAACTTGTCTCATGTCGAACAATTATCTGAGACGTACAATAGGTCTCTGTAGCATAATTGGTCAGTGCATCGGGCCGGATTCCCAATGCTTGTACGAGTCCATGAGACAAGTTGCTTTTTTCTAGTATATTTACTTACTTAATATTATCACAAAAAAAATAGCATTGTAAAATGCAAAATTAAAAAGTTTTTTTTATGAATGACGGGAAGACTCTTAGCCTCCATCATACCTGATGTTAAGTATTGATAAGGCTGAAGATGGAAGCGAGCCTCTCCCGGAATCCTGAGGAACTGAGGAACTGTCTATCTTATCTCGAACTGCCGGAACACAACAATGATGAAAACATAGTTGTTATGGCGTCAGACTTAGACAAGATGGTGGTAGCTAGCCAGGCGGACTTACAACAATTCCCAGCACCAACCAAACCGAATACCGAATCGAACCCGGGATCCCTGCGTCTGATACCGGTGGTTGTACCACTAGACAGTTATAAACAGGTATAACTTCCTTGTATTTTTAGGTATTACAGGATAGTGTGAACACTCTCGAGCTGTTGGCTTTGAGTGGGACGCGACACGAATCAAGTGACGACACGAGACACTCTTAAAGCCCTAGGCAAGCTCTTGTTTTAAAATAGCGGCTCAAAAGCTTAGTTGAGAGTGTTAGAGCAAACTTGTTACGGTGAAGTGCAGTCTTTTGAAACGAAAGCATGGTAAACATTACCTTGACGAAAGTGTTCAAGCTAATTAATTTGTCAAAGGGAGTAAGTGAAGAAAGGAAAATGAGGAGAAAATGAGGAGTGATAGGATAAGACAATTCACGAAAATGTGTATGAGATTTAAATTTGAATTAGATATAAAACATAATTTGATATTGAACTTTTGCTTAAAAATGGTTTATTCGAGCCACAAATTATATTCTCTCATGTCACTACTGGGAGCGAAAGAAAAACATACAGGGTGCTAAAAGACCCATACCGAAGCCGTAATATATGCATAGTGAACTTAATAAGAATATGTAAAAATATTTGCTGGGAAACGACTTTTTTTTTAGTTAAAAAATGAGTTATTTTTACATGCAATAAAACGCTTGCAACAAGAAAGAAAGAAAGAAAGAAAAAACATTTATTAGCCACATACACACAGAAGATACACACATACACACAACAATACAAGGAGCTACAATATTAACATTTAAATGAAAAACAAATTAAGCGTGCAGGGCCAATAAATACCCCGTCTCAGCATAATGCTACTGAGCCACTAATAGATGTGCAAAGTGACCCAGTAGCGCTGTTATTCTGACGGGGTTTACAAAGGACACAGACAGTCAAAAACAAATAAAATAATAATAGATAAATAACAAAATTTATAAATAAAAATATAAAGCAATAAAATGTATAAATATAAAAAGTCATACAGGTAGATAAATAAAAATATAATATTATGGCATTATGTGCACTGTTGTTTGCCGATGACTCGAAGAAACGACAGTCGGTGATTGGTTGGCAGACGGGACAGATTGATAGACTTATAATATGTCAATGTCATCGCCTCCACCTCACTTCCTTCCACGTCAAATGCGCCACGTTTTGTATATAAGTAAAAATATAAATAATGCCATGTGGTTGTTGCAATACCAAAGCGTTTATGTCGATTTTTAGTACTGAGCAAATGTTCATCCAGTTCGTAAAGATATGCCCCATGCTCAGGAAAAAGTATTGCGGCCTCATCGGGTGCGATCCCCGTAACGCTAAGTGCGAAGTGAAAACACCTAAGGTATGCGTGACCATTCTGTATACATGTGCATGTGTCTAGGGGGTACGAGTAGGCGACCGGGACCTAGTTTCATTGATTGGGTTTGATATTCATTGCGGTTTTGTAGCTTTAATCCGTGAGAAGGCGCGCCTAATTTTGTTACACAGAGAGGCGCGCGCGAGCAAATTGCTCACACCACTTTAAACGCTCATATATCTACTGTTGTAGTACTAAATGGCTTATAATGGATGGAAATAATGTTTAATACATTAGAAAATAAGTTTTTATTAATACTATGAAACATAAATGCAACTTCTAGAGCAATTATCAAAACAACTTATTTATATATTTTTTTAAATTAGCATTCTACATATAAATCCCATAAAAATGTTACAAAACAAAAACTTAAAAAATTTACTCTTCCATGAAATCTTGACAAGTGTGCCTCTCGAAACATATTGATAACATATATGTGACATGTTCGGTGCAGAGTAATTGCTTGCACGACGTGCACGCCTTTTTTTGACCGTCTATTCTTCCGTCTGGGACATAATGTATCTGATTCCATTTCATCCGAAGATTGTTCGGTATCTGATGCATGAGGACTGTGATGACAGTACTATCACTTTCAATATGATTTTGTTCTGCATTCTCACGATCCGCATCTAACTCATCACAAAAATCCTCTTCCAACCACGCACAAATTTGTGCTTGGTGTCGATTGTCCATTTTCTATGTTTATTGAAGCTAAAAATAAATATATTATTATTAAATTATAATTACAGTGTGTTAATGTAATAATTAAGCAATATAATACAAATTAACAAAACAATACTTTGTAAAATACAATAATACCCTTTTTTATTAGAAAAATAAATACTTACACGGATGGGCGCGTAATAAGCAAATTGCCGCACGATGGTACACGGCTACCACAAGTGCTTCGCTGCGCAGCCGTAACAGAACAGACCGACACAAAAGTTGCGTCAGGGGGTAGGGCATGAATAGTTAGGAAGGTACCTAAGCATTTGAGACGTTATGGCGTTTCTATACCAAAAAAAAAAAATATTGATTTAATTTTTGCGTGAGCAAAATGCTCATAGCGCGCCTTCTCACGGGTTAAACGATTTTTTTTTGGAAATAAATATTTATTTTGATCCTCAATAAATCCTTGACTATCAGGTTCCCAGATTTGACCCAATACAAGAAAATAATAGTAACGATGAGGAGAATACGTGGTTTTCGTTTTCGTTATGGGTCTTTTAACACCCTGTATAATGCGCCAGCTGCTAACGTTCCAGTGAAAATAAGTACTAAAGCCTATTATATACGCATATTCGAAAGATTTTAAGTAATAATGGCTGGAAAACTATCATTATTGTTTCCAGACAAACGTTTTAGACCCAGCCAATGCCAATTGTGAAGTTGTTTTTATTTCTTTTTTTATGAACGACGGCGAGACTCTTAGCCTTCATCATACCTGATGTTAAGTATTGATAAGGCTGAAGATGGAAGCGAGCCTCTCCCGGAATCCTCAATGACTTAGGAACTACTATATATGTTTTTGGATTTTTTTTACCTTAAGTTGTAACTTGCTAATACTTCACAATAGAAAAACTTGATCGTGGAACTCCCAGTGAATTCCAAACTACACGACCATCAATAACTTTCACAAACAACAATCGACACGGCATTTAAATAAAAGACACGTAATTGCGAGCGATTATTTCTCGATTGCAGCCTAAAGAAGGGCGGCTATATTGTTAAATATTTTGATTGTTGGGGCGAAAGCGAAGAAATTACCGTAATTAAACCGAAACAGGTCATTATCGGTTCGAGATATTGCGAATTTGTAAAATAAATAGGACGATATAACACACTATACAAATGGATAAATTAATTCACGGTTAGACGAATGCAAATACGACACTGAACAATACAAAGAGACGATGTATTTTTTCTGATTTAAAATTGAAGTTCTTATGATTTTTGCAGTTATCAATGCTATTTTTATACTTATGATAAATTTTAAATAGGAAAATATTAGAAAAAAATTAACTCGGCCACAAGTGAATTCTCAGATGGGAATCGAACCCACGTGGGGATCGAACGTCGTGGGTTTGATTCCCATCTGAGAATTCACTTGTGGCCGTATCATAAGTATTGAAGTTCTTGTCCTAAACTAAAATAAAAACTTTATGGTTATTGAAAATTATAGCCATTTACGTTATCTACGTAGATATATTTTAGAATTGGTAGGTAACGGAAATGCCTGAGATATAATATTTTTGGTTAAAAATCTCAAAACTGTGGGCCTACCATCATCTTTAAAAAACCATCATGTCCAAAAAACGTTTGCTTTTTATTGAAGTTGTGTTTTGCGCACCACACTTTAAAGACAATATTTGAGTGAAGACATTACATTACAAGAAGTCAAAAAACAAACTTAATATATCTTAAATAGAGGATTGTAGTACAAAATTGCATGGTAAGATTGAAACAATACTGCGCTAAGAAATGGCGGTAGGCCCTCTGACCACTGCAAAAGTAACGCACACCGGATGCTGTAGAAAGCTCTTCCGAAAGCCTTATAGTACGAGTACATTCGTATAACATTATTTAACATGGTACAGTCAACAGTAGCTGCGGCTTTACAATTTGACCTTGAGAGCGCCCATACGTCGCTCGTAAAAACGGCGGTTTTCGTAGTGCAAATGTTAAGCAGTACGTGCTGTTGACTGTACATAAGTAGACTATTACAAATCCAACCTTGTAGATTCTCGTGCGTGCTTATTGCCGTGTAGCCGGAAGCAAGTTTCAGCGAAAGTTTCACCGAAAGCGAATTTCCAGGAGATAAGCGAAGCGAGCGAAGGTGGCGGGTGGGGAGGCGCGAGGTAGTCTAGTGCATAATAAACTCGAGCTGCAGTTATTTCCAGTCGTATTACACTTAGTATATTTAGTTTCTGTCATCATGGTAAATACTTAAATTTGATAAAAAAATACACGAAACGTAAAGATAGAAATTTTTTCAGGTTAGCATGTCGAATCGGAGTTATATCAAATTACGTTACCGAAGGTCACATCTCAGATTTCAAATATTGCAGACAAATACGGGCATTGAGTAGCGATTGTTTTTTTGAACTTCCTTAATATCACGTTCCAGACTGATGAAATTTCGGCCATCAACTAGTTATAAAGCTGCAATACTTGGACCTGATAACAAGACTTAACGAATGACACTAAAATGATATATCGAACCTTCTTAACATGGTAAACGAGTTACAGCGGACATAATTCAGAGTTGAGAGCGTTGTCCGCAACTCGGTGGACCTTCCAATTTTTCTTCCATGAATTATGTACCGGGATTTCCCTCGGGATAAAAAGCGAAGACGGGATTTCCCCCTTACCCCCACGGTGTCACCCGATATGGAATGGCGGAAATATTTAGCATATTCCAGAAGTTTTATCAAACGCTCAATTGCAGTTGAATCTTAAACGGTTTATTCTGAAGATTGAAAGAGGCTAGGGGCGTAGATTTACCTATGCCTGTGTAAAAAAGGTACATAGCTGTAAATAATATAAATAAATATGGATTGCCGTACAATGATTTATTGCTTATGTAATTTCTTGTGTTCGAATTAATTATTAAGCTTTAGATAACTGACTTGACTGATTAGAAGGAGGGTTTGATTTGTAAGACTTGTTGTGAGTCCGCCTGGCTAGATACCACCATCTTATCTAAGTCTGACGCCATAACAAAAATTTTCAGCATTGTTGTGTTTCGGCAGTTAGAGATAAGATAGCCAGTTCCTCAGTGGTTGAGGATTCCGGGAGAGGCTCGCTTCCATCAGCCTTATCAATACTTAACATCAGATATGATAAAGGCTAAAAAACATCAAAATTGTTCCACTATTTATAGGTTGGAAATGAATCTAGTTTTTGTCTCGTATGGGTTGCCTGAAAGAAATCACTGCTAAGCGATGAGCCCGCCCTTTGTACAACAAATTTTGTTCAATGTTTTCTTTTATACATGTATTTTCTGTCTCTGTGTGTGTGCATATAAAGTGATTTAAATAATAAACTAGATAACGATCAGACAGAGCTACAATACTTGTATGGTAGTATTTTTCATATTTTTCGTTGTCTCAACCACATGACACACACTGCTGGGTATAGGCCTCCCCCAAGGATCTCCACGATCGATCGATCCTACACTGCCCGCATCCAGCGGCTTCCCGCTACCTTCACCAATCGTCGGTCCACCTTGTGGGTGGCCTTATGGCCGCATGATTCATACTTTTAATACGAGTATATTACGTTTTAGTGTAATAGAGAATCAAATTCAAATTAATATCAACTTGCTTTCAGTTTACACAAAAGCATTGTCCTAATCTTCCCGAAATTAAAATCCTGAAAATTAATTAAGCAATTATTGTCTATACTTATAATGGCGTGAAAACTTTGCTGCGTAAAGGGTGTTTGTTTTCCGGGTAAAGGAGGCCAGTTTTGAACAACAAACGGACGACAATGACAAAGTTGCGTGGCCTTTTGGGTGTGGTCACGAGTTGAGCGGTAAGCAGAGCGTGCTTATTACAAGTAAAGGATGTTTATGATTAGTTCCACAATTTATTTGAATATGATTTTTTAACCGGTTCTATAGCCATTGCGTTTAGGGTGAACTATTTGTACTTAATCTATACTAATATTATAAAGCTGAAGAGTTTGTTTGTTTGAACGCGCTAATCTCCGGAACTACTGGACCGATTTAGAAAATTCTTAGACCATTAGAAAGCTACATTTCTCCCGAGTGACATAGGCTATATTTTATCTTGATATTCCAACGGGAACGGGCACCACGCGGGTAAAACCGCGAGGATCCGCTAGTAATAAAATAAAGTTACATCGTATATTTTGAGGAAGATTATTATACGCTTACTCTCTGAAAATTGCTGTAACACCAAAAACTTTGTCCAGCAGCATACAAAAATCCTATTTCATTGCTGCAGCTGTTATGACGTGGTTTTTCTACCAATCATTAAAGAACGGTCTCCGGTCATCGCTGTTATCACGACCTTATCTTTAAATTTCGCCTCTCATAATATTATTCAGGGAAGTTGACGATAAGCAAGTCACTTGCGGTCGCTCAACTTGCCGCTTTGGTTCAGTATCAGGAATAAACATTTAGACAACTTTAGCGGGTAAAGTTACATCTCGAATCCAAACTCGGTTATCCAACACTTTGGTTTATAGAAGTATAAGATATAGTTAAGGTGTTGTTGCGGTGACAATAAGTTTAGCTATAGAGAAACACGTCGCATTTATGATTTTTGAATGTTTGCATTTTTTTATAATACTTTTATACTTATGATAAATTTTAAATAGAAAAATATTGGAATAAATCAACTCGGTCGGAGTGAATTCTCAGATGTGACTCGAACCCGCGACTTTGGAAATCCGGTCCAAAGCTCTTTCCAAAGGTCGTGTTCGACTCTCATCTGAAAATTCATTTGTGGCCGTGTTGATTTTTTCCAATATATTTCTATTTAAAATTTATCACAAGTACAAAAATAGCATTGAAAAATGCAAAAAATAAAAAATCATAAATCCTTTGGATAGTTCATTCATTTGGCACTGAAGCTTCAACACAAACATTTCAAGCTACAATTTATGACTTTTAATGGTCTAGATAGGCAGATAGAAGTGTAAAAAGAACCATGTATACGGATTCATTACTACAAATATTGTAACATTCGCCATTAATGCAATTCAAACATGCTGGGACGAGTCCCATCTGTCTATTACAAGGGGTTGGGGACATGTCTATGAGGTTGCTACTATCGAAATGCAGGTTTATGACATAGGGAAACGACGATATCTGAGGCATGAGTATAAGTTTCTAAATGATCAGACGTCACTATCATGATAATGTAGTTAGAATTAACGAACATTAAGGTGATACTAAATAATAATAATAATAATAATAATAATAATAATAATCATTTTATTTCGGACCTTGATCCATATCACAATAACATACAAACAATATTAATTACACTATCATTCATAAATTAAAAATTACATTCATCTATATTGTAAGTCCTAAATAAACAACACAAACAATAAAATTTAAAAGTCATTATTAAATTACAAATTCATTATTACTTAATTTAAACTCTAAAATATTATTTTGATCATATAACATTCACATAAATAATAATTAATAAAATAATAAAAAAAAAATATTAAAAAAAAAAATATTAATTTTTTTTTATTATTTTTTTTTATTAAAAATCGAATTAAAATTACAGTTTTTTAATATTTATTTTGAAATATTCTAAAACAACTACCTTAATATAAATAAAGGTACCTTATGAAATTCTGACGATTTGTTGTAATTGGATGATTCGTCTGCTGGGGCACTAGACCTCTATTTTGAATCACTCGTCGGATGGCGAGGCGAACGGGAAGGCGATCAGGCGATTAGCGACCTTGTAGGTGTACACATATCTCGCTTTTCGCTTAGCCCTTCACGCGCTCGTGTTGGGAAGCGGTTACTACGGGCGAAAAGCGAAGCTATGTATATATGTGCAAGTTCGCTATTACGGAAGTACGGAAAATACGGAAACTCAAACGTCGTACGAAAATCAGTAAACCTTGAGACGATTGAATTAAAAAATATAGCCCCTGGGCTTCCTAATGGGTGGAATTCTCTTTATCATCCAGAGCCAATATCATGCATATGCGGATTGATGGGCGTGAGGGTGAAATGACGACTGCAAATACATCTAGATCATACGATCTGCCTTAACGTGACTAACGTAGCGCGGAGCAGTTCAAAATAGAAAAAAATTGCTCACCGTCTTCTGGCCAACCATCAGAAAAGACGCTTAACCGGCACAATCACAGGCTGACATCGACAGCTTGAACCACTGCGCCACCGAGCTTCTTCATTTGTTATAAAGGTATTTGATTTTTTTGCATACCTAATTCAATGATTTGCTGGCGGACGCCTAGTGCATATCGTATGTTCATTGTGAAACAAACTTTCGTATTCGTATGGTCTCATACTTAATTAGTTAAACAGAGAACTAAACAGACTTTACGATGATACATTTTAAGTAGAAAAATATTGGAAAAAGTCAACTCGGCTACAAGTGAATTCTTAGATGGGACTCGAACCCACGACCTTTGAAAATCCGGTCCAATGCTCTAACCACTACGGGACACACAGCGAGAAGAATCGATGGCCGTTGGGGCGGAAAGGTTCTGGCGACCGCGTACCGGACGACGCGACGCTCCGTGGGTAGGCCCCCCACAAGGTGGACCGACGATCTGGTAAAGGTCGCGGGAAGCCGCTGGATGCGGGCAGCGCAGGCCCGATCGTCGTGGAGATCCTTGGGAGAGGCCTATACCCAGCAGTGAGTGTCATGTGGCTGAGACGACGGCTCTAACCACTTGTACTTATGCTCTAACTCTTTAAGTCTATTTAAGTAGTATAACTCAGTGGTTAGAGCACTGGACCGGATTTCCAAAGGTCGTGGTTTCGGGTCCCATCTGAGCATTCACTTGTGCCCGAGTTGATTTTTTCCAATATTTTTCTATTTAAAATTTATATTAAGTATAAAAATAGCATTGAAAAAAGAAAAAAATCGAATATCTTACGACATATTGTCGTTCGTGAAGGGTCTAATACTGATTTCGATCGCGTTGATTAGGCGCATTAGGTTGCTAATGGTAGTAACATGAGTAACGTAATGGATCCGAGTGGGGTCAGACGTGAGGATAAAAAAGCTCGATCACAAACAATGAGGATTGTCACGGCATCAGATATCAAGGAAACAAACGATCAGTCACTTTATCTCGTTTACCGTGTGTACAGGCCTAGAGTTGGTGATGTAAATGAGAAGGTTCCGTAGTTATGTCAGCTTGGATTGGGCCAATAGTTTGTCTCAAGAATACAATACATAAGATATACATAATCTTACGACATCTACACCTACTAAACGGTCCCTGAGTCGAACTTTAAGTATCATTGTTACATTATTATAGTCGGTCTGAATAGAGAATTTTAATTTGAAAACGTCTCAAACCACAGTAATGCATGATTTATATTAATAGTTTTACTTTGAATTGAGTTTGACACATTCTCAATTCGAAATGCTCCATTCAGAAACTGACACCGATTGATTTTTAATATAAATATACGTAAAAAAAACAACGGGTTGCACTCCGGGAGTGCCGGCAGAAGTGAAAACCGCTTACGAAACAGCAGGCCAGCATACATTTTCGCCGCGCGGTAGAAAGAGAAGGGGATATTACTTCCTCTACTACGCCGCGCCGGCGCTCTACTCTCCCTCCGTTTTACGAGTTTTCGATCAGGGTCACGTGTCCTGACGCGACTTTAACATTTTTTACCCATCCCAAAAATTTAAAACTCTGATATGCACAACCCGCTAAAGAAGTTTTCACTTCAAAAATGTTTGCTTTATTAGCAAGTAAGTTAAGAAAAAGTTCGTACTTTTTTTTACAAAACTATAGGACATTTACAGATGAAACACGGTTTTATGATTTTGCCTCGACATATTTTCTTTTTGTAAAGACCCCTAAAAATACGAAAATTCAAGATTAGTCTCAAATGGGGTTTACATATTCTTTGGAGATTGGTTTAATTAGTGGACACCAATAATATTTAGCATAGTGTAATTTCATTTTCTCTTTAATCGCTATAGTTATTCACTACGAAGTGATGTCGTGGGTTTTTCGTCTAATCTGCAAAATCGGTCTCGCTCCCGCGCGCATCGTTTTCTCATTGCTATCTCGCTTCAGGCGTAATAGCGCCTTAAGATTTTTGTTTTCATTGCTGCAAAAAAAGTACTTAGTACGTAATCCAATTTTAAACTGTACATTTCTCAGTTCCACTTTCTTGTTTTTTGTCAAAGACCTTCCTTTTTCAGGTAAAAAGCCTTAAAAAGGGCCCAAGTAATATTATTCGCCATTCGCAATTTGCGAACAAACAGACTACGAAAACTGCCAGCTTAAAATGTTTGCTTGCGAATCAAAATCAACAAGAGTAAAACGGATGTTCTATTTCGGTGAGTGGGGCGTCTAATGGCCCGCATGGTACGCTGTCATAGTGCCGAATTACTATTCGTAGATTTACATTGTTGCGAAATATAAATTAGGTAAAAAAAAACTTGATATGTAGGGTAATTCACGCTTATGTGACGCATGATACATGCCGCGATTTCAGAAAGTCTATAAGGGTAATGACCTCGAGTCCAAATTAGGATCAATTCGACAAAAAGATATAGCAATTATATACCACATCGATATATATATATATATATATATAGCGCATCATGCTGTCTTGCTTACTCCGCTACGATGTGAGCGGGACAGTGACACGTTATCGAGTTATCGAGTCGATAAAAGTCTCTCATGCTAGGCCTACTGAAGTGTAAATATCATCAAGAAATGACGGAGTAATTAAAGTTTAAAAAAGGGAGTTTTAAAACGGGTGCCGACCCGCGGGGCATGCGATGACGTCACGAGGCACGAGTGGCGGGTATTGTCACAATCTTACCATGCTATTTCGTACTAAAAATCTCTTAAAGTAAGCTTGTTTTTGACGGAAGTTTTGTGACGTAATCGCTCAATAATCGGCTCGCCATAGTATGAAGAGTGTCAAAATGTTATAACTTCAATAAAAACAAAACGTTCTTACGACATGATAGTTTCTAATAGATGATAGTAGGCTCGATTGTTGTTTCTTGTATTTTTTTATATATAAATTATGAATTATAGAAATAGGGTTTATCAAGGTTCAGTCGGAAAATCTCCTGAATAGATACAGGCAACAAAAAAAAAAAGAATGGGACCTTAAAGTAAAATACCTTGGCTGGCACCGACTCCAAAATTAAGGCTTATTTTTTGCTTTTTAGTTTTTTTGATCGTTATTTTTTAACTGTTTAACGCAGTTTTTTACTTTTTTCTTTTTTTTGTCTGTAATAGGTTGTTTGGTAAACTAAAGAAGGTATTTTCTAGATTAGATTAGGTTTCATGTACAATTACAAAAGTATCGTGCAAAATTCGGTTATGATGACATTGTCCAAGTTAATAAATATAAAATGCTCACAAATGCTCAAAACATAAAAATTGCTAGGCCAAACTGAACCATTTTTTTATGGGACGAAATGGCAACTATTCCGCATCGAACAAAAAAAGAATTACGTAAATCGGTTTAGAAATCTCGACGGAATCGTTGTATATACATAAAAAAAAATACCAACCGAATCACAGAATATATACTCTCATTTGCAAAAAAAACGGGCGGTTTTGATTTTCATTCATCTTTAAAAAGATACAATACCAAAAAGGTTTCAATCGTTTGTACACGTTACTGGCCGGTTTTAAAAATGCTGTGGTATTTAAAAAGTACGTTCTAAATTCAAATTTTCATTTGATGCTCATTTACAGAAAACCCCTTTTTATCCTACATTTTGGGCGCGAAGTTCCAGAAGTTAACATCGACTTTCATAACTTTTATTCAATTTTTATCGATTAATTTCATATCCTTGACTGTCAAAGCTTTATTTATTGCTGTTTGGCTGTATCAAAAATGGTAGATAAAGTGGTAAAAGCTACCAAAATTATCGCGCTGCTTGAAGAGGGTTGCAGCCAATGTTTCGTGGCTAGGAGGCTAAATGTTAGTCGCTCGACAGTCCAAAGGACCTGGCAGCGATATCAGGAGACTGGTTCCGTTGAGAGAAGGCCTGGTTCTGGAAGAAAACCATGTACCCAACCACGGGATGATCGTTTTCTTGTGAGTCGCGCATTGAGAAATCGCAAATCTTCGTATGTGGATCTTAACCTCTAAGAAGTAAGAAATGTGCATATTAGTCTATGGACGGTCAGGAGGAGGCTTCTCGCTGCCAATATACGCAGTCACCGCCCGGCCCGCGGCCCCAAATTACTCCGTGAGCACAGAGTTCACAGGCTTAGGTTCGCTAGAAATTGTGAATGTGATGAAGATTGGAATAGGGTTTTGTTCTCTGATGAAGCCAGGATATCTCTGGTCGGTGAAGATCGACGTCGGCGAGTGCTAAGAAGACAAGGAGAACGCTTTGCAGAGGCATGTTTCGAAGAAATCACACCTTATGGTGGGGGCTCTGTTATGTTTTGGGCAGGAATAAATTCAATGGATCGTACAGAGTTAGTCTTCATTGAAAACGGCTCACTGACTGGGCATCGATACATAACGGATGTTCTAATTCCTCATGCACAACCCGCATTGGCCGCTCAAGATGAAGACTCGATTTTTATGGACGACAATGCTCGCGCCCACCGATCCCGCGATGTTAATGCGTATGTGCAAGAGGTCGGCATTCGACGTTTGGATTGGCCAGCTCGAAGTCCCGACCTCAATCCCATAGAGCATGTCTGGGACGTTCTGAAACGGCGTGTGAGATCAGTACACCCGGCTCCGCAGACCATCAGAGAGCTGAAGAATGTGATTACTGCGGAGTGGGAACGTATTCCGCAAGCAAGTATCCGGGATATACTCGCTAGCATGCCCAGACGAATTCAAGCTGTGATTTTAGCTAGAGGGGGTCACACTCGATACTAAACATTTATCTGCTTTTAATTTATTAAAGAAAAACAAACAAAAAAACTTTTTTATTTTTACTTCATGAGTATATGCACTACTAGCGAACATACACTACTAGCGAGGTTTATCATTATTTCCCATAAATTGTATATAAATTTTATGAAATACTGATGAAAACGATTATTTTCTTATTAATTTACCAAATTGTGAGGATAAAACTACCTATAATTATCAAACAAAGCAATATTAACATTTGAAATGGTTCATTGCTTAGGTGCCCGTTTTTTTGCAAATGAGTTTATTAGTAACTTACGGTACAGAAATTTCACTCCCGAGTTTAGGTATGATAAACGTAAGCGTCCAGTCACCGGACTAGTCTCAATCAACAGCCCTAGCAGATTGTAGCGCTATACGCAATGCAAAAGGTTGAAATTAGGTTTTTTCTAGAATAGTAGGTAAATATATAAGTAGGAAGTGAGACAGGCCTGACCGAATTAAGAACCTCCTCCTTTTTGGAAGTCAATAAAAAATATAGCTATTATTGTTTCCTTGTTCGGACTATGGCTTTCATGGTTACCTACTTAATAACGGATTACATTTCACTTAAATTTTCATTATTGAAATGATGTTCAAAACATTTTTTTTTATTTCAACTAGTCGTACCTAGTAGCTCAAATAGAGTTTTTTTATAACATCATCAAAATTATTCATCAAAATTTTCATCATATCCAGATAAACAGGATTCAATTGAAATTATTCATTAATTTTCTTTTTTTTACCCGTTCTAGGGTTATAAATATTGTGTTCTTGGGCTATTTAAACCGTCATAAAAAATCGATATGTTTCAGTCAAACGAATGTGGGCATCGCGATAGTAAACCAACTCGACTTCAACTCTGTAAGATCGCGAGTAGAAACTTCATGGATAACTCGTGATGCTGTTCACTCTTCTTGCATTCTGATGTATGTAAGTTGGGCTAGTGGATTACTGGCTTTGTCCACTCGGATATTTTCCAGTTCCCCAAATATTTCATTTCCCGCCAAGTAATTTGGACATACGATAATAGGTACGTAAATATAATCATTCGTTTTTCTTACGTATGCGAAGAGGAGCTTAAGTAACAAAATGTAAAATTTAAAAAACGTAAAAAAAAATTAAGCAAATTTTATTACCGTTTAATTTTGAACTTTAGTAAGTTAGTTTGTAGGTACTTAATGGGAACGTGTGAAACAGGCCCTAAAGTAAAAAAATAAACAAAAGCCACTCGCAATCCTAATATTCACGGGGCGTATTAAGAATGACACCTGCGTCCATGTGTCAATGCTGTCAATGTGTGACAAGTGGCATATGACACATTCATATATCAGATGCACGATGCATCTTTTCAGCATCGTCATAATATAGGCCTATTCCCAACATGTACTGCAAAGGTTTAATTATAAAAAAAAAATATAAAGCGTGACAAAAAATGTGTTGATAAAGAGAGAAACAAACAAATGAAAATATTTATATTTATATCTCGACAAAAAATTTAAGCCAATATTTAAAGACGGGCTCTTTCTTATTTCTTATATATTTATATTTCTTTCTACTAAATTGTGTCACTTTGTTCTTTGTTCTAATTGTCATTACCGGTCTTACTGTGTGACTGTGGAGAATAACCCTAATCCTGGTGAGAGGCGCGATTGTCATGCAAATATTCAGTCCAACACACGACGACAACAGAGTCTTGGCTATGAATCATAGTTGTTGACAGTAAAGCCGCTAAAGAATATACTTTCAAAATAAGTATACTTTTTACGATATAAGCAACTTTAGGGATAAAACTATTGTGTATAAATGACCATAGGATGAGGAGCTTGAAACGGTAAAAGAATTCAAATATTTAGGGGTGGTCCTGGACAGCACCCTCAGTTTTAGAAACCATCTAAAAGAAATAAGCAAAAAGGTGATGACAGCCTTTAATTAAGCAATGTAGAAGAGCCGTTGGCAGGAACTGGGGCATGAAACCCGAAGTAATTCAATGGATCTATAGGTCAATCATATAACCAAGAATCTTGCACGGCGTCCTAGTATGGTGGCATAATTATTAATAATAATGGCGGCATAAGGCACAATTAGAATACAACTGGAAAGAACTCTCGAAGATACAGAGACTAGTCAGCGTCATGATATCAGGAGCTATAAGAACAACTCCCACGGCAGCCCTAGAAATAATACTAGGCTTTAGTCCAATAGACATTAAAATAAAAAAGATAGCCACAGAACAATGGTTTAAGCTGAAAAGCACTACTCTATGGGAAGGAAGAAACAATGTCAAACGTTACGCTGAAATAGGCAAAAAGTACGAGGAAAACCTTTCTATAATACTGGCTAACAACGACCTAATAAATAAGGAAATGATCTTAGACAAAATGCACAGGGTAAGCATCAGGTGGAAATCAGAACAAGACGATCTGGACAGCAACGCAGTATGCTACACCGATGGGTCTAGAAAAGAGTCAACTAAGCTATTGGTAGCTGGAATCTACATAGCTAAACCCGACACAAGAAGGGCCCATGATTAAAATTGATTTAAGCGACCACAACATAGGGAAAAAAGTAATATACAGCGAAAGTCAGGCTGCCATCAAAGCTCTTGATAAAACGGAGACTACCTCAGCCTTGGTAAAGGAATGTAAACAAATCATCAGTAGTAATCATCAGTAACTTGCAAACCTGGTCGAGGTAGAAATTGCCTAGGTACCAGAACACGAAGGTAACTTTGGCAATGAGCAAGCGGATGCATTTGCTATGGAGGGGGCTGATGAACCGTTCATCGGGCCGGAACCAAGACTGCCAATCTCAAACAAAATCTCCAAAAACATCATCGAGATTAAGGACAATCAAAGAAACTAACCAAAGATGGATGAACAGAAAGAACTGCAGACAGTCCAAGATCTTCATCAAATCAGTGGACAAGAAGAAAACCAGAGAGCTACTAAAACTGAGTAGGAGAAACAGAAGAAACATTGTAGGAGTACTGACAGGACACTGCCCTCTAAATAGACACCTGTCATTGATCAAAAGGGCGAGGACCCTATCTGTCCGCAATGTAAAGAAAATGAAGAAACAAGCTACCACTTCATCGTGGAGTGCCCGATGTACGCATCGCTGCGCTGGGAGCTCTTTGAAGCAGACAATCTGAAAGAAGAGGATTTAAAGCAGTTAACGATAAGTTAAATCAACAGGTACTGTATGCGCACAGTTAGGTTGGAGGGTCCGACGCCGGTGGGGTATATGATAACCCGCCTTCCCCCTGTCTTTAGGAGATTTTGGGGTAACTGGGTAATATGGTTCCAACTATGGTGACTGATCGCCCGTCCGTCTTCGCCGTTGTCTCGCCTTCCAAATAATAATAATAGTGGTGTATAAAATACACTAGGTGTATTTGGAAAATCGTATAAATCTTCACTTATTCATAGAAGAATTCATTTATTTATTTATGTTCATTGAATTCATTGTCTTTGACGGATTAAAACGAGTTTATTTTTTAAAAATAAACAGAAGATACTTTTTGATATAGTTACCGTACCACACATATATTTAAATCAAGTCATTATTTATTACTATATTATTTACTATATTATTTATTATTTACTTAAATCCAAATTTCAAGAAGGGACGCTGCTTTATCTAATATCAGAGGCAAATTAAACTAATTTTAAGAATTACTGAAAACCAAACATGTTCTTTTTATATGGATTCATATTAAAGTCCTTTCACAAACTAAGTAGTTTTTTAAATACAACAGATATGTCCGATCGATTTTGTCATGTCGACAGTAGTACAGCGGGCCTACCATCATCAATTAGAATCCATTGTGTCATAAGAACATTTTGTTTTTATTGATGTTGTCACATTTTAACACACTTCACACTTTGGACGCGATGACTTGTACTATTAAGTACTCTGTGGCGATGAAGTCACAAAATTTCCGTCAAAAAACAAGCTTCGTCAAGAGATTCGTAGTACGAAAAACATGGTAAGATTGAAACAATATTATAATTATAAGAGATGGCGGTAGGCCCCTTGTTGTATAATACAAAACGCTTTTACTATGTAAGCAATAAAGCCGCTAAGGTCACCATGTGCACAACATCAAAGTTTATTAAAAAACTTTTACCGAGCTATATCTAGCTATAACCACCTATAGCATTATTATAGCTGTATGTAGTGTGGGGTATTTGCTATCTGTATCTAGGGATGTCACATACAAGGTTTTGTAAAAGGTGTCACAAATAGGTCTGGTTTAAAAAATGTTGTGTGTTAAATTAAAACTTAAGATATGCTATTAACAAAACGTATCTATAGGATGTTACCAAAAAATAAACAATTGCCAGTTAGCATACGTAAACATTCTTTTAAACGCTAGAAAAAGTTATATCATACTAACGGATTGATTTTGCTACGGACAGTTATTTTTGACATATTCTCCATAGAAGAAAAGTCAAAATTAAACCGTCCGTAGCCAAAAGAATCCGTTAGTATGTTATAGAAACCATAAGACATTTATTCTACGTATTACATATAAGTCAAACTAATTTTTGTAAGGCAAGTATTAGTTCTGAAAACTATAAAAAAGATAAATATTAATAATTATTACAATAATATATGACAGCCCTATTCCCCTAATGTTCTCTCTACACCACAACGCGACCAAATCTCAAAACTTGCAGTGCACCGAAGCGATAAATTAAAAGTTTAGTCGGCACCGACCTCGACAACTATGGATAAACTGCTTTTAAAAGCTGGATTAGCATTCTAGTCAATAAATAGTAGTATACTTAAAACGCTATACGGAAAAAGTATGTGCTGTAGGATGGTTAGAGATGTTACAAATCTGGAGGTCTACTCTCTAAGCACGAAACCCGTAGTTTCGGCCTAAGTTACGGACATTTTCTCCGTATCACCTACGGACAGCTTATTAGTTCGGAGATCTGAACTAAGAATGAATGAGAATACGTTTTGACATTGTCCCTACTCCCAATGTGTTTGTACCGTTTGTCCAAAACTAGTACATCCAAAATCAATAGAGAGTAGGCTCCATCCGTAGTTTCGGAAAACTAACGGACGGGGGCCCGTATCTTAGTTGATGGGCTTATAGAGTCGGCCTCCTGCTGGCCTACCGCCATCTCTTAGCGCAATATTGTTTACTGTCAAACATTATAGGCGCATTATTTTTATATGTCACTTCGAACCGCGAACCTGATAAAACAAAAAAAAAATTAACGGAGGTTTTTTGTGAAGTGTGTCAAAATAATGACAACTTCAATTCGTTCGTTGGCAGGAACAATGAATAGAGATGTACATGGATCTTAGATAGTTGTTTATAGAAACTTACATTATTCAAATATACCATGGGTATTTGGATGTCGATATTTTTCTTGCGAATGTTTAGGAGCTGCCTAGTCAAGTCCGTCATTACAAAGTACCATCAAGTGCAGGTAGGCACGTTCTTCTTTGTAATATTTCATCTCCATAGGTATATCTCAATGGTTGTGTCATTGGGCATGACAGAAAAAAAATACTTTATGAAGTTCTCGGTACGAATTTAAACACTCTTGAAACAAAAGGAAAACAAAACGTTCTTACGACATGATGGTCTCTAAAAAATGGGGGTAGGACCCCTTTTTTTTATTTTTGAGTGAGGGGAATGCTTTTACGCATACCAAACGGTTATGCTGAGTTCACCTAGGCTCCCTGGTAATAAGATATATCTTCATACCTTTATCTATATCTAGATTTGTGATGAACAATTACGATTTTATAATTTTACTCGACCCTTTTCCTTTTCGAAATGTCCCTTTTTAATAGAGGCTTAAAAATAAGAAAATTCAAGATTATTCTTGGAAATCGGTTTAATAAGTGAACCAATATTATAATTAGCATTGTGTAGTTTAATTTTCTCTATAATCGCTTTAGTTAGTTAGTATAGTTTTTTCACCTAATCTGTAAAATCGGCCTCGCTCCCGCGCGCGTCCTTTTCTCATTACTATCTAGCTTCAGTTGTAGGTATAGCGCCTTAAGTAATTTATTAGTCTTTTGTTTTATGGGAACCACGCTAAAAGGCTCGTTAATATTTTAAACACGATACACACTTATGTTATATTTACAACCATAGTACTTATTACTTTAAACCTTGGACGAATTAACCACTGGACACGAAACCCGAGAAGAATGAATGAAAACACGATCAACCAATTCTTGCGGGGGTGAGGGGCGATTACTAATGTCAAATAATGACAGTAGTGCTTGAAGTAATCGATTATTTTTTTATCGATAAGTAAGGAGTGAATGAATGAACCTATTGAGTTTAACAAATCATGTGTGTTTTAAAAAAAATAGTAAGTTAATTGTTTATTTCGTGGAAAAATAAATAGCACGATAAGTAAGGAGTGAATGAATGAACCTATTGAGTTTAATAAATCATGGGTGATTTAAAGAAATTAGTAAGTTAATTGTTTATTTCGTGGAAAAATAAAAAGCACTTAATAATATGAAAATCTCATTTAAAAAATCCCTCAAATTCATAAAAACTATACAATATGGTTTCCAAATCGTTTGTGTTTGGATTTTTTTTTGTGAATAATGGGTAGATACATGCAACCTGATACTAGTACTGTAGGTACTGATAAGGCTTAAGATGGAAGCGCGCCTCTCCCGGTATCTTCAATCACTGAGGAACTAGCTATCTTACCTCTAACTGCCAGAACGGACTAGGATAAGATGTTAGTCGCTAGCCAGGCGGACTTACAATTTACTTACTAACACTTTTTAAGTGAGTAAAAAACATTAATATTTGGTTTATATAATAATATAATTCATTATTTACATTAACTTCTTCAATCACTCGAGCTTTTTTTATATAAAACAAAATATGGGTAATTAGTTCATTACAGAACCATTGTATAGGACATACACAATAGCAACCCCTCCATAAGTGTTTAATTTTATAATCGATTACAATCCCTTTCAAATGTCAAATAGTTGTGGCGCGATGCTATGTGATGCGATGTGAATAATATGTACCTTTTAAATGAAAAATTTAAAGGGATTGTGATAGACTTAAAATTAGACAATAAGCCTTGTGACATCTCGAGCTGTGATATCTCGTATTCGACATTTTTTTTGGAGCCAAAAATCTAAGTATACTAAAACTTATTGAAAATAATCGTCGACATTAGAAGATCGTTGAGACTATAACATTTTAATTTCAACTCTAGTATCCATTTTACATTTAAGAAATATGCATATTTGTAAGAAAAAATATAAACTTGTTTTCATTTTATTAAAGATCTCAAAATTTAAGCCACCGTACAAAATTAGCACAACCTAAACCCAAATTAGAAATAGTAGACTAGCGTTTGGATAGCGTATGGTCCAGCATACGCTATGACAGTTTTAAACAACAAACTCCCAGAAGTTATTATTATTATTATTATTATTTAACAGGCAAGCAGTTGATGCAACTGATACCGCCTGTATCCTGATAGTGGCATAGTTTATTTAATCCATATATTGTAGGTATTTATCAAGTCTGTTCTTGAATTGGTTGATGTTGGCAGCTGAAACAACATCTTCTGGAAGCTTGTTCCACTGTCTTACGACTCTGTTGCAGATGAAGTTTTTACAGGGATTATTATTAGCGACGCCGGTACATAATTTTAGACTGTGACCTCTAAGCCTGCTATTTTCATTACGCTTAAATATATTGTGTATATCACAAAGGTCGTAGTGTCCACTTAGTATTTTGAATGT
Organism: Chrysoteuchia culmella; assembly: GCA_910589605.1. Classification (NCBI taxonomy): domain Eukaryota; kingdom Metazoa; phylum Arthropoda; class Insecta; order Lepidoptera; family Crambidae; genus Chrysoteuchia; species Chrysoteuchia culmella. The sequence goes on along the minus strand of OU342654.1, from coordinate 4,481,302 downwards.
CTCAATTAAGTCGCCACGGTTCCTGCGGTCGTGCAATGTTGTGAGGTTAAGCACATCTAGTCGCTCTTCGTATGTGAGTCGTTTCAGCGATCTAGGTATTTTGGTAAAACTTCTTTGTACTCTCTCCAACTGCTCAATATCTTTGACAAAGTAGGGACTCCAAACCTGAAACGCGTACTCCAAAATGGGTCTGACAAAAGTTTTATAGATTTTCAACATCATCTCAGGAGTCAAAGTCCCAAAAGCTTTCCTAATTAAGTAGATCAGGCTTTTAGCTTTTTTCGATATAGATGTTATGTGATTCTCCCATTTCAAGTCTTCAGAAATCTTCACTCCTAAGTCCGTTTGTACTTTGACTTCTGTTAGAGAAACATCTTCTAGCTTGTAAGACAGGTGAGGATTCCGATTGCCTATGTGCAACACCGTGCATTTCGAAGCGTTAAGCCTGAGAAGCCAGTCTTTGGACCAGTTAGCTATTGCGTTCAGATCTGATTGGAGTCGATCGTAGTCAAGTAGCGGGTTCGCAAACAACTTGGTATCGTCTGCAAACATGCTGACGTTACAATGCAAGCAGCGTGGAAGATCGAATGTGTAAATCACGAACAATACCGGACCAAGGACCGAGCCCTGTGGCACGCCACTGAGCACCTCACGCTCGTCCGACAGCTCGTCTCCTATTCTTACTTGAAAGGTCCTATTCTGTAGAAATGCTTCTATCCATTTTAGAAGTTTGCCCCTTATTCCCACATATGCTAGTTTATGCAGTAGTCTTTCTATAGGAACTTTGTCAAATGCCTTCTCATAGTCAAGGTAAATAACGTCAGTAGGTTGTCTTTCATTAATTTGCTCCACCCACTGCGATAAACATGACAGTAGGTTAGACACAGTTGAGCGGCGTGGACAAAAACCATGTTGGTGTTCTGAGATAACTCTGTGTTTGGCAAGAAAGTCTCTTATTACTTTCACAATAATTTTCTCCATCAACTTGCATGGTACACAGGTTAGACTTATAGGTCTGTAGTTAGCGGGGTCAAGTTTGTTCCCTTTTTTGAATATAGGAGTAATTGTGGCATTTCTCCAACTATCTGGTAGAATTCCAGTATCGTAAGATAACTGCATTAAAGAAGTTAAACTGGCGACAAGATTGCATCTTTTTAAGACAGCTACCGTAATATCATCAGGCCCGGGTGAAGAATCTATTTTCATTTCTTCCAGCGCGTTTAGAATGATGTCTTCAGTGAATGTGATGTCCTCCACAGAATCTTTAACCAGGAGATCAGGATCCAAGTCGGGTAGTGGCCCGGTTGGTTCTTTTTGATATACACTCGAAAACTGTTCCGCGAAGACTTCTGCGATTTCGTGTGATCCAGTTACAATTTGACCCTGCTTGTTACATAGAACTGTTGGTATGCTGACTTTAGAACATAGTTGTTTTTTAAGATATGAGTAGAATTTTTTTGGCCCATGGTTAAGAAGATCGCTCTCATATGCAATGCGAGCTGATTTGTTCAGGTTTGCCAGCTTGTTGTTTATTTTTCTATAGTCGTCGTATATGGTGTCAAGTCCGGTTAAAATATATCTTTTCCAAAGATAATGTTTTTTATTTAAGAGCATTCTCGTATCTTTTGATATCCATGGCTTGTCTAAAGCTCCACGTCGTCGTACTTGGATTATAGGCGTACACTCGTTAATTGCTTTCTTGATGGTGTCGGTGAAAATAACATATTGTGTGTTGAGGGAATCAAAGTCTTTCAGTTTTTCAGGTATTGAATTTTTCAAAAGCGAGTTTAATTTGTCGTAATCGGTTTTTTTATAATTCAATCGTATATGGTGAGTATTGACATCTTGCTCGTTTGTTTGAAATTGCATTGAAATAATCATACAGCTGTGATCGCTCTTCCCAATAGGAGCTTGGTGTTCAATGTTCGCTATGAGCGTTTCGTCGTTTGTTAAAATTAAGTCTAGTAAAGATGGTTTATTCCCTGGTCTATATCTGGTGTATCTATCCACTAATTGTTCCAGATTGCTGTCACTGTACCACTGTAAAAAGTTTGTATCTGATGGTGATTCATATCCAGCGTCTTCATCCAACCACTTTATTCCACCGTAATTAAAATCGCCAACTATAACCACCACATTGGATTCCGATGCATTGTTAAGTTCGTCTAATAATTAGTTATCAACAAAACATCGCATATAAATTACCTATATTTAAGAAAAAGCCAAGGCAGTATCTTTCTAGCAACTACTAGCTGAAATACTAATTGCAAGAATATTTCAACCAATAGTTTATTATAGTTTTAAGATTATTTTACTTGAATATAATAAAACGATTATAAAATTAAAATATTATAAGATTAAAAAATAGTATAATTATAGCTTACGTACATACATAAATATAATTAATTTTATTCTTGCTGTGACCTAACAAGGTCTATGTTAGAAACAAATAATAAATGTAACCACCATTTATGATAAATTTTAACAAGAAAAATATTGGAACAAATGAACTCGGCCACAAGTGAATTTTCAGATGTGACTTGAACCCACGACCTTTGGGAATCCGGCCCACTGCTCTAACCAATGAGCTACCGAGGTTTGCGGACCACTTTCGAAATTCTCCGATACTTTTATATTTTTAATACGTTGTAAGAATATCCTTCCTTGCATTCGAAAGAGAAAATAAACAATTTTTTTACGATCAATATTATGATGCAACAGCTAATTTTTAAGCTATATTTCAAATATAACGAGCTCAAAGTTCGTAGGGTTGCGTCGTTTAATTACAGAGTTCCTATAGCCATATTCTGGCTCCATCATCAGACCTTAGATGTTATCTAAGACCTGAGTACTCGTCCATGTTATCTCCCTGCGTACCGCTTCCACCCTATTCTTCTTGTTAGGGGTTCAACTGTAAATCTGAAATTAATTTAAATAGTTCCTACATTAAAATTGGATTCGTTCGTTCATTTACATACATCGATATGTTTATCGATATGTTCAAGCCCTATACGACATAAAAATGACAATTGAACGAATGAGCGATACGTATAACCCAACCAAATTACTTATGCAATATCTTTGAAGAATTTACATGTACAATGATTACTTTTTGAAATGACGTATTACATTTTGTTTACATACCAAATTTTATTTATTTTTCGAAAAATTGCTGCTCTAATAGATTAAAATTGTACTTACGCGTGAAAAGAAACATTTTTTGATTGTCCGGTATGATTTTTACAAATTAACACAGCGCATTTACCCATTTTTGAGATAATGTTCCACTTCGAGATCTCGCGTCATACTGACAACGCCATATTGCTTATTGTGTCTAAAAGGCTCAGTAAGTGACAGAGGGGTAAAGGCGAACGCGGTCCTCGTTACGCGTCCAGTGGTTAATTCGTCCAAGCTTTAAACGCATAGGTAATTATACTTGTACCTTAATCTATCAACAATGAAATCGCTAAAATACTTTTGCATTTGAACTTTGATCTCAGCCAAAGTGATACTGATAAGACAGTAGATATTTTACGCGATGTTAGGATGGCTCCCAAAAAAAAGTAAAAAGGAATTCGTAATCCGTTCTACAAATTGATTTGAGGTGTTTATTCTATAAGTACAGAAAACATCTCCAGATGGCCTAGCATGAGCAGCTTTTATCGACTCGATAACTTGATAGCGTGTCACTGTCCCGCTCATATCGTAGCGGAGTAAGCAAGGCAGCATGATGCGTTCTATCATATCGCGTGATATAGCGGTGTTCATGCTAGGGGGGCAGAAATGATAAATGCCCTTGCGGGGCAATCCAAACAATGCAGCACATACTCTCCTGCCCTGACCTCCCCACTGCCTGCACCCAACGTGATCTTAACCTTTGTGAGGCGAGTCCGAAAGACGTTGAAGTCGCACGCTACTGGCGAAACATAATTTAGGCATCTACTGTTGATACGATAAGAAGAAGAAGATAACTTAACGTTGTAGATTTGTAGTACTCTACTGAATTCCAGTCAACCGTTAGATCTTTTCTGCAAAAACGAAAGTGAAGCAGCTATAACTATTTGAAGAAACGACAACTTTCATATTTAAAGATATTTTAATCACATTTTACTCATAATTTTCCCAATTTCAGTGTTCATTTCCACATAAAGGAGATGCGGACATTTCCCTTTACTTTGTCGTCTCCATTGAATATCAAATGTCGTGGAAACGGCCTTGAAAAGAGGACGATATCGAGTGGCGCTCTTAACAATGAAACCGAGGAGGTTTCTTTGATAAACGATATTTATTTATTACTTGACGTTCAAAACAATCTTTGGTTATTTTACTACTACAAATAATAAACTGACGCCATCAGCAAATGATTCGTAAGTATAATTTTCACTATCGCCATCAGCCTATTAGTACCACCGTTCTCTCCGAAAAATCGTAGTTAAAGTCCAATGAATTTAGTCAATCTAGACTGTTCCAAGCATTTAAGAATTTCAAAGAAGCTACGTCATCAGTTTGGAAATCCTACAGTGGGGATCTTGTAACGAAAAGAGCTCAAGTGCTTGCCACTGAGCACCCACCAAGTCTGAGGACGTCATAAACTAAGTTCCACTTAAGCGTTTTTTTTTCTTACACACACCATTTAACGTAGCCCCATAGTAAGCACTTAAGGCTTGTATAGGATACTAGGGTAACGGATATAAATACATATAATTATACATATATTTATAAGTATTTATAAGTAGAAATACATATAAAACGTGAAATGTGAATTATGAAAAGTGTGTTTGATTGACCTTCCTTGACGCCCTAGCTAAGCAACTATTCGACTTGATTTTTGTCATAGAGTTAGTTGAAAGACAAGAAGAGTAACATAGGCTTCATTTCATCCCTATATTCCCACAGGAACGGAAAACACGCGAGAAAAACAGCGGCCAGCCGCTAGAAACCAATAATTCTTGAAAAAAGCCCATGAGTGAGCCAAGTCTTTACAAAGATTGAAAAGATCAGTGATACTTCTACATTTATAATAAATATAACGATTTTGCAAGGATATCAAAATCCAAGTAGTTAAAAATTTACAATCACGAAAGTAATTAAAAAGTGCAGATTTCTATCTGCACTATCCCCTCGTTACAAAAGGCCTGGTTAATATGTCGGGACATGTCCAACATACTCGATTGATATCAGCAACGGGGTATTTACGAATTCAGCGTATCCACTGCCCACCAGTTTGGTGGAACACAGGCCAATCATCGTTAGCGGCGTGTGTACAGTTGATACACTTACCATTCGTGATTGTACCCCTTTTGTTTCGGTTTGAAAATTTAAAATTGGTGTTCCGCTCGCGACTTTATCCGCGTATAATCTTTCATCAGTTACATCGCGTTCCTTAAGGATTTCTTCGCGATTTAGCGTCGGTTTCAATAACCTGTCTACAGTAAGAGTTACGCTTTCTAGAGCTTAGTTGCCTAGATATTTATGTTAATTAGCCCAAAATTATCCAAATTACCAGCGGTTGCTAAGTAACGTAACTAAGATACGCTTATCTTTTGTTAGCGATAGAATATTGAAACCAGCTGTTAGAGTATTTTTCTAAATCTATCTCTAATCTGTTCATGTTAAGTAATAATAAGGTTGAAGATGGAATTGCAATTTTCCGGGAATCCTCTATCAATGAGGTTTTTTTACAACCAACTGGGCATGCATTTGACCACCAACGTGCTTAGTAAACAGGATGTTGTCTAAGGTGTAACATGCTTGCCCAGGAAATGCCTATACACTCTCGCCTTGAAGAGACCAAGCTTGTAAGAATCGGGAAACACATGAGCAGGCAGCGCATTGGCATGACATTAGAAATATGTCAGCAAAGCGCTTGGTACGGATCGTTGGAATGTCAACGACGACGTAAGGGTGATTAACTAACCAGCTTCTGGTACCCAGATGGTGGAAAGGAGCTGTAGGAGCAAGGTGGTGCAGTTTTCTCGCACACTCTCCAAAGTGTATCCTATAAAAGACCGATAAACATGCACCTTTGCGGCGGTGACTGATCTGCCTATCTTAACTGCCGGAACACAACAACGCTGAAAACATTGTTGCTATGGCGACACTTTTCCATTTATATGGATTTAGGTAGCAAGTACTTTTATTTTACGTATTTGACGAATATGTTATAGGTACAAGCGGCCGCCCGCAGTTTCACCCGCGTGGTTCCCGTTCCCGTGAGAATACCGGGATATAAAGTTTCCTATGTTTTAATCCAGGCTTTGTACTATATGAGTGCCATATTTCATCCAAATCCGTTCAGTAGTTTTTGCTTAAAGAGGAAAAAACAAACAAACTGTCTTACTTTCGCATTTAAAATATTATTAGGGTTACAAATTAAAAAATTGTGAAGAAATACTTTACAGTTTGAATTCGAGAACGCCCTTTTCTCACTCGTAATAACGGCGCTTTTCGTAAAGCTAGTGTAAATCCTGACGTGCTATTGACTGTACCTACTAATGACATGAGAAAATAAGATCTCGAGAACAGTGCACTGACCACCCGGTGTGTACCATCATGAGTATAGTATTGTTCAACTTATCAGATGTGTTCGAACAACTCTGATAGACAGGTAACAAGGCTGCTTTAAATGCAAGAGATTTTGTTTTGCCTTTTTAAAGGTACATACGTACATACGTCGCGCGTCGAGCACTTCGTTTCTACTGATTTTTGTTCGACATACTAATTTCCATATTTTTGAATCGCTCGACCGCAACGAGTGCTTCTCTCGTTGCAGGCGAGCGAAATAAAGCTAGCGACACGCGTGACTTAAGTCGCATGCGTTAACGCTATGTCATACGAGCGATTCAAAAATAGAGCTCCAGTACTAGGCAATAAAATCACAAAATCGCTATTAAAAAGACAATGACCGTTTAGTATGGACAAAGTTACTGATCATAATATCTCCTCAACGACATCAAATTTGCGTACAGATAGTACACATACCTAGGTTGCGAGATGTTGTCCAATGGTGATAGGTGTTTTTTATGAACAACGGGTATAGGTTAGCCTTCATGATATCTGATGTTAAATAATGATAAGGCTGAAGATGGAAGCGATCCTCTCTTCAACCACTGAGGAACTGGCTATCTTATCTCTAACTGTCAGAACACAACAATGCTAAAAGCGTTGTTTTTATGGCGTCAGACTTAGATAAGATGGTGGTTGCTAGCCAAGCGGACTTACAATGAATCCTACCACCGACACACACTGGGAATCGAGCCCGAGATCTCTGGGTCTGATACACGGTTGATAGCACTGAACCTCAACTAGGTTGATAGCACTGGACCTCAACTAGGTTGCCAGCACTCCCCTATAATATAATTTTCCATTGATGGGATTTTTCAGTTTCCACTGAAATGCTAGCAGCTTGTAGTCTTTACGTTTTTATTTCACTTGCAGTCAAGCATGGGAGTTGAGTTATACCTACCATTATCTATTAGTAACTTTTATGTCATAAGAACGTTTTATTTGCGTTTTGTTTTATTGAAGTTTTTTTTGACACACTTCACACTTTGAAGACGACGGTTGAGTGAAAACGTCACAAAACTTCTATCAAAAAACAAGCTTACTTTAAGAGGTTCGTAGTACGAAATAGCATGGTAAGATTGAAACAATACTGCGCAAAGAGATGGCCGTAGGCTCCCAGCTACTTACTGGGTAGTAATTGTCCACCGCAAAGAATGTTTTATTTTTATTTTTTTATCTCTCTGTCGGTGATGACAACCGACATTCCGGAGGCACCCTTAAAACGCCGTATCCTACCAAAATAAATCACCCTTATCAGGGCCGAATGCCATTCATCAAAACCGTGCCGCTTTCCATCACTTTATGTAATAATCGAGGAGCCCATGGCGCATAGGTGCGCGCGCTCAGCCTGCGATTGTTGAGGTTAAGCAACTTTCGCAATGGTCGGTCACGGGATGGGTGACCAAAAATTTACTATATTATCTTTCAGTAACTTCTTTTCTGTGGTTACAGAAGGGATGGCCAAAACGACGACAGGACGATGGAATTTGACGACCTCCGTGGTAAAGAGGTACGTACACCGGTTTCAAGATGTCGCCAACTCTGTGGTCCTGGGTTGGGTTTTGATGGTTTGGGATTGTATGATGGATACGAGTATTTGTACCTGAGTTTTGGAGGTTAATATAATATTTTTACACATAAATACTTATTTAAGTATAATTGTATGTATTTATATTCGTTATCCTGGTATCCCTTAACCCAAGTCTTATAGTGCTTACTTTGGAGCTAGGTTGATTGGTGTGAGTGTAAGAATTATTATTATTATATTATAGAAGAACGACTTCTGTGAACAAAATGTTAATTTAGTCTTTTAGCTGTATTGCTGTCAAAGCAGTAGGTATAATCCACAGACCTATATCGAGATAGAAGGTAAAAGAAGGGAAATATATAGACTGTAGCAAAAGTGTACCTACCTTGCGTGTCAAAAGTTTGTCCACTTGAGACCAATGCCATGAAAACACGCATCACTCAGAAAGGAAATGTGTAAATGCGCAGTGCAAGAGCTCGTCAATAAAATTTCCACATCATTAAATCTCGCTCGTGGAGTCATCGTAGGTACGAAAAATTCGACACGCTAAGTTCTCATACAGTTTGAAACGCTCTTTTAGTTTATCTCGATATAGGCTCCTTATTGTTACTGGTAAAATCTTTAAATTAGATAGCGAAACAGAGTCATGATAAAATTAAAAAAAAACCAGGAAACCAATTGACAGCCTCGGGCTTTATTCGCAATCATCTTATCCCGTGGAAATAGGGGAATTGTTTTGTCTGTATTACTTTTTGTCGTATATAACAACAATTAAATATGAGATTACTGAATTCAATTACCACTTAACAACAAATTATACCGAAAAAAACTCTCTAGTAAAAACATAACCTACTGATATTTAGATAGATAAACTTCCTTATACTTATGATTTGTGTTCTATTTCATTACGTGCAGTTAATACATCTGGAAATAGTATCTAATAAATCCAGCCCACTATATCATACTGAGTAAACAGAACACGCAGACGGCGGGAAACTTTAGCAGGTGTATTCTGGAACACACGCTTAGGGTTGGGACACATTTGGCCGCCCGTAACAGCACTTTCCTATGCTGCTATCTTTTTCTGTCGTTCAGTTCGGCTACCATGGGCGGCTTTTATCAACACTTGTAGATTTCAACCGCCTCTGTGGTCTACTGTTAACAACCACCGGTATCAGACCCAGGGATCCCGGGTACGATTCCCAGTGGGGGGTACATATTGTATTCGGTTTGGTTGGTGGTAGGACTTGTTGTAAGTTCGCCTGGCTAGCTATCACCATCTTATCTAAGTCTGACGCCATAACAACAATGTTTTCAGGATTGCTGTGTTCCGGCAGTTAGGCATAAGATAGCCAGTTCCTGAGTAGTTGAGGATTCCGGGAGAGGCTTGCTTCCATCTTCAGCCTTATCAATACTTTACATCAGGTAAGATGAAGGCTAGAGTCTCCCTGTCAAGAAAAAAAAAAAACAATAACGTGTCACTGTCACACTGTCAATCTTGTATCTAAGCGGTGTAAGAAAGGCAGTATCATGCGTATTATCATATCATGTGATGTAGCGATGTTCGTGCTAGGCCCGCAGAAACGTCATTTTAGAAAGAGGGAATTTATCGATTCCGCGCTGGCGTGCAGCCGCGCTACCGCTCTCTTTCTAAAAAAAAGTCAATATCACTTATTCAGTCTAGGCTGTTACAAGCACTTGTAAATCTCAAAATCTCGCTCTAGCTCATAACGGTTCTGAGCAACAGAAAAGGATAACAGCATAGGAAAGTGCTGTTCAGTGCTGCTAGATGTGTGCCAACCCTTATAGCGAAACGGAATTTCACATCGTTTTCAGCGCTCGACTACCGAAACTTCTTGCATCAAACGAACATTTGTTTGTAAAGTGAAGCCTCGTCACTGCTGATAAATATGACACGATATGTGTCACTCGAAATGACGAATGGGTAAAGCATCTTGTCCTATCTATTTTAAGAAGAAGAAGAAGAAAATAAATTTATTTTGTAAACAAAAACAAGTTAGAATTTTAAATTTTATAATAATTTAAGTGGTACACAGAAAATACTAACACTCAGCATAATGTTAGGGCACCTGTGTGTCGCCCTAACGGTGATCTTCCGTGTTTGCTTCTACTCTCATAATTTAATCCTTACATAGCACGAGTGACGGGCCGTGGGCCGTGAGTGCAGAAAATCCGGGGGGTCATCCTCACTAGAAATATTATTACGACTAGTGCCATCATTTTGTCAAATGAGTACTTTTTCGTATTCTGTGTGAAAGTACGTGCTAGCCATGATGTGAGAGTTTTCCTCCGGTCAAAAAATCAGGATTCGTAAAGATGTTATGATATATTAAAAGTTTTTCTAGTGTAACAGATTTTGGATATTGTAAACATCTTTTATAGTAAATATCATTAGGTACCTACTCATTTTAGCTAAACTTATGGTTGGTCACCTATGCTCTATAATAAACACTTGGTTGGTCTAGGTATTATCTATTGTACCAAAGTCAATAAGCATATAATACGGTTATGAAATAAAAAAAACTATTAAGTATTTCATTCGATTTCATCATTAAATTGGATATCGCGGTATCGCCTACGCATCGAACTTGAAACCTTGAATCCGATTCAACTCGAGGAGACATTACCTGTAACAAACAAAGAATATTATAAAAAAGGATACTTTTAAAGATAATAATGATACTACAAAAAACAATTATTTTCTTTGGGTTTATTTGCTTTGAATAACAATTTTATGCAAAGTTTTTTTCCTATAGATTAGAAAAATAAGCCTTTTAAAATATCAAAGAACATTATTATTTTGTCACTAGCTATCACCATCATCGAAGAGCCCAAGAGCCGCCTACCAGCCGACACAAAAGAAAATAGATCTTCCACTTTTCCCAGCAGCTGACACAAAAGAACATATTTCTGTCACTAGTTATGCCGACATCGAAGAGTCGAAGAGCCGCCTTTCTTAGGCGGTAAACCCACCTTTCTTAAGCGGTAAACCCATTGGTCAGCGCGGGGGTGCGGATTTTAATATTGTATGCAAATGTGATGAATAAGTATAGAAAACCGCGTTGGCCAACACACCAAAACCGCGCCGCGGGGCGGTAGCGCGGTTAGCTTTTGGGGGTTCCGCCACCAGGCGCAGTCCTAATAAATGCTATAACATATACTATAACACAACCTAATAAATGCTATAACATATACTATAACACCGCTTCCACTTGCAAATCTTGCGATTAATATGCGAAGAGTAACTCGATTGTTTCAAAAATACAACTCCTGGTTCTCCGCGACGCCGGGGCTCGGTGCCAGTGGGTGAATGGCCATAGCAGTCGAAACAAAAGAACATAGCAATTTCACTTTTCCCAGCAGCCGAAACAAAAGAACATATTTCTATCACAACCTATCGCCATCATCGAAGAGCCGTCACATATCACAGTCATTTACATTTTATCTCGTCGTATCGATATCAGCCGTTCGGACGAGCGCGGGTGGCCAAATAGCTCCGACGCGTATTTGTCTAGCATTTACATATTTACTCCGTATTTCATAAATGTTAATTCTGAGAAAACACACACAGCTGCCGGTACGCGCGGGGCTTTCTCGCCATAAATTAAGTATAACAATAGAGGATCGTTTAATTGTCTAAAGGAGGATGGAGAAAATGTACCTCAACAATAAGAGGTTATTTTCCCTATAACTCAGAAAGTAAAAGAAAAAAATTAAATATAAGACAAAATCACATAGTTGTACATTGACTCGATTTCGACATTAGTTAAGATAAGAAGGTAGCATAAGAAGTTTTGTTTTAAATGATTCATGTATTACACCACGACACAGAACAAGCACAAAGATGAATATTTGTATCTTGGCTGAGTAAGTACAATTTTTGGCATCACTGCACCACTCTCAAATTTTGGACTTATTAACGTGAATGTTGAATGATTTCATTTTTATATAATGATAAAATACCATCACACTAAAGAAGAAATGAATTCAAACTTTGGTCACGACCAGTTTTTATTGAATTTGTTGAAACATTTTAAATTATAATAAATAACATAGGTAATATGTAATATGAATTCGTTGACACAGCGACTGAATACGAGTACATAACATATAAGCCCAACGATCCGTGCATTGATATTTCATGTTTGATATTAATAAATAACACGTCCCAGACCTACGGAGATCTGTCACTAGCAAACTTGTTTAAAAGTAAAATGTACCAGGAATACGAGAAACATTTTCCACCGCATTATCAACGATTTTTACAGTATACAAGTTATTCAAAGTCCTTTAGATTCCAGTACAGATTCAAACATGTAAATATGTATGTCGTTCACATATTCAATTTCCATCTAACCTAATCGAAGCTTCCATTGAGACGGGATAGGACTACTCTACTTAACAAGTCCTGGGTCGAAGCATACTCGTGGACTTGTATTGCGTAAGCATTGTTTCAGTAAGCAGACTAATTTTAAATATTTTAGCCCTCCAGTGTGTTGATGAGAAAAGTTAGAGGATATCTTATTATTTAACAATATGATCATAACAGGATAAAAAGAACTTGATTACATTGATTGCAGCTGCTGCAAAGGCCTGCCTGTCTGATTAGATTAGACAACGCCAGACTGCTTAAAATAATTTAGCACTATCTCCTTGTGTTCCTCAGGTATAGTTATAGCCGGCTATATAAGTACAATCATGAAGCGTCTTCTTCCTGATGTTTCGATTGTCACAAAATTTAAATTTGCTTAATCTGCAATGTTATTTCTAATCTGCAAATTTTTATTTGGTACCCACATAATACCATTATATCAAATTAAATGTTCTCAAAATTGTATGACATTACAAGTCAAAGAATCTAACATTAGTCGCTTATCGTATGCACGTTCCGCTGTTGACTTTGATTTAATATCGAGGAATAGGGTTAGAAAGCAGTGCGTTCCGAATACTGATGAGTTCGTAGTTGTGATTGAAGACGAGCCATGATTATGACGTGCCGGTAATGACGTTCTCTAAACTTTCAGTTTTAGCGAAGTTATAACTATTGTTACTTCGAACACGCAATACACACTAAAGATAAATAACGAAACTAAAACAAGAAAGTCTTAACAAGAAGGTCGTCCACGTATGTTATCTCTGAATAAATCCCTCATGAATGAGGCTAATGTAAGAAATAAGAAACTACACGCGCCCCAAGAATATTAAGACGGACATAATGTGGGCTTTATCCGTGGATTCTGGAGGGTTCTAGGTCGAGGTCCTGGTTTTTGTGCAAGAGATAACCGTTCCCGTTGTGAAGTGTCGTGGTGGCGCCTTGCATACGAATGGAGCGATCATCCTGTCACGTCATGAAGCGAGTTTTCTCCTCGTTTGCGAAAAACAGTAAAACGCTTCTTCATTGCAAGTCAATGTATAAGATTCTAAGACAATGGGCACTTGAATGGGTAATGGTTTCTTTTTATTATCTTTAACGATTAAGGAAAATATAAATTACACATGGTAGCACAAAGGCATTTTAAAAAGCTATGAAGCTAATAGTTTTGTTAAAAACGTTAAATATCAATTCATCCTAATCCTCACCAATATTATTATAAATGCGAAAGTGTTTGTTTGTCCTTCCTTGTTGTATTGCCATAGAGTTAGTTGAAAGGACGGAGTAATTAAGGCTAAAAGACGAAAACGGGAACCACACGGGTGAAACCGTGCGTTTCTGGTTGATGATATTCCAGTTCTAAGCATCTACTAGACAGTTCTTCGTAAAACCTAAACTTCTGATTGAGCACAACGCAAAAGTAGCAAACTCATTATAAATAAACTCACTATAACAGAAACTGATATGTAAATGTTTGGTATTAAAATAATATAACAACATTTATATTACATGACAAGCTGAAGGGTCAAGAGAGCGTAAAAAGGACATGTGATGCGGATTCGGTAATTCGAGAGACAATAAAAGGTCGCAGTTTTGAGTTTGGGTCCCGATGGGGTGGGCTGGGGGACCTCGCGAGCTGAATACAAGACGACTCATTACTGCGTTAGATATCAGAGGCGAGTTCCGTGAACTTTGCATTCGCAATCAAATGTCATTGGAGATGGCGAGTGACAAAGTAATGGTGTTGAATCTATGTGCCTATTATGCTGAATCGTTTAAGTAAGGTAGTGAATCTACATACAAGATATCGAAAATAAGATTATCAAAATTACATCCACTAAGACTAATAGCATACATAGATAACAAAAACAATTCTAGGAAATTTTACATTGAAAACAAAAGCTATTAGGTACTATTAGCTCAAGCATTACTATTTATTTTTGTTTTTATAAACGACGGGGAGACTCTTAGCCTTCATCATACCTCATCTTAAGTATTGGTAAAGCTGAAGATGGAAGCGAGCCTCTCCCGGAATCCTCAATCACTGTTCTTTATAAGCCTTTAAACTAACATCACTTCAATAGTGATCTGAAGATGCCAGTATTTGTTCTATTAATGGTAAGGAAATTAAGCCCAGCTTATAGGGGTAAAGGACAATCACAAGATTTGATAGTTACTGTTATTTGAGCATACGAGAAAGTAATTTCGATGGGCGTTGGGCAGCACATTACTGCGGATTTGCCGGGGTCGGCTGACCGTTCCGGATAATCGGACTTGAATGGTTTTACCACAATATAAACAAAGTCAAATCTTTATAGCGGTACGTCCCATACTGTGCCATTTGACCTTTCATTTTAACGAAGTAAAAGTTATTTCAGAAACACAAACCAAACAGTTTTTGTAGTTGGATTAAGTGCTAGATAGCAATCGATAGATATCTATTGATTGCTATTTATCACCTTGTAGTAACTATTTGTAATTTTAAAATAGCAAGATATACGTAACTAGCTTCATGATGTCTATCGGCTAAAATGCAACGGCTTCGATCTGTAAGGCTTACGTTAAGTGAGGGCAATTGACGCAACGGCGGCGGCGGCGTTGTGGATTTACGGTGCGTGTTGCAGCCCAATAAATTTGCCGAAAGCTTATACGATTTAACTTGGAGAAACATTATATTACAAGGAAGTAACGTAACTGGGTGAGAGTCAACAACGCGGGATTTAGCCAGGAAACGAAATCCTGCATGTTCAATTCTTCAAAGCGAGAGTGATGAGGCATTTCCTGGGCAAGCATGTAACACCTTAGACCACATCCTGTTTATTAAGCATGATGGTGGTCAAATGACTGCCCAGTTATTATATAAAAATAAACATATTTGGATTAGCAATAAAATCTAAAAATTAAACAACCCTATACATAATCGTAATGTTGATCGATAAGGTATATTTAAAATAGACGCAACCGTTTACAGAAGGTTTAAATACAAAAATATCACAAAAGTAGTCTCACAATATGTCATCAACACAATGAATACATAAAAGCAACAACGACTGGCAGTATAATTAATTTGTGAGTACTTACTTTCTCTGTAAAGCACCCAACATAATTTACAGTTTTTGCTACATGTAACCATTTACAGAGCAAAATACATGTTGTCAGCTTCAATTATAAAGGACAACGATCTTCGTTAAAAGAACAAACAAAAAGCCGTGCTCCAGTGCCAGCGATGCGACAGTCAACTCGGGACACTGGAATCCAATTAGACAAGACTGACTTGAGGAGCTGGTACGCTCGAGGCAAAACATGTGAGAGGAGTAGCAGACAAGTTTTTGTAGTCCCTCTACTATGGCCAGACAAGTTTTTGTACTTGATTTTGAAAGTTTTCCCATAGTGTTCACGTACGTGTAAGTCAATTTCTTTGTTTTGTTTTTCATATTTATGCGGTATAGTGATTGATTATACCGAATACGATGGCATACAATTGCGAATGCATTTCGCCTTGAGTTCCTTAATTATTTTCATTAGTAATTTTTGGGTGTTTATTTTTAAATTGGATACTAAAACATTTTTTACTGGTAAATACTTGGCTTTCGTTTATGTGAAAACTGTCTTATTTCGATGCATTGTACGACTTTTATAGCAAAATCAAAGTTATTATGTTGAGCACCTATTTATAATGAGTTACCAATTTACTCAATTCATTTGAATGACTTCATTCAACGCAGGGATGTAAGTTATGCGGCAAGTGTATTATTTAGACAATAGCGAATCCTCGCGAGTTCATACATACCTTTCCTTTCTGTGAAAACGGTCTTATTTTGAAATTTTGTACAAAGATTTATCAAGTGATTGTTGATCATTCATTCAAAATTAATAATTACCAGATTACTCGATCCAAATGACTTCAATCGGTATTACCAAGTCACACTGAGAAGCGGAATAATTTGAATTCACGGAGAGCGTGGAGACAAACGCAATCGTGGCAGCGCAGGGACGTAAGTTATGCGGCGAGTGTGTTGTTTAGACAATGGGGAATCCTCGCTCGCACAGACTGAATGCTATTGTCTGAACGAATCAGATAAACTGCGCTGAAATCTCTTAATTTTACATGTATTTGCTTTAAGGCTTGGTACAGTCACGTGCAATGACATAGTAACACTAAGCAACCTTGTCACATTATAATATTGAATGACATTAGTGAACAGAGAGAGATTTGTTGCCGCATGCGTCAATGCGATAAGGTTGTAAAGTGTATACATGCCATTGCTCGTGACCGTACTTCTTCGTCTTCATGTTTGTCATTTTTATCAAAGCATCAAGCTGTGTGAATTTGAGCTTGGTGAGTGCAAGTGCAACTTATACACTATATTTATTTACAAACTGCATTCTAACATTAGACATTTAGTTCACAAATAGAATATTAGAACAACTTCTATGAAATCAATTAACAACAAAACACGAAATTCTTGAAATTAAAATACATCGGAAGCAATAAGGTAAGCTGCAAGTACAATTATTTTACTGATCACAAAATGCTATGCACGAGCTGAGGTATAACAAACGCCCCTCTGAAGTGAGGCATAATGTTTTCAATTTCTGAAGCACGCATAGTAACTATTAAAATTTATTTAGTTACTTGGTAAACCGTGTAGATATTGCAACCATAAATACACATATTTCCATATCAGCAATTTCCACTTAAAACCAGACAAGTGAATCCGCAACACAAACACTTCAGCTCGCGTCTACGTTTACCCTCAAACGCGACACTCGCAGATTTTTCTGCAAACGCGCCGACCATCGATCCCTGTCACTGCCACACCATTTTAAGTGCACCATTCTAGTCTACTTTACTGCATTACAATAAGGTGTAGATTCGCAAGGTCTTCAAGGAGTCCTCGAGGATGCGTTTGCATTCGGTAAGCGTAAACCACCGACTTAATTCCAAAGATTACGCCCTCACTCGGTTATGACGCTTTGCCGAGCTTCAAGCAGTTAAGTCTCATTCAGCTGTATGAACGTTGATCTACATAAAAGCTTAATTAAAAGCAGTAGTGGAGTAGTCTCTAATTAAATAGTACCTTTTAGTTGTCGTAACTCGGCTCCAGTTTGTGTATGACTTTACAAATTGAGAACAATGTTTGAGTTTTAAGGTTAACATCAAACAAATTTTGGGAATGGTTAAAATGGATAGTTAAAGATAAATATGAAACAGTAACATTCAGGTAGGACAAACATGAGAATCTCCAGAAAAGGAAGTAGGAAAAAATCCAAAAGGCTTTTTGATTAGAATTAAGATGGTATTGTAGACAGCTTCTAGATGTTTGAATATTTGCATAAAATATTAGAGAATGAAAATATTTTCGAAAAAATAATGAGACAGGTCTTTGTAAACTGGGCGTTAGTGGTCAACCAACCAATAGCGATACTGTCATGATATTTGAGGGACACATGAAATAGTCCCTTGTGCAAAAAAACATCAAAATCTGACCCTGCAGTTTGAGAAAAACGGTACTTTAGAGTTACTAGAATTTTGCTTCACTTTCGTTGTTTATGAATCAATAGCGAAACTGGATGTCTACTCTCTAAGTAGGAAACCCGTAGTTTGGGTCTAAGTTACGGATGTTTCCTACTACGTATCACCTACAGACAGCTTATTAGTTCGGAGACCCGAACTAAGAATGAATGAGAATACGTTTTGACATTGTCCCTACTCCCAATGTGTTTGTGCCGTTTGTCCAAAACTAGTACATCCGAAATCAATCCGTAGTTTCGGGAAACTTACGGACGGGGGCCCATATCTTTGTTAACGGGCTTAGAGAGTAGGCTTCCTGGGTATTTGTATGGGGACACACCTTCAACTACGCTTTCGTGAAAAGTGGTATCAGACCCGGCAATTTTAAGAAACAAAAGGACTAAAAAACTACTACAATTTTGCAAAAAAATTCTTTGTTTATTTACCAATAGCCAAACTGTTGTATTATTTGTTGAAGACACCTTAACTACATCTTTGTGCGAAAGGGCATCAAAATCTGTCACGGCACTTTGGAGAAAAACGGTACTTTAGAACTACTAGAATGTTGCTACGTTTTTGTTTGTTTATGAACTAATAACAAAACTGTTATAATATCTGTGTGAGGACATCTCAAATAAACTCTCGTTCAAAGTGGCATCAAAATCCAATCCGGCACTTTAATAAAACGGTACTTTAGAGATTTTAGAATTTTGCTACAGTTTTGTTTATCCATGAACCAATAGCGATACTGTTGTAGTATTTGTGTGAGGACACCTTTACTACGCTTTTATGGTATATACTTTTACACTACACTTTTTGGTACTCTAAGCAATGTCTTTTACATACCCATCTAACGCTTTCATTTATAAGATAATTTAATAAGGCATCTCACCTAACCTGCAGTGGTAGTCACCACCGCGATCCAGTATTCAGTACACGAGCCAGCTACTCCAATCGCGCGCAAAACACGTCGGCTAAAGAAATTATCCTCCGTCGTCGAGGGTGTGTGAATGGTATTTATTTGCAATCAGCATGAGGGGGAACGGGCCTTGGGGAGCGCTAACTCAGTTTAGGACTTTAAGCAATTTTCTATTTACATTGCGAACTTATGTAGATCGTAATGGCTAGCGTTTTTGCTTACACTTATTGCGTTGAACGTATGTGAAGCTTTTATAAAATGGTGTTGATGCTAGAAATAGTTACGAGTTTAGTTACGAGATTGTAAGTTTAGTTTACTTGGGTAGAGCTTGCTGGGCATCGGCCTTCCCCAAGATCGTGACATTCACGAGATCACCAAATCCCATCTGTCAGTAAACTTTGAAGATGGCCCACAGAAACAGAAACACCCGATGGGCGATCGCAGTATTTGCCATAGTAGTTAAGGGTTCACTAAAGCTTTGGATAGTACCTCGAAAGTCTTGAGACTGCATTTATGTATTTTCATGATGAGTTAAAGTTTATGAAGTTATAAACGAGGGAAGTGAGTAACAAAAAGCAAATTAAACAATACTTACTAAAAGCTTTTAAATCACATCTTACGAGTTTTACCGTCGCATCTTGCGCTGGTCAAGGCGTGCAAGTGCTGAACAATTTGAAACCTTATTTGTATTTGAAAATGGTTTATAATCATTAGTAGACGTGGAATGCACCACAGGGCTGTCTTTGTAGTGGATATAAACTTTTCACTCAGATACTTAGTCTGTGTCCTCTGGGCATCTTTACTCGTCGCCAGTGTTGTGTAGTTGACTACATATCGATGGTAAGCCTAAATTTTCTTGCCTTGGCTGGCATCGACACAAAAAAGTATATTTTTTCTACCTTTTAAAATAAAAAGTTTTATATTTCACAAGTTTTAAAGTTCCACACTTATTTACACTCAAAATTGGAACTATGAATTTCTCATTTATGATTAAATCATCTAGGTGACTAAAAGTGATGAAAACGACACTGTTTTTAAAGATTTCCTGAAACTACTGAACCGATTTCAAAATTTCAAAGAATGAGACCAACTTGGGAACAAACCTGAATAGCGTTTGAATCATTCCAATCGGTCCAGCCGTCTTCGAATATTCGGTGAAAAAAAATAAAAAAAAATACGCGACGAATTGATAACCTCCTTCTTTATTTGAAGTCGGTTAAAAAGTCAAATGAGTAAGTAACTCTGCATATTGATGTTTTTAAGAAAATGTATTAATCAAGGTACCTACGAGTACGTTATGGCAGGTTATTAGGTATAATAATTAGTTTTTGAATCGGAATTTCAAATTGAGAAAGTTACAAACCTCACTCACGCTTGATATTGATAAACACTTTGCACTCATGGCCGCGCTTGACAGACTGATCGTATTCGATCACGTTTGTTAAGCAAAGTTCAGTCCGGTCAGGTGTCGGATGGGTGACCGTAAAGTGACATTACAACTGAGCACTTCCGTGTTTTGGAGGGCATGTTAAACCGTCGGTCTCGGCTGTCGTCATCTGATAACAGTCGTTAAGACAAGTCAGAGGCCTGATAAACTCTGACACCAGAGGGGGCCACTAATCCTCACACGATAAAAGAGAGAGGGAACACTTTGCTTTGAGTTGAGTTTGAAATTCTTAATTCAGAAGAAACGGACCAATAGTCTTGCTTGACTAAACATAAGAACATCAACTCAGCGTGGCATGGTCACAAAACATAGTAAAGTCCAGTTCGCAGAAGTAAAAGTAATATTAGATTTACTCAGTATCGATACTTTCACGATACTATCCCCAAAGGCACGCGACCGCGAATATGATTTTAAACTTATGCTCTTGCGAGAAATCAGAACTTACTTTGAGCGTAAATTGCGAAAGAATTGCATAAACTGATTCCAAATATCCACTGCTTGCAAAGTTCCTTGCAACTTTTTTTGTCAATCTTATGGGAAAATAAGTATTAGGTTTTTCTTATACCATAGCTACAATTTCTTCTTGTTTGTAGTAGGTAATTAATATATAATATAATAATGCATGGATCGGGTGGATATTTTACCAGATCCCCATAAAAATCCTCATTATCTCTCTCCCTATTATCTTAAAAATGGTATAATAGGGTATTAATTATACCATTTTTAACATTTATCATAAAGACAAATCAACATTGCCTTTCCTTATAGTCCAATCTATAACAAAATTAAAAGCAGCTACGATTGTTTCACACCATCATTTTCATATAAATAACTATAAAAAAAATAGATCAATATTTAAGACATTTGGCAGCAGCCCTAAACTATCCACAATTTGCACTATGGGTACGAAGTTTGGTGGTAGGACTTATTGTAAGTCTGCCTGGCTAACTACCACGATATTATCTAAGTCTGACGCCATAAATAAAGTTTTCAGCATTGTTATGTTCCCCCAGTTCGAGATAAGATAACCAGTTCCTCGGTGGCTGAGAAGCATCCCGGGAAAGGGTTGCTTCCATCTTCAGCCATACTTATGTAAAAAATATTTATTTTATTCGTACCTTCGACTATTTTCCTTATTTAACATTATTTGTTACAAGGGGAAGATGGGCAAAAAAAAAAAATTATGATTAATTAATAAAATATTTTGTGTCAAAGGGGGTATTTTTTTTTATTGACTTCTATAGCAAATTTCCCGAATTTTATGGATTAATAATTAGATTTTGGATAAACCTAAAAGTTTTCTTTGTACAATCCAAAGTTTCATTTTTCAGTATTATTTTTTTAGTTAAGCGTGGTTTTACCCATATTTCTCGTAAACTAAATGTTTTTAATACTTGAAAATTTTTACATTTAAAGAAGAAGATCTAACAATACTTAACATCAGATTTGATGAAAGCTAAGAGTCTCACCGTCGTCGTTCATAAAAAGAAAATAGAGCATCATTTATTGCCATTTAATTAATAAAGTAGTAATGGTTTCAGCGTACAGTACCGACGATGTTTTATTGCTCTTTTTCTTGAAATTGGAAACATTTTAACAAGAGGTGATTTATAAAGTTAATTTGACCCACTAATGGGGCCCTAATAACTCGGGGCTCGATTGCCGAACTTTTCAAATAACATCGCGTTGTCTATTAGAGAAGCGGGCCTGACTTCTGAGTTGGGTCAATCAACAATAGGCTCTAACTCATTGGCGTAAGGTTTCACTTTAAATTCGTGGAGTTGGTGAATTGAAGAAAAGCAAACGAGCTGAAACACCTCAGGTAATTTGAAAAATTCCGCAACAAAGTTTGCTCCATATTGCGCGCTCTGGGTGAACTGGGAAACGACTTGTGCTTGGAACAGTCGCAGGAAGTTGTTCCAAATTGCTGAGTGTCGCCGTTTCCGCCGCGGAAATTATCTAACGACATTATTGCCTCAGATATATTACTTCTTATGTACTTTATAAGAAACCTAGCATTTTAAATAGCAGAAGAAAAACCAAAAGTTATTTTAAATCACGGTGAAGTTTACTGTGTAAATACGATGTAACTACATGTACGAGTATATTGATATGATAACTGAATTTCTGAGTCTTAACAATCTTCTGATATTGATAAGAAACATGTTATGGCTCTGGCTAAAAATAAATAGGAGTAAAGGTGCTATAACCAAAATATAGCTTTAAATGTCTCAAAAAATTAGAGTAACTTCTATAAACAGTGGAAAGCCCCACGCTTCAGACACTGAAAATTTGTTTGTACAGTCACGTGCAATGATATGTATATATGGAGATATATTTGGAAATATATGAACCCATTTGATATTTCAAAATTAAATATCTCATGTTGTATACAGAGTTATGTACTCTTCAAAGAATTTAAAGTTACAATTTATAATATAAATTTAAACGATATTATCGCTAACGTTGCAAACTTATCGTAGTACAAGGGACCACAAAAACTTTCCGCAAAACATCATGATTTCAGTATCTATTAGAAATTTTACCTTTAACTCCTTGAATAGAACCGGCTCCCACTACTTCCCACAGAATAAAATCTCTGTTTCACATTAATTAAAATCTTTATTACAATTTTAAATATCGCAATAACAGTTATCTGTTTACAATTTAATCCATCATACATGACATGTTAATCAAAACCAAGTAGATTGCCGAGTTAAAGGAGTAGCGAACTTTTTGCTACTAGTTTTACATAATGATCTTTTTAAAAAGAAGATCATACTGTAAAAAGAGTTTAAATTTAAAAGAATAATTTTGACTAGTAAAGTCAAAATATTGTCGCGGGTGTTTCTTCCGTTTCAGTTAAATTAATTTGTATTGGATTTATAACACAATTTGTAATATGAAAATGGCTTTGAGTGCAAAATGAACACTCCATAAAAAACAATACCTACTTGGACTTATGAAGTGCGATACTATTATTTTTCTATCAGTTGACACAAATTGTCACAAAACCCGTCAAATCGATCGAGATGAGCGGAACTGTTGTTTGCACTTCATTAAACCCGAACCGGATACCGGTGTGTCCAGAGAACAATAGAAAAACTATTGTGTCTCATAATTCGGGGCCTGAAGGTAAAGTTTGTTAGAAAAAATCAAAAAGTAAAGATTTGATTTTCATTAGTTAGGACCATAATGATTCAATTACTAGTGAACTATAGAGCCTTCGTTTTTAATATTTTCTATGGTGCTAGGCCCCACATTGTATGTTTACAAATCTGCCCATATATATATACATATAATTGCACGTGACTGTTCGAAAAAAAAAACGCTTAATTTCTATTTATTCAACCTTGTCATATTTGAAACGTTATATGAATAAAAAAATAACCCCAAACCGTCAACGGGAGGGTACATTACACCCGGCGATATAACAAGATCCGCGAAGGAGCTGATACATCTCTCGTGTTTTCCTGTTCCATAAATCTTGAGAGGAAAACAGTTTTTCATTATGTTGATTGTGTTCTGGCTGGGTTTATCCGGATGCGAGGATAAAGGCGTCGCGTTATCGTCCTCCAGCACTTTTCAGCGGCAATAAAATAAATTTACATAAGCGCTGCCGCGTATAAACGGTATGGTATTTCAGATTGGCATAAATCCTGTGGCGTCGGCGTCTATTTTAGGACAGGGAAGTGTTTAAAGGTTTAATTTTAACAAATGACTGCCGCTGTCGTCGCCGTGAGACCACCGCCCGGATCAGACGGGAATTACTGTCCGCGAGTACTCCAGCGGGTTACCCGGGCGGAGCGCGGCCGCGGTATTATTCTATGCAAATGAGAGCGCCCTCGAACTTCTCAATTTGTCCAAACAGATTGTTTTCAGCGAAAATTCAATTCAAATTTATCTGAGCGCCGCGCGCACATAATGAAAGGGGCTTAATACGGTATCGGTAAACATTAGCATAAAGTATACGCAAAAATTGCGTTCCTGGGTTGGCGCGAGGAATCTTAATATTGTCCCCCCTCGCCCCGCACGCACTGCTTGCGGCCAGGGGTGGAAAACTGGAGACGCAATTGGTTTCTGAAATTATTTCAATAAATGCCGCTTTTCCAATTCTTCAAATATTTGTAGCAATAATTTGCATATTTTCTCGGGAGCTTGTAAAAAATTTTTGGGGAAGAAAATTTGTGAATCGATTTTAAAAATGTAAATCAAGATTTTAATGTTGGGTGTACGTATATTGATACCAATTGTCCCCAAACATTAGGGGATATTCCGTTATAGCCTTAGTACTTCTGGCATTGACACTTATTTTATTGAATAATATTTTGACATGTGTAATTTTGAAATTTTCTTTAACATTATTATTGTTAGTTACCTAATATCTGCATTTGTAAATCCTGTATTGATTCAATAATTTTCATGCTGTACTCACATGACATATTCTAATCTTAGAAGTGTTTTGGACGAATGTCTGTTAGCTTTTAAGAAATGTATGAATAAATAAATAAATAAATAAATAAAATAAAATAAAATAACCTACTGTACTTTATAAAATAAAAAATCTACAATAATATAATAAACATTTATCATCGCGTTTTCTATCCAATAGCTTCGCGACAATCAATCGAGCTATAGTCTGGTTCTTGCTCGACACCAATAGAGAAGCGTGGCAACTATCATGCTACATTATTATGTTAACGCTCATTCCACGATTCTGATAATCGGCATGGGGACTCGCCGTTAGTTGAATACTCATATAGTATAGAATTTCTAGTTCATGAAGAGATTTTTATTTGAAAATTGCGAGTATTAAACAAAAAAATCTACAAGAAAAAGCAACATCTCTCATGTCGCTCTGACGGGGCTCGAACCCGCATCTTCGGGAATCCGGCCCAATGCACTGACCAATTATGCTACGAGCTAAGAGCCTTTCTACAGTGCTGGCCACCGTCGTTTCATCAATGAGAGAAAAATCCTCGCATTGCAGTTTTTCGACATTTTTTACCGATTTATATTTAAATTTGATTCGAAGTTGTACAGCCCTGTGTGAGTAAGAGCGATTACGTGCAATTTCGTCAACGGGTTCTGAATGTCGCGGCGACATTTGTATCCCCCTCCACCCCTTGCTCGCCGCACTTTCGCATCTTGCGGTTTCCGTACACGTATTTACCACATCGCATTTCTAACCTTCCATAGCTTTTGCTATTTATCTGATGAGAGTTCAAGAAAACCGTTTACTGAATAATTTTAAACATAGGTTTGATATTTTTGTCTTAACTTCTATTAGTTATTGCAATAGGGTACGTATATCGATACTTGGAAGACGAGGCATTCCTCGATTTAAGCTACGTCATGCCTAGAAGATATTTTCATTAGTAACAAGTCAAAACTTTTATATTAACGTAATTTCGTCTATGCACCCAGGTTGACCGCTGCAAGCACAACCTCTGGAAGTGGGAATATGTGGATAGTGCAGTGTGGACTTGGATAGCAGAGAGCTGTCACAGACAATGGCGCATCTTCTGGAGTTTCCCTAGTGTCCTACCACCTGCAGTATGAATGACCTGTATTGCAGCAGACAACGCTATATAAGCTGCTTTGCTGCCCTTTGTGCCAAACAAGTGTGATCAATCGACATTAAAAAGATGAAAATATAATTTCTGCTCATATTTCCCATTACATCCTAAAACCAACAAAAACAATAACTTCACAGATTAAGCTCTTTTAGCAGGAGCTTACGTTTAAGAAGAAAGATTAATATCTCCCTCCAAACAATCCTAATCTTAATGAAGACATATCACAACAGTTACAAAGTTATGAAGTTTAATTGCACAACAAAGCGTCATCAGAAGTCACGACGCTTCCCCTATATCGTTGCATACTGACAAACAGATCAGCCTTAATTACCATACATTTACATTTCTTCAACTGCGACAAACAATACCCCCTCGGCGAAGATAATTGCATCCTACGTTACTGTACTTCTAACGATGCAGGAATCGTGATGATACACTGAAATCCCATTCTTAACACCAGTAGTTAAGGTAGATTATCAGTATCAACGTAACGCTTAAGATTTTTGTGTTAAGATTCCCCCTAATACTGCTAGATCTCAGCAGGATACCTCGTTACAGCCGGTTAACTAATAAACATGAACGTTTGAACTTACATAGTTACGACGCAATATAAAACTGTATGGGAATATACAGCATACTAAACGTCATAACAAGGTGCAGATTATTATACTCTTGCATTGGAGGTATTCTAAAAGATGCTGCGATTTGTTTTAGATTTTAATTGAATTGTACTTTTATTGTCATTTAATTACAGTTCAAGATAAGAATTTAGATTTTTCGGTTTTACATTTATATTAGGTACCAAGACTGTTGTAATTTGCATTAGGATAACCCGTTTACTTAATACTTATGGTAAATTTTAAATAGAAAAATATTGGAAAAAATTAACTCGGCCACAAGTGAATTCTCAGACGGGAACCGTTTGCTTAATGTTTACTTTGACGACCTGTTTGGCGCAGGGGTACTAACCCCGCCTTCTGCGCCAGAGGTCCCGGGTGCGATCCCCGGACTAGACATATATTTCTGTGAATGAACATGTCTATTTGTCTTGGTCTGGGTGTTAAATATGTATGTTATGTATTTATTTCCGCGTCCGGGGCTAATTCCGTGACATCACAGACCTGACCGGCCGGGAGAGCCTTTGTAAACAACGGCTAGCCGCAGGCTGCGTATCTCGATACAAATACGTTGGTTAAGCAGACAGAGGCTGTAAGAAGGGAAAAAAGAAAATATGAGACAATTCTATAATAAATATAATGCCACTAGCGTACATCAGCAAAAAGAAGGAGGAAAGAGATAGAAGACTTAAAAAGAAACCACGCAGCGATAAACGCAATTTCACAGTTCACAGTTATAATAAATATATTAGACAACATTTCAAACATAATCTGAATCAAAATTAAGTAGTTTAAAAATGTTTTTCAAGAGTCACAACCGATGAAGAATCACACATATTGTAACACCGAGATACAATAAAAAATACATATTGTTCCTAGGTCGATTGCCCGATTCTTGGCTTAGTCGACAACCAGTCTACCACCAGTGGCAACCACCTGTTTCCTTCGGAAATTATGATAATGCTCTGGTAGTAGGCAATCGCGGCTAATCCCGTGACGTCACAGGTCATGTCATGACTGGCCAGCGCTCTCAGCCTTTGTAAACAACAGGCTGCTACAGACTGCGTGTCGTGGATACAAACACGATTTATAAGGTAATCACACTGCGTGTGTGTTAACCGAGATTTATGAACGTAAAGGGAAGAGCGATTATATATAAAAATAATGTCAGATGTTTGAAAAATATGTCAGATATTTGAAAAATATGGCAGATATTTGAAAAATATGTCAGATATTTGAAAAATATGGCAGATATTTGAAAAATATGTTAGATATTCGATGAACGGATCCAACCAGATACAAAAAATGACGTTAAGAACGGCTTTATGCTTAGAATCGCCTTTTGAAGAAACAGAAGCCTTATTTACAGTACAGACAACAGCAACGAAACCAGAACAATTCCATTTCTCTAGTCTCCATGTTAACAATTACACGTTTAACTTAATCATAAAAGGCACGAATTTATTGACGTAGACACTTTTAATTGGAAGCCCGAAATCATGTGTTCAATTTCATTGACATATAAATTGGCGCTCCCGTTTCACATAAAACGTTGGTATTTGATTGAAATAAACAAATTATTATCAACCCCCATAATTACGTAACGCTGTTGCTATTAATTTTTTTTTTTATACACAACCGGGATACGCTTTGCCTTCATCATACGATATTAAAAAATGATAGAAGCTCGTTTCTTTCGAAATCATCAACTACTGAGGAACTGGCTATCTTATCGCTAACTGAGGGAACACAACAATTCTGAAAACATTCTTGATTGCATTGAATGAAATTGACAGTACTTTTGTGTTTATGAATGTACGATTTTGATCGATGATCACAAAAGTACTATCAGTTTCATTAATTGCAATCAAGAATTGATAGCAACAGACCTTACATAATCAAGGCTCAGGTCCTGTTTTCAGCGGACCGATAGCAAAGAGGCGTTGTAAATACAAATTATAACGTTCCTGGGACTCGTA
The DNA here is from genome assembly GCA_910589605.1 of Chrysoteuchia culmella. Classification (NCBI taxonomy): domain Eukaryota; kingdom Metazoa; phylum Arthropoda; class Insecta; order Lepidoptera; family Crambidae; genus Chrysoteuchia; species Chrysoteuchia culmella. The sequence goes on along the minus strand of OU342654.1, from coordinate 4,452,761 downwards.
TAAAATAAACAAGGTGCCTTATTAACAATGTTTGTATGACTTGATTAAATGGGGTGCCGTCTGATACCCGCCGACGATTTAAACTCTTGTTGATACTATATTTATATCGAAAATGGTTTTTAGATAAAATGCTGCAGGTTAATAAGGGATGGTAGAAAATGTGTACAATGTAATGTGCCTTTTAGTGTTCGGTGCAAACAAACCATTAATGTGGATGCTTGATAAATATTCTCAGGGCCTAATTTCGATGATGAAGAAAAAATTGTGTTTAGTGGATTTATGAATGGTCATTTTGAATGACTCGTTTTATATTAAGAAGTGCCATGACAAAACCACAAGTTTAATGTAATCCTAGACATTTTTAATTTTCCCTTCGAAAATAGCTTTAATTTTTATATAAAAAAGTTATTATGTAAATAGATAGATACGCAGAAAAGATTCAAGTTAGTTACTCAGGTTTAAGTTTAAAGACATTTATTCTCATACAAACAAATAGTACTTTTAAAATGAGATACAAAAGATACTTATATACTTAATTTATTATATAATATAATAATAATATTATTTACTAACAATTGCCATGGCGCTTTGGCATCAAACAAATATGTGAAAATGTAAACTAGAGATAATATGGACTTAATACCTACATACTTAATTAGTTTTAACAGATTGTTGTAGCACAGATTACATTGCTACTTTAAAGTTATTAAGTTACAAAGTACAGACGTGTTCCTTTAGTTTAGATTTCAATGACTTAGTACTTACCTTATTAAGAATTTAAATAAAAAAACAATAGTAAGAATTTAATTAATGTTTACAACCCTGATTTCCAACCATTACAAAACAACAGAGTTGTATCCGTCTAGTAATAACTTAGAAATTTGATAATATCACGCAACGGGTAGTTAGTACCAACATCAGCTGCCACTCCCAGCGTTGGGAACATGTGTGTAGATAAGCGGGATTAATAAATGTACCCTGTCGCATATCTCCGCGTACACCCACCAATCATAAATATTAGATCAACTGCCCGAGCAGCCGTAATTAATGTCGTGGAACATAAACAAATGAACTAATAAACTATAGAGCCAGGCGTACTAAAAACAGTCTTAATTTGACGTGTTAAGACGCATAATGTGTTTTTTCAGGCAGGATAAATAATATCGTTTTTGTCGCGCATTGTGAAGGAGTGTTTGGCAAAGCGCCAAACCCGCCTGAGCGAATAGAGCAAAAAATAGCAAAATCCTGAATCCTCGCTCAGCATTTTTGGCTAGACTGTGTGTTCTGCCAAACATAGCAGGTATAATCGTATAATCCCCTGTGGGTTATTGCGACAATGGACATACAAATAGATTTTATCCTCAAAAAAATCAGATAAATCCTTAATTTTTATGGTAAATTTTAAATAGAAAAATATTGGAAAAAATTAACTCGGCCACAAGTGAATTCTCAGACGGGAATCGAACCCGCGACCTTTGGAAATCCGGTCCAATGCTCTAGCCGCTGAGCTACCGAAACTTGCGAACCACCGTCGAAATTCTTAATTTTTTTATTCCTTATTTTTTTTCCTATGGTTTACTACTTCAATAATCTTGTTTACTTTAATTCCTGCACCTCCAGGCACCTCATTAAGTAAATTTTAAACCATCATAAATAAATCCAAAAAATGAGCCATACATTACAGTAGGTATATTCTTGTTAAGAAGTTGAAATATTATTACTTACTTCCAATAAAAATAAAAATCATCAAAATTAATTACTTCTTTCCTTTTTAGGAATGTCATAGGTAGTTTATCGTACAATGCTAATGATGAGTGGCACCTTATGGTATGATTTAAGTCTATTGTATAGGGGGTTCTAAATCTGGACGACATGAAAAAGACTACCGTCGGCGGTGAGAACTCAAGGGCCAACTCCGAATGCCGAATCACGAAAATCGGCCGCTTCGATTAACTTCGTGACATTAAGCTCAAGAATAAGGTTCATAATTAAAACGAACTACGAACATCTCGTCCGATCATCGTTACTCTTATTTTTTGTAGTACGGGCCGTACCGTTGAATGATCCAAAACCGGTGGCTTAACACCCGGAATGATAATTAGACGTCAGCTATTTGTCACTCAAATCAACGAGAAGGAAAATAATAAAGCAAAAGTATTGTGAGACCACCAAAGCAGCTGCTTTGAATCTGTGTATTTGAACCAATGATAGTTGGACGTTTTTTTTGGAAGTTGTAGGGTGTATTTATAAAGCTAATGTTTTTTGAATATTTGCATTTTTCAATGCGATTTATATACTTATGATAAATTTTAAATAGACAAATATTGGAAATAACAACTCGGCCCAAGTGAATTCTCAGATGGGACACGAACCCACAGAAATCCGGCACAATGCTCTAACCACTGAGCTACCGAGACTTGCGAACCACCGTCGAATTTCTCCAATACTTTTATATTTTTAATACGCTGTAGGCCAGCGTTGTCACATCAATGCTAGGAATATCCTTGCATTCGTTTGTCCCATCTGAGAATTCACTTGTGGCCGAGTTGTTTTTTCCAATATTTTTCTATTTAAAATTTATCATGTATCTATTTAGGTTGTTGCATACCTATAACTGTATGTAACTTAGCTTCTTTTCCTTATCAATTTGAAACTAAAGTCATGAATTTTAATAATTTAGGTTAAGACGCCTTTAAAATGTTTTGAATTATTTTAAAGTTAGGCTTTTTACCTATAGCAATTTCTCTACTCTAAAATAAGCAGAAAGATGAAAGCGGGTTTTCTGTGATAGCAATAACAATTTTAACGTCTCTGTGAATTCTATGAAGAGATTTATTAAAGCTGCAGTCATATGGCGTGGTGTAATAACAATCAGTGACACAAATCGCCTGTTGCGGAGACGAAATGCCACATTGTCGTGGATTTACGATAGCCTTACGCGAACGTTGTATTAGTACTTGGAAAGCTTGGAGATGCGAAAAGTTCTTACAATGTAAGCTCTCACCAGCAACGACGAAAGCTTCAATGACTATTAAGCTAATTAATAGTAAACAACGTGAAAGTTGGGTAACTCGATCGCATTGCTGGCGCATGCCTTCGGTCTACGATTGCGGCAGTTTAAAAAAACGTTTGTTATGAGTGACCAAACATTTTGTTTTAAGCTCTCCTTTCAGCCATTCTTACCAGTTGGGCCTAGAGTCGCTGACACATTTCTTATGCGAACCGCTAAAGAATGGAATTCGCTGCCTGCTCATGTGTTCCCCGATTCCTACAACCCTGGCCTCTTCAAGGCGAGACTGAATAGGTATTTCCTGGGCAAGCATGCAACACCTTAGACCACATCCTGTTTATTAAGCACGATGGTGGTCAAATGCCTGCCCAGGTATTATAAAAAAACGCCTATCGGTATTGGGCCCGCGTGAAGTTTGTCACTTACGATTTTAAGTAATCCTATGTCCCATTGTCATTGAAAGAGAGTTGAGGAAATAGGAAGACAATTTATAATAAAGGCTGCTAAAGGCAACAAACATTACTTAGGTACAGCAAATTTTCTACTGGAGAAAATATAAAGTTAATATAACTCGCTATTGTCACAAACTCAAGTAACAAACTTGTCGAAAAGTGATGTAACTAGAACAATCTTTTCATTAAACAGCTGAGCACAAATTTAACTTTTTGATTTGCAAAGCAGACGGGACATTGCAGCGATGCAATTTCTAGAAGTTGGACGTTTTGGAGCGACAACGCGCGCGCGTTTAAGGAGTCTTTATATTCGTTTCGTACCGTCCGTGCCGCCTCTTCGGTGTAGCGATTTTAGAGGACTAGTTATCTTTATTTTGCTGGTTTGGTGAAGAGTACTGTTAACCATAAGGATTTGTAGTTAAATTTATTTAAGCAAAACTATCAGCCAACAAGGAAGAATGCCAAATTGAAGTTAAAATGATTTGTATGAAAAGAAAATTTCACCAGTTTTATAAACAAAATAATTGAAAGTTTGGTTTTGATAACTATAAATAATATATCTGGATATCACGGACTTTGTGCTTGTAGAATGTATAATCACAGTTTAAAGATTAGGTATGACAGAAGTAAAGTCGTTAAATGATCTTTGAGAGAAAGGTGTATTTATCTACTCAAGGTTTGCTATGTGCGTGTGCAGACATGAGTGTTCAATCATGCATGTATGATTAAGAACACTCATGTAGCCGGTCTCGTATTCGATATTATTTCCAGAGAGATTCCATATACTTTAATTCCGTTAGCTTAACTGGCATTAAGGAAAGTTTCTTATAAAGCAGCAACTGTAGGGAGTGTAAGAAAAATCTCCGGCGATATATCGCGAGAGAAGGCGAGTGACGACGGTCGGCCAGTATATTAAATTCCGCTGGACAACAATTTACTCATTAGAGTGAGGAGAGGGGGGACATTTGTCTGGCGGACACGCGAGATAGTCTCAGCGATTACCCCATTTACCAGCACTAGACTTCACACTATTTGTTGCAATTGCGTCACCCACGATGGAAATAGGAGCTCTATATTTAGCCACCATTAATCAGACGATGCACAGAATAACGACTATAACACTAAGTCTTTAAGAAAATGAGGAGGAGTGATCGATGAGTAACCGTTCAGAGGTTTCTGCACCGATATTTTTGGAATATGCTCCAAGAATAAATTTTGCAGCATCAATATAATCTTCAACGGTATTGCTGTACTTTACAAAAATCTTCTATAATTGGTTCTAAATTCAATGCACGTACAATCACTTTATTAGTCTTTTATATTCTTAATAAGATACTGTATAATCTTGTCCGTTTAAAATTTAATTCTTTTAAAAAGCTTCATTTGAAAGTAGACAAAGGATTTCAGGAAGAGCTTATAGAATATTCAATGCGATTCAGTTAAAATGTGCATGAATGAAATATATGAATGGCTCCATTGAGGGGATTTGATCACTTGCAATGGGGAGTAAAGCTGCAGTCTGGAATTATGGTATGCGAATGTCTCTTGTATCCAGTACCACTGTTTCTTTTATAAATTTTATTTAAAGTTTAATGATAAATCTTTTAAAGTAAGTTATCACTGGTGTTTGTAAATTCTACAGATCGCTCATTATTGACCATACATTGCAAATTTTAACAGCTGCAGGATTTCATAAATTATTTTTGTTAAAGCTTAAATTTGTTGAGTCTAAAAGTGAACAGAAAATTATAAACGTCTTTTTGGCTAAAACGTTTATATTTTAACTAATCATCATCAAGTGTTAAACATTACCAAACACCTATAACTCTTAAAATATCGTGAACCTATTACATAATCTAAAAATTATCAAGTTAAATGTAAAAAATCGTAGTATTTTAAAGTAAATTTATTAATTATTTTACAAAAAAAATGGTATCTAAAATTCGAACCTGGCGCTTTTACTACGATACCAAATCAGAGGAGTGCATGTACGAGTACTTTATTTCTTTAATCGATTTAAAATTAACGGTCACCCTTCTATCATTTGAACGTTAGAATGTCACGGGCTTTCATTCCAATGGGTGGCACCATTTATGAAGGTTTTTACAAGCACTTTGAGCTCTGGCGGAATCCAATTAAGCGTCCCGACGCAGTTTGAAATAAAATGGGCGATTCAAAAACTCCACCGGTGCGTATAATGTCCGTCGGTGTCCGATGGGAATCCGCGAATAACATGAATGTGGTATTTATCATCGGATTGTGGACGTTGTGGGTTGCAATTGCTGTTGTAATCAACGGGGCACAATGGTGTGATAATGATATTGGCGGAAAACACTTTGGCGTATTTACGTGTAAAAGTTTTTTGTCGATTAATGCTTACTTGAACATTTACATCTCATTCGGAAATATATGAGAGAATAAGAAGGTGATAGTTACACAACATCATTAGCAGATAAAGCGCTGACAACTTTGTAAGTCTATGACAAATTACATATTGTTTTGAATTCGAGATAGTAGTTTGAACATTTTTCTTACAGATAGATATCATTCACCACCTTAAAAACTGAACTTTGATTCTTTCTTGGACAAACGCATCGTAAATTTCACCGCGAGGCCGAAGTCGCGACCGAAGTTTTTGTTATCCTATCCAGACCGTAATATCCAAAATTCAGTTTATTTGGTTGTAGGACTTGATGTAAGCCCGCCTGGCTAGCTACCATCGTCATATTTAAGTCTATCTTCATAAAAACAATGTTTTCAAGTTGTGCTCTGGAAACCAAATTATATCCAGTTCCTCAGTTGTTAAAGATTCTAGGAGAAGCGGGATTCTAGCCTCAGACTTATCATTCTATAACATCAGGGGGTCCATTCTGCTAGCCATAATTTAGTCATAATCGTTACTCAATTGTAGCGCTTTTTTACGCAGTCAAAAACAGGGTAAAAGAGCACTACAATTGTAAGACGATTATGACTTAAACGTTAGCAGAATTGACCCCCAGGTGTGATGAAGGGTAAGCCTTTTCTCATTGTAGATTTATAAATGCACGTTATCACTCTACTGCGATTCCACCTTATGGTCTCACATCATTAACAGCTATCTACTTAGCAATAGCAAAGGGCACGACACCCGATTGTCAATCAATTACTCGACAAAAGTTAATAAAGGCACGGCCGCAGTCGCGACTGCCCCTCGCCCCGCGACCGAAGTTTTTCAATTAGCCCCCGAACCGCGGCCGATATGTCCGGCCCGTTCACTTTATGCGACGAATTAAATTAGTTTCCCTGTGTACACCTCCCTTATTGGTTTGATTGCAAGTACTTTGTGGATATAAGTTTTCTAGTCAGGTGATATTATCCCAAAGGGGGTGAAATCAGTCGGTGTAATTTTTGGAAGACATTTAAACTTATTTTTGGGGCACTGTCAGCAAATCTTTCTCTAATTGTTTGTTACACCTTAAAAACATGAATATTAAGGACGAAATATAATGTTTTGCGGTAGCTATAGGTTCTAATTAATTATTTAAGCAGAACTTTGTAAATCAAAATAATAATTAACCTTCTTCCAAAGCAGAAAAACATTTTATACCAGAAAGTTTTTGGGACAAGAAGGTATTCTACGTTCTTTACTATTGGGTATCTTTTTTAGTTAAATATTTCAAATAATTTGAACCTTTACCGATTTGCACTTAATCTAGCTTCAAATACTTGAAAACATAAGCTCTTACTAATTCCCGAAGTCATAATTAAACATTGAAATGCAGTCTTAATCAGTGTCTGATTTACTACAACTTTAGATTAAAGTTTTCACCATAAATAAAAAAGTAATGACTTGTCTCCCTGTGTAATATAGAAACAATCTGAGCGTTCACCGTAGATAAGTATTCAATATAGCTTCATAAGAAAGCTATTAAGATTATAATCGGCGCGAGCGTCTTAATGCGTCAATTTGTATGCGCACGAGTGATCATAGCGCGGATAAAACCGCCCACGCGTTTTCGATATTTAATTGACAAGCGGAGGAATGAAATCGTATCCTAAGCGGTGATCAAGGCATCGATTAAGGGACATTATAATAAAGAATCCGCCCTATTTGCATAGAACATCTATGTGTAATTTGACGCGAGTTGCGTGTAATCGAGAAGTGCGATGAATAACTCTTGGGATGTATAAAGCTTGTATTACATCTGGGGGTCAATTCTGTTAACTTTTTTACTTTGAATGGGTTTGCTCAAAATCCCAATCAAGCCCAGGTGCTAAGGCAGGATCCACGATGGAGCTAGCTGACCCAGCAAATGCCTATTCTATTCACCCTTGCTTTGAAGGTGATTGGGTTAAAAATACTCGGAAATACAGACGCAGGGAGAGAGTTCCACTCCTTTGCTGTGCGAAATACAAAAAATTTTGAGTAGCGCTTGGGGCAACATTTTATTTTTATTTTTTATTTCAACATAAAAAAATCTTTAAGTTAATATTGTTATAACACAGTGTCATATAAACCAATTCTGGTTTTACCCGACACTGCCGTATTCATCTTCTAAAAGCTTAATCACTTACATACTTAATACAGAAATATAATATCGTAATGTTTATTTTCTTCTTAATTTAGCAAGTACCCATCGGTGAATTGTGTTGTAAACACTTTTTTATTTTATTTATTAGGAATGTCAACCAAAAAAGGGTGGTATCCCGCAGTGCTTCTGGATGTCCGATGGAAGAAGGGGGATGGCAGTATGAGCTCCAACAGCTCCTGGGCACACTCTCCGAAGTATAGTCTGTAAAAGACCGACAAACTGGCAACTTTGCGGCGGTGAACTACGGTGTGGAACTTACTCTTCACCAGTTCTTTGTCGCCAATTAACCTCTCATCAATTAGTATATCAATATTCTTTCAATTGCACTGTTTGTGAACACTGTAGTCGTATGAAGAACTCTGAAAATAAGCACTACACTATTGAAATGCTATGACTAAACATTAGCAGAAACCCCTGAAAGCTCATTTGTAACATTGCGAAATTCACAAAATTATCCTTAACGTTACCTTTGAAATAGGGGTTTAGTTTAGTTCTATACCTTTTTAATATTTATATTTTATTTTTACATTTAGTGTTAAGTTTAGGTTTTAGTAGTAGTAAAAGGCGTAAGTGATAATACTGTAGGTTTGAGGGAAATAGTGTGTTGCTGTTGTACAAACACGGCTTTTTCTAAGCTATCCATAGAGTTTTTGATCTTTTTTATTGTCATGTTTTGATTTTTTTTTGAGATAGTGAGGCAGCAATACTTTCAATACAGCAGGAATCTTTTAACTGGTAGTCTGTTTTTATTTTTATTTTAGCTCTTTATTTCTATAGCTTCTTTTTTTACTAATTTTTCTATGAAACTAGACACTAAACTAAAATTCCAAACACTGAACGTTTACTTCAGTATTTCTCAATCCGCTTCAGCGATGAATACTCAGCCTAAGAACACTTAAATGACGTACAGTAATTCATTGCGCGTATAAATTATACCGAGACGTGTTATTACGGCGGTGCATTAATTCGTCAAGTGTGGTCCAACCATCAAATTAAATAATATTACGGGATTCATAGCTAATAGTTCCCGTTCCAGTTTTACGCCATAATGTAAGTTTATAAGCATGTCTCGATAGCTCACTGGTTAGAGCATTGGACCGGGTTTCGAAAGGTAGTGTATAGTCCCATCTCAGAATTCACTTGTGGCCGAGTTGATTTTTTCCAACATTTTTCTATCTAAAATCTTAATTCATTAAACCCGAGCCGGACACCGGTGTCAAGAGAACAATGGAATATCTATGTGTCTTATAATCGGGGGTCTGGTTTAGTATAAAAATAGCATTGAAGAATGCAAAAATTCAAAAATCATATCTCATAAAAGAATTATAAGCATGTGTGTGATTATGTTGGAGTTTATATATTTTGTTCCCATTTTTTTGTATAGTTGTTTTGGTTAACGTAACTTTACGTTACTGCGTTACATAATGAAATGTAAAAAAAATTGAAAAAAAACATGAAATTGAGTAACACATTAAACTTTCATAGTCACTTTTACTATCATTATTAGGAAAAAAGGGAATATCGGGGACTCGAAAGAAAATACAAACATGGTAAAAATTTAGTTTTTCATAATAATTATGAAATTGAGTGACTGATTATTTTTATGTTGTGTTTTGGCTTAGAGCGTAGTATAATACAAGCCTTACAGAAAATATGGAAAAAACTAGTTTGTCATTACCAAAACGTAAAGTTGAAATTTCAGTATTTTATTCGAAAGAAAATACAAACATGGTTAATATCCCGTTTTTCCTAATAATTACGAAATTGAGTGACTGATTATCTTTATGTTGTGTTATGGCTTAGAGCGTAGTAGAATACAAGCCTTACAGAAAATATGGATAAGCTTGTTTGACATTACTAGAGCGTAAAGTTGAAATTGCAGTATCTGTAAAAAAGATTTTGCCTAAAACTGACCCTCAACTATAGGTACTGACATTTTCAATTTTTGTAGTGTTATTTGCGCATCGTCCAAACCAAATGTCGCCATAAATAAAGCTCTGAGAAAGCTCAGATATTTTTATCGAGGATTGGATTAGATTAAATGAGCGTATCGGTTCGTATACAATGTAAGAGCACTTTATTTCTGTCGTTGGGAAGATTGTGAAGTTATCGCAGTTACTTGGAAGGTACTAGTCAGCTATCTGTTTTATCCACGAGTGTAGATAAAATTGATGCCGTTTCGAAATAAAATAGAATCTGGCGCGAGAGCCCGTGTTCACAAGTAACCAGTTGTAAAACTTCAGGTAGTATCCTATACATCAGTGTCTTTGTATTCTTATTATATTTATATCTGCATAATTACAAATAAAGATTATTGACAATACATATTTACAAATTAGTAGAAAAACAAGAAACCGTAAAATTAATAAATATTATAATAATATAATTTGTATTTGTTCTTCCTATCGGATTGTTGATTGAAGCGATCATGGCCGCGCTTGACAGACCGATCGTACTCGATTACGTTCGTTAAGCAACGTTCGGCCCGGTCAGGTGGCGGATAGGTGACCGTAAAATGGTATTATAGCGTAGCGCTTCCGTGCTTCGGATGGCACGTTAAACCATCGTTGTCATCTGATAACAGTAGTTACGCCAAGTCAGAGGCCTTATAAACTCTGACACTAGAGGTGGCCACTAATCCGCATACGATAAGAAGAAGATCGGATTGTGATTAATTTTGGTACAAACTTTTTAAGGAAGGATATAGGCTACCTTCGTTTGCGATAGAAGTTCCGTGTTCACTGTAGGTAATCAGTTAAGAATATCAAGCAAAGGAAGCGTTTTATCTCGCATTAGTTTGTTCTTAATACCTTCAAATTCGGTTGGTGAACTTATATCCTATTATGACGACCTGTTTGGCGCAGGGGTACTAAGCCCACCTTCTGCGCCAGAGGTCCCGGGTTCGATCCCCGGACAAGACAAATATTTGTGTGCATGAACATGTCTATTTGTCTTGGTCTGGATGTTTAATATGTATATTATGTATGTATTTACAAAAAAAAGTATATAAGTATGTTTATCCGTTATCTAGTATCCATAACACAAGTTCTTCATGATACTTAACGTGGGACTAGATAATTGGTGTGATTGTATGGAAATATTTATTTATTTATTTATATCCATACATGTCTGTTTCCATCATCAGACTTGTATTGTCGTCTTGTCTGTTGCATAAAAAAAAGAAAATCTAGTTTCCAAAAGTAAACAAAGACAAAATATTCTTTAGCAGGTGCTCACATGAAGTTTTCATATACCTACTGTTTTCCTTAGTCTGCTTAAGACGCAAATAGCTCGGTTTGTGTTCTAAAATAGCAGGATGTTTTGTTTAGGCAAGCAACGGTTGGCTGGCGTATAGAGTACTGGAAATCGCTACCACAGTCGCTACTACAAATTGAGTTTTAAATGACTGGTATGTAAGTTATCAAGCTTATAATTAAAGAGATTAGGCTAAAATATAGGTAGACTAAATTAAGGTAGGTATTCTGTATTATTTTATTTTTTTATGAAGTACGGAGAGACTATTAGCCTTCGTCATACCTGATGTTAAGTATTGATAAGGCTGAAGATGGAAGCGAGCCTCTCCCGGAATCCCCAATCACTGAGGAACTGGCTATCTTATCTTTAACTACCGGAACACAACAATGCAGAAAACATTATTGTTATGGCGTCAGACTTAGATAAGATGGTGGTAGCTAGCCAGGCGGACTTACAACAAGTCCTACCGCCAACCAAACTGAATACAATATGTACCCGCGCTGAGAATCGAACCCGGGACCCCTGGGTCTGATACCGGTGGTTGTACCACTAGACCACAGAGGCGGTTAAAATAGACCACAAAATAGGTAGGTAAATAAGTAGGTAAGTTTGCATAACCCACAGCAAAAGCTGAATGACTTCGACAATAGCCTTCCTTATGGTTGTATAACGCGATTGGTCCATGACTCTCCTCGTGAACTGTAACAGTTGAGACTAACGGAATAAAGTGCCGTGAAAAGCACGGAGGAGCTCGAGATAGTAAATTTTCGGTCATCCATCTCTTGACTGACCTGCCACAATTGCTTGCCGAACGCGCTTACCATTGCGCTTCCGAGCTTCTCATTGATAGCTCCAATATAAAATAGGTAGTAATTTTTAAACAACCCTAAAAAAATGAGGTTGTCATTTCGATCCAAATATTTAGTTGTTGAAATAAATAATTAAGTATGTATGTTAGTTTTAAATTTTTATCAAAACCCATAGTATGGGGCGTGCAATGAAACTGCATGTAGACAAAACAAGAGTGAATTATAAATCGCCTGCACACTAACACCAGCTAATATCTAGATTCTGTTAATATCCGATATAAGCAGATGTTTACTAAACCAACCTTGTTTCTCAAATTCATTAATTTTTCCACGAATTTCCACGAATGTGACATAATCTATTGATAATATGTTGTATGTAATCTACTTGATATGCCGCGCCGCCGTAACGTTGTTTATCCCATCCCAGGTTTCTTGTGAACAGTGCCTATCTTAAAAAGACTAGATTGTTGTCTGATTTCGTTTTCTTCAATGGTTCCAAATTCTCTAAGTATTGAAAATAAATTATAATAATATCTTCGGAGTATCAAACTTCCTTATACCAAGTGTTACTGTCTATCAAATGCAAACACAGTACCCAAGATTGTTATCTAGATTGATTCTCGTGCGAGTATGAAGAATTTTGTGACGCCTGAGTGATGCATTGCTAGATGCTCCCCGCCGCGCCAGGTTATTATTGTTACTCATACTATGAAACCTTCCTTACTGAGCTTCATACATACATACAATAACGAGTGATTTTGACCTGTTTAGATAATCTTTAATCTATGAAACCACTGGTCTGGTAACTTGAAATCATAGCTCAAATTTTGAGGAACAACGTCCCCGCGTAGAAAATTGCAGTTACCCATGTTTATGATATAACGTTCGTATAGGTACTTACCTAAGTACAATCAGAGCATTGTTTGTAACATCTGATAAATTGGTGTTTAAAAAAATATAGTCCTATTTTCAGCTCAACGTAACGACAGCATCTCTTACACGAGACCATATTTTAAGCTAAGCTCAAACAATTGTATTATTTTCATTACACAGGGATTCACGGCAACATAAAATCCGTCCAACCTAAAAAATAATAACAAAAACTATCAATTTTTGTTACGCGGTCGAAACAATTGTTGATTTAACTCGCCGACTTGATATTGGAATAGCTTTTCACCCAAATGAATCTATTGACGTAACTAACTAATCCACTCGGGATCACAGTGACAACCAACCAATGCACAGTAATTCTGTCAATACAGTCGACCACAAATATAATACAATAGACCGGTATCCGGTAACGCGACGAACGAACGATCACGATCAAATAATGTTAGTTAATTAGGAAATACATACTTCGAAAGGGTTAACTTGAGTCATGGTACATAACCAAGAAACTAAAAAGCTGGATTCTAAGTTTGTTTGGATAAAAATTCGTTTATTTTTGTAAGACGATTTTAATTACGAATGTGATTTCTTTTTTAAACGAGGTCATGGTACAATTTTATTGAAAACACTTTTTTTGTCTTTGTATTAGAACAATCTGATTATGAAAACCTATTTGGATGAAACGTTTCTTATCGGTACGAATCCAAATTGATGGTGTTTTTTTAATAGGTTTTGAATCCAGTTAGGTATCAGCGGATTTAAAAAAATGTTTATTTGGCAAAATAATGGTTAAAAAAAATATTTTTGACACTGATTAAAAATAAATGCAACTCACGATAATATTCCATATAAATCTCCAGGTAATTGAACTCCGCTACCATACACGCCATCCTTCCTATACGCACATTGTCGGTATTAATTCCATCACCGCTCAACCTAATGGGATTACTCACCACACCGCGTCTCGAGCGTCTCATCATAATTTGATATACTTACTTATTTCATATAGTTTCAATCCTTTGATTGAAATATTATTAAATTTAATTTGCCAAGGATTCTGGATTGAGAATTTCTAGTTGAGAACGTCTCTAACTCAACTCAAATCAAAGTGTCCATGAAATATTATACATAAATTTTAATGAGGTTTGCATTCTGAACTGGAAATTCTCAATTTCTAAATCCACAATGAGACTTTCTGTTTTTTTTTCTAAAGGTAACTAAAGGTTTGTAGAAAACATAGCTTAACCCCTTAGTCAATAAAATGAGCATTGATACTTGATCCAAGTTCACGTAATACAAAGTCGCGCATAACTGCTATTAAATGAAGAACTTTACCTAAGTTATATTCGTGCTCTCTCTGTATAGACTATTTAATTATAAAAAGTGTACAGATAAAAACAACAATTCATTATAAAAAGCCACAAAGGGAATCATTTAAAGGTATCATTTGGAATCCAGCACCAAATAATTGGAGAGTCAGTTAAAGAGACGCGCATGCGATGCACTTTAGAGGTGCTACCTGCGCGTCATTATATGCGCGGAATGAGTTGCGCGTAAGGCTTAATCAGTACTGAAAGAGAGGTTAGGCGAAGCGAAATATTAATAGCTAAACTATAGCGAAACATGAAGCTGAATGGCTGGTAGGGAAAAAAAAAATTGGACTATTCGATAGTACTAACCTATAAGTCTTTTTGAATAAAAATCTTTGACTTTGACATTTTTTTAAAGCTTTGACTATTTGAAAGACAAACACAGTCAATAGCCAAGGATAGCATGACGAGTTGACAAAGTGCATAAGTGTGCCACTCCTATGCTACGTCTTTAAAAAAATAACTTTATTTTTCCATCACAAATAGGGTTCTTACAATCAACTAGTGCTGTAACGATGTCATTTCGTTCTAGCCTTATGGATGGATAAAACCTCCATTATGGCTGGAAACTCCGTAGTTTCACTCTATGGAAATCAAATTATATTTTTTATCTGTTCTGTCTAAATTCAAATTTTCTCCGTTCCACGATCCCTGTTCAGCTCATTTTGACTTAATCTTACAAAAACCAAACCAACCACCAAGCTGAACAGAGCTTATTTAACCATAACCATATTTATCTAAAGTTGTGTCAATAATATAATTCTCATAAATACATCAGGAACCCGTGTCTCGGGTTCCTTATTTCTAATTTCTACAAATAAACAAGTCGCCTGTAGAACGAACTTTTATTCATTTTCCTAATTACTAAATGAGTGCGGCGGTTCCGACGTCCCGGCGACTATAGTGCTGCCGGACCAGGAGCCCCGCTACAGTGCTAAGTAGGTATGTATAACTCATCTGTTTATTATAAGCAAGCTCATATTTTGCGATCACTTCATCTAAAACATACTTGGCAGCGTTTTTTTGTATCTAATCAAGTCGAGTCTTTTTATACTTCGGATAACAACGTAAATTTTTAAGTTTCGTAATAAGTTACTTAGTTCCGTGCTTTACGGAACCTTTTGCTCTCAGTGGAACCTGGGTTTAATGTTAGGGTTAGTAATAGGCTTCTTCTGATGATTTCAAATTCATTATATTGAAGTATCTATCATGAGGAAAAGTTTATTTATTAAGATACGTCGGATAAAATTTAAAAAGCTGGCTAGGCAAGATGTGTTTGGCGACCGCCACAGTGTGGAGAAGCGGAGAGGAAGGAGGCTTATGTTGGAAGATGGACTCTACGATGGTTCCTAAAGATAAATTATAACATCGCTTCGCTTCGACTCTGTGTTAGGATACAGTAGTGTCTGCGTTAACAGAATAGTTGCGCAGCAGGTGACATGCCGCCTGTATCATTAGGCGAGCGCACAAAAGAACGCGTGGAATCTGTGTCGGCGCCGGCGCAGTAGTATAGTACTGAGTATTCGGTATTTTATGGATGTTTATGTTTAACATTAACACTTATTCTAAATGTAAGATGCTTCAATTATATAGTTGATATTATATATTTTTTTATTTAATTCCTTTTAGTTATTTATTGGTCATGATATACTTTTTGATAGCCCTTTGAACCCATATTGAAGTATTCTAAAAAATATATTTTCACAGCCGCCATGTTTTTTAATTTGATATACCACCCAGTGTCGCTCTCACAGTAAATACGAATCTAACGAAACCTCTCAAGCTAAAATCCATCGAGCCGTTCAGGCTGCAGAGCGAGCCACACAATTATATTATACATACTCTCGAAAACATAACCCTCCTTCTGGCGCAGTCGGGTTAAAAAAAACTACAAATACATTTTGAGCTTTCTGAAAATATTGAATCCAAAAATTGAAACGCAGTATAGACTTGCAAAGGATGATAATCGCAGTGACTATCTTGCTGACAGTTAAGGCGTCGCACGAACGCTTGGAGCGCGTGAATATGGCAAATTGCTCGTCCCTCTACTGTCCGGTTTGGGAATTAGTGACCGAGGAAAATGCTGAGTTTGGAAGTTTAGGTGAGTACCTATAGTTAGTTTCTTGCAACATATACTCGCTGTTTCCTAATGGTTTTAGGATTTTTTCCCATTTTGTCTAGGGACCACGAGGGAGAACACAAAATTTAAAGTCAAAATAAACTTTATTCAAATGGACTATCCTTATTATTTTGAATTGGATCGGATGGTAAGAAAAAGTATAGGGTTCCATCAACCATTTAGATCACCTTTTATATTTTTTAACAGTTCTAAAAAAGTCGAGCATGTTACTAATAGGGTGGAAAAGGAGTTTGCCAGCCTAAATCTACCTTTGTAGGTTATTCCTTAAGCAAACATCCATAAATATCGACGGCTGAAATAGCAGAGATTTCCCAATTTTCAATACTATTTGACAGCTTATGTGACATTCAGTCATGACCACAGCGTCGATGTTTGCTTAAGGAATAACCCCCCAGTATATCTGTAGAAATAAAGGTGCACATTACTCAAGACCTAAACTCTTCCCTTCCTTTGATTTATCACCCACATATCAAAATGTTACCTGCAGCATAATCATCAAAGGAGTTTTAAAGACAGTTGAGAAATAAAGCCTTCACCTGACAAGTAGAATGACAGAGAAGGGTCTTGAATTAGAACAATAACAAGCATCCAAACATCACCTGAAGCACAGAATATCTTATTATGTATATTAAGTAGTACTCGCAGACAGACATGCCAAAGGCATGGTTGATTTTGGAATATTTTAACTCTAAAGATACGTGCAACGTCACCAGCTAAAACAAGCCAGAAAAAACAAAAAGAATCCAAAACTTCGAAATATGATTAATAGAGGAATTTGATGGAAACAAAATATTATAGTGTAGTGCGAGTATAAATAAGTTTATGCAGATATTAACAACTGTAAGATGATGAATAACTTTAGTTTTTAAAGCTGTTAGCCGCAAGTTCGTTTATCATTGGCAATAATAAATATGGATGTCGGGCGCTGTAGGCGAGAAATATGCATTAATCAAACTGAGGAACTATCTGGCCAAAGAAGTCTTTGTGTCGTATCTCAAGAAAATGGGAAAACACATTACGATGTAACCATGTAATGTGATTTTATACAAGGCTTATGGTATAGTACCATACTCGTAAGCCTTGTATGTGTCTATCTCATCTTTTAAATTTAAAGAAAACAACCTAATAGTAAAAGTTATAATTTGACGCGGATGAACGTCTTAAAAAGAAAAAGAAAAAAGAAAAGTTTCAACAATATTTTTAAAAATATTTGGATATTTTTCTGCTTTCATAAACGAAACGACATTTGTTTCAATTTTGGTTTTACCGTTCAAAGTTAGCGCAAAACCCAGCTCCTGATTGTTTTTCTTTAAAGTGTATCCAGAAGTCGCGACAGTGATCATTTATTTTGCAGCATCTATCTTACCTTACGATATGCAAAGCATGCAAGCTTTGCCAGACACTAAACTCACGAGATATCAGATTGAAGATTCTGTTCAAATAAAGGAAAACAAACAAAGGACGAACTTTTAGGTATTTTTAAGTCTTTGGGAAAACTCTGTAATCTAAACAGTCTCCCTCTACAACGACGCCAAAACAAGGATTATAATGTAAATATATGCAAATGGTGAAGGGTGCGATGTGCTAAGCGGTGGACAATATTCTGGCAACACTGAGCCAGAAAAATGGTGGCGACGGGGAAACATGACTCGTTCCAGGACTCTCCAGATTGCCCGACCTTAAATGAAATAATAGCCATGAATACTTCGGTAACACTTAAATATTAGGAAATTATGGTAATGCAATGGAAGCTTCAGACTGTAGAATAAATTACTTGGTGACTTAAAAAGATATTATTGGGAGTAATAAGACTTTTACGACTCCAAATATAAGGAGGTTGGAAGCATTTTAAACACTGAGGATTTCAAAGAAATTTATGAGGTGATACATTTGGAAATTAAATGTGTTATGTAGAGATATAAAGTAATAACTAGATTGATGTAACTTAACCATTTTATAATAAACTAGTTTCCGCCTGCGGTTTCACCCGTGGGTTTCCTGTTCCCGTGGGAATATCGGGATGAAAGTAGCCTTTGTTACTCTCCGTCCTTTCAACTAACTCCATGCCAAAAATCAAGTCGATAGGTTGCTTAGTTAGGGCTTCAAGGAAGGACAAACCAACACACTTTCGCATTTAATATTATATATATATATATACTATATTATATAATTATTATACATAAACTTAGGATTATGCTGAATTTTTCAAACAATTTATAATTGCTAATACAAGGTAAGTTCACATCCTCAGATCCTTCATATCACTAGACTTGTTTTATCGTAAGTGCGTTTTAACTGTAACGGCAACGATTTCGTTTGTCTTTCTTAGATTTAAATTCTATATATCAGTCTTTCGATCACAAAATAGGAGGCTATAACGTAACAACAATAACACGCTTCCACGCTCCGCTCAGTCCGGGCGATCGCAAACTGTCCCGATCTTCGGCCACGATGTAAAAACTGTAGGATCCAACACCCCTCGGTTAAACGGACAATTTGCCGGTCCACTTGTTCACAGTCGTGACGTCAGACACGGTTTGGGTGTTTCTGTACCCGGAGGAATAATGGCGGTGGCTTTTGAATTTTCGTGAATGAAAATTGCTGGCACAGTTTCTGGTAATGAAGATTAGAACTAATAATACTTACAGACATTTAGGGGCTTGTGCTCTTAAAGCAAATTGTATTACCTGGAAAGAAAAAAAAAGATTAAGTGACAAGTACGAAAGGTTAATACAAAATCAGTTGTTTGCATCTTTGACGAATACATTTTATTAGATTCAGCATAGAGTAAAAAATAACAAAATTAGCCATGTTTTTTTATTACTAAATATAATTATTTCATTCACTTTTTAACCGACTGCAAAGGAAGGGTTATGTATCTTATCTCTCAAATGGCTGAACGGATTTCTATTATTCAGATACCGTTAGATTTGTCTTGACAGCCCAAGTATTCTTAGGTAAGTGATGTTGAAATACCAACATAGCGGTTGTGAGGTGCTATTATTTGAAGTGAAAAATCAAATATATTTTAAAATACTTCAATATGGGCATCATATTAAAGGGATTTGAGGATTCCAAAAAGGTATATCATGACAGATAAATAACTAATAAGATATAAATAAAAAATATATAAATTTAAAAAACTAAAAATCGCGCCTCCATCTAACTAAAAACAAGCCAACTGAAAAGATGAAAACAAGATTATATAATATAATAGATGCAGGCGGGCTTTTAATTTTATTTTTTTCCATATTTATACATATGACCGTTAAGACAGAAAAAAACGAGAGTATTCAAAAGTTTTTGTTTATTAGTGTGTGACTGAATAACATTCCCCTTTTTTCCATATTTATGTAACTCCATTAAAAAAGATTACAAACGGTGGTTTCGTCGTACGAACAACATTAGAGGATTAACTCTTGAAAGATGTCCGAAAAACACTTAAAGCGCAGCGATTATGGTACGCATTGCAGTGTCGCAGTGCGCCTTGTGATCGCATTAATATAAGCTGGTGCGTCCAGCCGGCGTTATGGCTCTGCGGATAATGCCCATCAGACGTGAGAATGGGCTGTGAAACGCTATCGGGACACACTGAAGGGGCATGTGTTGGAATCAAACTCAGTGGACTTTTGCCACTTTTAGATTAAGCTCTCGCGTTACTAATTATGCAGTTTCATATTTGTGAGTGTCAAACTTATTATTTTTCAATGATGGGATTTTAAAACGGATCGTAATTTTGAAAGCAATCGTTATAGACGTTAAGTTAGTAACAATTTAGTATTCGATGTGTATCAATAGTGTCGTCTAAGCGTCCAATGAGGGGATGATATCCATCAGACGTGAGAATGGGCTGTGAAACGCTATCGGGACTTACACTAGATCAAAGGGGAGAGAGACATTTGCTAGAATCAAATACTTTTGTGGACCCACTTACTACAATTTAGATTTGGTACTGGATTAAGATTTTTCTTATTACTATAAGTTTTGGTTTGACACGCGCTGTACATCTGCCCCTAGAATTTGAAGCAATAGCAACATTATTTCAATGACTGCATTAATATGTCCGTCACTTATAAAAACACATTCTTAAATTGATATTACTGAAACCAATAGTTATAGATGTTAAGTTGCAGAATTAGGTATTCGATGCGTCCCAATGGTGTAGTCCAATCGTCCAATGAGGACCATCAGACGTGAGAATGGGCTGTGAAACGCTAATAAAATTCACACTAGCTATGGGACACTTTTAGAGATCTATAAATTTGCTACGACGATTTTCTTTTTGACATACTTTGTCCATCCATTAGAGGCAATATATATAAATATAATTTCAATAACTACCTATAAAAAAAAGTTAGATGTGGATAAAAACTGATTGTCAAATTAAAGGTATAAGTGATAGCTGTTTAGCTATTCAATTAGAGTATTACTTTCACTCGCGTATAGGTAGTGCTACTTACAACAGATATCATATTCATAGATGATTCACAGTCAATGATAGACGACAATAAATTATTGGGATCGAACACATAATAGGATTCACTTACTATCAAATCGAGTTTTGTTTTTTTTGTTCTAGGGTTGCATTTTAGTTCTAGTCTTCGAATGTTGCAGTTTTGGTTTGTGAATAAATGTCTTTCGTTTCTGCTCTCTCTTGACCGCTATATTTAAGTCCGTGGTCGAACTTGTTACCCATCAAACAAGTGTTGCGCTGTCGACTAATATTGGATAGGATTTTTATGTTGGGGTTCCATTATGAATACACACTACAAACTTAGTACCGAGGCCAGTTAAGAGTTTACCAAAAGTCCATAATGATAGTTAGGAATCATAAAACTAAAGGACCTAAAAGCACAGTACCTAAACAAATAGAAAATAATAATCGATGCGTAGTTGCTTACTGCACTAAAATACCTAGTTTTATTGATTGTTTAATTGGTAATTGCAGTGGTATTGATCGATTAGCTGATGAACAAAGGTTTTGTTTCTAGCAGAACGAGACATCGGGGCATTGAACTTTTCGAAACAATTGCCAATCGCCAACTCAGATTAACTGATGGTCGCTGAAATGAAAAGTTAAAACAAGGAGGCGGTAAAACTAGATTAGTGAGACGATAATGAGTAACGTCGCGTATTTGCGCGGCAGTGACCGTGCGTGCAAGCTGGCACGCGGCCAGACGCGTCTACTACTTTACGACGGGAGCCACTGATTTATGTCCCACGGTAATAACCCTTGAGGGATCATTGGTTTATCTGCACAGACAGTACTTCGCCGACATCCATCACTGCGAACTCAGATTTTCTCAGATTTTATTACTGGAATATTTTCAGCGGACGTTGTTTATGACCTACCCATTCGAAGCGAAATGTTTATTGAAGGGAAATGGAAAAAGTCAAAAATAAAGGTTTTAGAGAATAAGTAAAAGAGCTGTGTGAGCGATGAATTCGTTAGCGTTCGCGGTGATATATAATCGGTTCGAATGCGATCCATTAGTCTTCTTGTCGAGATTGTCGACCCGAATTATTTGTAACGAAAATACTCGCGGTAGGGTTCGTGCCCGAACCCGAAGGAACGAATCAATTTAAATAAGCATCGTATAACCAGTTTAAGGAACTTATTTTTGATTTATTACAGTTAACGAATTGAGAGCTGTGTATTGCACAAGGGCTTGCAATTATTATTGCCTTTTGAAACCCATCAATAATAACAAATCCAAAAGCATTATAATGAAAAACAAAAATCCTTGATATTAGGGTCAGCATTTAAATACTTTTAGGTATTTCATCTTAACCGGGACGGAATGCCCTTACCAAAGAAATAATAACATAACTTACATAATGAAATTCCAGTGATCTGCACAAACAGTAGATAAACGACAAAACGTTTTTAGCACATTACTGATAAAATTAATATATGTTCACATAAAAACCTAAGCGTATGTTAATGTGAGCAACAAGAAAGACGGGGCTTGGGGTTGTTGTCACCGACATTTGAGGAATAGCTGTTTTTGTTTCTTTCAGCTTAACAGTGCTTCAGCATCTGTTCTGGACAATGTGTGTAGTTAATTATACACAAAAAGTTACAGCGTTGCAAGCTAACATTTTCCTCCACTGGGGATGTGAGTTAGGCAACAAAAGTATATATTTTCTTTGTAAAGCCAGTCTTCTAACAAAATATTAAAACTAATTTTAAAAGTTATACTTTGTTAGTTGAAAATGGCGGCAAAGAAATGCTGTAATAAATTTTATTTTATTTATTCTATTTTAGGAAGGTTTACAGCTCTCGATACAGTTTAGTAGGATGTAGAAGAACTAAAAGCCTATTACAAACCTCCACAATTACGACGACATTATTACGAAATGAACTGAAAAGTGCACGGTACCCAATAGAGTGCTCAAAAATGGAAAGCATACCGACAGTTTAAACGTTTTAGTTAAATGAATCAGTGTCGCGGCGCCACTACACAGTAATGTAATCGAATTACTTTACGTGCACACAGGGCCGGACTGAATTAACTGTTGTTAAATATTCAAACTGTCCGAGATGCGGCGGGGTGCGCGGGGGGAGACCTACGTGCGCCGCATACGGAACCCCGCACCCCCAAAATGAAGACGCGTTATTTACCCGAGTGACCCCCATAAAAAGAAATGTTCCTTTCAGGATTGTGCGCCGCGTCTGATCCTTGAATTTTAAACACCCCCACCAAACTCCACTCTTTTACTGATTTCGGGCGCGTCTAAGGAGAATACTTGATACGGCAGTGTGTGATCAAATTTTTCCATATGCTGATTTCCGGAGCCTTTGATGTTTGTTTGGGTGCACCTGGAATCGTTGAGAGGTGTCAAAGGTGATCGATCCCCTCTTGAATATGTGTACGTTGGGGCGCAAATTTGAATACGCAAGTAGCTCGCTGCGACGGAATTCCTGATTAGTAGGCAAGTAATTTTATTTGGAAGCATTTACATGTGTTTAGCGTTATTGGTTCCTTCGTTAGGAGACAGAACGAGATTTGCTCCGCATCGATGATTGCGCGTTGGCGGTTGAAAATGTCGTATCGTATTCTGAGTAGCGTTCGATGTTACAATCAGCTTTAAACTTTCACCAAGTATGGATGAATGAAATTGAAAAGGTTTTAAAATATTATTCGACTTTACTCTATCGGGTCACTCATGCTTTTAACAATATACCTACCAAATCATCAAAGTCGTAAGACCAGAAAAAATGGGACTTGAAAACGCTGTTCTATGAAACATCAGTCATCAAAGAACATACCAAAGCCATTTCACCCATCAAGTGTTAGCCACATACAACCAGACACGAGAATGGCAGACGAGAAGTCTAACGGTCACGGTGCGTGCCGCCGCATAACGAACCTCTGTAGAAACCTGTAGCTGTATTGTTTAACGACAATCATTCGTTGACTCAAAACTCGACATATTTTACAACAATTCCATAAACGCTTAAGAAAGTCATGATTTTTACGATTGATGAATACTTCTAATGACTTCTAAAACTGTTGCCAGTAGAGAACAATTTCGAAATTAAATAAATAGTAAGTAAGTAAGTTAAATAAATCCAAGAAAGAAAATCAATCACCAAGCGAATCTCTGGAATGATAAAAATAAAATAAAAAAGTGAAGTGTGAATGAGCACTACGCTTTTTGCTCAATAACAAAACGTGTAAATAAAATGCATTGCAGTGACCTAATTAGATAATGATTCTTTTAAATGATTCGCTGGTGGTATCGTCATGAAACCCAATAGCCAAAGCTCTGGGAGAAATGCCCGACGATTATAAGCCTCCGATGTTAACGACTGTGACCTTAGGCAGAATATCACGAATGCTGTTTTTTTGCATTATAAGAAGTAACAAAATTTAATAGCCTATCTGGGAAGTCCAGTGCGTGCCAAAGGTTCATATCATCATCATCGTCGAAATGCATTTATACACCGTTGTAAATATTTGTCCCCTTGACACTGAGCCTGCTAACTGCGCACTTACCATAGCTGAATATTTTAAACCGACAAACAGATACAAATTTTCACGAAACGTTTGAACCGCCTCACCCGAGTTTACGACACGCCAAGACAAGCTACGGAAATGATATTTCGTTTACAATGCTTCCTATTTTTAGTATGAAAAAGAAGATTTGAGAGCTTATAAATTTAAGTGGTCATAAAAACTTATTTTAGTTATATCCGGGTACAAGATGAGAATACGAAATTAATATAGCAAGTCAATATAACAATTTGAAAAAAATGAGAAAGGCGGGACAATAGGCCGGGTTGAATTAGCATTGCATATAAGTAACGGATTGTCATTATCATGTATTGACGAGTGAAAAGATATTCAAAGCTGTCGGAGGTTGCTAATGAATGAAGCTGAGACGTAACACAGATGGTAATTACGGTACCTTGTCAACTCATTGTACCGGCTCATTTGCTTGGACTCCCATGATACCTGTTTTGTTAGCGCTTGCACACCTGTAAGTTAGGGAAAGTATGACATTGTTGTAGGCTCGTAATGCAAGTAGCAGTGTATCTATGAATTTGAAAAATATTGGTAAATGTAAAGATAAATAATAGGTGACAAAAAAAACAGTGTGCAGGTAAATATTACAGTCCTGTTAATATTTATTAGCATTTTATTTTTAAAAAATTCAATACAAAGTTTAATTATAAGCATAATTTTGATGAGTATTAAATACTCATCAAAATTATCCTGTCTGTTCTTATTATGATCTATGACTTTGGCATGCGTCGTTGGGAGTGAATCATCGTCCGTCACTGTTGAAGAAAGGCAGCTGTCATTTCGAGATCCCTAATTACTGCCACACACGACACGCGACTATGGGAATTACGTTTAATTTTCCAACAGAATTGAATTCCGATTTAATCGCTATGAATACATAATCAAATTCTCATTTCAAATTGATCATAAGTGCAAATAAAATAATCACTTCAATATATACCTTAAAAAGTAGTAGTAAATTAGTCGCTCAGAGTAGGGCGCATCTTAGTGTTAAAGGTCAAGATTCACTTCAGGCTTCTTTACCTTACTATAATTATAAAACAGAACATCTGCCTTTTGATTTTCTTTTTAACGTCATTGTTCACCCGGTGTAGCCAACTCATAACGAGAACAAAACATTTTATTGTTTAGAACTAAAACATTTAGACGAGCGAGTATGTCTACATGGTCACGTTAAGAAACTGCAATTACTGCTTCAAGAAAACTTACAAACACGAAGACAGGACCTGACAACTTTATTTCTGGAATTTCATACACAGCTACTTATTAAAACTCCCATGTGTGGTCTTGCTATTTTCAACGCTTTCTATGATGTCTCCAGACACATTGTCCTGACAATGGTATACTACGTCCTCATCACGGACCGGTATTCTCTCCACAATATCCCGCTGTCATCGGCTTTCACGCCGGATTTTGAACTCGTAAAGTTTACGACTCGAACCGACCCGAGCTTTACGGCCTGTCGATGGACGTCTGTATAGATTCATATTTGTTTTTGCATTCCATATCCTCTCCATTCCGCGCATCCAAAGGGATTTAATTAGGCTGTTGTTTTTATTTTATGTTGTGTTACTAAAATGACTTTTATTATTGGTCAAGCTCCTTTCTTTTAATTTTATTTCCTTAAATTGGACATGGATATAACTACAGCATTGTGGTTGAGAATGTTGACAACCTATGGAAGCAATTGATTTTCAGGCCTTCGATTATTTATATTTCAATTAATTAGAGACAAAAAAATCATAAATTTAAATGTTTGTTAATGAAAATGTACAAGATTTGTAATAGAGCTCCATATGAAATGATTTCTCAGATAGACAACCATAAAAAGGCTGTTCACTGTCAACTATGCACTCAACTGACAATTATAGTATGACAATCAACAGGGTGCGCCGCGCCTTCAACTGAATTTGGTCACAACCACTAAGACCGCCTTCAATTCGCTTTTCTTATCCAGTGATCACGTCACTCAGAATGTCCGATTGCCGTCGGTTTCTTAGAACCATTCGCGTTGCCCTAGAATCGTGTCTGCCAGCCGCGTGCACCAGTCCGCTGTCTGTCCTCGCCTCGTCGCCTCCATTATTGCTTGTAATTTGGTTCAGCGGCGTTAATGTCCAATTTACACGGCTTAGTCTAGCTGCTGTTAAATTAACAACATTTATGGTAGGTAGCTTGATTGATTTTGCTTTTTGAGTCATTTAGCTACTAGATAGTAAAATTGTATACGATCTAGTGCCTGACATTTTCTGGAAATTAAGTTATTAAATTTTTATAAGTTTCATCTATACTTTTTTACCTTTTAGGAGTAATGTATTAAGCAATGCGTTGAGAAATGATTTTCTAGTTCTTACAGTACTTATTTTTTTTTGAGACAAGGAATGTCATTACAAACATTTTGTGCTTAGTGCTGTTATGAATGCAATTCATAGTCATTTACACAAAACTCTACCTTTATTCAACCTAAACACGCATGATAAACTACAAATTAATTATGCTAAAAACGAAGACAAACAGAAAATCCCTTAATACCTTGTCAGGCGGCAAGATTAGAATCTGCAGACGCCTCAGAACTGGCTAGGGTTCGCAACTGCAGATCGATGTCAAACGCGACTCTATTAAGTTGTCTGTCACAGGGAGACCATGGCCAGGTGAGCGCCTAGACGGGTGCTAAAACAATTATCGCACGTGCTCTGCGACTCCCATCTAGATGCATTGCTGAATTGTCTAGGGCTGGTAATCGTTTTCAAATTGCTCCAGGTATTAAGTTATCGTTTAGAAAACTGGGATCATTCAAGAATATGGGTCTAATTACGTCACTAATTCAAATAACGCTTTTAATAGGACAATATGTGGTACTGTTGACAGTAATTGCAACAGGAAAACCGCTCTAAACAAGTACCTTGTAACGGTTCTAAAAACCTTTCACTCCTAAATCTAAATCAAGTACTTACTTTTGACTAAATTAAATCAAAAACCTTTCTATCTTGTTTGTTCACTTTGTTTTGTTTTATAAAAATTAACGCTGGTAGTAACAAATTTTATTGCTAACCCTCAATAATGCTAACTTCACGTCTTGGAGATTTCGTATTTTGGCCAATTCAATTAAACTATGAAAATTATTTTTTCTTTATTTAACAATTTATATATATAAATAATTTACATATTTTTCTATGTATAACTATTATATTTTCTTTAATTTTAATATTTTGATAACTTCAGCCATAGACTTAAACATACGTGTACATCGGTCTTAAAATAATCATATTGTCTATGACAATGATAAAACATTATTCTCCCACTTTAGTTCGTAGTTATTTTTACCTCAGAAGTTTCGAGAATCTTTCTCCTATAAATATTACCCTTACGGTTAAAAACTGTCTATTTTCAACTTACTAGCTTGCTACATAAAGTCATTCTGTTTTACTTGTTGTGTGAATTCGCGATCCCCGTACTAGGGGTCGTATCCACGAGTCGTATCTACGGGCAGCAAGTACCTGCATCGTCTACCTCGACACCTACCTGCCGAGCGTTCACCTGTTCCGGCCTACCCCGGAGCAACTTCAACTCTAGTGACAACATCATTCCCGGCCAACACTCTGATGTCTGAAGTAAATTTCATAGTTTTAGAACGCATATCATGAGACAGGGTTTGATTCTGATTCTTTAAAACGAACAAGCTTTATTCCGTAGTCTTTAAAGTTTCTGGGGCTTAGCAACCCTGCCGATACTCTCTGGCGGCATGTCGCGCCATGTTAACTACATTACCCTCCGTCATCCCGGCCCGTCACGCTGCCGTCCATGGGCCAATTATACCGACCTGCATCTGAATCGGGGGGGATTGTTTCAATAGTTCCTGGACTCAAGATAAAAGTCAGAAATTAAGGTTTGAGAAGTTCAGATAGTTTAGACTTTTACGAAAAATTGCTTGGATCCTGAATTAAATTGTGTCATTACTCATCAGTATCAGTCGCCCAACCAAATGGCTCTGTAATGACAAGAGACGGTACGTAAAATGATACTAATAAAGGTAGAAAATAGCACTTATCCACAGTTTCCTTGGAACAAACAGAATACAACAGGGTTTTCAGGCAATGATAAATGCATTGGCACCGAGTTCAATGTGAAAGAAATGGCGCTTTGAATCGTTACTTCTTAGTTTTCAAAAACGCCCGATCTTTTATTTACGTAATGCATTTCAAGATCGCCTTTGCTTCCAAGCTAATGGAATTGAAAATGTTAATTATTTTATCGATCGCTACAGACGTTGCATCGATTAACGTAAATTCATGGATTCAAGAACAGTATTGCAGTTAGGTATACATTATTATTTTCTAACGGGACTTCATCATTATTTTTATTCTAAAGCAAAAGCTACAATTACCATTTTACATTAGTCCCGCAAAACATGATAAATAAATAAAATTTGTCTATGGAAGCTATATATATATATATATATATACAGCTTATTTCATTACCACTAAAACTGCAATAAATTACACCCAATGGCAAACAGCACGTGATTTATAGCAGAAAGTTTAAGAGATCTTTAAATCTTCAGGTTTATTACTCCTCATTAGCAAAGACGATGTAAAAACTAATCAGTTTCGTTCTAAGTACAACCAGTCGCTACGTTAAACAATGGACTTCAGTTTAAACACTTCATGTTAAATAAAATTTTCAGTTATGAAATTATTAGGTGTTTATCAATTTCTTAAGATTGAACTTTTTATTGTACAAAGTGTCTAACATAATTTGAGATATTTATAATTAGTATAATTACGGTTTATAGATTTTTCTATTAATTTGTAATTAAGATATTAAAAGTATTTCTTAAGATGCTTTTCTGTTTTCTCATATCAATAAAAACAAGGAAACTTTTATAATGCGAGGGAATTCTAAGTGTTTACATGATAGGTACATTTTATTAAGAAAGTTTAGATTTCTATGAACTGCTTTTACCCGACTACAAAGAAAGGGCAATGTTTTTCGCGCATATCTTGTATGTATGTATGATTGTTTAGACTTATTCCTTGAAAGGGGTTATAGTAGAAGTCATTAGCAACGAATCAAGTCCAGTCAACCAGGGGTCAAAACTGGATAGTTACAGAGTTGTGACGGTTCTTCGATTTTTTTTGAAATTTTCTGAATTGTTACCAAAAACAATTAACTGTAAACAAACAACTCCACTCTAAATATTGGATTGATACTTTTCTGAAATCTGAAATGTTATGATCTTTTTTTTTAAAAAAAGCGCTTGCCCAAAACTTGGATAATCTCTGAAATAAAAGATAATAACAAATATAAATAATAAATAATAATAATAATAATAATAATAATAATAATAAAATTAATAATAATAATAATTTTTTTTTTTTTTTTTTAAAACAGCCAAAAGGCGCTGCAGGGCATAATTTTCATTCTGATATGTAAATTGGATTCAGCTCAAAAAGTCAACAGTAACGTAGTAAAACGTGTTAATTTTAGGTACTTTTTCAATACTGTCATATTGACTATATTGACTATGTCACAACTTAATAAAGACAGTTAGAAATGTGATATTTGAATATTTTTTTTAACAGGGTTTATTTCTTAGAAAAGTTTTTCATAATGATCAATTCTACAAATGGGTTTCAAGATTTTGGTGAAGATCAAATAATGTTGTTGTACAAAAACTAACATCTGAACTGTAAATTTTCAAGGTTAAAAAGAAACTAATTCAAAGCGTGTGCAAAAAATATAGAAGTAAATTAATTCATTTAACCCTAGTGTCAGATAGTACCTGTTGCTAGCTCAAATTGCTAAGACTTGGAGGCGGCAATCTTCATCTCAATCGACGTGGGCTGTGAACGTGGTGTTCTGATGGCGCTGTGTAATTCCACACTTCATTACGAGCGCACACGCCCTCGGATATTAAGAGTAATAGCGCGGAAATATGACGGGTTAGGTGCAATGCTTCGTATACGGCGTCGTGGGAAATGTAATTGTGCCATAATGTTGGTGTAATTCATTATGAAATGTTCTATCTATCAAGAAAAATGATTAACGAAGTATATCTTCAATTCAAAGAAAGAAAGAAAGAAAAATCATTTATTTTGACACTGCACGACAATCGACAACATACATATTAAAAACAGCAATGTACACATAACAAAGACGTGCAGCGTCAAAACTGTGCTCAGCTCAGTATACCCAGCAGACGGGTAGGCCTGCTGCACTGATATTCTGCCGAGCACAGTGGTGACATCAGGCACACGATAAATATAAAACAAAAAAGAAAGATAACAAATAAACAAAAGCACGAATAACAAGAAGGCAATTATGCAAACAACATTATTCCTCAAAAACACAAAAAAAAACCCAAGCATAATAAACAGACAACAAAACAAACTAGCACTGGTGAAATCCAAAATGGCATCGCCATTAATATAAATAAAAAATAAATAGTTTACGAATCAACTCGCATAATATTCTTCCGGCGCTTCTAATTCGTCATTTGCTATCAGGACTCCGGTGTCAAGAGAATAATAGGTTATCTATTGTATCTCACAACTCGAGGTAGACGATATTGAAAATTATTTTTTATTTAATTTTTGATAAGAAGAGGAAGCTTTCGTAAAATTTGTAAATTCTTCAGTGACTTTAGTGATAGCAAACAAAAGTAACCGTAGCGTAATCTACAATTTAAATACACAAGTTCTCTTAATTAATTTAACCGCCAGATAAGTCGAGGGTCAATTATTCTTGAGGCCGTAGTCCTAATGACGTTTCGTATTAGTTTATCGGCGGATTTCCTTATTATGCAATAGCTAAGGAGATCATAACAGGATCATCAACGAAAATGAGAATTGTTTCTGTTAATATGACTGTATTAATATAGAGTTATTTCACTTATATTATGTTCAATAATATATTACCGACTCGTAATAATTAAGAATGTTACTATGTGGTAACATTCATGAAACGTTGTCATCATGTTCATAATCTAACCTCAAGTAACCAAAAATTTTTTTGTTCACCCATTCCTGACCGATCCTTGCAAAATTTGCCCAACCGACACATTCGAAGGCCAAGCGTGGGAACTACGAGCACTACCAAGTTATTTCTATAAAATTTCTTAATTTCCTTTTCTTTCTGTAATTGTGACTAGTGCCGCCATGTCTCTAGTAATTTAAAGTGCATAGACATGCATTGGTCATTGCATGTTCACCACTCCCAAGACTTCTTCGTATCTTACGTGCTCCGTTCTTTAATCAATTAAATAGATCTATTGACCGGTGTCGAGTATCTTTATTAAAGAATTAGAATCCCACACAACATATAAGTTTTGTGTAGGTGTTAAAGTAGATATTTTTTATTATCTGAATCTATTTCACTATCGTGAATGTACAATAATAAAATAATCAGTGTGTTTTTTCAAATTTGAATTTATGTTAATTAAATGTAACATTTAATTAACATAAATTCAAATTTGAAAAAAGGTAACTCGGTAAATTCTTTTTACGCCTGAACCACTGAAGCAATTTTGATGGATTATATATTGGAGGATTCTTAAAGAAACTAGGAGTATGATAAAGACACACGCAAACGAAGTTTGAGAGTCTTTTAAATAAAAAATATGTTTTTTATTCTATGATTAGAAAATATTGGAAAAGATCAACTCGGCCACAAGAGAATTCTCAGACGGGACGCGAACTTGCGACCTTTGGGAATCCGGCCCACTGCTCTAACCACTGAGCTATCGAGACTTAGGGCCTGCGCAGACGACGGACATTGGAGGACTTTTTGTCCGCCACACGACCTTATTACTAAGAACATAAAGTTGAAATATAACGAAGACTATCGCGTACTTTTCATGGATATACGCGATCTAAATTCAATCTTATTTGGTTAACAATAAAGACGTGTCGCGGACAAAAAGTCCTCCAATGTCCATCGTCTGCGCTAGCCATTAGACTTAGACTTCGCTTCCCTTCTGAAAATTCACTAGTTCAACGTCGAGTTGATTTTTTCCAGTATTTTTCTAATTTTCTATTTGTAAATTCATCATAAGTATTATTTTGTACTATTTTTCCATTTTGTTTAATGCTGGCTACGTATAAATAACTATACCTATGCCCAAAAGTACATTAGCAAAAGTATCATTAACCTTATGTTTTAAAATTTGTTCCTGTGAATTGTAAATTAGTTTACATACAATAACATCATTTTCTAAATCTATTTCTAACGATCTATAAAATTTACGTTAACAACAATATGCTGCGTTGGATAAACAAATTGTTTTTGTGAGTGCCTGAGCGATACGGCTGTAATATCACCATGATATATCATTAAATTCTCATCCAAACCGAATTACGGTGTGAAGTGAGAAATGGTAACTCATAATGCCGCCATCACACTCTCTTCGGTATAAATCAATTTGTCAATTTGTAAATAATTGTCGGGTGTAGGTGGTAAATTGGTCTCCACACGTTGTGTGGCGTTGATCAGAATTACGATGGACTAATATTGTTTCGTCGTCTCAGCCACATAACACTTACTGCTGGGCATAGGCCTCCCCCAAAAGGGGGGAGGGGGTTGCCATAATCGCCACGCTTAGCAGGCAGGTTAGCGATCGCAGTATGGCCAAGTTTATAGGAGACGCTGCTGCCCGTCTCCTGAAGGCTGAGTCCCTTAGTCGCCTTTTACGACACCCACGGGTTGAGAGAGGGTAGTGATATTCTAAGCCGACACTACACAGCAAATATTGTTTTATTAATTTTAATAGCAAAAAATACCTACAGCGATGTAGTTCAGAAATTTTGGCAGGGCCCGTTGGTGCTGTCCTACTGATTATGCTTACTGAGTTGTTAGAGACGAGCTGGAGATAAGATAGACAGCCTTAGAGGTTTCCTCAGTGATTGAGGATTCCGGGAGAGGCTCGCTTCCATCTTCAGCCTTATCAATACTTAACATCAGGTATGATGAAGGTTAAGAGTCTCCCCGTCGTTCATAAAAAAAGGTTGAGGATTCAGGGAGACCCGCGTTTTTTCTTCAGTCATAATATTACTTAATTACAATACGATCAGGGGGCCTACCGCCATCTCTTAACGCAATATTGTTTAATGTCAGTTTGTATCGGCGCAATGTTGTTATATGTCATATCGTACCGCAAACCTCTTAAAACAAGCTTGTCTTTTGACGGAAGTTTTGTGGCGTCATCGCTCAATCATTCACTCAAACAAGATTTTTATCAATCAAACCTACTATGACGTCTTAGGTCAAATAAAGTCAAGTTTGCAATTTAAACAGTATTGAAACAAAAGGAAAACAAAACGTTCTTACGACATGACGGTTTCTAAAAGATGGCGGTAAGCCTGCAGGTATGTTGATGAATAAACGTTTCCCCAACGACCACACAAATATAATAAGCAATACAAATCCCTCGACGCGCACATGAAACTGTCACTTGTCCAAATTTTGAGAGATCTATTTCAAATTCAATATCATTTATGCAGTCTAGGCTGTTACAAGCACTTATGAACGTCAAAGAAGCTACGCCATTGGTTCACAAAACCTACGGCGGAAGACCTTGTAACGAGAAGAACCGGCAAAAAAACTCGTCAAGTTGTTATATCAAGTCGTCGTCCACTGTTTTTTTCTCCCTGTTTTATTTCATACAGAGTCGTCAAATTGAAAAGTAACCTTAACATATCAATTTCCAACACAAAAAGAAACCCTGTGCACTCGAGAAAAAGAACTAAGCATCAAAAACGTATTATCTAGAACACAAGATGGCGGTTGTTATCGAAATGCACATTAGCGACTTCTTGTAGTTTGTGCCACATAGTCGCGGCAGACGCTTGTAGGGAGTTTGGTCATTTCCATTTTGTTGGCTAAGGTAAATTTAAAATGTATACACAGCGATTTGATAACATGCAACTTTGCCATTACAGAATAGTGTCATTACCGACCTAGTTTCTTCTGTCCCGTAGGTATGTGTCGTATCATCAGAGGTCTCTTAGATATTGATGACCACGATCGTCAACCCACCTGCCATGGCATGAGTTATGGCAAACTTAAGTTAGTTAGGGGAGTCAGTAAGTGACTAAAGGTTTAAGTTTAGTACATCGAAATAAGTAAAAGAAAATTGGTCATCTTTTTAAATTTCGCACTTACAATAAAAGCCAAATTTCAAACTATCTAAACCACCATAAACTAGTAGGTAACAAGTAATTAATAGAGACAGGCGAATACTCATTTTGTAATTACTAACATAATTTCTCCTTTCCAAACAAATCTTTTTATTGTTTTAATTTTGTTTATAAATCTGAATCAAAGTTTAATTACTCACTTATTATCATATATGTATTGCATTGTATATATGATAATAAGTGAGTAATTAAATCTCAGGGGTGGATCAATCTCATCTTCAGTCTACAAAAGACGAAAAATTTTTAACAACCTAAATAAGAGCTAATTTGCCATACGCAGCTCTAAAAGAACAATTCTTTTACTAAATGAAGCTAACGCTATTACTATAACCACTGAAGACGGCAGCATAAAAGCACCTTATGACTATAAATATATAACCTAAAATGCAATGTTTAAATATTTTATAGAATCAGCGTCACTTGGCGGAATCCATATCTTAGTAGAAATCGAAAAATATGTAGCTTGATTCCGCAAGAAAACTTACATGCAAGATGATCCGCCCGCGCCTCCCGCAAATAAAGCCAGATGCAAAACAGTGACACACCTTGCACCTTCACTACCTAGTCAGCGAAGGTGCAAGGTGTGCCATTGTTCACTACTTAGTCGGTGAAGGTGCAAGGTGTGTCACTGTTTTGCATCTGCATTTATTTATACGTAGCTTAATTTCGCAAGAAAATGTATTTATTAAGTTTTCTTGCGGAATTAAGTTACGTATTTTTCGTTTTCTACAAAGCAATGTTTAAAGTTAGAGAGAGGATATTGCGTTAAATAAAAGCAAAAATACTTCTGCAGGATTCTTTTAAACTCTTTTCCTAGATCTTTGCGGGAAAGTTAACGTTAGCTGTTAGTTCCTAGTACCCCGTTAAAGAAGATGTGGTTAGCATTAAACTAAACATTTTATGGGCTCAGATAGTATTGGTTTTACGGTTTTATTACTGCGTTTAGCTAAGTTAACACAGTCATTGCTATGTCGGGTTAAACGGAATATCTATTGTTAGTCAATCATTTTATCGTTAACTGGTAAGGATAAACATATTTTTTTTCTAACTAAATTTATAGGTTAGTTTTAAGGTATTGCGTTCACAACTTTGACTTGGTTAAGTTTGACCATAATTATAAACTTTTATTTAACTGCGGACAGAACAGTTTAATTTTTTTTTATTTTAAGAAAAGATGCATTTAGACTTGCATACTACCTATTTCAGTAGTATTAGATAAACTTATTGACTTCTAAACAATGATAAAGTTATAAGTACTTACTCAATATAACAAAAAAAAGTGATACCTAGCTCTATACTATAATGATATGCCACCAATATTATGTTACTTACAAACTTGCCTATAAATGCTTTTTAAAAGAAAAAAAGATGTTTCAATCAATTTTTTTTGCTATTTCTTTGCTCCTTTATAAAATGCCATGACTTAAAGTGTCACCCCATAAATAAACTGAAACCGCGAAAATCCCTGAAAATTCTTTAATGTCTATCGGACAGCCGCCTCAGGCTGTGCTTTCAGATAAGGCTTTGGTTAGTACCGTAAACAGGAGGGATGATATTTCAACTTTAAAAATACGCATTTTCATTTATAACAACGGATCAAAGGCGAATACGTAGAGTTGTGCCTCTTATTGTCAAATATTACTACATTTATGTATTTTTATTAATAGAGTTTTTAATTCGCATTTAACTATATGGTCATCAGCCATTTTTAATGTCCCCACTGCTGGGGCACTGGCCTACCTTATGGATGGATAAGGAGAACAGACCATGACCCACCACGCGGGCTCAATGCGGATTGGTGGGTTTTAACAACTGCAATTGCAATCGGGACTAACGGCTTAACGTATTCCGAAGCACGGAGGAGCTCGGGATAGTACATTTTTGGTCACCCATCCCGTGACCGACCATTGCGAAAGTTGCTTGACCTCAACAATCGCAGGCCGAGCGCGTGAACCACTGCGCCACGGGCTCCTCTAATTTAACTATATGACTTAACTTATCGTGGCATATTTTTCTATTAGTAACTTTACAATATTGATTCGGCGTTACTGTTTTTTAAGCATGCTTAAAGTTGTTCGGTGGCTTCGCTATACTTACCTTAATAATATGGTGCAAATTATGCCAAAAAAGTAGTGAACAACAGAATATGCCAAAAACAATTAAGTACTTAAGTCAAAGTACTATTATGACAAAAAAAGCTTTACTCGTTATGCCAAACCAAAATAAATAAGGACAAAATAAAATAGACAAAAAAATATAACTGCCACTCTTTACTACTTATCTCGGATTTGAATCGAATATGTAGTCCGATTTTTTTCGTGAAGATCGAGCATTTTATTTTAGGGTATTAATTCAATTGAGCGTCTCTATTCTCAATCATAATGGACAAGATAAAGGTGACCACAGACGCGTAATGGCGAAAGATCCCAAAGGCTTGTGGTTACGACCTTTCGTTAACAAAATGTTATGAACAATCTCAATGCGTTTGAAATGTTAATTCATTTAACTTTATATAAACTTGATTATTTTGCATTTACGTAAGTAACAAAATTAAAATTTTAATCTTGTGTTTTATACACGTATTAGAACTTGCAAATTTAAAGAACAAAACCTAGACCTTGCTGTTAGTTTCCTAATAATTAAAAAAAAAATACAAATTCCTTAGTGGGAATCGAACCAATATAGTATCCCCTGCCAAAGTAGGCAAGGTTTATCAAATACCCAGACACCTGTCGCAAGATTCAGCCAGCAATTATCTTCAAGAGCACAGCACAGACGGCCTTGAGATAGTTATTTTTTAACAACTCATCCTATAACCAATGGTAGCGAAAGATGCCACGCGCTCTAACTACCCTGACCACATACAGATGTTACATAAAACATACTGTTCCATACATACAAGGTATGTCAATCATGGTCGTAAAGTATGTAACATATTGTTACATACTTTGACGACCGGTTTGACGTAGGGGTACCTACTAAGCCCGCCTTCTGCGCCAGAGGTCTCGGGTTTGAACCCCGGACAAGACAATTTTTTGTGTGCATGAACAAGTCTATTTGTCTCGGTCTGGGTGTTTAATAATTTATGATTTTGTATTTTTTGCATTTTTTAATGCTATTTTTATACTTATGAGTCTCGGTAGCTCAGCGGTTAGAGCATTGGACCGGATTTGGACCAAAGGTCGCGGGTTCGATTCCCGTCTGAGAATTCACTTGTGGCCGAGTTAATTTTTTCCAATATTTTTCTATTTAAAATTTACCATAAGTGTTTAATAATTGTTTATTATGTATGTATTTACAAAAAAAGTATAAAAGTATATCTGTTTTCTAGTATTCATAATACAATTCCTTCATGAAACTTAACGTGGTCTGGATAATTGGTGTGTTTGTATGCATTTATTTATTAAATTATAAAAATAATTGCCCTCAACCAAACCGCAGATAAAACGAAAAGTCGCATTACCCCTTCGGCTAAGTCTGCGACGGACGCTAATGTCGCCACAAGTAATTACGGACACTCTTTGAAATATGAACGCGACCAGACAGCTTTGTCTGTGCTTTTATGGCCGGCCTTAACGTCGGATTCTATTGTGGATTTAATATTATATTCACTGAATTTTGCGGAGAAAATACGTTTTTTACCTTTGTTAAAAAGATATTGGTAATTCGTATAAACTAACACATAAAAGTTAAAATATAGGAAAAGGAAAGAAAGAAAATCCTACTTAGTTTAACTCAAAAATGTTATGTTAGGTTTATAGATTCTGACGGGAAAACATACGTAAGCATTTGTGTTATTTTTGTTTTATTTTATGGTTAGATGTCACTAATTTTCACCGTTCCAGAGTAGAGCGACGATTTAGTTATAGATTTTAATAATACCGTATTTTTCAATTTCCTTTTTAAGAAAGCAAAAATACATTTTTGAATGTTTGTTGAATAGCGTAGTTTATAATTTTACAATTTTTTGTTCATCATAACTTTTGTTTTATTTGATATTTTTAAATCTGCTAATTCTGTTACCCGTTCTTTAGCCGGGTCGGCGAAACAGTCTTGACAACCACAACCTAACCAAAAAGTCATTTGTAAATACAAACCTTTAATCATCAAAGCTTTGTACGAGATCGTACCCACGATCACAGATCAGAATGTGTCCTCTGCTTTTAAAATTGTATTTTAATCACTTAAACTCCACAAAATGTAGTATCTGCCTTCATATCGTCCTCATAAACCTACCACTTAAAATAATGGAACCTTCGATATTTTTCAGCAGTCGAGTGGCGGGCTGAAACTTTTCAGACTAATTCAGCAATGGAATACGTTATAGGCTAAAGTAATTACTTTGGAACCTCAAATAATATTGGTGAGTGAGCATAGCGATTCATTTTTTATCTAGGAATAAAATTGATTGTTTGGGACAGTAATATTTTTAGAGGTGAAGATAAAAAATAGACATGGACGAAGCTGTTAAGAAAAAATTACTTGTCTAGAGGGTTATCTTTTAACGTAATAAAAAAAAACAAAATCTATAACCATATACCTAACTATATGAAAAAACATAGAAACAATTGAACAATTCATAAAACAATTAAAAATATTCCTGATTAATCAACTTAAAAGATTTTTCAGTATCGTTCTAGCTTTTATAATTACGGTTCGGTATCAAACAGTCAGTCAAGAAAGTTGCATCTCACATGGGAATAAAATAAATGTGTTGACTCGGAAGTTAGTTATTGTAACTGAAAATATTGTTAAAATCCGTTCAGTAGTATTTATTGGTGTGAAAAAACACCTGAATCTCAACAAAATCCGTTCTTAACAAGCAATCAGTTCATCGATTTTTTTGTTTCATCTCATAAATTATTCAGAAAAAAGACGTGTGTACGAAAACCGTCGCCGTCTCATAGCGCAGTATTGTTTTAATCTTACCATGTTATTTCGAACTACGAATCTCTTACAGTATGCTTATTCTTTGACCGATATTTTGTGACGACGTCGCTAAATCATCGCCTCCAAAGTGTGAAGTGTGTCAAAATGTGACTTCAATAAAAACAAAACGGAAACAAAACGTTCTAATGACATGATGGTTTCAAAAAGATGATGGTAGGCCCGCAGTGACGAAGAACGAGACGATCAATCGATCTCAAGGCGGGTAGGTAATCAATGTACCCATATACCGAGGGTAACCTCTAGATCAGTGATTCCCAAAGTTGTCTGGGCTACGACCCATCTAATACAAGTTTCCAAACGCGGGACCCACCTCTAGGCTGTCTTAGGGAAAAGGTGGCGTAAAATTGGTAATTCTCAGATACCTTAGTCTAGGGCCTAGTCTGTAGAGCCTCCGAGACTACTAAATTTGTTATTGGAATGTTAAAGAAACGGAAATTCTCTCTCGGTTGGTGTATCTTCTACAGGTACTATGGGTCGCGAGCGAATATTGAGTGGGCAATATTCGCTCGCGACCATTAGTTTGAGAAACCCTGCTCTAGACGCACAGGACAC
Source organism: Chrysoteuchia culmella (assembly GCA_910589605.1). Taxonomy (NCBI): domain Eukaryota; kingdom Metazoa; phylum Arthropoda; class Insecta; order Lepidoptera; family Crambidae; genus Chrysoteuchia; species Chrysoteuchia culmella. The sequence continues at coordinate 4,412,541 of OU342654.1, read as the reverse complement.
GGGACAAGGGACACGTTCTGTCCCTCGAGACATGTCCCGATTTGTAATTTCCCGCGAAGGGCCTACCCTAATTGGCTGAGGACGCTTAATACCGATTGAGTTGGAAACTATTCCATAAGTTTGTCAACTATCGGGATGTGGTCGATTAGACCGTTTTGTATTAGCTAAGCTGATTGTTCGGATAGTTAATCGTTATTAGCATAATCTAGGTTCAGGTTTTAATTAACAAATCGGTAAGAACTTTAAATCCGCACGATTTATGTTTTTGATTATTTCAAGCTCAGCGAAAATTTCGCCAGATTTGATTTCTTAACAATCCTAATTAATATAGCTATTAACAATAATGCTGCGAATTTATTTCGTTCAGTATAATCTGCCTGTATCAGTTTTACCATCGAATAAGAAGTTCTAGATAGCTCATTTTTTTATGAACGACGGGAGACTCATACCTGATGTTAAGTTTGATAAGGCTGAAGATGGAAGCGAGCCCCTCCCGGAAGCCTCCATCACTGGGGAACTAGCTACCTTATCTCTAAATACCGGAATACAACAATGCACACACATGGAAACATTGTTGTTATATCGTCAGACTTAGGTGGTGTAACTACAAATTACGAAAAAGTGAAAGGATGACTTCTAACTTGATCGCCAAAGGATCTTAAAGTTTGAAACCTTCTGATGTTTAATCCAGTCTAACTCCTATCTCTGTGTCAAGTTTCATCTAAATTCGTTCATTAGTTTTGGCGTGAAAGAGAAACAAACAAACTGACATAATTTCGCATTTATAATATTAGTAGGATTATCTTCCAAGTAAAGCTTACTTATCCAGAACTTCTGAAACTGAGAAGAAACATCTGAGCATCTCGTTTTAAAATCAGCCACAGAGTCGAAGATAATTTCATACTACCCCGGCGTCGATCATCCAAGATTTTATTAAAAAGTAAATATATCGCTAGCTCGCTTAGTGATACGAATTTTTTCTGCCTTCTCTTTTGCTCTTTACACCCTTGGCCGTTTGGCACGTTCTTTTCGATTGGAACTTACACACGGAAGGAGTAAAAAATTAGAAAAACTGGATTTTGATGCGTTTAGAAATGGAAGCATATCCCGTTTCGATAAGATTTTACTGTTCATATTGCAATTATTTCTCGATTGCTTTTTTGTAAACAAAAAAAATCCTAAATTAGTCTTTTTAAGTATATTTTGTATTAAAACTATCTTTGAACTAGCCCATGAAATTGGAGTGTGCAAGTGTTTATTATAGCTGGAAAGATTCAAATAAAGAAACTATCCTAATGGTAATTTACAGCTAAGTATGACAAATAACCTACGCGATAGCTAAGTGTCTAGAATTTGGTTTTTAGAAATTAATTAAGAAGAGTTGCTTCATTATCGGTATTCTACAGCTGTACTTCGGAGTGTGTGCTATTGAGCTGCATGAGCTCATACCGACAGCTCCTTTTTACCACCGGGATTCCAGACGTATCACCCCTACCTGGTTGATATACCTCGTCTGCGTACAAAGCGCTTTGCCTCATCTTCATGTGCACAGCCAGGGAGTGGAATTCCCTGCCTGTGTCTGTATTCCCGGGTACCTACAACCCTGGTATATTTAAGCTCGAGTGAATAGACTTTTTCTAGGCAAGCTCGCTCCATCTTAGGCCTCTTCGTAATCTAACGATTCAGAATTATGACAAGAGTAAGCTTATATGTAAAAAAAACTATCTTAACTATCGCAAATATTACGCTCTACGCCCACAGTAGAACAATGTCTTCATATATTACTTTACAGATAAATAACCATAAATAATATCCAACTCATTGTTCCTATTGATTCAATAAAGGAGCTGATTAATATGCACCGGTCTCTGAAGAAACGTTGATCAAAGACTCCCGTAATTTCAGGGCTGAAATTATTTCAGTTATTGAGGTTCCTTCATTATGATCGAACAATAGAATTATGACTGACACTGTTTGATGTATAGAAGACGATAAGCCTGGAATTATCCAAAGTCTAACTTTCCTAACTAATATTATAAATGCGAAATTGTTTGTTTGTCCTTCTTTCACGCCATAACTATGCAACAAATCGTCTTGATTTTTGGCAAAGAATTAATTCAAAGGACTAAGAGTAACATCGGCTACTTTTTATTCCGATATTCCCATGGGAACGGGAACCACGCGGGTGAAACCGCAGGCGGAAGCTAGTTCCCAATAAATAATTGCATACAAACACACCAATTATCTAGCCCACGTAAAGTTTCATCAAGAACTTGTGTTATGGATACTAGATAACGGTTAAACATACTTACCTATATACTTTTTTTGTAAATACATAAATAATATACATATTAAACACCCAGACCAAGACAAATAGACATGTTCATGCACACAAATATTTGTCTTGTCCGGAGATCGAACCCGGGACCTACGCCAAACAGGTCGTCAAGTCAATAAATGCTTCTGGGAGTGTAATTTCTACGCTGTAATAAAAAATGTGGAATGGAGGATTCCGGGAGAGGCGCACTTCCGTCTTCAGCCTTATCTACTTATTTTTTTTTATTTATGAATGGGTTCGCTCTTGATCCTAGTCTACCCCAGGGGACTAAAGACAGGATCTACGACGAATAAAATCTTTATTTGTTTATTCTCCACAAAGTAGGACCTATGGTACATCAGGGCTCGTATTCACTATGACCACTTACCGATTACTTGCTCAAACCACGCCAAAAACGTATTTGGTTTCGACATTTAAAAAAAAATCTAGGTATACACTTACAAATTTTAAAGTTAGTTTACTTGTTTAATAACTATACAATTTGTGACTGTCATGTACTTGTACAATAACTCTATAATTTTAGTATCATGGAGAAAACGTATTTTGAAAATGTTGAAACCAATCACGAGATTCGTGTGGTTTAACCAAGGAATCGCTAAGTGCTCATAGTGAATAAGGGCCCAGTTATGATGAAGGCTGAGCGTCTCCCCGATAAAAAAAAGAATGGCAACTACATGAGCAAATAGTTATAGGAATAAATATTTTGATCAGCTAAATATCAATTTGGTCAGCAACTCTCTTTGGCTTACCTAGTACTTGCTGACTAGATAGGTTTTCTTGCTGAACAATCAATTACTTATTTTTTAGGTTAGGTTAGAGTTTTTTTGCTGATCGATTAAATAATACCCAATAATTATTACTTATTTAGTGAAATGAAAGAAAAAATCAAGTTTATATAGCATCATGCGCAAGCGGTGCGCGTCCCTGGTGCGCCGGGTCCGGGCCAGCGCCAATAGCGTCCTAAACATGGTCGCGAGCAGGCTAGACTGCCGGTACATCAACCATTGCTGTATGGTCCATGTACATGTAAATGTTTAGTGCTGTGGTGTTCCTGTTAATTGTAATTTGTCATACTAACATTAGGTCTATAAGTATCATTGTTACTAACCATCTGAGCCCAAGAAGCTCGAAATAAATGATTTTATTATTATTATTATACTATTCTTTGAGTTAATTAAGTTTACAAGTAACTTCAAAATTTGAAAATAAAGTTCAAAGGATTAAAATGTTAACATTAGTTTCGTAGAAATACTTTATTTTGGGAAGTAGTTACAATAACATTAACCGAGTCAACCAAATTGTTATATGTATGCTTACAGCTTGTTATCACACCTCAGAGACTGCTGCTTGGCAACTGAAATTTGAAGTCGTACCTGTAACAGGAAAGAAATAATAAATTGTAAGTTAAACAAATTTACTGTTAACAAATAGTTAATAAATTACTTTACATTATAATTTGTCAAAATTCTGACTTACATAGATTTTTGGAATCGATTTATAAACCTGTAGTTTTTGTAATCCTTTTAAAACCAAATTCACTCACAGTTGAATAGATAAATGTGGCTTAAATCAACTTTATAGAAATGACTGAAATACGTGTAAAGTAACATTTAAATGTTTTTTTATTAGTTATTGAAAATGGGTCGAAAATCAGTACGCTAGTAATTATATTACACATCGTAATACTATTAAAAGGAAACGAAATTACTTTTATCTTCTTTAACAATCCTCATAAGTAATGGCTAGCTTCCGGGAGTTTGCCGACAAAAACCAGTCTAATAGAAACATTTAATCCTTTGAAATGTCCCTGTACTTTGTCGTGGCCCCTAATTGCACCAGCAAAAACTACCTCAAAGTCTAGATTGAAATGTGCATCATCTGGGAAAATCACCTTGCATTCCCAACTCTAATGTCTTCAACATAAAACTCATTTCAACATTTCTTTTACTGAAGATGGTTCTTAATGCAGATCTCCTAGGAGCAATTAAACTGGGAAAGGTCATATTCCGTAATGATATTAAAAAAGTATTGTTTTGTAGAACAGTGAGGCAGTAAAATAAATTGCTGTACAGTAGCGAGACGAGGGCATAAATAACGCAAATGATTTTATTGTCAGTGGCTGAAAAGTTGATGTCATAAAGTTTAATGGCCGTTGAAATGTATTCTATGGCAGGGAAAGGGCTATAAACGGCGCAGAACCCCTGCCATGTTTTGCAGGAATCTTGCCCAAGTAAAGTCTTGGGCAAGATAAGGCAATTGATGGCGACTTCCGACAGATAGGAGGTACTGATACTGATACTGTTACTTCTTTCACATCCGGATTGCAATGACTGTGGTTCACGCAAGTTTTGTGGTACAACTTTACTTTCTCAATTTCGAGAGGATTAGGTGTTGTTTATTTAATTTGTCACTTCCACACCAACACAGTACAACAGTATTTTTCTAGAAATTTATATACAAGAAATTAGAAAAGAGTTTATTTACGTACATTTTATGTTTTGGCGCGCACTGTTCATTGAAATAAAACAACTTTTACGGATATCAAACGCGCTATATTTCCACGAACTAAGTTGTAATTGTCCGTATTTTAAGGTTTTTTTAGGGGGTTTTTGATGGGTCATCCCGTGACCACGGCAGCTGTAAAGGTGCCGAAACGTCGGGAAAATCAAAAACCCCTAAAAAAACCTAAATATAGCGCGTTTGATATCCGTAAAAGTTGTTTTATTTCAAAGAGCTTATTTTATAAAGTTCCTAGTTACGGAAAATAAAGACCTTGGATGATACAAAATTAATAAACATGACATCATTATACGGCTTTTGCAATTTATCAGATGATTTAACTGCGTTATAGAGTGAAAATAATAATAATATTATCAGTTTTAAATGTAAATGCAATGCTTTGAATAATTTCATACGGTGAAACATTTTGGTAATATTTATTGAAATTAAAATTTTACACATCGGTATTCAGTCGTATTGAATGCTGTGAATGGGTCTACCCTTTTTGGCAGAACTTTTTAAGTCTTAATTTTATTCTGCATAACAACGGTTGGCATAAATATCATTTCGCAGAAAGTTGTTTGGCATACAAAAAATGCCAAATGAAATACTGCCATCTTAACAGTATGCCATTGTAAATTCGGACATATAAAGATTCTGCCAATCAATAAATATGCTAAATAATTTTTATGCTCAAAGAATATTTGTTTAAGAAAGATTATGCCAAGTGTGTTATACCAAATAAGTTTCGGAGCATCGAAATTCTGCCAGATAGAGGGTACCCGTTGTGAATATTTACTTTAAATGTTTATAATTAATAACACTCTTTAAAATGAAAACACATTACTTAAAACACTGTTAACTATAATTGTGATTTAAAATTTTATTTTCAGTTACGTATCCTGTTTGAGCTTAGAGGCTAGTTTTTTCGCGAGTAAAAAAAATATTGTAATTGAACCATAATTGGATGCATTTAAATTTTGTAACCTTCAAAGAGGTCCGATTCATTTCACGCTGTGCTTAGCACATTACAAGGGACTGTAACGAGATTACAGGCCTTGTTTAATTAGGACCGGCCCACAAATAAAGACCGGACGAGCCGAATTAATCAAGAAAGCAGAGATGTTTATGTATACGGTAATAAATATAAATCTGTATGACACAGATGTCATAACAGTGTTAATATCGTCATTAATATGACACCCAATAAAAATACGAAACGAGTTTTGGAGTCAGAGTTGATTGTAACTTCTCTCTGCTGCGCTAGTGATGGGGTTAAAGAGAGTGATTCGAATGACGTCAATGTTCCTGAATATTTTTGATGTTTTTGTAATATGTAAAAAGCTCTTTGGATTGGCCTAACAAAATATTGAAGAAGTTAATTAAACAACGATCTAGAAAATTTTAAACTTAATTATTGTATAAATTAAAGATCATTACAAAAATTACATAAGCGACATAATATATCACCGGCACTATCAGAACTTTCATTCTTATTGTGAAGTGCATATCTAGGTTTTCCTATAATAATAGAGTTTAGCAAAATTGGGGCAAAATCGACGCCGGCTATCTTCCCCGAAATCACGTTATGATCGACTTAATCAAAAGCTTATTTACAATCAAAATAAGCGGCATCGATCTTTATTCCATTGTCAACCATCTTGGCTGTAACCACAGAATCTGTAACTCAGATAGATAACACAACTAATAATGTTACTCAGTATGCTGGCACAAATATTGCTTTTGATAACTCATTCTTTTCTCTCACTTGTACAAGCGCATCACTAGCCCGCAACCGAAATAATCCTAAGATTACCGTAATTTATGGGAATAGCGTTTTAGTTCCACTGCGCTACTCCATCACAATTACACCAGTAGTTTAAAGGATCTGTTGGGTCTTCTGACAATGATTGTGTTTATTTTGAGGGGAGCTATTGAGATAACGTTTGATGATTCTGTTTGTACCATAATTGTCTGATCACTGAAATGGTAATATTTTCATCAACTTGGGTAAGTACATTATTTTAAAAAGAACTCTATCAGCAGTTGGTTTGCTTTGATTATTTTGGATAAATTATTCGCTTATTTGAGATGATTATTTAAGAAAATTGTGATTTTAAGTGATAGTTAAAATTTTTATAATAGGGGATAATCGAAATCGCCTGTGTGCTTAGTGCGAGTTTTTTTCACTCACGGTCGATCATGAGCGCGTTAGGTTTTTGTATAGCGTTTGTATAGTCCGTGACGTAATCCGCTAGATGGCGTGCCGCTAATTTCATACAATAATCTACACGTTCACTATCGACCGCGAGTAGAAAATACTCGCACTAAGCACTCTGATGATGATGATTAAAAATATATTTTTGTAATGACTATCGAAATAATGAAGGTTTTTATTTTAACATACATACATATAACATGTTCCATTGTAAATGTTGTTGTTTCTGTTAAAGCTGATTAGTTTCTTGCGGCCGTTCTTATTATCAGTTAAAAGATGTCCTTAATGGCTGGTAGGAAAAAAAAAAATTTGGACTATTCCAAAGTACTTATCTATAAGTCTATTTGAATAAAAATCTTTGACTTTGAAAAAGAACGTAATTATTCAGTGATGAATTTAACAATTGAAGTGGTTCAGGTTTTTCTTTAAAAAAACCCTTTTTGATCAGAAAGTAGAAAGTCTAACTTGCAGAGCGTCTTTAAAGAAATAAAAATCTAAGTAAAATTTATAATCTGAAGTAGAACAAAACTAACATATCGCAGCAGCTAAGAGGTCAACAGTTTGAAACGAACAACAAATAATATAATTCGAAAATCAATGTTCGTATGGTAATGAATTGATGGAAATACTAGCAGGCGATAAATAGCTAGGTCAGGTCGAGACAGCTGCGTTTCTTGCGAGCCAAATGTCTATTATCAGGGATTGTGATGTTGACACAAACGCTGCCTTCCGTGCGGCGTGAAACGCCCACGGGATATCTAATGGATTTATCTATACTATTAGTTGCCAAGTGGTTGAAATCCGACCATTTAAAATGTAGACTTCACTGTGATGAAGGTTTTCCATTCCACAACATTATTTAATTCAGACATTTCTATCTGCCTATCTAGACCATAAAAAGTCATAAATTCAAGCTTGAAATGTTTGTGTTGATGCTTCAGTGCCAAATGAATGAAGTAACCAAAGGATTTATGATTTTTTTATGCTATTTTTGTACTTATGATAAATTTTAAATAGAAAAATATTGGAAAAAATCAACACGGCAACAAGTGAATTCTCAGACGGGACTCGAACCCACGATCTTTGAAAAGAGCATTGAACCGGATTCCACCATCTGAGAATTCACGTGTGGCCGAGTTGATTTATTTCAATATTTGTCTATTTAAATTTTATCATAACCAAAGGATCAGCACCATCAGACAGACTAAAAAAAAACTGCAATTGAGTGTGGACATAACCTCTAAAATGTTTAATTCATAGTCGATTGAAGAAATTTGACAGCAATTACATAAAGTCAAAGTCAAAGTCAAAGTCAAATTATTTTTATTCAAATAGACATAAGTATAGATAAGTGCTTTCGAATCGTCAATTTTTTTCCCTACCAGCCATTCAGGACGATCCATAACGAACACGTAAGCAATTTAAATTGCATTGCAGTTTTAGGTAATCAGAGAACATCTCCTGCACACGTCTTTTTTATTTACATTCAAAATTAACTCGTGTCATTATCTTATTTCAATCTAATATCTATATCATTCTATCATTAACACTCAAGTAAATTTCAAATCAGCATAAACTAGAATATCAATTGCAGAATCGAATTGTAATGGAAGTTTACTTGAACAAGGAAGTGTTGTAACTAGTGGAGCAATAGTATTATCGACTGTGGTAAGGTCCTAATCTAATTACTGGCTTGCGGGTTGTGTCTCCAGATCGCTTCGAGGAGGGACGAATAATTCAGAAGATGCTCACTGATAGGTAGGGATGGCTACAAAAAGTGCGAGGTGATTTATTGAGGGAGAAACTCTCAAACAATGGGAGTAGACAAATTATGCTTCTATTGTATTATGATTTCAAACTGTAATGGTTGTTTAAAAATCTTAATCGCGTTTGCACAGTGGGTAGTGACAATGCGAACTAGGCCAGGAGTCGTGGGTACGATCCCCACTAGGAATATTTGTGTATGTTATATCTAAGTGTTAAAATAAATAAAAATCAGATTAGTTTATGTGATGTTGAGAGCTTATTTATATTTTCTAGAAGAAAGCTATTTTAATTATATACTCTAATTATTCTATAACTTTTCTGTAGAGTATTTATATTCCTGATAACAGTCCAGTTCTTATTACGAAAAACGTGACAAAATTTTGATGATCAAAGCTTTAATTTCTCACAGAAATCATTTTGATTTTGATTTTGGTTGATTTCCAATAAAACACAAATATTGTTCTAGTATATTGAGCCGTTACTTCGTTCGTTGGTAAAAACTTTTGCCCTGAGAATGACAATTCAGTAGATTTTCTTTAAAAGCGCAGCCCTGAAAGTATTTCCATCGAAGGCTTTATAGCAGGAGTAACAGCCTGGAATAGATCCTATCTGTCGGTGTCGCTGCCCGATAGACCTAAAGGGCTTGTTGTGATTTCCTCTATTTTGCTGTGGGATTTTTTTGAACTGTGTCAATACGGGTGACTCATGGTTTAAATCTATTAGGATCACTAAAGCTGCTTAAAAATTACTTTTAAGATTGAGTTTTTCTAGTGTACAGTCGAGAGCATATTATAATATTTATAAAATATTGACCTTGAGCATATCAACTTCGTGTACGCAGTGCGAACGTTTTTTACCGACTTCAACAAAAAGGAGGGAGGTACCAATTCAACGCGTTTTTTTTTTTTTTTTTTTTTTTTTTTTGTCTGATGTATGTATACCGATTACTCCGGTGTTGGTGATCCGATTTTAATAATTGTTTTTTTGTTCGATCGGGTACACTGTCAATTTGGTCCCATATAATTTTTACGAAGATCTGGCTAGTAGTTTTTTCATAATCTTGAAAAATATCAATCACCTTTTGGCAAGTAGTCGTTTACCTAGATGACATTGTAGTGTATAGGCTGATTTTTAGTGTAAGTAACGGCACATGATGTAACTAAAAAATCTGAAATAAAAAAATATTATAAAAAAAATCAAACCGACTTCAAAAAGTAAAAAATAAAACTTTTGGAGTCGGTGCTAGCTAGCTAAGGCCAAAAAAATATATAGTTAATAGAAGTGCAATGTAGAATGCCCTGGCTGGCACCGACTCCAAAAGTTTTATTTTTTACTTTTTGAAGTCGGTTTGATTTTTTTTATAAAATGTTTTTTGTAGTTCTACCGAATGCTTAAAACTGCCACCATGTTAATTCATCGTTGATAGGTTTTCTCAGTTGATTGTCGTTAAATGATATGAAAAATAACTTAATGTTTTTACGCAGAAAGTTCATAATCGATCAACACATAAAGTATGTCATTCTTTTTGTCAATTAATTCCAGCAGATTTTGGCAGCCGAACTGCGAGTGGCAATTATCTTTATATTAGCAGCAGCCAGAAATGTCCCGCGGCAAGCTCCATCTCACACTCGTTATGTGTAACAATTTGCGCAATATCCGGGAGCGGCATTTTAATTACTCGCCGATTCCACCATGATGAGTGTTCCGAGGAGTAATGCGTTTTGCTTTAGCGCCCCGCGCCATCTTTCCCGTCCCTCCCCACTCCCGACGCTCTGCACTTAATTGCTGTGAAAAGCGCCACTTGATAATAAGCAGCGACGGACAAAAGACGTGGTTTCCACTCGATTATGACGGCAGCTGGCTGGCGCAAGTCATAAGAAGTGCTTAGAGATAATTTTAAAGTTCCATTTGCTAATTAGAAAGAAGTCTGTAATGTTATGTTACTTAATGTAATTGTACAGTTGTTTTATCCCATGGCTGCTCTACGCCCTTGGAACTACGCGTTAATTTATAAATTCACTTTGCTTTCTGACATAAAATAATTTAACAAAATTAAAGTGTATTTATTAGTAATATAGTAAATTACATATTGCGACAGGGTTGACAACCTATACATAATCAAATTATGCTTAAAATCATTAATAATTATCCGAGAATACCCACTGTCTTATTTAATTACATAAGCCTTTATTCCTTTGTACAGTTATCCCAAATCATCCCATATTGTATTACTTGTACTCCACACCACTGGCTTACGTCGCTCCTCATTGTAAAGTGATGTTGGCGGAGGCAAGGATTTAATTATTAAATTATTTACTTTATAATTGAGCCTCCAAAATGGCACCCGCCATTACATCCACCTCAAGACAACGGAACCTGACGTTAAACAGCTTCAAAAGACAGTTAATCCTAGTCAACAGCTCCCATAATTTTGAATCATCTATCTTTACTAATATAATTCAGTTAAATTTGTTTGTTTGTTCGAACGCGTTCATCTCTGGAACTGCCGCCATTTGGATTGCAAAGATCTTTGTTATGGAGAATGTTAGGTACTTAAAATTTTAGTGTACTTAAGTTTCTATGGGAAGTTGTGAGCGGCCTTCATGGTGATAAGTGAATTGTGGACATATTGTGTTAAATTTGATACTGAGATTTAATGGATTTCACTTAGCGTAAGTATGAAGTTTATATTAAACAAGGAGATTATGAAAATCTTTAAATATTTATACCTTATTTCATCCGCAATTCAAAGGATTTACTTTCCATTCAGTTATATTGGCTTCATTTCTTGAAAATGTCTCTGTCACAAAACTTATTTTTACGCTACACAAAGAAGAAATCACCTGTGAAATTTAATCTAATTCGGCAATTTATTTTATCAAAATCGAAATCGAAATCAAAGAAATCCAGTATGCAATCTATTTCGGTGAAAAATAAGATCGTTACGACCCCCTCGAGTCAAATTCCTCTTGACTACAATCTTTCATTGCTTAAATAAAAATCTTTCAAGATGCAGGGGGGACTATTCGGGACAGGAGGATCCCTTTCTGCCGTCACGTCCCCCACAGTACGTAAAACAATTTGAAATCGTATGTCCCAGGCGTGACGTCATAGACGTTGATTCACGGACTCCGGACGAGATATGACGTTGTGAGTGCGATGCGAACGACAGTAACACCCCACATTTATCACATGATCGTGCTTAGTTTTCAGATTGGTGTCTCTACCATGTGGTTTGACCAAGGATGATTGTGAATTCGTCCACTAGTATTATGTCCTCTAAATTATATTATACAAAAGAAGTTAAATGGCATTCTTACCTATCACTTAGATACTTAAACGATCGGAAATTTTGCAATGGTCGATACTCCTCGAGCTCCTCCATGCTTTGGAAAGCCCGTTAATCCATTGACCGGTTGAGCCCTTGGTGCATTTTCACTTTTTTAACACCCACCAATCGGCACTGGGCTTCTCCTTATCCTACTAATATTATAAATGTGAAAGTTTGTGAGGATGTTTGGATGGATGGATGGATGTTTGTTACACACAAAACACTGAGCGGGTTTGGATGAAAATTGGCACATGGATGGTAGATCTTATCAACGTAGCTTAGATTAAAACATTGAATACTTTTCAACCCGACATTCCCACGGGAACGGTAACTTTGCGGGTGAAACTGCGGGCACCCGCTATTCCGTCTGTAAAAAAGACTCCAGCAGTGACATTAAAATATTTAGGGTAAAGTGTCTTACCCCCATATTCTAAGTCGTTTCTCCAAAACTTTTTACACTCCACTCAACCTCGTCTTGGGTAAATATGGCAGTGTGCGCTAGGCCTAACACGGAGTGGCTACGTACTCTTTGGCTCCTCCAGGTGTTTACGGAGTTATGACTTAGAATACCGATTTCGAGGAGTATTTTGAAGAGGTTTTCAATGAGGTTTCGTTAAGTCGAGGACGAGTAAGTTTTAGAGGAACGACTTAGAATATGGGTGTTAATCACTGAGGTATTGAAATATTTAATACTAGTGATGAATGCTATAAAATTTACTTTAAAAAGACCAAATAAGGTAGACTTTAGCAGATATACTTAACAGTCTCATAATTTTTTTTTCCAGCGCAAACGACAGATTATGTCTGGCACCAGGAAGTGACCCATTGGCTTCCAGGCCACGTACGCCGATTAACATCAATATTGGATATCGCGATCCACTCGGGAGCAGCCACGGTGTACACGTGAGCTATGGGAATGCCACATATATTTATGAATACTTGGTATTACACAAAATATGATTCAGATCGAGTTGTGATTCGGCTGCAGACATTTGAAACGGAGGGGAAGATGTGATTGGTCTTGAGATTTTGACAATTTGGAAAATTAAAATATCTTGTATTACTTACCTACTAACTTCTGGAATAAGAACTTGCTACAAATCTTATCTTAGAACTACTATACTACTACAATAACTTTTGATAGCTGTATTAAAGAATGATTGACATAGGTTATAGGTACTGTTTTTTTTTTAAGTTATGAACAATTTTATAATTACCTCTGTAGTGTTTTATCTATTAACATTATATACCTACGTACCTATTAGGTAGTCTTTAATACTATTTTCTCTACCAACCCGTCTGGCCAGCGTGGTAGCAGTAGGCTAATAGCCTCCTATGAACGCCACAATAGGCGTGAGCTAGGAGAGGCTTATGTCCAGCAGTGGACGTCCACAGGCTGATGATAGAAATACTATTTTTGGCAATTGCGTTCAACAGTGATAATAAAAGGGTTAAGTAGAATGCTGCTTGAGGTGAATCGTTGAGATTTTATTCAATGCCATGACGCATATCCATCTAAATCAGCAGCATTAGCTGGGTTGTGTCGGCTTAGAATAGCACTAACCCCTCTCATCCCGTGAGTATCGTAAAAGGCGACTAAGGGACTCAGCCTTCAGGAGATGGGCAGCAGCGTCTCCTACATACTTGGCCATACTGCGATCGCCAACCCGCCTGCCAAGCGTGGCGATTATGGAAAACCCCCCCTTTTGGGAGAGGCCTATACCGCGCAGTGGGTGTTATATAGCTGAGACGACGACGACGATATCCATCTAAATAAGTATCAGAGATTACGTATGTCTACAATACCTACAGAAAGGCTGAATGAATGAATTTAAAGCTTTTATGAATGGAAATATCGATGAATCACTTATGGTAAAAGTAAATTATGAACCGATGCAGAGCAATTGCTGGCTAAGCTCACCGCAAATTGATCTGACCTGTTAAACCAATGTGTGAATATTGAAATTGGAAAGGAATTTTGATTAATTGGAGCTGATTTAAACCGACCAATAGACTATTAAGAGAAAAAAGAGGTATTATGTTTTGATTTACTCGAAGCTTTATAGTTAAATAGCGGTCGCCCGAGTGGTTCCCGTTCCTGTAAGAATATCGAGATAAAAAGTATTATATGTTTTAAATTTAACAAATTCCGTTCCGAAGTTTTTGCGTGAAAGAGTAACAAACGTCAAAGTCAAACATCCTCACAAACTTTCGCATTTTCTTATAATATTAGTTGGATCAATTTCTAACATCATCTACTGTCGCTTAGAGTTGACATGGACCCCTTCGGATACAACAATACTAGATAGGGGGACATCAATTAATGATGTCTTAAATTTACCTTATTACAACTACTTGTGCTTATATGAACCTAGTTTATTTTAAAGAAGTAAAAACTTCTTTAAAAATAGACATAAGTGTATCTTTACTAGTTGTCGAAGGTTTTTATATACCTACAATATTGAAAAGAAGCGTTAAATTGCAAAATAAAAGAAGTAAAGCGCATTAACAAAAAACGTTTAGATGATTCTCAAGAACCGAACAAAGCGGCGTTTAATTGAACAAACTTTATTATTTTTAACATAGACTAAGAACATAGAATGTTCGATTGATATCAGCATCTGGGTTTGGATATCTTTTAATATTGTTTCCACTAAAATTTATCTTTTCAAACCACACAACAATGCAAAGCAAAAAAAAATATTATACTCAATCTATACGTTGAGCTTTGCACATAAACGCTACAGGCAAGGGGAGCCACCACACTTGTGTTCGTCAGAAGAATGAAACTTATAGACGCAATTTGTCACACGATACTCATATACTTGCATTTGTCGAAGAACCGACAATCACAGTAAATGAGTTATCAAGTGAGGAAACTTGGGGACCATTGTGAGACAGCACAAATTAAACACAGATTTAGAAATCGTAGTGACTTCGGAAAGAGTTGGAAGATTGAAACCAATGAGTTTGAGAGTAGTTTGGAATTCAGAACAGTGTAAAGTAAAGTTTTGTTAGTAACACATTTGATTGGGATTTAACTTTAATATGTATAGCCGACAGAAGATGAAACTTTACAGTTGCACTAACTAAATCTTAAAACAATTACGCACGCGATAAAGCTGTGCTTAATATTAACAAGTACAATTCATAGGGATGTTATCATTACAAATAAATATCATACAAAAGTTTGAAAGAAATCCATTAAAAAATATTATCCATTTAAATTAAAACTATTAATTTAACTTTAATGTAGTTCATCAATTATAATGACCGATGAACCAACTTCCTGAACAGAACGACCATATTATTGCACAATTAATAAACATAGCTATGCGTTAATAGATGCACTTTGAACGAATAGGGAGCCAGTGGCTGGATTTACGGCGATTGTTCCCGTTCCGAATTACGTCCCGGGAGCTTATCGGGACAATTTGTCAGCGCTGCCACCATTTGAATATTTTTATTACGCTATATTTCGATAAGAACAAATAATAAATTGATAGAGATAGCGATGGGAGTTATAATTTCCTTTTTGGTTGGTGTTAGAATAGCATGGGGTATTTGATTTTGTAAATATGCAGCCCTGAAAACATTGAGGAGTCAAGATTTTGATATGAGAGACGACAATGAACCTCATTTAACCCCATATAATATAAGTTATCTCGAAAATGTTTTGCCCGTAGAAACAGGGGTAAAAATAGAATTGATATGGATAAAGAACGTGTTTTAATGTTTATTCGAATACCAGAAGAAATTCGCATAGGACGCATAGGCCTCCTAAATTGTAGATAAAAAGGAACCAATAGCAAAACTCTTTCAAGTACCTACCATAACACAATTTCGGCAAATATCCATAAAGATGAACATCTTGTTTTCAAATGTATTACTATTTGTGACAGCTTTGCTTAAAGAGAGCATATCCCTTAATCCTCCTTAATTCCTCCTATTCATGTCCCTCGTATTCTGGGATAAGATACCCGACCCATAGAAGAAAGGCTCGCCTTTCACGCGACGCACAAAGAGGGATTAGGTGCCCTACACACGTGTTCAGGGTCGCCAGGTGAAAAAGATAAATGATAAAAACATCCACAAAAAAATTCAAAACTGTTAAGGTAACTACCTATTTTAAAATAAGGGCGATCAAAACGTAGGTTTCTAATATACAGAAAAGATTAGTGTCATTAATATACTGAAGGGATGGAAAGGATTATACAACGACAAGCGAGAGAAGCAACCAAAAAAGTGTGTGAGTGCTAGAGACACATTTATGTGACATACATAAACAATTTTGTCACAGGAATAATTCCTGAAAACAATCAAATAGGAGATGAAGTATGTAAAATTGCACGGGGAACGAACAAATTCGCGGGCACAAAGTAACTATACGGTCCAGGAAACAAACATTTATGTTGTAAAAATAAAATCTTGGAGGCTACAAAATTGGATATGAAGAGCGAAAGATTGCAAGAGATACATGGACAGCTGCTAAACCGCACGAATTCGAGGGCAAGAACTACACCGTTCAGTCTTCAAAAAACTGAAATCAAACCCTAGATTGAAGTCAGTACGTCCCTGTGAATCCGACAGACGAAAGGTCTAATCCCACAGGTAATATCTTGTCCTCGGTCGCGGACCGAAAGATTGCCCCTCTTTGTGGTACTAACGAAGGCTTTCATCAACGCTTTGGCTCCTTGGTGGCTTTTTAATTAATAGGTTGGCGTTAGTTCAAACTCATACGTTTGGTTTAAATTAACCTTTCGAGCCCCGGATTATGAGACATAATAGATATTCCATTTTTCTCTGGATGGACCGGTGTCCGGTTCGGGTTTGATGAATTCATTTCATTGGAGATTTTTTACTAATTTGATTCTTGGGTCATTTCTATTGCCTTTGAAGAGTTTATATCGGGCTAATATACCTACTTCGGGTCGCTTACTTACTTACTTTTGGTCTCGAAGAAATACCAATATTAGTAGGCCTAGCACGAATAACTTTCGAGTAAGTATCGAGAAAGTAAAGTAAATAAATGTATAAGATATTGAGCAGTGTTCCTACCGGACGTAAACGGAACTACATTTTCCTATACATTTTTTGACATAAAGTGCTCGATACCATATTTCGATAGTTATTCTGCTAACGCTGCAGGAACTGAGCTTATTGAGTTATGATTATCAAGTATTTTTAATATCTGGTAATTTACGTACATCTTATGTTTTGGCGCGCACTGTTCATTGAAATAAAACAACTTTTACGGATATCAAACGCGCTATATTTCCACGAACTGTCATCCCGTGACCACGGCAGCTGTAAAGGTGCCGAAACGTCGGGAAAATCAAAAAACCCCTAAAAAACCTAAAAATACGGACAATTACAACTTAGTTCGTGGAAATATAGCGCGTTTGATATCCGTAAAAGTTGTTTTATTTCAATCTGGTAATTTATTAAAGTACCTATTGTATCGAATGTCAAATTGACAGCAAAACAGATAATAGAATTTCTACGACAAGAGGAAATTATACATCTTAGAATGATGAATTGTGGAAATATATTCGTAATTGTTTTATTCTATATTATTAACAGAATAAAAAATAAGTAGTTATTAAGTACCTAGTATATAAGTTTTTAATCATTAAACTTGAAAACATTTTGAAAGAGCTACTGATAGCTATATGCTTATTACGTGAGTTATAGTTTCTCATCCAAAGTGGATATTTTATGACTTAAGTCGCATAAGTCACGGAAACACTCTAGTTTCATAATCCATTCACCGGGAACTTTACTGCCGTGAGACTCAGGTAGTTGTTACTCTGTAAAATGAGTTTTTTTATTTCATAAAGAAACTCGTTTTACAGAGCGTATGAAACTCCTGAATAAAAAAAAAAACCACAAGAAAATTTTTAAATCTACCATCTTATATACGAACTCAAGAATAACATTATGTATGATAATAAAATACGCTGGAGTTTAGTTGTTTTTGTACTTCATAGATTTCACAACTCGAAAATAGTCTTTTCCTGGAAAAGATATAATTTATTTACACTAAAAAGCGAAATGTATTGAAAAACAACTCGGCCACAAGTGAATTCTCAGATGGGACTCGAACCCACAACCTTTGGGAATCCGGCCCACTACTCTAACCACTGAGCTACCGAGACATGCGGACCACCGTCGAAATACTCCAATACTTTTATATTTTTAATACGCTGTAGACCAGCGTTGTTACGAGATAAATATTAAACAAGAAAATATACCAGAAAAAAGCAACTAGTCTCATGTCGCCTTATTACATCAATGCGAGGAATATCCTAGCATTCGAAAGAAACATTTTTTTTTAATGTTTAACGATTGATTAGGATGCAACAGCTAATAATTTATAATAAGCGGTTTATTTATATTAACTTTTAGATTTTCTTACTTAACATAGGTACCTGAATTTCTTACTTAACTCATAAATTGCTATACGAAATAAATGATTATTATTATTATTATAAATTGCGAATAAAACCACAAATATTTAGTAAACTATAACAATACACTGCGAACTCTAAAGCAATAGTTCGCAAAACTAACACTCGTAGTCTAAACGCACCTGACTTGATTGTCATTTACAAGCACTTGGCAGCATAACAAGAGGGCCGCCTTAATAAACCCTTCTAGACCTCTCTGGAGGCGCAGGGCCCTCCCGTGTTCATTGAGAGACCTCTTGAGCTTGCCGAGGTGCATGATAAAAGTGAAGGCAGAAGGACAACTTAGTGACAGGAATAGCTTACGTGTGACTTGATATAACTGGCTTAGTAGGCTAAGCCAACATTTTATAACATTAAACTCTTTTTTTTCAAGTGAAGATAGAAGTGTAATGAACAAAATATTGCAATGCATATCAAAACTTAATTGATGGACTTAGTAATAACCAGTCACCCCGAGACTACGGCCTTTATGAATATTTAGTAATGCCAGATAAAGATTAACAAAAAAAGCAGACTAAATAATAAATCTTTCCACATGACTGGTCCACTCTTCCGGAGACTTGTAAGCTGGTGCCTATCTTGCCCAGCGGCTGAGTCTTTGTATTCAGCGGGGCATTAGCGCCAGTGTTCTCGGTACTATGCCACACGGCTGTGAGTTGGGCGGCGGCTTTTTCGTTATAGTTAAAGATTGGTTTAAATTACTTAAGTGTTATTTTTTGTTTTCATAAATTAAATAATTTATTGTATAAAAAAATGTTTTTAGACTACTGTAATTATATGTAGAACAGTTTTAAACAGGGATGACATTACTCGAAGAGTGAAACATAAAGTAATTACAGACTAAATAACACCAAATATTAAATCGAATTTGTTGGTAGTAATTACCTAATTATTAATACTTCATAGCCATTGTCACAATAATGATACCCAATAACTTAAAAATTAAGATATTGAATAAACAATTAGACAATGACAAAATGTCTTTCAATCCCGTTCGACCATTTCAATGCGTTTTGTCTCGACATTTGTTTTAAATTGTACAGTATTAATTTATTTTGCTTTAAAATTTTCTTCAAGCAATCCTGGAGTTCATAGATTTTTGTTAAAATCTTATTTTACCCATAGATAAGGTACTGTCATATAATTTACATTAACACTGCGTCTACGTGCACGGAATCCGGGGACCGCATTAAATGATGCACCGGTAGGGATGTCCATCCACGTGGCTAGTGCGGTTTGGACAATTAAATATTGTATTGTATCTAACTTGTCTATACCTGTTTGGTCGTCTAATATTATGACTATGGCTGTTAAATTATTTTAGTGTTCATATATATGATTTAGTTTACTAGTTTGGTCATCTAACACTGTTACTGAAGCAGTTAGATTATTTCAGTGTGTCTAAATATATGATTTAATTTTTGCAAGTAATGTATCTAACTTTACTGTACCTCTTTGGTCGTCTAACACTATAACTAAAGCTGTTAGATTATTTCAGTGTGTCTTCATCATCATCAGTCAGCCTATTGCAGTCCACTGCAGGACGTAAGCCTCCCCCAAGACACGATCGCCCGCCTTTTTCATCCAGCCACTACCCGCAACCTTTCTCATGTCGTCGGTCCATCTAGCAGGGGAGCGTCCTACACTACGTTTACCGAAACGTGGTCTCCATTCAAGAACCCGTCTGCTCCAACGCTCGTCGGTTCTACTACTGATGTGACCAGCCCATTGCCACTTCAGTGTGTCTTATGTTTGATTTTTTTTTGCAAGTACAACGCGATAGTTCACTGTTTTCACTTTCGCGATTTTTCGGAGGCAAACCTTTTTGAAAGGGTAATATCAATGGGTGACGTTGTACTCGTAAACAACTGTTCGAATTAAGCGCACGCAGATATCGACAAGCTGGTTGATCTTCTTGAAACTTCAGCGACTGTGCCTAGCAGAACCTAATGAACAGGTAAATAGGAAAAAAAACAATTTATGAGCGTTCTTCAGACTTGATATCTACAAGTCTTGAGATGAGAGGTACATAAACTCAAAAGTAATTCGAATGGCTACCTTGATTCACACAATATTTTTGATAGGTCACTTTCTACGTGACTTATGTGATACATCAAAGCAATCGGATTAGCAACTCGTTTTTATAAAATGTATTTTCTATCTTGAGGTTGCTTTAGCTATATTGTTTGTGACTAATGTAACTATATTTAAAAACATGTTCCATATTTAATGGAATTATCTCAAATGGCTTAGAAAGATTTACGTCGTCTTAATTTAAATTTGGTACTATATTTGGTACTTATTGTAGATTTATGTGAGTTTTAGGCATAGGAATTATTGAAACTGCTGTAATAAATATATACGAGTGAGACTTGTGCAGTCAGATTGAAATTGATATTATAATTGTAGTGTGCCTGTTTTTGAAAGTTAACTGGAAAAGTATGATAAAAATTAATGTAAAAAACAACGTACCACCCCTCTCATAACACATCGTAACAACGACGTCTGGTTTCACAGTTTCAATGACATAAATTAATTTCAGGGCGCTATAAAATCCAACCGACGCACCAGCCCTACGCACATTCAATAATATGGAAATTTAAGGCTCGTTTTTCATAAATTGATTCGTTAATCTATAGGGGTGGATATTTGCGAATAAAGACTATTAGCGCTTCCAAACACAGGCTTTACGCGTGTAAACGAGGCTTAATGCGCCATTTTAATTTTTAATGCCCTTTGTTTTATGTTGTTTTTGTTGCTACTGTCGTTAGTAATGCAATTCGTTATTATAAACGTTTGTATTGGTATGAGGTAGGTATTTATAGTTATTATGCGCGCTCCATGTATTTGAGTTTTTCTCTTGGATGTATGATAATTTAAATATCAGCTCTAGGATGATGTCAATTGATATTGTGTAATAAAAAAAAATGGATTCCTAACAGTTCATAAATTGAGTTTCTCTGAATTTAAATTCAGTAGTTTCTACCGTCAAATATGTGTTGCTATTGAATTTATGATCTATTTTAGTTACCACGTCTTTGTGCAAATCATCACTGCGTAGATTGTTGTCATTACAATATTGGCTTTTTAATTTTCATTACATTTCAAATTATACTCTATTCAAACTAAGCACGGTCCACAATCTAATAAACTAGAAGTATTAGTACAAACAGCTATTGCCATTGGTTTATTGGTCGTTCGTTTCCGAGCGGTGACCATTTTCGGGCGATTTATTTTATAGTGATGAATAGGGAAACGTTATTCGAAGCTTTATTTCTATACCAGTAATTTGGAGAAGTCGATTCCTTGTATAGATTTCTTTGTCTACTTGAATTTTATTACTGTTAAGAACGGTCTCTTCGAAGATGTCATTTGCTGTTAAGTATAATACATAAAAAGCATCTTACTTACATCGTACCTTCATTATAAATGTAAAAATGCTAAGGTTATTATGTATAAAACTTAACATGGGCTCAAATTAGGTGGTATTGACAAACCTTACGCATAAAAATTAAAATGAAAAATAAGACAAATATAAAACCAATTGGAAAGTTGTTACTGAAAGTTAAAAAATCAAGACTCTGGTAAGACTAACAAAATAATATCACAAAAGGTAACTTTTTGATATATGGGTACTCCAGAGCTCTAGACCATTAGATTAATGCAAAAAAGAAAAAAAAAATTAAACATGCTTTTAATTACGTTGCTAAATGAAAACAGCTGATAAGTTAAAGTTGTTTTTTGTCAGGTTAATGACCTCTCGATGAAATAAAACAATTTAAACGCACTTGTATTTCACAAAATAGATCTAATTGTAGCTGAAAACTGAGAAGTACTGAGAAGTTTAAGGAAAAGCTGCTGAAACATGTTTGATATAATCATAGTTCTGAAAGACTAAGCTAACGTAATTCTTAAGAACCTTTGGTTAGTATTATTACGTATTTTAAACATATTTAATAAATGTTGTGTATACCTATTATTGGCATGCATGTAAGAATTGTACCCCTAGCTATAATTTATAATAACAATGTTTGTACATGTTATGCTGTTGGTGTACCTAAATAAAGAAAAAAAAAATTGTCCGTGTTTGTTAAGGTTTTTAAGAGGTTTATTGATTTTCCTGACGTCTCCTGACCTCTAAATGTTTTCAAAGAACTTTTGACTACTTTTAATCACGTAAGACAAACTTCTGAAACACCCACCAATATATTGTTGCGTGTATAATACGCAACCGTGGTATTTTCACTCTCGAGACTGGAGTGAGGGTGTGTCTGGTGGTCTATTCGCAGGACTGGGCTCAGGCCCTGTGTTGAATTCACCATCAACGACGCCAAGGACAGACCACGGGATACACCGTCGCCCCAGACACGATAGTGTTTTGTTTACCATGCTTTTGTGGCACTGATTTTAGTGTTACTAACCGTAGGTTCCTTGCGCACCGAGCTATTTCATTGCAGAATCATTCATTACACGTATTTACCAAAGTTTTAGCATTCATTCCGTAATATTTTGTGGTTTTCAATATTTTCACAATAACAACTACCAGTGTTATTGTTTTGAGTGACTTTGACATTGACAGCGAATGACATGACATCTGACGTTTTACGTTTCGTAACAGGCAATAACTTAATGTTATAAATCACAACTTGCTGTCTTTGTGAAAGTTACTCATTGCATATTTATTGCTATTGTCTAATGTTTTTTAATATTGTAATGGTTTAATTTACTTTCAGTATGTCTTCTGTATTTATTAAAATACATTTCAATTAGTTGTAGAATAAAAAATCTAAATTCTTTTTGTGGAAAATTCTGGAACAATATATCATTGTTTTTGGTTCGGCTCGTCTATGGTCGCCGGTGACGGTGACTTGCCTTTCTTTTCGATCCTCGGTGTCGGTCGATACGACATAAAATATTGGAAGCAGAAATTTATATTGGGATCGTCCGATCCGTTGTTGGAGATGAGGTGGTGATCCAAGATATGGCATAGTGCCAATATATATTTTTTATATGAATCAAGAATTTTAATGTGGAGCGGCAGGTGAGTTTTTCATACCGTTTCGTCTTGGTTGGAGTCTCACGCTTCATGGTGGAACTTCTTGAGAATTATCGTGTGCTCTCTTATTTTGTTGCAGAGAGCCGCTCCTTTGTTTTAAGCCAGAAATTAAGTTATTTTATTTGCATTTCTGACAACTTTCCCCGGGCTGATGCACATGTCCCCTTGATGCAGTGTGTCTCGTCTCAGGCCACAGAATATAGAAGTGTTCTCCTCTGATGCATGGGAGAGTGAGTGCACCAACACCTTGGAGGATGGCTGCGTAAGCTAACAACAAACTCCGTATGTTTTTGTGTACATTTTGTTTGAGAATTTCATCGACATGTAAAACGGTTGTATTAATGTAATTTTAATATAGAAGTAACTTAGGATTGTACATTTATCTTCAGAATAGATTCATGGAAGGACGCTTCCACTGATTCTTGTTTCCACAGGTCATGACCAAATAATTTACCATGTGTTTTTGAGTACCCACATGTAACTTTTATTCTTTAACTTTTAATGAGTTTTATTAACAGTGCCCATGTTTTCTGCTAATAATGTTTAGAAAGAATTGTTTGTAATTTTAAATAATGACAGTGGTTTAACATCAATATACATAGAATTTTTGTCAGAAATGTATCACTTTGTTTGATTTATTCCAACACTCCTGTGTTGGTGGCGCCCTCTTTAGAAGTAAGAATTAGAACCTTTTAGTGAACTAATCTCAATATTTTCTTTCCGAGTGTAACAGCCATCAAGGTAGAACACACGCACACTCCCATGAGTCTCGTGCCCATCTGAGCTAGCTGAGCAGACCGCATCTTGGAGGCAGTGGGTGTTGAATAAACACGGCTGTCCCCAAGTGCGTAACAATATTTTACAAAAATACAGCCCAGAAGCTGACTTCCACAGAATTCCATATTCCCAGTTCTTTGTCACGGTCGAGGTTTACGCAGTTCGCGGAGCCGCCAAAGTTAATTTCATAACTCTCTTCGTCCGTGAAATTCGTAAAAGTCTTTTTTACCGTCTTCGATGACATTAAATTTGTCGCTTGCGCGTCATCAATTTGCCAGAAATAAGATTTGGTGGCGAGAAACGTTCTGGCGTTATTATCCATGTTCCCTCAATGACACTTTGATTGACCCCCTTTCAGAGCAAATTATATCTTAAATTACTTAAGATTGTGATGGAAATTTAGTTTAGGATAAAAAGGGATAAGTACCATAAGAAAAAAATGAGAATTTAGAGTAGAATTCAATGTAATATTGTAGGTTCCCTAGTAAATATAGACTTTAAGTGCGGCTAAACAATGCGAGACAAACAAGTACATAAGTTTAACTAGAAAAAATCTTTGGGAGTCCAGCCCAATTTTTTTATTATTTTTTTATTGTTGGATAGGTAATGTGCTTGACCGCTATCTTGCCTGATGGAAAGCAAAGATGCGATCTAGGATGTAACGCGCTTGCCTAGAAGATACCTATTCACTCGTGACTTGAAGACCCCCAAATTGTAAGTGTCAGGAAACACAGACTCTGGCAAGGAGTTCCACTCTTTGGCGGTGCGGACGATAAATGTCGAGTCAAAACGCTTATTGCGACTCTTGGGTATATCAACCATATAATTGTGGCACCTGTTTGTACGTCTGGTTGTCCGATGAAAAAATGGGGATGGTGGAATGAGGCTGTGCAATACCTCTGCACACTCTCCGAAATGTAACTTATAGAAAACGGATAGACCAGCAACCTTCCGTCTATGTTCAAGGCTCTTCAATTTATTAAATAATTCTTCGTTGCGAATGAGCTTTTTGGCCGTCCTTTCGATAGACTCAATCGTCTGGAGTTGGTATTGGGCAGAACCATCCCAAAGATGAGAACAGTACTCCATACACGATCGAACTTGCTTTGACCATTCAACTACCGAGACTTATTTCCTTATTTTTCACATAAAATAATTTCAAAGCCACATCAAACACATATCAATCCACCAACAACAATTTAATTAAAACAACAGGCCACTAACAGCTAGTAACACTAACTTAATAGGCGTGGTCGTAAGTACCTAACAATTAACCGGAACGCATCAATTCCTAAATGGAGCCTCCGCCAAGGCATCGGAGCTAGACGTTAAGTTACGAGCGACAAGCGGTTAGATTCACCTGAAGGTTAGTGAGGTGCGATTCAATTTGGAGCGCATCGCGGCACAGATCGAGCACGTAGCCTAGTAGAACGGAAGCGTTGTCGTGTGGTACAAGTATTAAGACATGAGTCAATTTCTTTTAAAACTCTTCAATTTTGCATTTTACAATGCTATTTTTATGTGATAAATATTAAACAAGAAAACGTACTAGAAAAAAAGCAACTTGTTTCATGTCGCTCTGACGGGATCAATCTCTTTTAGTTGCTTTCTTATATCAGTTGATTAAGTGGTTTTGCAATCGGATCAAACAAACATGACAAGGATAAACAAGGCAAAGCAATTTTTAGCTACTATAAGCAAAGGTTGCGTACTGTAAAGTCAAAGTCAAAGTCAAAGTCAATATCATTTATTCAGTCTAGGCTGTTACAAGCATTTATGAACGTCATAGAAGCTACGCCATCGGTTCACAAACCCTACGGCGGGAGACCTTGTAACGAGAAGAACCGGCAAGAAACTCGTCAAGGGCTGTTTTTTTCTCCCTGTTTTATTTCATACAGAGTCGTCAAATTGAAAAGTGACCTTAACATATCAGTAAGGTCAATTTCCATCACAAAAGGAAAATACTAATTAAAATATTACATTTTATGGTTATTGTAAACGTAAACAATTTTTAACTGGCAAAGAAAGACTTGTCTATCATACATTACATTTCCCGCACCACAAGACTACTACACTGCAAGTTGTGAGGTACATACAGGTCAGTATCAATTTATTTTAGATAAAAATATTTAGGCTTTAAGCACAGCATTAAGATAAGCAGACTGAGGTAGACCCATTTCCGCTGGCGGCACCCGTTCACGAGCAAAAATCGAGGTTTACATTTTTATTAGTTTATGAATACACTTCAACCGTGTTGATGCTGGCATCAAACAGAACTGCCTCTCTCATTCCGTAAGTATGGTCCATAGGCATCATCATAATATGTCAGAAATATTAAAGACTGCGATCACATACTCTTAGGCAAATGTGTTGATAAAAGCAAACGAAGACTACAAAGTTTTAACCATAATATAAAAATTGGCTTCTCTTCAGCAGAGCTTTTGTAAATATCATTAAGCTATATCGTATTCTCTAAGAGCATTCTATCGGCTCTTTAACTCTGCCTTAAAGTTACTAATAACGCAAGCCGCTGCGGTCTCGTAACTTAGCCGTATAGGGCTCAGGCTGTTAAGTATAGCCCGCTCGGTTCTAATTACGTGCTGCTTATCTCATGAGCAATAACTAAGCAGAACCAGCCATGTGCTTTTTATTGTCTGGTTATATTCTTACATTTTGTAACTTCTCTTCACCCTTTTAGACTTCTAAACTATGCTATGCATACGATAGTAGAAGTCTTATGTGCTGACCCTGTCCGTGTGTGCGCATAATTCAATCTCGAGACTACTATAGCTAGAAAGCTGAAATTTTCTGAGGTGATACATAGCCATGTCAAACCTCTAAATACGATAGTTTAGAAGTCGTCTGATGCCTTCGCTACGATAGTGAAGGGCGCCGATCTTGTTTATTAAATGTTACGTGTTTTGTATTCTACAAAAGACATTCTCTTGCATTTTCGACTCTGCCTTGTAGCCTTTGGTATCGCAAAACGCTGCGGTCTCGTAACTCGACCGTATCGTGCGGGTTGTGAAGTATGGCCCGCTCGGTTCTAATTACGTGCTGCTTATCGCACCAGCAAGCACTAAACGGAACCAGCCACGTGCTTTTTAGGTGCCCATTGTCTGGCAATATTTTTAACTTCTGGTAATGCATTTTAGCACATCATTCAGGTTCTTCTTCTTCTTTTCATATCGACAGTAGATAAAGTTTCGCTTATAGTGTGCAACATCAACATTACAGACAGCAGGTGTGGGCAGGAGAGCATGTGCTGCATTTTTTGGGTTGCCCCAATCGATGGGTTGGGTGTTTTGGGAGTAAAAAAGGCAACGAGAAAGGTTGAAAATTCCCTCTTACATTTTCAGGCTCAGAATTCTACAAAAGTTGTGTCTAAAATCAGTATATTATGAAAGTTTTCTTTTGAATTTAAATATTGACTTAAAAATACTTGCAAACACCCATCTGTTTGAATTGGATTCAATTTGTAAACAAAGTCGCAAATATAAAGATTTTACTGACATTGAAATAATGTTAAGACACACTAACTTAATTAAATCAAACAGCGTCAGCTACATAGGAACATGTTAACCATAAGTTTAGTTAGATGAACTCGCGTTTCGTAATACGAATATAATGTTCGATATCGAACTGACAAAACCCATTACGGTAAGTTAATGTATTAGTACGAAGCAAGAACAGGGGGACAATTCTGATAATGTTTCATCACAATCGTATCTCAATCGTAGTGTTATTTAACACTGCAATAAGACGTCGTCCGTAGTAGAGTCGTACGTACACCGGTTTCAAGATGTCGCCTACTCTGAGGTCCTGGGTTCAAATCCCGGTAGGGGCAAATGTTTGTATGATTAATACGTGCATTTGTAACTGTGTCATGGCCGTCTATAAATATTGCAACAAAAAATATATTTATAATAAGTATGTATTTTAATATGTTTCCTAGTAACCCATAGCACAAGCCTTACAGTGCTTACTGGGGCTAGGCTAATTGGCGTGAGTGTAAGAAATATTTTAAAATATATTCCTTAAAAAATCTGTGTTAATGTGCACTACAACTGAAACACAACTGACATACTATTGTAACAAAACTTTACCAGAATAGGGCTCCAGAGAACTAAGAAATGCTCCACAGTATCGCCGGGGGCTTACAACGGCACTAATTGAGTCCAATTTAAAATACATTTCTTGGAAATTCTTTTATTTAATTCTATGAGAAAATAAATAAGAAACATTACAAAGGTTTGCTGGTTGGAAGACGTTTTGACAGTATCTGAATTGCGTTAGTGAAAATTCAGTTATTTTGAAGTAAAGAAAGTCGTTCTTTTGAAAACGTTAATTAAATTGTTTCTGAGAATATACACTGAGAAAGGGTGGAATACACACCTATACAGTAACTTAAGTGTAAAGTTAAGCTTGTAGTGTCAACACCACCGGTATCACTTTTTTTTATTTTTTATGACCGACGGGGAGACTCTTAGCCTTCATCATACCTGATGATAAGTATTGATAAGGCTAAAGATGGAAGCGAGCCTCTCCCGGAATCCTCAGCCACTGAGGAACTGGCTATCATATCTCGAACTGCCGGAACACAACAATGCTGAAAACATTGTTGTTATGGCGTCAGACTTAGATAAGATGGTGGTAGCTAGCCAGGCGGACTTACAACAAGTCCTACCACCAACCAAACCGAATACAAAGTACCCCCGCTGGGAATCGAACCCGGGACCCCTGGGTCTGATACCGGTGGTTGTACCACTAGACCACAGAGGCGGTTATTATTATCACGGGGCAATCACGAAAAGTGTGGATATGGACATGGGCTTCATTTGACAGTTAAATAATAATAATATATGGTCATTTTATGAGCTTCAACTGTCAAATGAAGCCCGTATCCAAACCCCGATTTTTACCGCGGTAGGGGTAGGCCCTCGACCTCTATTTTTGAATCACTCGTCGCGCGAGTGGCGAAGCGAACGAGGAGGCGATCACGCGATTATCGATCTTGCAAGCGTAGACATAGCACGCTCTTCGCTTTGCCACTCGCGCGCTCGCGTTGGGAGGCGGTACTACAGGCGAAAAGCGAAGCTATGTACGAGTATATACCTGCAAGGTCGCTTTTATGGAATACGGAAACTCAAACGTCGCACGAAAATCAGTAGAATCCTCGAGACGAGTGAATCAGAAATAGAGCTCCTGATCTAGAGGTCCCGTTTTCGATTCACATAGGGAGAAATTATACTGTATTCAGATTAGTTGGTGCTAGAACATGTTATTCACCACCACCATCTTATGAGTTTCTCGCCATAACAAAAATGTTTTCAGCATTGTTGTGTGCCGTCCTTCCGGCAATGAGATAGCCAGCCAGTTTTGCAGTGGTTGAGGATCCAGGAAGAACAAGAAACAACACACACACACAAAAAAGATCATTCAATCCATTATTCATATCTTAAGATTAAGATTCGGACTGTGAGGCCCGTATTCCAGACTCTAGCAGTGTACTTGAGAGCAGTTAAAAAGGGAAGTTGCTAAAGGAATACTGCTCGAGACACGTTCTGGAGTACGGGCCTCACAGTCCGAAAGTATTTATTCATATTATAAACTTTTTCTCACACATGCTTGGAAATTTGAGCATTATTTTGTCAACCTTCGAGATAAATGGAAATACGAGTAGCTGTACTGGCCAAATACATGCGAGCAGCAGCCGGCAAAAGTTGTATGAAAATCCATACCTGTCGTGGTTTAGCGGCCAAATAAATTACATACATAGTAAACCCATATCTGTCGTGTAATTTAAAAATCGAACGATTTTTTACTCCGAAACATGACAACCAATGAGGTAAACCAAAGTTTTATTCAAATTTCGAACTGGCTAGCAAATAGAAAGCTGTTTATTGAAAAAAAACAAATGAACACTTTAACGCGAAAAAAATATTGTTGCTCGTCATTTTGAAAAGTTCTGCCTAGGTACTACTTAGTTTTAATTTCCGCGCATTATTTGAGAAAAGTACTATACAGCCTTGGCCACAATTAGGCATTGATGGACTACGTATGTATGAGTCCCACATTTACACGTTCGTCCATCAATGCCTCTTTTGCTGGCCGCTCCAGTAATGAACTATAACCTGCCTTTTTATGTGATAAAGTAGTTAAGACTAAAAACTATTTTTCTCTTACGTGTCTTTGCTATTAAGCAACCCGTAACAGGTGCTTCCCTCTTAATTAATAAATTGAGCACATGCTCTGAAGACGCATTATTGGGTCGCTTACGTGACGGTATCTCACACAACGGCACTTCAAAAATAAATATTCATACAATTTTAATTAAAAGTGGCTGCGATGCGACCCTTGGAGAAGATGTATTGGAGATACGCTGCGTGACCGCGTGACAGAAATGTGAAATGTGCGCTTTGAGAAATGTAGTTATTGATTTTGTTGTGAAAGTAGATAGTAGAAGCTCTAGACTTATGAATGAATGAATGAATGAATTATTATTTATTTCAGTTTAAATCGTACATTACAAGTAGGGTCCCACAAAACCACATATGTAGTTTGACTGTAGGTACGCTACGTTTTATTTCTCGTAGCGTTCTAGAGAGGAAAAAATATATTTGATCAAAAATTAAAAAGTAAAAAATAAACCTTTTGTTGGAGTCGGTCCAGCCAAGGTAAGAAAAATAAAAGTAATAGAAGTTCAATGTAGAATTCCTTGCCTGGCACCGATTTTGATTTTTGAAGTCGCTATTTATTTTTTTATAAAAAGTTTTTTATTTAGCAATTTTTAAAGTTAGGATAAGTCCCGCACTTCGCTTTGACTCAAACTAGTTGGCAACTACTAGTTTGACTCAAACCGTTTGGGTCAAACCGCTTGACCGCTAAGCAGCGCTATGTAGTGAACTTTATTGCCATCTAGTTTGAGTCAAACCGTTTGGGTCAAACCGCTTGACCGATAAGCAGCGCCATCTAGTAAACTATATTGCCATCTTGAGGGTTTTTACAACAGTATTTTTGAGATTTCCAGAAAAATACTGAACTGATTTCAAAATTTTAGAAAACAGGGAACACACCTGATCTAATAACGTTTGAATCATTACAATCGGTCCAGCCTTCTTTGAATAATTGATGTAGATACATAAAAAAAAATACGTGACGAATAGATAACCTCCTTCTTTTTTTGAAGTCGGTTAAAAATGGATTTTTGCAATAAAATGCGAAGATCTTGGAAGTGAACACAAAACCATAATTACTTATTTTGTTACCTACTCCTCGTATGTGATAATGATAAGTAAAGTAATATGGTAAGGTGAATTATTTTTCTTGTTATAAAGTAAAAAAAAATGTATTAATATTAATTTTTAAAAAATCGAATCGTAAGCGATGTCATACCATTAATAATGTTTATGCTAAAACTTTCAAACTAAATGTAATATTTATCATAAGACATCGATCGCAAGAAGCTTTTATCGGAGTATTATAACGAACGTACGTGACAGTATCTCAAACGGTAAGTTTCGAAATGCACAGATTTGCACTCTCGAAGATGCAATGCGTGACGACGTGACAATATCTCTAATACCTATACAAACTATTTGTAGAAGGTGTGAAGTCTGAAACATCAGCTGGTTTTCTTTTTACCTGTAAAGAAACAATTAAGGAAATATATATTGATGTTGAGAATTAAGCAAAACTTACATAAATCAAAATTATAGTTTATAGACTTATTAGTGTAATGTACAATATAGTGATTAATAATGATTAAATTACTAATACAATTCAGCATTTAGGAGCTTACAAATATTTTTAAACGACATAAAACAAATAATATGAAATAGGTAGTATATTGCACTACATACATTATTTTCAATAAATAATTTGTTTGTTATGTCCTATGGCAAATATGAATAGGTACCATAGTGTTTTTTGTTTAATTATCAAATAATAATGACAGTAATTTTAAAAATCTGTTTCTGTACGTCTTTAGTTTTATGCCTTCTAGATACTCAGTAAAAATTTCAAAAAAATCTATCGAATAGTTTTTTTAAAAAATGCATTCTAAAATTTCGTGACGTAATCGTCCCAAAGTGGGCTTCCGGCACGTCCGCATATTTTTGAAACGTCCCAATTCGGGTCGTGCGGCACGCGACTGGTTATTGAGTATGTGCTGAATTGAGTAGGAAAACTAGCTGTTAAGTTTTTTGGAAATGAGAGCTAACGCCACAGAAAAGGTGTGTGTTTTGAAAAAAATATTACAGTATGGAATATAAAAAATCATTGGCCCTTACTTCATATAAGGCGTTTAGTCAAAACCCGGGTGAACTTTGTCACCGAATCCCGCAATTAACTGAGTAAGCATGCAGTAACCGGATACAGGGGCGGTGGTGTACACAGCTAATTAATCAGACCCTGCGACACCGGGAGCGGTGGGGGGTAAGTAAATTGGCGATTATCAAAAGAATTATAGTACACAAGAAACCGAGAAATCAACCACTGGGTTTCAAAATGAATAAGTAACAGATTGCACTAATCCCAAAGATGCTATAGAGCTAGTATTTAATAAATTGGCGAACACCAACAGAATTATATTACACAAGAAACCGAGAAACTGACTACTGAGTTACAATATGAGTGAATAGACAGATTGCTCTGATCCCAAAGAAGCTACAGAACTAGTGTTATAGAAAATGGGTACTACGACACCGCGACCGTACTACAAATACCCAGATCCGAAATATAGAAAAAAAATCAGCAACCGGATACAGGGGCGGTGGTGTGTTCAGCTAATTAACCAGACCCTGCGACATCGGAAGCGGTGGGGGACAAGTAAATTGGCGATTACCAAAAGAATTATATTACACAAATGCATGGCTGAGAAACCGACTACTGTAGGACATGGGGTTTCAAAATAACTCAAACTCGTTCGGAGATGCACGACCCTACCGATGGGTAAAGGCCAAAAAATCAAAAGCAAAATAAACAGACATATCGCTCTTATACTACTCGTACTAATTAAAAAAGTACCACAAATACCCGGACCCGAAATATAAAGAAAATGAAGGTTTTTTACGACTCAAAACTAGACTTCAGAGATATCGACACTATAAAAATAAAGAACTTTCAAGAACCTCTAATTCAAGTTTTACTTTGACGAACGCCTCGTCAAAATATTATTGATGTATTTTGACTGGACATTGGCGAAATCCAAAAGGGCACCGCCGTTACATAAAAAGAAGAAAAATATGTATTTTTGGATTGAAATCAATTTTACTTAGGTAGTAGTACCAGATAGTAACAGTGAATTAATAACGCATCTAGTTTAAAATATTAATCACAGTGTCAAACGTGGTAAACAAGATTCTGCCAGCACTTCCGAAGCGATCCATAATACCTACAGATGGAGACATAGCTACGTACATACATAGAGAATAAAGTGGTGTGTGCTTGAGTCACACACTACATCGAGTAATTGAATCATCCACATAATGTTTGCACAATTTCAGCACACAACGAAGAAAAGTATCAAGGAGTGTATGTGTCGTGGATAGATACGTAAATCTAAAGTTCATAGTAAACTTACCTACTTATAAGGTGAATATCATTATAGTTACAAAAGACTAGGTATAATTTCGAAAAAAGAAATCTAACAATTGATAACTAGCATGAGGTTTCCTACGGATATATTTTGTTGTATTTGATAATATTTACAAATTGTGATGATACAGGATTTCTATTCGAATTTTGACATAGAGAGACTAGTTCTTACGCTACACTAGGCGCATTCTCCTTCATCACATTTTTTAAAGTTGCAATTACACTCATTTTAGTCCTATTATCTTATAAATTAATTTACCCAAGAGAATTGATATACCCAAGAGTCGCAATAAGCGTTTTGACTCGACATTTATCATTCGCACCGCCGAAGAGTGGAACTCCTTGCCAGAGTCTGTGTTTCTTGACACTTACAATTTGGGAGTCTTCAAGTCACGAGTATAAGTGTCTTCTAGGCAAGCGCGTTACATCCTAGATCGTATCTTTGCTTTCCATCAGGCAAGATAGCGATCAAGCGCATTACCTATCCAATATAAATAAAAATAAAAATAAAACTTTTTTCTTCATTACTGTTCACTTTTCTTCAATTTCTTTAAACTATGACGATTTTAATATCCTATTCTAAATATTTTTCTTTCGTAAAACACACAGCGACCAACACAAACCTACATACAAGCAGCCCCACAAACAATTTCGCGAAGTGGGTTCGTACATTATGTATTTTGTACGACGTAATTGAATAACCTGTCAAATATTTGAAGACGCTCCATCCTGAGGAACGATTGCGCAATTTTGAAATCGTAATTTTGTTAAATTGTTTGGCTTGCGATGCGATATAGGGATAATACGTCAGTTGGTTTCTTTAAAAATCTAATAATATTTAAGTCTCAAATTGCATTTGTAGGTAGTGTTTGTATCTTGTAGATAAGAATTATTGTATTTATTCCAAACTTAAGAGTTATTTTCAAAATCCTAGTTACCCTAAAATCTATGCCATTGCCATTCTTTTGATTTGAAGAAGTTAGACCTTTTCTTATAAAATCAGTCTAAGCGGTCCTACAGTCCTACAATATTTTGAGTATTTTTTTACCATGTTTTTCTTTGCTTTCGTTTAACGTAAATATTTGTGTTTATGGCCATTACAGTTAATTTAAGACAATATTTTTATTAGGAAATTAAAATTTTATTTCAGCTTGATTATACAACAAATACATGTAACAAGGTTCACTGCACAGGGCTCGCAGGCCTGAATCGCAGTAACCAGGTTACTGCGATTCAATATTTATCTCCTAAAATATTATGATTTTCTGAATTCTTCTGTTTCTCGGTCTTTAAAGACTGTTATTTTACTGAACAACAAAGCTTCATCGTTCATCCTATCATTAATTGATTGGTTCTTATTAAGGTCATGATTATCTGCTCATACGTGACATTGCAGAATTCTGCGAAGATGTAGAGCAAGTCATTCATTAAGAAGAGGAAATAGTATTATTAAGAAAGACGTTTCTTAGCCATGAGGAATAAATGTCATAATTCCCGCGGGGGCAAGCGGTGTAGAATCAATATTGTCATGAAGTTCCTTGGGAAGGCCTATACCCAGTAATGGGCGTAATATGGGTCTATCAATTTTGTAATGTAATAAGATCGATTTCTAAATCTCGATGGCAAAACGCATTGTGATTGTCACGTTACAAACTTACATTATGGATACAGAAGACACCGTTGCTCTTCTTTTTTGTATTTCTTGGTTAGTCGGGTCTTACTGTTTCTACGGAAGTAAAGCAATGGTGCTTTTCTAGGTTGATACTATCTCCTAGTAATAATTGATAAATAAATGATAATTGTATTACTCGTAAATTTAATATTTTGGTTATTTATTAAATTTAGTAGACTGTGTTTGTTCGTTGTTTGTAGAAGTGCTATGACTTCAGAAATATTTTTCTTGCAAACTAATTGATCATTCTTAGGTGCACTTCCAAGAAATAGTAAATTGAAGACGCGAGTTACAACAAATATGATGTCAGTAATTTCAACAATATTCTAGGCCATTACCTCAGTATCTCTCGTGCTCATTACTAACTAACAAAACACAGGGGTTCTATAATTACGATCCGGTCCTACGTCTCAATTAGGCTTTATCGCCGCTCG
This sequence comes from Chrysoteuchia culmella, assembly GCA_910589605.1. NCBI lineage: Eukaryota > Metazoa > Arthropoda > Insecta > Lepidoptera > Crambidae > Chrysoteuchia > Chrysoteuchia culmella. The sequence continues at coordinate 4,376,382 of OU342654.1, read as the reverse complement.
CACTTCGCCGGCTCTTAATTATGGCCCCCGAGATTATCTGTCAAAGGGAGCCATCATTGGAAGTAATAATTAACTATACTGACCGCTGGACAGTTTGTTCCTATTTTGGGGAACTATTTTATTCAACTGCAAACACTGTTTCAAGGAGAGTAGGGTGTTCCTATAATCACCAAGCTAGGCAGTCAGAGTGAGGTCATGTTTTAAGAGAAGATTATTGTCTTTCACTGCCCTTTAAGGTACTATACCGTAGCCGGCGAATGGCAGCAGGCGGCAGCAGTGAACTTATATAAAAGTCATAAAGAGGATTTGACAGCACTTTTGACGAGGTAATTTTCAAATGTAGTTCTCTGCATTTTTGGCCGGAATAAGGTGCACACATTGTTGTTAATTTTGTTGTGGTTACAATAGTGTCTGATTTAAATAGTGAGTGACTGGTTAAAATAGTAACTGAACGAATTTTAAAGAAACTTCGTAAAAGATTCCATGCTACTCGATTCAACATTAAGGGTACTTATTTTTCTATTACATGTAAACTTAGTCGTTTACGGCGGCTAGTAAGAACTATATTTACCAGTACTATCCACATATTTATCAAGAAGATTGAATCAGAAACACGTTAAGGGTAGAATTTATCAGAATATCTAGGACATTGAAGTATGCTAGAAACTGCACGGAATCGTTGTCGTTTATCAGCTGTTATTGAAGTTATTAAGTCATGTATTAAGTTGTCAGCGGGGTGGTTAGGGCCAGCCCTGGGCGAACGAGACGTGATTTATCGATGGGGCAGTTGATTCAAATGAACTTTGTAATACGAGTAACTTAAGATACTCTCGGAGCAATACAGATTTTTTTTTATAATGATACCTCTTTGAATGGTTTATTTCAAAGAACACAAGAAATACATGAGACGTAGTTGCTGTCACAAGAAGCATCTTTTGGCCCGAAATACTGATTTATTTTCTATTTCGCGTGAAGTTCCGCTTTAGACCGTTCGCTAGAAAAATGAGATTGATTTCGTCTCTATGAAGAGTTCATAATGATTATAGTGTTATCAATAGTGATAATTTTATTCATCATTTTCATAACATAAGTGTTAGACTACATCGATATCCGATTTAAATACCCTAAAAACATTATCTACTATGACAATACTGGACTGCATTTACCGCAGTGCAGTATCAAATTACTGTACGCAGAGTGCATCGATCTATCTTGAAGAATGTTTGTCGACAGTTTATTGATGCAGGCGAATAAATGCAGTGCAATGTTATATTACCTATCGTTAGACTCTTGTTGTTATTGATTAGTAAAAGGAAAAATGAAAACCGACTTCACAAAACTAAAAAGCATAAAATAGCCTTTTGGATTCGGTGACCTGGATTTCTCCAGAATCCCATCATCAGATCCTGACATGATGACAATGGGACCACAAGGAAAGTATTCCGAACAAAAAAAGAATTACTTCTATGTACGTCAAAACTTGTAGTACAGTAATCTTGTAATGCGAGAAATGTTATAATGTATGGTAAGTCCTTCCTTGCGAGTTGAAAATTGTTTACGGTTAAGATAACCATTCAATGTACTTACTTTTATCTTAGTATTTTTTTTTTCGTGATGAATATTGATCTTACCTATTTGTTTAAGGTCACTTTTCAATTTGACGACTCTGTATGAAATAAAATAAGTAGAAAAAAATAGCCCTTGACGAGTTTCTTGCCAGTTCTTCTCGTCACAAGGTCTCCCGCCGTAGGGTTTGTGAACCGATGGCGTAACTTCTTTGACGTTCATTAGTGCTTGCAACAGTCTAGCTAGACTGAATAAATTATATTGAATTTTGAATTTTACTCAAATCGGTCCAGCCGTAATCGAGTAACATACATAAAAAAAGATTACGACGAATTGAGAACCTCCTTCTTTTTTAAGTTGGTTAAGAATTGAGAATTGTTAAAAATAGTAAAATTGAGTTTTTAAACTTTCTAAGGAAGATACAAATAATGGATGAACATCGATTCAAATGTCCTTCCTTCATGGCACTAGACTTCCTCATGGATGAATAAGGAGAATAAATCATGACCCACGACGTGGGTCCAATACGAATTGGTGTTTTAACAACTGCCGAGACTAACGTCTTGAAACACGCAGCAGCTCGTGATAAAAACATTTTGGTCACCCATCCCGTTATCGACCATTGCTAAAGTTGTTTAATGTGACATTGTAGATAAATTACGGGCATCCGGAAAATGTCAACGTGGACGAAGTCACGGGTACGCACAAGTTGTATTTATAAAATTCTGTGGCGGTGCAACAATGCAATACGTTGCATATTATTATAATACTCCGAACAAGTAAATAATGCAAAATTCGCAAAATTAATGCGAATTTCTATATTGTGATATAAATTGTTCCATTTGAAATTTGGTATGAATGATTTATTGGCATTCTAGGATAAAAGGTTTGAATAATATTGTAAACTGAGCCAGTTGTGGGTGTAACAATGTGTTTCAAAACTCGCCAAAATAATCTTATTCAAGAAAATAAATTGATTTACTAAGAATGATTACTTTTAAAAAGAAATACTTAGTCCGTGGTCCCGTGGTGGCTTAACTATGCGGGACCACGGGCAGCTTAGAGATTCATAGTACGAAATAGCATGGTAAGATTGAAACAATACTGCGCTTAGATATGGCGGTAGGCCCCGTGTAAGTCATTTGTAATAGCAGTGGTTTTCATCTAAAGCTTTACTGTTTGCTGTGTTGACTGTACCATCGACAGCAAAGCAAAGTTAGCATTCGCCCTGTGGAAACTGCTCTAATATCATGTTCATAATACTAAAAAAGTTTTAGGTTCTTTTAATGTACTTATTATAAACAAAATTAACATTTCATTAAGCCTTTATTGTTAAATTAATTATTAAATGAGATATCTAGAGATATCTATCATATCTATAGATATCTATATCTATGGATATCTATATCTATAGATATGAACTCAGATACTAATATAAAAGTAAAATGTCTACCAAATAAATATTGACTTTATTACGAAACTATTTGAATTTGTCTAAGTTCGGAGTGGAATATGTAAAGTTTAAGAAAGCCGTAACTAAGATTATAAATGTGAAACTGTGTTTGTTTGTCCTTGCTTCACGCCCTAACTAAGAAACCAATCAACTTGATTTTTGGCATAGAGGTAGTAGAATGACGAAGAGTAACATAGGCTACTTTTTATCCCGATATTCCCACGGGATGCTAGTGACGTCATAAATGTTTATTTAAGGGCTGGTGAGGTAAAAGCTATACAAAGGTTTGTGGAAGTGACACTTTATCCCCAGGCCACATGAACCCACTACAGTATAGAAAGCTTTGCGCCAGACGGCCGGTATTCAACGTCCGTGTTTTGCGTCCTCTTTGTATTTTACTTCATTATGAGTTTTTTTTTATATTTATCTTTATTATAATAGTTATTCATTGCAAATAAGTGTACATTTAAAGCTCTGTCATTATATAGTTCTTGTGTCGCTATTGCATTCTACTAATAAATGTTTGTTTGTTACTCTTTCACGCTAAAACTACTGAACGGATTTGGATGAAATTTGGCACAGAGATTGTAGATAGCCTGGTTTATAACATAGGATACTTATTATCCTGATATTCTCACAGAAACCAAAACCACGCGGGTGAAACCGCGGCCGCAAGTGTATTAAAAACGGCGGTCTAGGTTTTACAAATCTCAATTTTAAGACCTTAACCACGCAACCTCGGGTCCCTTTATTACCAACTTACTAACGGATTGTTTTTTCTACGGACAGTTATACTTCGACATATTTTAAGACCTTACCCACGCAACCCCGGGTCCCTTTATTACCAACTTACTAACGGATTGTTTTTTTCTACGGACAGTTATACTTCGACATATTTTAAGACCTTACCCACGCAACCCCGGGTGCATTTATTACCAACTTACTAACGGATTGTTTTTTTCTACGGACAGTTATACTTCGACATATTTTAAGACCTTACCCCCGCAACCCCGGGTCCCTTTATTACCAACTTACTAACGGATTGTTTTTTTCTACGGACAGTTATACTTCGACATATTTTAAGACCTTACCCCCGCAACCCCGGGTGCATTTATTACCAACTTACTAACGGATTGTTTTTTTCTACGGACAGTTATACTTCGACATATTTTAAGACCTTACCCCCGCAACCCCGGGTCCCTTTGTTACCAACTTACTAACGGATTGTTTTTTCTACGGACAGTTTTACTTCGACATATTTATTCAACTCCAAAAATACCTACAGCTACTATAATAACATATATACAAACGAATAAATTTCATATATGAGACGCGTGCTTGTTATTTTATAAATGTTAGTTTTAATCTAAGTTTTATTTTGTTTTCATTTTTTCGATGCCTCCGTATTGACATCGACGTGTCAATAAAAAAGTGGGTCTAGTTGAAAACCAGCGTCAGCTTCAACACTGACACATGCTGAACTAGATCCCTTTTGATGCAGCCATGTGGAACATTTGGTTATAAGATTTTTGTGTATTTTTTGTCATATGTTATGTCTATGTCCACTGCTTGTATCAAATAAATGTTATGATTTATGATTCATAGAAAACAATCAGTTCGTAAGTTGAAGGAACGGGGGGTCAACACATACAATTTTTCAAGTTCAAGTCAAAACTTGACCTACGCGAACAAGTATCTTTACAGTCGTTCGGTTATTCCTTCAAAACTCAACCTGCGATTGCGGCGTTTGAGCAACTTTCGCAATGATCGGTCACAGAATGGTTGACCGAAACATTATTATCTGCCTCGTCCGCCATTTTTAATGTCTCCACCGCTGGGGCACTGGCCTTCCTTATGGATGGATAAGGAGAACGGGCCACGACCCACCACGCTGACATAATGCGGATTGGTGGGTTTTAACGACTGCGAATGCAGCCGGGATCAACGGCTTAACGTGCCTTCCGAAGCAAAAAGCTCGAGTTAGTAAATTTTTGGTTACCCATCCCATGAGCGACCATTACGAAAGTTGCTTAACCTCAACAACCACTGCGCCACGGGCTCCTCGTGCTGATACATGGAATATTAATTACCCCTTACCACTATAAATACAAATCGATATACTATCTTTAAAGTAGGTAATTGCCGTTCTTGAAATGTATATCAGTCTGACGCTGAGTAAACTCTTTCCGCTAAGAAAACATACAATTAGCAGTGAGTAAATAAACAAGCAGTCTTGAGATTACTTTAATGATACGGGCTCGGAGGGCGCGGCTGATGTCTTCATGCTGTACCGGTCTTCGATTAATAAGGCTGATGTGCCGATGCTCTACGCCACAGAGTAGAGACATAGATTTAAATATATTGGCACAACTACAAATAAAAAAGAATATCTTATGCTAAGAATTAAACCTAGTATGGTTTAATTATTCTAAAAACAATTGAACGATAAAAATGTGATTGAAGTGTAAAAAAGGGAATAGTCAGTACTTTATCTATGAAAAACTAAAATAAACTAGTATTATGAGGTTTTTTCTACTAAAAAAAATAAAAATTTAACACGTAGTATGCGAAAAGTTGAAATTGCTTCTAAGAAACTAAAGCTGTTTCCTAACTCTGTCTTCTTTATCTTCGTTAGTATTTAGATTAGGTTTTACTCAAGAAATGGTAAATTTTTGCATCAGCTAAGTAAACAATAATATTTATTTGTTCATTGCTATAACAACCAGGTAAGTGTCTTTATAAACGATAAAAACAGAGGCATAACACATTTCTTTTTTCCAAATTCAATTTATTTATTGCGAGTCACAGATTATACAGGTGTTATATAGATAAAAAGTACAATAGAAAGTACAAAAGTGCTAGGGCACAGCGAACATTAGGATAATTATAGCCAGTCTTACTTGGCGTATAAATTCAAGTTTTTATAATTTAATAATGTCAAATGAAATCAAATAAAAAGACCTTTTGTTTTACACTTACAAATTAAAAATCTGATATAAATCTCATATAAACTATTAAAATAAATAACAAAATTAAAAGAAAATATGCCTATTTATATTCAAAGTATTCCTCCAATGCATATTCCTAATGTATAGAAACCATTATATCCTAAAATCTCTTTCAACAACTTTTTTTTTTTTTATCGTTTTCCTTTTTAACTCATACACGTCATCAGCGAAGCATCTGTTAGTTTTACACTATGACTGGTCCCGCCCATTGTAATTCCAGATTTCAAGCGTTGTAATTACAACTCAAATTTAAATGAAATGTAAATAAGCAGTTCGACCGACTCCCGATGTGGTGAGAACAGCTGTTACTCGAAAATAAAGTTGCTTTGTGAAGTAAAAATGTTTGTGTTTCAATTGTTTTGTTCCGGTAGTTGTTTAATTAACTCTTATGCTAACAGATTTTGAAAGTGCAGTTACATTGCTGCTTTAGTAAGCTAGTTGACACATTGTTTTTGACTAAAGCAGCAATATGACTGCACTTTCAATCAAACGTTAATAGAAACAAGTTACCTACATAATCAGGGGGCTGATCGAAATCGATTTAATTGAGCTTATATAATGCCTCATCATCATCAGCCTGTGGACGTCCACTGTTGGACATAGGCCTCTCCTAGTTCACGCCTATTGTGGCGTTCATAGGAGGATATTAGCCTACTGCTACCACGCTGGTCAAACGGGTTAGTAGACGGTTTGTTTCAAGTTTTCCTTCTTTTGCACAGGTGATTTGTTGTGATTGATTGTGATTGGTTGAGCCACTTAGTCAACTATTACGACATCCCAGGCATGTAAGAGAGTGGTGACACTTGTATTCTTAACCGTCACCATACGGCATATAAAGCCTAGATGATAATAATAATAAAAGACTTCGGTCTGGTGCTAGGTATTGTGTTTTTTTTTCGAAAATATATAGGTATATATTTTCAGTTCTTTTTTTTATGAACGACGGGGAGCTCTTAGCCTTCATCATACCTGATTTGTTAAGTAATGATAAGGCTGAAGATGGAAACGAGCCTCTCCCGGAATCCTCAACTACTGAGGAACTGGCTATCTTATCTCTAACTGCCGGAACACAACAATGCTGGAAACATTGTTGTTATAGACTGCAGTTTACATTTCCAGCTAATATGTATTTACTTATATTTTAGTGAAACTGTCGAAAATCGTTAAAAAGTAATATTAAATATCAAACATGAAAATATTCTAGAAAAAAGCAATAAATGTCTCATGTCGCCCTGACGGGATTGGAACCCGCATCCTTGGGAATCCGGCCCAATTCATAGGTCGATTTTTTCTAGTATGTTCACCTTTCTACGGTGTTGGCCACCGTCGTTTCATCAATGAACGAATAATATCCTCGCATTTGAAAGAAACATTTTTACAAATGTTTGACTATCGATTAAGATGAAACAGCCGAAGTTGCTTTGTTCTAGTATATTTTCTTGTTTAATATTTATCACATAAAAATAGCTTTGTAAAATCCAAAATTAAAAAGTGTTAGGTAATGTTAATTTTACTCAATTTGGTGTCAAAGTCAAGTCAATCATTTAGTTAAGAATTTGAAGTTAAATGTAATGGTAGAGTCAAAAATTCAAATAAATATCTTAATTTCAACATAATTTTGTTTACAAAAAGGTGCGAATTATTTATAAATAGTCATAGTCATAGTCATATAGTTTATTGCAACATGAATAGTTCCAAGTTTATAAAAAATTCACATAACCGCAACAGCTGAACAGCTGAAAACTTGAGCAAGCTTAAAGAAAGATTGATAGTCGATGCACTCAAACATTTATAAATGAAGAGTTTTCAAAAGTAGATCCGACACGTATAGAAATTGAATTTTCCGGATTATATAGAAGCGTTTTTGTATGATTGATGAATGTGGATGAGTTGAATGGGAGAACGGTTCAAAGGGAATAATATCTGATAATACGTGGTTACGTTATATGGTGTAAGATAACCTTTACAAAATAAACAAGCCGACACAGCATGATTATTATATAATAATATTGATAGCGTTGTAAAAGCTACGATCTTGCCCGATTAATGACACTTTTGTGTAGTAAAAATGTCTTAGTGTAATTTATTTTATAGAAGTTAGATTATAAAGACATGTTTTGAACTTACTTTTAATAGTCCTTAGAATTAGTTAATAGTTCTAGCTGATTCGAGAGTTTCTCAAAAAACAAATAAATAGGTTATGATTTTGTAATTTTTGCATTTTTCAATGCTATTTTTATACTTGTGGCCGAGTTAATTTTTTCCAATATTTTTCTATTTAAAATTTACCATAAATAAATAGGTGTTTGTACAAAATATGAAGAACAGTCTGATAACAAAGTAAACAATTAGGTAAGTATAGTAATAAATATAAATGGTTTCTGAATCTAAAATTATTGTTGTTTAATAATTCATATCAAAACTTCGAGAAGATTCTTTATTAAGGAGGATACAAACAAAAAGACGGTAATAATGTGAGATACACAAATACTCATTTATTACTGATGAATGTGGGACAAGGATGGAGACATACTCTTGTCTGTAAGTCGGAAAGGGAGGGAATTAATTGATATATTAAAAGGGAGGTTTAGCCAAGAGCTCAGGAGATAGGACGTAATGAAGTTACCAGATACAGTTATTAACATTTACAGGAGATATAAGATGTTGCTTATATTAGTTAACCATTTATGATGTCATTACTAACTTAATATTTCACTATGTGACAAGTTTACTGAGTTAATATTTTTCTAATCACATTACTTTGATTTTGTACTTATTTACAAACGAGCTCAAATATATGTCTGTTACTTCAACATTTAGTTATCTAACGTAGCAGCGAATAATAAATTATGATAAGCCATCTTTTTACTACATTATTAGAAAATTAGGGCCACTCGCGGTTTCACCCGCGTGGCTCCCGTTCCCGTGGGAATATCGGAATAAAAACTATATCCCTATGTTCATAACCAGGCTATCTACTACCTGTATAACAAATTTCATCCAAATCCGTTCAGTTGTTTTTAAGTTTATTCGTTGCAAACAAACAAACAAACAGACAAGCAAATCTTTCCTCTTTATAATTTAGTTTAGATTAGTTAGGATTAGATGCCTGTCTCCTTACAAATAGATATTTACTTAATTTGTTTCTATTATATAGTTGGATTTAGACATAAGACTGTTTGTAGAGAGAAAAATAAACATTATTATTACGAGTATTATTAATTTGCATTATATGGTTTTACAGAAAGGTAAGTAATTGTGTTTTTTTCAGAATTTTCGACGGATCTTGTGTTCTATTAAGTGTATTAATAGAACACATACACATATTCTCAAGTGTAGATAGGTATATAAAATAAATGTTTGAAACTTTCTACATTTTATAACATTTATAAAAAATAAAAAAAAAACATTAATAATTCGACGGTACTTGGACTTTCAAGTTCAGCAGACTACTTCTTGAATATTTGATTTTTTTATTTAATTAGATACTCTATGTTTCGAGGGTTATGAGTTGATAAAACGTCACTAACGCGGACGAATTTGAAGGTAAAATGTATGAAATATTTTCAGTTCATTGGTTTATGTCAAATGTGATGGATGAGTTGCTTAAAACTGTTCAATGAACATGAAACGTAGTGGAGAAATGATAAACTTTCATTGCTACTGAAATATTTAGTGTTGTGGAAACGCCTGACAAAAGTAAGAATATTTAAGCGAATTAGAAATTCTTCACAAACTGCTAAATAAGTTAACTAAGCAGTATTTATAATTTGTTAGTAAGTACTAACAAATTATAATTACTAGCACAACAAATATTTGCGACCAATTATTGATACTGACACATAAGCACAGGTTAATATGAAGCTAAAAAATAATCATTAAAAATAATTACTTTAGTCTTGACAATAATAGGCTTTATAATACGAAAATAGATCGAATGTGTGAAGGAAACAGTATTGTTTTTAATGTATTAACGCTGAACACAGATAACAAAATATTCATAATAAAAGCAAATGTCGGCAGTCATGGCTCCCAGTATAAGTTTTCATTACAAAATGCTTAACTCAAAACTTTATGCGGGTATGCATTTACAGTTCATAATTTGTGCGAAACAACAGTTACCCTCGTCGAGTTAAAACTGCACTTCAATTAGCTAGAGCTGTTGCAACTGTGATCGAGCGAATGCATTCGGTGCAATTAACAATAAAGCTGAAAACACACTGACGGGCGCGTGTTGTGTCGGAATCGGGAGCCTATTTCCTTGAGTTTACGCGACAACACACACAACGATCCGAATAATGTTAAACGAAATTTTTGAGACGAACAGCTGACTCTTACCTTCTTTGCTGGGTGTGAATGTTAATAATTTTTACTTGTGATAACATTATCTCATAACCAATTAGCCCGTGCCTCTGGAATAATGAAGCTTTTAACTAGAATATGAATTTTCAAAATCGGTTCAGTAGTTCCAGAGATTACAACCTAACTTCCTTACAATCTTACAAAGCTGTAGGTAAGTACTAATTTGCTTGATAATTGCTTGAATCCTGTTGCTTTGAACTTACTTTACCTCTTTATAATATTATTGTATCTCTGTCTATCGTTAAACGTTTCTTCGGCGGTGTCGTGTGAGGCGGGAATCGTCATGCTCGTGAACGGGTGCCGCCAGCGGAAATGGGTCTACTTCAGTCTGCTTATCTTTATGTTGTGCTTAAAGCTTAAATATTTTTATCTTAAATAAATTGATACTGACCTGTATAGGTATGTACCTCACAACTTGCAGTACAGTAATCTTGTAATGCGAGAAATGTTGTAAGATTGAAAAGACTTTCTTTGCCAATTGAAAATTGTTTACTGTTAAAATAACCATAAAACATAATACTTACTATAATGAGTATTTTCATTTAGTGATGGAAATTGACCTTACTGACATGTTAAGGTCACTTTTCAATTTAATGACTCTGTATGAAACAAAACAGGGAGAAAAAAACAGCCCTTACAGATACAAGGTCCCCCGCCGTAGGATTTGTAAACGGATGGTGTAGCTTCTTTGACGTTCATAAGTGCTTGTAACAGCCTAGACTAGATAAATGATATTGACTATTGATTTATCTTTTACGCGAATGGTTGACCTGCGAGTGTTGGTCTCCATCACTCGTTAAGGTCTTGTGCAACTTGGAGCCCATTTTTTCAACCGTTCTATAGATGTAGTCGTCCCAATGCATCTAGAGTCTTCCCAGAGGAAGCTTTTATTAGTGTCGTCAATACAAATGATAGAGTCATAACATCGTTATATACCCGTGTAGGTATTAGTAACTCTATTGAACACACTGTCGAAATAAAGAATCGGTTAGAAGCCATCGTCTGCATTGCACGGTTCCACCTGTTGGGGGGATGGTCAAACTTGCTCGGCCATCTCCTTTGGGCCCGATGGGGCCAAGGCTGCCTGGTCTCAGGGGTGATTGCGAACCCTACCCCCCGTGACCAATGGCGGCCTGGAGGGCAAGTACTAGGAGTTTAAGTTGGTAGTACTCCAGGTGAGTCCAACATTTCGAATCACCTTTACAACCGGGGCGAGGGATGCGTAAAAGCATTTCTCCTAGTAAAAAAAAAGGTATTAGTAACTCTATTTAACACAGTATCGAAATAAAGAATCGGTTAGAAGCTTACTGTACAATCAGCAATGTGCTAATGGAAGCCGCATAATTGGTGCAGCACGTTATGAATATCTAAGAGACTGCAGCTGTGCACTTCCCGATGAAGTTACCGAGTTGGTTTATCGAATCTACAGAGTTATTGAGATTGGTTGTAGATCAAATTAGTGGGACTGAAATGGTCTAAAAATAGCGGAATTCCATGGAAACAGAGAATGAAAGAAAAATGGAAAGTCGAAGAATTGTTGATTTTGTTTGAAAGTATTTATTCATGTAAAATTGATTTGTGAAATAGGTAAGTTCAAAATAAAACATGATCACCTGGCCTAATTTATAACAATTAAGGGGCAAAATTGTCAGTATGTAATGGTAGTGAGATAAATTAAAACTGCAATAAAATATTAGTCTAACTAGAGTTTTGTTTGGGATGTCATGACGTCATGAGATGTCGTCTCTTTGGCGAAATCCAAAAGGGCACCGCCATTACATAAAAAGAAGAAGAAGAAGTTTATTTATTTAACACCAACAAGATTTACATCGAAATGAAAACAAGATAATAACAATATGAGGGATCCGAGCTAAATGCAATCTTAATTATAGGTGCTACACGAGAACAAACAAATAATTGAGTAAACAGTATTATGGGAAATTAAAATTGATAAAAGTGAATTACGAGCATACATGTATAATAATCATTCAATGGATTTCGTACTACAATTAGGCCACGACGATTTATAAATTATTCCAACACACATTTGACGACCTGTCTGGCGTAGGGGTACGTATAGCTTCCAAACGGTCCCGGGTTCGATCCCCGGACAAGAAAAATATTTGTGTGCATGAACATATCTATTTGTCTTAGTCTAGGTGTATAATATGTATTGTATATTAGGTATATATTTACAAAAAAGTATATAGGTATGTATATCCGTTATTTATTACTATCCACAACACAAGTTCTTATGAAACTTACCTTAGGTTAGAGAATTGGTGTGATTGTGTGAAATTTAGTACTTACTGCAGCGGCCAGCAAAAGAGACATTTCTGGACGAACGTGTAATAGTATACACAATCGTAAGTCCATCAATGCCTAGTTGTGGCCAAGGTTTCTATAGTACTTTTCTCAAATAATGCTCGGAAATTAAGACTAAGTAGTACTTCGGCAGAACTTTTTATTTAAATAGTACATTCCCGCGTTAAAATGTTAATTTGTTTTTTTTTAATAAACAGCTTTCCATTTGCTACCAGCTATTAAATTTAAATAAAACCTTTGATGAATTACCTCCTTGGTTGCCATATTTCGGAGTAAAAATCGTCCCATTTTTTAATTACACGACAGATATGACTTTAATATGTAATTTATTTTGCCGCTAAACCACGACAGATTTTCATACAATTATACCCAGCCGCTGCTTGCATGTAGCCTGTACTGCATTTTCGATTTATCTCGAAGACGGTTGCCAAAATAATGCTCTAATTTTCAAGCATGTTTGAGCAAAATTATTACCACAAAGAAATTCCCCAATTGGCAGCAAAAGTTAAAGTCCTTACTGTAGCATCACCAGCACAAATGAATACGTCTCTTGATTTACCTTTTGAAAGCATACGATTAGAAATGTCGCAAAGCATTAAGGGGAAGCCACTAAATGTCCGCCTGAAAACACTAAATACCTCTCAAAACTAACCCATTATAAATTCAATTACGAGCTCAAGACGTAGACAATTTGCGTGAGGGCGTTGGGGGGTGATCCCAGCGTTTGGGGGGTTAGCTAAACATATTGCGGGCCACTCGGGCAAACCGGGCAAGTCGGTAATCCGAGCCGTGGACCTTTATTGTTGGGACAATGTCTCGCACGCGAGTTTGGGCTTTGGGCAACTTCGTCGCGGCCCGGTGATTAATTATGTCTTTCAAGATTTTGTTACGTTGTACAAATGCGTGTTGAAGTTGGAAGGGTTAGCAGACTTATTCTTGATCATGATCAAGCGAGATATTCATTTCGGAGGTACTGTATAAAGGTGACGCCTTTACCCTTCATGACATAATTAATGAGTAGAATATTGAAGCCCTCTTAGTAGTTTGCTGTTCTTGAAACATTTTAATTTTGGTTTCTGGCACAGGAGTTTTTTTTTTGTTATTACTGTGTATACAACAGCGACCGCCCGCTGTTTTACCCGCGTGGTTCTTGTTGCTGTTGGAATGTCAAAAAAATCTTTTCTTAGTGCTCGCCTACATCGTTAAAGGATCCTGCATGCAAAATTTCAGCTTAATCGGTTAAGCCGTTTGAGCAGTGCGTTGTCTCTGTAGACGAAATCCTCTGGCTACCAATTCTGTTTTTGATTTCCAGTATTTTACATTTTGTAAATGAAGCATTCACAAAAATTATTGCGATCAACCAAATTCAACTTTATTCCATTAGTTTAATCAGAAATAAAATTGCAAATCTCATAAATGTCCTAACTTTGCTCTCAATCAGTTCCATTTGTGTTTCATTCAATAAATTCACCAAGAATAATGTCCATTGAGCGTCCCGTTGCTGGCTCACCGCAATCACGGTAATGCACACGCGGGCAGACGGAATAATGAAATTATCCAGTCGATGTGATCGACACCGTCGCAGCGGCATTATCAGTCTGCCCTCCAGTGGGGTTGACCTTGTTTCTGTTTAGGTTGTTTCTTTTTTGGGAACCTAGATTAAACACATAACTCAGAGTCAGTAATCAATTCTGTATTCATTTTTATATATTAGAATTTTTGACGTGTCTTAATTGCTCGGTAGTTATGGTAGAGCGTTGGCCTGGATAGCAAGACTTGCGGATTCATGGCGTCATCTTTTTTCATTTCAATTATATATAAAAAACGTATTACTCGTTGAATAGGTGAAACAAAAAAAAACCGAAGAAGTTATAAGTAGTTTACAACAAACGAACGATGTTTCAAAATAGTTATTTGTATTTAACATATAAAACGTTAACGCCTTTACTAACTAAAGACCGCTCAATTATTTTAGTTCCCCGTCGCTCATAAAAAAAAAATATCAATATAATTTTTCTTATGAGCGACGGGGTACTCTTAGCCTTCATCATACTGATGTTAAGTATTGATTAGGCTGAAGATGGAAGCAAGCCTCTCCCGGAATCCTCAATCACTGAGACAAACACAACAATGCTGAAAACATTGTTGTTATGGCGTCAGACTTAGATAAGACGGTAGTAGCTAGCCAGGCGGACTTACAACAAGTCCTACCACCAACCAAACCGAATACAATATGTACCCCCGCTGGGAATCGAACCCGGGACCCCTGGGTCTGATACCGGTGGTTGTACCACTAGACCACAGAGGCGGTTAATATTATCGAATATCTGTTGCGATTCATGGTTCCGAGCTTAGGGTATCTCTCTTCCACCGCTTGCGACTCCAGACGTAATAGAATAAACTAAGGTCGTCAACTTAGCGAGACAGGCCTCCACTTAAGTTGTCCACTCTTGTTCGCAGGTTCCTTCTAATTAATTAGATTAAATTTACGACTATTTTGTTTAGATAAACATTTTAAGGCAAAATGTTTAAGGATTATACTTATGACTTAGGAGATCAATAGACGGTGGAATTTATTACCTCTTTAGGAGATTTCGTGCTGTAAGAACTTAAATAACGTTAAATAATTTAAAGAAGCTTAGGGATAATAGTATCTAAACAGATTTGCATCCGTTAAGTCACTTTGGCAAAGGTTAATAATACGATTGGAGACTAAAAATGGATTAAGATTTCTAAGAAAACAAAAGAGAATCACTTCCAAACAGTATTATTATATAGAATTTGACGGCTTATAATATAATCTTACATACAAACAATTATTCTTAATGACTTTACTTCCCCAGTCAAAAAGATACCAATACCAACATAGCTTTTATACGAATTTGGTATTCCTGTTTTAAGAGATTATTTTGTAGGTGGACAGGCATTTTAACATTATTATCGACACATTTCTCACTTTCATTTCTATTCACGTATTCTGCACAACCAGACACCAAAACCACAGTGGTGTGGTCAGTAATATATTAGGTACAGGGCTCAAAATCTTTGGACTACAGAGAAAATTTTATTGTTTAAGATTTTGTTTCCTCATTATAGTTTATTGGACTACTTTGTCATTATTAAACCTTAACTATTTCGTGATGTTTGTGTTCCGGCTATATGCACAAGAAAATATTGACGAGTACATAAATTATTTTTAAAAAAATTACAAGTTGCATTGTTCTGCAAAAAAATAAGCTATATCGTACAGTAGTAAATAACTCGCTAATAATAATAAGTGTTCTAACATAATTCTCACCAACTTTGTAAATACCTACTTACATTAAAAAATTGATAATAAAAGTAAACAGACAAAATTAACTCCCAAACATTAAAAGATCTTCTGAATCGTAACTGAAAACGGAGTGGATGATGAATTAATACGAAAACCTTTGAATATTAAGCCCTTAATAACTTAAATGTTTCTTACGAAATTGATGATGGTATCTAAAGCAACAGTTCCGGTTATATCTCTTTAAATATTAAAGGTCGGTACTTTGATATTTGGGAGTGTTGAGAGGCGCTAAAAAGCCGTCGCTCCCTAGACGATGTTCCTTACCTTAAGCGGGATTCAAAGGTTGAATAATTTATTTGACTTAACTAGGATTAATACGATGGAGGGTTGCATGCCAGCGTCGGAGTGGATTTACAATGTGCTGACAGTGATTATTGTTGTGAATATGTGTTGTCAAAAAGATTGCGAAGACAATCGGTAATTATATTGGTTAGTCTATTCATATTATTTAAATTGTAGTAGCTAAGCTAATCCTGAAACGGACTCTAAACAACTTAGTCAACTTAAATTCAAACGTGAAATAATATGAGTTGTAATCAGTAATAATTGTTTAATTTTTCGAAAATAGTACGCATGAAAATTAATATAATATATATATTAAAAAGCGGTTAAAGGTTAAGAAAGTTGTTCTGTAAACCTTTTACTATGTCAAGTAAGTTAAAAGCACTGTTTGCAAATATTACCTCCAAACATTATGTATGCATCAAACAAGCAGTGTGCCCATTGATCTGGTCTAAGCTATTGCTATTTGCTCTGCGAATCGACGTATTTGTTTCACAAACAAACCGCTTGCTGAACCGTACAACAGTGACAATAAGACCAACGGCGAAATGTCACAACTACGAATCCGCGAATTTCGAGAAGGTTTATTTCCAATTAAAATAGAAACTTCCACAGCACCATTTGCGCATTGTGTCAGTGTTAACACGATGTCACATCACATTATGACGCACCAACGCGCGAATGCCATGTGACAAATGACAGTCACACCTGTCTTCTACCACTTTGACGTGCGGCACTAAAATGTTGTGTGGAAACATTTTTGGATCACAATAGCTACAACAAGGTTCGGTACGTGAGCTTTTGTTTGGTTCTGTAGGGCTGTCTCTAACGCTTTCACAATCATAAAGGACAGAAAAAACTGTTGAAGCATAGGCAAAAAATATGCCATTGATGCAACTGAATGCATGGGTGGAATGACTCTTATCTTTTAAAACCAGACACCATTCAATACGTTTAACACTTACAAAAAAAGAAAGATTCAGGATTTGCTGACAACATTTTAATTAAATCATTCAGTAAGTAGTTCATATTACGAGTTTATTGTATAACAACAAAGTACAAAAGAACTAAAAAGCTTAAAATTATATCTACCAACTAGTTAACTACTAAAAGTAAATGTATTGGTGTCATCCATAGTTCTCAAGTAAAATTAAACCTGAACACATTTTTTTTAACAAAGCTGTGAAACCCGCAGTGTAAAGTGTTTACTGATTTTTACCGCTTTTGTCTTTCAACTGTCGACTTATCATTATTTCGAAGTCACTTCGATGACAGTTCAAATGCGTACTTAGTGATGAGTTCACAAGAGTATTTTCTTTCAAAGCTAGAAATTCTGTAATCATAAAAGATAGGTACATCTTATGTTTTGGCGCGCACTGTTCATTGAAATAAAACAACTTTTACGGATATCAAACGTGCTATATTTCACGAACTAAGTTGTAATTGTCCGTATTTTTAGGTTTTTAGGGGTTTTACATTTTCCCGACGACGTTTCGATACCTTTTCAGCAGCTGCCATGGTCACACACTTCAGACTTGATTTCGCGCCTATTTTTGGCGATTTAGCTATTTTAACAGTTGTTAAGTTTATAACATTTTGTGATGTTGGAAAAACTTCGCGAGGCCCTGCCAGAATAACAGCGTGTTGTGCAGTTTTTTGGACGGCAAAGCAACATCGCTGAGGTCCTCATTAGTTTCTTAGTACTTATGTGAATTTTTTCTTTCTGTTTTATTACTTATTTCAGTTTGAATGTTTTGTTTGGTACTTTTTGTTAATTTCTATTGTGTTTAAGAGACCAATAAAATATTTTCTATTCTATTATATTCTATTCTATTTTTCACGTCAGCTATATGTTCTCTAACGCGGGTCCCTATGCTTCTCTTTGTTTGCCCGATGATGTAGGAGAGCCCACAGTCACAATCCAGTTTGTAGACACCTGCAACTTGAAAGAGTATGTTGCACTTGACTGGTGGTAGGAATTGGTTGATCTTCTTGGGCGGCGTAAGTATTAATAGAAGCACGCTTTAGAATTCTTCCAATCTTGTCTATGACACCTTAAAACGGCTACGTAAATTGGCAGGTTGACGTTCTACTGTGACTGGTTCGGCGCGGTTTCTGTGACGTCTGCGTGGTACCATGCCTCTCGCCAGGGAACAAAAATTCGTCCCCAGAATGCTACGTGAGGCTATTGAAATCACAAAATATCCAAACTTCAATAGAGATGATGGGTGAAAGATTCCACCAGCTTGGGGACCATAAATTAAATTTATACTATCCATAAATTAAAGTTTCAACCCAAATCACGCACTGCAAGACCCAAAGATACGGTTAGCTCTTTTTGTAGATAAATATCAAAAGTATAGGTGGAGATAACATATCTTAATTTTCTTTATAAAGGTGGAGGTCGGCCCGCTTTCGAAGTCTTCTTGGCAGCTTCTTTCTTCGAAGGTCCTTCCAATTTTTGAACTGCCAGTAGAGTCATTAGTTTTCTCTTTTGTTAATAATAAATAATTAAAATAATAATTAAATCAAAATATCAAATCAATAATAATTGTTGCCGTAGTAAATGTCTAACCGAATTCGAACAAAAAAAAATTAACTTTTCGAGGGTAGACTTATAAGTAGCCAGTCATCCCGTGACCACGGTAGCTGAAAAGGTGCCGAAACGTCGAGATAATCAAAAACCCCTAAAAACCTAAAAATACGGACTATTACAACTAAGTTCGTGAAATATAGCGCGTTTGATATCCGTAAAAGTTGTTTTATTTTGCACATGATTTAGTCGATTAATGGGAACGATAATGAAGATGACGATGAATGGCAAGAATCTAATTGTATGATTTTAAATGCTGTTATTAATTATGGAGTTCTTTCTGACCAATGTATCTATTGTATTTCTAATATCCTTTTAAGATGGTTGAGCTATCATTTATTCCTCTAAATAACCATAAATTAGTTATCATTTTCACTCAGATGCCGATCATCATCCCCAAACCCTGTTAAGCCCATTAGACGACCGTAATATGAACGATTACCAGCAAATCATGTTTGGAAACAGGATTACGCGTAAATCTAGATCTATGACTGTAAACAGGGAATTTGTAAATGTAAACACAATATGTGTAGGTACGGAAAACGGACAACAATGGCGGCAGTTACTCGGAATACTGGGCAAATAAACATTTTCAAAGTTTGTAAACGTGTAAAGTTAGGTGGTAGACATTGGATTAAAAAAGGTTTTATGGATATAAGCGGGTTTTTTCTCTAGATTTACTACCGATGGATTATACACTTCAATAGTGTCCAATTCAATAACAATTAATGCTTGAGGTGCACCTGTAATTTGGTTAAAATAAAGAACCAAAAGGAAATCATCTAAATTCGAGTTGACCAATTCAATTTCTTAATTTTTTTTTTTAAATTACGTAATTGCATAGAAAATTAGACACATTTTACCTCATATAATTGGTAGGAATATCACTTACAATGCCATAAATGTTAAAAACTAAAGAACATCAAACGTTAAACTAGACAACATATAATAGTAATATTAGTTAAATAATAGTCTAAGACTATTTTTACGAGTATTTTTAATTCAAGAGTTTTTTTACGAGAGTAGTATCTTAAAATCTGTCTACACACCACCAAGATTCGTGAAGTTTCATTTCCGATTGGATGCTATTCTCACGCTTGGAGATCACTTAGCTTTACTTCCCGCAGGTGAAACTATAGTCTTCTCAGACGACCGGATTTTCCATTTATTTTTCCAGACGACTGACACTATTCGTTCAATTTCCTTTAGTTTTTATGTCTCATAACTCTTAGATAAAATTGCCATTTTATATCGCATTCTCTTAAACTATAATCAATGATTGGGTGCTTCTGGAGTTACATATTTTCTACATCTTTCTTACAGTATTATCTCAGTTATTTTAAAAATTATCTGTTTCTTAATAATTAGAGCATGTTAGATTGGTTTCAATTATTAAACTTAATATGTGTAATATAACGATTTAAACCTTTTCCGATAAGATAGTATAGTTGTGATAGAAAATAAACTCATGCACTACGAGTATAAGCTCAAGTAACTAAAGATCACTTGTCATGAATGGAGTTAATATGAAATCGCAGATGATATAACGTCGCTAAAGTAATAACCAGACAGGACGAAATAAGTAATCAAACTGCCATAAAATATCAAAATACTTCGCATGTCGCAGTCATTCAACGAAAAGTGTCGTAGCGAGTGCTAACAAAATCTGAGCGTCGATATTGACGAGAGCGCAGATGTGGGACCGTGATAAAATTTTATGGGCTGAGTCCTGCTGACGGGGTCCTTGCTAAGGACCCTCCACGATTGGCCCTTCACGAGGACCCTAGAGTAAAAGGACCCACAATACCTGCGCGAGTCGTAAGAATAATGACAGCAATTAGACCAAAGGCAGGACTTGTTGACTCGAAAATTTCGGGATCTAAGAAAAGATTTTAATGACCTCTGCGAAGTGGGAATTTTCGGAGGACGATTTAAGATTACGTTTAATTGAAATAAATGTTGCGAGAAGTGATTGTTAAATGCTGTAAGTTGTGAAATGGTGACGTTAAATATAGGTGAGATTTTTTTATTCAGAAACAAGATCTTTTAATTTCATTATCTTCACAATTCCATGCAGCAGAAATTTCTCCGTGGTTGTAACTAAAGATTTCATCTCGCCGCAACAGCAATTGCCACTTTATAACCCGCAGTTAAATGGAAGTTATCTCGATATGTGGGGCAATAAAACTTTTTCTTGTTAAAGTAATATTCCGCCTATGAATATGAAATTAATGCAGGCGTTTATTTACGATAAACCACCTAAACTAAAGTGTGGGCAATTATAGCAAAAATAATTAAAGTCTCAAATACTAAAAATAACAAGTTTTTCTTCCATCTGATCGTTATTTTTTGACGTTAACATCTTCTCGCTTAAATCATCAGTCATAATAATAAAATTTTCATAATTACGAATCTAATTAACAAGATTGAGATAATATCTTTATGGCCTGTTTTAGAGCTTCCACTTAGAATCTTGATGCATAAAACATAATGTTTTACGAATGGGATTAATTGGTGTAATGCTGTCCCAACTCATTAGTGAGATACATTCGTGTATTTTTCTATAGTTAAAATCATATAAAACTTTCATATATCTAATTAACATTGACTGAAATCTCTGAATTCTTTTACATTAGTACGGTCCACGTTAGATCAAGCTTTACATATCGAAAACTTCTCCAACTTATACAAAAGGGTTGCGTTCTTTTTGTTGTTTAAATTAAATCTATTACTTACTTCCCACGGAGCAGTAACCCAAAGTGGATCTTGGCCTCCGACTTTTATCTATTGTTATTGCTAAATAAAAATTATGATAAGTAGGTAATTATAAGGATAACAAGAAGTCCCCTGCAAAGGTTTAGGGATAAATTCATATGAAGTTATTTCCTCTCGCGTCCCGTCATATTTTTACATAGCGAAGCCATATTGCTTTGTAAGTTGCTCGCTTACGCTCGTGAAAGCTTTATTGAGGTAAAACCTTTAACCTGAATATTGAAGGGACAAGTATTGTTAAAAAAATTCTTAGAAGATATTACAATTGACTGTGTTATGCCGGTTCTGTTTTGTAATATAGCTTTTCCTAGGAAGAGCTGAATTGTTGGATCTGATGTTGCTGTAGGCACTAATCCAAGGGTTTGTTCAGTATGGGTGTTATTGTTTGTAAATGAATAATTTAATTTTTATTCCGAGGAGCCCGTGGCGTAGTTGAGGTCAAGCAACTTTCGCAATGGTCGGTCACGGGATGGGTGACCAAAAATTTACTATCTCGAGCCTATCCTCCGTGCTTCGGAAGGCACGTTAAGCCGTTGTTCCCGGTTGCGTTTGCAATTGTTAAAACCCACAAAATCCGCATTGGGCCCGCGTGGTGGTTCATGGCCCGTTCTCCTTATCCATCCATAAGGAAGATCAGTGCCCCAGCAGTGGGGACATTAAAAATGGCTGATGACGAATATATTTTTTTACTGAATATCACAAAAGCTTAGGTATATTTATTTAGCTCGCAACTCGCTTATTATTTCATGTGACTGCTCTGCTTGGAAGACGTTAGAAGATTCGTCGCCTATCGATAGGATTTTAATTCAAGTCTTGTATACGCAAATAGAGAAAAATAAAACCAAATAACATATATTTTTACAAAAATAGCATTGAAAAGCAAAACATAAATAATTTTTAAGACTGAATTCTGTGGTTTAATGGATATTGATGCGAATATAAAACCGATATCAAATTTTATTCGATGACTAGAAGGAAATTTTTGAAACTTATTTCTATCTCAAGATTTTCAGTGATATCGTCGAAGTCGAAGCCGGGGTTTCCCAAGATGATCCACTTTGCAAGCGCATTCAAGCTTCAATCGGTTTAGCTGAAAATAGGAGCAATAAAACTGTATACAAATAGACAAAAGTTACTTTTTATGTTCTCTACAATAATTTAAATCATTAACTTGGCAGACATAAACGTGGGTAATAGATAGTTTTATAAGAAAGTTAAGAAATAAATATTCCCATCATATATCCAAGGAACGCAGTGCCGCGGTGGTGAGGGTGCTCGGCGTGCAATTAAGGCGGTTAAGCAACTTTCGCAATGGTCGGTCAAGGATGGGTGTCCATAAATCGAGTGCTACTGAGCTTCAGAAGCCACGTATAGCCATTGCCAGTATGGTGGATCACGCTGGTTCTTATTCATCAAGAAAGGAAGGCATGTGCCCAATTTGGACATTAAATGGCTAGTGTTGATGTTTATCATTTAATTATATCATAAAACCTACCTATAAAAAAATAACTAATAGTATAGTAGAGTTTATTTCTCCACTAGTGAGCGTGTAGGTAAATAGGCTCAAAATATGACTATATTTTAGGAATCCAGATCGAGGAATTAGTTGGCAGGTGTGACGCGGGATAAGGTCGCGAGTGATGGCCGGAAATCTGCAGTCGAGCAGTCTGCGTGCAATGGGCCGTGTGCCCGACAGACATTTAGAAAGTGAAGGATGGGTCTTGCATTAGTCTAGATTTTTTTATGTTATGTATTTTCATTATCTACCTTTTCTCATTTAGGTTTCGTGTACTAATTATTTCTTTGTAAACTTCTTTGTGTATATATTTTTTTAATGTTATTTAATCTTTTTTTTTCTTTCATGTATCGCATAGGTATTATTTACTTTATTACAAACTTCTGTGATGTTTTAATTTGCGGGAGTCGGAGCGTTTGGTTTTTGTGGAAATAAGTTTTTATACTATAATCATGTTATATAGTTGCCTAGAACTCGATAAGTAATAAAAGTCAGTCACCCAGACTGTCAGCGTACAACACACTATTGACAATACTATAAACAAGTTGTAACGACGCGTAGAAAGCTTTAAAAAAGTAACACAGCCGATCAGAATCATATTGCGTCCATAAATACGGTCGCGTCACGCCGCCGCGTCGCCGGTCGCGTCTCTGTCGTAAATTAGCGCGACAGATTGACGCGGTCGCGACACGCGGTGACAAACTTTATTTCGGTGGCATCGTCACTTCTGGCTCACGCTTTAGACGGCTTCCCGCGAGATTTATTTATATTAAAACGGATACCGGCGATAGCGCGGTGTCGACTATTGTTTTCGAATCTCTGACATGTTGAGTGGATGTTCGTTTCTCTTTTATTGTAGAACGAGGAGCAGCTGAAGTTCTTTATTAATTGTGTTCACCACCTCAATAATTTATTAAGTGTCTTTTGTTTCTACGTCAAATTCACAGGCAAGTAGTTTGAAATCACAATAAGGGTTTCCATTAAATCATATCTGATACAAATAATTAAAGTTATCATCAATGTAAACTGAAACATTAATAATGTGAATAATTAACATTCAATTAAAATAATGACTAATAATGATATTACATTAACATGGACAACAATTACCCTTAAACATAATGAAGTTGAAATCAATTTTAATTCACTAGAGTAAACAACAACCAATCTCGCTTAACTTCATTGAAACATTCATGATTGATTTGCGTAAAACCGTTCCTGTCATTAAACAGTGCTTCAATTCTATTAATCAGAAGCTTTCCAGCGGAGTGTATTGAGAAGACAATAAATTATGCTTCACCGAAATCCTCAAGTAGATGTCACATCGCTTAGAACTATCAATCCATTTCCAACGTTTTTTGTAAGCCGATCACCCACTTAGCTTAAAGGACCCGTAGTGTTTTCGCAGGATATTGGCACTCTCTATCTGCATCTGTGTTCCCAAAATAACTTCATGGGGAACACGTGAGGAATGCTTTTAAAACGCCCCATTGCGCCCGTTGACGTATGTAATTTCAGATTGTTTAAAAAAAGTAAGGGTGTCTTCAAATTCTTCTAACACGTCGTTCAAAATCACCTTATCTGATGTGTAAACGCCTTTATAGAGTACGTAACTTATCAAAAGGGTCGTGTTTAGATTGAATCGCGATCCCTTTGGACTATAATTTTGGTGGTGTATTGAAATTTCAAGGGCTATTTCCTACAACTATTGTCTAAAACGCCATTAGGGCTTATCTGATTTTGGTCCGGAAACGGACGCTTACATAATAACAGGTTTCGCTTGTATAGCAGTTATTTTTATTACCTCAATCAGTAACATTAAAGAATTAAGGAAACCGTGAACATACGTACACAAAAAGCTGTTTTGCTTTAGAGTATAACATTAAAATTATAACAGAGTGCCTTTAGAACTCATGAAATGGGTTAGACTTAGAAGTAGTAAGTTGACTATCATGTTTAGCGTGAAACACAGAAGCAGGCCATACAATTCCCTTTGTACTATTATGAATTTCTTCTAGTTGTCATGGCAACGTTTTTTCAATGCATAATATATGTTTGTTTGTTACTTCTTTCATTACGTTCTGTGAGAACGTCCGTCGGAAAACAATGTTTAAAACTTAATTTATACTGTCCTTAATCTCCAATTTATCTAAAGAGATACCAGTATTTCGTCGCTAAGCTTGATTCCAAGTTTAAACAATGCAACAAGGTACGCAAGAAAGGTTTCCACTTCGCCACAGAATCCACTTTCTATCACCGGTTTACTTGTCAATCCACCCTCCTGATGCTGCCTCAGCCATGATTGACGTTTATTCGTTTGTTTCCTTTCCACTCTCGGTTTTATTGTACGTTTTGGTATACCGGTGATACGATGCAATAAAATTTTAACTGTCTTTGTCACATACTGGTTACAGACGCGACAAAATAAACTTTACAACAATACAATATGTGAATAAAATTCCGTGTTCTTTTTAATCAACTCTTAAGCGTACAAAAATGTTAAAGAGGCAATAAAAAAATTCAATATCAGTCGATGTCACATTAAAAGAGCGAGTTTAATATGCTCTCATACAAGTTAAAAAGGCACTTAAAGAGATAGAACATGGTATGCATGTAAATGTTCGTTGTCTTTAATAATACCAAGATTTGCATTCAGAGCGTGCTACTAAACTTGACACTTTACAAAGTAATAATATCAGTGAGAGCTTGTTTTCAATGTACAGTGTTGTAGAACAACATTAACATGTTAAATGAATACCTATAAGCCGTACCCATTCACTAGCTGCAGTAGCAACTCAATGTAACATAAAACATATTGTCGGGTCTGGTCTAGTTTATACTGAATGGATCCTCTGGCTTGTGGACATTTTCTAGTGATTTATATAGTAGAATCTCTGCGAAGTTATATCTGTTTTATATTTTTTGGTGCTTAAACGTTTACTGCTGACATTATGCGAAACTTAATAAGGTTGGCATTTTAAAAAGGTTTTATGTAACATTTTAAAGATACTATGCACGAAGAATCGTAATTTTTGATCGTAATACTTGGAACGCTGCTTTTTATTAAAGTCTTTAAAGTTTTGAAGGAGTGGCTTTGTTATTTTTCTCTGGGGCCTTTTTTTGCAACAAGCCAAGAGCTGTATATTTGAGACAGTTATTAAGTGAATTGCCTTTGAATTATATGCTCCCGGTGAAAAGAAGTGTCGGCAATTTGTATGGTCTAAACACTACTTAGCCCATTGGTGTGTGGTTGTTTCATTCACGCTTCTCTCGCAAATGATGTTAAATGAAAGCTTTGGAAGCGGAGATTATCTTGAAAACATTCTTGGAAATTTACATGAATTGTAAGTTTCTTTGTAATGTTACTCTGTCGGTGGTATCTCTGGTAAACTAACCGTGGAATTTGTTTACTGATATTTCAATGATTTAAAAAGCTCTAAGTAATAAGAATTTGTCATTTTTCATAAGACAAAGTTAATACATGCTTTTGTTCCTACCATTTGGAGACGTTACTAAAAAAGAATAACATGGTATGTTAGTTATTCATACAATGAATATAAATATATATATATCAATGTCGATAGCAACATAAAAGGTTTGTATACTTAAATATACACCATGCGACTAAATTCAGTGAGAGATAATTTCTGTCTGTTGAAAAACGAACTTACTTATTACATCATGTATTATTCATTTCCCATTCCGAGGTATCATTCTGAGTTATGATCAACAGCATTGTTTTAAAAGCACTTATGTGTTTTTTTTTAACAGTAATAACTCGGGCGTCAGTGTTGAATCTTTCATGTGAATAATAATGTGACTGCGTCTTTATTGCTTTGAAACAGCTTTTGGATCTTAAAATTAAAAAGAAGAAAAATAAATTTTATTTATAACTTTTTATTAAGTTTCTCTTGTAATAATATAGTTAAATAAACAAGTAGACAATTGATCGATACCAAGCAAAGAAGCTTTAACATACAATTGGCACAAGTGACCGGGATACAAGACAAGAAAACACTGCATCCCCAGGGAGAGAGGGGAACTTACTTGTGTCGAAATGTTCAGCTGTATAAAGTTGTAACTAAAGAACAACTTTCTGGATATAGGACGCACGTATTCCGAATAACAACATTTTTACTAGATTAGAACTACACAAATAAAGTAATAGTACATAAAATCGGTTGATTTGGAATATGCTCAAACATTTTGTAAAGCTAATTTTATTACGTTCAATACTAAACTACAATAATTTTGCGTAGGATCGGCAGGCGAGCATTAAATACTTAAATCATTGGCGTCCGATTCAATGCTGGCAGCAGGTATAAATGGAAACTTATGGCGTACAATGCTGCAAGCTATCTACGCTCTATTAGAAAGTATTTAATATAAGATGTAATGTAAAACGAACAATATTTTATATCGTTAATAGAGGAAAGGCTAGTTTATAATGCGAAACGTCAGGGTACTCGGTCCGTTGGGTACTGGCAACGACAAGCATTGTGTCGCGGGAAGTCGCGCGTTTGAGGTGGACATTGTGAAAGTTCCGGACAGATTTCGTTTCTATGTGGAAGTTGACTTGTGGTACGAACAATCGATATGCATTGAAT
Source organism: Chrysoteuchia culmella (assembly GCA_910589605.1). Lineage (NCBI taxonomy): Eukaryota > Metazoa > Arthropoda > Insecta > Lepidoptera > Crambidae > Chrysoteuchia > Chrysoteuchia culmella. The sequence continues at coordinate 4,348,564 of OU342654.1, read as the reverse complement.
GCCTCACAGATTCCAAGAAATTACAATTTGCGGGCATCGTAGCCTCAATTTATAATGGTAAAGTTATAACTGTTACCGTGAAACGTTTTAAATACACTCCCTTGCAATGAATGTGTGTATTAGAAACGTAAATCTCACGATAAAAAAGTTATTGAGTCGAATCCTTTCTCGAAACTACTGAATCTGCGAATGAAAATAAACATAAACAAAAGACAAATGGTGAGCCACATGCGAATATTTCCAAAAACAATTTTCCCTAACACATTAAACCGAGGGGGAGCTATAATAGTTTTATCGTGAAAAGAAAAAATATCCCCTTATGGAGTTCCGGGACAGTACCCGGATAACGTGGGCCGTTATAAAAAGTTTTCTTTGTTTTACTCGATGTTCGGTGCAGCGCGCCTTTGTCCTGCTCGCTCAAATCGTTTTCCGATAGCATTTGTATGTAGCACTCGCTGTGGACGACGTATTGGGACTCATCTCTTTTGATCATTGTCTCTGTAATACTGTCATAATCTGACGCGTATGCTATTTGTACTTTATTGGAGCTTTCAAGCTCGCTCGAGAGCTTTGCTTTTTCCTTTTCAGTGTTTTCAGAACTAGATAATAGAATAGGATTATGTGGCGTGTTTATATTATCAATGAATTTACCACTTTTATTCTCATTTTCATCATTAACGTGCTGAATGACACCGTTGAGTTTATTTTATTTTACTGTGTTACAGAATGTTTATTGCCTCCATCCTCAATATTCCTTTCATCTGTCTATAAAACATTAATATTAATTTCCCTAACTTCACACTCTGATCCAACGCTTCGAAGCGCCTATTTCCTTTACATTTTTAAAATCCTTCCGGAGTGGTTATAAAATGTTATGCGGTAGCCGACGGTAGGAAATTAGCCTGTCTGTCAGTATGGGGAATGCGTGCTTTCTATTTATAAAACGAGCCAGGGCTAGGACGTACGATTACTATTTATTTTTATAACTGTGTTATAATTTTATTGATTTTCTACAAGAATAGTTAAATTGGGTTAAACAATTCAATAAGGTCAGTTATGTATCCATAAGCATTAGTTTGTTATTCATGTCGTGGATTTTTAGGGGTTGTTATTTTTATTGATTTTTATGAAAATTTTCAGAATTTCATTGGTTCTAAAAAATACATGAATGAAAAATTCAGCCTCAGAAAAAAACAAGTTGAGATTGAGTCACCCCTCAGAAAAGATTTATCTTTGACAAACGCTGTATAACGCGTGAGTAAAACTAATAGAAGCCACGGAAGTCGAAGTTGTTCGGGTCAATGGAGATTTTATTTCGTTTTTCTTTATAAATTGAGGAGAATTACACATTAGGGATTTTCTAACGAACAAATTGTTGGTAAAATATGAAAGCGAAAGATGAAACGGTGTACTGCTTGATAAGCTTAACTTGGTGTGTTCACGCTACAACTATGATTAAGCCGTCAAAATTTTGTTTCTTTTAGGTCCTAAATTCATACTTGTATACATGTTTGATGCGATTTCATCATGCGTTAAAAATGTTTTTTTTATTCATCTCGACTGGCAATTAGAACAGTCTGTATAGTAGACTTATTTTTTTGACCTGCTTCATCATACGGACGCATCACCGTGCAACAATGGCCACTTAGGACAGGACCTTAGACTTCTGTCCCTTGACATTTACCGTAAGTCTACATTCATCAAATTAAAGCCCAATAAAGTTTCCGTAGTTCAAACCATATTAGTGGATATGAATTTTTAATCCCTTGATTGTACCACTGTTGCACGCGATGTCCCGTACAACACTTTTGACGTTAACTGCATTAGAAAATTGATTGCCCGGGGTTATACGGGTCCGCTTCCGTCCCGGATTTTCAATCACGACTCCGCGATCGCCGTCCGTCACTGCTGCCATAAACGCCGGTTTGTTTGTTTCTGGAACGCAATTACTCTTTGTGGCGACTACGATTGTTAGAATGCATTATGGATAGTCGGCATTTGAGTCGGGTTGAAGTAAAAAGCGTGAAACCGGCAACAGCTGTTACCGACGTAGGTATCTTTTAATTAGATCTACGCATACTAGATCTACGCAACTATAAATTATTATATAAGTTAAGTTGTTTAAATTTTTGTGGACCGCAATTACCTAATAATAGACTGGATGGCAGCAGTCAGCAATATTATTCTAAAACCTTACAGCTTAATAGGCTATTCTTATAGCCTAACTACCAAACGACGATACTGTGAAAAAATACCATAATAAATAAATAATAAATAAATAAATATTTCCATACAATCACACCAATTATCTAGCCCACGTTAAGTATCATGAAGAACTTGTGTTATGGATACTAGATAACGGATAAACATACTTATATACTTTTTTTTTGTAAATACATACATAATATACATATTAAACACCCAGACCAAGACAAATAGACATGTTCATGCACACAAATATTTGTCTTGTCCGGGGATCGAACCCGGGACCTCTGGCGCAGAAGGTGGGGTTAGTACCCCTGCGCCAAACAGGTCGATCCATATTGTCTAATTTTCGAAAGCGAAAATTTTGGAAATGGTTCTTGCACAGCATTAATTTTATTGAGTGTTAAAACCAGTTATACTACGGCTCATTCCTAGTCTAAATTGCTAGACACTGAATGTCTCACTGAACAAACACAATCCCACTTGGTTCTTTTTTTGCGCTGGCCAAAACCACATCTAATTTATGTGTCTCAGGCCGTAAAATCAGTTCCGCTCGGCCACCGACTTGTCCGGCCCTATTGAGGCAATAAAAGTGGAAGCTGATGATTATGACTACTACGAGTAACATCCAACCTAGTTGTTACAGCTATAAAAAAGCAATTAAGAAAAAGTTATAAAAAAAACCTAGGTACCTAAATGAAAAAATCATGTTATAAAAAAATATCCGATGTTTTTGATAAGTATTGACGAAAGGTTTGTGTTAATAGTTGTGTCGATTTATTGGTTTAGAGGCGTAAAATCTGAAAAAAATTGCATAAATTACCCGTATCTAACTCGGACATAGTAAAATGTCAAACATATTAAGAATCAATTGTAAATATACTTATACGACTAGTAGCCAGCTACTGACCAATTTAGTAGCTGATTATCAACGTCGCCTCAAGCTACAGTTTGTCTTTTAATCTATCGAAAATCCTGCCATAAATCTATGGGCTAACATTGTTGTCCGAAAGACAAAATACGTGATTCGCAACGGATATTAAAAGGCAATAAAATATCCACCCTCATTGGTTTTATGGGCTGTTTAGAACAGTTTTCTCCGGGACCAGTGACGCATGAGCGACCAAATGATTTAGCTGAGAAAACTTTTTATTTGTTTGCAGTCAAACTAACATATCTCCCCCAGGCGACAGGGAATGCTCCCTTTGGTGGAGACGCGGTCGAGTTCGATCGCCATCGATTCGAGGGTCCTGTCCACACTTGAACTAAAGCAAACAAAACTGAGTCGGATTGAAATAGAGATACATTCCGAACCGATACAGAAGGTAAACGGTACAAATCTAAATATAAACATAAAAGAAATGTTACATTTATTGGGGAAGAAAAAAAAGATGATCTGGTAAAAAATAAAATCGAATCAGAAAATAATTTTGCAATGTTGTTACTTAACATAGATAGACTGTACATGTAAAGGTTATAAATATAAACGAAGGGTCACTTGCGAACCGTCTTTAAACGAAGTTTGACTAGGCAATCCATCGATAAGGAGATTTGGCTGTGAAAGAGATTGGGAACGCTTTGCCAGAACGAGTTGGCAGTTGGCGTCCTTAGATTAGTTACAAAGAAGGGTCAAAGAACTGCGCGCCTATTTTCAAGTTGTTTTTTACCCACAAAGACGGTATATGCGTTTGGGGTGAGGGGATGTTTGTTTGTTTGTTTGTGCAAACCAATTTTGCCATTTATCTCCAAAACTACTAGTCCGATTTTGATGTGGTTTTCGGTGATGGGTTTGGGTTTAATTGGTGCATGGTTTTAGATGGGTGTTATGGTAACAACTTACCAGGGGGCGCTGCAGTAAACATTTGTTTGAGCAAAACTAAAACTACTCGTCCGATTTTGAAGCGGTTTTCAGTAATGGGTTTTATGTACCTAGTACAACATACCTACAGGATATTTATGCTCTTTAACAATCTTCCTCGAAGCGCACCTATGTTCGAGTTTTGAATAGTGTTGGGTACAAAACTGAAAACTTTCTTTTTAATTTTTTTTACACTACGTTATACTAATATTAGTAAAATCTAAATATTCAACAAAAGTACCAGGGCAGCATAACCAACCAGGAGTTATACCTACTTGAAAAGCTGCTGGCTTCCTTCTTCTCAAATAACTCTTGGTTACTTATGCGAACCTGTTACGTTCAACTAAAAATATTTTAATTTAATGTATTCGTAACATTCCTCTAAATGAGTATTAAAAGTATTAAAACTTTTGTCGATAACTTAATAAATTTCATTTCCTCCGGGCTCTACACTATGGGTGCGCTTCGAGGAATAAAATTACAATATTTTTAATTGATTCCTTTGTTATGTGCACTTGAATTTAAGTGGGCTTCTAGGTATCCCTCGTAATAAATGTAGTATGATAATAATGCCATTTTTCTATTTAAAATTTATAATAAGTATCTAAAATGTTAAAAGGTTTAGTTTTATTTTATAGATATTTTGAAAGAGTCAATAATAATAAAATAATATCAGCGGTCTGTCCGTTTGTCCACACGGGCGGGCGGCTACGTTTATTGGCGATAAATTACACGATCGCCAGTTTTTATCGGGGCAATACAGGCGTGATACGCGTCCTAAGCACAGTAGATATATAAGCTAAAGCAGTACCGTAACTACATACAAACGGCTTAAACGAGCTCACTCATACAGACACGCGCCGCAACAAGACTAAAGTATACGTCGTATTTTATAAAACAATGAACTATTCAACTGTTCAAAGCCTTCCCAAAGAAACATTTTGTTATTCCTACCATGAAACAAATTAAAGATTAAATTAGATAAATTTTGACACAATCAGCGGGGCTGTTACCTATCTTTGCAATTACAAAGCGACAGCAACGCGACAACGATAAGTCACGTATCACCATAGCAACCGCACGTATAGCCAATAATAATACGTGACTTGTCGCTGTCGCGTTATTTTTACAAAGATAGGTTGTAGTTGATAGGTAGCCTCGCCACACTATGCAGATGATGATTGAGCGAAGATGGCACAAAGCTTCTAGCGGAAAAATAAGCTTACTACTTCGTGCGTTGCATGTATGTGTGAGTGAGTATTCACGCTCGTATTTATGTAGTTACTCTACTGCATGGTACTGCTTTAGCGTAGATATTTACTATGTCCTAAGTAACGAGATGGCGCCGCCTCGAGCCGTTACAACTTACCAGTGACCACACAACCATGAAATTGTACTTTTAAGGATGAATGGGTCAAGCGACAGTCAACTAAGAGAATTAAGGATATAACAACTTTGATACTGAATTAATAGCTTATAGAAAGTGTTGAATTTTTAAGATTTTGTATTAGTTTGTGTTTTTTTGTTTTTTTTTTTTCAGTGTTGATTAGCATTTTGCATAGAGGTATATCTATATCTGCTTAGTACAATTGACGACCACTTACTATTAAATAAGTTTATAACTAACATGTACATTGTATATTAAGTATTATTGTTAAATTAAATTTTATTTTAAAGATAGTGTGTTTCAAGACTATTACGGCCACAAACAGTATGACGTCAATCCTATTTGTAATTAAACTGCTCTCAAAAAATACAGTTTAATAAATCGACCGTTAAATTTTATGTTGTCATTATACGTAACGATAATTACATTCAACAACAGTGATAAAATTTTGAGGAAGGTTATTAATCTTGTTACAAGTAGAATCAACAAAATAAGTATGAACGCCGTAGAACATGTGATGCAAGAAACAATTAAAAAGATAACTATCTCACTTCGTAAAATCCCAAATAGTGTAGAAGATTTTAACGAACCCCAGATCTTTACTATAGTGGATATACGCCCACTTATCGGACGTGATCCAATCACGGTATATGACGTTTAACACGTCCATAATTCAAGTGTGAAATAAAAAGTGAGTAGTAAAGTGACGACGCGAATGCCGCAGGGAGCGAGCCTGGGTCCATAACTTTACGACGCGGCGTAAAGTCGCGCCGCCCATAATAATAAACTGTCTCATCAACAGGCACCTCCAATGCGCCCAAATAAAAGTTTACAACTCTTAAGAGTGTATGAACTGCCATATAACAGAGGTCACGAACAACAGGAGTAAACTTTCGGAATTGGATTAGAATATTAAAAGACCCGTGTCATATAATATGATAAAAACTTTGGTGCATCATTAAAGATAAAGTTTCTACAAAATATGTTACGACTTAAAACAGATGTATTTGAGATAAAACTACGTAGGTAGCTAGTAGGAATTTCATCGAAACATAATATAGGTAGCTTATAATATGATTTTGGGTTTTATGGTGCTCAATTCTAAAGTGGTATAATATTTTAAAAGGAAAATAAGGACGAAGTTCGCAATCTTTATAAAAACTTTTATAGTATTATTTCTGAATAACAAGTATAACATCGTTCAGTAGCTAATAATAAAGTAAAAACAGCAAGCAACAGCGGCAGAGTAGCAGAAGTTTCCTCTGTAAATAAAAAAGGACGCCCAAGCGTTTAAGACGAAGTTTGGCGCGTGGGGCGCGGCCGATAACAGACCGATGTTCGCAACATTTTATACGTATACAGTGCCTTCTCGTTTGTAGATAGGTATATTTGTTCGTTCACACGTTGTGTCGAAGTTTGTTTTCGTGCCGAGCGAAAATAGACTTTGTGGTAGTATTGTAAATAGCTTAACTAACCCTTATTATGTGAAGAATTCAATTGCCTTGAAGCTACAGTGTCTTTTGTTCTTATCAGTAGAATATAATGTTGTATTGGAGTGAATATGAAAACACTTCACAGATCCAGAAAAGGATGATAAGATTGTTCACATTGTGTATTTTTTTTTGTATTAAACTTATTATTTATCCTTATCCTGTTAAGCAAGTTAAAGAAATTATTTTGTGATGGTTTCTTTGATGAGACGTCGACTGCACATCAAATTGAAATTTGGTTTCGATTGGATAAATATCAATTGAAGGGACTGCCTCAGAAAAAATATTTACTACAACGTGTGTTGTTAGTTTATTTAGTTTGATTCACCCATCCACTAGAAACCAATCAATCAGTCTTGTCCACCTCGGTGTCAGGACGTAAAGCACGTAAACGCAATTTGTCTTCAACACACACTTATTTATCATTCAGAATTTAAAGTACCTGATAAATGGGTATATTTAGAAGCACTTTATGCCATTTACTGGAGCTATAAATTCTCCCCTGTATGCTTTTGTAGTACTTTTTATTGGTCGCCTACGTATATTCGATGCCATATTTCTTTGAAGGATATTAATATTCTTAGATATTGCTTGTATTGTACATGATTTAAGTGCTTTTAGATTAGTAACCCTCTTATAGAAACACCCACAAATCTGCATTCCCCATTACTCAACTATTACATCATTATCGCCGGATTTCTTCAACACCTATGACGTTTATAGATTGGATTGATTTATTAATAGTTACAAATGCAACGTCTTAGTCTCTTATAATATTATTAAGTATTATCAAAGATCTTAATGTTCCCGTCTAAGAATCACATCTTTAAATTCCATTACAACCACAAACTGAGCATCACAAAATTCATCTACGCTAAAAAATCCTTATGCGGGAGTATGTTAGTAATCTAAAGGGTAAACGAAAGGGTTTTTTTAATGTGTAAATATTGAGTTATTAACGTTGCGTGCGATAAGCAGAATTCGCTAGGATCGCGTGTTCGCACCTTTGTGTGAACGTCGGTGGTAATTGAATTTTTTTTTCTACATAAATCCGGACTTGGTTAACAGCCGTTTGGCGTGTACACCGGTTTGCATTAAACCTTTCTGCGGACTTCAACACTTGTAATTTAAGTTCTTTTGCTCCCATATTATTAATGTACTTGAGTGTAATGCTCTTTCGATTTATATGATTATGTAAAGTAGCCATATCTTAAATAAAGCGACAGCCTGCAACTTTGTTCCAGTAGATTTTTCAAACTTTCAGAACTTTCAAACTTCTATAAAAGTTGTAAAGTTATAACATAATGTATTTTTATGACAAAAAGTATGTATGCATTAGGTACTTTACCCACAATTCAATATTTTTCCGTTTCCTAAATTCATGTAATCTGACTGGTTAGTCCAGCTTTCAGACATAGAAGTTTAGCTTTATGAAAGTTTACATAGGTACCCATGTATATTGGCAGAAAATACTTAGACATATAATTTTTATGCGTCGAACTTTATGTAACAGTAAAACAGAAGTTTCTTACATTGCATTTCTTACTTTCATCGACAAAGGGTGAATCTGTTCACTTATTCATGGAACAACTGTTATTTCGATACGCGAATGTGTTTCAATCAGAATTGAACTTTATCCCGGTGGGATAAGTTAGTAGGATAGACGACACTATTTGAATAATGATGAGATTAGATAAACTACTGCTGAAATCCACCACCTGCGACTGTTTGTAAAATATACGCAGAATAATTTTGGAATATACTGACGGTATACACTAAACTAGTATATTCGTTACAACTTCTAAAAGACCTTATAAAAACTTGGATTTTCTTGGATTGGAAAAACTTACTATTAAAAAGAATTGTTATTAGCAATTTTACTGTAAATGCAATCAATAAGCAAAATAAGTAATATCATCGCACGACAGTACTACTATATTTCTTTAAAAAAAAAATAAGTTTATTAAAGCTTCTTCTTACAAAATCGTTATATACTTTTTCATTATATTTTTGCCCAAATAGGAAGAACCTCAAAGAAAACGTCCAAGAGAAACAAGAAGTATTGCCGAAAAAGTCTTGCTGAGAGGGTGAACTATAAAACACAGACCACGTAGAAAAGAGATTTTTGTAACAAAACCTTAGAAGGTTTAAACCGACATGCAAATGTTCTTAATGCTGCTCGCTCCCAAATATATAGAGGGAACATGATTCCAGGATCTACTGAGCACAATAAAGCCACTACGTGACTCATATCATAAGCTGATACTTTGTTTACTCTTGTTTTTGTACGAAAACCGACTTTATTGAGAAATATATCAGCTGCTTACGTTGTTGTTATCAGAATAAAGATTTTTGCCGGTACGATAATTTTTTTATAAAAAAAAAACTTTTCTAACATTATATTTCACCATTACCTATTGTAATTTATCATTACAACTTTTATTCAAGTAATGTATTTATTATAATTTGCACGAAATGTTATGTATGATTTAGATTTATGATTGGTTTCCTATTTGCAAAGCTGATCGGAGTGGATACAAATCTATGATATTACCTAAACTAGTATAAAAATAACAAAACTTGGATGCAAAATATTTGAAATACATGAGTGATTTGATTTTTGATGAAATCTATATAATAAAGGGTAACAGTTGTGATAGTTTACTTCTTCAATCAAAGTAGATACAATTTGCGCCATACTATTAAAATAGCACATTTTACAGATGTTGACACTGTACAAAACAATCTCTGTTTTTTAGCTACAGTAATAGACAAGTACCCCACACTGTGTCAATAACACGCCTTTAAAATTTCAGAACAAGATCCTAATTAACGGACATAAGATTGTTAACGTCCGTAAAAAAGTAAGGCGCATTTAACATCGCCCACGCGTAGTGAGTGGGCGACGCAACCTGTGATGTTGCGTAGCTGACACGCTGGCAATTAGCTTGCAGTCAGTTCTAGCCATTTTGGGAGCAAACCATGTTGGGATGTAGGGTTGAGAAGATATAAACACCTACAGAGCTTTAAAATTTTAATACAAGTTTCAAATTATATATAAAAAGCGTAAAACGTGGTCACTAATTATGGGTCTTATAAGAAGGCTAAGGTCTCCTAGCGAGCAATGGAGAGAGCCATGATCCAAAGTAAAATATGAGATTAGTAGGAAAACTAAAGTTACCAACATCGCTCAAAGGATTGCTCACCTGAAGTGGAAGTGGGTGGGATAGGACACATAGCGAGAAGAATCGTCGAAGAGATCTTTGGGGGAAGTCTATACCCAGCAGTTAGTGTCGAGCACCTGATAATGATGATTGGTGTATTTATCAGCCAGTCGAAGCTAAAAAATGTTGTAAAAATTGACAAAAATTCACGGATAAAATTAATAAGGCAGTTTAAAGGTAAATACATGATTTATTGTATACCTAGTAAACTTTTTGCCAAATTAATATTGAGCAACTGGATCGGCCGTAAGCCATTTTCATAATACCTAGCTGAAATGAAAAGAATAACAATAATCAGAATGGAGTAAACTTTAATTATCTTTCGCACGTTTTTAAGTGACATCTAATTAGCTACAACGTTTTTTGTGGATAATGTAGTTAGGTAATATTTTAATTCCTTCAATAAAGCACAGCCCTATAAAGAGAGTCGAGACAAGGCTTTCGAATGGTCTATGCACAAAAACACAATCATTCAGTAGTCGAACACTGTTTATGAGGAATGTGTCGTATAAGGCAAAACGGCTTTTATATTCCAAACTAAGAAAACGTTAACAGTTTATGGCTGTTTGTTTGTCATTTTTTGGTTCGAAGTCGGCTTAATAGTGTTTGGTCTGTCTTTAGCTTTTTTTTCCTTATCTAGATGATTAATGGAAAATAAACATTTGAAAATAAAGTAACTTGTGGAGTATTTTGCAAGCATTTTAAATATTTAACATAACATTTTTGTGATTAATAAAGCACAAAGCTTCAAAAAGGAGGACTTGATGTCAATAAAAAGACAGCTAACACCAAAATTATCCTCTTCAAGAGAAAACTTAATCCAAAATCAACCACAACAAAAAGACACACAGTACAAAATTGCCCCAACGATACGTGTCGCAGTACCGTGGGTAATAAGAGCGTTACTGAGGAGTAAAGTTTTACAACAGGTAGTTGGTGTAATGTTTCTTTGTGGGCAGCACTGGAAAAAGGCGTAAAAGCCGACATTTAACGCTGAACTGAAACATTGGATAGCCGACGCGGTGCACACCCTCGTAAACACCTCCATTGATAAAATTTACAACGCTGTGAATTACATGAAACAGGTACCTGTACGGAACTCGTTACATTGCAGCAGAAGCTACGTGAAAACGTTTTTCGTACTACTTTGAATGAATACCCTTAGAGATAAAAGTGAAACTAAACTGTGTTTTTTTTTTTAATATTGATATAAATATTGATTTCAATATTTTTAAAATTTTATATCGACCACTTAAAATTTAAACTTTTATATACGTACATCTTATGTTTTGGCGCGCACTGTTCATTGAAATAAAACAACTTTTACGGATATCAAACGCGCTATATTTCCACGAACTAAGTTGTAATTGTCCGTATTTTTAGGTTTTTTAGGGGTTTTTTGATTTTCCCGAAGTTTCGGCACCTTTACAGCTGCCGTGGTCACGGGATGACTGGCTACTTATAAGTCTACCCTCGAAAAGTTAATTTATTTTCGTTCGGATACGGTTAGACTTTTACTATGGCACAAATTATTATTGATTTGATATTTTGATTTAATTGTTATTTTAATTCTTTATTATTAAGAAAAGAGAAACTTTTACTTAGTGTCATATAAACCAGCGTATCTGGATTTATTCGCACGAACGATGGACAAGTCGGCTGCTCTATAGCAACACACAAAATATTGTTAGATAAGATGGAACTAAAATCAATGATGAATAAAAGGATGAATACAATATATTTGCTACAATTATTTTAAACTTTTTCGACAAAAATATTTACAAGTAGTAAACAGATTTTATTTCCGTACTACGCATACAACTGAGAATATATACAGATGTTGACAAGCTTAATGAATCCACAAAAGCTCTCCAGTTAATCCAATAATGATAGCTTTGCGTCTGAATTCTGTAAACAATTTCTGGCTTTAATTACTCGAGATTTTATCTCACTGAGAATTGCTCATTGAATTTTCTTCGTATAATTAAGCAGTTTTCAAATTCAGAGGTTGCCGGATGAAATAATGTTTTATATATCTATTTTGGTTGTAGTTTCTATAGGTAGTAGGAAAATATTGACGATTCATAAGCATGTTATCATGCAATTGATAACCTCCTTCTTTTTTGAATTCGGTTAAAAAGCGCATTTTGAAGAAAGCAGATGATTTTTATTTCTTTATTTCCTAGTTAGATTATAATACGTGGGAAATCTCACACTGTAATAACTTTTATTCAAAAATAAAGAATTTTAGGTCGTCGGTCGGTACTCCAAAGTACATACCTACACTATGTTCAAATGACAAACAATAATGATGAAAAATATTGATAAATATTTCTTCATTTTTAATGTGGTAGATGTTAGTACTTTAAAATGTATTTATTTTTCCATGAATTCTATTATAGTACTCGTATTATTGGTAACAGGATTTTTTGTTCCAATAAACATAATAGTACTATATTCACAGGAAGGAACAGAATTGAGTGGGTTCAATGACCTCGCGACTACATGAGATTGTTCCTGTGCAAGGGCACTCACGGTTTATGGGTCGGAAACAGTCACACTCGCCGCTTTGTACTTCCTTCCTTGTAGTTAGATTTCTCTGTGCCATCCCTAAGATCAAAGAACTATCTCGGATCTTCGTTGTCATAATTAACCAATTTGATTCTAATAAGACCGCAAATTCTAACGAGACGTGTACTTATTGTATTCCTTACTGTGGTTTTAGTTAATTATCATATTAATAACAATATTATTTTATCACTGACATTATTTTCTATTGTTAATATGTATGTATGTATCAGCAGATTTTAATAGATTATTTAGTCTAAACGTTGCTTGTTGCATGATATTAAATAGCCCATAATCTTCCTCGACAATCAGGTTATCAAATTCAAGAAAAAACATAACCACCTGATATCTTTAGAAATTTTCTCACAAAAAGACAAATAAGTCTTTATAAATAAGTCAACGAAATATGTAGTCTACTTTTTCAAGACATAAAATGTGAAAAGTATAGTCAACGAAACATGGTGGTCTACTGACAACTCAATTCCCTGTATAATAAAACTAGCTGACAAAATAAAGCCGTCATTATAACTGGCGCAATATTTTTACAGCCGTTCTATTTAATGATCTAAAATAAAATAAATCAGTACAGAATAACACCAAAATCGCGTGCAGGAATTCGAGACTGGTGCACCCGCCGCGCTGCCTCCCGTGGGTTGAGTTATGTGGCAATCTATGGGTGGTAGTAGGGCGACTTGGCAAGTGTACCATGGCCTGGGTGCCTTGGCTGCTCTTGATAGTGGGGCAATGGGTATAGCTTGTGCACTTTACAAATTAAGATCGTTATGTCAGTTCGAACTAAACTTTTGAATGAAAACGTTGTTCGTGAGGATTAAAAAGCTCTCTCAAATGTGTCCAAGAAGTCTGTTTGAGTTCAAATAGGTTTTTGAAACTAGCTTTTATTGCAAATAGACTCGTTGTTGAGTGATTTAATATTTGAGTTATCCTTTCTTAGTTTTGTGATTAATGGGCTTCGGCTAAGTTATGAAAGTCCCATTTTGTAATTCTTAGTAGAGTTGTAACTCAAAGATAAGGAGCGACCCACGTGAACATTCCGACGACAAGAATCTATCGAGATGAAGTGATTGCCAGTCCATAGCGGAACATGTTAACTGATAAACATGTTCCAAAGCTATCGAGGAACATGTTGTAGAACAACGTCGCCTGTTTGCTGGACACGATGGCAATCAAATACCAATGTTGTTACAAAAGAAACTCGTAACAAAAAAGTAAAAAATGAACCATAACATTTACGAAAGCAGAAGTCAATAGATTTTATTTCGAATGCATTAGAGACGATGTTATCAGTTTTCAACCGCAAATTCCTGATGGTGTCGAATCATTTAGATGGCTGTCGTGTAAACACGTTGCGTCGTGAATAACTTACCTAAGTTTATTATCAGCCTACGTCAGCTTTCAAAACAATGCCTTGTTGTATGGAGATGAGAAGTTGTTGTCACTTACCTGTAATAGAAAAGAGATTAATATTAGTTATTGACACTTAACGTGAGGAATATTAAAATATCTCATAAAATTTTAACACGCTTCGTAAATTACTTGTTTTTTGTTACAGACCAAAAACAATGAAATAATATGTTAATTTGGGGACCTAATATGAATATAAAATTGATACCTTATTACGGGAAAATAAAGTCCATCAACGATTCTACTCTAGAAATGAAGACGTAAGCAAAAAAATTAATCATTTATAAATGCCGAAGTTTGGATGAATGGAAGATTGCTACTTAACCACGGTAAATCCTTTATTAAAAAAAATGAGATGCCAGCATACCTAAAAACGATAAATATGTTCCAATATGTTCGACTCCCGTTTGAGAATAACTTGTGAGCCGGGTTTTTTTTTCTTATATTTTCTATTTATTATATAAAGAACTTAAAAATCATAAAAAAGAAGATAAATATGTTGTTTTGTATTGGGCAGTTCCGCAATGGTTGAGGATTCCGGATGAGAAGCGTTTCCACTTGTACTCGTGGCCTAACATATTACCTACTTAACATCAGGTATAATAAAGGGCTAAGCGTATCCCGTATATTTTATAATAAAAATCTTCGCTATTTTTCGGAAACCACTTCCATCTTGTAGTGTGACGCATGAAATTACAAGATTTACGCTAGAAACAAAAGAAGGCGGCAGTTAACAATAGCGTGCAATCGGTGAATATCCTCCACTAACAAATGAGATCACAGTGCACTCTAAGTAACTAGGTGTTGCTGCCGTCAGTCCATCACTGTCCGGGCGCGACACCTGTCGGTGATTGAGCTCGTCCTTTGCCTCTTGAATTATTCACGCACGACAGACTAAGGTGCGCCGGTCCGAGATGTGGGACTAGTAGGGAAGTAACCATTTAGAAATGACAGTGAGTGCAACCTAAGAACATTAATTATTTAATTTTTATGTTGGGTAACTATTCTACAGATTCATCTTGGAATGGAGTTCCACCATCTGTGGACGTCCACTGCTAGACATAGGTCTCTTATAGCTCACGCCTATTATGGCATTCATAGGAGGATATTAGCCTACTGCTACCACGCTGGCCAGCCGGGTTGGTAGAGAGTTTGTTGCAAGTTTTCCTTCTCTTGCACAGGTGTTTAATGCGTTGAGCCTTTTAGTCGACTCTTACGACACCCCAGGCATGTAAGGGAGTGGTGGCACTTGTATTCTTAAGCCGTCATCACGCGGCACGCCACTAGGTAATTAATAAAATGTAACTAAATCTAATTAACCAAATTCAATAAGTTAAAATTATTAGCTAGGCTATTATTTATTATCATACCAAATATTACCAATAGCTTTAATTATGAAATTTTTATGTCGAGTAATTATTCTACAGATTCATCTTTGAATGGAGTTCCACCTATTGAAGTCACTAGGTAATTACTAAAATGCAATTAAATCCAATTAACTAAATTCAATAAGTTAAAATTATTAGCTAGGCTAGACCCTATTTATTATCTCAACAAAGTTGAACAAAGTATTAGCAATAAAGTTTTCATGTCATGGTGAAGAATTTAACTGAAGAAGTTGACATAATTAGACTTTGATTTCTAAACTGCGTTAATATTTGAAATAAATGAGTTTAAATCTTTGACCGTCGGAACGTAGATCCTCGCGAGACACAATTGATTTTCTATTATGTCTGGAATCCCGGCAGACGAGAGGTTAAGCTATCACTTAAAATGCTGTATTCGAAGCTTAATTCTCATAAAGTAACCAAGAAAATTGATACCATTAAAATATCAGTTTCATAACATTCCTGATATGAAACCTCAGTCAATAAAACTCCGTCAAAGCAAGAGAAAGTGACAACTTGATCTCAGTAGCACGTATCAATTAAGTGTTTAATGAAAAGCAATGAATTTATGAATTTATTTGCATCTGGCGACCGACAATCAAGAGCACAAGTCGTCGCTAAGCCGTTTCTCGTAATTCGTATGTATCTAGACTGCTCAACTTTAATTGCTGTCGATACGATATTTTGTAAGCATGTCGTGGAATATTTATTATAACAACTATTTAATAACAGTGTAGTTATGTTACAACTTTATTATTATGTCCGTTTGTAATTCGTCATTGCACGAATACATTAAATAAATCCAATATTTCATCTAATCCAAGCATTGCAATATTATTGCATCATTTAATATAGGTACATTACATGATATGTGTAGGGAAAAATACAACTGCTTTGTATAATAACAAATCTTCTAATTTTCCCTTATGTGCATAATGATTTTTGATTAAAATATACATTAAATCCACATTACGTACAAATGACAAATTGTGATAATTAAAATCAGATTTAGTATACCATCTTATACAATCACGATGACAACACCCGATTCCAACAAACTCAATAATGAAGGTGTAACTGATGATCGTGGGCATATTTCAGGCGCTAATCTCATCCCTGAAAGAAGCGACAAGATTGATGTCACGCGACGTCGCTTGGAATTATTCATGTCTCGCTACAAGTCCCTGCCATCACCGAGCCGCTTAGCAGATAAACTGATTCAGGGTAACTGCGAATATGTTTGCACCCTTCTTTTGCTTTTTTGGGTGTTGTTCTTCAAAAGGAGAGAGGATCGTTTCGTTGTTTCTTGCATTATTAACTGTCTGCTAAGTCCTTTACAATAGAAAGATTCCATAGCCAGCCCTGTCACAAATGATATTATGCGTCGCTTGAGCGTCGACTCCAGACTGAAATAAATATAGGGTGAATCCACCAGATCATCCTCTGTGATTGATGTATTGTCTACAATATCTCTATCTCTACATACTTAACCTTATCTAAACGAGATACGGTGTGTTCTCAATACTATTTGCCTTCTAAGCTTCGATCTGCTTCTTTCCGACAAATTGGGTTTCCGCCAATTTCGTTTGCTGTTTTTCTATTACGTTTCCTCCTTTGTGTATTTTCGGCTGTTCATTTCTTTAAAGGTTTGCAATTGTATTCTCTTCGCTACTTGTACGTTTTCACGGGGGTAGTTTCGCATTTGACAATTTGTTTTCCCAATTTCATCCTAAGGATAAATATTTGCATAAAGGATTTTTCTCACTATTCTATTAAAATAATTCCTGTACAGGATATAATAATTAACCTTTACGTAGGTTATTGGAAATTTGGTTAGTATTTTGAGTGGAACTAGAACAATTATGAACTTTTAATTACTTACTGACCGCCTATTCTAATAGCAATATCTTTGACAGTACAATTAGTCTTGATAAATAATAATAATAAAATTGTATAGCTATTACCACTTATTTAAACGACTTCAAAAAGGAAGGAGGTTATTTTACTTGTACATCGTCCTCACTGTATACTGTATTGTTTGCCGCCATTGACTTATTTTATTCAAATATTATCCTGCCACACAAAGGATTACCTGAATCCAATTATTCAATTTACTGGGTACAACAAAATAAACAAAGAAGTAAATGGAGTGGCGACCCTTCTACGCGCACATTCGATGGACCTCAATCAACTAATTGTGACGAAGTTGTGGCCTTTCGTAATTGCCACCGCCGCGCCATGAGACTTCTAGCAGTTTATTTACTTGTTTATAATGACAGAAATAGACTCGATCAAGCGGATTTCATAAAAGTATAAAAAGATTTAATTTTCTAAGCTCTTGGGAATTTTCGCTTTTTACATTTCTTTTTCAATATCAAAATATTATCATTATCACAATATACGTGTTAAAGTAACTTCTGCTCGCGGTTCACATAAATAACTAATTATGTTAATTTTATGAAACCCAATGAATTGTTTTCGTTCACAATATAGTCAGAACTTTGTTTGTAATCAAATATGCAAATTCTGTTTTCATTTAAATACCTCCTAACTGTTTTGTCCGTAACATGATTCTCATTCAAAATAAGAGACAGAAATATATTGCTTTCTACTGACAGCTTATTGTTAATATTAAGATCATAAACACGAAATGAGATGTTTCACAATACACAAAATACCATAAATAAGAATTTACAGAATTGGTTTCGTTTGAAGTCTTTCGTAGTTTTGATATATTTATGGACTAAATTTGTGTCAATGACTTGAATATAGAAAGTCAAATTTGTAAAATTTATCGGTTGTATTTTATGTTGACATCAGAGGAAAATGCATGATACTGACTTTTATTATAATTTTAATAGCATTGGTCTTATTGACACGTGTAGAAGAACTACCAGCGATACAAAATGAAGGAGTAGCTTAATAAGTGGCATTACTAATTGATTAAGACCTAAATATACTTCAGAATAGGGGTCACGATAAGAATAATGGTGACTTAGAGATCAATAAACACGCAGATGTAGTTTGGATACAGGCTCACTAATCGAACAGTGTTTAATATTTTTATTTGCTACAAATCCTTGCAATTAGGACCAATATTTAAATCCAACATTACCAAGTTAATAGTTCTTAATGTATGTTCCTTATGAATCCAATTTTAGCGAGTGATATGACTTTTCACTCTTTTACAATTAATTTGAACTGCAGATTAATTCGATTTAGGGTTTACATATCAATATGATTTGAACATACTAAGATCTTCGTTAAAGAATCAAATTTTAACGAGATGATATTTTCCGTGGTTATTTAATCTAAAAATGTACAGGTGGCACACTCAGAACCTTCATTGATGAGTCTGAAAGATTGCACATCCATGATACTCTGTGCCAATGCGCATCAAATTCTATCCATAAGGTTGAATATGTGCATCTTACGGGGCATGATAAAAACAATCTAAGTATCACACATCTAAATTATCGACACACCGTGTTAGATATAATGAAAATCGCAGACAAGTAGGGATAAGGGTGGTCTCATCAGTGGAGGTTCTGGGTGTATGTTGCCCACCATCCTTAAAATTGTTGTTGAATACCCGATATTTTAGCGCACTACCAATTTCACCACGTAGTAACTTTCAGTTTGATTATTCCAGGTTAGTTCTTCTGTTACGTGAGACAATTTTGTTTCTGTTCCCCTTTACCTTCTGTAGTAGAGTCAATTTGTCGGAATGTCTGTACGGTGACGTTATTGGAGCTAATAAAGTCATTTTAATTAGTAATGAGCCGGCTGATGAACGGGTCTCAGTGCTTTCATTAACACTAATCTATTAAGTCATTACTGCATGTGATCCTAGAATAGGTATAATTGTAGCTACAGATAGCTTATGAATAAACTATTTAGTAGCATCTCGTAGGATGTGCAGCGGCGAACGGAAATAAAAAATCTCTTTTTAATTTATTAAATGGTTTTGCTTGTACAGTTAACAGCACGTCAGGCTTTTCTTTACTAACCTCCGGTTACGCTTAAACATTGTAACAACTGTTATTTTCTTTACATATAAAGAGTAAGGAAAAAAATCTCACTTTTCTACTTTTTCGGTGATTTTCAATTTTTTTATCATTATCACAATTTTCCTTGAATAAAAATCGTTTAGGCATCTTCACAATACTTTAATTATTTTATTTTATTTAAATTTTATTTTAATTAATAGTACTCTTGTTCAACTTGTGTGTGAAGAATGTTTATTCGGTTTTTTATTGTCTTTGAAGAAATGATTATTATTATATTATTATTATTAAAAGTGTATGTTGATGTAGAATTTAACACTTTCCCTCTATTATTAACGCCATTTTTTTTTTAAACGTTGAGCCCACGCAAGTGCTTTTTAGGTATTTAGTGATTTTCTGTATTTTCTTACAATCGTCTGTAAGGTTTATACGCAATTTTATATTTGAAGCAACTAGAGAAACACTTTAGCTCGTCGTGTTTTTTTTTTTGTGGTAACAACTCTACGTTTTCTATATAAAAAGATGCACTTCCGAATCTTTAAGATTATGCTGTCGTGCATTGCAAGATGTTTATTACGTACGATTAGAGTAATAATGATAATTTCGACAAAATATAGACTCGACTTCTATAAAGTGATTTTCCTTCATGTCCTACAAGATTTATATTAATTCACATTACCACGAATAAGTCATTACACTTCATTAACCAGTTAGAACCGGTAAAACGTTTTCTACTGGAACACACGCAATTCACAAGAACAATCTATTACTCTTGATAGCTAGTAGCTGTTTAATAACGATCGGCAGTTTTTCATAATGACAAGTTATCAACATCTTGTCCATAGGAACCAGTAAGTCTATGCATAGTCAGGTGGGGGGGACAAAAGCTGGGGTCTGTGTATGTGGATGGACCCCCGGGGCCGGACCACCGACGTGGACCCGGTGAGGGTAACCAAACGTTACTTGTACCGTGGGAAAAGTGAGCTTTATTCAGGGAACGCTTAACTTCTAACGTTTCATTTATACCTACGAGAGTTAAAGAACAAGTATTGCAAGTAATTGGTTGAATAAATATAAATAATTTGTATGATTTATAAAATTCATATAATTATATATGAGAAGGGGTGTTAAAAAACCCATACCGAAGCCGTAATATATGCGTAGCGTACATCAAACTAAAGAAGATTATGTGAAAATGCTGTGAAACGACTTTTTATTTTTGTCTTTAAAATATTTACCTATGTTATTTTTACATACAAAAAATGCGTGCAACAACGTGTGCGTGTGTCTGGAGAGTACAAGTAGGCCCCAGTTAGGGATCCAGTTTCTTTGATTAGTTTTTATATATTTATTGCGGTTTTGTAACTTTAAACGAAAATCTTTAAAAATAAATATTGACTTTGATACTCAATAACTCCTTAACTATCAGGTTCCCAGATTCGACCCCATACAAGAAAACGATAGTAATGATGGGGAGAATATGTGGCTTTTGTTTTCGTTATGGGTCTTTTATAACACACTGTATATAAATGAATACTAAAGTTATAATCCCAAAAATCTTAAATAGTGAGAAATAAACATTTTGGTAGTAAATTAATACAGGCTAGTTGCTTCAGTTTATTTGTATTTAAATGTGTCTCTTACATTTTTGTAAATTTAGTAACATCCCTGTTTTTAATTACTTTTTATAGCTCTCAGAACTATTGTTACGTTTGTTAATAAAATAGCTTGCAGTTTACAGTAGCTCATTTGATATTTTGCAGAAACTTTATTTATACTCTATAATGCACACAAATAATACATTCAAAATAATGTTATAGTTACATGTTAGCAAACGTGGACTTTTGTCTAAAAGAGATATCTTCCAGCCAACCAGTACGTGTTAAAGATAGATACGTAAGCAGGCGATGTAAAGTGCAAAACTAAAATTACTAATTATATATATATAAGGAATTGGACAACAGTGCGAGAAGTGGGCTTTGAGTTTTGACTTGGAGGAATGTACCTATACTTTATATAGATGGTTAAAAAAATGTACTTAACTCATGGCCACCCATCAAAAGACCGCTCGCTGCGCCAGCGCGCATACCCGCAGATCTCAATGATCGTGCCCATACGGAGGGAACACTCATTTTTCACCTAATGGAAAAAATAAATAACGCGAATGTGCCGAGGGGCCGCGATGAAAACCCGATTGCTGTAGGACGCGCAATAAATAGTAGAAATTGCCAGAGATGGTCAGAGGCGACGAATTATGGAAGGACCTTTCCTTTGAGAAGGATTCAATAAGCGACCTTCTATGAAATTATTTTAATAAAGGATATGTGAAGACTAACAACTTAATGGGATAAATATGAATTTTGGTGGCTATGTGAGTTAATTTGTGCAATCGTCGTCGTTAACCAAATAACGTCGTCTTTATGATTTTACTATTAAAGTATGATCAAGTCTTTGAGCACAATATTTTCTAATCCAATGTGTTTTTTATCGTCTCTAGCTTTGAGCAGCTTTTTAGCGGAAGGATAAAAAAACTGTTAATTAATTTGCTCCACGCTACGCTATAACATATCAACAACATTTTGTGTAAACGGCATGGTCGTACATGCACATGCTTACCTACTTAAAGTATTATTGCACACAGAGTTTGTATCTTGGATCACAGTAAATAATGGTTGGATAGTTTGAAACTGTATGAAACTCCCTCGTTAGCATTGTTAAGTCCTGATGTTGCATACGATATTATCAATACGATACATCAATGGAAGCCCGAGGGAATATGATTTCGTTGGAATACCCCTGGCATATTTCCAATTTATCAGCAATTTTTAGTTAATCTTTGAAAGCAAAGGGAATGATAAAAATCTGAAATATACTTACATATCTGAAATTATACAAGCCAAGGCAATCTCATTTATCTGAGGACAAATTATTAATACTACCTTATTACAAAAAAAAACGATAATAATTTGATTTCGTCGACAAATGTTGTCATTTTATGCTATATTGTGTTATATATGTTTATTATTACATACACTTTACTATAGCTGTGTAGTGACGGCTTAGAATAGCACTACCCCCTCTCACCCCGTGGGTGTCGTAAAAGGCGACTAAGGGACTCAGCCTTCAGGAGACGGGCAGCAGCGTCTCCTACAAACTTGGCCATACTGCGATCGCCAACCCGCCTGCCAAGCGTGGCGATTATGGCAAACCCCCCCTTTTGGGGGAGGCCTATACCCAACAGTGGGTGTTATGTGGCTGAGACGACTACGACGACACTTTAAAATACATATTAAAATATATAAAACATAACATGTTTTATATATTTTAATAATTAAGTGTTACATAGTATATAGTATATATAGTATAGTATATATAGTTTATAATTCTTATAATGTGTTTAAATAATTTTCGTCTGTAATTTTTATAATTTTATTTTCTTAATGTGAAAATTTAATTACTAAAATAATGTTATCTTCAAATTGTTAGATAACAACTGACGCTATGTGTACCTACAATATATACTTTGTAATATTTTCAAACATTTGTGAGTAACTTGCAATAAATTAAATGTGAAATATGAAGATATTATTAGAGTTAATAAGACAACAAATCCAAAATTACAGAGATCAAAGAACCTCCCACATCAAATCATTATATGTACTGACCTTCTAAATAACTAACTGCTCAAAAGTATTCTAAAACAGTCGCGAGTAGGCATCGAAATGTCCCAATACGAATTTCAAAAGTTCGTGGGACATTGAAATAATTTATAGCCTAAGGAAGTTTTAGACGTATCTGCCCCTGGCGTAACAGAGCATCTTCGCAGGCATTCTAGCGAAACTTTAGGCTTCCGTTCCGACCTTTAGAAGAGTCCCAAAATCTAAAGTATTCTACGAATGGCGCGTATTTCCCTTCTCAAATGTACCGTGATTTATGCTGCTTTTTATAACGAAGTTCCGGGAGTCAATTGTGTTTTTATTAGCCTCACTCTGTTATGACAGGGGTGCAGCAAAAAAAACTTCATTGTGTTTTTTCATTGTAAACATTTTTTTGAATCTATAAGATATGTTTGCATACAATCGGTAGTGATTGTTGTGATGGATGTTATCTAATAATCCTAATTCTTTGGATTGTTAGATTTATATGTTATAGGTGTCAAAAAAAAATGTAACCGGCTTTCATAAACAAAAAGTTGAAAATATCTGCTATTAGTTAGTATTGTTTGTAGAAAAACTCGTCTCTACATTGAGATCCTAATTACAGTCACAATGTCAACGTTAATAGTCCTTTTATTTCGGATAGTTCCTTGAATCGTATTCATAAATAACAGAAGATAAAACAATCCACATTATCCTTTTTATTACGAACATTGTCGGCCACATGGAGATACATATCTCAAACCGAAAGCGAAACTGTGTTTACCCCACAACTTTCGATAACTCGCCTTGTAGCATACGAATGGAAAAAATAACTGATTTGTTACTTCGATCACAATCTTTTTTGTCGATCCTTTTTTATGGGGATCTTCGTCTTTTGTTTTTTATTCGGCATCGATTTAATCTTTATTGTGTTTGATTTCATTATTTGTGGCAACAACGTTAAAAATATCTTCTTAATTTGGTCCCTCTTTATCCTTTGATGATAAATGAAGGAGGGTTGACACATGAACAGTAAATCATTACGTTACGACAACTGTATTATCTGGTGGGCTATTAATAAATCTCGGTGAGATCCGCTTTGTTTTTGCTGTCGCTCTTGAAGTTATATTTTGTCGTACGCGTACTTATTACTCAGTTTGAGACATACTCAAAGGAAATTTATAGGTAGGTACAGTCAACAATATCTACGGCTTTACATTTTGACCTTGAGAGCGCCCTTACGTTCGGAATAGCGGCGGTTTTGGTAGTGCAAATATAATGCCCTACATGCTGTTGACCGTACTTTGAACAGTCAACAGAACAGAACAGAATATATTTCATCATTAGTATTCTCATATGGTGTATTTGTTACCAGCGAAAGATGGTTGATAAAAATGCAATTTTGGTAGCTTCAATCCCTTCTTAATAACATAGTGTAAATTTATCTGTTTTTGTAAGTTCCATTTTGAAATAAATAGCCACATGGAACTTCTTCAAGGTTGTTTTCTAGGTGCTTTACTTTATCCTTTATACGATAACTTTTCAATACTGTACTTTAACAGGAACTGTCTTTCAATATTCAGGTCAAATGCAACAAGTCGTTCGCCTAAGATGACAGAGCACAATGTGCACAAGCATGCGTGAAGCTATGATAAATCAATGGAGTACACGTTGAATCTTAGTCAAATTATCATAAGAATGCATCTTTAAAGTCTCGTATAAAGCCATTACAATAATATAGGAAATTAATTGTTTCTACATGGGAAAAGTTAGGTCAAGGTTGAATTCGGTGTGAGTTGTGTTTTGTTTGACCCTTTGATTCTCTGTGCATGCGAAGTGTTCTAATGATTTGTCTATTATACAATTATCTGTTTTAGGCCATATGTATGACTCGGATGTTTAGATTTCGGATAGATGGAGTAGGTAAGACAATTATGTCTTACCTAGTACTAATACTAGTACTAAAACTAGTTCTAATATTAGTATTACATCTCTTATAGTTAGCTTCACTTATTGATATCTTTAACGAGTGTACATCTTAGGACGCTATATCGAAATACGTACAATTGGTATAACACTATAGGACGGTTAGAGATGTTACAAATCTGGTAATAAAAATATAGGTATTTCTTTAAACCTTTATCTAGATTTGTAGAGTTTCAGAAACACGATTTTATGATTTTGTCTCGACGCTTTTTCTTTTCGAAATGACCCCTTAAACAAATGGGGTTACATATACTATTAGTGCCGTGTGGTGACGGCCTAATAATACAAGTGTCACCACTCCCTTACATGCCTGGGATGTCGTAAGAGTCGACTAAGAGGCTCGTCGCATTGAACACCTGTGCGAGAGAAGTAAAACTTGAAACAAACCCTCTACCAACCCATCTGGCCAGCGTGGTAGCAGTAGGCTAATTTCCTCCTTTGAACGCCACAATAGGCGTGAGCTAGGAGAGGCCTATGCCCAGCAGTGGACGTCCACAGGCTGATGAGTGATACTATTGGAAACTGGTTAAATTATTTAATATTACTGGTGCAATTACACCTATAATATTTAGGATCGTATAGTTTTATTTTCTCTTCAATTGCTATAGTTAATTACTACGAAGTGATTTCGTGGTTATTTCGCCTAATCTGCAAAATCGGTCTCGCACTCACGCGACTCGCTTTTTTCATTACTATGTCGTTTCAGTCGAGTAGCCTCAAAATTTTCGCTTGAGCTAAAACAACTAAGTATTATAACTAAAAAATAAAGCAAATAAGGCCAACAATAATGTCAAAGAAAATACTGACAAATATTTACCTAATACGTTAACCAATCAGTAATAAGATGACTTGACTAATATTAATCTCCATACGAAGCGAGCTTCTGGTAAGTTTCAAATTTACTCATCCCTCTTACCAAACACGTCTCAAGCAACACCAGTAGCTGTTGGAATAGATTAATCATCGCTATCAAACAAGATCTCACTAATTAAATCTAACACAATTTCATACGAGCGAGCTATATAAAATCGTACCGCGGGAACCTCCATCGAGTAACTCATATCGATATGAATATCGATATGACTATCGAGAGCCGGCGATATTGAATCGATTTAAAATGTGTCCGTGCCGTGATTGGTATCAGAGTCACGTTATTCATTCAAGTTCTTAAGGTTTGAATGTCAGATCTTTGAGGGTTATTGTACTGGGTTGTTTCTTCTCGATCTGCATAGTAATGGGATTATGTATCGAATGTAATATCGAAACATATCACGGCTTAAATTTGTTTTGTATTTTGAGAGAAACGCGTCTAGAGGAGTCAAATTAAAGAAAATTCTTTAAAGTTTTTTTTCTTAGAAATTGTAACGTCTTATAAATCTTTTTCATGAATAAAGTGTGATTTGGAATATTTTTAACAATATTATTCACAAACAAGATCAAATTGCGTTTTGTATTAAGAAACTATAAAACGTACGATATTTTCTCGATACTTGATTATATAAATTTATGATTTTAAAAGTTTTAATTTACAATGCTACTTTATATAATAAAGTTTAACTTAAAAAAAGTTATCAAACGATTACAAATACTTAAGAGAACCTACGAGAAGTAGGAAGAAACTCGCCCTAAACATTGTGTGTGTGAATCGTAAATACATAGTTTGTGGTCTGCAGGGCTTCTAAGACGTTACATTATTCCTATAGGACCGTGGGAAGTGACCACCGGTCTTATTTACGTGGGACACAACTCAGGTTGATTGATCTGGTCTAGATCTAATGAACCGACAACTTGTTCGGACATGCCCTAAGTTGTGTATTGATCATCCATACATGTTCTTAATTCGGTAGCTGGATTTACATGGACGATAGACCGTGAAGTTAGTCAAGATTAAAAAAAATGAAAGTATTTTTTAGACATAAAGAAATACTCGTACCTACATATCTCCTACCTACTTTTAAGAATTTATTGCGTACTTTCCTACCTACCTAAAAATAACAACGTGTTACGGATTCAATTATGTTTTTTTTATGTACTACGGGGAGACTCTTAGCCTTCATCATACCTGATGTTAAGTATTGATAAGGCTGAAGATGGAAGCGAGCCTCTCCCGGAATCCCCAATCACTGAGGAACTGGCTATCTTATCTTTAACTGCCCGAACACATCAATGCTGAAAACACTGTTATTATGGCGTCGGACTTTGATAAGATGGTGGTAGCTAGCCAGGCGGACTTACAACAAGGCCTACCACCAACCAAACCGAATACAATATGTACCCCCTCTGGGAATCGAACCCGGGACCCCTGACCCACTATACTACTTAGGTTAGGTGTACTTAGGTATACTTCTTCTGCTTGATTTGTCGACTCTGGCTATATTTGTGAGCACTAAAATTTTGTGAACCTATATGTATATTTAAAATCCGTACATAATAAGTGTATAATCATATTTGGTTTAAACAGAAAACTAGAAAAGTTTTTTTTATGGCAAATACAATAGGTACGATTTTACATATGAAATACCAACTTAAAAAATGAAATTGAATATTCTTGGTGTTTTTGATTATCCTTTTGATATGAAAAGTGTACTAGTGATTATTGTTAGTTATAAGTATTACCTATTATTCAAGATAATACTCCTCGACTATATTGTGTTTGATAAGTCAAATTTTTAATACTATTGTTTTTTTTTTCATTGAAAAATTTGCATGCCAAATGGTTAAATATGGCGTTCTTATGACTTGTAAGACCTTAATTATGTACCTACCCATATTTTGCAAATAAATAAAGAAAAAACTTAAATACGAATATAAAACTAGGTATCATAACAAAAAAAAAACACTTTAAAATTCACTTAACGGAAAAGTAACCAAATATCTAAGCCGCTTAGAGATGATCATTTCCTTTCCACGAAACCGCGAAACTACGAAACCGCGAAACTAAGCCACGGAAATCAATAACATTTATGAGTCATACCACAAGCTCCGAGCACGGAAATTAATTATTCTGCCACCACTCTTAATGTGTTACATTTTAGTGGCCAAATTTGATTGAATGAAATACACTTGTTAGATTTTGATGTTTACCATAGCGCAACGCGGCTTATGGTGCTTACTATTCGATAAAATAAAACAATGTGACAGTAGAATAAAAGAAAGATTGCACATATTTTGGTTATGCGTCCGATTTAAATTTAATATTTTTTAATTAGTCATAACTAGATTTTAGTTTAATTAATTACTGTGTATACTATTCTATTTAATGCATGCCGTTGCAGCCTCTCAGTAGGGCAATACTATGTCTAGATTAAGGTGAACTGAGTGTGTTTTTAAGCCAAGTTTTTTGTGTTTGCCTTGTTGGCTGTCCATAAATAAAAAAAAAAAAAGAGGTTAGAAAATCACGTTACTCTATTAGCACTGAATGAAGTGTCACCTCGAAAACAAACACATATGCATGATAAAATAATATCGTACCTTGGTGAATCTACGGGTGTTTTGAACGCCGTCATTGACCTCAACTTATTTTCATATTTTTAGAGTAATAAAATTCTGTCCTCGTGTCCAGTTACGAATATAGGTCCCAGACGAGTAGCGTTTAGCAGCATAACCTTTATTATTTTCGCAGAAATGAAAGAAAAAAGAAAGAAAGAAAGAAAGAAAGAAAGAAAAAAGTTTTTATTGACACGTCACAAGGCACCAAACAAAAATACTATGTACAAACTACTACATAAACATAAACTTATGCATGACACTTTATATGTCGAGGACAATGACGGCGTTCAAACCGCCCGTAGATTTGCCCATCTATACCTAGGTCCTGTTTTACAAAGTCCGAATAAGTTTGAAAAAACCGAAAAATAAGACCGATAAATTCATATAAAGTCAGTCAAATAAACCAGGCATTTAAATTGGCAAAAAAGATGATCTTAGATATAATTCGTAGTATGCTTAATCCTAAATATTTTTTTTTGTTTTACTTACATCTAATTTCTCTTAATAGCTAACGGAACCAACTCACAATATTATCGGAGAGCTCTAAAGCTGTATTGGAATATTCATGAACTGGAAACTATTAACATTTTAATTTACCTACCGCCTTATGCAGAACAACTACGGGCTTGTAATGAGGTGAAGTTTTTATGCTTCGACCTAGTCTTTAGACTATTCTACACCTTTATTACTCTACTAGGGCTTAATAAAGAGAAATAATTAAAACAACTTTTACGGATATCAAACGCGCTATATTTCACGAACTAAGTTAAGAATCTAGTTAAGAACTAATAAGAACACGTAAGTAATTGTCCGTATTTTTTGGTTTTTTTAGGGGTCTTTTGATTTTCCCGCCTTTTGGCACCTTTTCAGCTGCCGTGGTCACGGGATGACTGATATCCGTAAAAGTTGTTTTATTTCAATGAACAGTGCGCGCCAAAACATTCGATGTACGTATAGAAATAATGAAGTATATTAGTTCTCATATAAGGTCTTTTTCTTTTCATTTTTATTCTTGTTTACCCAATTTTATCGCAGTAAAAACTGAAAGGCAGCGATTTTCGAATTAAAACGTGGTTTTCATTAACACGTGGATGGTCATCTCGTGACCGACCACAGCCTCGGAAAGGTGTCAAAACGTCGGGAAATAAATAAAAACATAAATAAAATGTAAAAAAGGATGTGTTTTAAAAAATGCGTTTAAGCCATAATGTTGTTTAATATACCAAAAATTATAAAGCGAAATTAAATTGAGAAGCCATGTTAAAAGTAGTTCCGTATTTCACCATTTCAGTAGAGAAAGCCGATATCTTTTCTAAAAATATAAATTTTTAGGCAAATATTGAAAGAAACTTGGCTTCTCAAAAGCTTTTTGATCTCGGTATCCCGTGACAATATAAACATATCCTAGATAAAATGTAAATAGTGACAAATAATATTTGCCTGCTACCCTTCCGGTGTGGTAGGTAGTTTGTTTGGCCGCCCGCGGCGTCCCGGATTCGACTCCCTTGGCGTTTTTGTCAAATATTTGATTGTACAATGTGTTCCTTCAATTTCGTTGGTACTATATTTATTTTAGCGAAGGATTTACCTTATAATCATTACTATAAATTGTTACTGACAAATTTGTAACATAGAACGTTTCGCTGTGTATATTTTTAAATAATAATAATAATTGCATCCAATCACACCATTTCTGGATACTTGATATGATTACGGATAAACATACTGATAAACTATTTTTTTGTAAATACATATATATATTATACACACCCATACAAAGCCAAATAGACATGTTCATGCACACAAATATTTGTCTTGTCCGGGGATGGAACCCGGGACCCCTTGCGCAGAATGCGGGTATAGCACCGCTGCGCCAAACAGGTCGTCATATTCTTTGGTTTAGGCAAATTGATTTGTCAGACATAACAGATCGGATACCATAATGTGAATAAAAATTTATTATGTATAAAATAAAATATAATTCACATAATGTAAGTATATCAAAAACTATGTAATTTTGTTACAGCAAAAAATTTACTAATAATTCGTCAATGGCTATTATAACCGGATCGGATACCACAATCTGAATTGAATTTTATTATGTACTAGAGGCCGGGCGCGGTTTTCCGTTCCCGTGGGAATTTAGGGATCATTTATAGCCTATGTTACTACTTGGGGTCTAAGGATTCTCTATACCAAATTTCGTCAAAATTGGTCCAGTAGTTTTTGAGTTTATTCGTTACATACAAAAATACAAATCTTTCTTCTTTATAATATTCGTATAAATGTATGTTTGTAAAAAAAATATTATGTTTTTTATATTTATTATGTTTTTTATTATGCATGTAATTATGTAATAAAATATTAAATTATATTATGATGTATATTAAAAACTATGTGTTTTTTACAGCAACAATTAATATAGTATCAAAGAAAAAGTCATGGTTCAGCGACTTGACGTGCGTGGTAATTTTTTATACCTTGACTAGCGGCCGCTCACGGTTTCACCCAAGTGGTTCTCGTTCCCATGGGAATATCAGGATAAAACGTTACCTATGTTACCTTCCGTCCTTTCAACTAACTCTATGCCAAAAATCAAGTCGATTGGTTGCTTAGTTAAGACGTGAAGGAAGGACAAACAAACAAACACACAATCATAATATTAGTTAGGATTAGATTAGGGCCCTTATTCACTATGACCACTTAGCGATTCCTTGCTCAAACCACGCCAATGTCGTACTTGGTTTTGCCATTTTCAAAAGTCGTTTTCCAGTTGTTTTATAAAAACAAAACAGACTGGTTGCTGGAGCATTGTTTCTATACAATAAATGAATATTTAGAACGGAAATAATGCCGTATTATATTATAAAATAAACACTTAATTTACTTTATTAATAATAATTATGTATCAGTCTTCAAATTTAATTCATGTAATATTTAGTTTTTTCTGACATGTTATTTTTCTGACATGTAAACTTTAATTTTTATATTTGACATTTTTGTAATGATAACATTTGACATTTAAATAATTTTGTAATTTCACTATTAATAATCAATTGTATTTTTTATGCATGTACTAATTCCTATGCTTTTTTAATGGTAGAAAATGTTTGCACTTTATTAATTGTACCATCTTATACAATACCATTTTCTAAGGAATAAATGATTCTGATTCTGATTCTGATTCGATGATACAATTATTAAACAAGTAAAATAACCTTAAAACTTGTAAGTGTCATAGAGAAAACGAATTTTGAAAATGTCGAAACCTAATACGACATTCGCGTGGTTTGAGCAAGGAATCGGTAAGTGGTCACTGGTCATAGTGAATACGTGCCTAGGTTATGTTAGGATTGCTGTATGTTTTGCTTTTTCAAAGTAATACCTAGTAAACTAGTTAGTATTCTTTGGCAGAAACTTAACAAGCAAAGGTAACGAGCCCTCAGTTTTCGAGTCATGAGTATCGACAGCATTGCAGTTCCCGCCATTTTTATATGCAGCGTGTGCCGCTGTCTGGGCCGCGTCTAGACCACAGACTGCGTAATGCATAGAAGGGTCTTTGTCAAAGTCTTTGTTCCGATCAATTTTTCATTTGTATTCATAATGTTGACTATGTTTTAACGATTTTGTGGAAATTGAAGATTAAAATTTGTTATTTTTTCGTCTTTGGGTACAAATAAAAATTAAAATATAAAACACGAAACGTTACGTACGAAACGAAAAAATAGGTGATAAAGTCTGTAAAAAAGCATTAATTGAGCAATGTGATTGGCGTTTATCTGATATTTTTATGGTCATGCAGTATTTATCGGTACCTACGTATTAATGTTTTTTTTTACTTTAATTGGACCTTAACTAGCTCGTTTTGCTAACGAGCTAAAAAGTATTGTATTGTATATTTTTTAACATCTAGTAAAAAGCACAAGATACATACATAATAGTTTATAAGAGCATTACCTATTTATTTTAATATTCATACAATATTAAATTAATAATGCTCTTTTATTTGTTTCATAATGCATTTAACAGCTTTTTGCTGAAATAATAATATTGAAGCTAGAGAAGTATGTAAGAAAAATGGCACTTGGAGGTTTGTCATCTCTGCCTACCTCTATGGGAGGGATAAAATATTTATTTATTTATTTATTTATTTCCAAACTTACATCTATTATTACAGGATTACCCCAATACAATAGAGTAACTAATAATTAAATCAATAAAATAATAACAATTACATAATTATGTTTGCCATTATAAATTATTAATCTATATTATTCAATTTATTAAAAAAAATAAAAATAATTAATCATTCCTCAACAAAATATTATAATATAACAAATAATTCAATAACTAATTTAACAAATAATAACAATATAATATAATTAATAAATAATTTTCAATAATTCAATTTATAACAAATGGTGAACATAGCCGCTCGCACGAATTCACTCAGCGAACAAAAGAACACGTCAGTATCATTGGATATAAGGTTGAGAGTGCGCAGTGCTCGCGTCAACGGAGCTTCCCTAAGTAGGTTGGTCCGCGCTCGTGGCACGACCAGCAGGTTAGGCCTGCGCCTGCGCCAAACGTACCGGTCCGGAACACACAAGCCTATTTGACTTAGCACAATAGCGTTTTGTAACTTACCTCTCATTATTTTAAAAACGTAAAGTATCAGTGACATGTCCCTCCTTACTCTTAGTTCGTTGTAACCGACCATGCCTAATACGAATAATGTTGGATACGTAAGCGGATAAAAGGGGTACACTCCATATAATTTAAGGTACAGATATCTTACGAATTTATTCTGAATCCGTTCCAGCATGAGATTGTACTTAGTTTCGTGAGGGGACCATATTACCGCATTAAATTCTAATTGGCTTCTCACTAGCGCGTTATATAAAATCTTAATTAATGTTAAGTTGAAATTATTTAAATTACTAACCCTACGAAGGACGAAGCCCAAATTTCTATATGCCTTCTTACATATATTTTTAATGTGTGTACGAAACGTTAGCTCACTGTTAAAACATGTCCCTAGATCCTTGACTTCGGTCACTCTTGTTAAGGGAATATTTTCCACCTTATATTCGTATTGGGGTGTGGTGTGAGCGCGAGAGAATGTTATGGTCACACATTTCGTAGGATTAAAATGCAGATGATTTTCCTTACTCCAAGCAACAACCCTATCTATGTCCCTCTGCAGTCTTTCACAGTCATTTTCATTTCGAATCTCCAGAAATAGTTTTAAATCGTCAGCGAAAAGCAAGCATTTTGCATCCTCAACAACTTGTGCTAGATCGTTGATCATAATAATGAATTGCAAAGGTCCAAGATTACTACCTTGACTCACGCCTGACCTGGTAAAGTAGGGCTCAGAAGAATATCCTGCGTATTCTACGTATTGTTGCCGATCTTGCATGTAGCTAGCAAAAAATTTAAGCAAGTGGGGGGTAAAACCGACGCCTGCCAACTTTTTTAGCAGTACGTCATTCTGAACTAAATCAAATGCTTTTTTAAAATCAAAGTAGGCGGCGTCGACCCGCCCCCCACCATCCACCACTGGTGTAATATATGACATGTACTCCAGAAGATTGCTGGTAGTACTTCTTGCTGGCCGGAATCCATGCTGAGCTTCTGACAACTGTGAGCTAAGCTGCTTGAGAATGTGTTGTTGAATAGCTGTCTCTAATACTTTTGCGGGGGTGGATAGAACTTCTACCGGTCTGTGTTCCTCTATACTCGTACCCGCACCTTTTGGTACTGGAACTACCCTCGTCATTTTCCACATCTCCGGGAACTGTGCCTCTCCTAAACATTTATTATAAATGTATAGCAGTGGCTCAGCAAGCACTGCCCAACAGTCCTTAAATATATACGGCGGAACACCGTCTGGTCCACTAGACTTCTTTGGCTTAAGATTTTTGAGCGCACGTTCAACTTCACTCAGGCGGAGGTGGTCCAGGTGGACACGCGCCGCACCGTTCTCCCCACCGGATTCCGATATCGCCACATCGACATCCAGCTTAGCTCGTTCAGTGCTATATACCGCTCGGAAGTAATTAGCAAATTCTTTGGCGCACTGATCGGTTGCTAACACTTCATCGTTCTTCATAAATTTTTTAGGGTTCCTACCAGATTTTTTGGAATTGTATGTATGTACTAGTTTCCATCCGCAATTTCACCCGCGTCGTTCCCGTTCCCGTGGGAATATCAGGATAAAAAGTAGTTATTTTACGCTGCGCCCTTTCAACTAACTCTATGCCAAAAATCAAGTCGATTGGTTGCTTTATTAGGGCGTGAAGAAAGGACAAACAAATACACTTTCGCATTTATAATATTAGTTAGGATTAGGATGTATGCAACTTTAATATACTTGGATATTTTAGGCATTTGTTAAGTCTATGACTTTGCCTACGACCGCCACCTGGCCCGCGCTGGCCACCTGCCAGCCGATATTGTCGCCACTTCACACGAATGCACAGATAATGTGAAATCAACCCTCAACGCAAAGATCAAGGTTCAAATTCGATTACGACCCAGTTGGAAACAGTAGCTCTTGTCATTGTGTGGACGAGACAAGTGTTAGTTCTTTTTGTGGCAAAAATGCTGGCTGGTTTGCTTGAAGTTTAGTTACAAGTTTAAATTGGATTGATTTATTTGGGACAAAAAACAGCGTTCACAATATATGTTAAAATTAAGAATAGTACACAGATATTACTTATTGTGAAGCCCACAACATTATCCTCGAGTTAGCTTGTGAATCTTGTGATACTCATTAACTTACTAACTAAAAAAGATAACATGCATGACTTTTAAAAAAAAAGGTAAAGTTGCATCTAGATACTTGATTATTAGGTTAGTAAGTAGTTCTTAATACATTTCGGGAAAGTATGATGGTGATGCAAAAAAAAATATGTAATTAACTAATTAAACTACATAGTAGTAGGTACATTACATTACATAACTGGAAACTTAAAAATGAACCTAATCTGATAAATCTGCCAAAACTTCTACAACTAGTTTTTTTTTATTTGGACTCAGAATCTGCGAATATATCTAAACTATGGAAAACGTTTTTAAATATGTCATCGAGCCGTTGGAGTAGCGCGCGCATTTGGATTGTACATAAATAGTGAACAAAATGAACTAACCAACAAAAATACTAGGAAGGTAGAAAACGAAAAATATGTCGCGTAATTCCGCAAGAAAAAATGCAGATGCAGCCCAGTGACACACCTTGCACCTTCACCGACTACTCTACACGTGTTTCGCCCACACAGTCGGTGAAGGTGCAAGGTGTGTCACTGGGCTGCATCTGCATTTTTTCCTGCGGAATTACGCGACATATTTTTCGTTTTCTACTAAGATATGGATTTCCGCCAAGTAACGCCTGATTCTATCAAATAATAGAAGGCACCTAGAAATACTGTAAAGCGAGTAAATAAAAAATTTGGTACCTCTAAGTATTTTCTTGCTCTACTTATTATTTACTAGCGGCCGCTTGCGGTTTCACTCGCGTGGTTCCCTTTCCCGTGAAAATTATCCTATGTTCATAACCAGGCCATCTACTATCTGTGTACCAAATTTCATCCAAATCCGTTCAGTATTTTCGGAGCCTATTCAATGCAAACAAACAATCAAATCTTTCCTCTTTATAATATTAGTATAGAATAAGGAATTCTATAAATACTTATTTTATATTTCGTAGCTGAGTTTTACTTGTAAAGTTTATTGTCTGGTATATTTCGTGGCTCTTTCTATTTTTTTTACCATTTCTTTTTTAACCGACTTCCAAAAAGGAGGAGGTCCTCAATAATTTTAATCTAGCATCGATGTTCATTATTCAAATAGTGGTTTTAACTAACATCCTCCTTCGAAAGTTTTCAAAACTGGTTAAACTTCGCTGGACCTGGGTTCCCGAGGGAAACTGTTCTATGTATTGTTTACTATTTGTGGTTAATAGTTGTTGTTTCCGTATTAATTACTTAATTTAATCTACCAAATTGTGAAAAGCCGTAAATGCTCATGTCAGCACAATGCTCTTTTGTAAAGTACAGTTTATTTATTTATTTAAAATGTAGTTACCTAATGCACCAGTTAACACGGAAGCGTGCAGTAGGTCAACACATAAAATAAAGTTAATTAAATAAAAAAGAAAGAAAGAAAGAAAGAAAAGTAAGTTTATTTGGGACAAACAAAAGACTCGACCCGACTCAGCATAATGCATGGCTTTTGGCCAGCGTTGATCTTCCGTCGGTACTGCGAGCCAAATTAATAGGTTTTTTTAAAAAAAACAAAAACAAATATTTAAGAAAAACATAAAAAAGACGGGAACAAATGGTGTTACATTAAAAAACAATTCGCGCTATTATACAAATTTAAGGGGGAAAAACACATTACAATAAAAATAATATAAAGCAATTAAAATTAAAGACATAAAAACAAATCAAATCAGACTGCACCTGTGGAATTGAAAAAAAAACAACTTCATTGTCTGTGGGTTGCTACAAACTGTCAGGTACTATTGGAATTATAAACTGACATGCAAAATATATCAATATCTGGATACTGAGCGATCAGAGCGTTAAGGCGGTACCCCCACCGAAAGTGGCGCCGCGTTGAATTTTATTTAATATCGTAATTCTAATTCACAATTTTAATAAAACTAAACGTGGAATTTTTAGAGCCCATAGTCTAGTATTTTTAGACGGTATCATTACATTCCCTCGTAGTCACTGCTAGAAGTAGATAGCAAAACTGCTAAAAGTGGCCGTTTTTGACAAATTTGCTATCTACTTCTACGAATGACTACGACGAGATGTAGCGATACCTTCTAAAAATACAAGACAGTGGGGTCTAAAAATTCCACGTTTAGTTTTATTAAAATTGTGAATTAGAATTACGATGTCATGCTCTCTTTAAACATTTCTGCGGTGGTGTCGTGTGAGGCGGGTCGCTACGTTCCCTAAAATATGGTTGAGCGAAGCGATGGCTGGTTCATGCGTCATGCTCGTGAACGGGTGCTGCCAGCGGGATGGGTCTGCTCATGTCTGCTTGTGTTAAAATGTGTTGAGATATATATTTTTGTTTTGATTTTATGTTATTTATGTTTTTTTAAGTTAAGACGCGTGGCACTGCTTGATCAGAATAAATAAAATAAATAATGTTTTCCAATTATTCCAATTATATAAAAGTATTATTTTTTGTTAACTTACTTTAAATATGCTTTGTGATTATGACCCAGCTGATGCGTCTTCTACTAACATTGTAGGTTGTGTCTTACATTAATGCACTTTTATCTTTCTTTTTATTGCTGTTGTTATTTTTTTTTATATATATTTATACAGCGTAACATAAGTACCTGAAGTACGTCATGCTCACTCAAACGTTTCTTCGGCGGTGTCGTGTGAGGCGGGTCGTTACGTTCCCTAAAATATGGTTGAGCGAAGCGATGGCTGGTTCATGCGTCATGCTCGTGAACGGGTGCCGCCAGCGGAAATGGGTCTACTTCAGTCTGCTTATCTTAATCTTGTGCTTAAAGGTTAAATATTTTTTTTCTAAAATAAATTGATACTGACCTGTATGTTCCTCACAACTTGCAGTACAGTAATCTTGTAATGCGAGAAATGTTGTAATGTATGATAGATAAGTCTTTCTTTGCCAGTTGAAAATTGTTTACGGTTACAATAACCATAAAATTTAATATTATAATTAGTATTTATTTTTGTGATGGAAATTGACCTTACTGATATGTTAAGGTCATTTTTCAATTTGACGACTCTGTATGAAATAAAACAGGGAGAAAAAACAGCCCTTGACGAGTTTCTTGCCGGTTCTTCTCGTTACAAGGTCTCCCGCCGTAGGGTTTGTGAACCGATGGCATAGCTTCTTTGACGTTCATAAGTGCTTGTAACAGCCTAGACTGAATAAATGATATTGACTTTGACTTTGACTTTGATATTTAAAAAAATTCAACGCGGCGCCACTTTCGGTGGGGGTACCGCCTTAACGCTCTGATCACTCAGTCAGTATCTTATACGTGTGTATAAGATAATCCCAATTCCTAGTATGATGATTATTATGAATGTAAAAGAAACTCGATCACACAAAGTCGGCTGAACAGATTTGGAAGAAAAGAATACGGTATAGTTTTTATTCCGGTCAAATGTTCCCAATGGGTTCTACGCAGACAAGTCGTGGGCGGAAACAAGTAGCTATACAAAAAGCTATTATAAGTACCTACAGGGTGTTTTTTTAGATGCCTATGGCAATAAAAAAAATTGTTACATACTTCTGACTTTAAGCTAATTCTCCATATCATATTATTTAAAAAAAAATATGGTAAAATACAAAATAAAAACTAAAAAACAAGACGCTCTTCAAGCACCACCCTAAATTTTCTGGATAGTAAAAAATATATAAAATTAAAACATTTTATACAACCGTCATGCAGTAGAAATATAGTTTTTTTTTACATTTCAAATGCCACTAGTTCCAAAATCAAAACGTGCAAAACGCGGGGCAGCTGTCATCCGGCTACACCAGCGACCCGCACGCTCGCTCGCTCCAATTATTACGCATAGAGATCGCTTAGGCAGATTTATTGCATAGACTAGTATTGTTTTTGCTGATGAAAACAAACATTTATGCGTAGTCGGAAAAACATTGATACATACTTTAATATTATATATACAACAAAACATAAATGGTGGTGGAGGCGGCAATTATAATTAAAATATAGTTAGTCAAATAATCATGAACAGAAACTGCAACTCCAGAAAAGTTTGTGGCTCTATCAGTTGTCAAATTATAATATCACTTATTCACCTGCACGCACTTGCACTTGTAAATGTCAAAGAAGTCAACAGCATCATGTTCACAAAGCGCTATGGCCTTGTAATAAGAAGAACCAAAAGACTCGTCAAGGGCTGTTTCTTTCTCTAATAGCCTAATATAAATTTTAATGTGAACTGCTAGTTTAATATCTAGCTCTGTTTTTTTGGCTTACTCTTGACCTCAATCTGGCCGAGGAGCGTAGATGAGGTCTAAGATGGAGCGAACTCGCCCAGAAAAAGCCTGTTCACTTGCACCTTCAAGAGGTTTGGGTTGTATGTGCTCTGGAAAATAGACGCCGGCATGACATTCCACACCTTGGCTGTTCGTATGATAAAAGAGGACTAATAGCGCCCTGTGCGTAGGTTTGGAATGGTAACCAAGTAAGGATGGTAGCCTGCAGTACGTTCGGTATCCCGGTGGAAAAAAGGAGAAGGCGGGATGAGCTTATGCAGCTCAGATGCACACTCCCCAAAGTAAAGTCTGTAGAAAGCCGACAGACAAGCGACTGTTGCTAACAGATTTTGATTGAATTTGATTGTGCAGTTACATTGCTGCTTTGGCTAGATTGCTGTCACATTGGTTTTTAGGGTTCCGTACCCCAAAAGGAAAAAACGGAACCCTTATAGGATCACTTCGTTGTCCGTCCGTCTATCAAGACCGTTTTTCTCAGGAACGCGTGGAGGTATCAAACTGAAATTTATATCTAATACTCAGGCCTACTGTCCCTTAGAGCTGTGAAAAAATTAAACTTGTAAGCCAAAGCAATCAAAAGATACAGCCGTTTATGCCGCAAATTTCCGCAAATTTTCGAAACTCGCACGGGAATCAAAACCTACAGGGTACTTCCCGTGAACTTAGAATCTTGAAATTTGGTACGAAGTAAAGTCTTATAGTACAGATAAAGGAATAATTGCGAAAACCGTAAATATTCAATTACATCATTTTAATAAAAAATATTTGTGAAAATTTTAAACGGAACCCTCGGTGCGCGAGTCCGACTCGCACTTGGCCGGTTTTTTATTAAGTAAAGCAGCAATGTGACTGCACTTTCAATCAAACGTGATAGAAATAAGTTACATAATCAGGGGCTAGTCAATTAATCTTATTGTGTTTGTTGATAGATATGCCAGCTAATAGCTTTCGATACTATCACGTAGGTACTTAATTCACCCTATCTACCCGATCACCTGCTATGCTAATATGACACTTAAACTTCAACCCCACCTCAGTAATGAATTGGCCACCCGTTCCTGGTGCCATTTCCGGTGGTCTCTAATTGTGGCCATAAGGGTGGCCAATTTCCTTTTCACCTGGTTATGTCAAAAATAGTCTTTTGGTAATTTCCGGGGTATGATTTGTCAGTATTGATCTTTTTTTGACGACCTGTTTGGCGCAGGGGTACTAAACCCGCCTTCTACGCCAGAGGTCCCGGGTTCGATCCCCGGACGGGACAAATATTTGTGTGCATGAACATGTCTATTTGCCTTGGTCTGGGTGTTTAATATGTATATTATGTATGTATTTACAAAAAAAGTATATAAGTATATTTATCTGTTATCTAGTATCCATAACACAAGTTCCTGGAACTTAGCGTGGGCTAGATAATAGGTGTGATAGTATGGAATTTATTATTTATTTATTTTACGTAGTTAAACGTCAATTTGAAATCGGAAAACACTAAGTCTTCTATTTAATTGATTTTACGCTTTTGTTAAAAAAATATTTTGATAAGAAAAGGATTTATTTAACAGATAATAAATTAATTTGTGAAAATTTTATCTATATAATTAATCTATTAAGTAACTTATTTAAATTAATAAAGTAATCTATGGTTATGTTTTTCTGATCACGTTACCAATAATAGGAATTTGTTCTTAAATATTAATATTACATACTGATATATTTTTTTAATTCCCTGATTTATCTGTTCAATACTGTCAATCAATCAGATTTTTAATACTTTTCCCAATTTTACCCCTAATCTGCAATATTCAGAATAAAAAATTTAATGACATCACTTTATGTATTTAACAGACTTTACATGTAGTAAATTAACTGCAACAATGTGATTCAAAGGTTGCATCTGTACGTTACGACCACTGTCAGATATTCTTGAAGGTAACAAAACTTAAAGATCCTCAGTTGTATGTACTGTGACGGGGTGTGGTACATTTATAATTAAAACGATGTTTAACTCGATACTGTTTTTATATTGAATCAATTTAGTATTTTTACAAATTTATCAATATTTTTATTTGACAAGACGACCGTCCTAATGGACGGTCGTCGACGGGCCTCCCTTTCTTAAGGCGCTACTCGGAAAAAGTATGTATTTTTTGATATAAAACTATAGCACGGTTACAGTTGTTACAAATCTGGTAATAAGATATATATTTCTTCATACCTTTATCTAGATTCGTATAGTTTCAAAAACACGATTTTGTGATTTTGCCTCGACACTTTTTCTTTTCGAAAAGACCTCTAAAAATACGAAAATTCAAGATTATTCTTAAATGGGGTTACTTACACTATTGGAAATTGGTTTAATAAGTGGATACCAAAAATATTTAGAATCGTATAGAAGCATTTTTTTAAATCGCTGTAGTTTTTTAATACGAAGTGATTTTGTGTTTTTTTTTGCCTAATCTTCAAAATCGGTCTCGCTCCCGTGCGTGTCGTTTTCTCATTGCTATCTCGCTTTAGCATATTTATTTCGAGTATCGCCTTAATTTTATTATAAACAAAACCAGCCAGCAACGGCGGTGTAGCGGCCTCCTTGTAGTGCGGTGACGTGGCGGAGACATATACGATCTCCACAGTACCTACTGCGTTCGTCTCGAGAAGTCGCGACATCAGGGGACAAATTTACCGAAGATTAAAGACACCGAAACGGATATTGAAATTTTACGAGGCGACTCTTCTAAGAGGTTATTTTTGTACCCTTGTACCTTTTGTTTACGGTTTAAATGTTAACTTTGTCTCGCTGTTACGTTTGGATGTTTTAACAGTTCTTGTTTATTGTCCTTTGAAGTCCGAATAAAATATGTGACATTTCGTATTCATTTTTATGCTGATTGGGCTAGAAAATGCTAATATTTAATTCCAAAGTTAATTGGATAAGGTGGCTGTCTTTCTGCTTTTATAGTTATTCCTAAACAAACTTCATTAAAAATAATAATGCAAAACTATTGACACGCTTATTAAAATTGTGGAAGCTTAGTTTTGTTCAATACCTTTTATTCAATACTCTAAACAAATATTAAAATCCCAATCATTTCTGTGTAATTTTTAACTCTCTATTGTCTGCTAAATTACTTCTGAATTGTTTGAAATCGCGTAATCAATAACCTTTTATTGAATATCACAGGAAAACAAAACAAAAAGGAACTGGCTTTAATAACTGCCGAGTTCGAAACAAAAGAACAACAAACAAAGACAACAACAGTTGTTGTTGTATTTGAGGAAACATCTGTTGCAAAATGGAAAGAAATTGGAGTAGATATGAACGACGCTTATGACTGTAATGCTATACTTTTGTCCCCAACAAAGATTTGATGGGATTTTAACACTATTAAGAGGGGGAGTGAAAATTGACAGGATCCATTTTGACACCCCATTTCTGGGTACATTGACACATTTAATGGTTTAAAAGAGTGGAATGTTTGGGTGCTAATGTGTTTCTATTTGAGACTGTGTCGTGCAATTCCAACTTAAAGTTATTTGATATTAAATGATGGCTATTAGTGTTAGAATTTTCTTTTATCATCACTAAACATTGATTGACAAGCTTCTTAAACCTTCGAGTTGCATTAACTTAAAAATTAGTACAAGTTTAGTACATTAATTATTTGAGTAAATCAACTTTGCGTATATTTAGCTTTAAATTGCCTTATATTATTTAGTTGCATCACAATGGTCTCGGGCTGACTATAAAATATATTTATTAATTTATTAAATTTTCTAATAATATTTAACACTAACAGTAAACGCTTATAGGCGTTATAACGAATTAATATAATTAAAGAAATTGATAAATTGAGTGCAATGCAATTTTGCACATGATAACCATTATATTAGTTCTCATTTTAAGTTTAAGCGTACACCACAACAGAGTTCTCCACAAAAGAATACAAGTGAAAGGATACACTTGAAACCACCAATATCAGTTGGCGAGGAAATCCGACGCTGATCCTACGCCAAGGCTGTTTATACCACAAAAGCTTGCTACAATGGATGGGACCTCATTGTACGAGAACATTTTATTAAATGCACTGCACGAGTAACTTCGTATGACATGTCAGTGGTCAGATTAAAAATAAAATAAATATCAAAATGGCTTGTGGTTCTTTTGACATTCAAGATGTTTAAGTATTCCAGATATACAGACGGACAGGTAGACAGACATTTTAGTTTTATTTAAACGCCTCTGTGGTCTTGTGGTAACAACTACCGGTATCAGACCCAGAGGTCTCGGGTTCGATTCACAACGGGGGTACATTTGTATCCGGTTTGGTTGATGGTAGGACTTCTTGTATGCCCGCCTGGCTAGCTACCAACATCTTAACTTAGTCTGACGCCATAACAACAATGTTTTCAGCATTGTTGGTCCGGCAGTGATTGAGGATTCCGGGAGAGGCTCGCTTACATCTTCAGCCTTATCAATACTTAACATCGGGCATGATGAAGGCTAAGAGTCTCCCCGTTGTTCATAAGACAGACATAAATCTTATCTACGGACATGTTGAGCTTGGCAATAAATTGAAATAAAGCCTTGCTTGTTTGCGGGCTACATATTATTATTATTTATCAATTGGACTATCTTGTGGTTGGACCTACTTTTACGGGTACTTCCTATTCTTAAACTTTTTATGAAATATTTAATCATTAACTATGAGCGGT
This sequence comes from Chrysoteuchia culmella, assembly GCA_910589605.1. Lineage (NCBI taxonomy): Eukaryota > Metazoa > Arthropoda > Insecta > Lepidoptera > Crambidae > Chrysoteuchia > Chrysoteuchia culmella. Next base: position 4,304,164 of record OU342654.1, on the reverse strand, counting down.
GAAAAGGTAAATAACTCATTTTATACTGACTGAATTAAAAAAGCAGCAACGTTTTAAACTTTATCAAAATAAATAGTACAATAGATAAAGCTAAATGAAAAGGTTCTTAGTTCACACGGGGTGCAAAAAACCCTCAGTTGATATACTAAAACTGATAAAGCAGTGGTCTGTAATGAATCACCATTTTATATAGAATTTGAATAACGCGCTCTTTCGTTTTGTTTGCAAGGAGATTCAATTGTAATTCTGCAGACCAGTTAAATATACCCGTTGTTATTGTATCTTATACATTGTCGACTTTAGTACCACACAAAACATGAGGCAGCTTGTGGGCAGTATTATTGTCGTTACAAAGCTGATGTCAATGTACCTACTGTGTGCAATTTCTTTGGTTCTTTATGTTTTCTGAAAATATTAATAGATGACATGTAGGTACAGTAGGGCAAGCACGAAAAACTATCGAAATAGTATCGATTACTCAATACTATTTCGATACTTACTGCTCGATTCTTATGTACCGAGCACGTAAAATTTTTTATATTAAAAATATAGTTCCGTTTACGTCCGGTAGGAACTCTGCTCAATATGTCATACATTTTTTAGCTTTACTTCCTCGATACTTACTCGAAAGTTATTCGTGCTAGGCCTACTGATAATAGGTAAGCAAATAGTAGCAAAGCAAAATATTTACCTACGTGAAAAACAATAGTTGCTACTTCTTTTGGATAGGATTTAATCATCAGCTCTTTAATGTCTTACTATTAGAGGGACAGGTCTAAATGGAAACAATTCTTAATTTTGAAACCTACAATAATTTTAATATCGATCTTTAATTATTAGTAAAGACTACGAAGTATTCTTCAATGTGTACAAGTACAACAAGCTGTGCTTGCTGCTTATACTGAGCTGGACACAGTTCTGGCATCACGCGACGATGCACAATAATTGGTTTTAGTTGTGTCAATTGTAATTTTGTAATGTTGTGAAGTCAGTAGTTGTGTGGTTCTAAAATAAATGTATTTTTCTTTTCTTTTTCTTTCTTTCTTTATGGAATAAGTAATACTTCAGAGAAGATGAAAAGGAAAGAAAACTTCTGACATTTGTGTCAATATTTGAATAACTTACCAAACACTATTTTGCGTTACTATCTTCAATTTTAATCGAATATCTTCAATGAATAGATGTTTATCTAACATTCGTTAGTACTAATTGGACTGTGTGGGCTGACTTTATAGCTTACATAGGCTACTAAATCATTGGTTCAAACAGAAGGTGTATAGTTACTATGTATGAATAATATGAAACAACTTCTCGTATTTGCTTTGAGCTCAACATCAATAACATATAAACACGTGTAATTATCATCAAGACAAATTTAGGACATCCTAATACCTTGACTATTGTAGAGATCGGTAAAGGCAAATGTCATCGATTCTAACTATATTCGTGTAATGTATTTCAAATATCGTCGAATAATTATAAATGTATCATTATAGTTCATTTCCAGCGGGGATAAATATTGTATTCGGTTTGGTTGGTGGTAGGACTTGTTGGAAGTCCGCGCCTGGCTACCACCATCTTATCTAAGTCTGACGCCACTACAACAATATTTTCAGCATTGTTGTGTTCCAGCAGTTAGAGATAAGATAGCCAGTTTCTCAGTAGTTGAGGATTCCGGGAGAGGCTGGCTACCATCTTCAGTGTCAAATACTTAACTTCAGGTATGATAAAGGCTAAGAGTCTCATATAAAAGTGATGGTTTTCATATAATTAAAGTTTTATCATTAGGTATTATTATGACAAGTATTATAATTTTAGTATTAGGTATTATAGTTTTAGATTTAATAAGGAATATAAGCTGTTAGAAAAGAGAGATAGAAACGTCTCAAACAGAAAGAAATTGCCTCAAACACCGAGAAAGAAAATGATTAAATACAAAATATTAATAAATATAAATAACTTTAAAAAAGCAAATAATTTTTCATATTTTCTCGTCAGACCACTGGACTGTATGCGGTCGAATATGACCCGTCGTAACCCAGTGGGTGTATAAAAATAAAGGTTGAATTAGTCATAGTGTTCCGCTCAATTTGTTCAGTTCGTGTGTAAATATTGTTAAATTTAATAAAAACATAAACAATTAGTGCCGCTTTTCATGTCGAGACGTCGTAAGAAGTAACGCAGCGTGACTTTTGAGTAGGGCTTTCCAATGTTTATTTTAAACTAGAGGCCGGTCGCGTTTTCACCCGCGTGGTTCCCGTTCCCGTGGGAATTTTGGGATCATTTATAGCCTATGTTACTACTTGGGGTCTAAGGATTATCTATACCAAATTTCGTCAAAATCGGTCCAGTAGTTTTTGAGGTTATTCGTTACATACAAAAATACAAATCTTTCCTCTTTATAATATTAGTATAGATAAAATGGGACACTTGCTATTGTGAAAATGGTACTACTTAATTCATGCTGATAAAACATAGCTTTCGGCGGGGCTAATACCTAAAAAATTGCAATTATCGCGCGATCGCTGCGAAACGTCAAAATGAAAATTGTATCACGCATGTGATTGCTGGCTAATCGCTCGCTGATCGTTCGTGTAGGGGCATCTCCCTCTCTCGCGCTCCTATCTAAGTGCGAGAGTAAGACGTGCGTGTTGCTATGACGCTAGCGCCAAAAACAAATTGGTAGCAATAACAGGAACTAAATGTATGTACATTGCAGTTAATCGTTTAGAGGCCGCACTGTTGATACGTGTCATAAAGCAATTATCGCGCGATTTCTGCTGTCGCGTTGCTGTTGCAAACATAGTTAATAGCCCCGCGGGTCGCATTTATTGTATCATTATATTGTTTGAAAAACAAAAAATAGTAAATAGAAAAAAATATGTAACTGTATTATTGTTTTGGATAGTAAGATAGAAAGTGAAAAGAAAAGTTACTTTTTCGAAAGTTTAAAGTTAAAGAAATTGAAGTTCGAATTGCGAATTGTTCGATTGGGTTTTCATTTTGCCACCATCATTCCTTATTTGACCCTTTTTCTGATGGTATACTGTATGCTGCCTCTGTGTTCCTATCAGCGAATAAAACTGGCAGTTTCAGTAATAGACTTCGTTTCAGACTTTAAGACTTCGAGTTAGAGTGTTGTAGTAACAACATTGTTATATTCCTGACAAAAGGTAGCCACCATGGTAAATTTATCAAAACTCATTAATTGTAATCCGATTGGTATTTAAACAACCTAAAAAAAAACCATTAAAATAGATAAAAATCGCGTGGTTCCCGTTTCCATTGGGAAATCGGGATAAAAAGTAACCTATGTTTTAAACCAGCCTATAATCTAACTCTGTGCCAATTTTCCAAATCGGTTTAGTAGTTTTTGCGTGAGAGTTACAAACAAACAAACAAACGGACATACTTTCGCATTTATAATATCAAGTACTAGGATAAGTATTACGTTTTTAAACGCCATCCTTGCCAACTTAACCCAGAGGACGCGAGGGCAGAACGAAGCGCTTTTAGCAATCAGTCACACATAACTGTCAGAACATTATACCTACTCAAACTATGCAACATTAAGTCTAGGCATGGAGTACTGCTATGCATTTCCTTACATTGAAATAGCTCGTTAAACGCAATAACGACCAAAGAAGATTTATAGTGTGTAATTCATACAATAGATCCTTAACAATCTCAAAGGTGATTTAAAGATTGTTTTAATCTATACTAATATTATAAAGCTGAAGAGTTTGTTTGTTTGAACGCGCTAATCTCAGGAACTGCTGGACCAATTTAGAAAATTCTTAGACCATTAGAAACCTACATTTCTCCCGAGTGACATAGTCTATGTTTTATCCCGATATCCCACGGGAACGGGCACCACGCGGGTAAAACCTTGCGGTTTTACCCGCGTGGTGCCCGTTCCCGTAGATTATAAGGCCAAAACTGTCAGGCAAAACTAGATCCAGATATTATTTTATTATTATAGAATAATGATAACTCAAATTGTTTCTGTATGAAACAAAGTAAGCTATGTTCTGGGTAGGTATTCAATTTTAATTAATATTCAAGTAATAAGTACAAGTAGTACTTTACTATTTCTGAATCCGGCTGAGTACTAAGTTTATGTTCATAATAGTACTTTTCAATAAAAAGCTTCGTACAGACTTTAATAAAGATAATGAGATAAAAGCAATAACTACAACAAGTTCCAACTAAATAAGCTACAGAGATCAACTCGCACTCGCACAAAGGATATTCAAATGCAAAACAGACAATAAGCACAGAAGCTTAGGAATATACATTGAGCTAGACCAGAATATACCCATTGGAGACGGCTAAATTAAAGAGTCAAAGGAAACAAACACAAGAGCTTTTGTAGCGTCTATACTTTTCCTCTAAATTAAAATGTATACTTATTTAAATTAGCTTTGGGGAGCTCAGCAATGTAGGAGTTCGTCTTATGATTCCAGTGGTTAAGTAGTGATAAGACTAGGGATCATTAAAAGGGCAAATGCTAACGTGTTAATTTTGAGACTAGGCTAGACTTAAACCTTGCGATGACTTTATCAAAAACGACATTCAAACCAGATTAGTTTAATGTTGAAATTGTCCTACTCAAAGTTCAACCACTTTAAAAAAAATCGAAAAACAAAAACTCCATTTGTATCACTCTTTACTTCTACGTGACTTTTTAATTTTATCTGATTTCTCCATTCATCTGAAATACGACAACTGGTTTTATCAGCATCTTATCTGAACCTTATACCATTATCAAAATACCGGGTGGTCAGACTCCCATTGATCTTTTTGGTACAAAAGCGACATAGCCACAAATGCCGGTCTCTGCTATGTAAATTGAAAAGTTTAATACAAAACATCCAGCTGCATCGAATTTGTGCAATGAGCGGTGACTGTACACCAGATACGATACAAACACAATAGCCAAAGGATTGCAGTATGAGATTGAAAAGAAACATGTTGTTCGTATGCATTTTGTTATAGAAAAGCACAATGTGTTTCGTTGTTACAACGATAAATTGCATATTGACTTAATGTTTTTTTTGTTTAACATCACTTTGAACATCAATAGTACCCACAATAAAATTTAAAGAATTAAGTTTTGAAAATGCATCTACAGTCATTACGTAACTGTACTGCTATATAAGTATATAGTGCCGTAAGCGTGTGTAAATTTAAGAAATGGTTTTCATTACAGTAATGGGTTTAACTTCAATCTTCTAGTGAGCAATAAGTATTTTAAGACTTGCCTTATAAACAAAAATAACATTATGTTATATTTCATGGTCTGCCATTTAATTCCAAATAAATTTGTCTTCGGTGTTTTTAAGCTAAAACTAGTTGTATTTGGTATTTATAGGTCGTATGTGTCCAAAAGAATCTAGGGTTGCGTCCTGCACTGTCCCTTTGTCTGTCAATGACCCCAAATCACGCCCGTTTGAAAGGGTAACCACCCTCCGTTTGTTTGCTGTTGATTGTAAAATTGCTATTACTTTGGATGACTATCCACGCTTGAAATGCGAAAGTTTGTTTATTTGTATGTAATGGGACTATTTCTTTTGTATTTTACTTTTGTAGTTGGTTCTAAATCGTAGGGATATTTTATTTTGTCTGTGATGGTACCTGCCAACCATGTTCAAAGCTTGGTGTTTGTATAGTCTCTAGACTTCTGTCGATTGCAATTTAAATTGTGTTGATGCAGTATCTATTGGAGAATCTGTAGGTTTAAATAATAAAACTGGCTTGGGAGCTTTAGCTTGATTTGATTGCTGAGTACTTAGTGTGTTATTGGATATTATCTACCTAACAATTTCAACCTTTTTGTAGTAGATATTCCACTAGCGGCTGCCCGCCGTTTCACCCACGTGAGTCCTGTTTCCGTGGGAGTATCGGGATAAAAAGCATGTTTTGACCCAGGCTATCAACTATCAATGTGCCAAATTTAATCCAACTCTGTTCAGTAGTTATTGAGTTTATTCGTTACAAATAGTTAAGACCCAAAATCGTATAAATTAAAATGAGACATAAAACATTTTTAATTTATTTCAAGTTTTAAATTAATATATTTTTCCATCGCTACCGCCATTAGATGTGCATTAAATTATGATTTGATCCCTCGCAGATCTTCGAAGTTCGACAAAAATATAAATGAAAGCAATTTAGATATAAAAAAAGTCGGCAGACAACTTTAACGGTCATCTGGAGATGTCACGGCCAAAAGACTTTTTTATATTTAAATTGATTTATATTTCAAAGGAATCATTTGCTTCTCATAAAATATGTTTGTTCGATTCGATGTTGAAATGGTTGTGTTCTGACTTCTGATACACGTATCACGACACGACACAACTAAGTACTGAGGACTAAGTAATCTATCTAAGAATCAGTTCAACTAAAAAAAATTAGATGGATAGGTACTCGTCGAAAATCAATTGCCTACGACTTAAGACAAAAAACAAACTAATAATTGGCGGCCTCCGTGGTAGAATGGTACGTACACTGGCTTCAAGATGTCCCCTACTCTGAGGTCCTGGGTTCGAATCCCGGTAGGAACAAATGTATACTTATAAATTTATAATTATATGTATTTATATCCGCTACCCTAGTTTCCCGTAACACAAGCCTTACAGTGCTTTCTTTGGGGCTAGGTTAATTGATGTGAGTGTGAGAAATATTTATTTTTATTTATTTATAATTATGAAGGCAAATCCTTTGTGAAACTAAACAACTTTCTTAAATCCTATTTGTTTATTCCAAACGTCTTGAATATTGGAAAGGTCTTATTCTAATAACTTTTTGTTGGAATTTCGAAATGGAGCCATTATTCCTAAGATAATAGTATTAACTGTTCCATCGACTCTTCACAAACAAATAATATTATTTAGTTACTTAACATTCAATGATTCTTGTTCGTAAATTCAATTTGTCTTACAAAGCAAATCCAACCTAATAAATAAACTTGCTATTTAAAGTTGAACTTAGTAAAATGTATATACTTTTAGATCGTCTTACTTATTAAGGTGGTCTTTACTGTAGGGCAAGCACAAAAATCTATCGAAACAGTATCGAGTAAGTATCGAGCACGTAATGTCAAAAATGTATAGGAAAATGTAGTTTTTTTTTTTTATGAAGTACGGGGAGCCTCTTAGCCTTCATCATACCTGATGTTAAGTATTGATAAGGCTGAAGATGGAAGCGAGTCTCTCCCGGAATCCCCAATCACTGAGGAATTGGCTATCTTATCTTTAACTGCCGGAACACAACAATGCTGAAAACATTGTTGTTATAGACCACAGAAGCGGTTAAATTCATGTTATGTATGCATATTAGAGTTAATAGTATTTTTCCGTTAATTTTGGAAGTTTTTTATGTCGATATTATCAATAACGATAAATGCAACAAACTTATTGTATTTTAAACGAGGGTTTTTATATTGTGTCACGTACACACACAACCACAAAACTCCCAACATAAAAGTAAATTGAAAAGAATATACTATTATTATCTAGACTATGTCAATGCTAGTAACAGGGGTTGACACAGCGCGAGTAACCTAAAAGCAACTCTATGGCAATGCAATAAAATTTATTTTGCTTTAAAAGCTTTTTGCACTAGGTTAAAAGACGTCGTCATTTTGTTTGCTTTTTTTAGTACGTTGGTTGGCAACGTTAGTCAATTCGCATGTTTGATCGGTGTCATTCAAAGATTTTGTATGACTGATGTAAATAGTAGGTATTGATATTGAAAGGAATAAAGGATATAATATATTTTTTTGGAAGTGAAAACTTTTTAGCGGCTTTGTGCACATTAGAGTTTTAAATTTTTGGGTAGGGTAAAAATGTTTAAAGTCGCGTTAGAACAAGTGACCCTGATCGAAAAGTGACCCTGAAAAAAGTGATCGTGATTAAAATAACCGAACTCGCGGATGGAGCATTAGTACAACATTATAACACCGGAATCATACCATACATGCCCATAGACAATACAAGAAAAACAACAACATGGCATGCCACGTTACTCATACATAACTTAAGCTAATAATGACAGAACAACAACTTAGAACTACCGTAAGTAAGTAAAAGGTTCAATTGTCAATGCTAACAGAGAACATAGTGCTAATGACTCTATCTGACTACACGGCGTTTTAGTCAAACAGTTAGTAATGAACAAATTGCAAAAAACTATTTTAAGACCGGTTTTTATTCTATATTCGATATTGTATGAGTACTGTGTGCATGTTACAAGGATTTTCGAAAAGACTTTTTAATTTTACATTTTAGAATGCTATTTTTATGTGACAAATATTAAACAAGAAAATGTCGCTCTGAAGGGCTACAATTTGCTATATCTGTTAAAGTTAAAAGCAAACGCACAATGCATTGGCAATATTTTTTTCTTTTGTTTTTCATGTACAATTTTATAAATCTAATATCGTTTCCAATAGCGGAAAGTGTGACGCTGTTGTTTGCGTTTAACGTCTGTACCTAGATAATATCATACTAATAATAAGAAATTAAAAGTTAGGACGTTTAGATTCGGCTGAAAATATTTGGATAATATTTGGCTTTCACATAATTAATAGTCCTAAAAAGCCGTTATTTTTTAAGGGAGCGGGAAACACGACAGTAGAACCGCGGGTTCTACTTCTAGCTTCTAGCTACTAGTGAATTAATCAAGATTACCTAACTAAACAAGTCCATAATTAATCAAAACGTGTGTACATATCCACACATTTTACAGTAACCAAAAATCAGTGATCCATGGGAATGTATCGTCTGTAATGTGGGAACGCGAACCACATTGCTGTAACACCGCGAGGCATCCGCGGAATGTTATTAATTATCAGTGCCACATCGGAAATTCGGGATGAGCCGCAATTAGGGTGATGTTACATGGGAGGTTCGAAACGCGTGTTTCCGCAACGGATGAAAACAAATGAACATCGATGGCATCCATTAGCGGCGGATCGGGGCGGGTCGCATCGGAACGGGCTGCGACGCATTTGTGCGGCTCGTCCCGATCCGTCAAAACATAGACAGGCGTATTTTTGCGTTGCAGTGCGGCCCGCCCCGTCTTTATTCAATACAAAACCAGGCCTGTCTCACTTCCATACAAGCGGCGCAAAATCCCCGAGATATTTACCTACTATTCTGGAAAATAACCTAATTTCAACCTTTTACATTGCGTATAGCGTTCATAGTACAATAACTGTCTGCCATCTCGCTGCGTGTGCGACTAGTCGAGCGAGTGCCAGCCTATTGAGACTAGTCCGGTGACCGGACGCTTGCGTTTATCATACCTAAACTCGGGAGTGAAATTTCTGTACTGTAAGGTACTAATATATATTCTGTGACAAAACATAGGCAGTCGTATTTTTGCGTTGCGGCCCGACTCATCTGGTGGACGCAGTCATTGGCAAAGTTCCTAAGCGCGTTCAGCCTGCCATTGAGGCGAAGGTTTGTTACGGTCATCAGAGAAGGGAGACCATTAAAATATTTCCAACCCTCCAAAGCTTAGCAGCCTCCGAGGCATTTACGGTCGTGAATACCCACCAATCTGCATTTATTCTGCGTTAAGGGGTCCTCTTTATGTATTCACATGGCAGGTCTTTCCCCATCAGTGTTAAAAAAGGGCGATGTTGATGACATAGGGTATTTAATATTATAAAATATTGACATTCTAGAGTTTTTTAGTCAACCTCCATGATGCGATTTTGATTCTTTGAATGATTAATAAACACCACAAGTCCAGTCATTCGGTTTGAGAGGGCATTTAACTTAAAATGAAGGAAGATTCCAATTCATGTAGTTTCTTGGTCAACAAAAGCTTCCAGGAGAGAGATTTTCCACAGAATAATCTGCCGTGTAGCCTCGCCCTTACAACACGTGGCTTTACAAGGTCACGTGGAGTTGACTGTGTAAACCGAAATAACATAAAAGAAGATTGAAACAAATGAAGTATGAAAGAATTAAAACTTTTTTGTAAAGTGTTTGTAAGTATGTTTCAGCAATGTTATTAGAACTTTTTTGACGGTAAACTCCAGAGTTTTCTATATCTAGGAATCGGACAGTGTTTCTGAACATTTCCGGCCAGGAAACGGGTTGAAATCTCGAAAAAAAGCAACAATCAGAGGCCTCATAACACTGTGTAGTGAAGCACTTCAACTATTATTATATACCCAGAACAGAAAACAAGCTAGTCTTGAATGGTAAAACTAAATTAAGTTTGTATCGTCTCTCCCCTGATTGGCTGAAACAAGCGCGACTAACAAGTTAGAGTGTTTATTTTAAAAACACTCTCGAGTGCTGGTGAGACATTTATTTATTAGCCATATTCGAAGATAAGATGACTGGCATTTTTATGAATAGATCCGTAAGTAACAAGTTTGTTTATAAATATTTTTTATCTAAAGCCGATGAAGCTTTTAGAAGGTTTCTTTTTTATCTTCATGTTCCTTTCGTCCGTAAATTTTCCGATTTTCGTATGGATTAGGTGTTATTCTTTAATGATTAATTTATTGATGTTGCTTAAAGCGGAAAAATTACGGTTTTTAAAATAAATATTAATAAATAATAATTTTCACACAATCACACTAATTATCTAGCACCAGGTAAGTTTCATCAAGAACTTGTGTTTTAGCTAATAGATAAAGGGCAAACATACTTTTATATACTTTTTTTTGTAAATACATACAAAATATACATACTAAACACCCAGACCAAGACAAATAGACATGTTCACACACAAATAGAAATATTTGTCTTGTCCAGGGATCGAACCCAGCACCTCCGCGCCAAATAAATAATAATAAATAAATAATCTGATTATAATGTTTGGCTGTTGAACAACTAGCCACATCCGCTGGCTCAACACTTCCAGTAGTACAGTGAGTTTGGAGAAATCAATTAGCCTCAGCATCACCGCCATTAGCAAAGTCTAATAATAAGAAATTAAAAGTTTGGACGTTTAGATTCGGCTGAAAATATTTGGATAATATTTGGCGTTCACATAATTAATAGTCCTAAAAAAAGCCGTTATTTTTTAAGGGAGCGGGAAAGACGCCAGTAGAACCGCGGGATCTACTTCTAGCTTCTAGCTACTAGTGAATTAATCAAGATTACCTAACTAAACAAGTCCATGATTAATTAAAACGTGTGTAACCAAAAATCTACGCCACATCCGCTGGCTCAACACTTCCAGTAGTGCAGTGAGTTTGGAGAAGTCAATTAGCCTCGGCATCACCGCCATTAGCAAAGTCTTCGTTTCGATGTAATAGAGACAAGGGACAAGACACAAGCGATCGTTTCTAGGACGCATTTAACGATTAGGTAAAAGAATGTAGGGGCCTATTTCACGATCGACAGATACTTAAAATCTGGATAGCCAAATAATTTGACATTCATGTCAAGTCATCTCCCAGGGGCCTACCGCCGTCTCTTGGCGCAGTATTGTTTCAATCGTACAATGCTATTTCGCATCACGAAGCTTTTAAAGTAAGCTTGTTTTGTGACGGAAGTTTTGTGACCTCTTCGCTCAATCATCACCTCTTAAGTGTGAAGTGTGTCAAAATGTGACAACCCGTCAGTCAACCCGTGAACACGGCAACTGAAAAGGTGCCGAAACGTCGGGAAACCAAAAACCTCAAATAAACCGAAAAATTATAGTACCAAATATATATTTCGGGTAAATAAATCGCACTAAATATTCCGCAAAAGTTGTTTTATTTCTATTATGAGTGAGCGAAGATGTGCTTAAAATGTGACAACTTAAAAAAAAACAAAACGTGACAATAATAGCTTCTAATAGATGACGGTAGGCTCGCAGATAAGCTATTCAGAACTTACCTGCCTGTCGATCATGAAACAGGCCTTAAAATATTTTCAGAACTATACAGATTTGTAACACTACGTAATACATACATATGTATGTAGGTAATGTAATGTATGTAATGGCGTAAGTGTATGTACACTCACGCCATTACAACATAGTGTGACGCGTGTATGGCGATAGAACCCTGGCCAAACGCGTGCCCTACCTGCTGAACAGTCTGCCCGCTGGACCTCTCGTCAAATGATACTTTTAAAATATTCTGTAACTGTTTAAATAGGTACTACTTAAACACAGTGTAATCGTATAACTGTGTAACCCATAACAATTATAACTTTTTAATTTTGCATTTTACAATGTTATTTTTATGTGAAAGCAACTTGTCTTACGTCGCCCTGACGGGACGTGAGACAAGTTGCTTTTTTCTAGTATATTTTCTTGTTTATATTTAAACCTATAACAGTGCTGTATACCCATGGTAACTGATGTTAACTAATGTAATGATAAGTACTTATAATGGTTTTGCTTAATTTTCAAAATCGCAGACACACCTATTGTTAGGTTTTGTGAGATTATATAATAATTTGTCATTTGTATTTTATACAATAGAAATTTTTATACAATAAATAAATAAAAATTAATCCCTGCCGGGATTGGCAGAGCATCCAAGGTGCCGCCCGAGAATGAAATGTACAAAAATAACTTTCATAGACTCTACGGTATACAATACGTAAGATGGTAAGAATCCGTTTAATATTAAAACAAAAAACAATCAGTCTCCGAGTTGTTTAGAAAGGAGGTTAGGGACAAGTTAGTCTCTTTTTGTATAATCGTTTTAAAACAGCAATGTAAATGAAAAAATACCGCAATCTGTTCACTCAAACTCGCTACGCTTCAAAAGCATTCGAGCGAACGATCATGGAGTAACTTGGAGCAAGCGGCGCAGATTTCTCGGGAGATGTTCGTTTGACTTCGGGATTTCAATCTGCCGATGCCGACCTGCTAATGAATGGTTCTCATTTGCGGCTTGCTCACGCCCTTAATCAACGCATACCGACATGGGGTATATGTGAATATGTTTTAATACTCATTTTGAATATTTACGAATTTTTCACAATAAATATCATTAATTAATCAAACTCGAAGCGGACACCGGTGTCCAGAGTACAATGGAAAATCTATTGTATCTTATAATCCGGTTAAAACGAAGTATTATTGTTTGTTAGTTTAGACATAAAAGAACGACAGAAGATAAAATGAAGTACCTAGATCAAAATAATAGTTGGATGGATACTGATTCTCTGTAGAACTACATCTTGCAATTTATTAAAAAGAAAGTTAAAGAACACTATAAAAAAATATAAAAGTATTGGAGAATTTCGACGGTGGTTCGCAAGTGCTAGCTCAGTGGTTAGAGCATTGGACCGGATTTCCAAAGGTCGTGGGTTCGAGTCCCATCTAAGAATTCACTTGTGGCCGAGTTGTTTATTTCTAATATTTTTCTATTTAATATTTATCTTAAGTTTAAAGAACACTGTTTTACAATCCGTTCTTTTCTTGTTATTTAAAATAATACAACGAATAGCAAAATAAAAGGGAAAATTTAATAAACGATAACAATAGGATAAATTATTTTACTATACAAAAAGAGCTATCTTCACAAGGTTATATTACTAGCTTCCTAGTAATATACGTCTTAGAGAAAATTTTTCAAAGGCCAAGCAAAACTTAATTGTAAAAAAAATTGCAGCCGATACCAACGGGAACTATAGATAACTATAATAATAATACTCGTAATAATAAAAAATCTTTATTTCTCTACACAAATATAAAACATGACATTATTAGTATAGTTACACAATAACATCTCTTATCAACTATTTGTGAGAGACTGGAGTTTAAACTTGGCAGAATACTGCCTGTATTATAGAACTCCAGGCCTCAACATTGATGAAGTCAACATTTGAGATTACATAACCATTGGTTCTCATGTGTAGCTATAAAGTGATTATTATTGCTATTTGAGAGATCATAAAGGGATATAATATTTAATTAACAAAGCTAGTATGTGTATGTGTGTGTGTATGTGAAATGAAATGAAATGAACTATGACTAACTATAACGTTTTAATTCTATGAAATAGTACAGACTATTAAAGATACTTTCCTTTTTATTTTTTTTATTTTGTTCCCATAAATTTTATCATTACTCGGTACGGTTCAAGGATTTCTTCGTCTCATAATTGATGGATCCCATTTGCGGTGTCAACGCGTCTAAAGCAATCAACGCTGGGATTGCCCCATCGATGTTGGTCTTAATGTCTCTCACCCTGGTAGTTTGGTAACGGTAACTATCATCAGGTTGGGATTAACTTATTATGGGAGACGATGCCGTGGCACTGGCAATAAAACACTACTGGTATTTAATTTGAGGCTAAAAATAGGTACGTTGAGACTAGTCTTGAAGACTACTTCTACAGTCAAAAAAGAACTAGTAAAGGAAATTAAATTTGAGGTAGTTACGTCTTTCTTCATATTTCACGCTGTATTGAATGATTCGAACACATTTGTCTCTTAGTTCTTCGTTTAATAACATTAACGGATGCGTAATAGATACTATAAATTAAATTGGAGATGATTTTTCTCTTCTAAAGTAACAAATCACCATAAAAGTATCTATGAAAGTATAGCTGTACCTATCATTAAATTGCCTAAAAACACCATAAATAAAGAAAACTAATAAGCTACCTACAACATTACTCATGTAGATACAAAAGTATAAATCGATGATTTCGTAAGCGCAGCTACTCAATTATCATTTGATCACCGGTTTATGTAAATATCAACTCGTGACGACTCCATCGACGAAGGTGGGCAAACAATCAATTAGGGGCCCGTTCCAGACGCCACCTTGGAGCTTTTAAAACCTCAGAAGTAAAGACAAACACCACTAATAAGATTCGTGTAATGAACCTCGGAGCGACATGACTGGGCAAATGAAATGTCAACATGAAAGCTTATGAGATGTGTTTCAGTATTAGAATAGGTCAAGATTATCATGATGTAGCATTAACAATTTGCTATTAATACAAGAAAAGGTTATTAAGCCATCACCAGATTGTACATTTTTTCTCCACAATATACTTAATTTTCTCTTTTTTTTCTAGGAACTTTGATTCTTTATGGAAACATGTCCGTTCGATCGAACCCCAATACAATTTAAACTTGTCAACTATAAACGGTACTTATGAGCTTTTTTATATAGCATCATGGCGGAGTCAGAAATCGGTTCCGACTGGATGCTTTGCGCTACGCTGACATTCAACACATTAAGCTGGATTGTGTTTATCGCATTAACTTATAACGCGCAATATACTTACAATGTGTAGAAATATTCTGGTTAGATATCATATGAATAAGTATCATGAATTTACAGGTTTTAAAATGAAATATTTAGGGCCGGTTTCACCAAAAGTTCTGGAAGGCTTAAAGCTTATATTGTGAATGCGAATATGTGAATATTGTGAATATGTCAAAGTATCTTCCAAGTAAGCTATCCTGAACTTATCAGTTTGTGGTGAAATCGGCCCTAAACAGAACTATGTGTCTTAGTTTATTCTGTTGTTCAAAAATGTATTCCTCATTATTCAACTAAATAGCATTGTTCAAAGTAAATTAAACTAAACTAAATACATCACGGTGATAGTTCTCACCTCCTGTACCGTTATTATTCCGCTCGGCTCCAACTCGACCTTCTACGAAACTGTTCCATAACAGAAATTAGTTTAAAACTCGCACGCGTTAGTTGTAAGTTTAAATATTTCATTACCATCCATTCAGGTGCTATCAACAACAGTTTTAGTGAATCGAAATTTGTATCAGTAGCAAACTTTGTATAAAACCCAGCAAATAGGGTTTCATTGACCCCGTTTATAAATTCATCGCGGTAAGTTGGTGAATTTTCAAAGGTTTCGCACTTTCATGACGTCGGCTTTTACATAGTTTGATTGAACACCCGGATTGTTTAGACTCGCTATTAGTTTTAGGCTTTCGCGTGCTTGCTTAGATAACGGAGAGACTGAAATAAGCCTCGCCAAACATTAATTATACTTTGCAAATACTTGCTTAGGGTTCTGCGTCTTAAACAACGGGTTGGTTCGGCCCCCGGCAACCGCGGTCGTGAGGTTGCTCCATCCGAACTCTTTAATAATTTTGTAATCTTACGATATGAAAATAGTTCGGATACTTGGGGCGGCCATTATCCTTCAATAAATAATAAACAAGCTAACGCAGTGTTTTTATGTAATGATGTGATTCCGTTGTAATAGTATAATGAACGCATTTATTTAAAACCATCAATAGCTGGTGCTAAATGTCTACTTAACAAAGGGTGGGCAATCATCCATTAAACGCGATTCCAATTGTAATAGCATAAACCTTATAAATGTGTTCGTAAAGACCATTATTTACCACATACTCCGCATCAAATAAATTTGTTGAATCATAGGGCCGTTTCCAATAATCCGAATAAACATCGAAGGGTGACCAGCATGTGTCATGTGCACGCGTCAATTTTATCGCCTCTAAAAAGTCCCACAGCTTATTTTATTGATTACCCGTCTCATCCCCCGTCATTCGTAGGATAATTATATAATACAAACAACATAAATCAGTGATAAATAGACTATTCATTCCGTCGTTACTAGGTCTTATCCATTCTTATTCAAAACATGTCCCTGCTTTTTATTTAAGTAAGTTTTAAGCCCGGTATTAAATGGGTGTAAAAAAAGACCCATTTCTTTATTACCTGCTACGTATTTGGAGTCTTAAATAAAAGTGTCACCCTCGGAACTTCGCATTCGCACCATCGGGCGTTTATCATTTTTTCGATCAGGAGCGCGGCTGGGTCCTACGTGGGGTTAGTTGACAGCTTTCAACTCGGGATTAACTTCGTATTGCGGCCGTGGAGCGAAAAAAAATTAAATAGCTTTTTTGAAGTGATTGTCCTTTGGGATCGTTTTGATATCGAGTGTAGTGGACTCCACTCTATGATGAAAGTAGTTTTGTACCCCCTTTTAGGTTCATGGTGATTTAAAAAATAGGCATATTTCCATAGCCGTACATGACTGTTTTAATATAATAATTGATCATTGATGAAGCGACGGTGGCCAACACCGTAGATCGGTGAATATACTAGAAAAATTTGACGTGTCCTCATAGGTCTCTGTAGCATAATTGTTTAGTGCATTGGGCCGGACTCCCAAGGATGCGGGTTCGAATATCGTCAGGGCGACATGAGACTAGTTGCTTTTTTGTGGTATATTTTCTAGTTTAATATTTATCTCATAAAAATAGCATTGTAAAATGCAAAATTAAAAAGTTATAATATAATAATTTTTGTTATTTTATTTCGTGCGTGCGCTGTGTTTCGCAAAAGGTCAGCTCAAAAGTACCCGAAATTAGCAAATATGTAAGAGCAACGTTCTTAATGTTCCTAAAGGTAACGAAGGAGATCTCTACAGATTTTAGCGAGTGTAAAGAAGTATTCTCTTTATATCCAGTGGAAAAATCGCATGATGTGTGTATGTACTGCTGGCATTTTCATCCCATTATTGATCTCCAACCAAATAATACAAGTTGGTTAACAATAACAACACCCAGCATGAATACAAATTAGTTTTTGTACAAACATTCGGAAAGACAATGCATTCGAACATAAAATTCGAATCGTTGAATGGTAAATCTGATTCGTTTTCATTCTCTCTTGAATAAATGTTGATAGCAATATGTCGATTCGTAGTCTGTGTTCATGCTTGCGTAGTCTGTAGTTCAGTGCAGGTTTAATAAATATTTATGTTCTGTTTATATATTTTCATTTGGACATCTATTCAAAACAAAAATAGTATATTTTATGTTGTTTTTAGATCTTAAAAACGAAGATATCTCTCGATTTGTCAGAAACAACTTGGAGTGTGTGTTTTTAAGTTATCAATTGTTTTTATTCGAAATTATTTATACGAGAAAATTATACATTCACTTTCTTATACTTTTGGTGAATAAACAACATTGTTTTCACTTCTCTGACATTAAGGTAGAATTTTTATTGATATCTTACCTGCTGGACATACGCAGTCCCCATAATCCCTGATGCTTCTCCGCGGTCTCCAATAGCTGGGAGGTGGCCTCGTCAACACTTCCCTCCTGAGCCTCTCCAGTAACGGCTGCTGAGGCTCCAGGACAGCACTCCTCAACGCTAAGTGCTGCTCTTCTAGCAATGACAACCGGTCTTGCAGCCCTTGCTGCTTGTATAAACTATACCCGCTTGAGATCAGGCTCATCGCACACGCACACCACAACACTATACAATACGCCCACGGGTCCCCTGGGCATCTGTCCTCGCATCTTTCCCATTTCTTCTTACTCTCTTTCTTTTCTTCTTTCTTCTCCTCCTTCTTTGCATTCAGAGGCTGCGGCTCCGGCGCAACTTTAGCGCCCGGAGGCAGCTTCCCTCCCATTTTTAAAATCATCTTCGCTCAATTATCCTCATGAAACCGTAACAGGTGATCTTCCCTCGTCGGACCGCGCCGCAATCATCTTTGACGCTAATGTTGTTAAGCCCAACCTGCGTAAATGGACCGATACATCGTACGCACAATAGCAGCGTCCGGTCCGACGCTTTTCACGCTAACAACCCGCTCTATTCTTCACCGCAATCGAGTTTCAGAAAGAACGTAATAATAAACACAAACAAAATTCACTCTCAAACAAAACTGGATTGACAAAAGAAACGGCTAAAATCTGTAGCGGTCTGAATTTATTTTCGAGATAGTATGTTTATTTTAAATTTCGATACGATGTATCGTGATATCGTATTCGAGTTCGATAGGTTCACGCGCGAGGAGCGTCACAGCGTCCTACTTGCACGGCAGGCAGAGCGCCACTGGCTGCCGAGCCACGAGGCGCGCGCTGCAACGTTAACTTTGATATGGGGCTTCGGAAACATTTGGGAATTCTCGTTTAAGGATACACTTCCAGGCTTTATTCGAGTCGTATCCCTATTTTCTTTATTGGACTTACGGAAGCAATTTCAGAAATGTGTAAAAATGTTGGTTATTCAAGTGTTAAAAAAGGGGTTTGTTGCAGAAAATGTTGCGTATGAATATTTATGTGGTTTTTTGAACGTCGAAAGCTTATGTGAAGAGTTATGTCGGGAAAGAATGTTCCATATGAGGAGTCTTATTGATGGCGGTTTCTCATAAGGGCATAAAGGGACGCACAAAAAGCTGTAGACATCGCCAAATTGGGCGGCAGCTCGCGCGGAAGATCGGAGGGTGCAGGGGACGGCAATCCAGTTAGCAGGGCTTGTGATGAGCGGGATGCCACGGCCGACACTAAGCTGTGCAATCCCAACTAAATGAAACGCAAATATTCGTGCTTTGATGATAGCATAACACAAGAGCGTAGTCGTTCAAAGAATTCACAAATAGAAAATTCTTTGATGGAATTTCCTATCCTTAGAAAATTCACGATGCGTAATAGGTAACTGCCGTCTATACGTTAACATTAAACATATTAAAAAAGCTACCTTTTATGTTAAATTACAAGTCTAAAGTGAAAATGGACACAATTATTTTATTACATTAATAATATAGTTATTTTATGATAATAAGAACGTTAAAAATGATGATAATAAGCTACACGACCTTTAATGTTCCTATCCCGACACGCTTAAAAGATCTCTATCGACATTAATTAAATTTGTACCCAGTGAAAAAAACATGGATGTTTTTTAAACGATAGACCCTATTAATCAGTTTAATAGAGTCATTAAAAACGGAGTGGCGGCCTCAAGCGCCGTCCGCCACAAAAAACCGAAGCCACTTGAGTCGGCTGCACGCATTACCGCCTTTGTAATAAACTACTCATAATAAAATTAAAAGATAAAACCCGATAGTGTCTGATGCATCGTATTCTAATGCTCCTCTTACATCTCGCTATCAAAAGGCATTGCATCTAAATGGCCATTTGAAATTTCTATTTAGATTATTTACGTCCATCCAGTCTTAATGTTACGACCCTTTAATTGGTTCTCAAAAAGTTGAAATGATGCTATATTCTAAAATATTTACAGTGTCAAGGATTGTTGTTTGGTTAAGTTTGCCCCTTGTGTTTGGAGTTGTAGCTTCATTAATATGTTAAAACTCAACGAAAATGGTCCATTGGCGACGCAATCTGCAGCACCCGACTCGCAGACAAATAGCTGCAATTAAAACTAGATTGTCGTTATTTAGCGGAGTGGAGCGTGGACGTGTGCGGCCGACGATTCATCTCTGCCCCTACGCTCGTATAAATTTAATTTAAACTTTTCTACTTCGTCAAACGCCGAGTTTAAGACACCCTCGCGCGATGACAGTTCAGCTTCTTTTTTAATTTAATCCACTGCAGTGTTTTAAATATTTTAGATGGGACTCCCTAACTTGAAAAGTTTGGTTCAAAACTCGGAAAGTTAACTGCAAGTTTTTGTAATGAGTGAGGAGCTTTATTGTCGAGGGAAATCTGCGGAAGTACATCGACGTTGAGTGGTACTCGTTCGTTCGTTCGTGAAAAGCTTTTTGTTCTAAAATTGAAACTTTCGTATTGCCATTTTACATGATAGCTAAAAGTTTACTTAGTTTTTGAGTTACCTGGTTTGGATATAAATGCTTAGGGTACACTTGTATATTAAAATATGTATTTTAATTAAAAACAACTCGACGTAGCAAATGGTTGATTTTAGACAGAGGATAAAACAGTTTTTTTTAATAAATACAAACGCCATATTAAAAGTATGATAAATTGAGATGAGACAGAGAGAATTCTTCAAAAGAAATGTAAAGTTAGTAAAGTTTGCATCTCCATAAACTCACAGACATTGCTTATAGAAATGTTGATATTTCGTGAGCTCCACAATCTACGGTCATTTGAGAACACTTTTATGATGCTGAATAAAACAAATTACGTTTGTTGAATAAATTTAATATATTTGCACCATCGCGAAGGAAGCGGACCAAAATTTAATACATTAGAATTAGTATGCGGGGAGTTGAAGTGATAGCAATTATGGGACTATTGCCTTGCCATCTGAATTTCAAATGGCGGTCGATAGGGACGAATAGTTGGGTCTACTGGTGTCGCTGCCACGCGTACTTGTCTAATCACTGGTGCCTTCGACACAGCTTTACTAATTGTTTCGGTGTTGTGATCGAAGATTAACCAAGGATTTGGGACGGAATTTTCGATTACATCGCTACATTTGTTGTGCTAAATGTTGTTTGTTATTTGGGCCATGTGTTCTGAATAAAAGTCGAGATAGCGTCAGTCATGTGAAATGTTGGTAGAGGCATGAACAAAGATTGGACCTCTGTGATTTTAGTAATGAACACCTTTTTTAAAGTGTACTAGGAAATCCATACAAATATTATACCTTAAATACGGGAGTTTGTTTTACCTGTTTGTCTGCTTCCATTCCATAATTTCTTACTAAATTACAAAGATTTTTGGGCTTTCTATAAGACTATTGATGCAAAAACGAAACTACGAAGAGTACCTAGTAAATTTGTATAAAAGTCTGTAAGGACCAAGTCACGGCGGTCTCTAGCTTGGGATTAAAAATTAAGCGGGCATTTGAGATAAAACCATCTCAACCCCGATGTTTAGAGTAACAGCAATAAAAGCCATCGAACACGACTTTAAAATCAAAACAATGAATGATAAACATTCGATCGGGCTATAAAGATATCAAAGACCCGGAGGGAAGTAACACAGGAGATACAACAAACCATAAATCAGACACATTGAAGTTTTTAGATCTAGTTCCCCAATGTAACAGAGTTGGCGGAGAGCACAATAGATTGTAGTTTTCACACGTTTTATTTGGAAACTGATATATGATTAAAAGATTATATCGATTGGAAACTGCTTCGTGGAAAGGTACTTTAAACAATGCCTGTGGGTAGATTCTTGTTTGTGTAGTCAATTGTTTTATTTATTGACGCCAGGAAACAAAACACGATCCCATTTATTCTTGTAAGATTCTTCGCTGACAAGGTTTTATTACTGCCAATAAGATTATAAATGATTCTCTCGATGATGATTGACTTTATCGAGTGTCTTGTAGGATGTTTTCAGGGTGTTGTTAACTTTGTGGTCCCAGGTTCTAACCCTGGCCGGTTAAATATAACAAAACTATTGTTACAACTGTTTTAACTGTTGTTATTTTCGCAGTACATAAAACTAATGCAGAACTACTTTCTTTGAGATAAGAGACAAATATTTCCGATATTGTTTATATACTCGTATGTAAACAATATCTAGGTAGATATTTATTTCATTTTTCCAGTGTAAATAAATAAAATAAAATAAATAATTGCATACAATCACAGCAATTATCTAGCCCACGTCAAGTTTCATGAGGAATTTGTGTTATGCTAACTAGATAACGGATAAACATGCTTATTTTTTTTTTGTAAATACATGCATAATATACACAAACACACAGACTAAAACAAATAGACATATTCACACACGCAAATATTTGTCTTGTTCGAGAATCCAACCCAGGACCTCTGGCGCAGAAAGTGGGTTTAGTACCCCTGCGCCAAATTGGTCGTCAAATCAGTCAACAATACGTAGTTCTGTTTTTGTTTCCTTTTATAGACAAATTCAGCTTCAGTGTTCAAAGTTTAACTGCATGAGAATTTTTTTAATACGGCTTTATTTACGATTTCTGGTGTAAAACCCACGCTTTTAAAACTTAAACGCGATACGTCAAGTTGTGGGTTTATTTGTTGTTTTTGTTAAAGAACTTCATACCGTATTGGGCAATAAATATTTGAGTTGTCTTCTGAATGTGGCGCCGTAAAGATGCTTCTCGATGTAGTTGTTTTAGTGTTAAATGCTTTTTGTTGGTTACTTAATGTCTCTCGGAATATTTTTATGGGTTAGCGAGGGTTAACCATTTAATGTTACGACAGAGAAATTTGACGAAGAAATATTTTATGGTGGGTTTAAAGTAACATTAAGTTTTTAAGATTTATTCGGCTATAATCATGCCTATCTCAGGAAGTAATCAGCAGTTATGGAGTACCTTTATGAAGAAGAGGACGAGGAGGAGGACGAGTTAGCAAAGGACAATCACGAGATGGGTGACCATGAATTTATTACCTTATCAACCCTAACACTTACGCTAGAAAAACCGCTCTAGTGTATGATAATGCAATCGATAGGATCTGGATGTTTACCATATCACTTATTTTTATCGTTCTTAAATCTTTTACACACTGAAGTGCTTTTTGCGCATTTTTTTACAAGTCGTTAGTGATAGAAGATGATTAAAGGTTTTCCAGAGGTAAGGTAATTTCTAATTTCACAAATTTAATTACGTCGGCATTAAACAGTAATTTACTGCAAAATGGAGTTCATTTAGTTAAAATAACCGAGGTCTTGCAAAAGCCGTGCGTATATAAATTTGATATAAGCCTACTCTAAGATAGCCGAGCAGAGTCCATTTTAATTAACTTGGAAATTATATTACTATGCTTGGATATGAAATATAATATGTAGTATTTTTATCGGAATTGCCTTTACTTACTCAGTTTAAAAGAAAGCAGAAACTTATTATATTACTAATTCATTAATAGAAATGATTTTGTTATACTACGTTATTTGACATTTATACAGAACTAGCGGATCCTCGCGGTTTTACCCGCCTGGTGCCCGTTCCCGTGGGAATATCGGGATAAAATATACCCTATGTCACTCGGGAGAAATGTAGCTTTCCAATGGTCTAAGAATTTTCTAAATCGGTCCAGTAGTTCTTGAGATCAGCGCGTTCAAACAAACAAACTCTTCAGCTTTATAATATCAGTATAGATTTTTTTAAATAAATATTCACTGGGAAAGGTTGTTTGTATTGCGATGTCAGTGTTACAAAAAGTGGCTTTTAATGATAAATTGGTTTTACACAAAATGGTTTTAAGGTTTACACATAGTATCGAGCATCTAAATAATAGCCGAGGTGATCTAAATAAGAGGACAAAATATATATATATATATATATATATATACAGTCGGGGTACTTCCCGGTTGCCCAGTAGAGTTTTTAGGGAGCTAGATAGATAGATAGATATATAGAAAACGTTTATATCACAAATAATAAAAAGTTAACAGGTATTTCATTTGAATCGTCATCAGCCTTTTTTAATGTCCCCACTACTGGCCTTCCTTATGGATGGTTAAAAAGAACGGGCCATGACCCACCACGCGGGCCCAATGCGGATTGGTGGGTTTTTACGAACTGGGACCAACGGCTTAACATGCCTTCCGAAGCACGGAGGAGCTCGAGGTAGTAAATTTATGGGCACTCATCTCGTGACCGACCATTGCGAAAGTTGCTTAACTTCAACAATCGCAGTCCGAGCGCGTGAACCACAGCGCCACGGGCTCCATTTAGCGGCGAGTTACCTCTATTGAAATCTGAGCGAAGCGAGGATTTCAAAGGTACAAGACGCTAAAAACTTTTCTGCCTAGCGCAACACACAAATTTTCACCTCAAAACAGCGAGGAGCATTTATGGTTGTTTCCGCGGTCAACTTCTGGTAAAAAAATTCTTTAAACATAAAGTTTAATCTAAATATACCTTATTCTCGTTGTTTTAATGATATAAAAAACTAAAATAATAAAAAAGGGAGTATTATAGTTAATTCAAAGTTATTTAAAGTAGGAAAATATTGTTACTTATTAATAAGATAAAAAACGATTAAAATAAATAAATGTAAATGTTGACACTGACATGAGGTACAAGACAACGACAATTTAAAAATAAAGATTTATGTCACAGTCCGAAATCCAATTATAGGTTGTGAAATCTCACCCAGCCTAATATAAAATTCTTATAACAAATAATTTAATCTTATTGTTATTGTTTTTATGATTTAATGAACTAAAATAATATAATAAAACCAAAACGGAGTATTATAATTAATTTAAAATAAGAATCAAATATAACAAAAAAAGTCAATAGTGCGATTTGGAACGCATTTTGACATATTTTTAGGTATTAAATTAAAAAAGTACTTTGCCGCGCTAGGCCGCAAAAAGCGGCGGCAAAAACTTTTCTACGCCTAAACTGATTGACAAAACCTCTTTTTCAGAGCGTTTGAGGTGAAAAAAAAACGGGAAGTTCCCCGAATGTACAATGAAAACTAAATGGAAGTAACTGCAATATAGTGTTTACGTTAAAAATATTTACAGCTGTATCGACACTAACTGCATTAGATGAGACAATTATTTGTATTGCTAAACAAACCGATAAAGATACGAAACTATGAGTAGAAACTTGCCGTCTCCGAAGTTACAACAAATTATCAAACCGCGGTGCGTTTAGGACGATAAACAACAGTGCGGTTGAGAAAATTTAGCGCCATTTTGGGAAGACCCTGTGGTCTGTCATAAAGCTATTGTTAAGTTAAATCCTTTATTCTTTTTAATGAATAACTATACCAAAACATTTTTCAATAAGTTCATGCAGATACTAATTGGCACTTATTGAGTAAATTCCAGACTTTATATATTATATACTTTTAATGATCATTCTTTTTGATACCTAATATACAGATAATATTTTAGCATTTTCTTAAGCTTGAGTTCCTTAAGTATAATCTGGTGATTTCTTTTCTCTTTATTAATTAGGAACTTTTATAAAAAAAAATCATGCCAGTTCCATCGAACCTTATAAACTATTTAACATGGTATTATTTACTTAAACCTATACTTATACTTAGAGGCTAAAACATCGAGCATCATAGCTGAACTAGAGCAAGGTTCAGCTAGGATACTCTGGTGATAAAACGATATCTTCGTTTAATTTTAGAAAAACAATGTCTTTTCTCTGTTGCCTACCTTTGTTGTGGATAGTCCTTGAAATTTTGGTTCAATGTTGATTAAAATAGAGAACTTAGAAGAACAGATTAAGGTGCTATACGACCAAAGAGAGATAGCAATGAGAAAACGACGCGCGTGGAAGCGAGACCGATTTTACAGATTAGGCGAAAAAAATCGCAAAATAACTTAATGAAATGATAAAATGCTAAATATTATTGGTGTCCACTAATTATACGTAACCCCATTTTAGAATAATCTTGAATTTTCTTATTTTTAAGGGATTTTTTAAAATAAAAATCGTGTTTCTGAAACGTCATAAATCAGATATACCTAGGTATGTATGTATTTGTAAGAAGTATATCTCACCGTACTATAGTTTTATAACAAAAAGTACGTACTTTTTCCGCATAGCGTCTTGTGATAACATATAGTGCATGAAGAGAGGTCGCCAAGTTAGCGTGCTTACGGGACGACTTTAATTTCCTTGTCTGATTTTTTTTTAATATTAGGTACAATCAGGTTGACCAGTTGAGTTTTTTTGGGAAACATTTTCTTGGAAAGTACCAAAGAAATAATTTAGTATTCAAATGAAATACCTATTAATGTTCTATTAGTTTTGATGTAAACGTTTTTTACATATCTATTACTTTTTTAAATAAAGCCCCCTAAAAAATCTCTACTGGTCAGCCTCGAAGTTCCCCGACTGTACTTACCGACTTGCAAGAACTTTTCGTGCCTCTTCCATAATCTTACGTTTACCTAGATCTGTTTTTACTCCATCAACACTAGTATGTAGTTTAATTGTATTATCAATCAGTTATCACCGATTTCTACTGGAATGTGTATTGAATCTAGCCAGTATTATTATCTAAGCCACTACACTTAAACATAAGTACCTGAAGTACGTCATGCTCACTCAAACGTTTCTTCGGCGGTGTCGTGTGAGGCGGGTCGTTACGTTCCCTAAAATATGGTTGAGCGAAGCGATGGCTGGTTCATGCGTCATGCTCGTAAACGGGTGCCGCCAGCGGAAATGGGTCTACTTCAGTCTGCTTGTCTTAACGTTGTGCTTAGAGATTAAATATTTTCATCTAAAATAAATTGCTATCGACCTGTATGTACGTCACAACTTGCAGTACAGTAACCTTGTAATGCGAGAAATGTTAAATGTAAGTCCTTTCTTACGAGTTGAAAATTGTTTACGGTTAGGATAACCTGTAGGTGACTCTTCTATATTTATTATTTTTCATAATAAAATATATTTTACTTACAAATATCTACAATATTATATTAAAAACTATCTTCTTTATATTTACACTATTATAAAATTTATTTATATACACTTACATTTACACAAACACATAATACATAAAATATTTATTCAATATCTATAATTAATAACATTTATTTACACATGTAATTTGTCGTATGAAAAGCCGGACGGCGGCTACGGAAACGCGCATCTCAAAACCAGTCCTTTTGTCTGGCTCGACCTTGCCGTGGCATTGGGCCGCGGCGCCCGCGCATAGTAACGTACACCAGTCGAGATCCTACTACGACGCGGAGCGCTTGCTGCTTTTGCTCAGCCGTATTATTGTTATTCGCGACTATTGCATACCGCTATTTGTTTTCCTGCTTCGCTAAACTATTATATTTGTGTTACTGATCTTTCCTTCTGCTTATCTTGACTATCTCTGTGCTTGTGTGTGAATCTTTCTCCTTCAGTGTACTGTTATTTTATGTGTTGGACAATATACCCTTCCACGTAAGTCAGACTATTTATTTACTGGTGCTGCATTAATACCTTACCAACCAAACTGGTGACCCCGATCCGAACATGGATAAAGGATTCGAAGACGCACAGAGCCACACCCAACACGAGCGCGTGTCCACTGTCAGGGACGAGAATAATGCCGGACCATCTGGCGGACATTCCGAAGTCGGCAAAGTGAGCGTGAGAGTGCCTCCGTTTTGGCCAGAGGAACCAGAAATTTGGTTCGCTCAAGTAGAAGGGCAGTTTTCTATTTCTGGAATTACCAACGACGCGACCAAATTCAATTACGTTATTAGCCAACTTGATAATAAATTTTCGAGGGAGGTTAAAGATGTCATTCTTAACCCACCGGCATGTGACAAGTATGGAAAACTGAAGACGGAACTGATAAAGAGACTGACGGCATCTAACGAAAAGAAACTGAAACAGCTTTTGATGCATGAGGAGTTGGGCGACCGTAAGCCTTCGCAGTTTCTTCGGCATCTGAAGAGCCTTGCTGGATGTGACGTCACCGACGAATTTTTAAAGACAATGTGGATAAGTCGTCTTCCCAACGGTGTGCAGACGGTTCTTGCCGGCCAGCCATCCACCAGTACTACCGAAGACTTGTCGGATCTGGCAGACCGCGTTCACGACCTCGCCTATACAGCACCAAGAGTCGCAGCTGTTGGCGATTCAGTGCCCGGTTCGGTTGTTAGTGAGCTGACGCGAGAAATTGCCGAACTGAGACGGCAAATCCAGAAGATGTCCACTGATAGGAGCGGCCGCGGACAACAACGGACATCACGGCGTTCTGGGAGCAGGTCAAATTCAAGATCACGACAGCGATCGAACTCCAATTACAGAAAGTTCCCGCTGTGCTGGTATCACGGAAAGTTTGGCGAGAAGGCAGATAAATGTGTCCAGCCTTGCGATTATAAGGCGGGAAACGCCGGGAGCAGTCGGTAATGGCGACTGACGACTGCTCACCTCACTACTCGGGTCGCCTCTTCGTGACTGACCGTTCGTCTAAGACGCAGTTCCTGGTCGACACTGGTAGCGACCTCTGTGTCTTCCCGAGGTCTTCGCTACGAGAACGACGAGCCCGAAGCAACTTCGACCTCTGTGCAGCCAATGGTTCCAATATCTCCACTTACGGTTATGTACATTTAGATTTAGATTTTGGTTTACGTAGATGTTTTGCTTGGCGCTTTGTAGTTGCCGATGTTACGAAACCTATTATAGGTGTAGATTTTTTAAATTATTATCAGCTTGTAGTAGACATAAGGAACAAAAAGCTAATCGATCATACAACCAGTGTATCTACTGTAGCTAGTTCTGCTTCATGTAATGTGCACTCTGTAAAGATCTCCACTGGCGATACTAGTTACCATAAAATTTTAGACGAGTTTCCAGAAATAACCCGTCCTGCTGGCATACACCGTAACATACAACACAACACGGTACATCATATTCGTACTACGCCTGGCCCCCCTGTGTCTTTTTCCCCTCGTCGTCTAGCACCGGATAAGCTGAAGATAGCCCGCCAAGAATTCCAGTCGATGATAGCGAATGGCACAGCCCGTCCATCTGAGAGTCCGTGGGCGTCGCCACTGCACCTGGCGCCAAAGAAGGACAACGGCTGGAGGCCATGCGGCGACTACCGGATGCTCAACGCACGAACTGTGCCCGACAGGTACCCAATCAGGCACATTCACGATTTTGCCCACAGCATTTCAGGTTGTAAGATATTCAGTACGCTTGATCTGGCAAAAGCTTACAACCAGGTGCCAGTAAGTCCAGAAGATATTCCGAAGACCGCTATCACCACGCCCTTTGGATTGTTTGAATTCCCGTTTATGACCTTTGGTCTACGGAATGCGGGTCAAACATTCCAAAGATTCGTGGATGAGATGACCAGAGGGCTCGATTTTATATATGCCTATTTGGATGACTACCTGGTTTTCTCAAGGTCAGCAGCACAGCACGAGGAGCATCTCCGCATTATCTTCGAAAGGCTGAAGAAGTATGGAATGCTGCTTAACACCTCCAAGTGTGTATTCGGGGCTAGTGAAGTAACATTTCTGGGGTACCACATTTCGGAACATGGCACCCGGCCTCTTGACGCTAAAGTGCAGGCAATAAAGGATTTCCCAGTCCCTACTACTGTGCGCCAGCTAAGGCGATTCTTAGGCATGGTAAACTTTTATCGGCGATTTATTCCTCAAGCTGCCCGAACTCAAGCACCATTGCATGCACTGCTGACAGGGAACGTTAAGGGATCTCACCCTGTCATCTTGACAGGGGATGCCTTGACCGCGCTCAATAACTGCAAGGAGAGTCTTTCCAGGGCCGCCATGTTAGCACACCCGGACTGTTCCGCCAAGCTAGCGCTGGTGACCGATGCGTCCGATAAAGCGATTGGCGCGGTATTGCAGCAGCTACGAGATAATGCTTGGGAGCCTTTAGCCTTCTTCTCTCGAAAGCTTAGCCCCTCTCAAGAGAAATACTCGCCTTACGATAGGGAGCTATTGGCCATTTACGAAGCCATAAAACATTTTAGGCATATGCTCGAGGGGAGACATTTTATTGTCTATACTGACCACAAGCCCATCAGTTTCGCCTTCCACGAAAGGAAGGCTAACTGCTCGCCTAGGCAGTATAGACACCTGGACTTTATCGCTCAATTTACAACCGACATACGCCACATATCGGGCAAAGATAATGTGGTTGCCGATGCTTTGTCGCGTGTCGAAGAATTGAGCGCAACTATCAGCCTCGAGACGTTAGCTGAAAGTCAAGCTTCTGACCAAGAACTTTCCAAATTCTTGCAGGATGGCTGTTCTTTGCGGCTAGAAAAACTCCAATTACCTGGGAGTCGCATTGCACTGTACTGCGACGTCAGTACCCCGAATCCTAGGCCTTATGTAACAGAATTCTACCGTAGGCAAGTATTTGAGAACTTGCATTCATTAAGTCATCCTGGCGCCAACGCCTCTGCTAAATTAGTTGCGGAACGGTACGTTTGGCCTGGCGTCAGAAAAGACTGCAAAAACTGGGCGCGTGCTTGCATCTCATGCCAGCGCGCCAAAGTCAACCGCCATGTGACTGCACCACTGGGTACGTACCATTTACCTCGAGCCCGTTTCAAACAAATCCACATTGACTTGATTGGGCCACTGCCACTATCGCAAGGATATCGGTACTGCCTCACTGCCATTGATCGTTTTACACGGTGGCCAGAAGCAGTACCGATTGAGGACATAACTGCCGAGACAGTGGCCAAGGCTTTGCTGTCGATGTGGATAGCTCGGTTCGGTTGCCCAACGACCATCACGACCGATAGAGGTCGACAGTTTGAGTCAGCCTTATTTAACTGCTTGTCCAAAATGGCTGGGTTCGAGCACAAGCGGACAACGGCTTATCACCCTGCTTGTAACGGTCTCGTGGAACGATTTCACCGCCAACTAAAAGCGGCAATAGTATGCCACGCTAATGATCGGTGGACTGAGTCATTGCCATGGGTGTTGTTGGGAGTAAGAACTGCCTTCAAGGTGGACCTGCAGGCTTCATCTGCCGAGTTAGTGTACGGGGAGCCACTGAGGTTACCCGGTGAGTTTTTCGAACCTTCAGTGCCCGGCACGACAGACGTGTCAGAATTTTCAGCCAGGATTCGAGAGTTCGCCAATAAACTGCGGCCCGTGCCTGCTTCACGCCATTGTAGTCCCAAAGTTTTTATTTATAAAGAGCTAGGCACTTGCAATTTCGTCTTTCTACGAGAAGACGCATTGCGCGGTGCACTAACTAATGCTTACACTGGCCCCCATAAGGTACTGTCTAGAAATGACAAAACTTTTAAGCTGTCAGTGAATGGCAAGGAAGTCACGGTTTCTATTGACCGTGTGAAACCGGCCTATATATTGGCCGACAGCTGCAGCGAAGAATCCATACCAGAGCCTGAAATTCAGAAAGAGCGAACCACCCGTAGTGGACGTCGAGTACGATTTCCAGATTTTTATCGCCCTTGACGGTCTCTGGAGGGGGGTGGTGTAGGTGACTCTTCTATATTTATTATTTTTCATAATAAAATATATTTTACTTACAAATATCTACAATATTATATTAAAAACTATCTTCTTTATATTTACACTATTATAAAATTTATTTATATACACTTACATTTACACAAACACATAATACATAAAATATTTATTCAATATCTATAATTAATAACATTTATTTACACATGTAATTTGTCGTATGAAAAGCCGGACGGCGGCTACGGAAACGCGCATCTCAAAACCAGTCCTTTTGTCTGGCTCGACCTTGCCGTGGCATTGGGCCGCGGCGCCCGCGCATAGTAACGTACACCAGTCGAGATCCTACTACGACGCGGAGCGCTTGCTGCTTTTGCTCAGCCGTATTATTGTTATTCGCGACTATTGCATACCGCTATTTGTTTTCCTGCTTCGCTAAACTATTATATTTGTGTTACTGATCTTTCCTTCTGCTTATCTTGACTATCTCTGTGCTTGTGTGTGAATCTTTCTCCTTCAGTGTACTGTTATTTTATGTGTTGGACAATATACCCTTCCACGTAAGTCAGACTATTTATTTACTGGTGCTGCATTAATACCTTACCAACCAAAAACCATAAAATGTAATATTATAATTAGTATTTTCTTTTGTGATGGAAATTGACCTTTTCAATTTGACGACTCTGTATGAAATAATACAGGGAGAAAAAAATAGCCCTTGACGAGTTTCTTGCCGGTTCTTCTCGTTACAAGGTCTCCCGCCGTAGGGTTTGTGAACCGATGGCGTAGCTTCTTTGACGTTCATAAGTGCTTGTAACAGCCTAGACTGAATAAATGATATTGATATGATTTGATTTGATTTAGCCTGTTATTCTAAAGTTTTATGAAGAAGAAGAAGAAGATTAGCCCAAGCGCTTAAAACCTAGGATAATATTTATCCTGGCCAAATGTTTTCTTCTTAGTCGGGCACTCTTGACAGAGTGGACGTGGCTATTGATGGACAGTGTTGTGGCTCGTCAGCGTCGTCGCCACTCGATCCCAGGGCGGTCGCAAGACAAGCGATGTCTCTCCATTTTGGTCGACATTCAGCGTTGTGAAAACATTGTACTGCGGTCGACTGCGTAGTTTTCTTAATGAAGACGATCCAACGAATCGGAGAGCGGCCTCGTGGTCTTTTCCCTTCTGTGTGGTCTGGTACTACGAGCTTCTCCGTAGATTTCTCGTTTCTGTAGGGCAAGCACGAACAACTATCGAAATAGCATCGAGCACGTAATGTTAAAAAATGTATAGGAAAATGTAGTTCCGTTTACGTCCGGTAGGAATACTGCTTAATATGTCATACATTTTTTTACCTCCCTCGATACGTACTCGAAAGTTATTCGTGGTAAGCCTCCTGGAGAAATGCCCAAAGAACTTGAGTATTCACAACTGCAAAATCGGCGATAACATATCTCGTATGTGAGATAAATGTTCCTTGGGGATATTCGTAATGACCACGCAGAGCAAGTCGCGGGCTGAAGGTAGTGCTTCAATATTGTGCGTGCAGAGGTCTCTGAAAAGTGGTGTCGCCAAGTTAGCGTGCCCAAGGGAAGACTTTACTTCCCCAAGTTCTTGTTGTTGTTCACAACAGTTGCTCGTAGAAGTTTTGACCGTTTTAAACGTATTATCACATTTCAGCGATTAAATTTATGCTGATGGCGTTCTGCTCGTTTTGTGAAGTTCATGAGAGTCTGTTGGATAACTGTAGTTAGCTTTATTTTTGTAATATTTTAAATGAATTATTTCAATGAATGTCACAGCAACGTATTTTTAAAATATGCGAAATTCAGGAATTAAATTTTTTGGTTAAATTACTAGTATTATCATGAAATAGAGAGATGCTCTTATTATTACTACCAGTTACGTCAAAAAATACCTTATTTATTATTGGGTACAATTGAAACACTGGCCTGAAATCGTTGTCTTATAGATTTTATCCATTTTGACGACCTGTTTGGCGCAGGGGTACTAACCCCGCTTTCTGCGCCAGAGGTCCCGGGTTCGATCCTCGGACAAGACAAATATTTGAGTGCATGAACATGTCTAATTGTCTTGGTCTGGGTGTTTGATATGTGTATTAGGTATGTATTTGCATAAAAAGTATATATAAGTATGATTATCCGTCATCTAGCATCCATAACACAAGTTCTTCATGAAACTTAACGTGGGTTAGATAATTGGTGTGATTGTATGCAAATATTCATTTTATTTATTTATTTATCCATTCATGTTAGCAAATGAACTACAATAAATTTAACTAAGAGAAGATACAAGGTGATAAACAGAGTACGGTAAGCCGTAACAACCGAATAAGTTGCAAGCGATTAAAGTTATCTATTCATCCCGACTTGCAATTAGCATGGAAGTGTTGAAATCCAACTTTGATTAAGCATTTGTGGTTGCAATAATGTCCTGTTGAATAACACCAGTTAACAAGCGATAAATAAAGAGGTATTGCCAGTATTGCTTTGCGTACATGCATATTGTATGACATTTGAACTCTTAGCTATAAATGTTAGCGTTTGCATTATCATTATGCAGGTAAAGTAGTGATTAAATAATTCCAGTTAGATTAATGTTTTGAATTCATCATCGTGGGTGCTTATATAATATTGACGTTTAGTAGGTAAAAAGAAATATCTGTGTTTATTATTGAAATGCTATTACCTAATTAGTTACTTATTTGCTATAGTCTTTGCCCTATCCTTTATTAACCTAAGATCAAGGAAGTTCCAAGTTGACCAGTAAAGTTTTGTATAATTAGCAAATAATTAATGATCAAATGAAATACCGTTCGCCTTTGTCCGGGACCGCTCAGCTAAACTTACAATAATATCAGGGCTCTGACAAATACCTGTGACATGTATGAACCAACAATTAAATATTCGCCCTGGTGGGGATTGAACCTAAGAATCTGTCACAGAAGTCAACATTGCTAAAAAACCACACTGGGTCAGATCCGCATGTAGTAAACATTTTCTCGGAAAGTACTAAGGTTAATGAAATAATTAATGATTTCAATGGAATACCTATTAATGTTCCATTATTTGTAATATAAACGTCTTCTGTATATCTGTTACTTTTTAAATAAAACTCCCTAGAAATCTCTACTGGTCAACCGGGAAGTAAAACATTAGTATCTATCAATAGTATAACACTTTTATTTTATTTTAAACGCCATTTTTTCAATTGTACTATTTTTTTAAATCTCACCAGAAACTTTATTTATAAAAGAAAAGTTTGTGGAAAGTTTTTTTTTTACTTTGTGACACAAGCTGTCACTGTTGTGTTTCACAGACTAGTTATTTAGAGTTGTGCTTTTACTTTTAGTCCATAGATTTATGTTGTGTTGGTTGTGTGTTTTTTAATTTGTTTTTGTGTACATAAGTGAATTTGATTTTTTAGTTAGTTTTGTTTAGTTTATTCTAGTTATGTAATACTTCTAACTGTCGTTTTTTTATTTTTTTTATTTATTATCAATTTACAAAATAGTTTTATAAAGTAAACTTACACATTCACAAAAAACCACGAAGGTTGAAAATAGGAATGTGCTATTCGACAATCATTCGCTTAAATAATACAGGTATTAGTTAGCAATCACGCACGCTAATTTTACAAATAGAAAGGTAAATAATGTTACAAGATCGCTGCATTAAAATTAATTCTTAATGAGAATAACTTATCTAGGTACGTAAGCACATAATACATTACAGCGCGCGGCGGGCGGGTTAGTTCAACTGAACTTTAGGTTCTGGTTGTCACTGCTGTGTCAAGCCAAATATCAGTGCAGCAGGCCCAGCTTGCTGCTTATACTGAGCTTGGCACAGTTTGGCTACATGCGACGATGCGCAGTGTGCGCTTTATATGTGTTGTATCTTATTTTTATTTATTTTTTATCTGTGTCTGTGTATCGTCGTGTGGATGTCAAATAAACATTTTTCTTTCTTCTTTCTTTCTTTCTAGGTATATCAACTTTAATCATAATGTTAGTTAGCATTCCGAGATAACGGGTTCTTTTACAAATGAAGCTCTTCATGATTCTCGAAGCGACGAAAATAGTAGCACCACATATTTTGACATTATATTACAACATATCCAAAACTGAACACTACAACCCAGATTCCGCCATTACCAACCTTATCTATTGCAACTGGCTAAAAATGTATTAGAAAATTAATCAAGATAACGCAGGGGATGCGTATTAAGGGATATTAAGGGAGTGTCCACCCGCACGCCGTCCGCCTTTGTCCGGGACCGCTCAGCTGAACTGAGATACACAGCCCCTCACAGTTTGTGTTTCTTCACGTCCAAAGGAACCCGCTTTATAAATTGGTTTCATTTGGCTAGTAATTTTCTTTTTACTTTGATCAGTCGCGATTAAAAACGGGGCGCAAGACTTTCAAGTCGGAGTTTTTTGGGCATAAACTAATTTGTTTTTGAGGTATAAATTTTAATTATGGTAAAGAGGAATTCGGATACGGATGTATTGGGGAATATCTAAAGTGTATTGGTATGAAAGTTGAAAACAACGTAATCTTTATAAGTACATCTTATGTTTTGGCGCGCACTGTTCATTGAAATAAAACAACTTTTACGGATATCAAACGCTATATTTCACGAACTAAGTTCGTGGTCACTTTCACACGGGATGTCATTCCGTGACCACGGCAGATGAAAAGGTGCCGAAACGTCGGGAAAATAAAATACCCCTAAAACCCAAAAAATACGGACACTTACAACTTTCTTCGTGAAATAGAGGGCGTTTGATATCCGTAAAAGTTGTTTTATTTCAAATCTTTATCAAGAAAACGTAAACTTAATTATTAGCTCGTAAGCATTGCTGCAGGTTTTAAATACTTGACTATATAAGTATATATTTATTTGACGAGTTCTCTTTTGTAGCGGTCCACTCAGCAAAGTCCGCTTCCTAACAAAAATGCCAAAATATATTAAAATTTGTTCAGTTGTTTAGGTAAAGGTAGCAGACAGTCAGAGTTATTTATGATTTTTTAATTTTTGCATTTTTATTGAGATCATGTCTGAGAGCATTAGACCGGATTTCCAAGGGTCGTGGGTTCGAGTCCCATCTGAGAATTCAATTGTAATATTTTTCTATTTAAAATTTATGTGACAGAGTTACTTGAGCATAATCCTAACCCTAACTAATATTATAAATGAGAAAGTGTGTTTGTTTGTCCTTCCTTCACGCCCATACTAAGCAACCAATCGAATTGATTTTTGGCATAGAGTTAGTTGAAAGTATGACTCTCCATAAAGGCTATTTAAATATTCCCACGGGAACGGGAACCACTTATGGATACTAGATAACGGATAAACATATATAAATACTTTTTTAGGGTTCCGTACCTCAAAAGGAAAAAACGGAACCCTTATAGGATCACTTCGTTGTCCGTCCGTTCGTCCGTCAAGACCGTTTTTCTCAGGAACGCGTGGAGGTATCAATCTGAAATTTATATCTAATACTCAGGTCTACCGTCCCTTGGAGCGGTGAAAAAATTAAACTTCTAAGCCAAAGCAATCAAAAGATACAGCCGTTTATGCCGCAAATTTTCGAAACTCGCACTGGAATCAGAACCTACAGGGTACTTCCCGTGAACTACGAAGTAACGTCTTATAGTACAAATAAAGGAAAAATTGCGAAAACCGTAAATTTTGAGTAACATCATATAATAAAAAAATATTTTACGGAACCCTCGGTGCGCGAGTCCGACTCGTTTTTTTTTAAATACATATATAATATACATACTAAACACCCAGACCAAGACAAATAGACATGTTCATGCACACAAATATTAGTCTTCTCCGGGGATCGAACCCGGGACCACTGGCGCAGAAGGCGAGCTTGGTACCCCTGCGCCAAACAAGTCGTCAAACGTGTTTATATATATAAAAAAAAATTATGTATAATTATTTCGAAAACTTGTACAGGAATCGTATTAGAAACTTTAAATTATCGCATGTAATAGGAGTAGACTTTAAATCCAGTAAATGAAGGTAATATATTTTAACATCAACATGTACCAACATTTAATTTGCAAATAGCTTGTAGTAATTAAAACTAACGACGCTTATATTTAACAAGTTGAAGTCTAATATCAAGTTACTCGTACATAAACGGTACTTCACATCAAACTGAACTTACTAACTGTTTACTATATTTATGTAGGTAGCCTATATAAAAAAAAATAACTTATTTTAATCTACAACAGAAAAATGCTTAGCTTTCGTCATACCTGGTTGCCTATCGCCATCTCTTAGCGCACTATCGTTTCAATCCGCCTCTGTGGTCTAGTGGTTCGATTCCCAGCGGGGGTACATATTGTTTTCGGTTTGGTTGGTGGTAGGACTTGTTGTAAGTCCGCCTAGCTACCAACATCTTATCTAAGTCTGACGCCATAACAACAATGTTTTCAGCATTGTTGTGTTCCGGCAGTTAGATTTAAGATAGCTAGATCTTCAGTGATTGAGGACTCCGGGAGAGGCTCGCTTCTATATTTAGCCTTATCAATACTTAACATCAGGTATTATGAAGGATAAGAGTCTCCCCGCCGTTCATAAAAAGAAAAAAAAACTTGCTATTCTATTTCTTACTACGAATCTTTTAAAGTACTTATGCTTGTTTTTTGACGGAAGTTTTGTGACATCTTCGCTCAATCATCACCTCCAAAGTGCGAAGTGTGTCAAAATGTGACAACTTCAATAAAAACAAAACGACTTATGACATGATGGTTTCTTAGATGGTGGTGGGTCCATTGATGTTAAGTATTGATGAAACTGAAGGTAGAATCGCACTGTTCCCGGAATGGTCAACCACTATTTGAACTGGCACCTTATATCATAAAATTGTCAGTATTGTAAGTATTTGTTTGAAAGAAATCTACAGAATATCAGCTTATACTGAAAAAATCTCCAATCAACTATAATGTTTTAACCTCAACGCCGGCGATCAAGATCTACGGTTTTTTTTTTCATAAAAACTATATCGAAACCGAACAAATCCCGCGAAAAAGGCAAAAGACAGTGATAGATAATAGGTAAGGTAGCGAATAACAAATGTCATTGGAAGATGGTGCGAAGTAGTGGAATATCCGATTTTCCGATCGTTTCTACATTCACTGGGATTTCTACATACATTCAAGGGCGCAGTACCCAGCCATTTATTTCCCTCCGTTTGATCTCTTGAGGAATTTCTTTTATCAGCTACCCTCATTCATGTGAGTCTAAGGCTCTTTCACTATTCTTCACGCGAACATCGGTCTCATGGCAATTTATTATGCAGTTTTAAATCGTTAAAAGAGCATTCAAACCATTTTATTAAGCTGTTCATTGTGAGTCAGCGGTCGTCCTTTATTGCTTCTGTACCAGATTTCATTGCAAATAACAGTTTTATCTCGCTAACCAAACTTATCAAGACTCGGTCTAGCCACCACGAATTTTAAAGTCACCCCTGTGGCTATTTCTCATACCTATCTCGCTCATAAATCTTTCAAGAGTACTGGGCACAATGTGCTCACTAAATAACACCCATCAACACGTCCTATGACAAATTACTAGGGACGAACTAATAAACTTGAGAACATCTAAATAGCATCTGGTGTTAAAACAAGCGGTATGTATCTCAATAATTCAGGACGGAGGGTCTTTAACATGTGCGAAGTCGGGACACCGCGGTAATATTTGGGCAAACATTTGCGTATGACCCACGTCGCGTGTGTTTCACCCCCGAAACTAGGGGCGAGATATGCCTTGAATTGTGTGACGCAAATTCCGACTACGCTACTGGAGAAATATGGACGACACATGCTAGAGAGTTATATAA
Source organism: Chrysoteuchia culmella (assembly GCA_910589605.1). Taxonomy (NCBI): domain Eukaryota; kingdom Metazoa; phylum Arthropoda; class Insecta; order Lepidoptera; family Crambidae; genus Chrysoteuchia; species Chrysoteuchia culmella. The sequence goes on along the minus strand of OU342654.1, from coordinate 4,264,735 downwards.
GGAAGATCTAATAAAATTTCCAAAAGACAGAAGGGTTAAACGTGACGTGACTGTGCTGTGGTGGTTCGTTAAGGTCGGTATTCCCCTGAAGGGCTAAGTTAGATTACGATGGCCGCCGTCCGCGGACTTAACTTCTTTCAACACGTAACGTACACTTGTGTTGATATTGGAATTCTCTGGGCGGTATAATATTCGGTTCCAGGAACATGTGCATATTGTATGAGATTCCAAGCGCTGGTCTGTGAAACGATAGGATTTTTTCTGTCGACAGATGGTATCAAAAGAATAACTTGAATACGTAGGTGTCTTTTTGATTCGATCCTTTTTTTGGAATGTTTGATTAAAGAACAATTATCAAATAGTTTGTTTTATTCAGGAATTTTCTTTTATGTTGTTTTGACATTCCGTATAAATAATGTGTCTGGCGATCAGTGTAAAACGTTTAACAATTAGTAACAAATAAAAAAAAGCACAAGACAATTTCACCTAAATAATATGAATTTTAAATGAATGTCATAATAAATAATATTATATAATTATTTTAATAATTATGATGGTGATGATGATGCAATTTTATTGGGCAAGCCATGGAGCTAAAATCTCATGATGAAAACCAGACCTAAAATGCAAAGTACTTGCAAATCAATTCCACTCAGACAAAAGTAATGCATAAGTGAATGGAAATATAGAAAAAGCAAAACTCCAATGAGTTTCAGAATGTCAATTGAGTAAAAGCTACATTAACGCAGTCAAGAAACGTAGTCTAGTAAGTTAAGAAAGGATTGAAAATAATAAAATTATGTGATTTATTAGTTTTAAGCAACATTACCGCGTTCATTACAAGATCCATCAAATAAATCATTTTAGAATTAACTCAAGAAAATTATTTACTAATTTTGGTAAGCATCTATCTCTATAGTAAGTATATGGTAAAGTATTTTGTTTAAATCTAATAGTGTTTACAAATTTTATAAATACTTCAAAGTGCGTTTTAATCGGTTGTTTTCTTTCGGTGATCTTTTTTATGAACAATGGGGAGACGCCTTACCCTTTATCATACCTTCAAATCATCATCATCATCGTTACCATATTTCAAAATTACAGCAGTGTGAACGTTTCAGTCAAAAGAAATTTTCTATACTGTTGATACTCTTCAACTGTGAAGGCATCTGTGAAGAATCGTGGTTAAATTATTGAATCGGTCCCGAGGGCGGCGTGTTCAGTCGGCTGCAAGGGCCTGCGGGACTGGTTCAGTTTAGTTGGGACACTCTGCTAATGCAATTGGTTATGGGCAGACTTAAGTGGCTTTAGGGTTAGGCTGCCTATGGACAAAAATAAGGAATTTGTAGAGGTTTCGTGAAGATAGGATTAAAATCTAACAAGATTTCGAAATATAGATTAGTAGATAAAATATTTTGTATTAGCTCTAAATGTCTTGTTTTGTGGAATCAAAGTACGGAAAAACGATATTGATGAAATTGTTTTACTTATTGTCATATCATAATTATCGGCTGCAAGTGCCTGTGGGACTGGTCCAGTTTAGTTGGGACACTCTGCTAATGCATTTGGTCATGGACAGCCTTTAGTGGCTTTAGGGTTAGGCCAGTATTATGTCTTCATAATTAGGGTCCGTTCGCGAGTCATACCCGACGCGACTCGTTTCGGCAACTAAATAAATTTATGGTTGATTATTAACTACTGTTGAATTAGGATTTTATTATATATCTAATTATTACAATATTATCAATATATACATAAATAACTTGTATGATTGTTGCTAGTGAATAAGCTTTAGCCAGTTGTACACAACACTCAACGTACAAACAACTCATAAATTAGAACAAATTTTACGGATTTAAGTGCTTAAATATATTTCACCGTGAACAGATTACTTATGGATTTGGTGATTTTAGGGATTTTTTGTTTTCCAACGTTTCGGTAACTTTTCAGCTGCGTGGTTACGAAATAACTGAATTTTCTCTAACCAATTATGTAGGTAAAGTTTTAAGACAAATAAATTTAATATATTGGCATTTGTGAGAATAAAGTGTCGTGTTTGACGACCTGTTTGGCGCAGAGGTACTAACCCCGCCTTCTGCGCCAGAGGTCCCGGGTTCGATCCCCGGACAAGACAAATATTTGTGTGCATGAACATGTCTATTTGTCTTGGTCTGGGTGTTTTATATGTATATTAAGTATGCATTTACAAAAAAAAAAGTATATATGCATGTTTATCCGTTATCTAGTATCCATAACACAAGTTCTTCATGAAAATTAACGTGGGACTAGATAATTGGTGTGATTGTATGCGAATATTTATTTATTTATTTTTGTATTTGTTACATCAGCATAGATTACCTTTTTGATAGACCCTTAGTCTGTAACAACAAACGGTAGGTACTAACTTCGGCGTACCGACCTTGCTCACACTGTCACCCCGTGTTTGTTCATATCCGATCCAAGACAAACGTCTCAATTTCCCCGTTTGTGGGGCATCTTTGTTTGACAAGGATATAGATGGGGGTACCCAAACCTTGTGTGGGCATAATAACCCCGTAAAGCGTTACTTAGATTAGTTCGGACCCCTTTCAAGAGTTTTCATTTGCATGTTGAGAAGTGAGAATTGGGGATCGAAACGTGAGCCGTTTTAGCTGGATAACAAGTTTCTCATTGAAATTTAATTGAGCTTAAGCAAGTATAAACATTTGGAAAGCTTTGTGATGACATTATTGCAGTAGTTTAATTGCCTTTAACAAACTACAGCTACTAATTCTATCTCGAAGAATTGAACTAATTCTCGTAATACCTAAATCATATTTTGAGGGACCCTTTTACTCTCTCTCAATCTCAATTCAGTAATGTTGTGAATAATAAAAATACAGCCGCAGTTGAAATAAGCATTAAATTTTGTTTCAAAATATGTAAAAAAAAAACAAAAGTACACGCACACCAATGTCATGAATTATAAACGAAACATTTAACCAAGACATTACATTAAACTCAATCGTCAAACCGAAAACACCTGCCATTATCAATAAATATTCATCTTAAACAACGCCTTTAATGACAAAAGGAAATCTGCGAAGCAGAAACAAGTGGCACACAATCATGAGACCATTATTTACAAACATTTGCAAGCGAAAACGACCCTTGTCCTTAAACTAGGAGAGTCCATTCACGTTGAATTGAAAATCAATGGCGTCGAAGAAAGCAATCTTAGTGTTGGATCAGCTGATGGCTCGATAGGACACGCGTTGCGCTGTTCGCAGCTTTATGAACACATAACAGTGGCAGATTAAAAAACACTTATTGCATTATCTTCAGTCAAATATAATTTATGATGGGGAGGGAACAAAATACGCAACACAATAAGACCGAAACTGTGTCAGTGGTTTTTAAGACACATCCTAAGCATTGAGATTGTTTCAAACGAGGACACCTCTTTATATTTTGCTGTATATTTACTTAATAAAAGTGTTGGTTGACATTACATTTAACAGTTTGGGTATGTAATATGTATTGTATAAACTCGTGAACTAAGAAAATTTAAAAAAGTGTATGTGTGTGTATTATCTACCCAACTATGACAACCACCCACCTTAACGCCAAATGCAAAAGATATGTTTCCTGGAAATGGGATGTTTATGCCTATGATATAGATGCTTTCACATCAAACTGGAACCAATTTTATTTTTATGCCTTTCCTCTTTTCTCACTTTTATTAAAATGTCCCAAAAAAGTTATAAATGGCGAACCCACTAGTATAATAATAGTACCACACTGACTAAGTTAGCGTTTGTACCCCCTTCTGAAATCATTGTCAATTGCACCACCATTACAATTTGGCTCAGATAACGAAATGTTAACATCTCCTTTCAGGACTCAGCATCCCCTTAGCAAGACACTTACCCTGGCTGCATACAAATTATCAGAAAAGCATGTAAGACACAACGATTATGTAAAGAAACTACTGAAGTAATGATTTCTTCGTTATCGACATTCGCTAATGCAGTATAATGTTGCTTTCAGAAAATGGTGGAATTATTGTACCAAAAACAAATCATTTTTTTAAAGCCTCAGTTCTTCATGAATAACTTGGAAATTGTAAATTATATCACACACACAAACGCACACACACGCACGCAAGCACATACACACACACACACACACACACAGTTATATAAGTTCCTCACAAAAAAATATGTTATAAAAATAAATAGTAAGGTACTAGGTACACCAGGTCCAGTGATGGAGAGGTTGGTTATCTGTCATACAGGTTTTCCTAACGCAGAAACCAGTCTCTTACATAAATAAATTTATATATTGTACCTATTTAAGATTTTGCTAGTTTTAAGTTTTTATCCGTGTGAGAGAAAAAATATACATTTTTGTATTTGAATTTAGTTAAAATTTTGCTTAAATTCCTTACAGTACAAGCTGCAAGAAGCTGGTTCTAGTTATAGTACTTTAAATATGTATCGCTCTGCTCTAGCTCTTATATATGCCAAGAACTTTAGGGAGAGTGGTTTAGATGCTAGATTTTTTAAAGGGGTTTTTAGAACTAAACCCTGCCATCCCAAGTATTCGGAAACCTGGGACCCCAATTATCGTGCTAGACCACCTTAGTCATTTGTATCCCAATAAGGAACTTGCAGCAATGAGCTGCAAAACTTAGTAGCTCTGCTAGCATTGTGAACGGCACAACGAGTACAGATGTTGTCATTAATAATGTTAAAATGAATACTACGAATAATATAGAAATTATTGTAGATGATCTGATTAAAACATCAGCTCCAGGATGCGCTAAAGGTTTATACCCATTTTCCGAATAAGATGGCGATCTGTCTTGCAAAAACCTTATTGTCTTACTTAGAAATGACCCAGATCTATAGGAATAAACCTAGAACAGAAAAAATATTGCTTGCTTTAAAAAAAAACTTTTTTTTTATCTGAAAGAAAATGGTTTATGTGTGGTCCCATATAATTTTTACGAAAATCTGGCCAGTAGTTTTTTTATAATCTTGAAAAATATCAACACCTTTCGGCAAGTAGTCGTTTACCTAGATGACATTGTTGTGTATGGGGTGATTTTTAGTGTAAGTAACGGCACATGATGTAACAAAAAAATCTGAAATAAAAACATTTTATAAAAAAAATTCAAACCGACTTCAAAAAGTAAAAAATAAAACTTTTGGAGTCGGTGCTAGCTAGCTAAGGCCAAAAAAAATATATAGTTAATAGAAGTGCAATGTAGAATGCCCTGGCTGGCACCGACTCCAAAAGTTTTATTTTTTACTTTTTGAAGTCGATTTGAATTTTTTTAATAAAATGTTTTTATTTTTAATTATTTCGAAAAGTGGTGTAAGAAATTAAAAAAAGCACTTTGCCCACGCTTCCAGCAAATATCGATTTTGCTACTCGACAAAAGCGCCCTTTTCGTGCTGGAGAGGTGAAAATATAGTTCCGTTTACGTCCGGTAGGCACTCTGCTCAATATATCATATATTGTTTTACTTTACTTCCTCGATACTTGCTAGAAAGTTATTTGTGCTAGGCCTTCTGAAGGGAAGTTTGAGCGTGATTGTACAAGACATTGCATCCGAAGAGATTTATATGTATTTATACCCTCTACTACGTTTGCTTGCCCCCTTTTATGGTTTTTTTTGCGAAAATGGCTCTACTCTATGAATGACATTGACAGATCTGACAGCGCGGCAGGCAAGCGCGTAACTTTTTTTTTTTTTTTAGTAATTTATAGCTCTGAAATGTGTTCGATGCCTGGTACAGGGAAGAGTGGACCTGGTGAATATAAATCTCTTCTGATGCAACGTCTTGTACAATTACGGTCAAACTTCACTTTAGGTAAGTTTGTTTAACCATCAATTTCCGTTTAAGAACTGCTAGGTTGGGTTTGCTGTCGCGTGTACATAGTAAAATGCTTCTAAACTTTAATGGATTTAGAAGCCAACGGTCCCGTTGCAACACTACGAAGGCATTGCACTCTGTTATTTCCATAACGTCTAATTTAGCTTCTGTGAAACTTCAAGAGAACGAGCTGCGAAAAGTTATACTTTTTCATTTGGTTCGGATAAGCTTTCCCCTTTGGATATCAATTTTGATTTTATGATATCCTCTTTGTAATAAAGTCTGTTTTAACAATGATTTTTATATCTATATTGCTAGTGTAGATGTACGTTCTCATTTACCGCATATTGAAGCCAGGAGTTACTTTCTGTTTTTCTTTGTATATTTGGTGATTTTAAATATTTTTGCACGAGTAGTCTTATAAGAATTAACCTCATAAGACACCAGACAGGGATAAGAACTTGTGGCAGAGTAAGGAGAAGAATTAAAGTTATTTTTGGTGATGATGACCAATGAAATGAACGAAAATAAAAAAAATATATATATAATAAAAAAATATAGTGCGCATCGGTAAACAACGGAATACGGTACGTACGGTAGGCAAAGGACTGAGGTATGTGAATCGCCGAACTATTACTATATACTGATTAGTTTTAAGATCAGGATGTCAGAATTCCACTAGGTTCACAAAGCTCAAATTGTTTGTCAGATAATCTCCCGTGTCATCTGAGGCTCGACAGTCGATAATCATCAAATTGTGATCGGCTAAAGGCTGAAAACAAGTAGTTACTTGTTGTCTGAAAAAAAATAACAGAATAAATTTCTAACTTATCACGTGACCTACAAGAATAAGGCAGACTATTTCTTCCTAGCACTCGAATTTATATGAATTTTGACCAATATGGTGTGAATTTTAGTCGGGCAAAACCACTTTTAACCAAGGGCATCAACTTTAATGATTTATTCAGTTAAAAGTAGTTTTAGTCGATTCAGACTAATTAACTGCGACAAATATAAAGAATGGGACATGACCCACCACGCGGATCCAATGCGGATTGGTACGAAAAAGGATTGAGGTATGTGAATCGCCGAACTATGACTGATTACTTTTAAGATCAGGTTGTCATTAGAATTTGGTCCATCAAGAATGCAACAAGCGTCCACTAGGTTCACACAGCTCAATTGTTTGTCATACAATCTCCCGTGTCATCTGAGGCTCGACAGTCGATAGTCATCAAATCGTGATCAGTCCGTATCGCTCCATCGACAGTAGATGCGGGTGTCACCAGTCACAATAGTATCTCGATACAATATAAATGTTTTCGGTGTTTCTGATAGGGTTGCAAAACTGGTCAAAGGGGAAATAAAACACACTTTACGATTTTAAAGTTCCAAGTTTCAGTATAAATGTTGGAGTATAACATTATTAAAAAAAATACGGTTCGGTCAGGTTTGATGAAGGTCGTCAAAAAACTTTTAAACAAGAAAGTATCCAATATAGTACAAGTTGGTGATCCATAATCTCTACCTACCTCTCCAGTCCTGTGGGACGGGCTTGAGCTGTATGTATATTAATATCCAGAAAATTGTGGCTAGAGTGGTAAGAGACATAAAATTATTATGCATCTGGAAAAGTCCAATAAAATTTTATCACAGGGTTTCATTAGGTTACACTTAGCTAGTTTCTCAACAATTATATCTTTAGTCAAAGTCAAAGTCAAAGATTTTTATTCAAATAGACTTATAGATAAGTGCTTTCGAATCGTCCAATTTTTTTTTCCTACCAGCCATTCAGGACATCTTTTAACTGATAAGAAGAACGGCCGCAAGAAACTTATCAGCTTTAACAGAAGCAACAAAATTTACAAAGGAACATGTCGTTGCCAAACACAAATCTACAATCTTGAAACATATTTAATATAAGAGGAAAATTTTCTTATACTCAGTTATTAGAATATTTTCCTTTTATACAATTACAATAGTCATGTTTTATGTTAGTATCACTTCTATGCATTTTGGTCTTTCAAATAATCATCTACCTTGTTAGATTAGCATTATTTAGTGTAACAAATTGTTAGTGAACCAATAAAATAATAATATTAATACACTCATCGGCACATTTAACTGCTTACCCAGTTATTTTCATATAAACATGCTCACTTTGCGACTATTAACATAAAAATAACAATATATTACTGCAAAGATCTGTAAGTATGCTAATGTTTAAGTTTAACATTCGACTGTCCAATGAGCAATATAAAGAGTTATAAAAATCTATTCCCGTTTCCAAATTTTCGTTTAAGCAAAGCATTACTTTATGGCCATAAATACATTGCATGGAATGTGATGAAGCATTCATTGAAATGAAACAACTATTACGGATTTAAGTTCCCTGTATAGTGTATTATATAGTGCACATAAATCCGTAAAAGTTATTGTATTTTAATGATGAGTGAGCGAAGAAACTTAAAATGTGCTTATGACACATTCATTGTTCTGCCTCTATGGACTAATGCAGTGGTTTCGGTACTCATTCAAAATGCTGATTGGACAGTCGAACGCTTAACCTTAACATTAGCATACAGATCTATGCAGAAATATATTGTCATTTTTATGTTTAGAGTCGCAAAGTGAGCATATTTGCATAACAATAATGGGGTGAGCGGTAAGATGTGCCGGTGAGAGTTATTTTACTTTTAATTTTTTCTTTTAATATATTTTGTTCATTTGACATCCCTAGCAGCCGTACACGAAATAAATTTGTTTACAATCGCTCGATCGGCGATAGATGGGAGATAAGCGTCCGCCGCAACAATTTGTCGCTCTTGCCACCAGATGTTTCCTCGAACTGGCGATTGTCGTTTCACATAATTAGTTTCAATTATCTGAATTACTTGGTAGTTGCCTTTCATACAATTTATTGCTAGCCGCAGTTTCAATGAGGCAAATACATTAAGTTGGTGATAATTTATTTATTTATTTATTTATTCAATTCAATAACTTACAGGCTGACAGAATACTCCAAAACGCCAGTAAGCTTAATGTAACAATAATATAGATGGATACATTAGAATTTATCTTAATTACAAATACAATACAATAAATAAAAAATAAAACAAATGTCAAATAATAATCATGCAATGCAAAATAAAATTCAAAATAATGATAACTTAATAAAGTTATCTTCTATAGTTGTAATAATAACTTCTTAATACCTGTCTATTTCAAACATGTTATGAAATGAGGAGCGTCTGTTCAAAAGTAGCTAATTACATCAGAATGAACTATACAGGAAATGCAATGACCATTATCATAATCATAAAAAATATTTAAAAAAAATAGCAAGTTTTGAGCAAAATTGAAATTATTTAATGGTGTTTTACATTGGAAACGGCAAGTTTTGATCAACTTCATTTCCGAAATTCAAAAAAGTCAAGTCACCGAGCGCATAATAAAAAAAAAAACGAAACCAGCATTATACGTAAATAGCTAATTTTGAACGGACTTTCCTCAAATATGATTCTTTTAAACTTAATTTGTTGATCAATTGCAATTCAAGGAAATGAAGACAACGCTACTGCAGTACACAAAAAGAAGTACCAGTAGATACTCAATATACGAGTATGTGTGATAAACTGCTGATATTCCAATTTCTGATATTCACGAATGTTCATTCGAATAAAAATGTCCAGACGCAAAAATGCGAAATCACGAAGGCGGGCAGGAGACCGCTCGCTATACGCTTAAATACACCTTAATTTTGTAGTTGAATTTCAACGATTTTAGTTTACTTTCCAGTTCAAATGCTTATGGCACTACGTATTGGGATCAATACAGCTATTGCAATACATCGCGAGTTTGGCAAACGCACTCCGGTCCAGTTGCACGCTAATACGTTTCCGGCCACAGGATAATAGTTATGCAGGAGGTCAGGGCCAAGATTCTGCTAAAGCTATTAACGTAATAATCGTATCTCAACTAAATCTTGTTTCAGTGGTATGGTTCTTGTCACTAATGACACAAAATACGTAAGATATAGTACATTTAACTTTACGCCCTTAAAGCTCTTGCGTGGTTAGCAGAGAATCAAAGGTGCAGCTTGAGAGTAAAAATGCACTCTCATAGCCACAAGTCACAACACAACGACTACGCCTCATTTGGCGTTGGCTGGGTTTAAGATGTTGTCCGGAACATAAGATACCTACAAAATTCTTCGAATGTGTCCAGCGAGCCTACCATCATCTACTAGAAACCATCATGTCGAAAGAACGTTTTTTTTTACGTTTAATTGAAGTTGTCACATTTTGACACACTTCACACTTTGGAGGCGATGATTGAGCGAAGACGTCACAAAACTTCCGTCAAAAAATAAAGCCTACTTTATAAGATTTGTAGTACTTAATAGCGTAGTAAGATTGAAACAATACTGCATTAAGAGATGGTCCGCTGTCCGTCGATAAGCTTTTACTATCTGCACTGGAAAGTCAACGACTGGCGCATTCTATGTTTTCCTCCACTCCCAAACCAAAAGGTAAGTAAAACTTTGCAGCATGGCAATATTGACTACCTACACTTTTTTTGGTAATTTATTATGAACTAACGGCCGCTTGCGGTTTATCTCGCGTGGATCCCGTTTCCGTGGGAATATCGGGATAAAAAGTATCCTATGTTCATAACCAGGCTATCTACTATCTGTGTACCAAATTTGATCCAAATCCGTATAGTAGTTTTTGTGTTTTTTTTCGTTGCAAACAAACAAACAAACAATCAAATCTTTCCTCTTTATAATATTAGTATATGAATAGAGTAGAATAAAATTTGAGACAAATACATTTTATTCTTTACTTAATCTTTTTGTTATTACGACTATGCTATTGATAAAAGATACCTTCTGTATTCATTTGTTTTACGTCGTTACTGTCGCCGTTTGGCACAGGCTAGTAATGGGCCGTAAGTCATACCCCTACGTACATCCTATCTGCTTTATACACGGTGGCGCAGAGATAAGAGTGATATGTGATACGTGCATTTTTGCATTAAGCCTGATAGTTTATATGGTCAATGTTTCATTGCTCTATTTTAAATTATGCTGAGGCAGGCAAATTTAGAGCAGAATCGATGATAACAGCTTTTTCAATTAGAGTTATGTTTGGAATAAATATTTTTTTTTCTCTGTTCTTTTTGTGTGTTTATTTATCTAATCTGTTAGGTGATGGTGGGATTTTACTTCGGAGTTACTGACATACTGACTAAAGGGCTTATTACACTTGGCTAAATTCAGCATCTGAATTTAATAGTTTAACAGTACATTGCTTTCTTTGCGCTCAATTTTAGCAAGTGTTGCAATCAAAACCAGCAATGTACTGCTAAACTACTCAATTCAGATGCTGAATTTAGCCAAGTGTAATAAGTGTGTAAGTATTGTAAAGTTTGAATCTAGGCAAACACGCCACAATATTCCAAGCGGAGGTTTACGCCATTATAGAATGTGCGGAAGTCAACCGTCAACGAAACTACACAAACCAATCAATCTTTATTTTCTCAGATAGTCAAGCAGCGCTTAACGCCATAAACTCGAATACCATAAATTCGAAACTGGTGAAAGACTGCGTCAATAAATTAAATGAACTGGGTCAAAGGAATAAAGTTATTCTGAAATGGGTACCAGGTCATTCGGGAGTCGTTGGCAATGAAAAAGCTGATGAACTTGCAAGGAAGGGGGCTCAGGGACTACAGATGGGCCCAGAACCTTTCTGTGGCATCTCAAAAAACCAGGCCATGCAACTGCTTAAGGACAACCTTCTTGACGAAGCAAAAAAATACTGGCTTAACCAACCGGGATTACTGCACGCCAAGTCCCTTATAGAAGGATACTCGCTAAAGCGAACTGCAGAACTTTTAGAGCTCAGCAGGACGAACATCTGTGCGATTGTCAGAGCCTTAACCGGACACTGCAAATTAAACAGGCACCAATTTCACATGAAGTTGAGTGATACTGATATTTGCCGCTACTGTAAACAGGAGAGGGAGACACCAAAGCACCTTCTGTGTGACTGCGGGCCATTTATGCACAAACGCAGTATTCACCTGGGTCGACACATTATCGACCCAGTGGAACTAAAATCTCTAAAAGCTAGGAAGATTCTTGACTTTCTTGAAGCAACCGGGCTAAAAGAGGTACTATAAATAGGTGGCGAGTTACAATAGATCTCTTAGGTCGCAGTGACTACAGCCCTCAACAGGGCTGCAAAGCCCCTAGATCCTTAAATAATAATAATAAGTATTGACTATATATTTGTTTTTCCATTATATTCCAGATAATTCTCCCAAACATAATTGTTTGAGGTTCAACCATGTAAGATGGAAAACTCTAGAATTAAATTGCTGGGGGCCTACCGCCATCTCTTAACGCAATATTGTTTAATGTCAGTTTTATCGGCGCAATGTTGTTATATGTCATATCGTACCGCGAACCTCTTAAAACAAGCTTGTCTTTTGACGGAAGTTTTGTGGCGTCATCGTTCAATCATTCACTCAAACAAGATTTTTATCAATCAAACCTACTATGACGTCTTAGGTCAAATAAAGTCAAGTTTGCAATTTAAACAGTATTGAAACAAAAGGAAAACAAAACGTTCTTACGACATGACGGTTTCTAAAAGATGGCGGTAGGCCTGCTGGACTCCTTACCTTACCGTGTTATGTTCCGGCAGTTAAGAGCATATTGCTCCATCAGTGTTTCAGGACTCTGTGATTACATTATCTGGTTACATTTTCGCTCTTTTCAGCATTCTAAATGAGATTAGATGAAAGTTAAGCTTCTATATTTATACATACTCGTAGTTAAGTTGAGTAACAAATAAATAATCAACCTACATCGCTACTTATCAAGAAATCAGATTAGCTGAATTAGTACTTAATACCTCTTAAATTGGCCTTCAGACAAATAGTCCGATTTGGCCCATCAGGACGCATCCTCCTTAAACACCGTCCTAGCTCGAGCAGCGGTGATGAGATCAATTTGTATTGCCTACCGTCTAAACCTCCAAACAATGCCAATCAACCGAATAGCGACCTTAACAGCACCGCTTAAAGGTAGATTCCGCACATAAAACATGGTATACTGGTCTAAAGTCACAATAAACCGGTGGAAGGGGATGGAAAGCGACCAGGGTAATTTGACCTGTTGCTTTGTATGCTACCGTTCTTGTACTGCCTGTTTTAAGGTGTTGTCGAGGGGGGTGAGGGTGCCAAATTAGGTTGGTTTTGAAGGCAACGGGGCTGTAATTGTATGTAATTTGTGCGCATGAGATGTGGCGAGCCAGAGCTTCGTTAGAAGCGTTTGGAATGCACACTTTACGCAGAAGACTGTACGTGTTCTCCTAATAATCATGTAGGCTTTGATTTGGCTCATTGACTACTGTTTTTGCGGAATTGTATAATTGCGTATATATATACAGTAAAGCTGTATCGCAACTGAAACACCGTTTTTAATGTGTTATTGGTTGCCCACTCAGAACGTCGTGAGCCTGAGTGAAAAATCCTTTTTATAATCTGGCTGAATATTTTGATACAAAAGTTTTATAGTTATAGATTAATACGTTGATTTATTTCAAACGTTGATAGTTCTGTTAGATATTAAGTTTTATTATTTTATGTTGCATATCCATTATGGGTATACTGTTGTGTCTTTGTTATGCATATCACCTACAAAATTATATGTTCACAGTATTGGCAATATACGATATTCTATTCTATCCTAAGCGGATGAGCGTTTCACAGTAACTGTAGTGATGGTGTAATTAATGTTTGTTTGTCATGATCTTTTAATTCATTCTATTGTATTTGGTTATTTAATTTAAGTATATAATGTAAGTCCTTTTTGCCTGAAACAAAGGGTATTCCTAGTTCAGGCTAATTATGTAATCAATCATAGTATTTGTAAACGAATTTTCTAGGCTATAAGTTTTGTAACACTATAATGTTTTGATTATTGCATAAATTATTTATTTATATTTATTGATTTAATTAACACGTTGCTCTCGATAACTACAAAGTTGCAGCGATGCATGTCTGTGGCTGCTTCTTGGACGTTAGAGTGAACTTGTGTTATTGCTATATAAGTATATGATGAAAAAAATAAAGAAAATATTTAACATTCAAAAAATTACTTTACAATTTTGTTGCTGGAGTTCCCTTTTAAACATATGAATATCTGTATTAGAGGAAACCGCTCCTTCTTAGTATTCAACTTAAATTACGTGATATTTAAGTAGTAAACATAATTTACAGAAAAAGTGAGTGTATGTGTGTTATCTAATTACAGATTATGATCTAATAACATGTACTATGTGCTGTGATATTACTTTGCCTTACTTTTGTAGTAGGTAGGTATGAGTATGTCTATATAAAAAGATGAAATATCGTAGCTTAATCTCCCCTATTTTTAAGCCACTCTGAAGCGGACGTACGACTTTGATAAAAGGTTTGTAAGCCCCGCGATAGGACAAATGAAATTCCGATAAAAACACCGTTTGCAAAATGGAAAAATTTGTGTGACAGCTGTTGCAAACCTTTTTTGGTTTGTTACATATCGCGTCGCGTCTATCTGACATATCTCGTTAAATCCGTGATCGAATTTACACCAATCTGTCGGCTGGTCAGGCGTTGTTCTATCAACTTTCAGTACCGTTTGTTCAGGCGGTTTGGGCGGTTATCTTTCGATATTGGTCGGATAGGCAGTGTCACAGCTAGATGTCACAGACTATTGACAATGTTTGACCGTAGTAAAATTAAACAGACTTCCTATTAGTCTCACATAACTCAGTCTAACATTAATATTCATGAAATGTATTCATTTAAAAAAATGTAAACTGCGATAAAAAATTAAATTAAGGCACCTGTCGATAATAGGTAATCGGGTGCATAAAAAGAAATGGAAAAAAGTATCAATATACCTACAAATACTAATACAAAAATAAAATAAGGAGAAAGAGAAAGGAAATAACTTTTAACTTGATCACCAAAGGATCGCAGAGTCTGATAGACATTTATGATACCTTCAGGGAGCGTTTTAGCACGGTTTGGTTACCTTTGTATGATGTTCATAAAAAAACCAATTGAATCTGTTAACAAAATATTACTATGGCACTTAACTTTTAACTTGAACACTAAAGGACCGCAGAGAATGATAGACATTTATGATACCTTCAGGAGCGTTTTAGCACGGTTTGGTTACCTTTGTATGATGTTCATAAAAAAAACCAATTGAATTTGTTAACAAAATATTACTATGGCACTTAACCAAGCACTTAACGTTACAATACCATAAAGCGAAAGATAACTCACTTCATATAAACAACGTTTAGAGTACTTTAATTTAAGTAAATTGGACAGTCCCATGTTATTGAAGGAAGTCAGATTTAATGCTCCTTACAAGTTACCGCGTCGTTTTATTTAAATTGAAACCTTGCAAAATTAACCTGGGATATTTCTCACCAATAAACCGTACGCAAAAATTGCAAATCATATCAAAGTGAAAAATTAATTAATGATGTCAATAATCCATGCGACTTTTAGTGGATTGAAGACGAATATAAATTATCTTTGGAATTTTCAATCCATAGATGGGTCTATGGATTGAAGAGGATTTAAAATTTTCAATGGATCCACCGGTGGATTAACTAGGAATAAAAACTATCCATGCATCCATCTGTGGATCGAAGAGGATAAAATTGTATACATCGTTCCACCGGTGGATCCTGGCGGTGGATCGAGGTGGACGGAGGGAAATCTCTAGAGTTTTTATTTTATGAACGAGACGGGGAGACTCTTAACCTTCAGCATACCTGTTGTTAAGTATTGATAAGGCTGAAGATGGAACCGAGCCTCTCACGGAATCCTCAATCATTGAGGAGCTGGCATCTAAGCTTTACTGCCGGAAACAACAATGCTGAAAACATTGTTGCTACGGCGTCAGACTTAGATAAGATGGTGGTAGCTAGCCAGGCGGACTTAGAACAAGTCCTGCCACCAACCAAACTGAATACAATATGTACCCCCGCTGGGAATCGAACCCAGGTGGAACCACTAGACCACAGAGGCGGTTACTGATAGATACTGATAGAGTTGCTGATATTGACCTGTATGACAACCATACAATCTTTTCTAAGTCTGTATCGCTTAAGTTATAAAAACTATGCTGTGATACGTGACAACTGCATCAGCGAGTTTATCTCGATCCCAAGATGTCTGCATCGCAGGGCTGTGCAGTTGCCACGGTTAATTTCATTTAATTTCTATCCACTTTGTTTACCTTGTTTATGTTTTTTTGGATTTTTCAACAAGTAAGTTTACAATATCTTTTGGTTTTATTTTTTATTTAGCTTGCTTTTAATTTTTCGCTTGTCGAGGCAGCCTATTATGAAGGCGTGTCTATAAAATGTGTTACTACTATCTCCATAATTTTTTAAGGTTCCCACGAATGGGACAATTCCTTCCTTAAATAAGAAAAAAGGATGACACCTAGTAGGGATTAGTCAACGTTTGCTCTCAAAATAATACATTTTGGTCTCTTATTTCATTAGAGCTCCTGCCTGTTATATTTTCACTTGAAAACAACATTAAAGGCCTCAGCAGTGATGACATAAGAATAGTCGATGATGATAATGATGTAGGTAATGCAGAACTATCTGGGCCGCAGTACTATGCATCAAAATGATATTGCAGACGATATTGGCACTGCAGCACACCGTGTTGACCACAGACCTATATCGAGATAGACGTAAAGAGCGCTTCAAACTATATGAGAACGTAGGGTATCGAATTGTTCGTACCTACGATTACGTCACGAGCGAGAATAGTGATGTGGAAATGTTATTGACGAGCTTTTGCAAGAAAGCACTGATTCATAATTAACCATTTTCGTTTCTGAGTGACGCGTGCTTTCATTGCCATGGTCTCAAGCAGACTGACTTAGGTCGTAAAACTTTGACTGGGGGTCAAATTTTGACACGCAAGGAAGGTATACTTTTACCGTCTATCTTGATATAGGTCTGTGGTGTTGACGAATTGCGTCCAGTGGCTCATTAACTAATTTCGGCGCCTGCATCAGAGCCAGACTGCACTTTATCATGATGCTACTCGAACAAACAAAGGGTTGACAGATAAAACGAGAGCTGTTCAACGACCATTCACGTGGAGGGGACACGTATTATGAAAAGCGATTATGATAATCATTTTGCTTGTGGATTTTAGATATTTCATTTCACAATTTTTGAATGTGGGGTTTTTTTTCATTCATATGTACAACAGTACATGACTTTATTTGTAGTAAACATGTTGCCCAACTTATGTCAAGTTGTTGAAGAGTGAGTTGTTTAGGCGGGTCATAGCGTTTTTTAGATTTTACCGTACAATTTCTTTATACTACAAAATATATTTACTTACATTGGCAAAATTCGTGAATTTCATCGCGAGCAGGCCATTAGTTAAGAAAGAAGAAGAGTGTTGTTTAAACATTTATTCTCTGATGCTGCACCTTAGATGTTCTGATGGCTCTATTGTGAACGCTAAATAATATTAAAGAACCTTGTGAAACTCTTATCAGTTAGTGGAGTTTTGGTTCATTGTCATTTCGGTTATTCTAGCACATTTTCAGTAGTGCAGTCAAAGTGAATACAAATTTTGAAAATTATCTTCATCATTTCATTCATCATCAGCCTGTGGACGTCCACTGCTGGATCATAGCCTCTCCTAGATCACGCATATTGTGGCGTTCATAGGAGGATATTAGCCTACTGCTACCACGCTGGCCAGACGGGTTGGTAGAGGGTTTGTTTCAAGTTTTCCTTCTCTTGCACAGGTGTTCAATGCGTCAAGCCTCTTAGTCGCCTCTTACGACATCCCAGGCATGTAAGGGAGTGGTGACACTTGTATTCTTAGGCCGTCACTACACGTCGTAAATTATCTTGCATGATACCTAAGACTATGAAGATAAGGAAGATTTTAAGATCGATAAATCGTAGCAAAAGAACCATGTGAAACACTTAGCATGTACAGTAAGGAATTTCGTTTCATTGTACACCACATGACATAGAGTGCAATAAAACATTTGATTTGATTCGACTTGACATTTCGGTTTTTCTAGCATATTGCCAAAGGGAATGTGACTATTTGAAAATTATCGTGCATGATCCCCTAGAGTATACCTATATATTTGAAGTCGTGCCTAGACTATGAGAATAAACGAAGTTTAAACAAAGAAGAAATAAAGAATTAACGATTTGGCACCGCGACCGGCAATTTGGAACTTGGGCACTTGGCTCACCACTCCCTGGGAAACGACTAACCAGCTATTTAGGGGCACTTAAAGTATTTCTGTAAATAGAAATAACATACAACTAATAGTATCATTCCATTTGAGATTTTATGGAGATAGGTAATTGTTTTTGTTTCTTTATTCTGTAGTGCTTTGATATACGTGCTTGTATACAGACTTCGATTAAATGGTCTTTTGACTGTTAATTTTTGAATAATTTTATTATTATTTCGAACAACCGCGTCTTCATTTTCTTAGTACTAGTTAGTACCTAATTTAACTACTAAATCTATATTGATGAAACCGGAAAAATCATCGATTCTCAAATACAAATGAAATTCTCTTGCAACAACAGCTTTCGTGTCAACATTTTGATTGAAATATAATTAACGATATATTTCGCCTATTCAATTTATCGATGAACCACTAAATGAATTGCGGTTTATTACTCATCATTTTGCTTACTTTGTTTAACGACTGATATAAATCAATCACTTACTCATAAAATATTTTATCGAATTTTATGATTTGTTTTACGCATATTTCATACCATTGATTTTCTTTCATGATCAATACGTATGGAAAGTACGTGTAGATGGAGATAAGTACAGTAAATATGTAACACTAGCCACCGCCCGCGGTTCCACCCGCGTGGTTCCCGTTCCCGTTTATCGCCCTATTACCCTGCTGTTTATCGCCCTATTACCCTGCTGTTTATCGCCCTATTACCCTGCTGTCTACTCTCGACAAAATAGTTGAAAAGTACATCAGTAAGCAAATACATAGTTTCTATAGTGTTAATAAAATTTTGAATCCTAATCAATTTGGTTTCCAACAGCAAAAAAGTACTACTCAATTGCTTTCCCTTTTTACTGATGATGTATGCAGCCATCTTGATTCCAAAAAGCACGTGCTTGTAGTATTTATTGATTATAGCAAGGCTTTTGACACTCTTAAGCACGATCTACTGCTTGATAGACTTCATGAATGTGGGATACGCGGCCCTCTTTTGAAATGGTGCGCTGACTATATAAAAGATCGGCAATTTTGTGTTAAAGTAGGAGAGGAACTCAGCAATATGCAAAAAGTAACACATGGAACAGCCCAGGGTTCAGTACTTGGCCCTTTGCATTATTTGACCTACGTCAATAACGTAAATAATGTTATAAAATATAGTAAGGTATATCAATTCGCAGATGATACCTGTTTATTGGTAGCCAATAGTGACATCAATTTAGCTTTACAACAACTACAGATAGACCTCACGCACCTAATCAAATGGTCTCATGATGCTGGTCTAGTATTAAACGCGAGTAAAACTAAATTGATGTATATATCATCTACTCGGAACAGATCTTCATGCGACCTGAGACTAATCGCCCATAACCACGACTGCCTTCATAGTAACATTGATGATACTCAAACCTGTAGTTGTGATCTCATTGAGCTTGTTGACCAGCAAACATATCTAGGTCTCGTTATAGACAGTCGGCTAAAATGGGTACCGCATATTAATAGAGTGTGCGACAAATTAAGGGCTATACTATCCAAGTTTTCTTTAATAAGATACAAAATTCCCTACCCTATATTACTTTCGCTTTATAATGCCCTAGCAGAGTCCATAATTGAATACGGGCTCAGCAGTTATGGGAGAACTTGCAGGTCTCACATGTATGGAATTTACGAACTACAAAAACGTATCCTCAAAACGATAGTGCCGAAGAAAAACATGAGCGAGTTTAATTACGAGTGCGACTTGTTTAAATTCTGCAAAGTTCTGCCGATAAACGAAAAAATTAAATATGTCTTACTCAAACAACACTACTTTGACGAGGAACTAAAAATTTCACGAACGATCAACGAGCGACAGAGAAGCTCAAATAATCCTAAGCTGTTTGTTCCCAATTATAATAACATGTATGGAAAATATCAAAATAAACACCTAATACCTACTTTGATTAATGACCTTCCTAAAAAAATCAAATTCGACCTTAATGAGAAAAATATAAAGAGAAAATTAAAAATACACTTTTTGGATAATTTAACTTAATTTAATAAAATAATCTAATTTTACACTAACTTATTTTAATATGATAAGCCACACAAACCTATCCCTATACTATGTTTTTGATACCTATATATTTTATATACTTATATATTTAATAATTATCACTAACTAAAACTAAAGTAAAATGCAAAATAATGAGTAACAATATCTTAACAATACAAAGAATATCAAGATTTCTAATATTGCGCATTAACAACATCATACTGTATCCTCGATAATAATTAATTATGCATTAGAAAAAAAACTATTCCTTCACTTATTCATCAAGTAAAAATGGCAATGCGAGTGAGGGCAGCCGAGCCGCGTCGTCGTGTGCAACTCGGCTGTTATCGTCGCTCGTCGGGATGAGAGCGAACAGTCTACAAACCCAACTTGTTTGTTTTGCTCGATTGTGTTGCGTGTTTATATCTATGTATATTTGATAATAACTTTTTTAGACGATGAGTTGCGGTGTTCAGAAAACTCTAAAAGGTTTATGAAACACCGGAAATATTGTTTATTGATTTGTAAATGTTATGTTATAAAATAAATAAAATAAAATAAATAATATCGGGATAAAAAGTAGCCTATATGTCCGACCACTACTTGAAGTCCCTACATACCAAATTTTATCGAAATAAGTTCAGTAGTTTTTGCGTGAAAGCGTAACAACCAAACAAACAAACTGACACCCTATAAATATGTATGACATTAGGTAGGTTAGGATAAACAAATATGTAAATATTAATAAGTCGGGAACGATGGCGCAGTAATACCTAATTATTATCGTGGGTTCGGTCACCTAAATATGTCAAACAAAGCTGGCGATTAAAACGTATCAGTTGGCTTAGCGCTTTCTCTAAGCGCAGTACTGTGCGCAGTATTGTTTCAATGATACCAATGGTATTTTGTACCACAACCCTTTTTAAATAAGCTTATTTTCAGAAGTTTTATCTACATTTATATCTTTATCTACAGACGTTTAGTGCCTTCAAAGTGTGAAGTGAGTCAAAATTTGACAACTCCAATTTGTTTGTTGGGAGACTAGGAAGCCGCGTTGCTCTATGGTTGGCAAGAACAGTGATTATAAAAGTATAATATGGAACCGAGAAAGTTGTCTTTAGTAACTTACTTTATACAAATAATATTAGTATTTCGATAGTATTGCAAATGTTCAGTAGTTGCCTAGTTAGGTCCGCCATTACAAAGTATCATCGAGTGTAGATACACACATTTTTTTGTATGTATTTCATATCCATAGATATATCTCAATGCAATAGACAGGCATAACACAGTTATACTTTGTGGAGGGTCATGGTACGAATTAATTTGAACAGTATTGAAAACACAATGCAAACAAAACGTTCTTATGACATGATGGATTCTAAATAATCACTGTAGGCCCTCAGGTGTGACATCTGCCTACCCCTGCAGTAGGCGTGATTATAATATTATACATACCTAAACATGTATAGCTGAACCATTTTAGTGTCACTAATTTATAGTACTAGAGACTCAGAGGATGTAAAACGGATTTCAAACTTCAAATTAATTCTCAAACAGCTCTAACTCTTTGTGCCTAAATACCTTTTCAATTCGAAGTTCTATAAAATTGTGTTGGTATCAAACAATCAAGACCATTCAAGTGACGTCATAATAAAATTAATCAGTCCCTAACAAAGCGTCACACTTCTCACGAACCCTTCCAAACTGTCCTTTGACAAAGTTCTATTAGCGTAAGGACTTTATCTTTTTGCCGTGACTTTTGCAAATTAAGCTCATTAAAGAGAGGCCCCTTATCAAGTCGGGCCGCATTCTTGAACGACTTATTTCCTAGTTGGTGAACTGGAAGTCCGGCTCGGAGGACCAACTTTCATTATTTCCGTGCAAGTACGAAGTGAGTTTTCTTTAAGGCATTGCTTTCTTTCGGAGTTTTAAACAAAGCACGAGTAGTTCAGAATAATGTGTAAAGATGTTTTACTTAAATATTTTCTAAAAAGCACTTACTTATTTTTCTTAGTTATTGTTATGAGAATATTCTTTTCACAAATTCTAAAAATTTCTTTTCAAAAGAATACAGATCATATTATTATTTATATTCTTATACCTACGCCTTTGCGTAAACTTTTATTATCAGAACAGCTTTTTTACCAAACTTTGGTGGAGTTTTATTATACATGTATGAGTAACCACATTCTGAAATTGGTACCTTATAAGTACATCGTACAAATGGAATACCTTCCAACGAAAGGCAATTTAATAAAAGTCATCATTTTTTCTTCATCACTCCAAAAAACCGAAATATGAAACTCAAACTTTTCAATACGTTCTCTGCCTCATATGAAAGAAGTAATATCAAAGTTGGAAAGGAAACTTTTAGTGAAGTACATGTTATACGACCTCTCAAAAGGTATAAGGAGTTCCTAATATCAATCAGTCAAGTTCTAATAAAGAGGGCCTTCATTATTCCACCAGGAAAGTTCTGATGCTGATCGGATCAAACTTCCAATGGCCTTCGATTAGTTGTAGAATGACACGATTTACTTCTAAAGTTGCGTAACGTCGACAGAAAGTTTGTAAAGATTCGGATTCTTGTTTAAATTCTTCCATTCTCTTTGATTTTATGTGAGTTTTATTGTTATCACTGTTGGTCTGGAGAGAAAACCTTATTAGATAACTAGCAGCCGCCGACGGTTTCACATGCGTGGTTCCCGTTCCTGTGGGAATATCGGTAATAAAAGAAGTCTATGTTTTAATCCAGGTTATCTTCTATCTGTGTGACAAATTTCATCCAAATCGATTCAGTAGTTTTTGCGTGAAAGAGTAACAAACAAACAAACAAATAAACAAACGGACATACTTTCGCATTTACAATATTAGTATGTTTTCAGAGTTTATACAAAAACACAAAGCTTCTAATAAGATAGTAATGTAGCTATGACTAATATGTATTTGTCAGACCTAATGGTATTTTTTTCTACCAAAACACTCCATCACAAAAATAGTCTTTTTAATTAATTTTCCCGTAGGAAGGGATATGTATAAAATTTATGTAAACTTAACTTAAATATTAGGCGAAGCATAACATATAAGAGTATTTTTTTAATAATACCTCCTGTAAAAATATATTTAGAAAAAATATATATTATCAAATGCTACCTAACAAAATAATGCGGAAACAAACCAATTATTTTTATGAGACACAACCAAGATATATTTTACCGACTTCAAAGAGTATTCGAATTACAACACTCAAAGTACGATTAGGTTTAAAAAATGAATAGATTCAAAAAGGAAGCATTTACAGAGTTGTCCTAATTATTCATGAATAACGCAAAACGTTTCTTATTTTTCATTAAAGGCAACATTTAAGAACGTAGTAATTTTCTTTGAATAGACGTTTCAAGTTAGGTGAAAGCTGTAAGGAGTTTTTGTAAGTAAAATCTTATTTATATGTATAGGAAAATAACAGGATTATTTATTATCGAACGAAATGATACCGAGCAGGCAACTTATATCGTAGCGCTCATGGTATGACCTGATCGTATTCGATCACGTTTGTTAAGCAAAGTTCGGCCCGGTCAGGTGTCGGATGTGTGACCTTAGTGGCTTTACAACTGAGCGCTCCCTTGCTTCGGAGGGCATGTTAAACCGTCGGTCCCGGCTGTTGTCACTTGATTACAGTCGTTAAGCCAAGTCAGAGGCCTTATAGGCGGCTTAAACTCTGACACCAGAGGTGGCCACTAATCCACAACAGTTATATACAGCCCCGCATCCCTACAATACGCACTCACACACCCACCCACACACACACAGGCGCACACGCGCGCGCGCGCGCACACACACACACACACAAAAACACACACACTCGTTTACTGTATTTTTTTTTATTTTTTTTTTCCTTATAAATATTTCAGTTCTGTATCCTTTCCACTACATAACTGCCCTTATATAGTTTAAACATATATACCGTTCCGCTCCGTTCCTAATTCCCTTCTTGTTTTTCACTATGGGTGAGAGACCTGGAGTCCTGAAATACAGGTATATCCTAGCTTAGGCTCCAGTCCATCCAAGTACTTAATACAAATTGTTATCATGTCAAATATTGTACTTTCTTTGTATTTTGGTAGAAATAAATTTATTTTTATTTATTATATTATTATTATTAATCCTCACTCGATAAGAAGAAGAAGCAACTTTTATGTAAATTCATTATAAACTATTAGAGGCCGCCCGCGGTTTTACCGGCGTCGTTCCCGTTCCGTGGGAATATTAACAAATCCTTTCTTAGTGCTTGCCAAAATATTAACTTTTTGTCGTGTTTTTTGTTCTCCATTTGTAGCTGTATTTTTTATCTCTGGTATATCGAAAACCGTATACGAAAATACGTCTTAGGACAGAAGTTATAAGGAAGAGAGTCGTGAGGGAGCCCAGAGCATCAATAGATGCTCGCGGTCGTTGACGCACTGTAAGCGCGAACATCCATTGAAGCTTACGGCCGTTCAGGGGTAAGGATTCTTTTAACAAAATTTCAGCTTAATCGGTTTAACCGTTTGGGCTGTGCGTTGTCTGTCAGTCAGTCACGGTATAGTTATATTAGTATCGATATACTCGTAAATTTCCAAGTAGGTACCTTATATACCTCTACCATGTGATGATTATTATAATTGTGTGTCAGTTTGTCAGTAACCCACTTACTAAAAGTGCTCAATGTATAATGCAGTTGTATACATTACGTAAATAGTTTCATAACACAAAAAGACGTATTCAGTGTTGTAGTTATTTATTGGATTCGACATGCTTTCGATTAATGAAAATTATTCACCTATAAATGGATGAGTCTTTGTTTTGTATGCATAATTCCTTCTTATTTCTGTTAACAAAAACAACATTTACATAAACAAAAAATGGATACCTAAGTAATGGGATGAACATTTGTGTATGGGTTTATTGTCTTACTGGCTTCCGCAGGCGGTTTCACGCGCGTGGTTCCATTCCCGTGGGAATATAGGGGTAAAAAGTAGCCTATGTTATGCTCTATGCTCAGCTCTATGTCTTTACAACTAACTCTATGCCAAAAATCACGTCAATTGGTGGTTTAGGGCGTGAAAGAAGGACAAACAAACAAACTTTCGCATTAGTTAGGATTAAGATACAATGTGTTTTTTCTATCCCATAACTTTAAGATTTGAATGAGACCATGTAAAAGATTCAAATGACATAATGTATAAATTATTTTTAAAATCAGAAAATTGTATTTATCCTTGTAATTTAGAAGCGCCTATAGCCACGCTTGACAGACTGATCGTGTTCGATCACGTTAGTTAAGCAAAGTTCGGCCCGGTCAGGTGTCGGATGGGTGACCGTAAAGTGGCATTATAACTGAGCGCTTCCGTCTTCGGAGGGCACGTTAAACCGTCGGTCCCGGCTGTTGTCATTTGATGACAGTCGTTAAGCCAAATCAGAGGCCTTATAGGCGGCTTGATAAACTCTGACACCAGAGGTGGCCACTAATCCTCACTCGATAAGAAGAAGAAGATCTTTTAATACAAAAATGTTGTTTTGCCGAATGAATTTGTTGTATATTTGCAATAAGCTTCTTGTTTCTTACGAATCTGTAAATGTCGTTTTATTGCATTTAATAGTAGTAGGTGCTTACACTAACTATTAATCATCATTCACTATTAATTTCAGGCAAAATTTAAGATGTTACTTATCAATTTCGTAATGATAATCTTACAAAAATTAAAATGCTATCGAAGCAACATTTAAAAAGAGTAGGCGTAAACTAAATGAATAATAATCAACGTGGTATTTAATTAATGAAGCAATCATCCTACGGGAACATGTCCATTTGTGTAAGACGGGAACACGAACTTCCCAAAATCGTAGATTACATGATTTTATGGTGTCGATTATGGTAAGGTTTAGTGCACATAGACGGCAGAAAAAAAGTCTTAGAAAAGTGATTATAACAATTTATGTGAAGGGGAAAATTTAATTCTTTGAATAGTGCTATAATTTTATGGTAATTATAATACCCACTCTTAATTTAATAAATAAAATAATTTTATAATTTCATATCCTTTTATGAATAAAACTTCTCTAAATATGTTTTTTTTGTATCTTGAAGATAATGTAAATCCGACATTCAGCTTTTGTTTTTGTTTAACCAAATAGCAGATAAAATCATATTGGTCAGAATATTCTTCCAACTTGAATTATTAAGGCGGTACCCTGACCGAAAGTGGCGCCGCGTTGAATTTTATTTAATATCGTAATTATTTATTTAATTCACAATTTTAATAAAACTTTACGTGGAATTTTGAGAGCCCATTGTCTTGTATTTTTAGAAGGTATCGCTACATCTCGTCATAGTCATTCGTAGAAGTAGATAGCAAATGTGTCAAAAACGACCACTTTTAGCAGTTTTGCTATCTACTTCTAGCAGTGACTACGAGGGAATGTAATGATACCGTCTAAAAATACTAGACTATGGGCTCTAAAAAATCCACGTAAAGTTTTATTAAAATTGTAATTCTATTACGATATTAAATAAAATTCAACGCGGCGCCACTTTCGGTCAGGGTACCGCCTTAATTGGGAATAACCTACTACTCTTGTACGGTCAAATTGAAAATTAATTGTCATTAATATATCTCTTTAGTTCGTGATTGACGTTTATTTAAGTTGGTTATGAATTAAACTGACTTATAACTTTTATCCAAGGATTAAAAAACAAAATCAGCTCTCAATGAAATTAATAAACTTAAAATAATTTGTTGTTATTCACCGAGTGTGTGTTCCCAGCCTTACACCACGAAGCCTCATTAGCACATTGATGGTTCATTACCGAACCAAATCTATGGTGTTTTATGTCTTAATTATACACTATCAAACGATACCACAATATTTCTGTATTCGTATATATCTTTGGTTACTTTTATTACCCGATTTATATTTAATGTTGGATTGTCTAAATTGTTGAAATTCTCGGTTTTTCTCATTACGGTTTTAATGGCTTACGGCTTTATTACAGTTTTAAAGATAATGTAAAAGTATCGTTTATTTTATTGAGGCAATTTATGTTGGTTTTGAGTATGTTTATTAATGTTCAAAAACACATTCGTATTATTATATGATTTTTTGAATTTTTCAATGTTATTTTTATACTAATGATACATTTTAAACAGAAAAAAATTGGAAAAATTCAACTCGGCCACAAGTGAATTATCAGATAGGACTCGAACTCACGATCTTTGGAAATCCGGTCCAATGCCCTAATCACTGAGCTACCGAGACTTGCAGACCACCGATTCAGATGTTTAACGATGTTACGTGTGTGTAATAGAATGTGAGTGAGTATGTGTGAGAGTAAAAGAGAGTGTTGTGGGATTGTGTTTTATGTGTGTGAATATGTGCGAGTGCTAAGTGTTTTATTAATTACATTACACAGGCTGATGATGATGATGATGAAGCTAACAGCTGGTACTATACCTACTATGTTATTCTTTATAAAGTCCCAGTCCAGTGGGCCTACTGCGTAAGTGCCGTCCGCATCGCTGTCAACTTCACTTTGACAGCCTACGGCGTTTTCGTACAACGCCACTTCAAATCAAATCGTTTATTTTGCAAACTAAGCGATACATAGATGTTACATACATGGTAAAGTGCGGCTTAGTAACAGTCAAGGTGTAGCAAAAATTATGACAGGACAGCTTATTATCTACGGACACTTAAATTACAAAAAGCTAACGTTCGGACACTTAACTTAAATTACAAAAAGCTAACGTTCGGACACTTAACTAAAATTATAAAAAATTTTAACATTTTTTGCTAAGGGATGGTGCAGATTCTAATATATTTCATGTATTTAGGTAATTAATAGTAACATTTTTGTATGAGGTAAGATTTCGATGACTTGGAGAATGATTTGATGTTTGGTAAATTTTTTATGGAAGTTGGTAGTTTATTGAAGCCTTTAACTGACATATAATAAGGGCCGATAAATAGCATTTAATTCTGGATTGTGGTAAGTATAATCTGTTTTTATGTCTGGTATTTATGTTGTAACTTTGGTTTCTAATTTTTTATAAGAAAATATGCATACATCATATATATAACTTCAAGGTTATCGTCCTAATAAAAAGATTCCTTTTCCATAGTCATTTAATAAATGACTCTGTGTGCGACCGAGACAGCGCTATAGCATCAACGCTCGTGGTGTGAATAGTCGCGCCCATATTCGACAACTCGACGACGTCGACGACATTTACGCGGTAGGACCACTGCATGGGTGATAATAATTTCATTTAAACTAATATTAAAAAGAGGAAAGATTTGATTGTTTGTTTGTTTGTTTGCAAAGAATAAACTCAAAAAGTACTGAACGGAGTTGGATGAAATTTGGTACACGGATAGTAGATAGCCTGGTTATGAACGGGAACGGGAACCACGCGGGAGAAACCGTGTGCGACCGCTAGTGTATGACAATATTTAACATTAAATAAATAAAAAAAAAAGATTCTCTGGTAGGCAGGAATTGACGAAACGCAAGTAAAATGTTTATTATAATACTATATTTATCGGAATCATAAATTCATATTTGACACTAATTAAAATCTTTATATATCACAACATGGCGCGGTAACAGTAAATCTTTAGTTAAACATCGACTAATAGCTTTAATAATTGTATTTTACATTGTAATATTAGCATAATAAAGAAATAATCTTTGAGTTATTGAATCCGATACGGTTATTAAAATTACGAGAATGCGACTTGCCGCTTATATTAATTGAGTGATTAATTTATTATTACAACTGTATTAAAATTATAGCTTTGAAAGAATATAATAACTTCTATTAATGATTAGAAGATTTTGTTTTCGTGCGTTATAAAATATTTGAAACATTAAGTACCTACAATCAAAACAAATGAACACAAATTAAATATATAAAAAAATAAAAACAGACTTCAAATATCAAAAAGTGAAAAATAAACCCTTTTGTTTATTTTTGAGATTTCCTGAAAAATACTGAACTCATTTCAAAATTTTAGGAAGTGTGACCCACTTGAGAACACACCTGATCTAATAACGTTTGAATCATTTTACAATCGATCCAGTCGTCTTCGAGTAATCGATGTGCAAACATAAAACGCGACGAATAGATAAACTCCTTCTTTTTTTGAAGTCGGTTAAAAAGTTATACTTTTTCTTTCAGAAAAATTAATTTAAAAAGGGTAAGTTGCATACTAAGTATACCTCAACTTCTTGCCTGTGAACTAATAATAATAATACAACTCATATCTGGCCAAACTATCGTTAACAAAATTTATGCTTGAGAAAAAATCTACGGGGAACCTACCGCCATCTCTTAGGGCAGTATTGTTTCAATCTTACCATGCTATTTTGTACTACGAATCTTAAAGTAAGCTTGTTTTTTGCTAACGCTAAGCTCAAACGCTGGGTGGGGGTACGGGAGGGGCGTGGGATGGAGTGCGTGGCCTATATGTTCGTATAGGCCGTGTACTCCAGGTGAGTCCAACTGCAGGCCCGCTGGTCTCACAAATTGCTCCGACGGGAACAGGATATTAAAAATGGTGCAAAATTAATAAAAAGTTAAGATTACGGACGACCTCCTTGTAGAGTGGTGCGTACACCGGTTGCAATGTGTATGCAAGTTGTACCTGAGTCAATATATATTTCTATACATAAATAAGTATAATTATATGTATATATCCGTTACCCTAGCATCCCATAACACAAGCCTTACAGTGCTTACTTTGGGGCTTGGTTAAATGGTGTGAGTGTAAGAAATATATTTTTTATTTATTTATTACTTTGGATTGGCATTTTGATATTCTCAAAAGCGTAGCATAATTAGTTAAAATAAATTGAAAATATTTTGAAGTTTATAATCGTAAAGATTTGAATTTGGAAATGTGTAGGTATACTTTTTAAACTCGTGTTAGGTCTTGTCTTGGCCCATTCTTCTAATCCATCCAAAAGTAATGCCAGTCCCTCAGCAATGAGGTCATTAAAATGGCTGCTTAGGATGGAAATGTCATAATTATGTCCTTAGATAAGTAACTCAATTCTCTACCACAATGGTGTGAATGGACAACAAATCTGGACATATCCGAAAAGGGCCGGTTTGGGCCGCATTCGGAATAACCAAATTCATCGCAGCCGGACCATTTGTTACGGACCTTCAGGAGTTTCATTGTATCCCCCCGCCCCTGGGCCAGTGCATTAATCATAGATAATAAATAGGGGAACAGAAGGATAGGCTAGAAAAGATAGTTAGTTAGTTGCTACGTTGTAATACAACTGACAGAAATTGTGACTCACATTTTTGTTCACGAATCTATTTGATGAGATTCATTTTATAGTAAAAAAATCAAATAGTCTCCACGTTCGTCGACAGGGTTTGAACCCGCAACCATTATTGGAACTTAATTTAATTGGGATAGCAGTGAACAGCAATTCCAATGGTTGCGGTTTGGATTCCCTCTTGTCTTAAGTACATACTTTTCTAAAATTTACCACTTATCACCCACATTGAAAATAAAAACTTTATAAATCATAGGTAAATCTCGTCAATTCTGCTGGACTGAATTCAGTGAAAAATCCAGATAATTGTATGGTTTTTCAAGTCTCTTATCTCTTTTTTAATCAATTTTTGAATAACAAAAATCTAGGACATGGCTCTAGAGGCATGACCCAGGGAGGAGCTGGGGTCTGCGTTTGTATAGTTGATCTAGATGATTATATGGCTTTGGAAGTCTCTTATCTCTTTTTTAATCAATTTTTGAATAACAAAAACCTAGGACATGGCTCTAGAAGCATGACCCAGGGAGGAGCTGGGGTCTGCGTTTGTATAGTTAATCCAGATAATTGTCTGGCTTTTGAAGTCTCTTATATCTTTTTTCATCAATTTATGAAAAACAAAAAAACATGGGACATGGCTCTAGAAGCATGACCCAGGGAGGAGCTGGGGTCTGCGTTTGTATAGTTTATCTAGATAATTATATGGCTTTGGAAGTCTCTTATATCTTTTTTAATCGTCGTCATCGTCGTCTCAGCCACATGACACCCACTGATGGGTATAGGCCTCCCCCAAGGATCTCCACAACGATCGGTCGCAGTCCGCATCCAGCGGCTTCCCGCGACCTTTACCAGATCGTCGGTCCACCTTGTCGGGGGCCTACCCACGGAGCGTCGTTCTGTGCGCGGTCGCCATTCCAGAACCTTTCCGCCCCAACGGCCATCGGTTCTTCTCGCTATGTGTCCAGCCCACTGGCACTTAAACTGAGCAATCCTTCGAGCGATGTCAGTTACTTTAGTTCTCCTACGGATCTCCTCATTTCTGATTCGATCACGTAGGGAAACGCCGAGCATAGCTCTCTCTTATCAGACCCATAGTTTATGAAAAACAAAAAAACATGGGACATGGCTCTAGAAGGATGACCCAGGGAGGAGCTGGGGTCTGCGTTTGTATCACTTTCTGTCTTCATATTCCCTGTGCACAGGCTTTGGCGATCGTGTGGGACCCTTATGATTGCGACTATCCAGCCCCTGTCTGTCACATTTCCACGCCTACTTCCTATTACTTATCGTCAGATGTCGCTTGTGCTTGATTTAGAACCCACTGCGGTTTTTGCTGTTTGATAAATTTCGGTCAGCGGTGATTGTTGCGATAAATAATGGATTTGCAAGCTTGGGTAGCTTTTTATTATGGATAGTAGAGACAAATATAATTGTAAGTTAAGAATTAACCCTGTATTTTTTTATTAATTTTATCGCCTATTGCACCGTTGGTATTGTCAACTTTTCAGCCGGTATTGCGATTTTTTATTAAAGCCCTCTTGCACCAAGCTGGGTTTTCATTTAACCCAGAGTTAGTGCATACTAAAAGAAGCACCTACTCTGGGTTAACCTAGCTTGGCGCAAATGGGTCTAACTCTTTTATTTCATCCAACAGCTGGGGGTCTACCGCTATCTCTTAGCACGCTATTGTTTCAATCTTACCATGTTATTTGACTTTCTCATGGACGACCTGTTTGGCGCAGGAGTACTAAACCCGCCTTCTACGCCAGAGGTCCCGGGTTCGATCCCCGTACAAGACAAATATTTGTGTGCATGAACATGTCTATTTGTCTTGGTCTGGGTGTTTAATATATGTATATTATGTATGTATTAACAAATATAAGTATATTTATCCGTTATTTAGTATCCATAACACAAGTTCTTCATGAAACTTAACTTGGGCTGAATAATTGGTGTGATTGTATGAAATTTATTATTTATTATTATAAAGTAAGCTTTTGGAAGGACAGAAGTTTTGTAACGTCTTCACTCAATCATCTCCTTCGAAGTGTGTGTTTCAAAACTTGACAACTTAATTAAAAACCAAGCACAAACGTTTCTAAGAGATGATGGCAGTCTGGTTGTCTTATATCTTACGTCTTACCAGTAACAAACAAAAAATATTGTTATTATATTTAAGTAAGAATATTTTATAAGTTTACCATTGTACTTTATTAGTTCTATTCTTTCATAAAGCACTCTAAATTAAAACCTACTTCATTGGTAACTAACTGGCTGAAGGAACAGTGTTAATTCTATGAAAAATAGAAACCAGTATTTTACGGTACCTTTGACCTTTTACAAAATTGTGTTTTCATTTTCAAACCCTACTATAATTGACTAGGAGATCTGAAACTAAAAGATTTTTTTTTCTAAATTGTAATGATTTTGAGAGAACCATTTATCTCTGCCTACGCCTCTTTGGAAATAATATTAAAATTAAAATTAAGAAACAATTTTATGTACCTAATGTAATTAATGTTTTCTCTTATTTATTTCGAAATGTATACGCCCGTTTTATTTAAGTTTATAAATTAAAAATTCACACTTCATTCCTAATTTTGCCCCCGTAAGGGGAGAGTCCTCCATATACATAAAGATGGTGTAAAACAAAATGGAGGCTAACTTTTTAAAGGTAAATAAAAAAATCAATAATAGCAGAGTAGCACAGAATTTTAATAGTGTTTTAATTATTATTAAGCACAACAAAACAATTATTTTTACTATACGGAATAAAACTAGCACTTTTTGTTTTGCATTTTTCAATGCTATTTTTATAATAATGGTAAATTTTAAATAGAAACATATTGGAAAAAATTAACTCGGCCTCAAGTGAATTCTCAGAAGGGAATCGAAACCGCGACCTTTGGAAATCCGGTCCAATGCTCTAACCGCTGAGCTACCGAGAATTAGTCTCGGATTAATTTTTTCCAATATTTTTCTATTTAAAATTTACCATAAGTAAGCTTATTTCAGCTGACAGAAATATAAAAGACCTTGTCTTATCATTTATCCAAATCTATGCTAGCACCCATTTTTGTGGCTTCGCATTTTCAGATCATATTTCATAAAGTAATTACATAGCAGAAATAGCTTTTCTGCCCAATCTAGCCCTAGGCGTAAGGTGACCTGAATCAGCAGCAAAAACTACCGACGTTGGGGAGCCCCAAGCATCGGGAACAAGGATCACGAAAGGGGAGTCGTTCGATTTATTCCCCACTCATCCCTCGGGAATTCCTTATCGAGACTCATACAGCTTGATATATGAACCGACTCGGAAAATCAGGTTTAGATGTTTCATTTAGATTATCTTGCTTTGCCTCGGGTTAATTTAATTGCTTGCGGCCTCGTTTCGCATTTTTTTTTTGTTTATAAATGTGCTTATAGAAAATTGTAACCGAAAATCCTTTGATAAACGCTCGTCAGTTTGAAGTAATTTAATTCTCTTTCTCGAGGAAAATTCGTTTATGCGTCCAGTAATGAGGTTCACAGGATATTTCGAAAGATAATTTTGTTTACTTATTTCGAGATTTAAAGCAGAAAATCTTTAACAAAGAAAACAAACTTAAAATACTAATTCTTTGTTTAGTATAGGTAGTGGGTCCAATTGCGTTGTTCTCTGAACCTAAATAATTACGGAGTTAAATATTAATAACTAAGCCCATGTTGACACTATTTATTATCATTTTGAACTTAATTTTGTAAACCGCATGTTTTCTTGGTATCCCGTTTCTCACAGTTTAACACAAGTTTGACAGATAGGCGGCATTAAATGAACTAAAGCGTTGTTATTTACGTTTGAACATATTTAGTCCATACATAACTAAAATTACTTTCAAAAATAGTGAAAGTTATTTTTTATAGCATGACTATCACTCAAAGAAAAAAATAAAGCACAGGAACAGTATGAGTACGAATTGAATCTTATTTCATTAAAGCTTCGGTGTTTTTTGTATACGGCGTAACATAACCTAACCTAGCCTAACCTTTTGAACGCTGCTGCTGTTCTTTTACATAGGTACGTTCCTTTTTTGTATTCATCACTAACATTGTTTCAGTAAGTACAAAAGTTTTAGGCTTCATTAAAAAATCCATACCCACACCGCACTTATAAATCTTAATAGAAAAATATGTATAAGCAAAAGTCGTCTCGGCTTACAAATTATTCTCAGGCGGGACTCGAATCGAATCCGCGACCTTTGGATATCCGACCCACCGCTCTAATTGCTAAGCTACCGAGGCACGTGAACAACTGTCGGAATTTTCAAATATTTTTCTATTAAAATTTATAAGTTAAGATAGAATTGAAAATGAAAAAAACTGAAGGTGGAGGGAAATATTCCAATACCTACTTGAGGCAAAAATCTAGCTATCGGAACAAAATCATTATTAATGAAAAAATATAATATGAAGCGCTCATGGCCGCGCTAGACAGACTGATCGTATTTGATTACGTTTGTTAAGCAGAGTTCGGCCCGGTCAGGTGTTGGATGGGTGACCGTAAAGTGGCATTATAACTGAGCGCTTCCGTGCTTCGGAGGGCACGTTAAACCGTCGGTCCCGGCTATTGTCATTTGATTACAGTCGTTAAGTCAAGTCAAAAGCCTTATAACGGCTTGATAAACTCTGACACCAGAGGTGTGCGCCTAATTATTGTCTTGGTCATGTGGTATGTCTTACCGATTTGAGCGTTTATAAAATATGTTCATACGTCGTTACGTTTTTATCCGTAGATGTTTTTACACTTCTTTAAAAAAACTTCCCATCGCGTAAAAATTTAAGATGACTTATGAACTTCTCAATCTTAGATTTACAAGTCTGAACAAGGTACCAAACTATTCACATTAAATTTAATATTAACCACATTACCTCAACGCAAGCCATCACCACTAATGAGTGCGTATTACTTATGAACCACAACCTCGGCAGGCAAATTAGATCGGTTTCAATTATGCTGGATTCGCGGGTATGACGCATGTTCCAGTACGTTCGCGAAAGCTGGCGCGAGTAGAGATGTGCAATTTATAGTATGGATTTTCTGGTGTATTATTTACTTATCATTATATTTTGAACCGACTTCAAAAAAGTAGGAGGTTTTCAATTCGTCGGAATCTTTATTTTTTTCAATTATACTTAATTTTAGCAAACGTGATCAAATAAGTTGGCAATATTTGTTACGAGCAATAGTATCAGTAATAAGTAGTACGCTTCGATGCAATATCTATTTGGCTTTTAGGATGTTCGTGTTTAGACAGAATTGATGCTGATAATAACTGTCAAAGACATACAATATCTCTCAGCAGGCAAATTAGATCAGTATACATTTTGCGCTAGATTCGCAGGTATGACGCATATTCAAGACCTCGGAGTATGTTTGTGCACGTTCGCGAGAGTTAAGATCACGTTCGTGCACGTTCACAAGACTTTGAAGCATGTTCGTATGCGTCGACAGGATCGTGGAGAATGTTTGTGTACGTCCGCAGAATATTTGAGAATGTTTGTGTTCGTGTGATGGATCTTGGAGAAAGTTCGTGTACATCCGCAGAATCTTGGAGAACGTTTGTGTACATCCGCAGAATCTTGGAGAACGTTCGTGTACATCCGCAGAATCTTGGAGAACGTTCGTGTACATCCGCAGAATCTTGGAGAACGTTCGTATACATCCGCAGAATCTTGGAGAACGTTCGTGTACATCCGCAGAATCTTGCACAACGTTTGTGTACATCCGTCATACGTCAATACATACGTCAAATGTTTGTTTACGTTCGCCAGATCTTGTATGATATGATTGACTATGATATTATGTACTATTAGCGTCCGCCCGCGATTTCACCCGAGTAGTTCCCATACCCGTGGGAATATAGGAATAAACAGTAAATCCAGGCTATTTTCCATCTGTGTGCCAAAGGGCTATAGGTATTTTATTCAAATCCCTTAACAACGTTGGAAGTGGTACCAAATGAACGCTTTTGGGATACACGTCATTTAATATTATGACTCTAACGCGGTCATGGTGTTTTGATACATTTACAAACCTAAGAAAGCTTAAATTCTTAGCATCAAAAACTGTAAACTTTTTTTTTATTTGTGTACCTGCGCGTACTCCGCCACATGATGCTGATAATTCAAATGCTTTCATTTGGCATAGGTAGTAACACTGTTGGTATATTGGACCAGACTCCATACATGCCCATAGTTCGTTCAAACCAGTTCAGTCGGTTTTGCATGAAAGTATAACAAATAAACCAACAAACACATTATTTCGCATTTATCATATTATTAGGATTTTCCCAGTCGTCGATAAGAAAATGTAGCAATAGTCAGAAATCTAAAAACATATTTAGGGAGCTTGGGGTACGATAGTAAGAATTGTTGTCACCCCAGGGGACAGTGTCAGAGGGGAAAGTTAAGAATTAAGGATTATTCTGATGGTAATGTTTGAAATTACGTTTATAGTTTCAATTAAGTAGTTTTTTATTATCTAGTATTTTTTTTAAGTTATTTTTTAATGGAATAAGATCAAATATCTAAATAATAATATCGAGCTTTCTGCTTTTTCATGTTCCATAGATCTCACAAAGATATTTAAGTTTTCCGGTTATATGATTAATTTACAAAATGCTTTTAGCACCAGTACCAACATTAAATGGCGTGATATTCCCATCCCTCGTACGTGTATTCAAATAGTCTCGGGGGCGTACGTATTTGCAGCAATCTACACATGTAGTTATATCTACGCTAATACAACTTCGTATTCCATCTCTTAGTGAGAGTAATTTATCCACGTCTTGGCTTTTCAAAACTTACATCTAACTTATAATAGTTTCGAAATATATTACGGTAGTTATCATAACATTCAATTTGTTAGTAAACGGACTAGAGATGTAGGTAATAAATAAACTTTTACATTACATTATGTATGTATCAATAAATCGAATTATTCCACTTTGCCCCACCAAGCCTCCCCACTGGTGGGGAAAAATATATAATTCAATAAATGAATCCTTGACGTAACCGGCCCATAGTCCGTTTATCCAAACACATTTGCATCAAACGATATAAATTCTAAAGACAGTACCAAGAGTTTGTTTGATACAATCTGGTGCGAATGTTGTTCTTTTTTTTGTCTTGCAATTAAAACAAACAACAACAAACAACTACATATTACAAAATGTAATATGTAGTTGTTTGTTGACGCAAACAATGAAAAAAAAACCACGGGATCCAAAAAAGCAGTCTGCACTGCATCAGTTCGATCTACACAAAGATTGCGTCCGCTATCATTAATAAATAAACGTCAAAGTTAAGACAACAACTTGGGAGACCAAAAATTTTAACACGATATTCGAAGTAGGAAAATAAAATAAAATGTCTTAAATCCCGGATTGAGAACGAAAAAGTTAAGTGTGGTTTTATTAAATAAGTCTACAGCGTATTCCGTCCTAGACCTCTTAAAATCAGCAGTGTTTTTTCAGTGGACTATTTCTGGGAATGACGCGCTAAGAGATTTCGCTTAAGCCAAATTGCACGGCCTACGACACAGTTCCATTTGCAAATTAGACATCAGCAAACTTTGAAAATTGTGTTCATACAAACAAAATTAGCTTTTAAACGTACAGACTTAAGATCCAAAGCTGAAAATCATGCGTATATAGAGCTGTTGGTGAACCCACAGAAGTTATTATCACGTTTATACTTAGGTTTACTACTTAAGTTGCAAAGAAGTTATAAGTGGAAAAACTGAACATAAAGCCACGATTGTTTTTGTTTGTCGTTCAGGTTTTACGGTTCTTCTGAATCAGTATTGAGAATACTTTCGTTTGTGGATGAAGTGCTTATGCCAAGTTTGTTTATATTTCAACCATCAGAAGTTATATTAACTCTCCTAAACTTATAGCAGACGTTATATAGGATATGAAGATACCTAGTGTCATAAAACTGCATGGCTTACATACCAACTCGTAGTTGGAGATAACTTTTTTTTTAACACAATGCTAACTAAATAGCTTACAGCCGATAAGGTAGTCGTCATGTTGAAGTTAAAGTTGAAATAAAATAGTACAAATAAACTGAATAGTTTATTTCATTATTCATTTAATTATTAAGTATTTTAGACTTGACAGACCATGTCTGATTACACTGCCGATAACATGTCAATTACAACAGATTGACCTTGAAAGTTATTTAGATTATTTATTAGAGATTTATTAGTAGTTAGACCGGTTTTTAAGGGTTTCAATTTGAAATCGTTTAACGTGCTAACATGTGTACTTTTTCTGTACGTTATCTTGTAACAATAACTTAAGATAAAACTTACTTTTGTTTTTTATTTCATATCTTACAATAAAAGCCTTATCATAACGCTTCAAAGTACAATAGAAAATAGCTTTATTGTAATAATTTAATGAAAATAACAAACAATACATCGTAGGTTATAATCGATCATAATAATCGCCACAAACGTATTAGTGGAGGCGCAATGATCTCTGACCTGGCCGACGCCAATCAATCAACCTGATCCTGCTAAATACCGCATTCTAATCTCCCTGTTCCCTGAACCACAGACGGAAGTGAACTTTATACTCATACAAATAACGTTCCTCTTAGTTTTGTAACCGCAAGTGCGTTTAGTATTCACATTGATGTGATTAATGAAACAGATCGCGGCGTACACGGGCAAGTGTCTAATCGGTACATTGATGTATTAGTAGAAGTAATAGCGGTGCCTGCACAATGGGGAATAGAAAAAAGTTTTAATGAAGACTCGTACACGCCGAAAGTTGAGAACGTTTTAATCTAAGGCGTAGACTATAAATCTAAAAGACGCGTCGTGAGAAAAACACGG
This sequence comes from Chrysoteuchia culmella, assembly GCA_910589605.1. Classification (NCBI taxonomy): domain Eukaryota; kingdom Metazoa; phylum Arthropoda; class Insecta; order Lepidoptera; family Crambidae; genus Chrysoteuchia; species Chrysoteuchia culmella. Next base: position 4,225,288 of record OU342654.1, on the reverse strand, counting down.
GGCATCCGACGTGGAAGCGGCGATAAGACAAATGCGAAATAAAGCCACTTGGCGCTTTGGAGATACCACTTTCGGAGGGTTCCCTACTTGTCTGCGAAATTTGATGATTCGATTTTCATTATATCGAACATGGTGAGTCGATAATTCAGTTGTGCGATGTTTCTTTGTATCGATGCCTTATTGGTGCGATGTAACGCTAGTGCGTAAAACCCTGTTGCGTAAAACCGTACAGCGATTGCTCAGTAGTTTGATAGTATGTTGGTTCGAAACCCCTACAGTTGTCTTTGATTTTTTATAAATAATCTTATTTTGCATTTTAGACGTTATGGAAAAATCATTCCTTTTAGAACAACAAAAAACTGCTTTATCTAATGCTATCTATTGTAAATTTTATACTAAAAAACATTTATACAACTTTTTGAAGCAGGCGTTACGGCTTTGAGGGTATAATGAGATTATTAATTAAATATCAGGAACAACAGTAGCCGTTTCGAACCAACATACTATCGAACTAATGAGCAATGGCTGCTATGGGGTTTTTAGCAACAGGGTTTTTGACTAGCGTTACATCACACCAATAAGGTATCGATAATGAAATATCGCACAAATGAATTATCGACACACCGTGTTCGATATAATGAAAATCGAATCATCAAATTTTGCAGACAAGTAGGGAACCCGTTTCGGAAAGTTAGCGAATGTATATCTGCAGAAGAGATTGAAGTGCGTGATGTTACAGTGAGTTAGGAATAACACACTAACGTCCTATCTTATAAGAACTTTTTAAAGTTCACAGACTGATGGACGCATATAATTTTAAAGTAATAAATAACGTTGAAGATAGCATTGATAGCTAATATAGGCTGACGTCTCCTAACTTTCCAAACTATTTAGGGTGCCTCCTATCAGGGAATCGGCAAGAAACAAAAACATCTCCACGATTTGCAGAGGCATTAACAAGAGGAGTGGAATTTGCATAAATTTGCGTTAAGTAAATGGGGTCCCTTGACAAGTTTAATCTTGTCTTTAGAATTTATTGCCTCCTACTGCCAGCGTCGTAGCCTTTACTTGAGTAAATATTTGTGTTTAGTTTAAAGTCGGTGAAACTGTGAGTAATCATTTCCACCACCTTTTCAAATATTGCGCAATACCCTGCAGGTGGTCTGCGACCGCCCGAGTTAAGATCTTAAGTTTTCAAATTTAAATGTAAATTGTCCGTGTTTCGAATTGTTGCCATAAAGATCTTATCATAGAAGCTAATTCTATGTAACTTTAGTACCAGAAATTAAACAGACACTTTTATAATCATTGTTTTGTATGAATTATTTAAATACAATCATGTTTTTAAATGTAATTTTGATCTTAATTCAAACAGTAAACTGTCTCCACGGATTAGTAAACAGTTATTTTTATCTACAACGTGTAAAAGATTTGCCTTCATTTCAGTCGATGGTAATTTATATTAATACCAATGAGTTCGTAATTTATTGAGCTTAAAAACAACGATATTCAGACTTTCATATTATTATTTTTATCAAGAAAGGACCAAACGCAATCTCTTCTTGCTCAGACCATTTCTTAAACTCTCAATTGTATCCCCAGATACCCACGGTCTCTAAACTGAAAACTAACAATGTAGCATACTACTTCCCATCCGCTATATCGCGAAAATGTGAAAACTTTCCTCTAAAGTAGCCATTTCTTGGCAACTCTGGGTTATCTAACACTTCGACGGGCTATTTTGTTGTTTGGGGATGGATGATAATGCTTTAGTGCACTTGTGGAAAAATTTATAGCTATTTTTGATCCTTCCTAATGGTACAGTGAATGAAATGTTAGATACCCTGTTGCATCAGTCGAACTTAAGCTTTTATTGTTTTTAAACAATACACTTTAGTCGAAAAGCAAATTAGAATTATTTCTAAAACAAATATTTATTTATTGTAACCGTGTAACAACAAATTATTTGAAAATCTGAGAATCAAATTCCTAGTAACAATCGAGTTAATTTTAAAGCGCTTTGTCTTTTTCATTTTTGTCTTTTAGTAATAATAATAATATTTATTTTTATCTCCTATAAAATACATTAACCTACAAAATGAACTCTTTGTAGAACGCCTACTAGTGCCCACTCTGTTGTCCCAGGTCAATCAACGGCGCCGGAGTTCACTACACAAATCACCACTTCCAGCATGTAGGGCTGGTACAATTGAGAATCTTTTTGGTTGGTGGTAGGACTTGTTGTAAGTCCACCTGGCTAGCTACCACCATCTTATGTCTGTCCCATAACAATAATGTTTTCAGCATTGTTGTGTTCCGGCAGTTAGAGATATGATAGCCAGTTCCTCAGTGATTGAGCCTTATCATCTTCAGCCTTATCAATACTTAACATCAGGTATGATGAAGGCTAGGAGTCCCGCCGTCGTTCATAAAAAAAATAACTTCCCGGTTGATCAGTAGAGATTTTTTAAAGAAAGTTATCTCAAAAAGTAATAGACTTATAGAAAACGTTTATACCACAAATATTAGAGCTTTAATAGATATTTCATTTTATAAATAAATTATTTCTTTAATCTTAATACTTTACGAAATAACGATTCTCAAAAAAGCTCTACTGATCAACTGGAAATTTCCCCGAATCATTTTTTTAAATAAAACTTTTTTATGAACAACGGGGAGACACTTAGGCTTCAACATACCTAAAGGCGCCTATCCCGGAAACATCAAACTTTAAGGAACTGTAGACCTAGCACGGAAAACTATCGAGTAAATATCGAGGAAGTAAAGTAAAAAAATGTATGACATATTGAGCAGCGTTCCTAACTGACAAAAAGGGATCTACATTTTCCTATACATTTTTTGACACTACATCGATACTATTTCGATAGTTTTTTGTACTAGCCCAGCTAAAGATATAGATGAAAGAGGAAACCCATAGTGCTTTAGGGTTACAGTTGATTTTTTACACACTTGCAGTATCAAAAAATCTGATTTTGTAATCATTCGAGTATAACAATTTTATATTCAAAGCGTTCTTATTCAATCATGCCATCATAATATTTTTTGACAACTATTAAAAAAATATGTAATTAGGAAATTACATCAGACGGTTCAGACTTCAGAGGCATGCTGCCAGTGAAACTATTGGAGTTGGAAATAAATGATATGTGTGCGTAGTGTTGGCAACATCAAGTTTTCGAACAGAGGCTTCAAATACAGCAAGCGAACTGCACGACCTTGTTCCTCTAGCCCCTATCCACTATCGGGATACCAGACGCAGGTTAGCTTATCACCCGTACGTCGTGAACATTCCTACGGTCCGTACCAAGCGCTTTGCGCGTACATTAGTTATGCGACCCGCTAAAGAATGGAAGGCCCTGGCTGTTCAGTTGTTCCCCTATTCCTACATCCTTGGTCTCTTCAAGGCGATGGTGAATAGGCACATCCTATTTATTAAGCACGATGGTGGTCAAATGCATCCCCAGTTAGGTATTATAAAAAAAACAATAGTTATATACTATGACGTTCAAATAAGAATAGGATGAAACATGCGCCATTTTGTGACGTCATAATGTCAAACTAACTTCACTTTTGTACGGGATGCAAAAATAGGATAAAAAATAAAATAAAAAATTACATTTGTTCAAGTATGTAAAACGAATTTACATTACTAAACTAGTGGCATAAAACTAATGAAATAGCGTTCCATCGATTAATTAATACTTTTTTTGCCAACGGTACTTTCGCGTCCCTACGGCCTGTCCAATCGTATTTGAACGTCCTGACTACTTGTCAGTCGAATGCACTGTGGTTAAATCTAAAGTTTGTCACAACTCCAATCGTCGTAATAGTGGGTGATCGGGGGCTATCTCTGTGCAAACGACCGCGAACAAAAACTTCTCCCGTTTTAATTACACCGTCTATAATAAAGATAACGAATGCAAAAGTTACTCAAACGTTGACCGGGGGGCACGATGCTGGCGTTTATGCGAGTTGGTTCATTGCTTCTCTAACAGCTATTAGGAACTTTAAAAGTTAGCTGTCGAAGCAAGTAGTAATTCAGTATTGCTTCTTCTTGAAAATTGACTCATCTTTGTCGAAGCAAAATTTTATATCAAAAAAAATAATAGTCCGTCCTTCTTTAGAAGCTTGAGAACAAGGTATACATAAGGCTTACAATAATAATCAAACAAAATCACAACCATCGATCTTATTTCAAGGGTAGCCTTAGCACTTGTGTAATGGAAACCTGACAACAAAATTATTTTGAGACTAAACAGATTCTTCAATTTAATATTTCCATATTAAAAAGTAGACGGTAAATTAGATACGGTTTGGCGAATACGAATAATAATAGTAAATACTAAAAACAACTTTTTTCAGTCCACAGATTCTGGGTGAATTCTCTATCTCTGGTGTCAAGGCTACGTTACTTAATTTAAAAAGAGGCCTAATTTTTTTTCTTTCTTAAAATACTACTTACCGCAATATTCGTATAAATTTTCTCACTGTTTCTTGCTTAGTCTTTCAATATAAAGACATATAAAAGCAATTAAGCTTTGGTAGCTCGAATAGTAACAACGACCCCCCGGGGCGTAGTTATATGGAATGCGAAGTGTTACAAATGAATTTAGTTGGAAATAGGTCCTTGATTATATTTTGTTGTACAATTTAGCAATGTAATATAATTATCAGTCAAAAGTTTTTTGCTATCATTGCCACTGTAAGTATCAAAAATGAAATCCTTGGTAAAGTTACCAGAAAAACTTAATCTTGGGCATTGAAGTGAACACAATTTAATAGACTGTATCAGTTAAGAATATTTTTTTATTGAACGACGGGGAGACTCTTAGCCTTCATTATACCTGCATTTAAGTATTGATAAGGTTGAAGATGGTATCGAGCCTCTCCCGAAATCCGCAATCACTGAGGAACTGGCTGTCTTATGTCTAACTGCCGGAACACAACAATGCTGAAAACATTGTTGTTATGGCGTCAGACTTAGATAAGATGGCAGTAGCTAGTCAGGCGGACTTACAACAAGTCCTACCACCAACCAAACCGAATACAATATGTACCCCGCTAGGAATCGAACCCGGGACCCCTGGGTCTGATACCGGTGTTTGTTACCACTAGACTACAGAGGCGGTTAAAAAACACGACACATGGCCGATTACCAACACGCTGCAGCTAGCTAGCGACTCGATCGAAATACTACGGACTCCAAAATGGTTCAGTATAGGTACTCGCAATGCCAGAAGATTTAAATGGAAACACATCGTTCGAAAACAATCCACGGAAAAGATGACACATCGAACGCAACCACAATGACTCTGATAAAAGTATCCAACTAAGATTAAAAACAGTATTTTTAGCTATTATTTTCTTTTCTCGCCTACACTGCCGCCCCAACCAAGACTAGTTCCGACACCGATAATATCAAGTGACGACTCCCCAGAGAGCTGTGACGGCGGACGCGACGCGTTACAAACGAATTAATATTATTTTAATGCCGCTTCCTCCACATAAATTACTCTTATCATAAGCTTTTTTCTTGTGTACGAGAGGGCTCTTTGTGGAAATTATTTATGGTCTATTCTTGCCATTCGTGGTCTGAATTTAGTGTAATTCCCATTGTACATTATACCGGTATGATGGATAATTTATAAACTTGATTGTGTCTTCAACGAGTAAATCATTAGCATTGTATTCAGGAGTTTGGACGTATGAAATATTTACAACTGGGAATACAAAAACAGCTTTCAAAATGATATTTTATGTTAACACGGGTTTTGCGTTATTAAGAAAAAAAAGTTTGAAGGCTTGACCTTTTTGATTCATTTCTGTACTCGTTAAAACTGTGAAATACCACGCAGTCTCATGTGTCTTCACAACAATTTAATATTATGGTGTCTCATTTTCCTGTGACGGGTTAATTCTTCCACTTTTTTAAGAAAGTAATTATTTATTAGAATTTAGTAGTATTTGGCAGCCCTGTCTTGTCAAACGATGCTTCCTATGCCGAAATACTTCCCGTTTCGCAGGAAACTATCATGCATTGTCCACGATAAGTTGAAACACGACAGAAATAGAAGTTCGTATGAAACTATTTGACCAGTGGGGTGTCTAAATGGGCTGGTGATTGGATGATAGGCATATTGTGTCACAGCCATATTATGTCATTAACACTGTCCACACTTATTATTGTTACGTTGGCACACCTACTCGTTTTGTTAGAGACAGTTCAATGACTTTATTGCGAATATTGAACTAAGGATACAAAATAATTGACTTATGCGAAAATCACAGTTTATTTAACCACTTTATCAGTTTTGCATACCATTTCTATACTCTGACTAGTGCTGCCCGCGGTCTTACACGGTGGTTCCTGTTCTTGAGGGGATATCGGGATAATATATCCTATACTTTAAATACATGCAAGTTAAAATTTGTAAGCTGTCTGTTCAGCCTCTTTTGTGTGATAAGTAACAATCATTCAACCATCTAAACTAAACAATCTCTGTAGGATTCGATGATGATTCTGATATTTTTACATTATAGTGCTCTGCTCTCGTTTCTTTGCTTAACGTTTCGTTTCCTACGAATAGACTTTCGAATAAGTGAATAGTGCAAGCGTTTGGGAATATAATTACATCTAAGCTTTAAAAACTAATAATCGTATAAGTACAGTACTTTTGTCAATACATTATAAGACTTATTTTACCGTGTTCCTGAGTTCATGTAAGTTCATTTCTTTGATCGTAAATGGGGCAACTGCAAGTGCTTTGGCGAAGGGATAAAATACTGTATCAATTGCCTACAGTGAGTAAAATAGATTCGAAATTATAAGCACCTCATAATTAAAACATTCTGTTTATGATACTTGATGATGTTAAATTGTCTATTCGATAATTATTATAATATAGAATTTAACGAAATTTATTAAATGATCGACAAATTTATTCCCTAAGGTATATTATTATATCTGATATTGAAAATAGCACCTAACGAATATATAATTAACTAGATTTAAGCGCGTGCTACGCACGTGTCACTTGAGAAAAAAGTTTTTCTGACCTTTGACCTTGATAAGGTCAATTTAAAAAATAAATATATTTTTCAGGCCGTCTACATTTTATTTGTGATTTTTGAAGCTATTAGTGAAGGCTGTAGTGTAGGTGTTATACTCATGGCGCTGGAGGGAACATTAGAATGGTTAACACGGGCCTTATATAAAGAAAATGAGGTGAAATATAAAAAAAAAGACTATTACCTTTCTGTTCAGAATCCCGCAAGTTATGTAAAGTTATTTGTCTGTTTGTTTGTTCGATATGAACGCAGAAATTTCTTATCGGACTTCGTCAAAAATTTGCGTAAAGAGGACTACTAAGATCAAAATTTATAATGCTCATAATGCAGAATAATTTACCATTCCAAACAAAAGCCTATGTTCAGTAGTGGGATTTTTAATGGCCGATGAAACAAATTGCTAGTAAGGATCGCCAGTTATTTTAGTGAAGCTAATAATAGTCTTAACAAAGACACGGTAACAAGGGAAAGATAAAAGAAGTAAAACACTGTTGTAGATCAATCACAGTCATCAGATAGACTTAGTTGGACTAATGATGCCCTAACGACGTTCGTAACGACGAAAGGTCATTGCGGTGATCACATCATCCGATGAAACTGATAGGGAGTAGTTAAACGAAATTTATGTTCGCAATAAACAGGAAGAATGAGAGAAAGATAAATGAAACTTAATTCTGTCATTTTTTTTAAACTGGACTTGGTCTAGAAAGTCTAATTCATACAGTGTGCATATAAAAAATGCTTACCAAAACATATAAAGTACGAAGTATGCTGTTTTTTTTCATAAACATCATCAGCAACCTTTTTATAGGACTCCCGTTCTTTAGACTATTTTTTTATGCGTGAAGCGGTTCCCACGCGCTTGCCATGAGCGATAGCGTTATGTAGTATTGTAGAAGCGTGTTGGCCATAATTTTTTTCTCAGTTACTCATATATCATAGTTTCTAACACAAAATCGTTACTAATTATTAAATTATATTATATATATTATAAAATTAGACATCTTTCTAGACTCAATAATTATCCCGAAAGTCAAAGGTATAAAGCATATGCATTTCATTAAATTCCGGGAAAACTACGACTCCGATATCAAAAGCTAATAAAAGCAACACCATACCAAACATTTTGCGAAACCTAACTCCATCAACCAACAATGTTGATAATTTAAGATTTAACACGCCCCAAGCAATACCGTGTTGAGCGCCGAGAATTTACGATAATAGCACCACCAATCAATTAAAGGTGAAATTACCCAAGAATTGTCGTTCCTTCGGTATTTGCGAGGCAGCACGTAGGACGCATCTTGCAATTGCCTTGATTGCTCGCATCCACATTCCATCGATACTGACTAGCATATTACCTTTTTGTATGGCCATTGTTCGGGTTGACTCGTTCGTTAAAGTAAATTCCTGTGGTAAAAGCTTTTTGGAGTAGTTATAGTTGTTTATTATTTCCATATTTGGTATTTGAGATAAATAACGTTGCTGTCTCGTCGTAATTAGTTTTAGGTAAAAAATCTGGATTAGATAGAATTCTCAATGGTTGAAATGTCGTATTAAAATTAAAAGTTAAGAAAACTCATGTTTTAACGAAAAACGGTTATTGCTAGTTTTTGTTATCGAAGTGACTAATCATTTTGATAGGAGAATATTAAATATTATACCTACTAGTTTTAAGGCTAGCCTCCAGTGCTCTATCGAAGTCCAAATATGCGCCAAATATATCCAATTAGATACCATTGAAATACACAAAAATAACAATTTGCTAAAATTTTACTAAAAAGACGTCCGTCCCTTGAGAAATTAGTACCAAAGCCGCGGTAGAGGGTGTGGTTACGCCAACAAAGTATTAGCCATTAAAAACAAAGCACTCCAATCAGTATTAATTTCAAAAAACAAATCATGGTGTAAAGATTTTCTCCCACTCCAATTTTCAGTTATCTATCTCCCAAGAGTTCCCAGTAATTGATGTCACTCGTAAACCTTAACTTGTGTTTGAGGTTCAACACCAGACCATTGATGTTGGAAATATAAATTTTCATATGATTTTTAAAGATGTTTTTTCTAGTTTTTTACTTTGAGACAGACTTTGAATAGAAGAGGATATTTTTGCAACAATAAAAATTACCCCTAGACAGTGAAGTCATTTATTGCTACAACTTACGAACAACTCTCAAGGCGTCTTTATAACAAGATAGTAATTAATGTGACGTTACACAATGTTGGTCCCCGGACACAGACATTGTTCCAGACACGATACAGGACATAACGTTTAGAAATACATTTCACAGTTAAGCAAATTGAGACAACTATTAACTCAACGCACTCGCAACATGCATCTTGATATTGTGCTCCACTGTCAAATGGAAGCTATATTAATAGCCTTAGAAGGTGCAAGTTATTTAAATATTAATCTTGTAAATGCTAATGCAAAATAACCTCTTTAGTTCTTTACTGTATTCTGGCTTCTCTTAGTCATAATTTAAAAGAATTTAATTTTTTTATTTCATAATTTAGTACACAATATACAACCTTAAAATATGTGTACTTATGTAGGTAACAATATCAGTCAATACTTCAAGGTCACATAGACCGTTTGCATCAAACAAATTACCAAGTTAACCAGAAAGTTACTAAACATGATAAATCTTTTATATATTTTCACTAATTTCTATCGATATTTCCCTCATCATATTGAGCAACATGACTCAGTTGCTACATCTGATTGTCATAATGACTACGACATAATTCTATTTGACTAAGCTTCTGGTGGTCTTATTCTGAGTACACTTCACGTCTTCTCGTAAATGTATCTACGACTAAGTGACTTTGTAAGAATTAAAAATCCAATTTGTTCAAATGCTGCGTACATGGAAAAGTTGCTTATATGAAGTGGAGCAAACTACTTACGTTTAAGTATACTTCAAATCTATACACATAATCTTTGCTTATACAGGTGTTGTGTTGTGTTTAAATTTTTTCTTTGATTAAAATTACATCTAGAACTTTGCAATGAAAAAGAAACATTTGTGAGCGTAGTTTTGATATAAAAGCTTCATGGATTGGGTATTTTTTTAAAGACCATCAGCATCATTACGTTTTTTTATAGAAGTCAGAGCGTCAAAATGTACAGGTGAAGATTTTGATTGCTTCACCATTTTTGAGACTAGCTTTTGCACTGGAAGCCATTTCTCCGGTTCTTACAACCAGTCCGTAACCGGAAAAGCGCCGGATCCACCGGATGGTTTACTCGACTATTTTTGTAATGGATTCTGTCCATTAGCAATAAATTGTTGGCATTCTGCGTCTAGACGAGTCGTCTTTGTTGCGGCCAATTGCTTGCTTAGATGCTCGAGATAAACTGGCGGCATTAGGAGAATGCGCAATAGATGTTGAGTGGAATCACTGTTCATATGATCGTTTTGAGCTACTAAATTTTAGCACTAGACGTATTTTGGTATGAAAACATTACAATTTTTGTTCACTGGGTCGTATTCTTTGTTCTCACTAGTCGAATAATAGTGAGTTATCAGTGCACCAAATTATTTCAAAATTTTTCAAAAAGCGAATTAATGGACTTGCTGCCCGACTAAATCACTAGCATGATCCGAACAAAACTTTAATCAGCTTCTACGAGAATCATAATTTAATTAAGTTTAGTTTTCCTCTAATAAATTGGGAGTAATTATTTTGGTTACAATATTGTTAGCTATTTTACTGGTGTTATAACTCGATCACTCGTTCATTCGGGTTATGTGATGTTCTGTCTGTCATATTAATTATTTAATTTTAGGATATAAGGGCTATGCAGCTCCAGTTGGAACTGTACTGCGACCTATAAGATCTATTGTAACTCGCCGCCTTGTTATAGTATCTCTTTTAGCCTGGCGGCCTCCGGGAAGTCTAAAATCTTCCTAGCTCTGAGAGATTTTAGTTCCTCTGGCCGAATTATATGCCCAGGTGGATACTGCGTTTGTGAATTAGGGGTCCTCAGTCACATAGGAGATGTTTGAGTATTTCTCTCTCTAATCCGCAGTAACGGCAAACGTCAGTGTCACTCAATTTCATGTGAAATTGGTGCCTTTTTAGTTTATGAGATTTCCACGATTATCCGTTCTGCGATGCTCATCTCTAATAGCTTCCCGCCAGATCCGTCAGCTCAAATTCAAACGAGCTTTTTTACTTCCCAGTCATCGTACTTTAGATATTATAAGATCTTTTGGTTTTTCTTTAATCCATTACCACATTAATATTAATATCACTTTGAGCCATATCCGTTGTTTTTGTTTTTCTTCCGATCTTTATCAATCGCTCATCGAAACATCAAGCAAAGGCTTTCTTCACCACGTTCTTTACTTTTTTTTATAAGCAAATCTCAAATTTCATTGTTTACTCATAATTGAAATAAAATAACTTTTGCGGATTTTTAGTGCATTATATTTACCCGTAACATAACATTTGGCACTATATTTTTAGGGGATTTAATGGTTTTTTGGTTTCCCGACGTTTCGGCACCTTTTCAATTGCCGTTGTCACGGGTTGACATTTGTATTCCATATATTGGGTTGCCATTTTATTCCGAAAAACTTCTAACTTGAGCTCCTTAATCGTCTGAAAATGTAGTGTGTTTCATACAGTGCAATGGTTGTAAATTTCCATAAAGTGTGCAAGCTACAATAGAGCGGAGATATCGCATTCAATAGAGCAGGATCGACTCCCGGACGTAATAGGACTACGTCCATAAAACATGGAGTTAGAAAACCTAGATTGGCTTTCTGTCTAAGTGGTTTGAGATGAGGTGTCTGTACAAAGTTTTATTTGTTTAGATTTTAATTTACTTTGGTTTTTATTTTGGCATTCTTTTATGGTTACCAGTTTATTGCAATAAAGTATTAGAAAATGTACTGGTCTTCAAAAGTCTTGGAGCCTCAAAGAAGAGTAGCGCGCAAAGCCCGGATAGCTAAAGATTGCGTGGTCGAGTTCTACCTGAGAGTAGTCAAAAATGACTGAAAATATTTACTTAAGTACTACAAAAACTATCTTAGCGATATACCCATAGAAGACTATGCAGATCTTTTCTTAATCATTGGACCTAAAAAAATAAGTCAATGATGTGCAGAGATAAGATATGTTCTGTGTGGAAGATCATATACATACGGTCACCTTTTATTATGTTGGCAGTATAATCTATCCCAGGAGGAAAATGCTCCTGTTCTTAATAATAATTTTATTTTAACAGAAAATTAATGCACATTTTTTTTTTCTTAGACAATTTTGTCGACATTGTAATAAAAGTTAAATTTATTAGATCTTCGTCGTTGTCTTTGTCCCAAGTCCACACAACATATTTTGGTACCCAGTCACTTGCATTAAGGAAAAATTTAAAGTAAGGCATTAAAATATCCCTTCCAGAATCGAACTTATCTACAACATCCGGTTGTGAACGATGCGCGAGTATCCTGACAAAAGGCACGAATTACTGACGGATTAAATTATCGTGAAAGGGTGCTGAATTATGATCCCGGATGCGGAAACTAATTCCGAGGGTAGGCTCATAAATGCAATTGTGACCCTTGTGTATTGTTTACAAGATGATGAAGTGAAAAGGAGCGTTTTTAGTGAAAGTATAGTACCTTATATTATGTTTGTACCTTAGTATAGTACCTTATTAAAAAATGTGGCGATTACGTTAAAATACACGTATGCTGTGTGGTGACGACCGGTAATGCAATAGCCGTGTGGTGACGGCCTAAGAATACAAGTGTCACCACTCCCTTACATACTGAGATGTCGTAAGAGTCGACTAAGAGGCTCGACGCATTGAACAACTGTGCGAGAGAAGGAAAACTTGAAACAAACCCTCTACCAACCCGTCTGGCCAGCGTGGTAGCAGTAGGCTAATAGCCTCCTGTGAAAGCCACAATCTACGTGAGCTAGGAGAGGCCTATGTCCAGCAGTGGACGTCCACAGGCTGATGATGACACTTATAATAGTTATTAATTTATCATTGAACATCATCATTACATTGCAAACCGTGATTACGTACGTAATTCAAACCTACAAGCAGCCTTTTAGGTTTTCGTGATTCACCTTTTTCAGAGGTGGTCGAATTTCAATCCGTACATGGTCGAGTTTTTGTTTAATTTTGTTTGCATTAAATCTTTTTAATTTGATAGATCCATTTTACTCTAATATTTTTTAAACAGTTTACGTTTCAAAAATATCGCCTTTCAAGCTAAAAGCCTCATATTTATCGCCTTCTTTTATTTTTAAACGGCCATAAAACTTCACTAAAAATACGACACCGCATTTCGCTTTCAAAACAAAATATCTCTTTGATTCCATAAAAAGGCAGAGACTAAGCGTCCCTTTTACACTTTTCCATCAATCTTGTTAATCTGTCCGACTTGTAATGACAAATCTATCTTAGAAAAAAATCACTGTAACGCTTGAAAGAGTCTATTCTTAAATCTTTGGTCATAAGGTCTAAAATCGAGCAGCAGAATTCAACATAATTGTCTCCGGAAATAGAGAGCAGTGATCGAGTGTAAGGGCCAATGGCCTTCTGGGAAAATGTATTGGGTCGATCGTGAACAAGAAATATATTAGTTGTTCGTTTTGACCTTTCAAATCGGATACGTTTTATGGCTTACAAATTTTTAGAAAGGAATGTTAAATAATATTTAGGTAAAATTCAAAAACAAAATATAAATAATCTAACAGAAACATTATCTTACACATTCTATTAAAAATGCTATCATTGTATGAGAGAAAATTATATTTCAGTTTATATATGATTTTGCAAAGCAAAAAATGCGCCTCATGCGTCGGAAACCGTGTGGTGAGAGTACTATTTCCGATATGTACGCAGCAGCTTATTTCTAGTTCTTTTTTTTGAGGTGGCATTAACATTGATCACCGTCATAATCATAATCATTGCATTTGTTTGAGGTACACTGCAGATGACATTAAAATATAGATCAGCCCAATCAGCCATTTACAATAGCATGCAAATCATTTAGGTACGTAATAAAATTAGATTTATACAATATTGATTCATTACATAGACACAACACCAACATGTCAGTATCGAGTGAAATAAAGAAAAACATAATGTCAGAGAAACAATAAAAATCACAAATTACAAATATAAATTCCAAAGCGTTATTTTATTGCCACCACACTTAATTTTTTGATCACCCATTCTGTTACCAACAATATGTTGTTAACACAACATGCGTCACCGATCGTGCTATGTCTATTTCAGTTATTATACAAAATTAACGCTAGCCCCTGTACTATACGATTGGACTGATGTAGATCGGACGCGACAGTTTAGTTTGAATCGCGTCGGATTAATACACGCCCCCTCCACTTTGCATTCAATCTATTAGCATTTTGTTTTCTTAAAACTTCTCTGGATAAAGCTAATGGTGAAGTATAAAAAAGCCAGCTATTGTTATAAGCGTAACGGGAAATAATCTATACTAAATTAATGTCATTAAAAGTTGCAGCAAATAATATTGAAAGTGTAGAACCAGTGGAAAATAAATAAAGGTATAAATAAGTACTCCGGATGTTCAGGTAAATTGAACTTGAAAAATGAATCGGTTTGTTCCGTAAGAAATAAATAGTTAACAAAGTAATAACTATTCTGACCCTGAAGACTCTGGAGATTCTTTTTAATTTATTGTTATTCCAATAAAATATTCCCGTGATAAATGCACACAAACGAAGTTGCGACCGAAGCCGACGGCTACCTAGAAAAAAAAAAGATTTCTCCATAATGTCACAGACAACAATAAGTCAGACATTGCCTTTGAGAACGTCTTCATTTGTCTTGTAATAGCGGCGGTTTTAAAATGCAAGTGTAGAGCAGCCTGCCGTGTTGTTGACTGTACTAAAAACGTAAGCAATTAGTCGCATCGCCACACCATATATGGGTATCGCAACACCCCTGACTAGTCCAAATATTTGCTATCACATTACCGCGTAGCTATCGGTGTGTATCCTCCGCACAAACAGATGCATATAGCACGAATAGGCTAACTCAAAATACACAGATGTCATCTTCGAACAGAAACTGTGCAATAATTCTAAATCTTCTAAATACTCGTATGTATTCACTGATATTAAATAATTTATTTGTTCGCCAGTCAGAACAGATTTTTAGTTCTGGTACGAATGCAAGATCACTAATTAGTCCATCATCAAAAAATGTCAAGCTGGGTGTTGTCTCTGAATGATTAGTTACTCTGTTTGAGGTGAAAATTCGATACATCCTGAAATAGAAGTGTATGTGCTGTGAATTTTCAATAGTTTTGTAGATGATAACGAATGTGCCAATAAAATAATCTATTTTGTACAAACGAACTGTATTGTGATCAGAATTAAAATTTCCTTTGTGCCGAAAAGTATTTTCTATGTGGACGATACAATTATATTTGTTCCGATTTCATCTGCTGCTGTATATAGCGTCCAGTAGCCTAATAAATTGTATTTATCTTTATATCTCCAGTAATTTGCCATTTCTACGGACAAGATTATCCTGGCGGCTAAAAGTTCCATTAGCTAACTGTGATCGCCACATTTAAGTATGTCTATGAAGTTTATGTATAAAAAGAACAAAAAGTAGGTCCAAGATTTTGATTTATAAAGTACTAGAGGCCGGGCGCGGGTCCACCCGCGTGGTTCCCGTTCCCGTGGGAATTTTGGGATCATTTGTAGCATATGTTACTACTTGGGGTCTAAGGGTTCTCTATACAAAATTTCGTCAAAATCGGTCCAGTAGTTTTTGAGATTATTCGTTACATACAAAAATACAAATCTTTCCTCTTTATAATATTATATATTATTAGTATAGAAAAAATACTGATCACATTTTCAGGGTTTTTATTTACTGAATAGATAAGAGCCGCACAGTTTCACAAACAAGATAAACGAGCAAAATATTCTCAAGTTAACAATGATTGTAACGGTTCTAAAAATTGAACACTCCTAAATCTTCATCTAGTACTTACTTTTAATTAAATTAAATCAAAAACCATTCACTTCACCATTCTAACTTGTTTGTTTACTTTATTTTGCTTTGATAAAACTTATCGCTGGTAGTGAAGTCATACAATATTCCTGCGTACCCTCGATACTGCTAACTTCACGTCTGGGAGATTTCGTATTTCGACCAATTCAATTAGATTAAGAAAATTAATTTCTTTTTATTTAACTATTTATATAGATAAAATCAACATATTTTTCTATGTATAACTATTATGTTTTTGTAACTTTAATATTCCGAACTTCTTCGGCTATAGACAAAATACCGTATGTAGATCGGTCTTACAATCTTTATTGACAAAACATTATTCATCTATACAATTTCATCTCTCACTTTAATTTTTGAATACAGAATATTCTTATATTTTTAATACGCTGTAGGCCAGCGTTGTTACATCAATGCTAGGAAATATCCTTGCATTCGAAAGAAACATCTTTTCAGGTGTTTAACGATCGATTAAGATGCAACTGCCAATAATTTATGATTTTGTAATTTTTGCATTTTTAGCGATTTCCAAAGGTCGCTGGTTCGATTCCAGCCTGAGAATTCACTTGTGGCCGAGTTGATTTTTTCCAATATTTTTCTATTTGGAATTTACCATAAGTATAAAAATAGCATTGAAAAATGCAAAAATTACAAAATCATAAACAGAATATTCTGAATAGATTTTTGTATAAATTTCACATCTCCGGTGAAATTTCTTTTTTTCTACCTGTTAACTTACTACCATAGAGTTCTGTTTTACCCGTACTAGGGGTCGTATCCACGAGCAGTATCTACACCTGTTCCGTCTACTCACCTACCTCGGGACCTACCTGCAGAGCGTTCGCCTGTTCCGGCCTACCCCGGAGCAACTCCTCTCCTTGATTACGCGCCCACCACCACTCCGAGTCTCCGTGCTACCGAGGCTGAACATACTGATCCGCTGCAAACGTAGTCCGTGACGCCGGACTTTCGCTTCTGCCTACTTTAGGCAGTTCTTCCTCTCGCGAGAGCCACCAATCGAAGTTCCCGTTGAACCCACAACCTTTAATTATACTTGTTAACCACATTATTGTTTCCTTTCATCTTTTCTGCACATCGGTCGTGCTTAACACGGCCGGAGCGTGTCAGCGTGACTTAAGTAACACCTTAGTGAGAGCAGTGTAATCCAAAAAACTCTATACTTATGGGGAATTACCACGGTGTCTCTGGCAAATTGATGCAAAATAACAGTAGGCAAGACTTACATGGTTTCGTCATCAAGACATCACCGGCGGCGGCGGTATAAACCTCTGTCGCAACGAGTCTAATTTACATCAAGCGTACGTCCTTTATTACACAAGAAGATTATGACAACGGAAACTTCAATGAGCGCTGACATAAATGCTAAAATATTAAAGCAACCCACATGACATTGTCGAAACAATGTATACAACTTAGAGCAAGCCATTTGAAAAGAAAAAGACACATTAATGTCAATAAAGCCGTTTTTTTCCGTAAAGGTTGACTGGCAGATACCTAATACTTTTAGTATTAAGTCCGGCTTTTGTACGTAACTGCGTGTTTCTGTGCAATGAAGTTTAAATAAATAAAGTTATAGATCTACCTACCTTATCTAGATCTATCTATTGTGAGGACGGACACTGATGTCCGGTTGGGATTTTATGAATTAGATAAACGAATTGTGCAAGTGTTTTTTTTAAAATATAATATATGCATTATGTACAAAAATAGTATTGGAAAATCATAAATTATTGGCTGTTGCATCTTAAATTGAAAACATGTTTTTTTCGAATGCAAGGATATTCCTAGCATTGATGTGGCTACGCTGGCCTACACCGTATTTAAAATATAAAAGTATTGGAGAATTTTGAAGGTGGTCAGCAAGTCTCGGTAGCTCAGTGGTGAGAGCATTGGACCGGATTTCCAAAAGTCGTGGGTTCGAGTCCTATCTGAGAATTCACTTGTGGCCAAGTTGATTCTTTTCCAATATTTTTCTATTTAAAAATTTATCATAAGTACAAAAAAAGCATTGAAAAGTGCAAAAATTGAAGAATCATATATTATTGGCTGTTGCATCTTAATCGATCGTTATACATCTGAACAGATGTTTCTTTCGAATGCAAGGATATTCCTAGCATTGATGTGACAACGCTGGCCTACAGCATATGAAAAATATAAAAGTATTGGAGAATTTCGACGATGGTCCGCAAGTCTCGGTAGCTCAGTGGTTAGGGCATTATTGAACCGAATTTCGTGGGTTCGAGTCCCATCTGGGAATTCACTTGTAGCCGAGTTGCTTTTTCCAATATCTTTCTATTTAAAAAGTTATCATAAGCATTAAGTTATTTTAAATCTGTGTCAACGCTCCTTCTAGAGTTCTAGACGCTATACGGAAAAGTAAGTACTTTTTCATATGACGGTTGCAGATGTTACAAACCTGGTAATAAGATAGGTATTATTTCTTCATACCTTTATCTTGATTTGTAAAGTTTCAGAAACACGATTTAATTATTTTGCCTCGACACTTTTACTTTTCGAAAAGACCTCTAAAAATACGAAAATTCAAGACTATTCTCAAATGGGATTACATAGGTATAGGTACTATTGGAAATTGGTTTAATTAGTGGACACTAATAATATTAAGCATCGTGTAGTTCCATTCTTTTTAACCGACTTCCAAAAAGGAGTAGGTTACAATACTCAATACTTTATTGCTTTTACACCATGCGGTTGGTAAGGTTTTTTAGTAATTTTTTTTATGTATGTACGCTTACGCCGAGATTTCTTATCCGATTTACGTGATCTGGTCCTTAATTGTGGTGCCATTTGGTCCTATAAAAATTTGGTTCAGTGTGACCCAGTGGTTTTTATTTTATGAGCATTTTTGTTAGTTTGTACGATGTAATTTTTACGATACTTTTGTTTATAATGAACATGAAACCTTATCTAATCTAAAAAAAATCCTTCGGTAGTTAACAAAACAACCTATTAAAGACAACTAAAAAGTAAAAAAAGGCGTTAATTTCAAAACGGAAATCGGTTTTTTTATCGTTATAGTTATTTTCTATGAAGCGATTTCGTAGTTTTTTCGCTTAATCTGCAAAATCAAAGCAAAAAAGCGAGGCTCATCAAAAAGGGAAGGTTTGAAGCGTTCCATCATCAGCCTGTGGACGTCCACTTCTGGACATAGGCCTCTCCTAGCTCACGCCTATTGTGGCGTTCATAGGAGGCTATTAGCCTACTGCTACCACGCTGGCCAGACGGGTTGGTAGAGGGTTTGTTTCAAGTATTCCTTCTCTCGCACAGGTTTTCAATGCGTCGAGCCTCTTAGTCGACTCTTACGATATCCCAGACATGTAAGGGAGTGGTGACACTTGTATTCTTAGGCCGTCACCACACGGCCACCGCCGGTTTGAAGCGTTAGGCCATTGCAATTCAAGAGCATTTCAAAGCAGAAAGCAGTGTGACTGCTTTTGCAGCGTTTATTTGGTTCTAATAAATCTTTGGTTATCGCTCAATCATTGCAAAAGTAAAGCCATAAACAAGAAGTAGATCTGGTGATAATATTGATATCAAATCAGTGACTGAAATAGTACCTACTACTTATCTGTTTCACCTGTAACTCAAACTTTAGCTTGTAATCTCATAACTTGACTATGACAGATTCCCTATCTTGCAACTGTTTTAAATTTATATTTACTTGCAAGTCCGAGAGGCTCGCTTCCATCTTCAGCCTTATCAATACTTAATAGCAGGTATAATGAAGGCTAAGAGTCTCCCCATCGTTCATAAAAAAGCAAGATGTCAGGATGTTACAAGTTAAATATTCAGACCTTACACCAAATGGTTTACCGACCGATTAACGATAAACATAATTTCCTGTCATTTGTTTGAAGTAATAAGGACCAGATGACAGTTTAGGCTCCGATAATCTAATTGACAGTTCGTGAACTCCGAGTTCAGAATACCAGTACAATAAACGGCGCCATAGTATATACTTTTATGATCATTCGGTAGGTATCAGTACATCAAGAGATGTTTTAAGAAATTAAACAATGAAACATTTCTAATACCTACGAAAAGATGGAAGCAGCAGTAATAAGCACACTTTATTTTATTTGTAAGACCGGATGACTTTTGAATTCCAGTAAACTGTGCCACCTGAATATGCGAGTCTCGAATGTCTTGAGGATCCTAAGAAGGCCTGTCGTTTGTATAATTCAATGACGTGCAAACAAAGACAGATCCAACGGTTTAGCTTCAAGGCGGACCTCTGTGTTATTTCTCAAGTTGCTAGAATCGCTTAAATATTTAGTTTGTTATGCAAAACATAATTTATTTAAAAAAAAAAATGGTTTTTTCAAGAATTTTCATAACCATAACTACGATGTCGCGTAATCAGAGATCTCACGGGGTAATTTTTTTAATTTCAGGGATGGGCTATTTGGACTTAGTTGGGCTAATGAGCTTAATGTTTTTATCTGTTAGCTAATAAAGGTTGATGAAGTATCAAAAAAAATATTTTGTACACTCATCAGCACGTCCGGCTTTGCACTTGCACTGCTTACTCTCAAGGTCCTAAAGTATCATCTGCCGAGGTAACTTTGTAACGATGCCATTTCGGTAAACTCCGTAGTTTCACTCTATGGAAATCAAATTATATTTTTTATCTGTTCTGTCTAAATTTTCTCCGTTCCACGATCCCTGTTCAGCTCATTTTGACTTAATCTTACAAAAACCATCAAGCTGAACAGAGCTTATTTAACAGAACTATATTTAAGTATCTAAAGTTGTGGATGAAGGAAGCATAATCTCATAAATAATTCTCATAAATACATCAGGAACCCGTGTACCGGGGTAAGCATAAATACCTACTTTCTTACTCATTGTTTAGATTATTTATAACTAGGACTTTTGCTATATCCATGTATTTTCATTTTGTTACAGTTCCTTACTTCTAATTTCTACTAAATAAAACAAGTCGCCTGTAGAACGGTATTTTTTTTTTTCATTTTCCTAATTACTAAATGAGTGCGGCGGTTCCGACGTCACGGCGACTGTAGTGCTGCCGGACCAGGAGCCCCGTTACAACTTTTTCAAGATATTCAGTAGAATAGGCCAAATAAGGATAAAGTGACTATTAAATCTTCAATAACATCGTCAGCGGATTTTGATGAAAGATCTAAGCCCACAGGCATCTGGTACAAAGTAGTGCAATCTGAGCCTCCACATATTCCTTGGTTCAGCAATGTTCAGTTAAGTAGAGCTTTAATTTAAACTAGATTTGTCTGTAGAGATTAGAAATTTTTTGGGGACCGTGTTTGCCGTTGATTGTACATAGACTACTAAATTATTTAAATATTAAAGACAAAAAACGAAACATAATTTACATAATTTTATAGGTATACCTGTTGTTGCTATAATTTTGTGAATAGTTTATAGTTAATAATAAAATTAGAGTGTAAGTTTAAACTAGACGAGAACTACTGCCGACAAACTGCTGAGCAGTTTGGCAGATTTAATTTTTGTAAAACTATGTTACATTCTTGAAAAAAAATGAAAAAAAAAAAAAAAAAAAAATTGTAACACATAGCCATAGCACATAGACTTCGATCCGGACACATTCCACTGAACAAATATGAACACCTAATGAAAAAAGTTAGCTCACCTAATTGCTCATAGTGTGACAAAATTGAAGATGTCCAAAATTTGTTGACAGAGTGTGTCAGGTATCAAGCATTACGTGAAGACTAGGTTGCGAAGCTGAAAGTCAACCGGTTTGATCCCTACTTCCAAAGCAGCTGTGTTGACTTACAGGTTCGCAGCACAAAGATTTTTTTAATGAGCGACGGGGAAACTGTTAGCCTTCATTATACCTGATGTTAAGTATTGATAAGGTTGAAGATGGAAGCGAGCCTCTCCCGGAATCCCCAATCACTGAGGAACTGGCTATCTTATCTTTTACCTGCCGGAACACAACAATGCTAAAAATATTGTTGTTATGGACGTCAGACTAAGATAAGATGGTGGTAGCTAGCCAGGCGGACTTACAACAAGTCCTACCACCAACCAAACCGAATACAACATGTAATAACAATCGAATCCGGGACCTCTGGGTCTGATACCGGTGGCTGTACCACTAAACCACAGAGGAGGTTAAAAGTATTACTGTAAGAGCAAATGAAGACACTTAGCTTAATAAAGTGCCTCAATTAATTATAGTTACGATGGAACTGGCATGTCACTCTGTACAAAAGCTCCCAAAAATAATAAAGAGAAAAAAAATAGCATCGTTTAAAGAGAAGGCCAAGCACTGACAAAACAGTAACAAACGGTAATCGGGCATAAATTATTAAAAAATCAAATACCGACAAGCCTCGTTAGTCTGAGTACAATAATGTTTTCCAATTTAAACCTAGTCAGTGTAATATTATTCAAACCTATTTACACGCTAGCCCTTTCAAATCACAATCTGCAGAACAAACTGCTACTAATGAAGTTGGTGCTAGGAATCGCAGTTGTGTTACCGTAAATACAACGTTAATCGCCAATCAAATCGATACTTCGACGGTTAAGCCAGATGTAAATATTAAACACGAAGTTAAACTGCGTAAAAGCGACAGCACATTCAGTTTTACTCGTTAAGAAAAGTAAGATGAGTGAGATTATCCGTCTACGTTAGTCAATCTCATCCCAAAATATAAGCCCACAACTATTTGAAACTCTGATTTTCATTATTTTTAGTTAATTGGCCCCATTAAAGATATTTTTTTTAATAATAGAATCTGCCACCAGCTTGCTTTTTAGTGCAAATAACTAAAGCATCACTGTGCTTTTTGATGTGTAATGATCGATTTTTTTTAGCAAACGATCCAAAATATTACACTTAATATTTTTGCCATAGTAAAAATTATTAAATTTTAATTAGTAATTATCTAACCGTATCCGAACGCAATAATATATCAACTTTGTGAAGATAGACATAAGTAGCAACTCAACCCGTGACCACGGCAACTAAAAAGGTGCCGAAACGTCGGGAAACCGCAAAATTATAGTACCAAATTTATATATTTCGTTTTAATAAATCGCACTAAATAATCCGCAACTGTTGTTTTATTTGAATTAGGAGTACTTATGATGTGCTTATTTAATTTATTTAATTTAACTGGTTCATCAACGATTGTATACATAGTGTTACAATCACTTAAACACCACTTGTGGTGTATACCTTATACGATACACACAATAATAATAAAACAACTACTTATTTTAACTTTAAATACTTGTTTTACAGTATTTTTCTTATATTATACTTAATTAGTAGATAACGGAGCCTGAATAAATTATAGTTTCGGAAATAGCTTTTAGTATTCTTGCCGGCGAGTCATAATGAATGTCGATTTTGTCACAGAAGCTGTTTATGACCTTGTAAAATTATGCTAGAGGAGAATTGGCTCCTAAAACTGTCCTTCTAAGGAGTAGACTAAGTGGTGTGACCTGGTGTGACTGACTAAGGAGGTATCCTAGTGGGAACGCGTAATTTTAGTAACCTTAAGATTTCGGTGCTATCAATTTGGTCTTTATGGATTTTAATTAGGTACGAATTTTGCATCATTGAGGTAAATTCGTTGAGAAAACGACAACATTTTAAAGTATCGCAGTCTGTCTTTGTAGTGCTTATTTTGTTTGGATTTACCCAGTGAAAAGAGGAGATGCCACAAGAACCTCTTTAGAATTCGTTCCAGACGCAATGTGTTTGATTCGTAATGAGTCTCCAGACAATGCTACAGTACTCAATAATATTGCGGACAGACTGTTATATAGTACTAATTTGGTTTTAGACTTTTTGAAATTTTTGGTGTTTCTTACTAGAAACCCCAGTCTCTTAGAAACCCGTTTTACAATATCATCCATATGAGGAATAAACGAATTTTTTTCTATCTTATAGACCGATCTTGGTGGTCAGCTCAATTTCTTGTATTTGGAGAATGCGATGTAGTAATGGCAGCTAATAATGTTGTGCTTGTGCGAGAACTTAATGTATTTACATTTTGAAAGTAATTCATTTACGTACATCTTAAGTTTTAGCGCGCACTGTTCATTGAAATAAAACAACTTTTACGGATATCAAACGCGCTATATTTCACGAACTAAGTTGTAATTGTCCGTATTTTTATTTTTAGGTTTTGTTTAAGTAAGTCATTGATATGCAATTTAAGAATTTGCATAGCAAAAAAAAACAGCCTATAAATCATTTGACCAGCATACGAAGATTTTAAAAGCAATAATAATAATTTCAGGCTGCAATTTTTGTTCTGTAAACAATCTTGATAATGGACAGTAATTTAAACATAAGCAGGCAGCATGTCTTATTATGTATCTGGAAAATAAACAGTCAGGCTGCAAAATTATTATTTGGATAGCAAGATTGCACTTATACAAATAGTTGGATTGCCTTTTTTTTTAAAAATCAGCAATGTTCGTTAAAAGTAGGCGTTTTTGGTAGTTGAAAATAAATTGTACGCCAGTAGTCCAATAAATATATTACTAACCCAGAAGAAAATTACATTGCCAACATACCCTCTCCAACTACTAAACACTGGACGACTTCTCTTCCTGCCAACTGAAAAAGATTAATGGAGAGAGGGAAAATGTGACTGCCCAGCTTTTTTAATTTCTTCAACGAAGCCCGTGATTGATTTAATTGTTTTCTGGACACCCCGGTGTCCGGTTCGGGTTTAATGAATTTAAGTATGTGGTGCCTTTGCTTGAAGCAAAACTATTCCTATAAGGGAAAAAAAGGAAACGTGGCCGGCCCTCAAAGACAAAACGAGCATAAATTATACAACAAGAATAAACTATTGATTGTTTAGTAGGTACCTACAATAACATTATTTTGTAACATTTTCTTACCTCCTTTTTGATCTCTATTATAATTTGTAAAAATAACGCGAATTGATCATTATTATATCACACTATCCCTATATGTATTACAAATAATACCCAGTAAGAGAGAAAATAAATAAATTTATCATCTTTGTAAGTGATGCGCCCATTTTTAACCGACTTCAAAAAAGGAGAAGGTTCTCAATTCGGTTGGTATAATTTTTTTTTTTTTTTTTATGTATGACACCGATTACGCCGAGATTTTTGAACCGATTTCCGTGATTCTTTTTTTGTTCGATACAGAATAGTTGCCAATTGGTCCCATAAACATTTGGTTTAGTTTTTTTTTTGTTTTGAGCATTTTTATATATTTAATTTCATATTTGTTACTTGGATGACATGATATTATCTTCCTTTAAAAACTGTGAAATAAAAAAAATGAAAACCGACTTCAAAACACTAAAAAGCAAAAAATAAACCTTTTGAAGTCGGTGCAAGCCAAGGCAAGAAAAATAAAATAGTAGGACCGCAAAGTAGAATGCTTTGGCTGGCACCTTTTTTTATAAAAAGTTTTTTGTGCTTGACAAGTAGGTAAAAATATTTTTGCTAGACTTATACTAGCGGCACAAAATTGAAATTTTACTTACTCTCCGAGTCCTTACCAAAATTTTATGAAATATGGGTCTCTCATTGCAGCTTTTATATAGATTTACCTGTACAAAAAAAAACTGTTATTCAGAATGATAAAAATTGCAGGCTGATTAAGAAATATTTGCTGACCATAAGTTTCTGCCCAACTAGCTATTTTAACTAACCGATAACATTTTTTTGCTAACAAAAATACGAAAACTTTGCTTACCGTTTAAATAACACCCTTTACATTTATTTGAATTTAAGGTCATTCTGCAATTCTTGCACCACTCAACGATTCTACATAGGTCGCTCTGCAGGAGGTAAGTATCATCTAGTGTTTTAATTATTGTCTCTGCCAACCCAGCAAGGGACTAATGGGTTGTGTGTATGTATGGATAAAGTCTAAGTAGAAACGCAGTTACTTTTTCAGCTCAATAAAAAAATCTCAAAATTACCTAAATCACTTTCATTGACATGCGCTTAGTTTTAAAATTTAATGCGTTCTCTGATGCTGCAATAAAAACAGAACCCAGTTCCCTTCATTTACATACAGACACTTAATAAATTTCTCCTTTACCTCCTGCTTCCTGCCCACGCGTCTTTCCTCCGATGTCCTCATTTTAATTGTTATTGTAACCAGCTTACAGTTTATAATCCTTTGACATGTAATAGCACAAACTCGCACAAGTGGACTTAAAAAGCCACATTAACACTTGCCGATTCTGAAGTGGTGAGTTAGGGAATTTTGTGCTTTAGTTTTAACGACGCAAAGGTTATCTGCAGTGATTTTTGAATTTTGAAGAGTCGATATTTAAGTTTGTTAGGACGTATGAGTGAAATAGTCAGTGTTGCCAGTGGAGTGCAGTGTAAATTTGCCGAACTCCTTGTGTGGTGCGCTCATTTATTTCGTATCCGAATACGTGGTTGCTTTGTGATTTGTTTTATTGATATTGCCATGTTTTGTGTGTTGTCTTATTGTTTGTGTCGCGGATGTATGGTTTACTTTGCCTTTGAAATGGGATAGAGAATAGTAACTTGCGATGTAGAACTTCCATACATATGTATATATATATATATATATATATATATATATATAAATATCAACCTTTTTTGACTTTTTTCGTTGTAAAGGGTTAGTTTATTATGAGATGTATCTATTTCACCCTCGAATACTTTAAAACTATTTCAGTACTATTTTGCACTCAACATGCCTTTTTCCTATGCTTAGTGGTTTCGAGTTTAAGGTACTAAACATAAATTATATTTCTATTAGCACATGTTATTGTGTCACAAGAATCAGTCAATGTACCTAGGTGTCAACACCAGATCTGTTGCATTAGTTACAATCTACCCATATCAATTAGCCCTAAATTAGCATGCAATATCAATTAAGTGTAATGAAGGACTATTAACGTGACGTAATTATAGGTGTTGTGTGGTACGTGAACTTTAGGTTCACCTCTGACTAATTGATTATGGTTAGAAAGCTTGAAATTTTATCTAAGGCTGGTAACAAACGGACTGCGCCGTCATAATAATAAGCTGTTGGGTTCGATCGACAAATAGTTACCTATGTGATGAACATTTGTGTTTGCCCTGTATGGGTGTCATTTATTTACCATTCCTCTGTTTGCGGAATTTCAATTCAAGCGGAATGAGGGGTCTAAGGCACCTGTCTAACCGCGGGCGAGTTGACGAGTAACTATGGGCTCGCTCGAGAAATGTACAAAAGATAACACATTCCGTGTAAACAAAAGAGATGCAAATATTAATAATATTAATAGTTCATCGCTGGCTGCTCACACCGCCGCGGCGGCGAGTACTCGCTTTACTAGTTTGCAGCTGAGCGAGAAAAATTCATTCGCCGGCCGACACTCTGTCTCACCGCAGGCGAGTATAAAGCTTGGCGGCCAGAGCAGTGTGACCAGATTCAGTATTTTAAAGGCCCGCTATAGGCCAACGCAAATCAGATTGCTTTACATGATCGTCTGTAGTATCAATATTAATGAAAAACTGAACTTCAAATTAAGATGCTGCAAACTACAGGACTAACACTATTGACTATATTTATGGTAAATTTTAAATAGAGAGCATTGGACCGGATTTCCAAAGGTCGCGGGTTCGATTCCCGTCTGAGAATTCACTTGTGGCCGAGTTAATTTTTTCCAATATTTTCCTATTTAAAATTTACCAGAAGTATAAAAATAGCATTGAAAAATTGAAAAATTACAAAATCATAAACTATTGACTATGTTACTCAAAAACACGATTGCATAAAATTTTCTCGATGGAAAAAAATTGCGAAGTTGCCTCCAAATCACTATAATAAACACGATACACTGCTAGTATTCAAGTAATACATTAAAATAAAGCTTGGAACTTTTTAGTATAATTACACTACAGACAAGGCAGGGCTTATGTTATATTTTTTTTGTAAATAACCTTTAAATATCCTTTAAAAAAAGAATTTCCTTCATTTCTTCATTCCGGACCAGCCGAATGGGGCCGGAAAATTATATAGTAAATGCTGCCTTATTTCTCATAGATATAAGGAAGCATTTCCTTTGCAGTTCGCCGTTGCAGTTATTACTTACGTTTTTGCTTTTGGCCTAGAGCGCGCCCTTAATAGGTACTTCTTCAGTACATTTTTAAATATTTTGTAGATTTTTCCTAAAATCTGTATTTTTGTAAGTATATTGCTAGGAGTCAGTATTTTTTCGTATAATTTGGAAAAAAAAAGTTATGTTATAGAAAGATATTTTGGAGGTTGTGTTGGTTGTTAAAATACATTATTTTTTTTGCGATAATGTATAAATAAAACCTGATTACAAATTATGATTTTTAATGGGTATTGGCCTCTGTAATTTTTACTTCAGTGGTTTTGAGGTTCCTTGGTATTTCCGTCAAATTTAATCTGGTCACACTGGGTCAGACGCACTCTGGGCCTCACGCCGGCCGCTCCGACATTTCTACCTAGAGTGCGGATCTGAGTCCACATAATAATTGTTACGAAAGTAGTGGTAGTAACTAGCAACCCCGATCGAATAAAACAGATAACAATCAAACAATGCAAGTATTTGATAGAATCAGGCGTTACTTGGCGGAAATCCATATCTTAGTAGAAAACGAAAAATATGTCGCGTAATTCCGCAAGAAAAAATGCAGATGCAGCCCAGTGACACACCTTGCACCTTCACCGACTACTCTACACGTGTTTCGCCCACACACGGAGCATCCTCAGGAGTTGTTAGACCGTGCCAATCTCAGCACTGAGTCTCGGTGCGGTCACTGGGCTGCATCTGCATTTTTTAATAATCAAACAATGCAACAGCAAACAGTCTCTCAACACTCGCTTATAGCCGAGCGAGAGAACTATTACAACTCGCCGACTCGCCGCTTGTCATCTGTTTCTAGCTTTACTCGCTACTCGCTCATCGCCGGCGGTTGGACAGCTGCCTAATTGTCTAATTTTAAAATCTATCGCAATCCCTTTCAATTCGTCATTGAAAGATATTTACATCCTTCACGCCATATCTATTTGACATATTTTGAAATGCGTCCCGATCACAGGCATTGTGATCACAGGCATTGTGATCACAGGCAATGTGATCACAATGCCTGTGATCGGGACGCATTTTGAAAGATAATTGAATGAACTAAATAGTAAAGTGACACACCCAAATATCTTTCAAATACATGGAGAAGTGTCAAATGAAGTGCCATCTTAATATTATTTAAAACATCTCTTCTTCCTTGTTCCCTCATGACTGAGGGTCGCATGGTGTATGAAGGCTCTCTATGTAGTGCAGTTTTCGGCCATCTGGATAGCCTGCACGTGGGTTGGGCAGACTTCTTTCCCTCTACATGACCTACAACGATGAGCATCTCGAGGTTGTCAGGTTCACGTCTGGCCACGTGTCCGAAGTATTGGAGGAAACGCTGCATGCATATAGTAGATAAGCGGGTCTTAATTTTCAACTCGGACAGAATGGATGCATTAGTGCGGCGTTCTGTCCACGAAACTTCCAACATTTTACGCCAGCACCACATCTTAAACGCATCAATCATGGCCGGGATGCGTGCCTTCAGCGTCCAGGGGCCTTACCATCAACTGTAATGCAATTCATTGTAGGTTGTGAGAGTGGGATGCTGCCATATGGCGCGTCTAGCATCGTCCCGCACTTACTACCTGATAGTAACCTAAAATGAATCGCATTATAGTTGATGGTAGGCCCTCAGGTCTCCAAAGCGTAAAGAAATATAGAGAAGAGGTCCGCATGAGTTTGACTTTTGTCATTTTGCTTAACCCTCTGTTATTATTTAAAATTCATAATAATAATGTTAACCCTCTGTTCCTCCAAATTTTCTCTAATCGCTTCACAGCTGATTTTGCAATTTGGGCTCTTCTTACTACCTCTTTGTACTAATTTCCATCACTAGTTATCATCGAACCGAGGTATATGAGCTCCTGTACGGTTTTCAGATCACGTAACTCCCAGGTTCTTTGTACAGTGCCCGCTTTATCTACCAACATCAGCTTGATTTTAGAATGATTGATTTTGAGAAGAAGAAGCTCGGCGCAAATTCGCTTTCGTTAGTGCCAATAATGGTGGTGTCATCTGCAAAGCGTAGGCTATTAATAAGATGCCCACTGATATTTATACCGCCATCCCATTCCTCTAGCTCTCTTCGCATAATATGTTCGCCAACTAGGTTGATTAAGGCATTTAAAACATAATTCGTTCCAAAAGGGATTGCGACTATAAGTCACACAATTCCATCACTATCACAATCGCTAAACCTTTGAAAGGGGTTGTGATAGATTTTGAAATTAGACAATTAGGGGGCAGATGAATGTTTGTGATGATGTCTAATATTTCTAAAAGAACTCCTCAGAAATTGATGCCACAATTTGAGTATTCAATTGCATACATTTGACTGTACCTACTGCACGCAGGGTTTGTACCGGTGCGGTCCGTCTGTCAGCAGCCTTAGGAAATACGTTACGGTTTTAGATACCATTTTATAATTACTATGGTACCGTATTAAAATGGAGAGTGTCAAATATGAAATGTTAGTATAAATTTTTTGTGGAAAAATAGTTGGTAGGTAATATTGAAAGTTAAGTTAACTTTACTAGTAAACAAAAAAATATGAAGGACTGCATTTGAAGTAGAGTTATCATCTGTATAAATAACGGTGCAAGATATCAAAATTTATTAAATCAAGTTATTAAAGGTTTTTATAAAAAAAAAATGAAAACTGTGTTCAAAAAACTAAAAAGCAAAAAATAAGCCTTTTGGAGTCGGTGGAAGCCAAAGCATTCTACATTGCGGTCCTACTCTTTTATTTTTCTTGCCTTAGATGCCACCGACTCCAAAAAATTTTTTTTTTGTTTTTTAAAATTTGGTTTTCCTTTGTTAATAAAAAGTTTTTTATTTAACAATTTTTAAAGGTAGAAGTCCCGAACCTACACTTATAAAGTTATTACTTTACGTCAACCGCTCATCACCTTTTAAAAAATGCTGCTTATCCCGGTGCAGGTACGTTAATTATTGAAGAGTTCTACTGGTACTTCATTATCAGCTCCACTTCATCACATGCATTGAGACGAGCATAAATTACTTATGCACCACATTAAAGTCATCGTATCGCTTCCGTGAAATGCTAAACGTATTTAATAGTTCCGTTGACCATTTGTGGTCTTCATCTCCACTGTAAGGTGCTTAACGGAAGCAAATGCATGAGTTACTTAAGAAAACATCGAAATCGATAAAGGTGTGCCTATAATATTAGAAGAGTTCCCTCGATTTCATCAAGATCCCATCATCAGATCATGTCTTGACGATAATGGGACCAACTTGAAAGTACACCCTTTCAAACAAAAAATAATTGTTCAAATCGGTATATAAATGAGTACGAGTACTGAGGTAACAAACATTAAAAAAAACATACACACGAATTGATAACCTCCTCCTTTTTTGAAGTCGGTTAAAAATGGATGATATTAAACAAACAAAGTACCTAATCCAGTTCTCAGCCTAGATTCACCATCTTACCTGAAAAATAAGAAAACAAAATTAATACTACAGAACAGAGTAACTTATAAGAAACGCTTGAAACAAATAAAACAATAACTGAAATGAATCACGTCGAGACATTAAAAGCTTATCCGAAGTTGGTGGGGTCGACCGAATCAACAAACTCTTACAGGCAACCATAGCTCGGTTTTAATATCGACGGTAACTGATGGAGTCGTCTGAATAGGGATGGGATGGAAAAGGTTCGCATATTTTCGTATTTAAAGATTCATTTCGGTATTCATAGGCATACATTGGATTAGCCCCTTACCGGGCGAAGTACCTCGGCTCACCAGGCGGTCTCTGAGAAGCCGTCTCTGACGTGAAGGTGCTGGGAGCATTACTAGTGGAGCTGGGATGGCTGGAGTGATCCGGCCTGACACCCTCCGGACTCAAAATAGGCGCAAAAAGTCGTCGAGTTGTGGATACCTCCCGTATTGAATGAAGAAGAAGAAGGCAGTAACATTATTTTGACGACCATTATATTGACGACCTGTTTGGTGCAGGGGTACTAAACCCACGTCCTGCGCCAGAGGTCCTGGGTTCGATCCCCGGACAAGACAAATATTGTCATCATGAACATGTCTATTTGTCTTGGTCTGGGAGTTTAATATGTATATTATGTATGTATTTACAAAAAAAAGAAGGTATATAAGAATGTTTATCCGTTATCTAGTATCCATAACACAAGTTCTTCATGAAACTTAACGTGGGCTAGATAATTGGTGTGATGTATGCAATTATTTATTATTTATTTATTATGTAATACTGGCTGAACAAACTGTCCCATATTTATGTCGTGGGACAATCGTTAAATTGGGCCGTTCGAGATCTGCCTGGGCCAATCACGATTATGGTGATTTGGCCAATTATTTCATGATGTGCCTGTGATTCAATATAAAGTTGGGCAGATCGATGAGAGCAACCTATTTGTCGATATGCCCTACTAGTCACTTGGCCACATCGATGGCTGGGCACATTGTGATATGGCTGGGCGGATACGTGAAAAAAAATGGCGGGGCGTCACACCAGCTGTTATATTTTAATGATACTAAGATTTAATATTGGGTATTATTACACATTTTCGTTAGACTGTTTTAGACTTTAAGATTTTTTAATGAATCGTATACTTATACTTAATTATGAGAGTGCCAATTATATTTTATTTGCTTATAAATAAGTCACACACGGGAGTCGATTTTCCCAAACGTGTCTGGGCGAATCGTCAACCGTTATGCTTTGAACGGTATGGCGGGTTTCAGACGGTCAAATCATGAAAGGCCGTCGTATCGTAATGTGCTCTCAGACAGACCGCGATCGGCCCAATTTACGATCGGCCTATGACATTTACATAACATTGTTGCTAACAGTTTTTATTACATTTGTGTTATTTGATGTACGATTTGCCAGTGTCATTGCAATCTGTTAGCAACTGCAACTGTCAAGTCATGATCAGAAAATAACAATTTCATTCATACAGTCAAGAATTGATAGAAACAGACTAACATATTAAGGGGAAGATCAGATCTTCACAATTCATCACTATGATCAATTATGTAAGCTTCTATTTCAAAGTTTTATTACTGTTACAATTGATGTAAGTTCCGCTTTTATTCAAATTCTCTGTTCATGCTATTATTATTATTATTTTTAAGAACAGAGTTAAGACTCTTAGCCTTCATCATGCCTGATGTTAAGTATTGATAATGCTGAAGGTGGAAGCGAGTTATTATGTGAATGGCTAAATATCTCAAGCCCATTTGTACTTAAGCCATTGGTCCGGCAGAGTACAGTCTGTACACCCTAGAATCGCATTGGACCTGCGTGATGAGCTTCATCCATCCATCCATCTTAATTCCACACTGCTGGCCTTCCTTAACGATAAAGAAGATTTGCTATGGCCATGCGCGCCTAAAACGGGTGTGAGGGGCTTAGTTAACTTTTTTTTGTATTTATTGTTGTGTATCACAATGGATATTAGTACCTCACTAGCGAGAAGTAATTTAGTTTGGAAGCACAGTGGCCAACAAAGTTCAGTGGGCAACTGTAAATGAAAACTGCCAAGAAATCTCAGCTCTCACGTAACAAGGGGTGTAAACAGAAAGTTTGCGAATAAAAAATACTGCAAACCTGACCTCATTACTCTGAAACTAGCTTTAGTGAACGTAGATTTGTGTCGATGTATTTTGAGTTTCACCTGTCAGAAAGATCTTAGTTAAAGTTCTGTTAGTTTATGATTTTAGAATTTTCAATGCTATTTTTATATTTATGAAACAATTTAAATAAAAAAATATTGGAAAAAAACAAGTGAATAATAATAATAAATATTCGCATACAATCACACCAATTATCTAGTCCAACGTTAAGTTTCATGAAGAACTTGTGTTATGGATACTAGATAACGGATAAACATACTTATATACTTTTGTAAATACATACTTAATATACATATAAAACACCCAGACCAAGACAAATAGACATGTTCATTCACACAAATATTTGTCTTGTCCGGGGATCGAACCCGGGACCTCTGGGCGCAGAAGGCGGGGGTTAGTACCCCTGCGCCAAACAGGTCGTCAAATTCTTAGATGGGACTCGGAACCCACGACCTTTGGAAAGCCGAGGGCTAATTGTCTAATAAATCTAACGCAATCCCTTTCAATTCGTCATTTAAAAGCTATTTACATACTTCAGGCCGTCACTATTTGACATTTGAAAGGGATTGTGATCGGGATGCGTTTTGAAAGGCATGGAATGAACGAAATTGAACTTTCTAAGTAATGACAAACGAAAATATCACAATCACAATACCTCTGCAAGGGATTGTGATAGATTTTGAAATTAGACAATTAGGGGCAGGTCCAATGCTATAACCACTGAGATACCGAGACTTCTGTTAGTATTTTAAAAACTTCAGCTGGCCTACCATCATCTATTCGAAACCATCATGTCATAAGAATGTTTTGTTTTTATTAAATTGGTCACATTTTGACACACTTCACACTTTGGAGGCGATGATTGAGTGAAGACGTTACAAAACTTCCGTCAAAATGAAGCTCACTTTAAGAGATTTGTAGTATGAAATAGCATGGTAAGATTGAAACAATAATACGCTTAGAGATAAATAAAATAAATATTTCCATACAATCACACCAATTATCTAGCCCACGTTAAGTATCATGAAGAACTTGTGTTATGGATACTAGATAACGGATAAACATAATTATATACTTTTTTTTTTTTTTGTAAATACATACATAATATACATAGTTATATTGTAAGATCTACTGACGAAGCACTTCATAGTTAATACAATGTAACTACAATGTAACATTATTCTGTGAAATGCTTTGGACAGGAAGGACGGCAGACGCAATGTAAGCAGTCTTGCCGATCCTTAGAATTAAGTTGCAATGTAGCAATTATTATTATAATCTTTTTGTATTAGAATAAGGAGTAGATCGAGTCAGTCCGGCATCAAACTCTGCTGGGTTCACTCGTCCTAAGTTAGCCTAAGTTAGTCTGTAGTTCATCGATAAAATCTCGATACATTAGTTTTTAAAAACATATTTCCACGCTCCGGAAAGTTAACTGGCGCAGCCGGTAGGATAGTCTACTGTTTATCATACGCGGAAAACTCTCGAAAAAGTACGCTAGCATCGCAGAAAATTCGGGAAACAGTTTCGAAGCTTCGTAAAATCCGAAATCGTTGCTGAAGTTCGCGTGTGTGCAGCAGTTCGTGTGTTTCAACACCGGTAAAGACTATCCACGAACCAAATAAATTTGTTAACGGGAGTAATTTGCCTAAAATCGGTAATGTGTGAAAATAAGGTGCAGACTGGCATGTAAGTTGTAAAATTCTTCTACATCCTTTCCTATCCTTTATCCTAGTGTTAGATTTAAGTTATTATTGTGATTTTTTTTTATATACAAAAAGTGAATATAGTTTTTAAACATTTGAAGTATCTACGCGATAAAATCTCACGATTTACTTTGAATATAATTTTAATTTTAGTAATAGGCGATAAAATCTCGCAAATTAATTTTAAAGTTTACCTAGATAATTTAAAGTTTACGCGATAGAATCTCGCGATTACTTTATATTACCTACCTTATTTTTAATCATAAACTAAGCTTGTGTTATAGTAACTATATTTATATTTAAAATGGAGAGCGAACTAGATTATCCGACACCACACATCCCTCGCGAAATGCTAAACCTTATACCTGAGTATAACGGGAACACAAAAACTTTAAGTTTGTTTTTGAGGAAATGTGAATTCGTTATATCAAAGTACCAAGGTGCAGCAAACGTGAATGAGTTTTTACTTCAGTCAGTTACTAGTAAATTGTCCGGGAAAGCCGCTGCTCTGATCAGCGAGCGAGGTGAATTTCAGACGTATGACGAAATAAAAGCAATTTTAATCCAACATTTCGGAGACCCGCGAAGTGAGGAATGTGTAGCGATCGAATTAGAAACATTAAAGATTAGAAACAATGAATCTTACCTAGAATTCTGTGGTAGAATTCAGGACGTGAGAGCAATTCTTATTTCAAAAGTTAACCAAAGTTCATCCGTTACCTTAAAAGAAGCAAAACGTATTATTTACGATAATACTGCCTTGAACGTTTTCTTATATAATTTACCCGAACACATGGTGCGAATAGTTAGAATTAAAAATCCGACCACATTAGAGCAAGCATTGAGTTTTGTTTTAGAAGAAGTTAATTTCCAAGAACAATATAACCTTCGATCAAAGATGCTCCAAAATAGACCATCGATCACCCAACAAAATATATTTAAACCATCAATTCCGCAGAACACCCAATTTAAATTTGGTATTCCTGCATTTCCGACAAATCAATTTAAATTTGGTATTCCAGGAAACACCCCCAATCTTTTCCGACCAAATAATCAGTACTTTGGTAATCGACCTCTAAATACAAATGCATTCAACCAACCGCGACCAACAGCACCACAATTTAATAATTTTACAAAACCACAGTTTAGTACGAAACCCCAATTTAATACGAATACACCATTTCAACCAACGGGCTACCGTCCGCAAATAGGTCAATTTGGTTATAGACCTCAAACACAAGGTTTTAGACCACAGCCAGGCCAATTTGGATTTAGGCCTCAGCAGCAACATCAAGGTTACCGTCCTCCTAATTTCTCTAATGACGTTTCAATGAGAACCGCACCCTCTAAACCACAACAGTTTCCAGTAAACGAAATATCTACTGATGAAACTGATTATTATAATTACCCTTATAATTACGAGACCGAATTTGATGAAGATATGTACGCTTATTATAATGAAAATGGATATACAGAACAATACCCCGATCCTTGTGAAATTGAAAGCGATAATAATCCACAATTAGAAAATAATCAGGAAAAAGTAGATTCTAATGAAAATTTTCAAGTCAATTGCCTCCGAATCATCCCGAGATAATTGAAATAAATTCAGACAATACTCTAAAATTACCTTATATATATATACCAGATATAGATGCTAAGTTTATGTTAGATTCTGGAAGCACACGTTCTTTTGTTAGTACATCTAAAGCTAATGAGTATTTCAATAACTATAGATGCTACGAACCGTTTATGGTAACTAGTACGCATGCATCCAGTGTCCATAATGATGTAGTTAATATTCCTCTTTTCTCAATTTTTAAAGAACCATTTACACATAAATTTTATATATACGATGTAGATAAAAGATACGATGGAGTAATCGGTTGTGATCTTTTGTCTCGACTCAAAGCAAATATTTCTTATAACCATATGATCCTTCAGACAGACAAGACTACTATCCCAATAGTTTATAAAAGTGATTATAAAATTATATTAGAACCGCGATCAGAACAACGCATTAAATTACCAGTGAATCAGGAAAACGGTGATGCAATTATTGAATTTAAGGAGTTTTGTCAAGACGTTCGTATGCCTACTGCCTTAGTTTCTTGTAAAAATTATTTTGCCGAAACCATTATACAAAATGCAACAAATAATTTATTAGAACTAGTTATTACAGCACCCTTCAAAGTATCCAAATTTTGTAACGAAATAGAGACTAACTATAACAGTGACTATACAAACGTAGAGACAGATACCTTATTGAACGACAACTTAAATAAGCTTCGTTTAGACCATCTCAACATAGAAGAGCGTAGAGAAATCACTCGTCTATGTGAAGAATATAAAGATATATTTTATTGTGAAAACATTCCACTTACTTTTACCAATCAAGTAAAACACCAAATCAGAACTGTAAATGAAGACCCAATTTATATAAAACCCTATAGACAGGCACCGGCTCAAGCACAGGAAATATTACATCAAGTAGAAAAATTATTGCAAGATAACGTAATACAAGAATCACATTCTCCTTGGAGTGCCCCTGTCCATTTGGTTCCCAAAAAATTGGATGCTTCAGGTGAAATAAAATATAGAATGGTCATAGACTACCGACGTTTAAACGAGATTACAGTTGACGACAGATACCCACTTCCGAACATATGTGACTTATTTGACAAATTAGGTAAAAGCAATTACTTTACAACGTTAGATTTAGCTTCAGGATATCATCAAATTGAAATTACAGACTCAGATAGGGAAAAAACTGCGTTTTCTACACAAAATGGACATTATGAGTTTCTTAGAATGCCATTTGGTCTAAAGACAGCTCCGGCAACGTTTCAACGAACGATGAATAACGTGCTGAGAGGCTTACAGGGAATACATTGCCTCGTTTACCTAGATGACATTCTGATTTACTCGAATGGACTAAAAGAACATCTTCAAAAATTACGTGCAGTATTTGAACGACTCAGACAGACGAACATGAAGGTACAATTAGACAAATCCGAATTCCTTAGAAAAGAAGTGCAATATTTGGGACATACGTTGACAAAAGACGGACTTAAACCTAACGATGACAAAATTAAAGTAGTTATGGATTACCCAATTCCACAAACACAGACTGAAATAAAACGATTTTTAGGATTCATAGGATATTACAGACGTTTCGTAAAAGACTTTTCTAAAATATGTCAACCTTTAACAGCATGTTTAAAAAAGGGCAAAAGAGTGATTATCGATAATAAATATACAGAAGCATTCCAAAAATGTAAAGAACTTTTAATAAATGCACCGATTTTACAATATCCAGACATGAGCAAGCCATTCATTCTAACAACAGATGCATCTGAAGTAGCCCTCGGTGCAGTATTGTCACAAGGCTGTATAGGTAGCGATAAGCCGGTGGCATATGCTAGCCGAACGCTAACAGATACTGAAAAGAAATATAGTGCAATCGAACGTGAGTTGCTGGCTATAGTTTGGGCCACAAAACATTTTCGACCGTATCTATATGGAAATAAATTCACAGTTTATACGGACCATATACCTCTAATATGGCTTAGTAATTTAAAAGAATTGAACAGCAAATTAACGCGTTGGCGTTTGCGTCTGCAAGAATATGATTTTCATATAATCCATAAAAGCGGAAAACAGAACGCAAATGCAGATGCGTTATCACGCCTTCAATTCAATGTATTAGGTAATGATGATAACGATTCCATGATTGTTAATGTGGAAGATAGTGAAGAGCAATCATCTAAATTAACGAAAAAGGATATCGTTGACTCAGACACCATAACCATTTCCGATTCTGAAGACACCGCTTCTATTTCCACAGATATGGATATCGAACCATCTAACTATCCAATTCGTTCCGATAACTCTAGTATTCAAACCATTCACTCAGCTCAAGAAACAGAATCTTTAG
Organism: Chrysoteuchia culmella; assembly: GCA_910589605.1. Taxonomy (NCBI): domain Eukaryota; kingdom Metazoa; phylum Arthropoda; class Insecta; order Lepidoptera; family Crambidae; genus Chrysoteuchia; species Chrysoteuchia culmella. Next base: position 4,185,761 of record OU342654.1, on the reverse strand, counting down.
GTATACCAATATTACATGAAGCAGTTGATACGAAGCCAAATCAGATATTAGTATTTTATAAATTTAGTCAAGATATGCAAGTAACAGATTTATCCCGCGATAAACAAAAAGTTTTAGAAGTGTTCTTACCATTACAAAACGACCAAATAATAAAAGATTTTCTGAAACGATACATTAAGCCTAAAATCAAATATTTCATTTACTTTGAACACCCAGAACATAGAAAACGATTTAGTAAAATAATTATCGAATTATTTAAAAAGGGCACAGTTAATTTTATTGAATGCACCGAACGCGTAGTTTACGTAGAAGATGAGCAGGAACAACGAGCAATAATTAATAAAATACATGACGGGAAAACATGTCACCGAGGTATCACGGAAACAGTTAAAAGAATTAAGAGAAACTATTTTTGGCAAAACATGCATGAAATGGTGACAGCAGTCATCAATTCTTGCGAGCAATGTAAAGTTTCTAAATATGATAGAAAGCCCATAAAACCAGTTTTACAATTAACGCAAACACAAAATGCACCATTCCAGGAAATATTCATGGATACATTTTCAATCGAATCAAAAACTTATCTAACAATTATCGATGCTTTTAGTAAATTAGGTCAGGCAATAGAAATCCCATCCAGATCAACACCCGAAATTGTTAGAGCCCTAATTAAATATTTTTCTTTTTACGGAACACCACAAAAAATTAGTTCAGATCCTGGAACCGAGTTTAATAATGCACTTATTAAAGAACTAACAGATTTACACAAAATAACTTTGCATATTGGAACGCCAAATAACCCAAATTCCATGGGATTAGTTGAACGTTTCCATTCCACTTTAATAGAAATATATCGATTAGCCAAATATGAAAGAAAATATACCGATGCCGCTACAGTTATGACTTACGCAGTCATGGCTTATAATAATACCATCCATAGTACTACTGATTTAACACCATTTGAGGTAGTTTTCGGTCATACCGAATTAAATTCAACATTTGATACAGATTTCCAGAAAAATTATCAACAGCAACTTATTAAAGATCATAGAAAAAGAACTCACGAATTATATAAACAATTATCGGAAAAAGCAGTGAAATTAAAGAAAAAAGTAATTCATAAACGAGGTGGAGAGACAGGCCCTGAATTGAAAGTAGGACAAACCGTATTCGCCAAAGCAGTCAATAAGCGACAGTCTAAAGACAAACCTAAATATCAAAAGGCTATAGTCACGGGTAAAGCAGACCGTAATATTTTACCTATTAAAGTAAATGAACGCGATACGAAGGTACCAATTAAAAATGTGAAACGCCCTTCGCAGGTGGTGGATGAGGTGGATGAACCTACTGATATGGACGTCGATAACGCAACGGCTCCTAGGTCAAACTCTCCCCAGCCAGGGACTTCAACTGGTGGAAATTAAACAAAATCCGGGAATCTTACCTTTTCAACAAGGTCAAGCCTTTTTACAACGCGATCAGTGGTCCATTATAAAAACAATAGATCTGAAAGGTTTCGAACGAGACATTTTATTTAATATTGAGAAATATTCTGAATTAAATGACATCACAACTCATTACAGTAATAACAGTTTTTATCAATTTGAGATTCAGGAATTACAACAATTAGTACAATACTTACGTGATGAAACTATTGAAAAATTCCAACAACTGAGCCCCTCAAGAAAAGTCAAACGAGGACTCATTAACCCAATTGGCTCAATTATCAAGATAATTACAGGAAATTTAGATTATGACGACGCAGTTAAATATGATAAGCTTATTGCAAACATACAAACCCACGAACAGGAAGTTTCCAATAAGGTTACCATAATATCTAAAATGTTAGATCATTTTCTAAATTCCACAAAAACTATTGATGAAAATACACAACTTATGAATGAGCGTCTTATTCGAATTGAAACAAAACTTAGTGACCTCTCTGTCAAAGAAAATCAGCTAAGCTATGTAACTTATCTCATTAGTATTTTAAATATGTTTGTTGCTAACTTCCGAACCATGTACATTAAACTTAGCGAAATAGAAACTGCTCTAGCGCTCAGTAAAGTATCAGTTATCCACAAAAGTATTTTAAACCCAAACGAATTATTGAATTTATTATTGGAAATAGCTCAACACGATAATTTAATGTTTACCGTAAATGAACAAAATCTCATTAACCTGGAAGAAACGTTTTCTGTAAAAACTTACATCACAAATAATGTTATAAGATTTATTATAGATATACCTTTAGTTGACAATGTAACATATAATTATTTTAAATTGTATTCCCTTCCCATATTCTATAATTCCATAAACCTAACCTATATTATAATCCCTGACTTTCCTTACCTACTCGTAGAAGGATTGAAATACTTACCAATAGCCAAACCATGTAAAGAAGTTACAGATAAAGATTACTTGTGTACTGAAGATGACCTCACACCTTATGCCGATAAAACCTGCATTGAACAACTGATGACGTATTGCCCAAATCCATCTTCATGTTTCCCTAGATCAGTCGACATGGAAGACCTGAAACTTCAAAAGATTACCGCAAATAGTTGGATTTTATTCTCCAAGATTAACAAAATTATTTCACAAAACTGCGATAGTAATATCATCCATGGGCAAATACAAGGCACATACATACTAACCATACCAGATAGATGTATAGTATCCATAGAAGGAATAGAAATTCGAGGACATCGTTATTACTCCATGTTCAAGAAAAACAAATCTTTACCTGTAATCACATTACCCAGTTTACCTGAAAATCAGCAACAGAATTCTACGGACTACGAACCTGTGAACTTGAAGAAAGTAAATCTGGACGACATTCAGCATTTAAATTACGTGCTACAAAAAGGCGTGAAAAATGTGAAAAGTGTCAGTGTGCAACAAAGTGAAAGCGTTGCTACCATAGTATTGTATGTAATAGTTTCCGTATTGATTGTAATTTTTATTGTGTTAAAATATAAGATAATTTTAAGAAAATTATGTAAGAAAACTCCATCTGATGTTAATAACCCTCAAACTTCACCTAATCAAGTAAATGAGATACCCTTGATACATTTGAAAAGTAATTATTTTAGTTTTGAAACATATAGTTTAAATTGTTAAAATTAGGTAAAGTTTCCAATGAGTTTTCTGAAAAATTTAGTTTTTCAGATAACTTCATTCTAAGGGTGGAGGAGTTATATTGTAAGATCTACTGACGAAGCACTTCATAGTTAATACAATGTAACTACAATGTAACATTATTCTGTGAAATGCTTTGGACAGGAAGGACGGCAGACGCAATGTAAGCAGTCTTGCCGATCCTTAGAATTAAGTTGCAATGTAGCAATTATTATTATAATCTTTTTGTATTAGAATAAGGAGTAGATCGAGTCAGTCCGGCATCAAACTCTGCTGGGTTCACTCGTCCTAAGTTAGCCTAAGTTAGTCTGTAGTTCATCGATAAAATCTCGATACATTAGTTTTTAAAAACATATTTCCACGCTCCGGAAAGTTAACTACATATTACACATCCAGACCAAGACAAATAGACATGTTCATGCACACAAATATTTGTCTTGTCCGGGGATCGAACCCGGGACCTCTGGCGCAGAAGGTGGGGTTAGTACCCCTGCGCCAAACAGGTCGTCAGAGATGGCGGTAGGCCCCTTATCTGATAGATCTAAGTTAAAATTCTGTCAGTTTTAAAAACTTCTGATAAGTTTCACGATTTGAAACGAATGAAGACGAGCTATATAAAGATTATTAGTGAGAGGGTCGGTCTCGAGTACCTAGATATCATTTCCACAGTGCAAACTAAAATATTTAATCGAAGTACCTCCACAATAAGAGATATTTGGAAACTCAAAGAAATAAAATCTGAAGACTTTTTGATTAATAAGTATTATACAGGGTATTGACACCACGGTCCCCTAGGACCCTACGGCGGTGAGAGAGCAAGTAGTGAGGGGTTTAGCTGGTAGTACCTCCTCCCGGTCTTCCATCGAGCCTACTTGGGCCGGATGGGGGGCCGCGAGGTATCAGGTGAGCCCAGCATAACCTGTTTGGTATGCGTAAAAGCATTACCCTCACTTAAAAAAAAAAAAAAAAAGGGTGGAATTTTAAGACGGGGTTGTAAGGGCAAAATTGCAAATCCGTGAATGCAGTTTAATATTTCTCAAAAAATTAAGGATGGTTTCCTGAGAACGTTTTCATGTAGCTACAAGGCTACTTAAGGTACCTGCCCATCATGTTCCGTTTTACCACGCTGTATAATAGGAACTAATGGCAACTACATACTTTTATTTTATTTTTATTTATAATTCGCTTTACTTTTGTTTAATTTTTACAGTATTACGGTATTTTAGTATTTTTACGGTACAGCAACCTAAAGCGATGATGTATATTAAAGTAATACCTACGCATTAAGCAATTTATTTATGTATCAAAGTCCAATAACAAACAAATGACTGTATTGATATAATTTTCAATTACGTGTAAATAACTGTCTGTAAACTTAACGACATTTTATTGCAAATCACAAAATTATTCAAATGCATGCCAATATTTCATATTGCATTGGCGTTACGAGTGGGTGAACCTATGGAACAATGCAGTCAGATTTAGGAATATTCGTATTCTGAAGACCTTTATTTAAGATATTATTCCTCAAACAAGCCTCCCCATAAATCCGATACAGTATTGGAAATTGTATTTTCAAATTTATGGTTATTTCAGTTTCATGACTGCGTTTAAACGTTATTGGTGAGTTATTGAAGAAATACTGAGTTAGGGTTTTTAATGAACAATTGTTATCAATGAGATTAAATCTGTATCGTGAGGAAATTATAATTTGCTTTATTGGTTTGCGTGTCGCGATGCAAGATAAGATGTTTAAATATTGTCAATTGTAAACGAGGGGTGAAATGAATTAGGCAGTTGTCCGACCGCCCGGCGATGAGCGAGTAGCGAGTAAAGCAAGAAACAAGAAACAGATGACAAGCGGCGAGTCTGCGACTTACGGTACGTATACACCAAAAACCGATTTTGTCGGCCGATGACGGACAGAACTACTCGGACGAGCGTGTGCTTACACCGCGTCGACATTGTCGGATGTTACCGGTCTTCTCTAGTTGATTGTGGGGCTGAACAGAGTGTTGATGCGTTTTCAAAATTGAGGAATTTGAAAAAATGTATATTTTAGATAATTCGTACGGCAATTTAATACGTCGACGTCAACGAATTGTTAGAACAGCTAGAAGTTATCACAGTTTCGTTCTTTGAAAGTGCTAGTGTCCCGTGCTAGTTGTATATAAAGCCAAAAAAAACCATCAACTTGCATTTTGTAGACGCCCCGGTTGACGGGCGAGAAATCCCAACAAGTTCGGACCCGGCGGCAGATCGGCCGTCATCGGGCGTCTACGGACGATGGCCGGTGTAGTAGTGTACGCGCTCCCTTTATTTTACATACGTTTGATTTCATCGGCCGATGACGGGCGAGTAAAGATCGGCCGATAACGGTTTTGGTGTACGCGTGCCTTTATAGTTCTCTTGCTCGGCTATGAGCGAGTGTTTTAGCACTCGCCGATTGTCATCTGTTTTAGGACTTTTATTAAATCGGGGTTGCTAGTTACTACCACTACTTTCGTAACAACGTAACGTTGTCCACTCAGATCCGCACTCTAGGTAGAAATGTCGGAGCGGCCGGCGTGAGCTCAGACCCAGCGTGACCAGATTAAATAAAAAATATTGAAAAATGGCGACTTACAGAGGCCAAATACACCCAATTAATACCGAATTTCTAAACATGTTTTATTCCTACATTATTGCAAAAAATAAATGAATTTTGATAATCAACACAACCTTTAAAATATCTTACTATTACATAACTTTATTATGTCTCCAAATTATAAGGAAAAATACTGACTCCTAGCCATATAGCCTAGCCTAGAAAAAATTACAAAATATTTGAAAATACTCGCCCGCGGTGATACAGAGCGAGTGATTCTTTCCCGCTCATCTGCAAAATAGTACTCACGCGGTGTGAAGAGCCAGCGATGTACTATTAATATTTGCATCTCTCTTATTCATCTCTCTTATGTGTTATCTTTTGTACGTTTCTTGAGCGAGAAAATAGCACACAGTTACTCGCTCACTCGCCCGCAGTGAGACAGGTGCCTTATTTATGCAAACGGTAATAAAGGCATTTCATTATAAAGGTAACCATTTATCAATAACTAGCTTCCGCCCGCAGTTTCACTCGCTAGGTTCACGGGAACCTACGGACGATACGGACCAGTGGGAATATCAGGAAAAACATTTATTATCAGAAAAATATTAATATAATACTTATAATACTTAATATAATGTTACTCTCCGTTCTTTCAACTACCTTTGTGCCAAAAATCAAGTCAATTAGTTGCTTATAGTTAGGGCGTGAAGAAAAGACAAATAAACACACTTTCGCATCATCATCATCAGCCATTTTTAATGCCCCCACTGCTGGGGCACTGGCCTTCCTTATGGATAAGGAGAACGGGCTATGACCCACCACGCGGGCCCAATGCGGATTGGTGGGTTTTAACGACTGCAAATGCAGTCGGGACCAACGGCTTAACGTGCCTTCCGAAGCACGTAGGAGCTCGAGATAGTAAATTTATGGTCACCCATCCCGTGATCGTCCATTGCGAGAGACGCTTGACCTCAACAATCGCAGTCCGAGCGCGCGAACTACTGCGCCACGGGCTCCTCAAGTGCAAATATTTTATCATCAGGTTTTTTTTTTCTTGAGGCACTGATTTTTTTTTGTATGGGAAGATTACAAAATTGGAGTAACCGTTGTTGTTTTAATTACATTAACGTAAATATGTAATAACTTTTCTCAGATAGACTCTAAGCTATTGAAATCGTCCATTAATCGCGATAATCGAGGGTCAAAGGTCAAAAAATCTGCTCCAATAAACTTATTGTATGATTTTGAATGTATTAATTGGGGTTAATAACTACTACCTAACTACCACAGATTTGCTAAAAAGCGATGAATCATTGGAATGTTTACACATACAATTATTTTTAAACCGTTCCTGTACCTAATTATTTGCAATCACACGCTAGGGAAAGTTTGTGAGAAGTACGTGACTCACCTACTTCGATGTGTCATATTTCTACGAAACGATTTTCAGCACACTAATAATAAGAATACAGAAAATAAATAATAGAATCACAGAAACGAATACGAAACGAATACGAAATACGTTCAACAGCACACAATTGTTATTGTTATAGTTAGTATAAGGTAGTGTAGTATGTTTATATGTTTATTATTAATTGATTTGGTATCTAATAAAAAAGTTGTTTTGATTGTAAGATACAATAAATAAGTTATAAGGACTATCATTAAAATATTACTTGATAATGCCACGTTTATCTAGAACACTTTCATACATTTTCTTTCGGACGAAAACGACACATAGATATGACGACTTATATCACGAAAATAAACCTAAAATTGGATATTACACCTAATGTGTAACTCGTCAGGTACATATAGGTGAACTTTTTATAAAAAAAAATGAAAACCGACTTCAAAAAACTAAAAGGTGCCAGTCAATGTATTCTACTTCGCGGTCCTACTCTTTTAATTTTCTTGCCTTGGCTGGCACCGACTCCAATAGGTTTACTTTTGCTTTTTAGTTTTTGAAGTCAGTTTTAATAAAAAGTTTTCATTTCACAATTTTTAAACGCAAAAATATCTCGTGCCTACACTAATAACCTTAGCTCATAACCTTTTACAAAATGCTGCATTTCCAGGTACAGAGATGTTAATTATTGAGGAGATCTCCTGGTACTTCATCATCAAACCCACTTCATCACATGTATTGAACGAGCATAAATTGCTTATGAACCACATTAAAGTTATCGTATTGCTTCCGTGAAATGTTAAGTATTTAATACTTAGTTCCAATGACCATTTGTGGTCTCCATCATCAGTTCCACTTCAACGAATGGCGCTTTCCGAAAGCATATGCATGAGTTACTAAAGAAAACATCGAAACAGCTTTAGGAGTGCCTATAATATTTGAAGATTTTCCTGTAAAAAGCGAACCAGCTTCGCGTCCACAGCGAAAAAAAGCGCAGACAATCAAAAATTCATTAAATTCAATATCAAAGTTCGAATTACTAATTCCAATCCCAACCAAAATTTACCACATAAACCAGCTACTATTTGTCATTACAAAGCCACGTGTACTAAATATGAAGTGAATTTACTTATTCTAAGCTGTCCTGTTATTATCTGGAACCGTAAAGCACACGTAACCGACAATTACGGCAACCGGTTCAATCGCAACAAACCGATTAATGCGACTTTCGCCTATGAATTAAGGGCCTTTTGTGCCGGTACGGCAGAATTTGTATACGATAAGTTGTCACAAGTGAAGTTGGTATTTTAATTTGTAAAGTATATAATCCGATTTATTTCAATTTGTCAAACTGCAGAAGGACTGGTTTTTTTATTTAAATATTTAGTCAAAGTCAAAATATTTTTATTCAAAAAGTGCTTTCGAATCGACAATTTTTTTCCCTACCAGCCATTCAGGACATCTATTAACTGACAAGAAGAATGGCTGCAAGAAACTTATCAGCATTATATATTTACAGAAACAACAACATTTACAAAGAAACATGTTATTGCCAGACACAAATCTACATTTAGTTTCTACAATTAGTTTCAATGAATATGAAAATAATTCATGAACACAGATAAAAATAACTAAAACGGTTAATAACACTTGGCACTTGTCTCTGTTTTCTGATGGTGTAAATATTATAAATGAAAGAAATACCTACTTAGGTTTATTTGTATTTTGTAGAAGTTTTTCGGACGCTTGCGTACCTTTTCATACACTGCGATCTCGACAAACTGAGCACCATATCAAAATGTCGCGGAAAAGATGTGGAAGCGTCGGAAAAAAATACCAATTTTGTTTTACTAACAAAACACGCTAAAGAAAAACAAAACAGAACAGTACAAAGTAGTGTTTGGATAAAAAAGGCGGGAGATCGTGCCATTTAGCGCACCTAAGGAAAGGCTTACGTCCTGCAGCGGCCTGCAAAAGACTGAATGATGATGATGATGATAAATCAAAACGCGTTGAATTACAATTCAACTAATTCAAAAAGCATTACAAGTACACAAGACCGCCGGCAGTCGCACAATAACGAAATATCTATTATGTCTCGTTTTCCAATAACTAACAGGTTGAAAGTATGTAACAGATTTCAAAGAAAAGCCTACTGTCGAGAATTCTAGAAGATCACACGTGCCACCACATCACAGACAAAAGGCAGCACGTTAGTTACGATGTCGCTTGTAACGGCAAATAATTTATAGTCTTTATGTTAAGACGTGGAGTATGAGTTATCGAGTCGCGAGTACTCTGCGACCGCAAGGTGGACCGTTGTTAATCATCAGTTTGGATATAACCGATCGAAAACTAGCCTGTCGTATCTTCTAAGTGCTTTTACGCTGAATTTCAAAATAATCTTAAGCGCTTAAGCTCTAAATGAAAGTGGTCACCAATCAGTCAGATATAGCTTAAATATAGCTTTAATAGAAATGTGACAATCTTAAATAGAACAAACTTCCAGTGTTTGTCATAAAACTGATATCATACACTAATGTTTGTTATCTATATTTTGGTTGGTGGAAGGACTCGTTGTAAGTTCGTCTTGCTAGCTACCATAATCTTATCTAAGTCTGACGCCATAACAACACTATTTCCAGCATTGTTGTGTTCCGGCAGTTACAGATAGATACCCAGTTCCTCAGTGATTGAGGGTTCCGGGAGAGGCTCGCTTCTATCTTCAGTCTTATCAATACTCAACATCAGGTATGATGAAGGCTAAGAGTCTCCACGTCTTACAAAACAAAAAAATATTGCTTAAGTAAGTTTGTTAGTTTAATCAAGTAAATATACTAGAAAAAAGCAACTCGACCCAATGGTCAACCCAATGGTCAGTGCATACACATGACCATTGGGCCGGATTCCCAAAGATGCGGGTTCGAGTCCCGTCAGGGCGACATGAGACGAGTTGCTTTTTCCTAGTATATTTACTTGATTAAACATTATCACATAAAAATAGCATTGTAAAATGCCAAATTAAAGAAAAAATAATAATTAATGAATAAAATTATGCATCCACACAGCATTTCCATACACAAACACAAAAAAGATTACGAATAGAACCCTATAATCTTATCGACACAGAAAATAAAGAGATACCTATGATCCTGACACGGCATAATAAAGCATACAATGTCGTCGTCGTCTCAGCCACATGACACCCACTGCTGGGTATAGGCCTCCCCCAAGGATCTCCATGACGATCGGTCCTGCGCTGCCCGCATCCAGCGGCTTCCCGCGACCTTCACCAGATCGTCGGTCCACCTTGTGGGGGGCCTACCCACGGAGCGTCGTCCGGTACGCGGTCGCCATTCCAGAATCTTTCCGCCCCAACGGCCATCGGTTCTTCTCGCTATGGGTCCCGCCCACTGCCACTTCAGCTGAGCAATCCTTCGAGCGATGTCAGTAACTTTAGTTCTCCTGCGGATCTCCTCATTTCTGATTCGATCACGCAGGGAAACGCCGAGCATAGCTCTCTCATCACTGGCAACACACACTGGTCGTAGACTTTCGTCTTGAGACACTGAGGTAAGTTGGACGTGAAGATTTTACGGAGCTTCCCGAATGCTGCCCATCCGAGTTGGATTCGACGAGAGATCTCTTTCTCAAAGTTGGACTTACCTAACTGGATTGTCTGTCCAAGGTAAACGTAATGGTCAACAACTTCGAGTGTAGTGTTCCCAACGTGAACTGTAGTGGGTATGACATGGGAATTCGACATGATTTTCGTCTTATCCATGTTCATCCTAAGACCCACTGTTTGGGAAGCACTACGGAGATCTTCGAGCATTGTGTTCAGGTCCTCCAGGGTCTCAGCCATAAGGACTATATCATCGGCGAAACGAAGGTGTGTCAGATACTGGCCATTTATGTTGATGCCGCGTCCTTTCCAGTCCAAAAGCTTAAAGATGTCCTCCAACGCAGCTGTGAACAGTTTCGGAGAAATGACGTCTCCCTGTCTCACACCTCGCTGCAGTTGGATGGAATTTGTGCTCTGGTTCTGTAATCGGACCGACATGGTGGCATGTTCGTATAAGTACCTTAACACCTCGATATACCTATAGTCCACTTGGCACCTCTGGAGAGACTGCAGCACCGCCCAGGTCTCAATCGAATCAAAGGCTTTCTCATAGTCCACGAAAGCCAAGCAAAGTGGCAGATTATACTCTTCGGTCTTCTGTATAACCTGCCGCAGCGTATGGATGTGGTCTATGGTACTGAAACCTTTTCGGAACCCAGCTTGTTCGGGAGGTTGGAAGTCGTCGAGCCTGCGAGCAAGACGATTCGTGATGACTCTCGAAAACAACTTATAAACATGGCTTAAAAGTGAGATGGGTCTGAAGTTCTTTAACCGGGTCTTGTCACCCTTTTTAAAGAATAAGATTACCTCACTTATATTCCATGCTCTTGGCGTTTTGCCCTCGACGATAACGGAATTGAATAGCTTCTGGAGAACTTTGAGTATCGGCTTACCGCCCGCTCTCAGAAGTTCCGCAGTAATTCCATCATCGCCCGCCACCTTGTTGTTTTTCAGTTGCTTGAGAGCCATACTAATCTCGTACAGGCTGACGTCCGGGATATCTTCGGTGAAGTGTCGGGTAAGCTTGGCTATGGGGTCTTTAGCCTTGCTTTCAACAGGTGTCTGCGTGGAATATAACTGCCCATAGAAACTCTCGATCTCCCTCAGGATTTCAGGTTTCGTAGAAATGATGCGACCGTCGTCAGTTTTCAGCTTCGTCATCTGGCTTTGCCCAATAGACAGATCTCTCGCGAACACTTTGGAGCCTTTGTTAAGCTCGATAGCCTCTTTAATACAGTTCGTATTAAATTGGCGAAGGTCGCTTGTCAAAGACTTAGAGATCTGCCTATTAAGTTGCCGATAGCGATGAGCATCCGCTGAGTTCTGAAGCCTCATTTCACGTCTCTGATCCATGAGTAGGAGTGTGTGGTCGGAGAGTTTCTTTAACTTGGTACGGCGGGTCTTAAAGAACCTAGACCCTACCGTACGGACAGTGTCCACCACCATGTTGTATAGATCGTCCACATCTATGCTGTTCTCAAGGGCTTCGAAGCGGTTTTGGAGTTCAAGTTGAAAACTCTCGGGGTTTTGGATATGGGCCGGTAATGGTCGGAGCGTAGATTTTATCAGTCTCGATCTTTCCAGCTTTACGTTGATGTTCAATGTGCCACGTACTACTCGGTGATCGCTCCCCGTCTTGACGGTGTTGATCACGGTGACATCATTGAATATCTGCTTCCTCGTCGACATGATAAATTCTATCTCATTTTTTACTGTACCGTCCGGACTGATCCAGGTCCACTTTCGGCTTTCCGGCTTTTTGAAAAAGGAGTTCATCATAAAGAGCTCCTCCCTCTCCATGAAGTCGGCCAGCATCTGGCCTCTGGCATTCCGATCTCCAACTCCATATTGCCCCACTCTCAACTCATCACCGCAACGTTTCCCCAACTTCGCATTGAAGTCCCCCATCACAACGGTGTAGTGGGTTTTGTAACTATGCATGGCTCTACAGATGTCCTCATACATAGCCTCCACTTCGTCATCTTGGTGCGTCGAGGTCGGAGCGTAGACCTGTATGACATTCAACGAATACCGTTTGGATATTCTGAGTATCAGGTAAGCTACCCTGGTCGACACACTTCCGATGGTGATCACGTTGTTGACAAGGGACTTGTGGACGATGAACCCGACACCACCTATGGACTGTTGGTCGCCCTCCCGGTAGTACAGCAGGTTACCGGAGTCAAGAATTATCGAGTCCTCACCCTCTCTTCGTACTTCAGACAACCCTATAATGTCCCAGTGTAACCTACTGATAACTTCTTCCAACTCGGTTAGCTTCGCGTCAGTCCTCAGTGTGCGCGTGTTGTACGTTGCCAGGTGCAGAGGTCGTCGTTGTTGATAGGCTTCCGTAGCCCGGGGATTCTTAGCACCCCCTGCCCTGCCGTGTAATACCACATAAATACAACAGACAGCGCTGGTATTATTTTAACAAACGTACTGTCCCTGTCATCGCAGCAACTATCCACGAATGCCCAATAAGATAAATAGAATTGGACTAAAAACCGAAAGCCAAACCGTACCGTTTCTTGCATTTGATACACGAAAGTGAGCTGGGAATCGAACTTCAATTGTGAGCTAAATCTGTTACCTTAACGCCACCTCACCTTACCACCAGTTCGATAAATAGAATACAAAATTTCGAAACGTAACTTCATCTTGCTTTTCATAGGCATATAAGTCTGAACATCCCAAACCCGACATGTAAGCCAGTACTATTTATTAAGAAGTTTGCGTAAATTTAGTTTTCTGATTGACATATCAATGCCTCTGGGTTGACATATTCATTTCAACATACAGTTCCTTCACATGACACAAAACAAAAGTGCTTATTTGAAACTTTAAAGCACGAACAAGAAGGTTCAAAATTAATGTTGAAAATCCAATTAAAAGGTAACAGACCTCATTAATCAATCTCAATAGTTGCCATTAAGACATATTACCTGTACGAAAATGATAAATTACGTTTTAGTCTTAATCACTTATGTACATAGCCACAATAGCTAACCTTTAAAAGTACTTGAATATGACCTACAATTTTTACTACGGCTGGTTAAAGTGACCGGGGTCTGAAAGGGTTTCGTACTAAAAATAGTTAGACCCCTAAGGACTCTCGTGTATTAGTCGAGTACGATGTCGACGCACCGGTAACGAGTAAACTCAGGACTTCACTTCTATTGGAGTCACTAAAAAAGCGACTTCCATGTCTCGACCAATATTTGGTTAATTTTGCTTTTTACGTCCCGGAGGCTAATTGTCTAATTTAAAATCTATCGCAATCCCTAATCGCAATTCGTAGTTTTAAAGATTTTCAGGCCGTCACTATTTGAGATTTGAAAGGGATTGTGATCGGGACGCGATTTAAAAGATATGGAATAAACGAAATTGAACTGTCTAAGCAATATGACAGACGAATATATCACAATCACAACACCTCTGAAAGGGATTGTGATAGATTTTAAATTAGACAATTAGGGAGCCGGTTACACGCTCCGTCTTGCCTGCGCAAACCGGTTTGTGTGATTATTTATGTTTTATTATAAACTGTGTCCAGATAAATAAAATCCGTTGAAATTACCCATAACCACCAAAAAAGGGTGTTTTCCTAAAATAAAATAAAAGGTCGTCATTTCGGTAAGTTTATATAAACAATACGTAAAGAGCCCGGAATCGATCAAGTTTTTTTGACAAATAATTTGACAAACAAGAAAATCTGACAGAAAAGGAGATGTTCCATTTTTGTATGGAGGCTGGGCCCCCTAATTCCTACAGTGATAAAATTATATTACATGCAAAGAGCACAAAATAAAGAACCTTTCTATGTATCAATATATCTAAAAAAAGGGCCCAAACATTTAATTTTAAATAAAAAACGTCAGATAATAATAGTTAATAAAACAGCTACCTAACACTTTTTGTACTTTGGCAACTTCGATTCATTTGTCACATTGAGTGACGTGAAATGTCAGAACGCTGAATCCTACTATTTCGTGGTCGACTCCATAGATTTAGAATTTTTTGGCTCCGGTCTCACTGGCAGTGACATAATTACGTCGATTCGTGTGACTTTAAAGGTTTTAATTTATTATAATGCAAAGGAACTACCCAGTACAGCCGGCAGTCGCTTGGTTAATTTTCTGAACTGAATCAACTGTATTAAAACCTCAAAATTTCTTGTAGAATGTATTAAAAAACTCAGAAGAACAAAATAAATCATTAAGAAAGAAAGAAAGAAAGAATTTATTAGCCACATACTCACAGAAGATACACACACACACACACACACACACACACACACAACAATACAAGGAGCTACAATTCAGAAGTTACAATATTATCACATAGAAGAAAAACAAATTAATGCGTGCAGGGCCAATAAATACCCCGTCTCAGCATAATGCTACTGAGCCACTAATAGATGTGCAAAGTGACCCAGTAACGCTGTTATTCTGACGGGGTTATAACAAAGGACACAGACAGTCAAAAACAAGTAAAATAATAATAGATAAAAAACAAAATTTATTAATAAAAATAAAAAGCAATAAAATGTATAAATATAAAAGTCATACAGGTAGATAAATAAAAATATAATATTATGACATTATGTGCACTGTTGTTTGCCGATGACTCGGAGAAACGACAGTCGGTGATTGGTTGGCAGACGGGACAGATTGACAGACTTATAATATGTCAATGTCATCGCCTCCACCTCACTTCCTTCCACGTCAATTAGAACATTCCGTAGAAATCATAAAATGTTAAGATAAGCTACATAAAAAAAACAAGTTTTTTTTTTTTTTAAATATCACTACTGAAATTTAGGAGCCTAAAAAAATCGGTCGAATTGAGAACCTCCTCCTTTTTTAAATCGGTTAAAAAAGAACATCTCCTTTGGTCATTTTCAGGGGGTCGTACGTCACGTCTCATCGGTACGTTACGTAAAAATCAATATATTATTGTGAACGTGGATTTCGATAAAATATATAGGTAGTTTCTAAAGAAAATAGTAATTACGAATAGTAATTTGAGTGACGTGCTACTTAAAAATTCGGCTAAGTGTGAGTCGGACTCGCGCACGAAAGGTTCCGTACCATTATCAATAAAAACGGCAAAAAAACGTTTATTGCATGGGAGCCCCCTTTAAATATTTATTTTATTCTGTTTTTTTAGTATTTGTTGTAATAGCGGCAACAGAAATACGTCATCTGTGAACATTTCAACTGTCTAACTATCACGGTTCATGAGATACAGCCTGGTGACAGACGGACGGGCGGACGGAAGTCTTAGTAATAGGGTCCCGTTTTACCCTTTGGGTACGGAACCCTAATAAACTGTCTGCATGGCGCAGCGTATTGACTACTGCTGACTAGCTAGCTGCTAGAATTACTCTGCAAACGAAAAAAGAAATAGCAAAATATTTAAAAACGAGCAACCCGTGTGCGCATAATGCGCAAAAAACACATAATAACATTTAAAAAAGTTTTTTTTTGTTTTTTTTTTTATTTTTTTTTTATTTGAGTTTTTGCTAAATTTCTCGACTTATCCGACCACTTCAGACAAATACCTTTCTAACGGTGTATTGCACTTGATTGTGCGACTTTTAGTTTAGGAGGAGAAGCGGCTTCACTGCCGTATTATATATATAGATAATGGATTCTTCATCCCGACATTTCCGTGGCCCCGTCCACAGCAGGGACGTTTCTCGCGGTAAGTAAATATTTGAGTGGCGCGCGACTGGAAATAAACTGTGCCTGCACGGCGCGGCGTATTGATTACTGCTGATATGTGCTAGCAATACTGTGCACTCTGGGGAACTGCACAGTTATTTACACTTCACAGAAGCAACAGAGTCAGATGGGTACGATATTATTATGGTTTTCACCCGCGGTTGAGATATTTTTCGGATTATTTGTCGCCTAAGTCGTTATTTGTTTTATGAAAGCATTTATCTTAATTATTATAATGTTTTGTTTTTTTAACTACCGACTTAATTATTAGCTTAATTTAATTTACAACGTTTAAAAACTAAAGCGATAAAATTTTCTGTCAAATTGCTTAGTAAGAATATCATTTTAACTCAATACTGTCAAAAACTGAGTTATAAAGTTTTTGCTTGCAGGTGTCATTTTGTCTTTTAGAAATCAAGGATTTTCATACATTCCTTGATTTTTAAAAGTGCTAATAGTGGAAAATATTTATGCATATTGCTAAAACTAATGATACGAAGTCATTGTGGACTTCGGATCATTACTTTTAGCAATATGTAAAACGATTTAGTAGCCCATAATTTTTACACCTATAGCGATGCTGATTGGCGTTGCTTTTTCAACGTAGGTAATTCTTGTATTTGTCGCGGGAGCATTTTTAGACGTTTATTAGAATATATAATTACCGCATTGCATAATGAAAATGCTTCAGATCAAGTTTCTTTACACTTGCAGAAATCCATTTTTGAATGAAAATGTCGAATCATTGAACTTGTATAACTTGATTCCTCAGCTTTCTCATCTAACGCCCGAAATTAAAAACCTATTTGTAGTTTTGGATAGGGCTATGTGAGAAAGTTGCCAAGGATATTTTTGTTAATATGACCAAAATAACGACGGTTCCTAGACAACAAACTCAGTATCCTAGGCAACAATCTCAAATAGTCCAATCCATATCTACAGATTATTTATTAATTTCGGGCGTTGATGACTATCGCTCCAAACAACTAGTTCTATCTTCACGTAACATTATTTTTTGTTGGTTGGCACGTTCAGAAGGGCCCAAATATGTATGGAGCCTGAATGATTTCCTTTATTTGCCTGTCTGCGGCTATGTTTAATGCATTTTACTTACGGAAATTTATTTGAAAAACTTGTTTCATTTAAAAAAAAACCATAATATCCCAAGTAAAAGACTTGAGATGTGATTTGTACAACTTCGTCATTTCTCGTCTTCTTCTTCGTTTTATATAATGGCGGTTGTTGGCAATTAATATATTTTTAATATTAAATGGAAATTGAACGGTACATTGAGTTAAAATGGAGTCTCACAACACGTGTTGTTATGACAAGAACTCGGGTGAAACTCTCATTTCTCGTTGTGGTGGCAACGTGCCTGTTTTTGAAATGTCAGTCTACAGTTGTATTTTTTTGTGTTTATTTCCTTGAGTTTTGTGGCTTCAAATATAATCCGAAAGTATGTTATGGCACCGTTATTTGCTTCAGTAAAAACAACAGGAAACCTAGCAAAAGCAAAATTATGTTTAACTAACTAGACAAACAAACATGATTCTTTAAAAGAACATAACTTAACATAACTTTTCTTGATTGCAAGCAAAGGGGCTTTAATTAAGGAGCTTTCTTTTCATCAAATAAAAAAACACTCATAAAACGAACCCATATAAAGTGTTCTTTGGTCTTGTTATTTTCTCAAAAATGTGCCTTTCCTGTTGCCAAAAAGAAAAACGTAATTATTCTACAGTCACTCAGTAAAAAATACCAAATTTCAACAGAACTCGTGGGCTTAGAGCTGGAGCATACCTATATGCAACTTTTAGTTGAATAACTATTTTGTTGTGAATCGTATGTTTATAGGAATATATTGAAGCGCGCATACTATCAAAAAAGTCGACACCGTCTTTTCCATCGACCAAACTGTTTAGTTGTGTGGAAATCGCGAGAAGTACCTACACAACTCGCTTTAACTTTTGCACACAAATATTTGTCTTGTCCTGGGATCCACCCGGGACATCTGGCGCAGAAGGCGAGTTTAGTACTTCTGCGTTAAACAGGTCGTAGTATATAAAAGAACTCAAAAAACCGTTTTTTTTAACAACAGGCAGACTCGTAACCTTCATCATACCTGATGTTAAGTATTGATAAGGCTGAAGATGGAAGCGAGCCTCTCCCGGAATCCTCAATCACTGAGGAACTGGCTATCTTATTTCTAACTGCCGGAACACAGCTGAAAACATTGTTGTTATGGCGTCAGACTTAGATAAGATGGTGGTAGCTAGCCAGGCGGACTTACTACAAGCCCTACCACCAACCAAACCGAATACAACATGTACCCCGCTGGGAATCGAAACCGGGACCCCCGGGTCTGATACCGGTGGTTGTATCACTAGACCACAGAGTCGGTTAAAAACGGCTGAAAGTAGAACCGCTCCTCTCCCGGAAATCTTAACTACTGAGAAACCACTAAGGGCCCGTTGTTTGATCAGTAGTTAAGTATACTAATAGTTAAAATTCGTTAGTTAAACTAACCATTAGTTAAAAATGACAAAATATCGTTGTTTATTCAATAGTTAAGCTAACTATAGTTAAAAATTTTGACAATTAGTTACAAGAGTTAACCACGCATGGACCGAGTGGTTATCTTTGACTATTAGTTATTAGCAAAGAGATAATAATCACTACGTTTGTTATTAGCGTGCTCGTACATGAAATACTTAACATGAATTTAAATATAACCAGATATTTTGAAAATTCTGAAAGCTCTTCTGATGAGGAAATTATTATCGATTATATATTAAATCGCCGTCCTAAAATATTCAGAGTCAGAGTTATGCAGCTAGACTTTTGGGATGAAGTCGACTTCTTTGAAAGATATCGAATGTCCAAAAATACAGTTCTTTGGTTAGTTGGTGAAGTCGAGAATTTATTAAAAAGGCAAACAATTAGGTAAGTAAATAAAATTTCCAAGTAATTATTAGTTTGCATTATGACGATGTACATAACCCTCGGAGCATTTAACCTAACTTTGCATGAATATTTACCCATTGTAGGTAGGTACTTGATTTTGTTTAAACTCCAAACCAAATCAATTTTGATTTAAAATACAATTTTAAATATAAGTATCATTATATCAGTCGGAAGATGTGCAAATAATGTGAAGCTAATACTTTTTCCTTTTCTAGAAATCATGCAGTGAGTCCCTTGGATCAAATGTTGATAACATTACGATTTTACGCGACTGGGAACATACAGCAGTGTTCCGGAGATCTGTTTGGTTTACATAAATCAACTGTATGCAGAATTATACATCACGTATCAAGAGTAATATGTGTCAAATTTAAATCAATGATTAAAATGCCGCAGAATATACAAGAAACCAGAACTACAGTAGTAAATTTTTTTAATATTGCTAAATTTCCAAGTGTTATTGGAGCTATAGACTGTACTCATATTCCAATATTAAATCCAGGTAGGTACCAATATATTTATAGCTAGTTAATAATAATCCTTCATATGAACTAGCAATATGTTGTTCTTACCTATTATATTTTCAGGGGGCAACAATTCAGAACTATATCGTAATAGAAAAGATTTCTTCTCCATAAATACACAAGTAATTGCTGATGCTGAATTGCGAATTATGGACCTAGTAGCGAGATGGCCAGGCTCGGTGCACGATAGCACTATCTTTAATGCTAGTGAAATAAAGAGGAAATTTGACCAGGGAGACTATGGCAGTTTTTGCCTCTTAGGTGACCGTGGATATGCCTTAAAAAAATATTTAATGACACCACTTATTGATCCACGATCACGAGCCGAGCAATTGTATAACGAAAGCCAAATCAGGACTAGAAACGTTGTAGAAAGAACCTTTGGTGTGTGGAAAAGAAGATTTCCTGCCATTGGTTCTAAGCTGCGGGTTAATATTAAAAATATACAGCCAATAATTGTAGCT
This sequence comes from Chrysoteuchia culmella, assembly GCA_910589605.1. Taxonomy (NCBI): domain Eukaryota; kingdom Metazoa; phylum Arthropoda; class Insecta; order Lepidoptera; family Crambidae; genus Chrysoteuchia; species Chrysoteuchia culmella. The sequence goes on along the minus strand of OU342654.1, from coordinate 4,165,319 downwards.
ACAGGCATATTACATAACATATGTATAAATCACAATGAAAACATACCACAAGGAACTTATCAAGATATTGTAATGCCAAATAATGAAATTTCATATCAAGGGAGATCAGAACAAGTATATCGTAACCGTCTAATACAAGAATATTTTGCAAGGTAAGGAACAGTATAATAATAACATTACAAACTGAATGAAAGGATAAAAACTTGAGTTTTCTATCAATTGTTATTAATATAATAATATTATATTTGACTTTTTGTTTCAGGTTGTTAAATGAAACCACAGAATAAATGAAACCTACTAATCTAATAAATCTTTATTTTCAAATTTAATTTTTTTTAATTTTTCCTCCTGAATCTCTATCTCTAAAAAGGTTCTTTTAAGTAATAATTCATTAATTTTATTCTTGAATTCTATTTCTATTTTATGCATCTCTTCTTTGTGCTGCATGTTCTGTTGGTGTTCTTCCTCAGCAAACTCAATTAATTTTTGCTCTCTAATACTTTTTTTCTTTACATAAAGCTCCTTCTCGTTGGCCAATGTGACAATTTTTTTTCTTGTTTCCATAGGTGTAAAAATTAATTTTCTTTTTCTGTTTTCTGGTTCTGCAAAAAAATATAAATGCAATATAAAGAAATTTTATATACCATTCAATTCTATCCATTATATTATTTACAAGAAAACGAAGTTTACATGGGAAAGAATAGAAGTTAATTAATTGATATTTTAAAACTAACCTAATGGTTTAGAAACAGGTTTCTTTAACATTGATTTCGGTGTGCTGGTGTCAAATTTCAGTTTTTCTTCTTTTTCTGAAATAGAACAGAATTGATAAATACACAATATAAAAATATTTCAATATAAAAACATATTTTTTAAATTATCTTTAAGTAACATTTTTTTATAAAGTTGGTTGGATGGAAAATTGAACTTGAAAACTTGGTGACCAGTACATAGGTACAGTGGAGATCACATCAAGTTCAGTTCAATTTTCACGCTTAGGGCACATGACTTAAGGACGGTACAAAGGCAAGCGTGGAGATTACGGCAAAATCTCCCAGTTGTGGGTGAAGTCTGCGTCCACCAGGGGACGAATATGGGCTGTTATGATGATGATTATATTTTTAATCCATACATAGTGAACATAACCGAAATCATGTATTACCTACCTTGAACATCAATGATTGACACATGATCAGCTACATCTTTAATACTAATATTAGTATGAGGTTCTTCAATATGAAAAGGTATGTCTAGTATGGACATTTCCTCCTCAACATTAGGAACTGCAGCATTTTGGAGGATTTCTTCTACGTTTTCAGAATTATCTGTAAATAAATTTCTAGATCAATTTGATGATAATGAGTACTAATTATCGAGTAATAATATATGACAAAAAATAAATAGGTACCATTGATGAAATCAGAGTCATGTGTAGGTGGAAGACCAACTATCGATTCACCCATGATACCACAAATCCATTCGCTAGTATCAGAAGGCTTGTGTGGTGGCGGTCCTCCACCAGTAGCGCGACGTTCTCTTTTTTCATGTGATAATTCCTAAAATGTATTTGTTATATATACTTTAATTGCACAGCATAATATTGACATTACAATCAAAAGATATTAAACATATAAGTTTACTTTCTATAGCGTATGGGAAACTCTACTGCAATTTTTGGATATAAAAAATGATAAACAATCCCTTGTCATAATATGGTTTTGTATACAAACTGTGATACTTGCACATACATACATACACCTACTGTCAGTAGAGAAAAACAATTATATTAAAGGAAAGCATTAATAGTCAAACAACACAGAATGTGGTAATTTTATGCAAAGTAGGTATAAGATCTTGAAGCTTTAAAGATTGAAACTTACCTTTCTTGCAGTTTTCTTCATGTTATTGAATTTATATATTAATTGCTTTTTTGTTCGATAGGTAAGGTTATCGCTATTAAATTCTTCAGTTAATTGAGACCAAGCCTCATCCTTTTGTTTGCTGCTTGCATGGTCAGTCTTTTTACTTAAAATAATTGAGTATTTTTCCAACAAGTCTTTTAATTTATTTAACTCTATTAAACCAAAGTTATTACTTCTTTCCCTGCAAATGAAAAACATGATTGATGTACATATTACCTACTACTATTCGTTATCAACTTTGCTCAGTGAACTATAACTATGTACTTACTTGCTTATTTTGTTTGCCATGTTATATGTAATTCAAAATTTTTGCCGTAATTATAAAATATTCAAATAATGATAGAATAACTAAAGTACAGCACCACAAAATTCATAAAACACCACGATCAGTCAATGTCAACACAGCTTTTTGACGTTTATTAACAGTGTTACTAACTGTAACAAATAATTCCCAACACAATTCGTCTTTTCCCCATAGTTTTTTTGTAGCAACACCATTGACTATTGTTACATTTAACAATCGTTAAAAATAAGTTCAAACAACGTATATCCATTTTAACTATTTGTTAAGACCTTAACTATTGTCAATTGACAAATAGTTATATTAACAATTAGTTATGTTTAACTATGTATCAAACAACGGGCCCTAAGAAAGGTTTCGCTTATCACTAAAGCCTCACCCTAAAACCTCTGATTAATGGGGTCTACCAAGCAATTAGGCGCAACATGAAAATAATAAAAGACACTTGTGTTGCCGTTTCCGTCGTTATTGTCTACCTAATTATTTACACGGACGTTTGTCCATGTTGTTTATTTATAGGCCAAGTTGTCGGTACTTCTGGGAGCTGGCTTTGACTGATGAATGGGAGATATGAAACTATAGGTATACTTACCAGTGCCGGGCCCTTAGCCAAAGTAACAATTCACAAACGATAACGAAGTTCAAAAAAAATTAAATGTATTGGATTGGCGGATTGGCATAGGCCGCGCTAAATCACGTGGTCTTACCGCAAGTTAATTGGCGAATATGGACAATAACGAATCGAATTATCGTTTCGCTACATAACGATGTTACTTTGTCTATGGGCCCAGGTAGTAAAAGATCAATGGATAGGATAAATCGAAATCTAATATACAGTGCGACAAGGCATAAAAAGAACGTGGACGGGGGCGCTATTAGCTGTCAAAAATGACATTCAAGCAAGATGGCGGTGTTACTTCCTTTTTTTTGCCACGTACAATTAAAGACTTGTCGCTTGTTCTAGGCTTATATTAGGTCTTTACCTATGAAATTGCCGATTTGTATGAAGAATTTTAAAGAAAGTTCGTTTTCTTAATACTAACTTAAGTGTCACAATCACATTACATTTTATTTATATATTTGTATGACATTTTATATTCATACTTTTTTATATTTTTATTTCTTTATAATAAATTTATACGACGTCTCATCCATATAACACCCACTGCTAGGTATAGGCCTCCCCCAAAAGGGGGGGTTTGCCATAATTGCCAGGCTTGGCAAGCGGGTTGGCGATCGTAGTATGACCAAGTATGTAGGAGACGCTGCTGCCCATCTCCTGAAGGCTGAGTCCCTTAGTCGCCTTTTACGACACCCACGGGATGAGAGGGGGTAGTGCTATTCTAAGCCGACACTACACAGCTGCCAATAATTATACATTCAGATATATATGTACAAGCATTGTATGAAGTCTAAGCAATGTAATGCTATGTACATCTTAAGTTTCAGCGCGCACTGTTCATTGAAATAAAACAATTCTTCCGGATATTTAACGCGCTATATTTCATGAACTAAGATCTTATGTCCGTATTTTTAGATTTTTTAGGGTTTTTTTTATATTCCCGACATTTCGGCACCTTTTCAGCTGGTCAGTGGTCTGTTCAGTGGTCACGGAATGACTGGTCATTTTTAGGTTTAGGTTTAAGACATTTATTCTCATTAAGAATTATACATTAATTCACTTACATGAGAACAACACAATTAACAAACAAATAATACATATTCTAGAGATACGTACTTATGGACGGTAGTTTTAAAAACATTGTCACAACAATTACACGAGCACCACGAGCCTCAGGCATCGGGCGCAATGATAACAAAACATTGATGTAAACAAAAAAAAACGCTGAGTGCCACGCTAGATGTGGCTTATTTAAAATAATTTGTTATGTTTTAAGATTAATTCGATTTTCTTTTTGTATTGTTTTAGATTAGATGTTTGGTATTGAAAGTAATCAAAGCTTTATTTTAAAGCTTTTATCATTTTGTTTTAATTTAAATACGATTTTTTTTTTTTTATTCTTTTAAATTGCCGACAAAAGTGCAAGTTAAGTGCAAGTGCAAAGCATTAATACAAATGATGGTTCGTTTATATTGAGACTTTTAACCGACTTAAAAAAAAAAAGAAAAGAAAAGAAGGAGATTATACCTATTTATTATTGTCGATTTATTTATTTAAACTTATGTAATGTTTTAGCAGTTTTTTGAATGTGTTATTTGATTGGGTTTCTTTAATGTCCTTGGGAAGCTTGTTATAAATTTGTGCACCTTCAAATAAAATATTTCTTTTGCCATAATTTGTTCTAGGGGACCGTAACACTAAATCATTCGCATTTCTTAGTTGAATTTTTTGTATTTGCCTCTTTTTTGTGAAACTAATTTGTATGTGTATATTTTTAGTTATTATTTTACGAATCAGTAAACAAGTGTAATATGTGTATGTTTGTGTAACATTAAAAATTTTTGTTTCTTTGTAAATTTTTTCTGTAGATGTAAAGTAATTATAGTGAAAAAGGATTTTAATTAATTTGTTTTGTGCTCTTTGTATTAAGTTTATATGTGATTTTGCGGCTGTACCCCAGACCTCGATCAAGTAGTCAATGTGAGGCTTAATAAGGGAATTGTATATAGTGTAGCGCACTTCACGTGGAAGACACCTACTGACACCTCTCAAAGCTCCGGTTAGAGATAATAATTTGGCTTTAATTTTATCAATATGAGGTTTCCACGTCAATTTACTGTCAATAATGAGCCCTAAATATTTTTCACTATCAATTTGGTTTATTTTACAATTATTTAAAATTAAACATTCATAATCTGAAATCTTTTTGTTTTTAGTTTTAAAAATTATGTAGTTTGTTTTGGCAATATTAATAGTTAGCAAGTTGTACTGAAACCACTCATTTAGTAAGTTCAGGTCACTTTGCGCATCTTTGATTATAGTTTCAATCGAAGGACCAAAATACAACAAGGATGTGTCATCAGCATAAAGAGTTACGTCACCTTTAAGACCAATTTCATTGATATTATTAATATAAATTAAAAATAACAAAGGACCCAAAATTGATCCTTGAGGAATTCCGCAGGTTACTGGTTTAGGTTGACTTTGATGATTCTCTATTTTTACGACTTGCTTACGCTCTGATAAGTATGATTTTAAGATATTAAAAGCTGTTCCAGTAATGCCAATTTGATTTAACTTTTGTAACAATATGACGTGACTAACGGTATCGAAAGCCTTTTTAAGGTCTATAAATATGCCTAATGCTATATTCTTTTTATCCAGATTGGTTTTTATTTTAGTAATAAGATCAACCGTTGCTGAGAGAGTATTTGATTTTGGTCTAAAACCATACTGTTGGCTATAGAAAAAATTAATTGAATTTAGGTGCTTCTGTTATACATTATTCTTTCAAAAATTTTGGATAAAACAGGAAGTACTGATATTGGTCGGTAGTTACCCGGATTAGTTCTCATACCCGACTTAAAAATAGGAGTGACCTTTGCAATCTTTAGGCTATCGGGAAAAAATCCCGTTTCCAGGCACTTATTTATACAGTTTGTTAGGTCTTCAGCAAGCAAATTTTTTAAACATTTAATACATTTAGTGCTAATACCATCGATGCCTGAGGACGTGTTGCTATCTAACTGATTACAAATTTTTACAACTTCTTCGGTAGTGGCTGGCAATAGCTGTGATAGTTCCTGTGAGTGAGTACCAGTTTCCATGTTCTTACTCGGATGATACTTCTTTGGTATTTCATTTGCTAGAACTTCTCCTATAGTTGAGAAGTAGTCATTGAAATATTCACAGATTTCTCTCTCATCAGTAACTATTTCCGAACCTCTCTGCAATTTAACTGGAGCAGCTGACTCCTTCACTTTATTTCGAGTGAGTTCATTTATAAGTGACCACATTTTGGATGGTTTGCTTCTACAGTTTTTAAAGGCCTTATAATAATATTTTGATTTCAAATTTTGTATCAAATTGATAACACTGTTTCTTTTTGCTTTAAATATTTCTTCTTTATTTTTATCTTTTGGATTTCGTTTATGTTCTTTATAGTGTTCATTTCTTGTATTTATTGCTTCTAAAATATCTTTCTGTATCCATTCTTGTCTTGGAGGATTCAACTTTTTAGTTTTCTTAATTTTACTCACATTGATACTGCATTTCAGATTTTGTTCCAAAGTATTGTATTCATAGTCTTTGTTGTCCATGTTTTCATAGGAAGTATAGAGTTTTTCGTAATCAATAGCGTCATATTTTATAGTTCTTATTGGTTCTACTTGATATTTCTTTACTTCAAGAAATATTTGTTTGTGGTCCGACATGCTGGATTCTACAATGGAAAGATGAAATTGAGTTTTTTTTATATTTGAACTAACGTGGTCTAATATGGTTTTGGTAGTATCTGTTTCTCTGGTACAGTAGCGTGGATCAATTTTGTTGATAATGCCGTAGCCGCATTCTTTGATTGCGTCTCTGTAATTTTGAACTGTCTTCTCGGAACTAAGTAAATCGTAGTTAAAATCACCAAACACAATTGCTCTTTTTCTTTGTTCCAGTTGTGTCGCATAAAAATCTAGAAACTCATTGCTTTTAGTACGCCCCGGTTTGTAAATTGCGCCAATATCAAGGTCAAACTTATTAATGTGAATCCACAAGTAATGATTTTCTTTATGGGACTGTTCATCAATTAGATTATGTTTGAGACTGTTATGTGCAAAGATTGAAACTCCTCCCCCGATCGTACCTTTTCTATAGTTATAGTAATGAGTGTAACCTGGCAAGTGTAATCTTTTAGCGTCATTATCAGACTTTATCCATGTTTCAGAAAGTATAACGACATGTATTATATTTTGAAGGGACTGAATAATACACACCAGTTCATCAAACTTACCAGGAGCAACAATACTTCTTGCATTAGTGTATAAACATTTAAGGGACTTTTTATTTGGTGTCAGAGCTGCATAATCGCTGAGAACTTCATAAGAATTCTGTGATTTTTTATCGGTGTGCGACAGCAGGACCCCAGCTTTAGGCGCTAGAGGTTGGAGTTTTTTGGAGCAGCGACGGTTATTTTAGGTACACCTTTTATATATTTTATACAAAGATCTTTTGCACCTTCACTTGTACGATTTTCGAGTTCTTCTTTAAGCGCCTTCATATACGCCTGTTGTTGGGGTGTTTGATCAGAAAAAATCTTTATGTTATTATCTTGCATTTGCTTTTTATTCCGTAGTATAAATAAAGCTGTTTCTTTCGAGTGAAAACTTACTTTTAACAGTCGTCTCTTTTCCGTATTGTATTTGCCTAAACGTATAAGTCTCTGTGGTTCGGGACATTCAGGGTATATTTTTCTTATTATGGCGAGAAGTAATGTTTTATCCTGATCCTGCCTACTCTTAGGGTCCGTGGAGGTAGGTTCAACTAGACCAGATATTATAATATTTCGGGATCTCAAGTTACGTTCGTTAAGCTCGGTGATAATTTCTTCTTGTGACTGTATTGCGAAGGAGGATGAACTATTTGAAAAGGTCTTAATATTGTTCAATGTTGATTGAAATGCCTCTATTTTAATTTCCGTTTTATTTTTGAAATCCTGTATGTTTGCTATCTCTATCTTCAAATGATCTTGTTCAGATTTTATAGTCTCTGTTGCTAATTTTATGTTGCTCATTTGTTCTTTGATGACTGATACATCATTGCTCAATTTATTAAAGTTTTCAATTTGCATATTATTATTAGAAGTAAGGCATGACATTAATTCACTCATTTGATTTTGCATCGATAACATTTGTTTTCTCATTTCAGTGAACTCATTTTTCATGTCTCCAATATCCGATTTAATTTCATCATTATCAACTAATTTTCTTTTATTACGGAAAGTTATTTGTGTCCTTTCAATAGAATCAGATGCTGCGATTTTAATATCTGGATAAGAACCACTACGCTCGATGTTGGTGCCACTTCCAGTCGGAGACCGTTGAACACTCATATTGATCTATGTATGGTCGCTTACCAGGTTTGTGTGCACAATAGCGCGTGAGCGAGAACGAAGATGTTTGAAGTCTGTCTCTTTTACTATAGGTGGCGCTGCCGCTGGCTACGTAGTGTACAAACGTCGTTACTGGAGTGTCCCGTGCGCGTAAAAAGTTGCTTTATTATTAACACATTAAGACTGAGTTTCAACTAGCACAGTTATTAAGAATTTTGTAATAAACTAATAACACGTCCACTCTGTACGCACTCACGCGACAGTCCCTCATCAAAATACCGTTTTTTTTTAACAACGGGCAGTCTCGTAGCCTTCATCATACCTGATGTTAAGTATTGATAAGGATGAAGATGGAAGCGAGCCTCTCCCGGAATCCTCAGCCACTGAGGAACTGGCTATCTAATCTCGAACTGCCGGGACCCAACAATGCAGAAAACATTGTTGTTATGACGTCAGGCTTAAATAAGTGGTGATATCTAGCCAGGCGAACTTACAACAAGTCTTACCACCAGCCACAAAAAATTTTTTTTTTCTTTCAATTCTACAGGTGCAGTCTGATTTTTTGATTTTATTTTATGTCTTTAATTTTTTTTTTATTATTTTTATTGTAATGAGTTTTTTTCTCCCTTAATTTTTATTGTAACGCCATTTGTTCCCGTGTTTTTTTTCTATGTTTTTCATAATTATTTGTTTTTTATTTTTAAACGAACCTGTTAATTTGGCTCGCAGTCCCACCAAAACGGTACCGACGGAAGATCAGCGCTGCCCAAAAGCCATGCATTATGCTGAGTCGGGACCGTTTTGGGACAAACGGTTTTTAGTATTTTATGTGTTTTTATTTTTATTCGTATGTACTGTCTTTTGTTTGTCCCAAATAAACTTACTTTTCTTTATTTTTTCTTTCAACCAAACCAAATACATTATGTACCTCCGCTGGGAATCGAACCCGGGACCCCTAGGTCTGATACCGGTGGTTGTTTCCACTAGACCACAGAAGCGGTTTCTTGTTATTTCTTTTTTTGCCACGTTCATTACAATCGTTGTCGCACTGTGAGCGATAGGCTAGCAACATGTCACTATTGATGGACAACTTGGACACTAACCTGGATGGCTTGTCTATCAGACTGGTTGAAATAAAACAACCACAGACCTATAACGAGATGATGGTAAAAATGTACCTACCATGCGTGCCAAAAGTTTGATCCAAGGTCAAGTCAGTCCGCTTGAGACCATTGCCATGAAAACGCGTTATTCAGAAACGAAAACGGTTAAATAACAGTGCTTTCTTGTAAGAAGCTCGTCAATAACATTTACACATCACTAAATCTCGCTCTTGACGTCATCGTAGGTACGAAAAATTCGACACGCTAGGTTCTGATACAGTTTGAAGCGCTCTTTTCGTCTATCTCGATATAGGTCTGTGAAAACTACTTTTGCGGACTATTAAGTGCGATTTATTTACCCGAAATACATATTATTTTGGTACTATAATTTTTCGATTGATTTGCGGTTTTTTTTTTGTTTCCCGACGTACTAGCTATTGTGACTAGCTACTTATAAGTCTATCTCGTCTACCTCATAAAGTTGATTTATTATTAAATAAAGAAAGAAAGAAAGAAAAAACATTTATTAGCCACATACACACAGAAGATACACACACACACACAACAATACAAGGATTAAGTTACAATATTAACACATAGAAGAAAAACAAATTAATGCGTGCAGGGCCAATAAATACCCCGTCTCATCCGATTATTGCGTTCGGATACGATTACATAATTACTCATTAATAGTTAATAATTTTTACAATGGCAACAATGATTGAGTTTATTATTTGGATACGTTTGCTATTTAAATTATTTATTATTAACAAAAGAAAGAAAAACTAATGTTCATACTATCAGTTCACAAATTAGGAGGACTTTCGAAGAAAGATACTGACAAAAAAACTCCGAAAGCGTGCCGACCTCCATCTTTGTTTGTTATTTATCTACAAAAAGATTAGCTCTTTTTGTAGATAAATAACCATATCGTTAGCTCTTACAGTGTTTGATTTAGGTTGAGACTTGGATAATAGGGACCCAAGCTATCTTCCAACCATCATTTCAAATTTAGATATTTGGTGATTTCAATAGCTTCGCGTAGCATTCTGGGGACGAATTTTAGTTTCCTGGCGAGGATCTGTGGTTTGTCAAACCTGATGTAGTGGTTGTCCTAAGTAGTCCGCAAAAGTTATTTTATTTCAATTATGAAGAAACAAAGAAGCTTGTCTATCAAAGTGGTGTTTATATTTCACTTACAAGCAGCACCTTTGATTGTTTGCCAAGCCAACCCCGTAAGGGATAAAATTGGCGTGAGTGTGTGTATGTATGAATAAGGTATATTGTATCGACGCACACATCGCTACATATGTGAAGAAGTTGAAATCAAAGAAATGCAGGAACTGCTGCCTGTGCCTGAGGATACTGTTGACTGTGCCTTCCTTTTTTATTTTTTACTAGCGGATCCTCGCGGTTTTACCCGCGTGGTGCCCGTTCCCGTGGGAATATCGGGATAAATATAGCCTATGTCACTTGGGAGAAATGTAGCTTTCCAATGGTCTAAGTATTTCTAAATCGGTCCAGTAGTTCCTGAGATTAGCGCGTTTAAACAAACAAACTCTTCAGCTTTATAATATTAATTTTATTATAAGTATAGATTTATTTGCAAATACTGTGTTTACCTGTAATTGGGTTGCATGCTAGATCTATGTTATAAGAATGTCTTGTTGTAATGTGTACATGTTACCCTTTGGTGTCCCTAATACATAAATAGATCTTTTTAAAAAAAGGCCATTCTGTATGGCAGTCAAATTGTACAATCACTTGCCTAACTCGTTACAAGCCCTCAAAGGAAGTAAATTTGACAATAATTTAAAAGACTCCTTCTTGATAAGGCTTACCATTCTGTCAAGGAATATTTAGATAACACTTTAAGAATTTAAGCCCATAAATAAAATATACATGCAGAGAAGTTGTTTATTATAGAAATATTATATATAATGATAATAAATGTCAGCACCTGTCTTTAGACATTTAAATGCAATAATAATATTTTATAAGTTAGTTATATAAGTATTTTGCCGTGTCCTTACAGGGTTCTTGTTTGTGACCTTTTTTTTGTTTTGAGTGATGGGACCTAACAATTCTTGTAACACCCTTATAACACCCTTGTAACAACAAGATGCAATAAAGGAATATGAATATAATAGGAATGAAAGCCACGAAAGAGCAGAAATCAGGTGTCCACACTTTAGTGGCATACAGTTCGACTTTCATTGAAATGTGTTTAGGTTGTAGAACCGGAGATACTGGGCTAAGAATTACCTAAAACATAGTCATAAAAATAATAGTTTATTTCTTTATTTCTTATTAACAATTTTGACTTAGGTATTAAATTAATTACATACTAATAAAAACTACGAATTCGAATGAGATGAGCTCAAAAACTTCCTATGTATGGATATTGCTTCTTTTGAAGAGCTAGTTGCTATGGTGACATACATTACATTAACAGAAAAAACGAACAAGAGTTTAACGGCCTCTGGGTCTAGTGGTAACAACCACTGGTATCAGACCCAGGGGTCCCAGGTTCGATTGCCAGCGAGAGTACATATTGTATTCGGTTTGATTGGTGGTAGGACTTGTTGTAAGTTCGCCTGGCTAGCTACCACCATCTTATATAAATCTGACGCCATAACAACAATGTTTTTAGCATTGTTGTGTTCCGGCAGTTAGAGATAAGATAGCCAGTCCCTCCGTGGTTGAGGGTTCCGGGAGAGGCTAGCATCCATCTTCAGCCTTATCAATACTTAACATCAGGTATGATAAAAGCTAAGAGTCAAGTCGTCGACCATAAAAAAAAATGTGCGTGTCCGTGGCCACGGGCAGAATAGGGTTCCGTTGATAAAAACCACTATTTTTGTCCGCAAAAATAGCTTGGTTTACATATTGTTTGATTAAATGACAAAATTATAATTACTATATTTATTAATTTTTAATAATTATAAATTATATATAATTAGTTAAGTATATATTATTGCTCATTGCTCATTTACACAAACACTATGAAAGACAAAGACATTTTTGCAGACGAAAAAATATAATGGTATTTTGGTTACGGAACCCTGCCTGACACGCACTTAGCCGATTTTTGATGTTTTGGGGATGGTATAGGAAGAGACGCCTAGACCTGATGATATGGGGATGATGCTGGGATAAATGTACTTGTACAGGAATCTAAAGATAACTGATATCGATGATATTTAAATCTGTTCGGAAGAGTAAACCTATGAATTCTTCTTTCTTCTATGAAAGCTCTTGGTTGTTTAAGTTAATTAACGATTCTTCTGTAAGTTTCCCAAGTTGCCCGTAGAAGATAACTTCAGCTATCAATTTTTTTGCAACAATTTGCTGGTGTTTATTTAATTCTTTTAATTGAAGACCGTAGCTCTTTCCTATGACTTCCCAATCTTCTGTAGTGGTGAGCTGTAGTGGGTCAGTATAGATTAGGTTTTCTTGTTGTATTTTTGGGTTTCTTCGCAATTTTTTTGGTGTGGTTTGATCTTCTGTTTTGTAGATAAGATATGAGCGTTTTTGGTTGAGTGCATCATTATCAGATGGTTCATCCAATTCCGAACCCCGTGAACCCTGTGAAGCCTGAAATAATAAATTTCTCTTTACTTTTTAGATGTCTAAAAGGTTTTTCCCAAAAGAAACAGCAAAGAATTAGGTATTATATAATTCATAAATATATTTCCTCTTATGATTTCTTTAGTTTCCCAGTCCCTTACCGTTATACTTACATTATACAACGCCATCTATGAAGCTTTAATAAGTATTTTTTAAGAAATACAAGAAAACTCCTTTTTCTAACACAAACCTAAACCCTGTTTTTAACCGACTTCAAAAAAGGAGGAGGTTCTCAATTCGGTTGGTATAATTTTTTTTTTTTTTTTATGTATGTACACCGATTACGCCGAGATTTCTGAACCGATTTCCATGATTCTTTTTTTGTTCGATGCAGAATAGTTGCCAATTGGTCCCATAAAAATTTGGTTTCGTTTGACCCAGTACTTTTTATGTTATGAGCATTTTTATATATTTCATTTCATTGTTGACTTGGACGATGTAGTATTTACGATAATTGTGTTTATAATGTACATGAAACCTTATCTAATCTAGTAAAACCCTGCTGTAGTTAACAAAACAGCCTATTACAGACACTAAAAAGTAAAAAAAAAAAAACTGCGTTAAAAAAAACCGACTTCAAAACTAAAAAGCAAAAAATAAGCCTTTTGGAGTCGGTGCCACACAAGGCAAGAAAAATAAAAGAATAGAAGCTTAAAGTAGAATGTCTTGGCTGCCAGTTTTTTTAATAAAGCAGACTAATATGACAACCGAGCTTTTTATGTCAAACCATAGATTATATAACGTGTTACAAAAAGATGTATAGAGTCCTCTGCAAACATAATATCATTGGTCCTCTGTCAATTTCTTAGTCTATGGTTTCATCCAAGTTTAAACCAAGTATTTTATTCAGTCCGCGTTTTGGAATAGTTTAGAGTCATTGTATTTAGCTTTAATTTTAAGTTACAGTAGCTATTGTTAATATAAATAAAAATTATCGACCATGTAAAAGTACATCACTTTTCATGGTCATTGACCTTACCAGGAGATATAGTAACCTCCTTATCTTGTACTAGCGGTCGCTCGCGATTTCACCCGCGTGGTTCCCGTTCCCGTGGGAATATCGAGATAAAAAGTATACCATGTTCATAACCAGGCTATCTGCTATCTGTGTACCAAATTTCACCCGAATCCGTTCAGTAGTTTCGGAGCCTATTCAATGCAAACAAACAAACACTTAAATCTTTCCTCTATACAGTGTGGCCAGTGTATCGCCTCCAACCATAGTGTTAGGTGTGTCAAAATGTGACAACTTCAATAAAAACAAAACGTTTTTACGACATGATGGTTTCTAAGAGATGAGAGGCCCGCAAGGTAGCTCATACATAGGTATCGTCACTTGCCGTGCCGGGCGGCGCTCGCACACACAGGCACCACGTATCAAATTAATCAAAATGTACAATATCAGTCGGCCTAGCACGAAAAAGTTTCGAGTAAGTATCGAGGAAGTAAAGTAAAAAAAATTATGACATATTGAGCAGCGTTAACGGAACTACATTTACCTATACATTTTTCGACATTAGGTCCTCGATACGTCCTCGATACTATTTCGATAGTTTTTCGTGCTCGCAGAACACATCGCAACATTCTTATCGATCAAACAACGACCAACCGAATTTATTACAATAAACAAATGAGTATAAAAAATTGTGAACAGCACAATGCTGTGCAGTCATTAGCATTTCTGACATACTACATCTTTTTGTAACACGTTAAAATTTACTTGTAGTCAAACGTAAAATTAATTTGATCTGTTCACTATGATTCCGGTTCAATTTTATTCAATTATGGATTTTAATCTTTATTTTATTTAAATAATTTAATAACCTATTTTTATTTTATTGAAATGCTGACCTCGTCAGAATCCATGGTATCTATTCCTCTGCGATATGGTCCAGTATTGTCTTCAAGAAAATTGAACATATTGAAGTACCATAGAGATGGCTTGTACACGCTATTGTTGCCAGATCCTGATACTATCGAAGCATTTACCTATAAAAGATAATAAATTAATATGAAATACCAATTCATGATATAATTCTAAATAAAACTTACAAAGTTGCTGTATACTGTATACATTTTTTATCATTGGTTCCGCGTTGCTACAACTAGATACCGCGCTTCATACAACCAACGGATCAAAAAATGTGATCACACATTTTGACGTTTTTCTTCAACTGACTCGGTTGCTAAGGAAGGATGATTGTTGATGCCGTATGCCGTTGTCACAGTAGACTGTGCCGTTTGTGGCAGAGTAAAACGGTCAAGAACTAAAAAAATAAAGGCGGTATCTAGTTGTAGCAACGCTGAGACCAATAATAAATTTATGGTAATAAAAATCTATGTTATAATTCTAAATAAAACTCACAAAGTTGAGGTATACTGACCTTCTTTAACTCTCGCAAATATGATGTGCGCATGTTTTCTAGTCTTTTCTTGAACGTTGGCATATCGATGTCCTCATCAAGTTCTCGATATATTTCAATCATTTGTTCAAAAGTTTGCTGTCTCAGTTCACGATTAAAATATTGTTTGTTGTTTCTATCCCACATGTGGGGCCGATCTCTATATATTTCCATCACGCGCGTCCAAACTTCAAGCTTCATATTATCATGAAGATTTTTCGCCGACATCTTTACCAACATGCGTGCGTCCGCTCCGTGTGACAGTTGCCTACCAACTGATTGTAAAATCGACCCGACCGCGCCGCGCTACAAACGCGGCAACGTTGCAGGGGGGACAGGGACGATCTAGGGACCGATTTAATGTTGAAATATTCACTCTAAGTAACACGGAACAAAGTTCATATTTCAATGACATACTGTGGATAGAATTGGTGTCGAGTCGGCGGTGCGTGGAGTTGACGTAATCACTACTTTTACACACTAGATTGCCCCTGCGGCAGGTGTGTGAGTAACTGACTGCACGGCTGTGTTAACTTTACTAATAATAGAGAATGAAATAATTTTATTTGGGTTTGTTTGTAACGAATGAACTCAAAAACGTATGAACGGACTAGGATGTAATTTAGCACACACATACAACGTTATTTTATATTTACAACCTTGAGAATACAAAAAAAAAACAGCTGTTTCATAGAAAATTTACTCTGCTAACATCTACACTAATATTATAAAGAGGAAAACTTTGTTTGTATGTTTGTTTGTTTGGTTGTAATGAATAGGCTCAAAAACTACAGTACCGATTTTAAAAATTCTTTCACCATTCGAAAGCTACATTATCCATGAGTAACATAGGCTATATTTTATTTTGGAAAAAAATAGGGTTCCGTAAGATATTTGGGTTTTTCGGACACAAGGTGTAAAAAATCAACCAGAAAAGTTACTTATTTTGTGTACGCTGCCTAAACTACAAAAGATAGAATCATAAAATGTTCTAATTAATTGTAGATCTTATAAATATCTACAAAAAACGTCCGCGACACACTATACCTATCTATGTCGAGTGAGGCGCAACAACCATTTTTTATTTAAAAATCTTGAATTTTTTTGGACTACATTTAAACGCGTTTATTTTACTCATGCTATTAATCCTTATCAAAATAAATTATTGCATCACTAAGTACAGTTTATGAAGATAATATTTGGTTTTTGAATGATTAAAATTGGACGTTTTTATGGCGAAATTAAAATATTACGATTTCTGCTGCACGGCACGGCCCGTTGCGAAGTGGGCGTCACCAAGACGTGGGTGCGCGTGCGGGAGGGGAGTTTAGATCTATGAGTAAGGTACCCGCGCGGCTCAAACGCGAGGTCGGCTCCCTACGCAGCGGTCGTGCGCGAAGTCTAATAATTTTCGTTTTTTTTTTAGATTTCGTTCTTAAAACTACTCCTACGCAAAAGTTCTTCTCAGAGCTAAACAACAGCTCTTCTCAGAGCTAAACAACAGTTCTTCTCAGAGCTAAACAACAGTTCTTCTCAGAGCTAAACAACTGTTCTTTACTGAGCTAACCAACAGTTCTTTTCAGGGCTAAACAATAGTTCTTTTCAGAGCTAGAATATTACACGCTATTATCATTTTCTTAAACATTTGAAAATGCCTAAGAGAGCCAGGTCTCAACTGTCTAATCATAGTTCTCAAGCACGGGCAGCAAGAATACGTCGTATGGGAGAATCTTCACTTGAACGTTCACAACGCCTTGCTGAACAAAATCAGAGAAACTCTCAGGTACGAGCACGAGAGTCGAGTGTCGAACGTTCGCAACGCCTTGCACATCAAAATCTGAGAACCTCTGAGTTACGTGCACGAGAGTCGAGGCTGGAGCGTTCCCAACGTCTTCATGAACAAAATGTAAGGCACGAGACTTCTTTACGTAAAAATTTATTTTGCACTAACGATAAACAAATCCCAGGGCCAAACATTCAAATTAGTAGGAATTGATTTACGAAAAGAATGTTTTACGCATGGGCAACTTTATGTTGCCCTATCACGGGTCGGGGCTCCCGACCATCAGTATATTTTGTTACCTGAAAATAATTTAACGTCAAATGTTGTTTATAGAGAAGCTCTACAATAATCGATTTAGTTATCTATCCTAAAACAACGGGATGCACTCCGGGACTGCCGGCAGAAGTGAAAACATAGTATTAGTTACATTTAAATATTTTCATCATTAACAACTTTAACATCCACAGAAAGACAATCTGTGCAGCCTGCGGATAATGACTGCGTCGTCGATGTTAGTGTCGGTGTCTGTGAATTGATCTGGGAATCATTTTGCTGACCGTGTCTTTCCTGGGTAGGCTTTTTGCAGCGGTAACCGACATCCACGCGGGCGAAGCCGCGGGCGACCGCTAGTTTATGATAAAGGTGATTTTTTTTCCCGATATCAAGGGTTGCTTCCATACAGAAAGTTGTACGTAATGATGAGTTCTACGAATGGTGTTGAGGTTTTGGGTGAACATAAAATAACGTTATATAAGGTAGCCCATATAGGATTAGAACATAGGATACTATCTATCCCGATATTTCCACGGGAACGGGAACCACTCAAGTGAAACCGCGAGCGGCAGCTATTAGTGTCTGATAATTTTGCAAAGGGTAAATGTACCACTTCCATAAATTAATATAAGTAATGCAGCTTCAGCTCCAAAATAAATAACAAAACTAGGAGGAGCAATGGCTGTCGTGAAAAGTTCTTTTCATGTGTTGTTGAATGGGTAAATAATAAGAAATAAATATAAATTTAATACAATGAGTCAAAATAATTATCTAGCCCATGGTAAGTTTCATAAGAACTTGTGTTATGGATACTAGATAACGGATAAACTTCCTTAAATACTTTTTTGTAAATACATACATAATATATGTATTTAACCCCCAGACCAAGGCAAATAGACATGTTCATACACACAAATAAGATTTGTATTGTCTGTTTATCGAATCCGGAACCCTCAGCGTAGAAAGCAGGCTACATAACCCTACGCCAGACAGATGGTCCAATGGGCTACATACACTCATCAAAAAAAGTTTGTGAACACTTAATGAATTTCATACAAAATACATGTAGTTCTTATACAGGTATACAGCTATACCTCTACTTCGTAGAGGGATTAATATAGTATATCTTGACAGATATTTTTTTTTATGAATTTTTATACTTATGATATATTGAATTTTTTTAATTTATCATAAGTATAAAAATAGCATTGAAAAATGCAAACATTTAAAAATCATAAATTATTGGCTGTTGCATCTTAGTCGATCGTATTAAACACCTGAAAAGATGTTTCTTTCGAATACAAGGATATTCCTAGCATTGATGTGACAACGCTGGCCTACAGCGTATTATAAATAAAAAAGTATTGGAAAATTTCGACGGTGGTTCACAAGTCTCGGTAGCTCAGCGGTTAGAGCATTGGGCCGGATTCCAAAGGTCGTGGGGTTCGATTCCCACCTGAGAATTAACTTGTGGCCGAGTTAATTTTTTCCAATATTTTTCGATATTTTTTTTTCAATTTGGTACCTTTCAAAAGCTAGAATGTTCAACATTTGGACTGCGTGTTTCATTCATTTTGTGAATTGTTTTGTTTTAAATATGCGGGTTCTTAAACTAATGTACTTAATTTCATATAATTTTTTTGTTCAAGTAGGTAAAAACAATGTTTGAATTTGCACAAAACGTAAAAAAAAATCTTTTCTAAAAAAATAAAAAACACCGTCGAAATGTTGAACATTCTAGCTTTTGAAAGGTACCAAATTGACTCTACGAAAACAGGTATTTTGTATGAAAACCGTTGAGTGATCGCAGAATTTTTTTATGTGTGTATGGAGCCCACGGTGTAAGATTATTAAATAACTTTTGAACGAAACGCGCAGTCTGTCAGCAGTGCATTTTTACAGTAGGGCGGGGCCGGTTCTGCGATAGATAATAAAAAAAATATATAATCATTATAACAAAATGATCCACTTATCAAATTAATGAGTTGAATTTATTAAACATTTATTAATCTATTTTTTTATTATTTTATCTACGAGTTCATTTTTACTTCATAAATCAAATTACTTAAGCAATTGTTGTCTTTCGATAATGCATTTCGAAAGAAATAAAGTGAATTCGTCACATTGTAACTTATTAACTTTAATCAAATAAGAGTGTTAAGCAAAATACCTACATCATAATGATTTATTTACCACGCGCAAGCATTGCACGAGTATTTTTAGGGTGCGTGTACCTTCTCTAGTGTTAAAATTGCCGTACCTACCTCAATTATAAACAACAAACAACTCCAAAAAATATTACCTTACAAAACTTTTGCTCACCGACGCAAGTCATTACCTTTAGAATAAAACGTAAAACAAACAGAACAGCAAACTTAGCTTTTCTTATTACAAAGACGTCGAGAGGAAACGTTATTCTTGGTGCAAAATTTTTCCCAATATCTACAGTGGAAATGGGTGCTAAATATCGGCGTTTCTTGAGTAAACAGCTTATAAGTCATATAGTGGGCGTCGAAAAGAATACTGAAGGCTCCTTAGAGACTTGGAGGTCGTAAATTGGGTGTTGGCGACTGGCTGAGATGCCACCTTTTTTGATACGATCAATTTATATTTTTGTAATGACGTTTTGTTTTGCTTTTACTTGTCAGTGTCTCCTTGCCTTGTGTTTTTGTATCAGTTGATTCTTGTGATTAAATTAGTTTTTAGTCATAAACTGAGTGTTTCCATCATCCTCCCATTAAAATCACATACAGTCCACTTAGCTCTCCAACATTTTGGTCCTATGATTTTCGGCGCGGTTTCAAGTCCGTTCATCGCACTCTACATTAAAAACAAAAATGCTAAAACATTCCAAGCCGAGTACCCCGCCGCCTGTAAGGCAATAATTGACGACCATTATATGGACGACTATCTAGGTAGCCACTCCAGTGTCGCCGACGCGGCGCAGCTGGCCGCCGATGTAGTCACCGTTCATAAAGGCTGTGGTTTCGAGATGCGCGCGTGGACGTCAAACGATCCGGAAGCACTTTCACTTATCCCAAAGGAACTTCGAAGCGACGCGACCTCCGACGTCTATTTACCGCCTAGTAGCGAGGTCGGCGTATTGGGTGTTAAGTGGAACCCAAGTCAGGATTCACTGGGTTTCCGCGCAGTTTCGCAGTTACCGGCCGACACGTTAACCAAGCGAAGTCTATTGTCTAACGTCATGAAGGTCTATGACCCCCTCGGCTTTTTAATGCCTGTCATCATCTGGGGCCGCATTTTGATACAGAAACTATGGAGGGCAGGGGTCGGCTGGGACTCACCGCTCCCCGATACGTACGTAAGCGAATCTGAAGACTGGTTTTCACAATTGCAGGTCGCGTCCAACATAAAAATACCTCGTTGGTATATGACTAGGACAGATTTAGTAGATACACAATTGCATGCAGTAGCCGATGGTGGCGAACAAGCCTACGCATGCGTTGCCTATTGGCGTTTTACTTACGATGACGGCTCTGTATCTACAACTCTAATCGGCAGTAAAGCACGCGTTTCACCCTTAAGACCGGTTTCGATTCCACGCATTGAGTTACAAGCTGCGCTTATAGCCTCTCGTTTCGCGCAAACAATTTTGAAAGCTCATCGAATCAAGCCCTCCGAAACCACTTTTTGGACAGACTCAACCACCGTCCTCAAGTGGATTCGGAGTGATGCTCGGGCGTTTAAACCATTCGTGGCTCACAGGTTGGGAGAGATATTGGAAACCACCAACCCGTCCAACTGGAGGTGGATCCCTACCTCTCTCAACGTCGCCGACGATGCCACAAAACCAAAAAAATTAAACCTCACACAGTCTCATCGATGGTTTACAGGTCCCCCGTTTCTGTTACAGCCGCCATACGCTTGGCCGACCGAGCGAGTTGCTGACATCGAGGAGACTCTACCAGATCTCGAGTTAAAGTCGGAGCTGGTGGGGCTGCTCCTCGACGTCCCGTTCTCGAGTCCAGTACCTGACGCGACGCGTTTTAGCTCTTGGCTGCGCCTTTTGCGCGCCACCGCCCGTGTTCTCCACGGTGCGCGAATGTTCCGGTTTAAACTATCTCGGCCATTAGATCGAAATTCTAAATTATACGTCGACGGCACCACATCTCCTTCACAACTTCACGCGGCGGACATTATAACAGCTGAGAAGATGATACTCCAACGAGCTCAGAAAGATAGCTTCCCAGATGAGCTGAAAGCAGTCGAATCTTCACAGCCCGTGCCCAAAAACAGCCGAATAGCAAAACTCGCGCCGACCCTTGACCATGATGGCTTGCTGCGACTGGACTCACGGATAAAGTATGCGCCAGGAGTGAGTGAGAGAGCCATATCGCCTGCAATTCTGGACGGTCGCCATCACGTCACACGGCTTCTCATCCTTCACGAGCATGTTCACGCCGCTCATTGTTTTAACGAACTCGTCCTTAATGAGGTCAGGCAGAAGTTTTGGATACTCAAAGCAAGAGACAGCATCCGTAGCGTAGCCAAAGCCTGTCTCCAATGCAGAAGGTGGAAGGGCCAACCTGCTCAACCTAGAATTGGCAATCTACCCGAAGAGCGACTCGACCATCACAAGCGGCCGTTCACGCACGTTGGCCTAGATTATTTTGGTCCGATCACTGTCACAATATTCCGACGCCGAGAAAAACGCTACGTCGCGCTGTACACCTGCCTAGTAACGAGAGCCATCCACTTAGAACTTGTCACCTCACTTTCATCAGATGCTGCCATTATGAGCCTGAGACGTTTTATTGCTCGCCGAGGTTCGCCTTCAACAATATTTACCGATAATGGTACCAACTTTGTCGGAGCCTCCCGAGAGCTACGCTCGTTACAAGACGACGCAGTGCAAGCATACGCCACAAACCACAAAATCGAATGGCGTTTCATCCCACCGGCATCACCGTTCATGGGCGGAGCGTGGGAAAGATTGGTGAGAACCGTGAAGACAGCCCTGAGAGCCTGCCTCGCCGAAAAAGTATTAAAAGAAGATGTACTTTCCACACTACTCCTCGAGGCAGAGGCCATAATAAATTCGAGACCTCTCACATATGTGCCATCTTCACCCGACTCACCAGAAGCGATCACACCTTTCCACTTCATCCTGGGCTCCTCTTCAGTCGCACCTTGGACCAGCACGCTCACAGATGCAGACTTAGACAGAAGGTGCGACTGGCGTCGAAGCTTACGTCTGGCAGATCAGTTTTGGGCACGATGGCTGCGCGAGTACCTGCCCACGCTCCGAGCAAGAGGACCCTCCACCAACACAATAAATTTCAGTGAGGGAGACGTGGTGCTGATCGTCGACCCTACCCTTCCTCGTGGCCTATGGCCGTTAGGAAGGATAGTGTCAACCTACCCAGGGCTAGACGGAGCGGTCCGCGTGGCAGACGTCCGCACTAAAGGCGGCATACTGCGCCGACCGGCCCGTAAGCTAGTCTTAATGGAAGCTGCTTCCCAGCCAGTAGCCACCGCTGGTTGTTAGTGTTCCACTGGGGGTCCGGTATGTTGGCGACTGGCTGAGATGCCACCTTTTTTGATACGATCAATTTATATTTTTGTAATGACGTTTTGTTTTGCTTTTACTTGTCAGTGTCTCCTTGCCTTGTGTTTTTGTATCAGTTGATTCTTGTGATTAAATTAGTTTTTAGTCATAAACTGAGTGTTTCCATCATCCTCCCATTAAAATCACATACAGTCCACTTAGCTCTCCAACATTGGGAATGGAAGAGCTCATATTGTGATGATAGCTCGGCTTCCTTCCAGCGTATATACTGGAGGTATTGGTAGATATGACATTATTGAGTTAAAGGTAAGATAATTTTAGGATGATTATTGGATAATATTTATAAATATAAACAATACACATCAAACTTCAGGGATCAAGTAATTTTTTAACAAATAAAAAAATCGGGTCGATTTCCAGCAGGGGTACATATTGTATTCGGTTTGGTTAGTGGTAGGACTCGTTGTAAGTCTGCCTGGCTAGTTACCACCATCTTATCTAAGTCTGACGCCATAACAATGTTTTCAGCATTGTTGTGTTCCGGCAGTTAGAGAGAAGGCTAAGAGTCTCCCCGTCGTACATCAAAAAAGAACTCTAAAAACCTACTTGATCCCTATACATGTTGATGTGTGTATATCGATTAGTAAATCACTGTCTCTTTAACTTTGACTGATCGATTCTATCAATTTAGTATGTTGGTTAGGACAGTGTTATTAAGCATTTTCCAATGGGAACAGGATAATTGGCACAGTTAAAGGCCTCGAGTGAGACGCCTATAGGCGTGAGCTAGGATAGGCCTTTATCCAGCAGTGGACGTCCACAGGCTGATGATGGAAAGAAATTGTATCTACGGTTTTTGGAAGTTATTTAATTATTTTACTTTTGTTCGCCCTAAAGTAAACATCAATCAATCAAAGTCTGACTGAGTCTGAGTCAACTGCATACTCAAAATACTTTGTTTTTTTTTCGCACTTTTTAATGCTATTTTTATATATAGGATAAATTTTTAATAGAATAGAATTGGAAGAAATCACCTCGGCCACAAGTGAAATTCAGTGGCAGAGCAGTGAGTGAGCCGGACTCCTAAAGGTCGTGGGTTCGAGTCTCACTCGAGGCCTTTAACTGTGCCAATTATCCTGTTCCCATTGGAAAATGCTTAATAACACTGTCCTAACCAACATACTAAATTGATATAATCGATCAGTCAAAATATATTGTGGCGTTCATATGAGGCTATTAGCATATTGCTACCACGCTGGCCAGACGGGTTGGTAGAGAGTTTGTTTCAAGTTTTCCTTCTCTCGCACAGGTGTTCAATGCGTCGAGCCCCTTAGTCGACTCTTATGACATCCCAGGCTTGTAAGGGAGTGGTGACACTTGTATTCTTAGGCCGTCACCACACGGCACAATTTATTTATTTGTTTCATATACAGATAAGGGATGTTGTTGGTGTTGAATTATTATGTATAGTAGGTAGAACCCTACTAATACTAAGATTGTGAAATGATGTCAGTTTGTTTGTTAATATTTTACGCCAAAACTACAGAACGGATTTTAATGAATTTTAGCACAGATATAGTAGATAACCTGTGGTCCTACCACGTAAGTGTCGTCGACGTTGTCGACGTCGTCGACTTGTCGAATATGGGCGCGACTCTTCACACGCGAGCGCTGATGCTATGACGCTGTCTCGGTCGCACACAGGATCGAGTATTAAGGGCGCGCTCTAGGCCAAAAGCAAAAGTAATAACTGCAACGGCGAACTGCAAAGTAAATGCTGCCTTATTTCTATGAGAAATAAGGCAGCATTTTCAGCAGGCAACTTCGCAATTTTTTTCTATCGAGAAAATTTTATGCAATCGTGTATTTGAGTAACATATTCACTAGTGTTAGTCCTGTAGTTTGCTGCATCTTAATTTGAAATTCAGTTTTTCATTAATATTGATATTACAGACGATCATGTAAAGCAATCTGATTTTTGTTGGCCTATAGCGGGCCCTTAACTGACTATACTTAGAAAAGGAATCTTATTATTAGGACGTTGAAGTTGCGTTGTACGAAAACGCCGACTTGTCAAAGTGAAGTTGACAGCGATGCCGACGGCACTTACGCGTATTAACTACCCTCAAATACAAATACAAATATTTTATTTGCAAAACACAGTTATAATAGGTCTTATAATATGAAATACAGATACCTCTCCTATCAGGGATCCAGAAATGATAATCATGACGCTTAATTATTGGTATATTATTACTTTAACTCAATTACATTGTCTCTTACAATTAATGACCATTCTCCGCTTTTTCGTAGGTGACATCTGACGTCTCTCATCTTTTTTTGAAGTGAAAACTTCTTTAGCGGCGTTGAGCACTTTTTCTGTAATGGGTATAAAATCTTAAACTCGCGTCAGGACACGTGACCTGATCGAAAAAGCGTAGGACGGATGGAGAATGTTGAGGTGACAGGTTGACTATGGTCTCGGTTGCTTAGCGACAGACTGTTGATAATGTCTTTTACTTGTCTCTTGTTTTATTGTCAATATATATTTTTCGATTCTCTATAATAACTAATGTTTTCTTATATCTTATTACCTAACTTAACGTTCACTTTAATATGGTTTGTCATGTTTGTGTACGATAGCGCAATAAATGAATATTGTATTCTACCACATAAATGATAGTACTTTTATACTGATAAAGCAATTGGTGCAAAATTATTCCCTAACCATTCCAAAATATCAAACATGCTCAACGTTAATAATCAAGTTTTCACTTCTGCCGGCACTCCCGGAGTGCAACCCGTCTTTTTTTTTTGTGTGATAAGGTCACGGACTGTGCCGGCTACACAGTGCCGATGAATTAACGATCCAAGTACTGATTTGAGGCGTTTATAAAATATTAATTTTATAAATTTGACATTTTACAATAATATTTTAAACTAAATTATAGTTTGTCAATTTTGAGAACGCTAACACGCGGTAGGCCTGCTGGATCAAAATATATGATAATTTTTTATCTCGATATTTCCACGGGAATGGAAACCACGTGGAACCAAATGGAACTACTTATTTGGTGACAATATTTCTCAACTACGCGATTATTACTTGGAACAGCACGGTGTTGCTACACTAATAGTTATTTAGTTAAACTATTCGGATATATCAGATACCGTGGAATATAAATGGGGTTTGAAAAGTCGTGACCCCGGAATCAAGACAACTATTGTGGAAAAGCAAATAAGCTGTCTAAAATGGCTATTATTTAAGTCGAGAAGCGAGTCCATTGCTAAGCGAGTTTAATTGTTTCTATATAACCTTTTTTTGTCAAACGTGGGAGAATCGATTTAAGCATACCGAATGTCATGCTGAGGAGCCCGTGGCACAGTGTATCGCGCGTTCGGCTTCCGATTGTTGAGTTAAGCAACTTTCGCAATGGTCGGTCAAGGGATGGGTGACCAGAAATTCACTATCTCGAGCTCTTTAGGATTCCACAATCAGCAGAGTAAGTATCAATAACTTAAGCTATATCGCCACACCTGGTATCACATTTTTCCATATCCCTCTTTCCTTTATTCAGGAATAAGGTGTACCAGAGAAAGAGAACTACTCGATCGCTTTTATGTTTTTCGGCATAGGTAAGCCGATTACCACCGATTGGTATTCTCGCATGCTGTGTGGTGCCAGCCTAAGAATACAAGTGTCACCACTCCCTTACATGCCTGGGATATCATAAGAGTCGACTAAGAGGCTCGACTGAACACCTGTGCAAGAGAAGGAAAACTTGAAACAAACCCTCTACCAACCTGTCTGGCCAGCGTGGTAGCAGTAGGCTAATAACCTCCTTTGAACGCCACTATAAGCATGAGCTATGAGAGGCCTATGTCCAGCAGTGGACGTCCACAGGCTGATGAGCGGTATTCTCGCTCTTGCTAATAATACACCTAAGCAGTAGACAGAGAAAGTGCTACGAAGATATTCGGAGACGGGTGGTCTTAATATAACTTAGCCCGTACTTACCAAGCAATGGTTTGCTACTCGCCATTTATTACTTGACTAGGGCGATCAAGTCATAAGAGCTAGTACTTTAGATAATAACGCTAAGGAATGGACTGCATTACTTTGAATTACCTACAGCTGAGTTAGATATTAATAAATTGAAGTTGCATAAGGTTTTAATAACATTATTATTGGATAGTGTAAAGTAATCATTTTAGCAATAAATTTATTAGTAATTTTTGATTAAAATACTAACTTCGCTATAGGTGAAAAAAATTTTTTAACAAAAATTATCAATTTATTGCAAGAATTATTGCGTAATAAGTGAGTAAAAAGCTGTCTTTTATTTTTTCTATCTACATTAAGATCGAGCTTACAACTAAAAGTTGACTGCCACGTGTAGCCACCCTTTTGTGCAAAATACAGAAGCAGACAGCACAATTTTAACCGCCTCTGTGGTCTAGTGGTACAACCACCGGTATAATACCCAGGGGTCCCGGGTTCGATTCCCAGCGGGTACATATTGTATTCGGTGGTAGGACTTGTTGTAAGTCCACCTGGCTAGCTACCACCATCTTATCTAAGTTTGACGCCATAACAACAATGCTTTCAGAATTGTTGTGTTCCGGCAGTTAAAGATAAGATAGCCAGTTCCTCAGTGGTTGAGGATTCCGGGAGAGGCTCACTTCCCTCTTTAGCCTTATCAATACTTAACATCAGGTATAATGAAGGCTAAGAGTCTCCCCGTACTTCATAAAAAAAAAATTACCATTATACATATTTACAGTTCTTTACATCGTCATGAACGTGCCTGTAGATGAGGCAAAATTTCTTTCAGCACTCTTGTGTAGTGCGGAAGATTTCCTCACATGGTCCATGCCGCATAGTTCCAACATCTCATAAAGATTTCTATACGGGTAACATCCGTGTCTCGAGAAATCGATGTTTCATACGCGGCGGAAGCGATATCGCGCCCCATAAATCTACGCTACACTGTGCGCCGCGCAATGAATAAATTGTAAGTGTAGGGATGCGACTGAATCTCTATGTTAGCTATCATGAGTCATAGCCAATAGCACGATCTCAAATGTTGCTCTACAAAAACCACTTTCACAACCGGTCGGTTTAATTCATCATTTGGTAGCAAGACACATGGTGTCCAGAACCATGTTATATCTATTGTGTCTCAGATTCAGGAATGTGCGAGCTTAAGTTGATCGTGGGTTTAAACATCATTCTGTCCCTTACTTCAAACAAACAACTGAAGTTCAATGCATGATTTCTAAGTATCCATAACGCTAGTAGTATCCATAGCTACCCATAACGAAGGCCAGTGACCCAAAGTGAGAACGTTAAACTGGTTGAGATATTGTTTAAATGTGATAAAAAGTGATGAGGTTAGAGTCTCAGTACTAATCGTATTATAAAGAGGAAACATTAGATTGTTTGTTTGTTTGTTTGCACTGAATAGGCTCCGAAACTACTGAATGGATTTAGATGAAATTTGTTATACAGATAGTAGATAATCTGGTTATGAACATAGGATACTTTTAATCCCGATATTCCCACGGGAACGGGAACTACGCGGGTGAAACCGCGAGCGGCCGCTAGTTAATAATAAGTCTATAAGAATTTTTTCGTAGTTTTGTTGGAAGTCATAACTTCTAGGAAATGCCTAGACTAAAAAAAAAATATTAAGCACATCTCATATATTATTATTACGTTTACATCCGAAAAAGTTGTTTTTAATTAAATAACATTGAATTAAAATAATCCAAAATCTCAAATTCTAAGCGTGCGATATTAAAAATGCGCGCTGTAATCCGTAAAAGTAGTTTTATTTCAATAAATTGCACTCGCAAAAATTGGAAGGTGTTTGGAAACCAATAAAATAAATGATTTGTGGCAGCCCTACAACCGGGTCGAGTTGTTCATACCCAGTGATCCGTGCGGCCGTGAAGGATGGTGTTTGTAAATACGCCGCCGCGGGGTGTAAAGTCTCAATTTGTTAAATTTATATGTGCGTCGTTGTTTGCCGGAATCTCATCGTAAATTTACTTTTATTCAATAGTTATTACTTACACGTTTGTCTAATTTATATTATTATGTTGTCGTGTCGTGTGTAACTTGAACAGGTGTATATTTTAAGTTTGAAAGTTGCGTTTGAAATAGGTATTGACAAAATTGAATGAGACTGGAACGTGAAAAAATATTTAATCCAGTTGTTACGGTTATATACCTTTTTTCGTACAATGCCTGTGATTTTTAACCGACTTCAAAAAAAGGAGGAGGTTCTGAAGTCGACGGTTTTTTTTTTATGTATGTTTTACCATAACTTCGCCAGTTGTTAACAGATTTTTATAATTATTTTTTATCTGAAAGAAAATGGTTTATGTGTGGTCCCATATAATTTTTACGAAGATCTGGCTAGTAGTTTTTTCATAATCCTGAAAAATATCAATCACCTTTTGGCAAGTAGTCGTTTACCTAGATGACATCATTGTTGTGTATGGGCTGATTTGTAGTGTAAGCAACGGCACATGATGTAACTAAAAAATCTGAAATAAAAACATTTTATAAAAAAAAACAAACCGACTTCAAAAAGTAAAAAATAAAACTTTTGGAGTCGGTGCTAGCTAGCTAAGGCCATAAAAATATATAGTTAATAAAAGTGCAATGTAGAACACCTTGGCTGGCACCGACTCCAAAAGTTTAATTTTTTCTATCGGACAATGGAAAGTGTATTGATGTGATTTGCTTAACTGAACATTTTATGAAGGCAGGAAATGAAGTGCATTTGACTGTACATAACTATAATCTAGCGTCATATTTTTGTAGAGAAAATGGTAATAGAGGAGGGGCATGTATTTTAATAAAGCATGGCCATTTATGGAAAAATGTGCCTGAAATAGCTAAGTTGTCGATTACAAATATATTTGAATGTTGTGCTGTAGAATTGACTAATTATAAATTATTAATTGTTTGCATTTATAGAATACCTAAAGCTACCAACGTAAATACTTTTTTCTTAAGATTAGAACAATTGTTATCTTTTGTATCGAAAAAGAATTATAATAATATTATTCTTGCCGGTGACTATAATATTAACACATTGGTAAATAATAACTTAACACTAGAATTTCAATGTCTTCTATCCAATTATAATCTGAAATTGGCCATTAATCAACCGACAAGACTTAGAAGTAAAACCTGTATTGATAATATAGCACATGATTTTAAAAAGGGCAGTAGGGCAGAAGTGATTGAGTTGGCGCTATCTGATCATACCGCTCAAATAGTACAGGTCCCTGCACGTATTGTGCCGACTCTTAAATTCTGGAAAAAGAGTCAACGTGATTATAGTGATCAAAATATTAATAAATTTAGAGAATGCCTTAAATCCTTTTCTTTTTCAGAACTCTATGACATGCTTGACTGCAATAATGCTTTTAATTATTTTATGGAACATTTTAAATTATTTTACGACTTATGCTTCCCATTCAAAATTGTTAAGATACCTATTATAAGTAAACCTAAATGGTTATCACGGGGTATTAAACGGTGTACTTATAAAAAACGACAACTATTATGGATTTGGCGTCATAAACCAAACCTTACGAATAAAATAAACTATAAAAACTATTCAAAAAGGTTAAAGAAAATAATAACATTGACAAAACTATCACAAAATAATCATAGAATAAAGACATCCCAAAATAAGGCTAAAACGACATGGCAAATTATAAATAAACCTCAATTTAATCTACCATCTAATCATATTAATGACATACAAACTGACACTTTTATTTTGACCGATCCCAAAAAAATTGCGAATCACTTTAATGACTTTTTTATTGAAAAAGACTTTGCTATAACAGAAAGATGTAAGAATGATCAATCTAAAATACCTGCACTTAATAACTCAATGTTTATGGCCCCAAGCTTGCCGCTTGAAATATTGAAAATTATAAAAAATCTTAGAAATACTAATAGCGTCGGATATGACGAAATTTCCGTCAAAATATTGAAAGCAGTAAGTGAAGAAATATGCTGCCACTTATGTCATATAATTAACTTAAGCATTGAAACAGGTACATATCCAGAATCTTTAAAAGTCTCAATTGTCAAGCCTTTATTTAAAAAAGGTGACAAAAGATTAGTCAATAATTTCAGACCTATTGCACTACCTCCGGTGATCTCAAAAATATTCGAAAAATACTTTTATGGTCAAATCAATAACTTTCTAGAAAAACATAACATTCTGTGTAATGAGCAAAAAGGTTTCCGTCAGAATAAGACCATTAATATGGCAGTCTTTGATTTTCTAAAAAATGTTATGTTTAATGTTGACATAAGAAAACCAGTTTGTGCCATTTATTGTGACATGACCCAGGCGTTTGATTATGTTGACCATAATATATTAATAAATAAACTAAATAAGTATGGTATCAGGGGTAATATACAATCATTAATTTTATCGTATTTAAGTAACCGCAAACAATACACATCCATAGCGCGTATTAATTTGACGACTAAAAGAGAAGAAATTTTCAATTCCCGTGAACGAGTGGTTAAATACGGAGTTCCCCAAGGCAGTGTGCTAGGGCCTCTGTTGTTCATTATCTATATTAACGATATGCCTAAAAGTATTAACCACCCTGTTACCTTATTTGCCGACGATTGCACGGTTACAATAGGAGCCAATGATATAAGTTGTTATGAAAAAGAGATACACGAATCTTTAACATCTATAAAATTGTGGTTAAAAAGCAACAATCTTAAAATAAATTTGAGTAAGACACAGATTATGCAATTCAGTCAAAGGTCGTCGAATATACAATTAAATAGCATAAATAACACCATTTGTATGACAAACACGGCTAAATTTCTTGGTCTCATGATAGACAGTAACCTTAATTGGAAAGCCCATATTGAGGTTATTTCCAAAAAACTTGGCAGCACTGCATATGCGTTATTTAAACTATCTGCAGTGTTGAATATTGACGCGTTGTTGACTGCATATCACGGCTTAGCTGCTTCAACATTGAGATTCGGCATAATCTTCTGGGGAAATTCTACTAATCGGGACATTGCTTTCAAAATGCAAAAAAGATGCATCAGGTCAATGTTTAGACTTGAAGTTACTGACAGTTGCAAACCATATTTCGTAAAATATAACATTCTTTCACTTCCGTCCCTATATATTTTTGAAGTTATCATGTTTGTGAAATGTAACCCACACTTGTTTCCCAGACTCTCTGACACGGTTGTCCGCAATAGACGAGATAAACACAAACTACGAGCACAAGCTTCTAAAACTGCTCTTCTACAAAATAGTGTTTATTGTATGGGCTCTAAACTTTTTAATAAAATCCCGAAATCTTTAAAAGAATGTAATAATATTAATATTTTCAAAAGTAAATTGAATGCATTTCTCATTAATAAATGTTATTATAATGTAAAAGAATTTCTGAATGATAAAATTTTATGATGTTTTAATGTGCTACTGATATTGTTATTTATTATTTAGTTAAGATTTATTGACATTTAGTTTTTTTATAATTTTTCATCAACAATGTATTCTATATTAGTGATTACAATTAAATAATGGACTACTTCCCTATATAGATTTTTGTGTTGCATGCATTTCTAATAAAATTATAAATGACATTTAATTAAACTCGCCATTCTAAATTTGTACGCCTACAATGGTAAGACATGTTGATACCATTACCATAATTATATTTTTAAGAACTGTACCACACATGTTTCTACAAATCAATAAATTCTATTCTATTCTATTCTATTCTATTCTATTCTATTCTATTCTATTACTTTTTGAAGAATTGACGACCTGTTTGGCGCAGGGGTACTAACCCCACCTTCTGCGCCAGAGGTCCCGGGTTCGATCCCCGGACAAGACAAATATTTGTGTGCATGAACATGTCTATTTGTCTTGGTCTGGGTGTTTAATATGTATATTATGTATGTATTTACAAAAAAAAGTATATAAGTATGTTTATCCGTTATCTAGTATCCATAACACAAGTTCTTCATGATACTTAACATGGGCTAGATAATCGGTGTGATTGTATGGAAATATTTATTTATTTATTATTATTTAAGTCGGTTTGTTTTTTTTTTATTAAATGTTTTTTTTATAAATAGGTTAATAAATGCATCTATGCAACAGGGAAAATAAATGAAAAGTATTTGGTCTGGCGACACTCCTGACAAACAAAGGGACCATTCAGCTAATGTGTTTCAAAAATATTTAATCAGAAACTACCCCTTTAGTTTACAAATTTTTATTTTTATGATGATCCGTATATCAAAGGCTAAAGGATTGGTAATTATTCAGATTAATTTTACCCACTTACTTATGAGAATAATAAATAACAGTCACCTAGCATCCGCGAGTGGCATTTTCGTCGCCAAAAGAATCCCAATTTTTACTCACTTATAATGTTCTTATCTCTCATTATCTCATTTTGAGGATACTTACTTTCTAATACACCTTTTTTCAGCACGATATATCTAGTATTATAGCTTTCCGATGATGAGCATTTAGTCAGAGAAATATTCAGTTGATGCCTATTATTAATAATGATAATAGATTTTGTCTCGATCCGTAGCGCAAGGCAGACCCGGGGCTAATTGTCTAATTTTAAAATCTATCGCAATCCCTTTCAATTCGTCATTTGAAAGATATTCAGGCCGTGACTATTTGATATTTGAAAGGGATTGTGATCGGGACGCGTTTTAAAATAAATAATAAATAAATAAATAAATCAATATTTCCATACAATCACACCAATTATCTAGCCCACGTTAAGTATCATGAAGAACTTGTGTTATGGATACTAGATAACGGATAAACATACTTATATACTTTTTTTTTTGTAAATACATACATAATATACATTTTAAACATTTAAAAGGTATGGAATAAACGAAATGGAACTGTCTAAGCAATATGACAGACGAAAATATCACAATCACACTACATCTGAAAGGGATTGTGATAGATTTTGAAATTAGACAATTAGGGGGCAGAATGCGCAATCGAACCTGGCCTCTAATTGTCTAATTTCAAAATCTATCACAATCCCTTTCAAAGATATTGTGATTGTGATATTTTGAAGTTAGACAATTAGGGGGCAGAATGCGCTCTCGAACCTGCCCTCTAATTGTCTAATTTCAAAATCTATCACAATCCCTTTCAAAGATATTGTGATTGTGATATTTTGAAATTAGACAATTAGGGGGCAGAATGCGCAATCGAACCTGCCCTCTAATTGTCTAATTTCATAATCTATCACAATCCCTTTCAAAGATATTGTGATTGTGATAGTGATTTATGGAATTGTGTAACTTATAGTCGCAATCACTTTCAGAACGAATGATACATTTGAAATATATTTTCGAGTGTCACTTTGCTAGAGTTCAATTTCGTTCATTCAATACCTTTCAAAACGCGTCCCAATCACAATCCCTATAAAATGTCAAACAGTGACGGTTTAAAGTAGGTTTGAAGTAGACAGTTAGCCTCCAGTTTCACGTTCTGAAAACAACTTATATATCCAGTCGGACACAGAACTAAGGGGATTCCCCACGCTTGGATCAAACCAGCTTACCCGTACCTTTGTATCTGCCTACAATATTCACAAAACAGCTAATCCATGCGCTGCAAAGCGTACTGCACTGCATCCGCTAATGCGTTCCCCGAGCACACTGCATATTTGATGACCAGGAGGCAATTCTGCTAAAGTCTCGTCACATTCGTAACTCAATTGTGACACATTAATCTAGACTCACTCTGGACTTATGTAGACTAAATTGAAAAATATTGGAAAAATTTACTTGGCCACAAGTGAATATTCTCAGTTGGGATTTCATTCTGGACTGTGACAATACCATTCCTTGTTTATTTTTAGAAACTAACCCGGATCGGACCCCTTATTGTCTTATTTCAAAATCTTTCACAATCCCTTTCAAAGGTATTGTGATTGCGATAGTGACTTATGGAATTGTGTAACATATAGTCGCAATCCCTTTCGGAACGAATGATGTTTTAAATGAGACTTCATTTGACACTTCTCCATAGATTTGAAAGATATTTTCGTGTGTCACTTTGCTTAGACAGTTCAATTTCGTTCATTCAATACCTTTCAAAACGCGTCCCGATCACAATCCCTATCAAATGTCAAATATTGATGACCTGAAGTATGTAAATATCTTTCAAATGACGAATTGAAAGGAATTGCGATAGATTTTAAAATTAGACAATTAGCCCCCAGATCTGTGAACTTTGTGTAAGAAAATAATATTTTTTTCGCTTTTTATTTGTGTAACATTTGGTTCATCGGGTAGTCTCCGAGAAGCTGTCTCCGATGTGAAGGCGTTGTGAGCATTATTATTGGTGGCTCTGGAGTGATCCGGCCTGACACTCTCCCGACTCAAAATAGGCGCAAATGTCGTCGAGTTCCGTAAACCTCCCATAATGAAAAAAGAAGAACTGAATCGTGTTTTAAATGTTACGCTACAACCGAAACACGATTGAAACACGATTAAGACTAAACGTTACCAGAATTAGGCCCCAGCATAGCTCCGCTGATCCGAAACAATGTTCCGAAACGGGCTCGTAGAATATTCTATTCGTATTAAAATCCAGTTTGATGCATGGCATTAGAGGCATTCAGAAGCCCTTAGAGGAAACAGTTTTATGGGATTTACGTGAAATAATAATAATATAAAACACTTTATTGCACATAATAAGGAACACAAAAAAAGCTAAAACAGACAGTAAAAGGAAATACACAAAAGGTGGCCTTATTGCTAAGTGGCAATTTCTTCCAGGCAACCTTGAGTAGTAAAGTAATAAGAGAAAGAGGAAATAAGGGGAGAAAAGGGGAGGGGGTGCAATTAAATAGTGAACATTAGAATAATATATACTTTTATATATAATATTATAAAGCTGAAGAGTTTGTTTGTTTGAACGCGCTAATCTCAGGAACTACCGGACCGATTTAGAAAATTCTTAGACCATTAGAAAGCAACATTTCTTCCGAGTGACATAGGTTATATTTTATCCCGATATTCCCACGGGAACGGGCACCACGCGGGTAAAACCGCGAGGATCCGCTAGATGTACTTATAATACTAAAAAGGAATTGTCAGTTGAAGAAAAGAAGCCATACATTATTTTAGGTCGAGTAAAACTCGAAAAGTATTTTGCGTAACTATTATTGCTTATCTTGGTAAATGCGATACCGTATTATCTCTCTGATGACATAACAACAATCTTTTCAGCATTGTGTTCCTACAGTTATATAGAACAACCAGGTTTGATTTGAGGGAATTGCGTGATTCCACCTTCTGCTTTATTTCTTATTAATAATCAGTGAATAGTAGATCCTATTCATTATGTGAATTTATATGATTTTTTTCTGCTTCTATAAATTGGTAAATTCTAAATAGAAAAATATTGGAAAAAAATTAACTCGGCCACAAGTGAATTCTCAGACGGGAATCGAACCCGCGACCTTTGGAAATCCGGTCCAATGTCCAATAGCATTGAAAAATGCAAAAATTAAAAAATCATAAAAAAAAAGTACCATGGTCTTGGCATAAATGGATATTAGAACATTTTGCGAAAAAAAACATATTATGGTGGCGATAAATTTAACATTATGAAGATAACCACAGCATTACCATATAAAGTAAAGGCCTTCGCTGAAACAAATGTCTGTAATAAAAAAAATGAAACCCATTACGTCGTTATAGCGAGTTAATTCTGAACCCGTGAATAACATTTACTGGCATGAAGCCTTCACATAGAGCGTCCGCCCTACGGCAAATATATGGATAGGTTTCATGTTGATGTGTTAAATGAATACATTTTAATCTAGTAAAAACTTTAATCACTTTATTGCACAAAAAACACGAAGAAAACAAACAATACAGACAGTATAAGGTGACATACAAAAGGCAGCCTTATTGCTAGGTAGCAATTTCTTCCAGGCAGGTATCTTAAGTGATGGTTGGAAGATACCACCAGCTTGGGATATTATTATCCATAAATTAAAGTCTCAACCCAATCGTCCACGTCCAACCCGATCGGTTTTTTTACGCTTGCCTCGTGCTCAGGTGTTGTCACGCGTCCGGCCCGTAGCATCAATAAGTCGCAATGCATAAATGTGCTAGCTGTTCGGAAGAATTCAGAGATGGTGTCCAGTGCTCGGCCTGTCAAGGCCATTTTGACTTTGGCTGTGCCGGCATTACCGAGACAGGTTATCGGCGTCTGGGTGACAGGAAATCCACTTGGAAGTGCTCTTCTTGCAAGAATGCTAGGCCGGCGAGTCCTTTGCCAGCTCCTGTCAACGCCCCAGCCTCAAGGTCACCAGTGCCAGTTGACATGGACGTAGTGCTTGCCGAACTTAAACGCCTCTCACTTCAGGTTGCCTTGCTTCCTGGGCTGGATGCTGCCGTCAAAAATATCAAGGCGGAAATTTCCACCCTCAAAACGATCAAACCAGAAATAGCGGATATAAAATCGTCAATCGAGTTTGTGGACCAAAAAATTGGGGCGTTATCGGATAGACTCTCAGAAATGGAGAAAGATATTTTTACACTCCAAAAGACTAAGCACGACGTGGAAAGCCTTCAACTTCGTATGGAGAAGTTAGAAGCCCATAATCGTGAGGTAGAACAAAGATCGCGCCTCAATAATATCGAAATTAAAGGAGTTCCCGTCTTCAATTCCGAAAACCTTTTTGAGGTCATATCCAAAATTGGCACTCATATAAAGTGCCACATACCTAAGGACCAGATCAATTACATTGCTAGAATACCAATGCGTAATAGCAAAGAGAATAAGAATATAATAGTTGCTGTTCATAGTAGGTACGTAAAGGAGGATTTTGTGGCTGCAGCGAAGAAAAGCACAATTACAGCTGCCAGCTTAGGGATGGCTGGCAGTAACAAAATTTACGTGAACGATCACCTTACTGTAGATAATAAAATCCTACTTACTAAAACAAAAAACTTGTCAAAGGAGCGGAATTTTGCACATATGTGGGTGAGAGGTTGCAAAATCTTCGTCCGGAAAAACGAAAATTCTCCAAAGATTTTAATACGTTCGGATATGGACTTGAAGAAGCTATAGTGTATCTCAAATACTTTGATTTATACGTCATAAGTATCTTGCGTTTTGTGTGTAATTATACTTGCGACCCGCGGTTGGTCAGCGCTGTTTCCTTATCTCACTCATTTTTTGCACCGGCTATTAGGCGCATGCGCAGTCCTATTGTTCGCTTATCTTTAAGTCTCACTGTCATTTGCTTTTGTCAATTGTATTGTTATTTAAAACTACCCAAGTTATCTAAATTATTTTTTAAACGTTTGCGTTTCTTTACTGAATTTATTCGAAGAATAATATTTATTTTAGTTTATAATGGCCCCGGTTAGAGTGTATTATCAAAACGTACGGGGTTTACGTACGAAGACAGTAAATTTTCTTAGAAATATTTGCTTAACTTCTTATGATGTTATATGTATAACGGAGTCGTGGCTAAATGATAGTATTAATAATAACGAATTGTTTGATGATCGATACATAATATTTAGGCGTGATCGGTGTTATAAACGTACGAATCAGGAAATGGGGGGTGGGGTTTTAATAGCGGTACGTAGGGACCTCGCGGCAGAATTTCGAAGCGAGTGGTCATCATCTGCGGAAGACATTTGGGTAACGATTACATATCGTAATTCGCGATCCATTTATAAAATGCATATTGGCGTTGTATATATATGTAGGGAGAATTTAGGTAACAAAATGGAGTTGCAGTTATCAAATTTTGCTGATAAATTATCTAATATAGTGCTTGAGAATCCGCTTGACAAATTCACAATATTCGGTGACTTTAACATGCCAAATATATCGTGGACCTTAAGTAATGATGGTATCTCTCTTTCGCCAAGTAACTTAATAGGCTCGCATCAATATCACCTAATTGACACTGCTAATGCATGCAATTTATTGCAATATAACTCGTTTGTAAATTCCAGCCATGGCCGCATGTTAGACTTAGTATTTTCTAATAATGACGTTGCTGTCTCTGCTCCTGACTGTCCCCTAGTACCTGAGGACCCACACCACCCTTCTATAATAACATCTCTCGACTTTGTACAGCTGCATACAATCAAACCACAATCGTATAATAAATTTATTTATCATGATGGTGATTACGATTCGATTCGTTCTGAACTCGATTCTATTAACTGGACCACGGAAATTAATATCAGGAATCTGGATGACGCTGTAGACTACTTTTATTCGATCATTTATACTTTGCGAGACAAATACATTCCCTCTAAAACTGTAACACCATCACGCAAATATCCATTATGGTATAAACGGCCGCTTATAAAATTACTTAATGAAAAGTACAAATACCATAAAAAATATAAAATATACGGCAACACATATGACCTAGACACATTTCATATTTTACGTGACAGGGCGCGCGTAATGGAAAGAAACATGTATAATGAGTACATGAATAATATCGAGGATTTTATTAAACAGAACCCCCGAGCATTTTGGTCATACGTAAAGAGCAAAAACCAATCAAATGCATATCCCTCTATTATGAAGTATGGTACTAATTCTACTGACCAGGGTGCTGAGATCTGTAACATGTTTGCCGAATATTTCCACTCAACCTTTCTGATTGGTTCGCCCGCTCAAGCTCAAACTGCTGACGAGTTCCCACCACAATTATCGTCTTGCGCCGACATAGGTGTGGTCGAGGTGCTAGAGGACGAGGTCGTGAAACTTCTAAAAGGTCTAGACCTAAGAAAGTCAGCGGGACCAGATAATATTCCGGCAATATTTATAGCAAATTGTGCGAAAAGTCTCGCTTTTCCTTTAACAATATTATATCGCCGCTCTCTGTCCGAAGGTATCGTACCAAAAATGTGGAAATCGGCTTATGTCACCCCCATTTATAAAGGAGGCGCCAAGGATAATGTAGTTAGTTATAGACCGATTTCAAAATTATGCTTATTTGCCAAAATTCTAGAAAAAATTGTATATGCTCAAGTTTACTCAGCACTGCGGCACGATCTTATGCCGCAGCAGCACGGTTTTCTTAGGGGGCGGTCTACGACATCAAATCTCGTTTTATGTTCCGAGTACCTCACTAAAAATATGTCTGAGCCTTCGCAAGTGGATATCATATATACAGACTATAGCAAGTGCTTTGATCGTATCGATCATGTGATCTTATTGAAAAAACTTCAGCAAGTCGGTATAAGAGGCAACTTGTTTAGGTGGTTCACGTCGTATGTCCATAATCGATGTCAAACAATTGTTCTAAGCGGCTATTCCTCATCAACTATGTTTATTCCCTCAGGAGTACCCCAGGGATCCTTGCTCGGTCCTTTGCTATTCAATATTTTTATCAACGATATATCGTCCTGTTTTTTAAACTCTAAGATCCTACTTTATGCAGATGATATGAAAATTCTTTGCAAAATACAGTCTATTGAAGATGCACAAGCACTTCAAGAAGACCTTATGAGGTTTCAAAATTACTGCCTCTCTAATAAACTAGATTTAAACGTCTCTAAGTGTTGTATTTGCTCGTTCACCCGTAAACATACCATTATTCAATTTCCCTACACTCTTCATAGTACTTTTATTACAAGAGTTGATACTATCAAAGACTTAGGTGTAACTTTCGATAATAAATTAATTTTTGAAAATCATATCGATAATATTACGAGTAAAGCATTTCGTGCACTTGGTTTCGTCTTGCGAATGTCATCTGAATTTTCCAGCGTAAAAACCTTTAAAATCTTATATTGTGCATATGTCCGTAGTCAACTAGAATACGCCTCGCAAGTTTGGAACCCTAGATATGACGTCTATATTAAAAGGATCGAAAGTATTCAAAAGAAGTTTTTAAAATATCTACAGCATCGTGCTGGAATCTATCTCCCTGACTACATCGCAAGATGTCGCAAATTTCACTTCCTGCCTCTTTATGAGAGAAGGAACATTTCCGATGTATCATATCTTTTAAGTATAGCAAATGGCACCGTTGACTGCTCAGAGCTGCTGGAACTCATAGGACTGCGCACTAACTCGGTCGCGCTCAGAAACCCCAGTTTACTTTATTTACCATACGCAAGAACTAATTATAGACAAAACGCATTTACTGTTAGAGCATGTGATTTCTTTAATGTGTTGACAAAAGCGAATGCTGACATAGATTTATTCAACACTTCAGTTTCTAACTTAAAACGTTTTCTTAACAATAATTTCTTTTTAGATGTAAATTAACCCACTACCCTTTTGTTATAATATGTATAATTTTCGAATGACTTAAATAAATACCTAAATTCTAAAATCTAGCACAAACTTAAATATGCTTATCATTGCACAATGCTAATTTTATAAGTAAATTGTCTCGTCGTCTTCTTCAAACTGTGTGAGAAAAAGACTATTTTTAACTGTTTACCTGTGAAAACTTGTAATTAGCCGTCAGTACATATTATATTTAAAAATGTATTACATACATAGCTGTTAGTTTTCCAAAAATTGTAAAAATAAATAAAAATAAAATAAAATAACAAATCAAAATATTATACTCAATATTTTTTGCCAACGTAAAAATTATTAACTTTTAATTAGTAATTATCTAACCGTTTCCGAATGCAATAATAAATCAACATTGTGAAGGTAGACTTATAAGTAGCTAGTCAACCCGTGACCACGGCAACTGAAAAAGTGCGGTGCAGGTCGGGAAACCAACAAACCTTAAATAAACCGAAAAACATATAGTACCAAATATATATTTCTGGTAAATAAATCGCACTAAATATTCCACAAAAGTTGTTTTATTTAAAAAAACAACTATTTGCCATATTACCCAAACGGGATTTAAATAGGGTCGTGATGATTTTATCCTATTTAATATTATAAAAGTGAAAGTATGTCAGTTGGTTTGTTTTTTGTTACTCTTTCTACTGATTGGACTTTGATGAAATTTGCCACAAAGGTAGTAAATAGCCTGGATTAAACTGCTGGTGGCTGCTAGATTATCGTATAAAAAAAGCTAAAAAGCAAAAAATTCACCTTTTGGAGTCGGTGCCAGCCACGGCATTCTACTTTGCGGTGCTACTATTTTATTTTTCTTGCTTTGGCTGGCACCGACTCCAAAAGGTTTATTTTTTGCTTTTTAGTTTTTTGAAGTCGGTTTTTTCTATAAAAAGTTTTTATTGCACAATTTTTAAAGGTCCTGTGCCTACGCTGATAACCTTATGACGATTCCTCATCATCTATTACAAAATGCTGCTTTTCCCTGTGCAGGGACGTTACTTATTTAGGAGTTCTCCCAATACTTCATTATCAGCTGCACTTCATCACATGCATTGAGTCGAGCATAAATTGCTTATGAACTACATTAAAGTAATCGTATAGCTGCCGTGAAATGCTAAGTATTTAATAGTTCCTATGACCATCTGTGGTCTTCATCATCAGTTCCACATCACCAAATGATGCATTCCGGAAGCATATGCATAAGTTACTATAGAAAACACCGAAATCGCTATTGAAGTGCCTATAATATTTGAAAAGTCCCCTGGATTTCTCCAGGATCCTATCATCAGATCCTGATATGATGACAATGGGCCCACATGTGAAGTATACCCTTTCGAACAAAAAAATAATTACTCAAATCGGTCCAGCCGTCTTCGAGTAATCGAGTAACATACATAAAAAAAAAGATTTCGTCGAATTGAGAACCTCCTCCTTTTTTTTGAAGTCGGTTAAAAATAGCATTGCAAAAGAAACAGAGTCCTAATTTAATGATTCCTTGAATTCCAATAAATCCCAATGCATAGAACTGCCTAATAGACTGTTTGAAGACTAAGTATTTATAAACTTACTGTGAAGACAGACATGTTTAGTCTAATATAGTCCACAAGCTAGGCTGCTTTGACTTTAATATCCTGCTGCCTTGACTCAAACAGTTTGATTTCTATTCTTGTCAATTTATTCACACGGTACATCATTCCACCTTTGTTGCAATTTAAGACCTCTGCATTAACATTATATAAAAAAAAAAAGTTAATTTAACGGAAGGTTGTTTCCGTTAAATTAACTTTTTTTTTCTAAGCTAACAACTTTTCAGGGGGGATGTGAACCCGTTACTATAATAAATATAAGTCATCCAGGTATCCTAAACACGGTAATTAAAATAAATAAAAATACAATCACCTAATATGATTCGGGAAGAAACGTCTACACGTCACATCCTATCCTACTAATATTATAAATGAGTAAGTTCGTGAGGATGTTTGTGGATGTTTGTTACTCTTTCACGCAAAAACTACTGAACCGATTTGGATGTAATTTGGCACATAGATAGACTATATTGTAGATTAAAATATAGGCTACTTTTTATCCCGATATTCTCACTAAAGTAGAAACCAGCGGGTAAAACCGCGGGCGGCCGCTAGTCACACAAACACTTGCTTGCAATTGCGTCATTAAATAAAATTTACTTTGTTTCTCTTACTGCCTATACTTACATCTTATAAAGAAGATTTTAAAAACAAAAGTTGATTGAAAGCTCGATTTCATTTCAGAATAAAATTAATTTGTATTGCAAAGAATTTTTAATTAAGTTTAAAAAGTAATAAATTAAGAGCTCTTCAAGGCAGACAATCAAATTTCAATTAAAGAATAATTAGCAGAGGGTTGGGAATACCAAAAAAGGATTTTTGAGCTAAGTTATGATTTTAAAAATATTTAGATCAGTTACGCAAATCCATTTGTTAGATATACTCAAAATATTATATTATTGATATAGAATAGATAGATAATAATTGGTGGCAAAATCATCTTCAGTTAGAAATATCAACAACGACACACTCTATTATAAATATTAAACAAGAAAATATACTAGAAAATAGCAACTTGTCTCATGTCGCCATGACGGGATTCGAACCCGCATCCTTGGGAATCCGGCCTGATTATGTAACTTGTTTCTATCAACGTTTGATTGAAAGTGCAGTCACATTGCTGCTATATGAATATTCTTTCTGTTAGGACACAGGTCTTCCTTATTTATATGGATAAGGAGAAAGCCATGACTCACCAGGGTTGGTGGCATCAAGGGTTACAAAGTAACCGAGACCAACGTCTTGACACGCTCACGGACGGACACGTATTTATTTATAAAGATGTACAAAACATGTTATAGCCAAATGGTAAATAAAAATTAAATAGTTAAAACAGTTAAAATGACTAGGTTGAAACCCTTAACTATGTACATACGAGAGTGAATCAAAAAGTTCTGAGAATCGCCAATAAAGCATCAACTAAATGTTTAACACATACCATCCCTTTAAACTCATCTTATTCAAACTAAACCATATCCTTAAACTTACAAAGCAGCCCAAAGTTTTATCGTATTTAAGGAGCGACAGCGAAATAACAGCTATCTTTGCTCAGTCCAAGTTTAACAAACATATCAAAAGCTAGTAAATCACCAGTAGCGCTCTTGGATGAATAGAGAGCAACCAGGAGTCAGCCACAATGTAGTCGAGTTACTGCCTGGGGCTATCTCTGAATGATTTATGGTTGAAAGTAGGAGTTGCGTAAGATTATGACGATCAGTTGCGCTATACCATATTTAACTCGGAGTTTCGGATATAGATGAGATGATTACAGTTTTTCTAAATTGTATCTGTATATGGTGCGCCTAAACGGGCCATATTTTCCTGCAAATTCTTGCCAGCAATCCTGACTTTTAGGCGCTATACGACTGAAGCAAGATAATAATGAGAAAATGGTGCGCGCGGGAGCGAGGCCGTTTTTGCAGATTAAGCGAAAAAACACGAAATCACTTCGTAGTACATACATAACTGCGATTAAAGAGAAAATAAAACTATACGAT
The DNA here is from genome assembly GCA_910589605.1 of Chrysoteuchia culmella. Taxonomy (NCBI): domain Eukaryota; kingdom Metazoa; phylum Arthropoda; class Insecta; order Lepidoptera; family Crambidae; genus Chrysoteuchia; species Chrysoteuchia culmella. The sequence goes on along the minus strand of OU342654.1, from coordinate 4,120,404 downwards.
GCTATGTATTATTAGTGTCAACTAATTAAACCAATTTCTAATAGTATATGGTAATCCCTACGAGAATAATCTTGAATTTTCGTATTTTCAAGGGGTAATTTCGAAAAGAGAAAGTGTCGAGACAAATTCATAAAATCGTGTTTCTAGTACATTACAAATCTAGATAAAGGTATGAATAAATGTATATCCAGAGAACCAGAGTTGTAACATCTCCAACTATTTTATAGTTTTATATCAAAAAGTACATACTTTTTCCGTATAACGTCTTATCGCAAGCTAGAGTAAGGTGGCTATAGTTGTCGGCCACACATTTGAGCAAAAATATGGCCCGTTCAGAAGCACCATAAAATTTTGCGATCCGAAACATCATGCGCATGATCCCTCCGTAAAAATTTGCTACAAAAGTAACTTTGTTCTTTTCTAAGGTTTGTCTTTAACACGTTAATCGCCAGTAGTAGAACGGTCAATTTTTTATTTTTTGTGTTCCTTGATGTATTTAATAAGATATGGTTTTATGACTAGGTTAGGCTGAAATCGCATGTATGGTTTATTAAATAATCCCAAAAACCCCATGAGGTCACCGGTGCCCTACGCGGCGCTGTGTTGTAGAAAATTGCATTTTCGTTATTTTGGCGCCAGATAGGTCACATTTCCGGTCCCGCCCCCGCAGTCGAAATATAATTGTAATTGTAAAATCACGTTTTCTCGGAAACTACTGATGCGTTTCAAAAAATCCTATAAAAGTAGTAGTATAATAAGCTACGCAAAATATTTAAAACGAGTTCACGGAAAACTGCAGATTTTTCTAAGTAAATCTCACAATTATCAAGGTAAACGAAAACCATTGTGCGCACGTATACTACAGCGGCCACATGCATATATCGTAGTAGGATTTGATAAATAAAACTTTCGCAAAAATCCTAGAGATATTGCAAAAACACAGATAATTAGAAAATGGTGTTGACATTTTTCAATCTTACTGAAAAATGATAGGGTTTTTGCAAAAATACTGGTTGCTTAAGTAACATTGGATATTCTTTACTCTGATTGGCTTAATTTTTGGTTGCTTTCTAACTCTTTTTCTGATTGGTTCATAGAAAGTTTACTACACGTGAGAGAATAGATTGACATTTGAAACGTCAAGTCGTCAACCAATCAGAGAAGATGTTGTTTTGGACGGTCCGACTAGCCAATCAGTGTTCTTATTTCATAATAGCCAGGGATTTTTATCGTAATCTTACTAAAAGCAACCAGTTTTTTCGCAAATATCCTATATTTTTTTAATAGTATTGAGAAAGGACAGCACCATTGTCTAATTATACGTGTTTTCGCAATATCCCTAGGATTTTCGCAAAAAAAACGATTTATCTATTTATTCTGCGACACATACACAAAATCTACCGAATAAGTGTCCTACGGCTCGCAAAACGAATTTGAAAACGGGTCTGCCCTGAGGTCACCGATGACCTACGAAGCGCCTAACTACATACAAGGCAGGGTCCAGTCACCGGTGACCTATGTGGCGGTGAACGTTTTAACAAAATTCATCAAAATCCAGATCTAAGGACCGACCCGATGCTTTGCTATTACTTTTAAAAAATGTAACATAAATCTCCTACTACTTTCTATGGCTTTAATGGATTTTCTTCCTCATCACCCTTAGTTCCTTTCGTAATGTTTAATGTGAGTATTTCTATGGGAAAATAGCCAAAGTTTCCATTCATGCTTGATACAAAGTAGGGGATGACTGTATTCACCGCGAACAGCCATAAAAGGTTATGTTATAGGATATGGAATATGTATGGGAGCACATATTCTCAAGTCACTCGAAATAATATAGTATACGAATTCATGTTTGAATTGCATAGGTGCAGCAGAGTTATAAAAATATATCGGACGATTATGTTGAGTGTGTCAAGTTGGAAGAAGTGAATAATGGCCTCATTTCTAATGTACGGTTTCTGTATTGAGAATTTTTTGTTGAGAAAGTCTCAAACTTTCTGCAACACAAAAATATGTTAACACAAAATCATGTATGAGTGAGGTTTGAGCCATTGTCAACTTGAAAATTCTTAAACCGACCACATCCTTGAAGTTTATCCCAGACTCAAGTAAGTAAGTAATAGTGTGTTTTAAGTTTTTTAAGTGTGTCCACAAAATGTGACATTCAGACTTGAATTCGAATACGAAATTATTTAGAATGACCCGAGTATCCAGCCCCAGAAGGAATTGATGTTGGCAAACTCACGTTGCTACCCCACCTCAGAGAGAACTCGACGACTTAAAGAGCTATGAACGTTTATTTATAAAAGTAGCTTCCGCCTTTCTTCCGATTTAACATTGTCTTTGGGATCAAACCTTCAAAATATTTTTCGTAATGAATGTAGGTACGTTCAACAGCATGTACGGCTTTACATTTGCACTACAAAAACTGCCGCTATTACGAGCGACGCGAGGGTCAAGGTCAAAGTGTTACACTTTGACCTTGACGCTGCAGCTGTAGTCTGCTGTTGACCGTACCTAATAGGTATTGTACTGCGCAAAGAGTTTGATTTTCGATCAATTAAAATCAAAACAAGATAAAGGGAACCAGTAGTCCTACCGCGTAAGTGTCGTCGACGTCGTCGACTTGTCGATATGGGCGCAACTCTTCACACGCGAGCGCTGATGCTATAGCGCTGTCTCGATTCCACACAGAGTCGAATATAAACTGACTATGGAAAAGGAATCTTATTATTAGCACGATAACTTTGAAATTGCGTTGAACGAAAACGCCGTCGGCTGTCAAAGTGAAGTTGACAGCGATTACGACGGCACTTACGCGGTAGGCCCACAGTTTCGTTTAAATTCAAAATAACTTATCTAAATAATCGTTTTCAAAAATTCTGTGGGGCAAGCAGGAAAAACTTTCAAAAGTGTATCGAAAAAGTATTCGGATCGTCAGTCACGTCAAAAAATGTATCGGGGAGTTTTTTCACACCCCAGGAACGCAGGTCAAAACTTTACACATTTGTGGACGTGATGATGTCGTTACTTTCTCTAAAGTTTTTCGTGCAAGCCCCACTGTTCTATTTAAATTTTAACTAGAAGAACGCGTTTCTAACCGAAGGCGAAGATGCAAAAAAAGGCAAACTCAAAAAACTGTACCGAGTCTCTTATAAGAAGTCTGTCTTGAAACAAATGCTGCATTTACTTGTTTCCTTTCTGGGTTATCCTTGGAGAATAAACCTCCAAAACATTTATTTCTGTATCAAAGATTTTATTTCTAAACAACTAAATAAAACGTTTTATTTAAACTCAAAATATAAGTTACTTTACAATTTGAAAGAAAGTCCGTTCTATCCTAACCCTAATCCTAATTAATATATCCTTAACTTTATAAATGCGAAAGTGTGTTTGTTTGTCACGCCCTAACTACGCAACCAATCGACTTGATTTTTGGCACACAGTTAGTTGAAAGGACGGAGAGTAAGATCAGCTACCTTTTATCCCGATATTTCCAAGGGAACGGGAACCACGGTGGTGAAACCTCGGAAGGAAGCTGGTTTTTAAATAAATTTTTAATTTATGATTTTTGAATATTTGCATTTTTCAATGCTATTTTTATACTTATGATAAAATTTAAATAGAAATATATTGGAAAAAATTAACTCGGCCACAAGTGAATTCTCAGATGGGAATCGAACCCACGACTTTTGGAAATCCGGTCCAATGCTCTAACAGCTGAGCTACCGAGACTTGCGAACCACCGTCGAAATTCTCCAATACTTTTATATTTTTTAATACGCTGTAGGCCAGCGTTGTCACATCAATGCTAGGAATATCCTTGCATTCAAAAGAAACATCTTTTCAGGTGTTTTACGATCGATTAAGATGCAACAGCCAATAATGAATGATTTTTGATTTTTTGCATTTTTAAATGCTATTTTTATACTTATGATAAATTTTAAATAGAAAATTATTGGAAAAAATTTACTCGGCCACATGTGAATTCTCAGGTGGGAATCGAACCCACGACCTTTGGAAATCCGGTCCAATGCTCTAACCGCTGAGCTACCGAGACTTGCGAACCACCGTCGAAATTCTCCAATACTTTCATATTTTTTAATACGCTGTAGGCCAGCGTTGTCACATCAATGCTAGGAATATCCTTGCATTCGAAAGAAACATCTTTTCCGATCGATTAAGATGCAACAGCCAATAATTCATGATTTTTGATTTTTTGCATTTTTCAATGCTATTTTTATACTTATGATAAATTTTAAATAGAAAATTATTGGAAAAAATTAACTCGGCCACAAGTGAATTCTCAGGTGGGAATCGAACCCACGACCTTTGGAAATCCGGTCCAATGCTCTAACCGCTGAGCTACCGAGACTTGCGAACCACCGTCGAAATTCTCCAATACTTTTATATTTTTTAATACGCTGTAGGCCAGCGTTGTCACATCAATGCTAGGAATATCCTTGCATTCGAAAGAAACATTTCTTCAGGTGTTTTACGATCGATTAAGATGCAACAGCCAAAAATTAATGATTTTTGATTTTTTGCATTTTTCAAAGCTATTTTTATACTTATGATAAATTTTAAATAGAAAATTATTGGAAAAAATTAACTCGGCCACAAGTGAATTCTCAGGTGGGAATCGATCCCACGACCTTTGGAAATCCGGTCCAATGCTCTAACCGCTGAGCTACCGAGACTTGTCGAAATTCTCCAATACTTTTTAATTTTGCACTTTACAATGCTATTTTCATGTGATAAATATTAAACAAAGACACATACAAAAAAAGCAACTTGTGTCATCCCGTCAGGGCGACACATGAGACAAGCTGCTTTTTTCTAGTATGTGTTCTTGTTTAATATTTATCAGTTTTTAAATAAACCACAGATACCTATGAAAAAGACACTAAAAATGGAAAAGCATCAACGAATCTTTTATAAGAAGACCGTCTTGAAATAAATTCTGCATTCAGTTGTTTCTCTTTCGGATTATCTTTGGGGAATGCCCCTCTAAAACATTTCTCGTCTGTTAAATTTTAAATCGCGCTGTATCCGTATTGCATTGTCAATGTGCCAAAAAATTTTAATATCGGTGTCTCGATGGTTGCATCAAATATAATTTGATCTTGATGTTAAGAGTTAAGAGTACAATTTTATGAATAAAATTGCGTTTGGTAAGAAATATTTTGCGTGAACTAACCCGATATCGATTGACTTTAATTTATTGATTAAACTCATTTAGAAGATATCCTTCGATTGATTTAACCCACAAAAAAAAATTGTCTGGTTATGATTCTAGATATGAGATGAAGACGAAAAATAAGTCTAGATGGTCTGGTGCATCCGCTACACAGCTTGTATTCAAGCGCTGTACATACATCTTTCTTAAAATAAATTAAGGAAAGATTTCACTTAATAGTTTATTTCTAAGCTTCTGTTTTTATTTATCTTGTAATGTGTTTAAAATTCCTCTTTAATGCATATAATAAATAATTAGTTTTTGGTAACCCGATAAACTTCAGTGTAAATGAATCTTAGTGGCAGCTAAAACAGTGCAAGCAACTGTACGGATAGATAACTGTATAAATCGTCTTAAACTCTTTTGTTACAATGTTCTGTGTTCAGTTACAATGTCTACAGATAACAGGATTTGCGGAAATTTTATTGCAGTTTAAATAAAAGACAGATATATTTAGTTTGAATTCCTAGAATGTTATTTTTAGTGTGCTTTTGACTATAGTTTAATTTTTCGTGTGCATGTTGAAAAGCATATACGTAAAAGTTATTGTTATTTTTCCGCAATCAGCATTATATTTTGACATAAGGCTTTACGAGACAAAATAACAAGACGTTTGCTGTTCAAATTGTTCATGATTAAATTTTTGCAACCACAATATTCCATTTTGTAAGATATATTATCTGGAAAATAGGCGCATGTAGGCAAGTAGGAGACAAGTGTTATTTTTCTAGTATATTTGTCGCATACACATTTATTCTATACCATCGAATTGTAGATATGTTAGCCATCTTCTTCTTTTCGTAGGAGGATTAGTGGCCACCTCTAGTGTCAGAGTTTATCAGGCCGACTTTAAGGCCTCTGACTTGGAAGCGCTCAGTTATAATGCCACTTTACGGTCACCCATCCGACACCAGCACCCCGACAGCCTAACGGTTTAGCTTGTACTATCGCTATAGCTATCGATTTTTCAAACCCCCTACAAGGGCTCTCGCTGACGCTATCACTTTCATATTAAAACTACAATAGTGAATGCAATAGATGAATAGAAATACGTAGGAATTAGACAAAAACCCTATCGTTGAAGGGTTTTATGAGAGTTTGAAGGTATAGCATTATGAAGTTATAGAGTTTTAAGCTATAGCGATAGCATAAGCTATACCGTTAGGCGGTCGGGGTGCTGACCGGGCCGAACGTTGTTTAACGAACGTGATCGAATACGTTCAATCTGCATAAGCTATACCGTTAGGCGGTCGGGGAGCTGACCGGGCCGAACGTTGCTTAACGAACGTGATCGAATACGATCAGTCTGCATAAGCTATACCGTTAGGCGGTTGGGGTGCTGACCGGGCCGAACGTTGCTTAACGAACGTGATCGAATACGATCAGTCTGCATAAGCTATACCGTTAGGCGGTCGTGGTACTGACCGGCCCGAACGTTGCTTAACGAACGTGATCGAATACGATCAGTCTGCATAAGCTATACCGTTAGCCGGTTGTGGTGCTGACCGGGCCGAACGTTGCTTAACGAACGTGATCGAATACGATCAGTTTGCATAAGCTATACCGTTAGGCGGTCGGGGTGCTGACCGGGCCGAACGTTGCTTAACGAACGTGATCGAATACGATCAGTTTGCATAAGCTATACCGTTAGGCGGTCGGGGGGCTGACCGGGCCGAACGTTGCTTAACGAACGTGATCGAATACGATCAGTTTGCATAAGCTATACCGTTAGGCGGTCGGGGTGCTGACCGGACCGAACGTTGCTTAACGAACGTGATCGAATACGTTCAATCTGCATAAGCTATACCGTTAGGCGGTTGGGGTGAAGACCGGGCCGAACGTTGCTTAACGTAAGTGATCGAATACGATCAGTCTATTAAGCGCGGCCATGAGCGCTACATGTTAGCCATAACCAATACAAAGCTTTCAGTTGTTTTCCTAATATGCAAATAATATAAATATAAGAATCCAATAAATGATGTTTGAAAATAAATAAATAAATATTTGCATACAATCACACCAATTATGTAGCTCTCGTTAAGGTTCATGAAGAACTTGTGTTATGGATACTAGATAACGGTTAAACATACTTATATACTTTTGTATTTGTAAATACATACTTATGATACATATTAAACAACCAAACGACAAATAGACATGTTCATGCACACAAATAAATGTCTTGTTCGGGGATCGAACTCGGGACCTCTGGCGCAGAAGGTGGGTTTAGTACCTCTGCGCCAAACAGGTCGTCAAAAATAACTCAACTTTGTTAATAGAAACGCCAACGTTTTTATAACCAACCCAAATTACAGGACGACAGCAAAAACTTTGTGCCTACATATTAAACTTGCAAATGTGAAAGCCTATAGAAAACGGTCCATTGAACAAAACGTTTGAAATGTAATATTTTTCTTATTTGATGCTCTGCCGAGCGGCGTTCACGCAGCGACACACATCAAAAGCGAATCAAATTGTTCGTAAACAAACCACAAGCCACTGAAAATGTATCCTTATTCCAACCGCAAAAGACTCACCGACCACAAGCTTTAATGTCTATAGTAACAATATTATTTTTCTCATCCACGAAACGGGATCGATGAGCCGCTAAAGTACTGTTAGCAGCACGTTAAACAAAACAATTGCATTGCGATAACAGTCCTTATTGCGAACGCTATAAGGGCGCGATAAAGGTCAACGAGTTATGATCTCATCTGTATTAAAAAACGAAAGTGTCCTCAAAGCGAGACCTAAAACAAATTTCCGAGTTATTTCTGTAAAATACGGTCAATTTAAGTTTCGGTCTGTTTCAGATGTGTAAAGAAAATATTTTTTATGTCAAAAAATATAATCCCAAAATATTTTATTTCAATGTTTTTATGGCCAATAAATGTTAATGAAAATAACATATATATTTACAAGGTAAACTATGCTAATTTTATTACCTCTGTATATTCCTTCAGAAGGGACAAATATAGGTAACGATGATTAAAAAAAATTAGAATTTATTTTGGAAAATGTTTACGCGAGGGAAGTCGCGAGCAACCGCTAGGTATAAATAAATAAATATCTTTATTTCACTCTTCACAGAGGTAAGTTCACAAACAATATGTATCTTACTTTCTTAAAGCATTAATGTATGCTTTACGAAATACAAAAACAAACAGAAAAACCTTTGTGATCGGATGGAGTCTATAGGTTCCACACTATGTGAGTTACCTGTGTTACAGATTTCCAGGCTCCCACCCCGCTTGGATCAGGCATACATACTATCACAATAGACCAAAGACGGTTACAATAAAGTAATAATAACATTTAATATAAACTCATTTGCAAAAAAAACGGGCACCTAAGCAATGAACCATTTAAAATGTTAATATTGCTTTGTTTGATAATTATAGGTAGTTTTATCCTCACAATTTGGTAAATTAATAAGAAAATCATGTTTTCATCAGTATTTCATAAAATTTAGATATAATTTATGGGAAATAATGCTAAACCTCGCTAGTAGTGTATGTTCGCTAGTAGTGCATATACTCATAAAGTAAAAATAAAAAAGTTTTTTTTGTTTGTTTTTCTTTAATAAAGTAAAAGCAGATAAATGTTTAGTATCGAGTGTGACCCCCTCTAGCTAAAATCACAGCTTGAATTCGTCTGGACATGCTAGCGAGTATATCCCGGATACTTGCTTGCGGAATACGTTCCCACTCCGCAGTAATCACATTCTTCAGCTCTCTTATGGTCTGCGGAGCCGGGTGTACTGTTCTCACACGCCGTTTCAGAACGTCCCAGACATGCTCTATGGGATTGAGGTCGGGACTTCGAGCTGGCCAATCCAAACGACGAATGCCGACCTCTTGCACATACGCATTGACATCGCGGGATCGGTGGGCGCGAGCATTGTCGTCCATAAAAATCGAGTCTTCACCTAGAGCGGCCAATGCGGATTGTGCATGAGGAATTAGAACTTCCGTTATGTATCGATGCCCAGTCAGTGAGCCGTTTTCAATGAAGACTAACTCTGTACGATCCATTGAATTTATTCCTGCCTAAAACATAACAGAGCCCCCACCATAAGGTGATGATTTCTTCGAAACATGCCTCTGCAAAGCGTTCTCCTTGTCTTCTTAGCACTCGCCGACGTCGATCTTCACCGAACAGAGATATCCTGGCTTCATCAGAGAACAAAACCCTATTCCAATCTTCTTGAGTCCATGATTCACAATTTCTAGCGAACCTAAGCCTGTGAACTCTGTGCTCACGGAGTAATTTGGGGCCGCGGGCCGGGCGGTGACTGCGTATATTGGCAGCGAGAAGCCTCCTCCTGACCGTCCATAGACTAATATGCACATTTCTTACTTCTTGGAGGTTGTTCTTAAGATCCACATACGAAGATTTGCGATTTCTCAATGCGCGACTCACAAGAAAACGATCAGTACATGGTTTTCTTCCAGAACCAGGCCTTCTCTCGACGGAACCAGTCTCCTGATATCGCTGCCAGGTCCTTTGGACTGTCGAGCGACTAAGATTTAGCCTCCTAGCCACGAAACATTGGCTGCAACCCTCTTCAAGCAGCGCGATAATTTTGGTAGCTTTTACCACTTTATCTACCATTTTTGATACAGCCAAACAGCAATAAATAAAGCTTTGACAGTCAAGGATAATCGATAAAAATTTAATAAAAGTTATAAAAGTCGATGTTAACTTCTGGAACTTCGCGCCAAAAATGTAGGATAAAAAGGGGTTTTCTGTAAAAATGTGCATCAAATGAAAATTTGAATTTAGAACGTACTTTTTTAAATACCACAGCATTTTTAAAACCACAGCATTTTTAGTTTTTGCGATTTCAGGGTTGCTTCCATACAAAAATTGTTTGTTATGACGAGTTCTACAAATGGTTTTCAGGTTTTGGGTTAACATAAAATATCGTTGTAAGTATTAAATAGAATTTTGTTGACATAATCGTACAGATACCCAACAATCAGCATGGTTACGTCTTTTGTGGCGAACGAGAAGGGATTCATATTTAGTTTTTGAGTGTTTACTTACTATGGTATTTTAAATAAATAGATGTCGAAAGTAAAAAATATGAAAAGCTTCTCTACGATATCCCGTTAAAATTAGTCTTCTCAATTACTCTGATTTAACTAAATTATCATCAATCCTACCATTAATTTCGAAACGTATATTAACATCAAAAACGATTACCGAATAACTTACTGGGGGTCTACTCTTACTTTCGTCGTACTTTCCTTTAAGGTGGTACGACTTTCATACAAACAAACATTGCACATTAATTGGTTCATCATACATTAATAATTCATAAATACATGTGCAACTAACTCGTTTTAGTAATTTGTTTGCGCGAAATTATTAAAAAATGTACTTTCATACATGAGGTATATAAATCTCATGAGTCACACACACATACGTAGAATTATTGAAATTATAAGATATTAGTTTATTCGTGATTTAAGTATGAAAGTACATTTTTATTATTATTTCGCGCAAACAAATAACTGAAACGAGTTAGTTGCGCATGTATTTATGAATTATTAAGGTATGATGAACCAATAATTGTGCAATTTTTGTTTATATGGAAGTCGTACCAAAGACTCGGACTACATTTTGTATTTTTTTTTTCAAACTTTTAGGAAGTGAATGAAAACATAACGGAACAGTCAGCGGCTTTTAAATTATTTTTGTTTGACATACAAGTATTGATAGGCATATTACTTATTAATCTTTTTTTTCGAAGTTTAGTTTTTGCTTACATGTTTTTCTTGATTTCTGTTTTCTTTCGGCAAACAAAATTATAATTTTACATTGTGCTATAAACTTCATACCATCAAAGTGACATTATAAAACTTTATTATTGTCTAATGTACGTTTAATTGACTATATTCAGTTTCTTGCACCCTTTTTAGGGTTTCGTAGCCTAAAGGCAAAAAATGAAACCCTTATAGATTCGGCCAAACCGATGTATCTCACACCCTTTTTATTCCAAAACTATGAGGATTACACAGTTGAAACTTGGTAGGTAGATGTATTCTGTAAACCGCTTTACGGTTTTTACACAAAAAAAAAATATATGAATTAAGGGGGGCTCCCCATACATGGAACTGACAATGAAACATTTTTTTTCATCAAACCTATACGTGTAGCGTATCTATAGATAGGTATTTAAAAATTGCATTGAGGTTTCATAAACGATTTTTTCACAAAGTCAACCATTTGAAATATGTACACTTCCAAAGTGGTAAAATGTGTGTGTCCCCCCCCCCCCCCCCCTCTAACTTTTGAAATAACAGAGTGAAAAATAAAAAAAAATATATATATATGCTGTAGATCTTAATAAAAACTTTCAACGAAAATTAGTTTGAACGAAATAAGGTTGTCAGTTTTAGAAATATACCTCATCATACCTATACGTGTGGGATATCATTAGATAGATCTTTAAAAATTACATTGAGTCTTCTAAAACATTTTTTTCTCAAAGTCAACCGTTTGAAAGTTATACACTTCCAAAGTGGAAAAAAGTGTGTCCGCCCCCTCTAACTTTTAAAATATGAAAGTGAAAAATCAAAAAAAAAATTGATGTAGATCTTTATAAAAACTTTTAATGAAATTTGGTTTGAACGAAATTTATTTAGTAGTTTCAGATCTATAGCACATTTTCCAAAACCGCAAATATAACTTTGTCATTCATTACAATCACTATAAAAAATATACTCAAAAACTACTGGACCGATTTTGACGAAATTTGGTATAGAGAATCCTTAGACCCCAAGTAGTAACAAAGGCTATAAATGATCCCAAAATTCCCACGGGAACGGGAAACACGCGGGTGAAACCGCGCACGGCCGCTAGTAGTAAATAAGTATACTTAGCGATTAAAAAGAAATGCATTTACACGATACTAAATTTATTGGTGTCTACTAATTAAACTAATTTCCAATAGTTTATGTAACCCCATTTGAGAATAATCTTGAATTTTCGTCTGTTTAAGGGGTCATTTCGAAAAACAAACTTATTTTTTTGCACACGATAAATTATAATGGCCTTTTGGCAATAATAATAATATAAACTTTATTGCACACGATACAAAAACAAACAAATACATAGAAAATGACAAAAAAGAGGAACACACAATAGGCGGCCTTATAGCTAGTAATTACGAGCTAAGTGACAAACTAAGTGGGAAAATCAAAAAACCCCTAAAAACCTAAAAATACGGACAATTACAACTTAGTTCGTGGAAATATTGCGCGTTTGATATCCGTAAAAGTTGTTTTATTTCAATGAACAGTGCGCGTCAAAACATAAGATGTACGTATTTTTTACCTATCCCAAAAATTTTAAACTCTGATATGCACAACGCCGATAAAGAAGTTTTCACTTTAAAAAGTTTATTATTTGAAAGTTCGTAACAGACGTCCATAGTAGACCCTCGATTTCGATTGTTATTGACCATTAACAGGCGTATATTCGGAATGTCCGAAATTTAAGTGTATTGTGAAGAGGTAATGCAATCGAGTCCGCATTACACGGACGTTAAACGAACTCTGAAATATCGGTTTTCATTGAGGTACAGCCGTTTTTTATACGGTTACCAGCCCGTAGAAATATTGTGTCGTTTTCGAGCGGAGATACGAGTTTAACGAAAAAGTAACAGTTAAATATTTGCTGGTTTTTTAAATTGTATGCATTTTTGTGTTGAAACAGTAAACCATGTAGAAAATGACTTAGAGATTTTATTAATCTCAATTAACCTGGCGTCATTGTGGCGGAAAAAAGTTACACTAACGTTGAAGTGGGTCATTATGACCCTGGTTATAATTGTCACAATTTTGCCTAATATAAAATAATTTTTAATATTTAAAATGTAATATTTATTATAAATACTGTATTTATAATCAATAGCAGCAATAAAACACATTGGTAATAAATGCAATAATTTTTATTTTTCATTTTTCTTATAGACTTTTAATTATACAACAAAACTGAAACTGAAACTGAAACTCTAACAAAAAGCAATATCGTTTCTAACAAAAAACTGAAACTGAAACTCTAACAAAAAGCAATATCGTTTCTAACAAAAAAAATACTTAAATCAAATCTATACTACCTATGCTCTCTATCATTGGAATATTAATCACAGTAATATCAGGAACTTTGGTACAATTACTATTATTGAACCAGACTTTCACTGCAGCTTTTACAGTAAGAAATTACATGTTCAGCGCATATAAACTTATGGCAAGTGTTACATAAGTGACTAGTCTTCCTATCTTTTTTGTAGGGACAATCTTGGCACCTTCTTCGAACACCAGTGAGTTTTGCAGGAGGTTCTCCAGATGTCTCTACAGTAAATTATTTCATTCTTATGCGCATTTCCCGTGGAAGATTTACTGAATCTTTGCGTAAAGAAATATTCACGAGGGCTAAGCCCAAGTTTTTCAAAAACTGGCGACGTTTCATGTTTGCCCTGTTGTTGCTGTTTTTTATAATTACAGCATTTACTCCCGCCATATTGAGCATGGCATAAAATAATGTCAACGGCCATTTATTTGAGTTCCGGCAAACCTTATAAGTTGAACAGAGCTTATCTGCAACATCCACTCCACCTTTTGTGGTATTATAAAAAGTATTTATCTCTGGCTTTTTCTTTTCTCCAGTGGTTTCGTCAATTTTACTGTCGTGATGCAAGCTTGAGAGAAGCAGAACAATTTTATTTTTCTTTGGTATGTGTGACATAATTGTCAAGTCTTTTTGAAATCCAAACTTAGTAGAATAAATCTCCTGCGCGCGAGTTCTCGTAAACTCTGGTGGTATCTGAAGTTTGTTTTTTCTCAAAGTACCTACACTGGTTAATTTATGTTCTTTGAGAAGGTGAGTCATTAGTTCATAGCTGGTAAACCAGTTATAAGAATGTTACGTTACGGCAACTTTTTGAAATAGGCTGTACGAGACTGTAAAACTAAATAAAACATAAAAAATATGGCACAAAACAGCAACGTCGCCGTTGAGCTGGGTCATAATTACCCGGTCGCACGATTACACACGTGTTGCTCCTTGCGCGGGCGACGGACAACTGAAGTGAGGTACCTGAAGGGGAGGGGTGATCCTTAGCTGCAGCTACTGAGACAGACGGTTGTGTGCGGCAATTATTTCCAAGCAAATTTTCGTATGCATAACTTGCAGGGTCATATTGACCCTGCCTCAATGACGCCGGTTTAAGGTAAACAAGCGAATCATAAATTTCGAAACCATGGAAATAACTACACGTCAGTACACTTGCTTAAAAAAGGAATATAATAAACCGGGCGACTACAAATTATTAGGTTGGGGTAGCAGAAATAATAGGTTGGCAGCGGAAAAAATAGGGTTAGGTCAGTTAGATTGGCGAAGTTAAGTTGCCAACCTATTATTTTTGCTTCCCCGAAAAGTTTTATAGTCACCACCTTAAATACATGCCTTTAAAAAATAATTGACAAATTATATTTTTGGACATTTCCAGTATCAATCAGTGCTTATGATAATTCTATTTTAAGGCGGTACCTAGACCGAAAGTGTCTGATTTTATTTAATATCGTAATTTTAATTAAAAAATAAATAAAACTTTACGTGGAATTTTTAGAACCCATTGTCTTGTATTTTAAGAAGGTATCGCTACATCTCGTCATAGTCATTCGTAGAAGTAGATAGCAAATGTGTCAAAAACGGCCACTTTTAGCAGTTTTGCTATCTACTTCTAGCAGTGACTACGAGGGAACGTAATGATACAGTCTAAAAATACTAGACTATGGGCTCTAAAAATTCTCCGTAAAGTTTTATTAAAATTGTGTATTAGAATTACGATATTAAATAAAATTCAACGGGGCGCTACTTTCGGTCAGGGTACCGCCTTAACCTAATAATCTAATCATTGAGATACATTTAAGAATGTTGCCATTATTTTCCCGAGCCGAGACGATTTTAAAAAGTTCTTCTATTTAACTAGAATACTCTCATTGTTTTTACTATAAAATCTAAATTGGATTCAATGAAGCAATGAAAGATATTTGAACTGACATTTAATTTGTTTCTTTCATCTGGGTGTTTAGTTCTAAATATTTTCGAGGAATACTTTTTCAGAATTCCTCGCTCGCTAGCATTTTCACGCAATAAAAATGTTGGAAGTTATAAATTTAGAGATGGATCTGACGTCTAACGTTACTAATGCTCCGACGGACATCGCCGTCCATCGATCATACATTTTTGTGGACAGTATTGGATTCCACAATCAATTTCAGCTACAGTAGCTTAGCTACTACTTTTATAAAATAAGTTTAAGGTTCTATACGACTGAAGGTAGATAGCATTTTTTTTAATGAAGTACGGGGAGACTCTTAGCCATTAACATACCTGATGTTAAGTATTGATAAGGCTGAAGATGGAAGCGAGCCTCTCCCGGAATCCCCAATCACTGAGGAACTGGCTATCTTATCTTTAACTGCCGGAACACAATAACGCTGAAAACATTGTTGTTATGGCGTCAGGCTTAGTTAAGATGGTGGTAGCTAGCCAGGCGGACTTACAACAAGTCCTACCACCAACCAAACCGAATACAATATGTTTCCCCGCTGGGAATCGAACCCGGGACCCCTGGGTCTGATACCGGTGGTTGTACCACTAGACCACTCACAGAGGCGGTTACATGCGGGAATGAAAAAACTAAGCGAGTGGGAGCGAGACCGATTCGTTAGATTAGGCGAAAAAAACAAATAATCACTTCATCTATACTAATATTATAAAGAGGAAAGATTTGTATTTTTGTATGTAACGAATAAACTCAAAACTACTGGACCGATTTTGACGAAATTTGGTATAGAGAATCCTTAGACCCCAAGTAGTAACATAGGCTATAAATGATCCCAAAATTCCCACGGGAACGGGAAACACGCGGGTGAAACCGCGCACGGCCGCTAGTAGTAAATAAGTATGATTAAAAAGAAATGCATTTACACGATACTAAATTATTATTGGTGTCTACTAATTAAACTAATTTCCAATAGTTTATGTAACCCCATTTGAGAATAATCTTGAATTTTCGTCTTTTTAAGGGGTCATTTCGAAAAGAATAACACCCATATTCTAAGTCGTTCCTCCAAAACTTACTCGTCCTCGACTTAACGAAACCTCATTGAAAACCTCTTCGAAATACTCCTCGAAATTGGTATTCTAAGTCATAACTCCGTAAGGACCTGGAAGAGCCAAAGAGTACGTAGTACATTGTTGTAATGTATGATAGACAAGTCTTTCTTTGCCAGTTAAAAATTGTTTACGTTTACAATAACCATAAAATGTAATATTTTAATTAGTATTTTCCTTTTGTGATGGAAATTGACTTACTGATATGTTAAGGTCACTTTTCAATTTGACGACTCTGTATGAAATAAAACAGGGAGAAAAAAACAACCCTTGACGAGTTTCTTGCCGGTTCTTCTCGTTACAAGGTCTCCCGCCGTAGGGTTTGTGAACCGATGGCGTAGCTTCTTTGACGCTCATAAGTGCTTGTAACAGCCTAGACTGAATAAATGATATTGACTTTGACTTTGACTTAGTCACTCCGTGTTAGGCCTAGCGCACACTACCATTTTTACCCACGATGAGGTTGAGTGGAGTGTAAAAAGTTTTGGAGGAACGACTTAGAATATGGGGGTAAGTGTCGAGGCAAAATAGTAAAACGGTATTTCTGTTTTTTACAAATCTAGATAAAGGTATACAGAAATTATTATCTTACTACCAGGGGACTAATTATCTAATTTTAAAATCTATCGCAATCTCTTTCAATCCGTCATTTGAAAGATATTTACATGTTCACGCTTTCACTATTTGACATGTGAAAGGGATTGTGATCGGGACGCGTTTTCAAATGAAGTGTCATTCAAAACATCTTTCGTTCCAAAAGGGATTGCGACTATAAGTTACACAATTCTATAAATCACAATCACCAAAACCTTTGAAAGGGATTGTGATAGATTTTTAAATAAGAAAATTAGGGGGCAGATTTGTAACATCTCTAACCATCCTATAGTTTCATATCTTAGAGTATCTACATACTTTTTCCGTATAGCCTCTGTTCTGTTATGTGTTTAATATTTACATACATTGGGGTTAGTACGAAAAACTATCGAAATAGTATCGAGTAAGTATCGAGCACGTTTTGTCAAAAAATGTATAGGAAAATGTAGTTCCGTTTACGTCGCGTAGGAAGAATATCTCATACATTTTTGAAGTGAAAACTTCTTTAGCGGCGTAGTGCACATCAGAGTTAAAAAATTTTGGGATGGGTAAAAATGTTATAGTCGCTTCAGGACACGTAACCTGATCGAAAACTCGTAAGACGGAAAGAGAGTATACCGCCGGTGCGACGTAGGAGAGGAAGTAATATCCGCCTCTCTTTCTACCGCGCGGCGAAAATGTATGCCTGCTCCTGCTGTTCGCTTCTGCCGACACTCCCGGAGTGCAACACGTTGTTTTTTTTTTAATATATTTTCTTATTATATTTAGTTAATTTTAAATTGTTATTCTTTTGCTTGAATAGGTAGGTCCTTCACCTACCATTTTTATAAACCTAGTAAGAAAAATGTGCCGTGTGGTGACAGCCTAAGAATACAAGTCTCACCACTCCGTTACATGCCTGGGATGTCGTAAGAGTCGACTAAGAGGCTGGACGTATTGAACACCTGTGCGAGATAAGGAAAACTTGAAACAAACCCTCTACTAACCCGTCTGGCCAGCGTGGTAGCAGTAGGCTAATAACCTACTATGACCGCCACAATAGGCGTGAGTTAGGAGAGCCCTATGTCTAGCAGTGGACATCCACAGGGTGATGATGGAAGAAAAATGTACTAATAATTTTAACTGTAAACGTCCCCATACTACAGTACTTAATTACAAAAATCTGCTAAACAATTCTCCAATAATTAAGTGGCGGTGTCTGATTTAAAAGGTCCTTTGACTGGATAAGGGTCCAAGATTGGAAACGAGAAAGCAACTCTAATGCCCCCTTTGTCTGTGCCCGTGCATGCTCGCAAATTGGCCGTAAGAGGCTTATGCAGCTAATTCCGCGGTGATCAGTGGCGTAGGAGAATGCAGGAGAGCAGAGACATAGTCTAAACAGTCTTTTAACTGCCTTGAAACGGCCTTTATGGCGCAATCACACAAGCATGTGCCGCTACAGGGCTTCTAGAGGGCAGTAGAGGATGCAAACACTAGTCGTAATAATACTCCGCTACGTGTAATAGTGTGCGGTGATCTGAGTTAAAATACTGCTTGTAAATATTTATACTATGACTAAATATATGGCGGCCTAAGAATACAAGTGTCACCACTCCCTTACATGCCTGGGATGTCGTAAGAGTCGACTAAGAGGCTCGACGCATTGAAAACCTGTGCGAGAGAAGGAAAACTTGAAGCAAACCCTCTACCAACCCGTCTGGCCAGCTTAGTAGCAGTAGGCTAATTAGCCTCCTATGAACGCCAAAACAGGCGTGAGCTAGGAGAGGCCTATGTCCAGCAGTGGACGTCCACAGGCTGATGATGGATGGACGGATGGATGACATAAGAGCAGAAAAAAAACAAAGTGAAAAATTAAGAAAATACAAGTTAAAAAAAGCAACGTCATCGGTCTGCAAAATCCTACAGCGCTGGCAGACAGAACTGACAGGAAACGGTTTTTTTCTCTTCAACTTAATATTAGTAAGGTCACTTTTAATTACAAATGAGAATACTTACTAAGTATGGTAATCCTAACATAACAGTAAACATTTTAACTTGTTAATATATCAAATAGTTTAAAGTTAATCAGTTATTACATTCGGGCCGAACAATACCTGAATACCGGTATGTTATTTTTGAACTTTTAACACTAATGAGTCGGCCCAGACTGTGTGTAGGCACGAATATATATAATTCTAAGATTTTCAGTCTACATTTCTGGCATTGCCTTTTAATAATGTTACCTCTGTAATTTTGTTTACTCTTCGACTATGGGGTCCAATTATTCTTAATGGGATTACAAGTTTAGCGTCACTCTTCGCGTGTTCCTTAGTTGCGATAGTCTTTGTTAATCCAGATTTATACATTTGAAGGACGACAATGGGGTATTTATCATGGCGTAGTGGACTTTAATTATTAGTATGAAGCGCTCGTAGCGGCGGGCGCTTGATAGACCGATCGCATTCGATTACGTTTGATAAGCAACGCTGCGCCCGGCCAGGTGTCAGATGGGTGACAATACAACTGAGCACTTCCATGCTTCGGAGGGCACCATCGCGTCGGTCCTGGCTGTTGTCATCTGAGGCTTTGTAGGCTTGAGGAATTCTGACAGCAGAGATGACCACTAATCCTTAGAAGATAAGAAGAGAGAAGTTAAGTTAATTAAGTTCTTTCTCTCAAGCAGACATTATTATAAGTTACAAGAATAATAATTCTGTCTTGTTCATTGTTGATGGAAGATGGAAGCGAGCCTCTCCCGGAAACCTCAATCACTGAGGAACTAGCTATCTTATCTCTAACTGCCAGAAAACAATAATGATTAAAACATTGTTGTTATGGCTTCAGACTTAGATAAGATGGCGGTAGCTAGCCAGGCGGACTTACAACAAGTCCTACCACCAACCAAACAGGAATCGAACCCGGGACCCCTGAGCCTGATACCGGTGTTTGTATCACTAGATCACAGAGGCGGTTATATCGGGATAAAAAGTATTATATGATTTGATCCAGGCCATCTACTACTACACTGTCTGCCAAATTTAAACCGATTCCCTTCAGTAGTTTTTGCGTCAAAGAGTAACAACATCCACCCATTCATCCATGCAAACATCCTCACAAACTTTCGCATTTATAGGTTATATAGAAATCTTATTTTAACAGTCCATTGCAAATTTCAAACCATTTCGTACCAGCTAAACTCTTTCCAAACATTGTTGATTCCGAAAATAACTTTGTAAAAAAGATCTGTTAAAAAGACCGAAAGCTCTTTTTTTTTGATTCAAATCTCCCACGTAAATCAGAATCAAAATTAACATATTTATTTTAATACGTGGCCAAAGGCTTTAATGCGTGTTTTTGCCGTTTCCGAGCAGCCGGCAATTCATTTAACCTTTGCAAATGAGTAAAGGAAAGGGTCGTCAGCCATATTGTTTCCGGAACGAGGTTGGCTTATGAAAACATAGGTTTAGTAAAATTAGTTGGGCTAGCTAGTCTAATAAATTTGAATATATTCACATACAAGTTTTTTTATTTTTTTTATCAACAATTATCTAGCCCATGTTAAGTTTCACAAAGAACTTGTGTTATGGATACCAGATAACGGATAAACATGCTTATATACTGTTTTTTTGTAAATACATAAGTACATAATATACATATGAAACACACAGACCAAGACAAATAGACATGTTCATGCACACAAATATTTATATTGTCCGGGAATCGAACCCGGGACCTCTGGCGCAGAAGGTGAAACAGGTCGTTAAGTATTTGTATGTATTTTGTATTTGATTCTAAGATTATTTTTGCTAATAGCTTTTTTTTGGAAATTTTAGTATTCCCGTTCGTTTATATTTCACACGGTGTTTTTTGTATGCGGTGATCGAACCCACTCTTCACCACGCCAGGACTCAAAAAACAGGGTTATCTAATGCTAAGTCCGGTGAGATAAGATTTAGATTTTATCGTTAAAAGGGCATGATTCACAAAGGCCAGTTAGGTTCTAATCAATTTACTTGACAAGTAATTTGATACCTAAATTCAAATTGAACAAAATATGGTGCCCAAAATAATAATTGATTGTGAAACATGCAACTATAGCTTAAAAAGGTTTTGTTTTAAGTAAAAGACAATTGAGTTTTTACTCCAAAAAAAAAAATACAATTCGCCTTGTCCCTGGAGAAGACATCTACTAAAGAGCATAGGGGTGCAGGATATTTAATAAGACCCCGCGAGTTAACGGACCTCAAAAATTATCGCTGATTCGTAGCCCTTAAGATGCGACCGTGGTATTTGTCGGATCGGGCTTAGCCAGGGTGGCCGGGTTCGATCCTTGGACAGGCACGGACTCTAAAATCTTTCCGTGCTTATACCCAGGACTGCCTGTGTTGGTTGGAACTTGGTATTTTGGTTGGTTTACCTAGAGATAGATATAACCTTTTTAGAACAACATGGCTGCTTTTTATAAAAACTTTCGCTGAGTCGTAGCCCCTAATATGCGACCGTGGTATTTGTTGGATCTGGCTTAACCAGGGTCGTCGAGTTCGATCCTTGGACAGGCACGGAGTCTTAAATCCATCCGTAATTGAACAAGAACTGCCTGTGATATTGGTAGCTTTTTACGCTTTTAAATCAGAACTTGGTATTTTGGTGGCCTAGAGATAAATTTAACCTTGAAGAAAAAGATAGGCTACTTTTTATAAAAAAATTCGCTGAGTCGCAGCTTTTAAGATGCGACCGTGGTATTTGTCGGGTCGGGCTTAGCCAGGGTCGTCACGATCCTTGGACGGACAGGCACGGAGTCGAAAATGGCTGACAGTTGAAAAAGGACATGGAAACGGTTTATACATAAATATATTTATGTATGTCTTAAATTTCTGCTATAGTTAATTGAATTCCTCTCTTCCACTCATGATCTCCCCCTTCGCTCCTCTGATAATCTCCGTCTTTACACCCCTCCTCGCTCGACCAAATTCTATAGCCAATCCTTCACGTGCCAAGCTATTTCTTTATGGAACTCCTTGCCTGACACAATTAGACGTGCACAGACCCTCAACTACTTCAAGTCCCAGGTCAAGGAGTTCTTCCTATCCCACTAGTCCTTCTTTTCCCTACAGAACTCCCGTTTTATTTGTGTATTTTCAGTCTCTTAACTGCATTAACTTTGTTTTTATTGTATATGTAGTATATGTATTTTATTGTATATCTATTTATATATTAGATGATATGTTATTTTCTTTTAATTTGTTTGTTGCGCACCAACTACCCTCATCCCTTCTACCAGTTTATGTGTCATATGGGTTGCCTGGAAGAAATCGCTGCTAAGCGATAAGGCCGCCCTTTGTACAACAAATCTTGTTTATTGTTTTTTCTTTTATACATGTATTTTCTGTCTGTGTGTGTGCAAATAAAGTGTTATAAATAAATAAATTGAAGTAAAATAACTTTTTAACTTTAAACTACTTTACACTATTTTTACATTCTTTAAAATAATGTGCTGTAGTATTGTTCACTGAAACCAGTAGTAGGTACTGAGATAATTTGGTCGCGCGTGATTGGCTGAAGTTATGAAGCATTGCCTTAGAAATCGGAAAGTTTGTTAAATTAAACTACGAAATATTTACAGAAGCAAAGGACTATTATACAACAAATACCCGAAACCCGCATAGACTAGTACTAACTATCACCCCTAAAACAACGTGTTTTCAGAAAAATTGTTACGCAATGTGCATACGCATTTATAATAAGATCCCAGAATAAATGAAAGAGTTACCTTATACTAGGTTTAAGATAACATTAAGAAAATGGTTGCTACAAAATGTGTTTTATACAATTGATGAGTTTTTTAATAATCAACCTGAATGTATTTAATTTAAATTCTAATTTTGATTATTTATTCTATTTTTGTTTAGTGTGATTAATATTTGTATGCTAACACTTTAGCTAAATGTGCGATTTCCTTATATTTACTGTTACCACCAATTTAATGTACCACATTTAATGCAAATAAATTGTTCTATTCTATTCTATTCAATTCTAATCATGAGCGAGCGGATGGCCAATGCCCCTTATTTTCAGTCAATCACGAGCCCTGTTTCGGTGAACAGAATAAGTATTAGATAACATTCTTCACACAATATAACTAAAGGTACAAGTACAGATAATAAAATCGGAGAAGCAAAGTAATATTTAAAGAGTGTTTTTATTATTTAAGAATGTCACATCGTTTTAAAAATCTAAACAAAGCAGAAAAAAAACCACATGACTACAAAATGTGGATGAATATATTATTTTCATTTAAAATATTAACCGCGGCAACACTTTAAAATTCTGTGAGTATTTTAGTTGCCACTTATAAAGATAAATAATATATGGTCATCTAAAACTATTACACCCCTAAAACCTAATTCCACCCCTGGCTGTCGCAAAACGAATTCAATTTGGATCATTCTTCAATAGCATTATCCGATTGAAGGTTCCGCTGCCCTACCCCGATTGGTTCGTCTTTGCATAAAATGAAAATCGAATACGAACTAACGAAATATTCCCGAAAAGGTTTCGTCGTGTCTTATGAACGCCTTTTATAGAATTATAGGGGAAGTGTTATTTGCCCTTTTCATGTCGTTGGATATTATTCGTTTTGGTAAGGTATAAAGACTATTTGTAGAAAGCTATTGTTGATATTTATCACGAAAATTTGTGATGTGAGAGAAAATATCGTTTTGTTAGGGTATATTTTGTTGAAAGGCTAATTTACAATATTGTGTTAGAAACTGTTTTTCTTTGATGATCTGGGGGCCTACCGCCATATCTTAACGCAATATTGTTTAATGTCAGTTTGTATCGGCGCAATGTTGTTAAGGTGCGTACGGATAGCGCGTTCCTCTATTACGCGTAGTTGGGAAACACTGTCCACGCGTACATTGGATACGCGTACAGCTTCTGTACGGACCGCCGCGAACTTGTACGCGAGGCCAATCGATCCAGAGCGCTACGCGAGCCCTCGCCATTCGCCATGCCTCGGCCAAACTTAGCGGTTGCGTGCACCACCACTGCTGCGGCATTACTCATTATTCAACACATTTTAAATAAAAAAAAGAGAAATAAAAGGAAACCTAGATGGTGGATGAAAAAATTGTATCGTGAACGATTAGGGTGTGGAAATAGGCTTATGGAAGATATAAACTCGAAGAACAAGCGTGTCTATTCATTTTGTCGTCCAAATATAGCGTACCCGGTCGTGTGCGTCCTCTTTGACGCGCGACCAAAAACCGACTGGCGGCGGCTCGCGTTGCGAGCTAGCTGGCACGGTACGCGTTCCCCAAGAGTGTACGCGTAGCTGCAAGTATGGACATGACGTTCCGGACACGCGTAAACTGACTACGCGTACCAGGGTACGCGCTATCCGCACCTTCATATGTCATATCGTACCGCGAACCTCTTAAAACAAGCTTGTCTTTTGACGGAAGTTTTGTGGCGTCATCGCTCAATCATTCACTCAAACAAGATTTTTATCAATCAAACCTACTATGACGTATTAGGTCAAATAAAGTCAAGTTTGCAATTTAAACAGTATTGAAACAAAAGGAAAACAAAACGTTCTTACGACATGACGGTTTCTAAAAGATGGCGGTAGGCATGCTGATCAGTGTCAAAGTTGGGTATACTACTACAAAAAATGTCATAATTATGTTGTTACCTTGATTCAAATTCTATTGATTTGAACCCTGGTTACATATTTTAAAACAAACGTTGGTCGATCGCAAACATGACGCAAGTGCTGGAGGCCAGAATACGGTCGATCGGTTCGCGTTCTTTTTAAATGTCAATTATAATAGATATAAATCCATAGATCTTTATGAAATTTTTACAGCGTACCTAGAATGCGTTAAATAAAAGATTGGTAAGAATATTTAAGTATAAATGTAAATAAATAATGTCAAGTAAATTAAATCACGGGAACAACTCGGACTTTCTTTAAGTGTTTGTGTGTTTAAAGTTAAGTTATAAGTGTATGCAAATAAATGGTAATCGATCTATCTATCTATCATTCCTATAAAAAAAACCTTCGGCTTAAACATATTTCCATGCAAAAATTTTCATCACATCCACGTTTCACCAAACCTTAGTGATACAAAACTGGTTTTAACAAAGCTGTTTCTTCCTCAAAATAAAGCTATAACACATAACGATTAACGAGAATGATTTCTATGCCATCATGCGCAAGAAGTCATCATCATTAGTGGGCAAGGTTAGAGGAAGCAGCAATACGATCCTGAAGATGATAGCTGACAGGATGGATGCAGTTGTCTTCCGGAGGTTCACTGGATTGCATGTTTTACATGTGGGCCAGTGAGTCTACGGGTTGGGATGTTTGCATTCTATCTTGTTTTGTTATTTGGCAACTAAAAGTTGTAGTCTATTGTTACTAATATACTCGAACTCTAACTTTGTTTATTCAATTTTATTTTAATTTTAATCTAATGTAATAAAGTAACTTTTAAGTGAATAATTGTAATTTGTGAATATGGACCATGGTCTGATATAAAAGTTTTTTTATTTTATTTTTTTTATTATTATAACACACGTGTTGGTACAATATTTACCATACCTTATCATTACGTAAACGTTCCACGGAGAAACCAATGGCGCGGTTAGTAATGAAGAGTTTGCTTTTCTATCTTTAAAATTAGTTTGACTCAATTAATATTCTAAATATTGTATTTTCCTTAAAGAATACTTTAGTCAGTTTAGAGACTTTCATGAACTTTTATGAATTAGAAGTACTCGTGATTCATTCAACTGTAATAGTTATATTATGTTATGCAGGGCTGGAAAGTTGGAATTTATTGGCGAGTGACATCTATTGACAATGGTTTGGATATATTCTCTTAGAGCTCATACTCATATTATAAAGCTATAAAACAGCTATATACTAAAACACCTATAGTTTGATGTTAAACTATTATATTGTTTAAGTGTTAGAGTAAGTATCTGATGTTCTTTCTTTTTAAATTGCCGTTTTTATGTCAACTTTGTGTACAACATTCCCCAGATTGCAATTTGAAATTGTTTATACTTGCAATGTCTCTAAAAATGTATTAAATTGTATTCTTTAGTTCTTTAGTTGTGCCTATAAGTAAATAAATGAAGCCTGAGCAATCAAAGGATTCTAGGATTGAACCAAGAGCGTAGCGAGGGTTTCAAAGGTACGAGATGCTAAAAACTTTTCTGCCGAGCGTAATACACAACTTTCACCTCACTACAGCGAGGAATATTTTTAAGTTATTTCCGCGGTCAACTTCTGGTAAAAAAATCTTTTAACAAATAGTTCAATCTAAATATACCTTATTCTTGTTGTTTTAATGATATAAAAACTAAAATAATAAAAAATGGGAGTATTATAGATAATTAAAAGTTATTTGAAATAAGAATTGATTGTTACCTTAGCAATAAAAACGATTCGATAAATGTTGAAATGAAATGAAATGAAAAAATAAAAAGAAAATGTTGACATTGTCACGAGGTACAGACAAAGACAATTTAAAAATTAAGGTTTAAGTCACGTTCCGTAATCCAATCATAGGTTGTGAAATATATATATATATATATATTAACAACATTATAACAAATAGTTTAATCTTATTGTTATTATAATTATTTCAAAGTTATTTTAAATAAGAATCAAATGTAACATAAAATTCTATTGTGCGATTCGGAAGGCATTGTGACGTATTTTTCTTTCTTAATTAAAAAATACCGGCCTAGGCCGGGAAATGCGATTTTCAACGCAGAAATTGAATGAGAAAGCCTCCTTTTCCGAGCGTGTGAGGTGAAAATAGTATTTTTCCTATAAATATAGACATACATTAATACCTGCTTTTTAAGTCCACGCAAATTACCTTACCTGAAAAAAAAAGAAAAAACTTTTATTACTTTCGTCGTAAAAAGTTTCTTAGAAACATTTTCACCACACCCTCGTGTCACCGAACCTTAGTGACACAACACTGGGTTTAACAAAGCCATTTCTTCCTCAACATAAAGCTGTAACACATGACACACGTGTCGATACAAGAATTACCATAACTTTTACGTAAACGTTCCACGGAGAAACCAATGGCGCGGTAAAGAGATAGCGGTTTACGGCAAAGAATTTGCTTTTCCATGTTTTGCTGTATAAAGGCATAAGGAATACAATGATATTTTGAGCTAAAAAGCCAAAGTAGCAATTCAAAAACGATAACGAAGTTCGAAAATAATTAAATGTATGGGATGGCGGATTGGCATAGGGCGCTAAATCATGTGGTCTTACCGCAAGTTAATTGGCGAATAACGATGTTACTTTGTCTACGGGCCCTGGACCGATAGCGTCATTTGATGTTTAGTAAATATCAGAACTTTTAAATAATTTGATACCTAAATCTAGACCTATCTTGTATACCTACACTTAAATCCTAATTTTCACTAATTTTATAAATGCGAATGTGTGTTTTTTTGTCCATCTTTCACGCCCCAACTAAGGAACCAATCGGCTTGATTTTTGCCATAATGTTAGTTGAAAGCCATGTCATACCCACTACAGTTCACGTTGGGAACACTACACTCGAAGTTGTTGACCACTACGTTTACCTTGGACAGATCCAGTTAGGTAAGTCCAGCTTCGAGAAAGAGATCTCCCGTCGAATCCAACTCGGTTGGCCAGCATTCGGGAAGCTCCGTAAAATCTTCGCGTCCGACTTACCGCAGTGTCTCAAGACGAAAGTCTATGACCAGTGCGTGTTGCCAGTGATGACTTACGGTAGTGAAACGTGGTTGCTAACTATGGGTCCGATAAGAAAGCTCAAGGTTACCCAGCGTGCAATGGAGAGGGCTATGCTCGGCGTTTCCCTACATGATCGAATCAGAAATGAGGAGATCCGTAGAACTAAAGTAACCGACATCACTCGAAGGATTGCTCAGCTGAAGTGGCAGTGCGCGGGACACATAAGAGAGAAGAACCGATGGCCGTTGGGGCGGGGCGGTTCTGGAATGGCGACCGCGCATAGGACGACGCTCCGTGGGTAGGCCCCCGACAAGGTGGACCGACGATCTGGTGAAGGTCGCGGGAAGCCGCTGGATGCGGACTGCGCAGTATTAATCGTTGTGGAGATCCTTGGGGGAGGCCTATACCCAGCAGTGGGTGTCATGTGGCTAAGAAGACGACGTTAGTTGAAAGGACGGAGAGTAACATAGGCTACTTTTTATCTCGATATTCCCACAGGAACGGGAACCACGCGGGTGAAACCGCGAGCGGATATTTTGAAACAGCAAATAAATATTAACTATGGGGCTTGATGAAACAGTGGTTTAGAGATTTGGCTTAAAATTGTGCAAATAAAAAAAAACTGGTAAATTTTCATCGTAATATATTTTATGATTTTTGTATTTTTGGATTTTTCATAACATTTATGATAACATTTAAATGCAAAAGTATTGGAAAAATCACGTGGCCGAGTTGATTTTTTAATTTTTTTTCAATTTAAAATTTATCGCAATATATTGCTTTTTTGTTTATCGAACCGACGCGAACGTCATAAGCAATTAGTGTGAAATATTTTTATTAGTTATCCTTTAACTAAGACATTAGAAAACTTATTAATAAACCGACAACCTAAACTAAGGCTAAATAAGTCTAAAGTAAAAAATATCTTTCCGGTCTATGAAAATCAAATTATTCCAAAACATATTGCGCAATAGTATTTGTTACCCAAAATCTTTCAAAAAACAAATTTCGAGACGTAAAGTAAGCGTTGATGCTCAACATTCACGAAATATGACTATTTCACTTGGTATTCTACAGATATTCCAGACCTTTTCTCCGTTACACTGTGGCAACATTCTGATTTCACTGCAAATGTTGCCACGTAATATAAAAACAGCCGACAGTTGCGGGAATGGGGAAAAAATTGTGTAATTACGACCTTTTTGTGGAGATATCGTTGGAGATGTAATAATGACGATGTTACCTTTTTTCGGTTGGGTTCCTGAAATTAGGGAAAGGTGGTCCTAAATTAAACGTGAAGTGAATGTTTGCATGTTGACATGTTTGTTACTCAATTACTCCAAAACTGTAGAACGGATTTAGATGAAATTTGGGACACAGATAGTAGATAGCCTGGAGTGGGGCTTGGGATACTTTGTAACGATGCCATTTCGTTCTAGCCTTATAGATGGATGAAACCTCTATAATGGCTAGAAACTTCGTAGTCTCACTCTATGGTAATCAAATTATATTTTTATCTGTTCTGTCTAAATTCAAATTTTCTCCGTTCCACGATTCCCCGCCGGAGAGCCAGTGTGACGGGGCTCCTCGTCCGGCAGCACCACAGACGCCGGAACGTCGGAACCGCCGCACTCGTTTTAATAAATTGGAAACGAAATAAAAATATCGTTTACAGGAGACTTGTTTTATTAAACGATAAATAATGGAAATAAGGAACTGAAACAATATAAAAATACAAAGATATAGAAAAGTCCTAGTTATAAATACTGAATCTAAATAATGAGTAAAAAAGTAGGTGTGCTTACCCCGTGTATCGGGTTCCTGGTGTATTAGAAAAATAAATTATTTACAACAACTTTAAAATAGTACCGTTTAGGTAGCTGGTTTCTGAATGATTACGTCAAAATGAGCCGAACAGAAATCGTGGAACGGGGAAAATTTGAATTTAGACAGAACAGATAAAAATATAATTTGATTACCATAGAGTGAGACTACGGAGTTTCTAGCCATTATAGAGGTTTCATCCATCTATAAGGCTAGAACGAAATGGCATCGTTACAACTTTATGTCGCAAAAATCTCCTCATTCCTGCAGGAAAATAAAAAAATCAGGCCTAAAATAGTTGGCACCCCATTCTATCCAACTAATATTATAAAAGCGAAAGTTTGTGAGGATGTTTGTTAATCTTTCACGCAAAAACTTTGGCACACAGATATCCTGGATGTTCTTTTTTTATCCTGATATTTGCACGGGAACGGGGATAAAGTAGGTGAATGTTTGGATGTTTATATGTTTGTTACTTAATCACTCCAAAATAGCTGAACAGATTTTTATGAAATTTAGGACACAGATACTTTGTAGCCCGGAGAGGAACATAGTATACTTTTTGACGCGTAAAAACCCCTAATTCCTACGGGAAAATAAAAAAATCGATGCGGGCTATAATAGCTGGCGCCACATCCTACTTTCTTCTAATATTATAAATGCGAAAGTGTGCCAGTTTATTTGTTTGTTTGTTCCTCTTTCACGCAATAACTACTGAACGGAATAAGATAAAATTATTTACGAAATTATTTATTTAATTATTAAAATTAATTAAGACCTGTTTGGCGCAGGGGTACTAAACCCGCCTTCTACGCCAGAGGTACCGGGTTCGATCCCCGAACGGGACAAATATTTGTGTGCATGAACATGTCTATTTGTCTTGGTCTGGATGTTTAATATGTATATTATGTATGTATTTACAAAAAAAAAGTATATAAGTATGTTTATCCGTTATCTAGTATCCATAACACAAGTTCCTGGAACTTAGCGTGGGCTAGATAATAGGTGTGATGGTATGGAAATTATGTATGTTGGACTTCAAGTAGGTAGTGGACTAACACATACGCTACTTTTTATCCCGATATTCCCACGGGAACGGAAACCAGGCGGCTGAATCCGCGGGTGACCACTAGTATGTAATAAATATAAAGTAAACTGACAACAGCCAAATAATCCGAACAGTGTAATTAACCTTGAGAGATGATCCGCCATCTTGGAAATGAACAACAACTGATTCAGCGGGCCATTATCTTCACTTCCGGCACTCTAGCGTAGGAAACATTTTCTATTTCATCATCATCCCTCTGGGGTAATAAGTTCACTCGAATTGTTCTAGGCTAATAACGTGTGGTAACTTTAGTATAGTACGAGAATATACAAACATTGTGTGTGTCTATCAAATAAATATTTGTCTTGGGTGGGGATTGATCCCACCACCCTTGCGCCATAGGTAGGAATAGTGCCCGTGCGCCATTAGGTGTGTCAAACACTTTTTTTATATTTGTCAATGGCGATGCCCTTTTGGATTTCGCCAGTGCTTGCTGTCTGTTTATTATGCTTGATTTTGGGATTTTTTTGTGTTTGTTCCAATCCTTTTGTGTTTGAATAATGTTGTTTGCATAATTTGCCTTGTTGTTAAACGTGCTTTTGTTTTTTTTTTTTTTTTTTTTTGTATTTTTTGCTTTTTTTTGGATTTCCAAAGGTCGCGGGTTCGATTCCCGTCTGAGAATTCACTTGTGGCCGAGTTAATTTTTTCCAATATTTTTCTATTTAAAATTTACCATAAGTGCTTTTGTTTATTTGCTATCTTTCTTTGTTTGTTTTATGTTTATCGTGTGCCTGATGTTACCACTGTGCTCGGCAGAATATCAGTGCAGCAGACCTACTCGTCTGCTGCGTCTAATGAACTAAACAGTTTTGACGCTGCAAGTCATTGTTATATTTACATTGCTGTTTTTAATAAGTATGTTGTCGATTGTCGTGCAATGTCAAAATAAATGATTTTCTTTCTTTCAAACCAATGTATAAACACCACTCTCATTCTCATAGTCACATCTTAATGACAAAATATTTGGCGTTGGCTGAGTCTAAGATGTTATCCGGTAATAATGGTGTAAGATTGTCGCACAGATCTATATCGAGATAGACGAAACGAGCGCTTCAAACAGTATGAGAATCTAGCGTGTCAAATTTTCTTACCTACAAAGACGTCACGAGCGAGATTTAGTGATGTGTAAATGTTATTGAAGAGCTCTTCCAAGAAAGCACTGCACAATTAACCATTTTCGTTTCTGAGTGACGCGTGCTATCATGGGAATAGTCTCAAGCAAACTAACTTAGGTCGTAAAACTTTGACCGTGGATCAAACTTTTAGCACACTTTTACCGTCTAGCTCGATATAGGTCTGTGGATTGTCACCTACAATAGTTTCGAATAATTGTTGTTGAATAAATTGTCATTGATAGTATGTATGGTATAGTATACAGCACATCAGTGGCGAGCGGTCAAAATGTGGAGAAGGTAAGTCGGACCAAAAATATCTCTAAAAATTCTCCTAACTCTAAGGTGGATCGGTGGGATGGGATTTCTGAAAGAAAAGCCGGTGGAAATCAGTTTGTATGGACCCATCGCCACTGTAGTATAGTATACATATTATATGTCAATTGATAGTCTTCTATCTGCACCGAAAAGCTAACAATTAGTGTATTCTATGTTTTTGAAAACTTGCTTACTTAATTATTGTAGTACTTTTATTTTAGGTTTTTTTGTGATGAAAATTGATCTTACCCATGCGTTTAAGGTCACTTTTCAATTTGACAATTATTTATGAAATAAAACAGAGAGAACAAAATAGCCCTTAACGAGTTTCTTGCCGGTTCTTCTCGCTACAAGGTCTCCCGTCGTAGAGTTTGTCAACCGATGGCGTAAGCTTCTTTGACGTTCATAATTACTTGTAACAGCCTAGACTGGTTTAATGATATTGAATTTTTTGATTTTTTATAAATCAACGCAAAATTAAAATAACATTGCATTTCAGTCGTTTCTATATAGTTTAAAGGGACAGAAAGATGTTGTAAAACAAATAACTATAGAGTATCGCGATTGATTATTGACACTTGGTGATATTATTTAAATCTTGACTCCGAAATGTTTCACGTGGGATCGACCCCACGACCCTTGACTGTTGCTTAAACCTCTTCCCATTGTAACACCGGTTCAATGGAATGCTAATGGTATGTAACTAGAATTAAGGTTCAATTGATTTATAATTTTATAACGTTTCGAAACTGCAGTATTGTCTTGTAAATGTTATCCGTCAAACGGTTTGACATTCACGATCGACATTTAAACTACTCGTAACAATTTCCAATCCAAGCCTATGTTTATTTTATATAAGAACGTTATTTTCTGAGTAGGGGTTCTACCGCTATCTCTTTGCGCAGTATTTTTTCAATCTTACCGTACTATTTCGTACTACGAATCTTATAAAGTAAACTTGTTTTTTTTGACGGAAGTTTTTTGATGTCTTCGCTTAATCATCGCCTCGACTGTGTGGTGTGTCAAAATGTAACAATTTCAATAAACACAAATCGCAAACAAATCGTTCTTATGACATGATGCCTTCTAACAGATGATGGTCGGCCCACAGTATTGTATTCTAAAATTGGTTTAGTTTTAGTTTAAATACCTTGTAATAGAAAAGTAACAAGAAGTAACGTAAAGACTTATGACCTATAATCTTCCGCCTTCCGGACGCAACTTCGTGTGCGTGGAATTAGGTTATCGCGCAGACTTACGTTAGATGATTCCGCGATTCACCGTCTGGCGGAGCGGACCCTGCGCGCGGCGTTGAAGAAGCAGGAGTTGTATTTTTGAAACAATCGAATTACGTTATCGCAAGATTTGCATGCGAAAGCGGTGTTATACAAAAAGATTTCATTCGATTGTTTCAAAAATACGACTTTCCCTAACAGATTGCTCCGTGCCTCCGCGCCCAGTGGCGGAATACACTAGCGGATCGCGTTTTAGTGTGTAGGACAACGCGGTTTTCTATACTAATTGATAACATTTGCATACAATATTGTATTAAAGATGTATCAAGTAATGAAAGAATGAAATAAAATATAATGTATTAGAAACAAATCACACATAAAAAACAAAGATGTAAAAATAAAAAACATAAAACAATATCTTTCTATCTAAATGAGTCGCCAGCTCCCTTAGTCATCGCATCACGCGTGAACGGATGAACCAATTTTGCTAATTCTTTATATTTTTCGTTTATTATTGGCATTGGCGGAGCTGTTTATCGCCTTATCGAGTGGTGGTTCCATCTATTGAAATAAAATGTACGTCCATCTCCAGGGTAAAAGTTATCTCCATACCATAGTTCATGAAAACCGGTTCAGCGGTCTGAGCGTGAAAAAGTAAGAGACAGACAGTTATAAAAAAAATACTTACAAACTATTTCATTGAGCCAGATGATTTGAAGGCCTATGTAGGTATATTTGAATTTATAAGCCTTCACTGAGATAAGGCTTCAACTTGAAGTTATTTATTACCCTTCTAACTTCATTATACTCTTTGCTCTATGTAATGCAATCTTTGTCGTTATTCGCTAACGAAGCAGGGGTGGGGGGTAAAGGGAGGGGGTAAAGGTAATTAAAGGCGTTTATCTCCGGCAGGTGGCGCTAATTCCGACAAAGATATGGAACTATGCGGAGGTGAAAACAAGCCTGAAGTTCGAGCGCTTAGAAGTAAATCGGAGTTCATGGGGTTCTTAGGGTATGATTATAAAGATAGATATGGAACTTGGGTTAAAAAGTGAAGTTAAAAGTTTTATCATAGAATCTAGTATAAAAAAATGCTATAAAGAAAGAATTCATTGGCCAACAGCACAATTATTTTTACAGAGAAAAAAGTTATATACCTTATTTATATTTTAAAGAAACAATTATTTGTGACAGCCAATCGGGACCCTGCCTCAGCATAATGCCGTTGCACTGTGACACAACATCACAAAGCAACGGCGCTGATCTTAGGCAGGGCCTTAGGGGGTGCCGTCATCCGTACTTAAAAAGTATACTTAAATATACTAAAGATAAAAAGAAACAAAAAACATGCACTTAACCTAAAAAGATAGCCATTAGCCCGTTTAAACGCCATAGAAGCCAGGACCGGTAAAACCCAAAACAAAAAAAAACAAAAACAGTACACAAACAACGCACGTCATTTTGATAATGACATTACAGTGACACGATTACAGAAACAACTATAAGATTATTATCCTTATTCTAGCTAGACTAGTGCCGACCCGCGGTTTCATCCGCTTGGTTTCATCCGCTTGGTTTCCGTTCCCGTAGGAATATCGGGATAAAAAGCAATTAATTAATTTCTAACACTTTTGTCTTTGTATCTTAACTCGTGTTGGAACATTTCTAATTTAAGCTTATTTTCTCAGTCAAAATGTCAATGCTTAACAAGCATAAAAAATATATCAGCTGTAAAAATAAAGTTAAGTAACTATGTAAGAAGCAAAATATGGCATAACCTTTTCATTTACACTGTAAGCTTCCAGTTTATCCAAAAAAGCCGTTCCATTCTCAGACTTTAATATTTTCCTGCAGGTAATATGGAATTCCTCATTTTTCGTGTGAAAAACTACCCCTTGTCGGAACGCTAACTCAAATTAAACAAGAGCTATTTAAATTGCAATTTGAGAGTGTTTTGCCAAGGGGAGAGTTATATCTCTTTTTGAGAACCCTCACTTACGGTAACACCTTGTGCTGAAGATGTTTGCTTTTGTCTTTCTTCGTCTGTGACAAAAAAAATATGAATGGCTTAAATAATATTTGAGCAACGTTTCGACGCCATTTAAGAATGAAATAATTGTTGTAGATGGCTTAACCGTCTCTGTGGTCTAGTGGTACCACCACCAGACCCAGAAGACCCGGGTTCAATTCTCAGCGGGGGAAAATATTCTAGTCTGTTTGGTTGGTGGTGATAAGTCCGCCTGGTTTATCTAAGGCCTATCACTAGCCGCTTTTATCTACATTTGTATAGCTCGATAGCATTTGACGCCATAATAATAATGTTTTCAGCATTGAGAATAAAATAGCGCGTTCTTTAGTGGTTGAGGAATCCAAAAGAGGCGCGCTTCCATCTTCAGCCTTTTCATTACTTGTCCTAACATAATGTATGATGAAGACTAAGCATCGGCCCGATGTTCATTAAAAGAGGGGAATCCTAAAATTTTTAAAAATAAAACGCTACATAATTGTCCAGCCCAATCAATTTTTTATTTAATTTAATTGTTTCAATCAAAATCTGTAAGCAACAGAGTTAGATAAATCGACTAGTTGGTGTCGTGTCGTTTGACATTGATAACAATATAGTACCTTCACACATTCCCGAGACAGATGGGCGC
The DNA here is from genome assembly GCA_910589605.1 of Chrysoteuchia culmella. Classification (NCBI taxonomy): domain Eukaryota; kingdom Metazoa; phylum Arthropoda; class Insecta; order Lepidoptera; family Crambidae; genus Chrysoteuchia; species Chrysoteuchia culmella. Next base: position 4,084,386 of record OU342654.1, on the reverse strand, counting down.
AAACGTGAACATATAGGACGCAAATAAAATGGAGAACGGAATCCGAAAATTAAAAAAGACGCTCCTTAATCAGACTGATAGTCCAGAGCAGCGTCTGTAATTAGCGATGTTAATCTCGCAGGTGTCGGCGCCGGGCGCTAAATCCCTGGAGATATGGCGTCGCGCCAACGTGCCGAAAACATTAAACACCGCGATTAATGCTCGCCTACATTCCGGATGGGCATTTTTCTCCTTTGGCGGCCTTCAATTTCGCCTTAATATTTTATTTACCATACCTAAGGTAGGTATATCCTGATGGGTGAAGTTTTAGTGTAAAGAGCTGCTGCAATCGATAATCTTTTGATCAACGTCAGGGCGACATGAGACAAGATGCTTTTAGTATTATATTTGCTTGTTTAATATTTATCACATTAGACTGTGACAGTGCCGACTGGCGCGTAAAAGGCAAGTGGGGTACACTCTTGCGCGTATACCCTACGATGTCGGATTTTACAAGTACCGCGCGCACATAACTATTTTTTTCAAACTTGTATTCGTCGTCGTCTCAGCCACATAACACCCATTGCTCCCCCAAAAGGGGGGGTTTGCCATAATCGCCACGCTTGGCAGACGGTCGCAGTTAGCGATCGCAGTATGGCCATTTTTGTAGGAGACTCTGCTGGCAGTCTCCTGAGGCTGAGTCCCTTAGTCGCCTTTTACGACACCCAGCTTGCCGTTCCAAGATTTCGACTTGAAAAATGCAGTCGCTCGTTTTTGGGGAAGGCATAGCCTTTTTTAATAAAGTTCCATAACAAGTGATTGAGCTGCCTTTGCATAAATTTAAAATATATGTTAAAAAAACGCTCTTAAGCAAAGGTTATTACAAGGTAGATGATAATTTGAAAGACCAAAATGCATGGAAGTGATACTAACATAAAACATGACTATTGTAATTGTATAAAAGCACAATATTCTAATAACTGAGTATAAGAAAATTTTCCTCCTATATTAAATGTTTCAAGATTGTAGATTTGTGTTTGGCAACGACATGTTCCTTTGTAAATGTTGTTGCTTCTGTTAAAGCTGATAAGTTTCTTGCGGCCGTTCTTCTTATCAGTTAAAAGATGTCCTGAATGGCTGGTAGGAAAAAAAATTGGACGATTCGAAAGCACTTATCTATAAGTCTATTTGAATAAAAATCTTTGACTTTGACTTTGACTTTGACTTTGACCCATGGGATGAGAGGGGGTAGCTATTCTAAGACACTACACGGCTGTTTTGTATTCTATTGGGTGATTTTAATACGACGTCGAAAAGAGTTAATAAACTAAAATGCAGTAGAAATAAAAAAGTGACTCAAAATTTTAAACAAACACGTATTTAGTCTAATTCAAAGCTCTCATTAATTCGTGCCAAGCAACGAAATGTTGTTAAGAATCGCCTAATTCAGAAAAGTTTACGGTAAGCTGTTGACTAAGTTATTCTACGGGACTTAACTCGGTAAGTATTAGGATTAAGATTATAAATGTTTTATTTTATTTATTTTCGTTTATTTGGGAAAACAACAACCGTAATTATACATTCTAGTTACTTAATTACAAATTAATTACTGCTAAGATCAATTACAGCTATCCACAAATTTAAATAATGTAGACAGTTAAAGTGCTGCGAATAAAAAAAAAAAGAAAGGTAGTTAAAAATATAAAAATTGCAAAACGAATAGCTCGGCGGCATCCTGCGATGTTCGACTATTTATCGCGATATACAATGACAACTGCCGAGCGAGATGGTGAGTAGTCGTCTCACTTAAAACATATTGTCATATGTGTGAATTAGTGATGTTTTAAGTAATAAAAAAAACGTATGCATGTATATTTCGTCGTCTCAGCCATATACACCCACTGCTGGGTACAGGCCTCCCCCAAGGGGGGGTTGCCATAATCGCCACGCTTGGCAGGCGGGTTGGCGATCGCAGTATGGCCAAGTATGTAGGAGACGCTGCTGCCCATCTCCTGAAGGCTGAGTCCCTTAGTCGCCTTTTACGACACCCACGGGATGAGACGGGGTAGTGCTATTCTAAGGCCACTACACCCAAGACTTTACACAGCTATGTATATTTAAATATATATGTTTATAGATACAAAAAATATACATATAAAAAAGTTTTTAACCGCCTCTGTGGTCTAGTGGTACAACCACCGGTATCAGACCCAGGGGTACATACATAGTACATATTGTACATATTGTATTCAGTTTGGTTGGTGGTAGGACTTGTTGTAAGTCCGCCTGGCTAGCTACCACCATCTTATCTAAGCCTGACGCCATAACAACAATGTTTTCAGCATTGGTATGTTCCGGCAGTAAGAGATAAGATAGCCAGTTCCTCAGTGGCTGAGGGTTCCGCCAGAGGCTCGCTTCCATCTTCAGCCTTATCAATACTTAACATCAGGTATGATTATGATTCATAAAAAGAAAAAAATACTGAAACTTACTCGTATATGCTAAATTCCTATTTAGAAGACAACATTTTAATAACTTTGTTTTTTTTAAGTAGCGAATTATTCAGTTTTTTTTTGGTAAACTTGTAACGACCCAAAGCTAATAGCCAAAGTCTCAAGAGCTGGAATAATGTAAGAAGATTAAAAAATAACGACCGCTAGCAGTTTTCATCATTTTCAATCCATAAATATATTATAATAGCGAAAATAACTCTGTCTGTATGTTTGTTATTACACGTAAAATAAATTGAATTATTTATGGCATACATTTACAAGGTGATAAGTTAAGTTAAAGTTAAACCATACTTACATTTTTAAGAAATTTCGAAATGCATTCACAGACTTTGAAAAAAAGAAATGTACAGTCAGCAGGAAAATGGCCAGTTTAAAAAAAAAAAAGGTTTGACGCCAGTCGATCCTGTTTTTTATAAAGATCAAAACACTTTAAGCCACCAACTGAGGTATGAGCACGAAAAATGTAGATTTGTACTTTAAAAATTTTCCGCAAAAATTTGAAGTTACGCGCAGACGATAGTTTAATAACTTTAAGTTTGCGATTTTTTTCAACTCGCTAGTAAAATAAGCCATAAAGGTTCCGGACAGGAGACTGATATCCCAAGTTTCCACTTGGTACTAAGCTGTGACAAATACAAAGAACCTTAATTAAAAGTTTGTATAGTTTCCGACGACTTTGCAGTGTTCGGGCAGAGCGATTACTGTAACTTGTAGACGAATTACTAATGGTTCCGTACGAATATATATTTAAAATACCCAATGAAATTATAAGGACATCTTTTCGGGCTAACTGTTCACTGAACTATAACAACAAAACACATTTTTTTATACATTAGATTTTTCTATTTGGGAAATCAGAGTCAACCCTGAAAAGATAGGAATAAAAAAACAAAAATTACACGCAATATGACCGCGTTTTAATTTTTTCCTTAGTTCTTTGTTTTAGTTTTTTTATATCCATCTAACTAATAATTAATGTTATTTAACAATGTCTGTTACTTTTTCAAGCATTTAGGTACCAAGCTCTGATCCAATTAGATGAATTTAGGCTTAGGCATGCATATGGAACTTAGGAAAAGTTATATGACATCCAGTTTAATAAAGTCAACAGTTGTTAGGTAATAGACAACACATTAAATCAAACTGCATTATTCAAATCACTTTTCACTGTTTGAATGATAACAAAATCACGTTATTCAAGTTAGTCACGATATTCTATTATAATTTCGTTATGACTCACTTGAAGTTTCATTCTAAAGATTATAGTTTATCTTATGTAATAGTTAACTTGGTAGATTATCAACTGGTGGCTGAAGTAACTGGTCACGCAACATGAGAAGTATTTTTGAATAATTCTAAATTCGCATGCGAATTGAAATTTACCGAGTTTCATTTTGCCTCATTTTTTAATTTATCAATCACATTGTTTCTAAATAGGTACGCCTATGCCCTTTTTAGGGTTTCGTAGCCTAAAGGCAAAAAACGAAACCCTTATAGATTCGGCCAAACCGATGTATGTCACACCCTTTTTATTCCAAAACTATGAGGATTACTCAGTTGAAACTTGGTAGGTAGATGTGTTCTGTAAACCGCTTTACGGTTTTTACACAAAAATAAAAAAATATATGAATTAAAGGGGGGCTCCCCATACATGGAACTGACACAGAAAAATGTTTTTTCATCAAACCTATACGTGTGGGGTATCTATAGATAGGTCTTTAAAATTGCATTGAGGTTTCTTAAACGATTTTTTCTCAAAGTCAACCGTTTGAAAGATGTACACTTCCAAAGTGGTAAAATGTGTGTCCCCCCCCCCCCCCTGTCTAACTTTTAAAATAAGAAAGTGAAAAATCAAAAGTGCTAGTCGAACTCGCACATGAAGGGTTCCTTCTCTCACCCAAGGTTGCCTGGAAGAGATTGCTATGTAGCAATAAAGCCGCCTATTGTGTGTTCCTCTTTTTTGACATTTTCTCTGTATGTGTTAGTTTTTGTATCGTGTGCAATAAAGTTTATATTTAGTATTATTATTATATTAAATACACTTACCCAAAATGCCACCATAATTTTTCGTCTGCAAAAATAACTTTGTTTGTTTTTCAAAGCGTCTGTATGAATGACAAAGTTATATTTGCGGTTTTTGAAAATGTGCTATAGCTCTGAAACTGCTAAACTCTTTTCAAACTAATTTTCGTTAAAAGTTTTTATAAAGCAGTCTACACATATTTTTTTTAGATTTTTCACTTTCTTATTTTAAAAGTTAGAGGGCAGGGGACACATTTTACCACTTTGAAAGTGTATATCATTAAAACGGTTGACTTTGAGAAAAAACAGTTTTAGGAACCTCAATGTAATTTTTAAAGGCTTATCTATAGATACCCCAACTCGTATAGTTAGATGAAAAAAAAAAATCATTTCAGTTTGGGAAATGTGCTATATTTCTAACTATATTTCGTTCAAACCAATTGTCGTTGAAAGTTTTTATTAAGATCTACAGCATATTTTTTTTTATGTGACATTCACTTGACAGTTGTCAGCAGGCAATGTAGGGGGAAAGAAATAAGGATGGGAGTTTGATTCTAGGCTGCAACACAGAGAGTACTTAGGTATACATTTCACTCTCACGTTGCATCTTCGATGCACTGCCGAACCCCGTCAATTATATGGCGTGAGTATGTATTTATGTATTTACATAATATATTTACCATTGTTTTTTTTTACTTCGTAAGGCCCCATTTAATGATTGTGTGACTAAACTATAGCAATTCAAATGGATATGCCACCTTTATCTAACATTGTAGCTAACAATTACCGTGCTTTATGCGACCGGCTTCCACCGAACTGTCTGCGCCGGCGCAAGACATACAACCGACATAAATCCTTCTCCAAATCCTACTTTTGGCATGCAATTATGTGTTTATAGCTGTTCGACTTGTTATAAAGCTATTAAGCAATAAACTATAGTTTCTCAATTTGTCATGAGTAATTAGGGCGATGGGGAATTAGGGTGAGTATCCAGTAATGAGCTATGCTATCTTAAGGTAACTGACAATTGCAAATGCTGACGAAAGTGTAAGTACAAGTTGGGGGCTGAAAGACTTGTGTACCAATTAAGTATCAGCTAGAGCTTCTGGAATTGATTGAAAACCGTGTCTGGAAACTCATTGGAAACTCAGCATTGGCCACGACGGAAAATCAGAGACTCAGTCACCGTTGCAAGGTTGCATGTCTATCGGTCTTTTATAGGATACACTTTGGAGAGTGTGCGAGAGAACAGCACGATCTTGTTCCTACAGCCCCTTTTCACAATCGGGGTAACAAACGCAGGTTAGCTTATCACCAATACGTCGTTGACATGCCAACGGTCCATACCAAGCGCTTTGCTGATACATTTTTGCGAACCGCTAAGGTATGGAATGCTTTACCTGCTCATGTGTTCCCCGATTCCTACAAACTTGGCCTTTTCAAGGCGAGTGTAAATTGGCGTTTCCCTGGGCAAGTATGTAACATCCTAGGCCACATCCTGTTTCGAAACAAGATGGTGGTCAAATTATTGCCCAGTCTAGGCTAAAAAAAAACAATTAACCTAGCCCCAAAGTAAGCACTGTAAGGCGCGTGTTATAGGATACTAGGGAAACGGATATAAATACATTTAATTATACATATATAAATATTTATGTCTAGAAATATATAAAAACGTCCATGACTCAGGTACAAATGCTCGTATTCACCATACAAACATTTGCCCCTACTGGGATTCGAACCCTGGACCTCAGAGCAGGCGACACCTTGAAACCGGTGTACGTACAGTCACGTGCAATGACATAGTAACACTAAGCAACCTTGTCACATAACAATATTGAATGACATTTTGTGGACAGAGAGAGCTTTGTTTTTGTGTGCGTCAATGCGATAAGGTCGTAAAGTGTATACACGTGACTGTACCACTCTACCACGGAGGTCGTAATGAAATAAAATAATTGTAATAATTATAACGTTAGGGTTTCGATGTTTTTTATATCCCATAACTTTAGTGGTTTAATCAGACCGTGTAAACAATTCGAATGGCAAATATTTTTTTCCCAAATCAAAAGGTTTCTTTTTTACTTTTCCATAAGTACAAAAACGTAGTTTCGCTGAATGACTTTGTATGAAAAAATTAAAAAAAAATTATTTAGGAAAACAAATATTTGCCATTCAAATTGTTTGCATCCTTGTTCTGTGGTTTACATGGTCTGATTAAACCAATAAAGTAATCCTATTCTATCGTAAGAATATTGTAAATGCAAAAGTTTGTAAGGAGTTCAGTATCCAACATCCAAACATGTTTGTTACTCTTTCACGCAAAAACTACTGAACTAATTTAGATGAAATTTAGCATACAGATAGAAGATAGCCTGGATTAAAACATAGGCTAGTTTTTATTCAGATATTCTCACGGGAAGGGGAACCACGCGGGTGAAACCACAAGCGGCCGCTATTGGAATATAAAAAAAACACGTTGCATAACCACTAATATATATATTTTTTATATATTTCTTACACTCACACCAATTAACCTAGCCCCAAAGTAAGCATTATAGGCTTGTGTTATGGAAAACTAGGGTAACGGAAATAAATACCTATTATTATATATATATAATTATTTATGTATAGAAATATATAACAACGTCCATGACTCAGGTGCAAATGCTCGTATTCGTCATAAAAACATTTGCCCCTACCGGGATTCGAACCTAGGACCTCAGAGTTGGCGACACCTTGAAACCAGTGTACGTACCACTCTACCACGGAGGTCGTCAAATATTATGAATGCCAACGTTGTAAGGATGTTAAGCACACAGATAAAAAATAGTCCGGATTAAAACATACGCTACTTTTATCCCGGTATTCCCACGGAAGCGGGAACCACGCTAGTGACATATAAAAAAAACAACGGGTTGCACTCTGGGAGTGCCGGCAGAAGTGAAAACCGCTTAAACGAAACAGCAGGAGCAGGCATACATTTTCGCCGCGCGGTAGAAAGAGAGGGGGATATTACTTCCTCTCCTACGCCGCGCCGGCGGTCTACTCTCCCTCCGTCTTACGAATTTTCGATCAGGTCACGTGTCCTGACGCGGCTTTAACATTTTTTACCTATCCACTTTTTTTTACTTCAAAAAGTTGGAAAAGTATAAACAGTCTTGTATTTAATTTTTTCATCGAAATGTTAAGTACTTAACTCATTGACGAACAGAGACATTATTTTTATTTTACTTACGTACGGAACTAACGAGTCTACATAGCTATTTTATAAAAAAATGGGTAAATATGTTGAACACGTATCTAGCACTTTTTTATATTCTTTAAAATTCTGATTCTAAAATTCCGAACATAACATCTGTAGGCTTATTACGAGTTTGGCAAACTTGACGTTACAGTAAACGTTAACGTAACATGTAGCTCTGTCTCTTTCATATTTAGCGACTGTTTTACCGACATGAGCAGTGTATCCGATAGTCTACGCTCACGAGTCCTGTAAATGTCATGTTAAGCAAACTCGTAATAGGGGTACTGTCTCATTCATACGGTCATACGTTAGTAAAGTATAGCCTAGCTAGAAGTGGATTATTCACCTTAAGGTAGTTTATAGCCAGAGGCTCCAATTGCTTCCTCTTGCTTAGTTATATTCCCTTTTCTGTTTCGTGTTTGACATAATTATGAATGTTTACGTAAATTTGTGGGTTTAGTAATGAAATTTATCCCCTAACGTGGGTTGACACATATAAAACAATAAACTATAACTGTGTATTTGTTTACATAAAAGTTATAAATTCAAAAAGTTATATATTAATTCTGTCTCCTAAGCTTAACATAAAATAAGTTTTTTTTTTTATTGTTTTTTTTCATAACTTTTTAATTTTCTTGAAATGGTGCATGTACTGCTTTTTGCCGTGACAGTTAGTGACTAAGGCCACACTAGGTATCTTTTGTATCCGATTATGTGATTTATATATGTAAAAGTGTGAGTCTTGTTAACTGTCCTTAAATAAAAAAATGTATGGTGACAGTATTTCAGTTTTTTGTTATTGATTCTTAAAAGTGTTAACAGAGGAATTTAGGGAATCTATTTAAAAATAGGAGCAATAGTATGGCCAGGAAACGTAAATACTCGTATATACGTTTCTCAGTATGTGACTGTGAAATTAAGCAAAAGCTATTGTATAACTTTTAAAAGATAAAGTGTGAAAAAGTTTCCTTTCTCTTCATTTCTTTACAGAATCTACTTACATTCTTTATTATTTCTTTTTTTATGTCTTATACAAAAGTCCTACAAAAATGAAATTGACTTTCTAAAGAACTAAACAGTCTGTTTCAGAGGCCAATACTAAAACTCTGAATTCTTGTAACCTTCGTCTTACAATTAAAAAAACCCGTTTAAACACGATCAAACCATTGCTACGACACCCATATATCACTCGAATACCCTGCGATTCTATATTCAAAATGTACCAATGAAACGCGCACGCAACACGTCAACAAATTTGAAATATCTTCAGGCGACTTGCAATAAATTGGTTGCATTGTCTAAAACAGACTAGTCTGTGGCATTTATCATTGACAATCAACGTCTGCGCATGTCACGATATCAATTGGCCGTGACTTGATGTATTTTACTTCATGAACCGTAGAAACGTAAGTATACTTAAAGGAATGGAACAAGATATTGCTGTATAACTTCAAAGGATTAATAACAAAATAGTTAAGTACTCGTATGAGAGGTTAACGCGTAAAAGTATCGTACTAAAGATTATTTAAAATCGTTTCTAAAAATTTACTGTGGTAGGCACGGAATATTCCACATCTTTTTTTTTTTATTCACGACGGGGAGACTCTTAGCCTTCATCATACCTGATGTTAAGTATTGATAAGGCTTAAAATGGAAGTGATCCTCTCCCGGAATTCTCAACCACTGAGGAACTGGCTTCCTTATCTCTAACTGCCGGAACACAACAATGCTGAAAACATTGTTGTTATGACGTCAGACTTAGATAAGATGGTAGTAGCTAGCCAGATGGACTCGCAACAAGTCCAAACACCAACCGAACACATACATCTTCAGGATATTGAGTCTAGAAGAGTGTCAGCAAGTAAGTAAGTTTTAGAAAATCCTAACACCAACCAAACCAAATACAATATGTACCCCCGCTGGGAATCGACCCCGACCCTGGGTCTGATACCGGTGGTACCACTAGACCACAGAGGCGGTTAAGACTGTTGGTTTTCACTTTCAACTCAAACTCAGCAGTTTATGTTTGAAAGTTAAAATCCATGTGAGTGGTCTAATATAACAACTCATAATTTTCTAAAACTTACTTACTTGCTGACACTCTTCTAGACTCAATATCCTGAAGATGTATGTGTTCGGTTGGTGTTTGGACTTGTTGCGAGTCCATCTGGCTAGCTACTACCATCTTATCTAAGTCTGACGTCATAACAACAATGTTTTCAGCATTGTTGTGTTCCGGCAGTTAGAGATAAGAAAGCCAGTTCCTCAGTGGTTGAGAATTCCGGGAGAGGATCACTTCCATTTTAAATTCGTTCATAAAAAAATAACAATGTGAGTCATCATTTATTCAAAATAAGCTATAACAAGCACTTGTGACTGTCAAAGGAAGTTACGCCATCGGTTTAGAAACCCTACAGCTTGTGTTGAGCACGGCAAGAAACTCGTCAAGGGCTGTCTTTTCAATTTTATATGAGCAAAAATCTTCCGCAACATCACCAAAAAAGTCCAATTTCTAACACAATTTGTTTGCCGCCATCACTATCGTATTTCTATATAAGACCAATACGATAAATCACCCTATTACCCATCTTCCTAAGAAGCCTGAGGATAGCTGATAAAGTATAACATTCAGGTCCCAGCTTATATTACAGTCAACGCGTCAATTCTCCATAACCATGTAGCCTTAGTATCTATGTTGCCCAAACATGTTACTGGCGACCCTTCCAGGGATTGGGTAAGGATCATAGCCCGTGACGGTACAAACCCTTTTGAGGTAAAACGTTTTATACAGTGGTCGTAGTGTGAGCGATTTGTGAATAGTTTTTAACGGAAAAATACCAGAAAAGAATCGACCTGACTCTGGAGGCCTACTCTCTAAGCCAGTCAACTAAGATACGGGCCGCCGTCCGTAAGTTTCCCGAAACTACGGAGGGAGCCTACTCTCTATTGATTTCGGATGTACTAGTTTTGGACAAACGGCACAAACACATTGGGGTAGGGACAATGTCAAACGTATTTACATTCATTCTTATGTATCATAAGCTGTGCGTAGGTGATACGGAGTAGGAAACGTCCGTAACTAAGGCCTAGACTACGGGTGTAATGCTTAGAGAGTAGACCTCCTGAAGCTGTTCTCAAGAGAGCCATTTTTCTAATAAAATATATCAAATCAGAAAGGTGGTGTGTAAAATTTAAAAATCATGAATTAGAAATTGTGTTAAAGAAAATGTATAAGAAAATTAATGCATCATAGAGCTAGGTACGCTAGCCAAAAACCAAACAAGTAAACTATTTGTCAACTATAAACTACTAATGGCTTATGAAACTTAAAAAATAGGTCACCCATGGAATACCACGTTTGCAAATCTTTTTTTTATTTATTTTATGCCTTTGCTTCCTCATTATGCCCCCAATCTGAAAACACGAGCTTCACTACAACTTTTAGCTTTCAACACGTTAAACTCATCACTCTAATAATTGCTTTATTACTTTAATTATAGCAATAGAAACATAAGTACGCAATGTGATAGAAGACAAATGATAGCCCGGTCACAAATAACGGTCGACATTGCTTGTTTTTAGCAGCAAAGGACAATCCATTTGTCTTCTCAACTAAATAAAGGACAAACAATCGCTATATTATGGACGAGATGTAGTATTAACCTTTTGTTTTTCATACGAGTGTCTAATAAGGTAAAAGAGATATTCTTAGAATAGAATAGAATAGAAAATTGATGATTTTGTTGCAACACACATAGTTGTACCTATGTACATTTGGTATTTAAGTAGACATCTTATAATTTACTTGACATATTGTTATAATCAGAACGTTAGACGTAGTGTGGATGCCACTATATGCAGCAGCAAAGCAAGGTCTAGGCTCGATGTAGTATTTTCGCTCGTGGGATCCTCATCGGGACGCGCACGTAGGCACTACTCAAACTCACGATGAAGGGTGAGACCATCCAGTGGCAGCCGTCCGATAAATACCTCGGCTGCCACATAGATCGCAACCTCAGCATCGTCGCCCAGGTCGATCATGCCACGACCTCGGCCCGCGCAGCACGGGCCATTTTCCATCCTGTCCTCTCATCGCGGCTCCCTCTGAGGGCTAAAACCGCGATTTTTTTAAAACCCACGTCCGCTCGCGGCTCCCTTATGCCGCACCGGCGTGGTATGCTCTCTGTTCGCAGACCCAGCGGCAGCGGCTGCAACAGCAGCAGAACGTAGCTCTCCGCATCATCATCCAAGCGGGGCGCTACGTCCGTAACGTTGATCGCACGGGACCTCAATACGGAGCCCGTGCAGGACTTCTTGGGCCGCCTGGCGCGTCGAATGTTCGACAGCGCCGACCAGGGCCTCCACCAGCACCTGCAGGACATAGCTCCCGTGCCACCACCACCGCCAGCTCCAACGTCAAAGTCACCATCACCATCAACAGCGTGAAGAACTCATTCCCCTACCACCACATGGGCCAAGAAGAAGACGAAGGCGCTGCCGCGTCATATTGTGCTCCCGCCATCTCCCCAGCCCTGCCATCAATCAGCCATAAAAAAAAATAGATGTGGAAGAGAATTAATCTTTTGGAGCTCTAGCAAATAGAAAGCAAATAAAAAAATATTTTTGAAGGTAAATATACCAGTAAGAGCTCTATGTGGTGGTGGTAGATCGTTTCAACATTTCGTAGCTTGAAAGCGAAAGCTGCCCATAAAAGCCGCAGTGCGGTGTGGGCGGTTGACTAGGGTTATACGCGTAGATCTTATTCCGCCATACCTATCTTAAGCTGAGGAGAACTTAAACTTATTAAACAGGTAACCAGGTTGTGTGTTTTTGATGATCTTAAAAATAAGTCATGCAAAATGCAGCTGCCTACGCAACTCTGTTCGAAGCATGCCTGCTGTTTACGTAAGGCGAAACGTGGGTCCTGTGAGGTAAATAAAAACAAATCTGCAGCAAGCGTTCTGTACGCGCTGGATCAAGCGTTGGCTCCTGGATAATAAGGGCCTATAACAACGTCGGTATAGAATCAATGACTCAATAATGCTGAATACATTGTTGTTTGTTGTTGTTGTTGTTATGGCATCAGACTTAGATAGCAATGGTAGCTAGCTAGCCAGGCGGACTTACAACAAGTCCTACCACCAACCAAACTGAGTATAATATGTACCTACCCCCGCAATCGAAACTGGCACCCCTGGGTCTGATACCGGAAACATCATTATTATGTGAATAGCATTGAAATTTAAACTAAATTTTATTTTCATTTATCAGATTCAAACGGTTGCAACCGGTAACAGACAACATTTTGCTTCTATTTATATAATTATCTTATTGGAACATGAAAATCGACAAGGGGAGAAGTGCCTCGTAATAGTAAAATGTACTTGTATTAAACTGTTACCCGCTATCAGTCGAGCCTTTACCTTATGTATCACAGAGGTCATTACAGCCAATCAAACAAAGTGGCGCGCTGTGGCCACTCCCCGTCCTACGCAACGCGCGAAAGTAGCGAGAGACGTTTATTTAAAATAAATAATATTTTAACCGCCTCTGTGGTCTATTGGTACAACCACCGGTATCAGACCCAGGGGTCCCGGGTTTGATTCCTAGCGGGGGTACATATTGTATTCGGTTTGGTTGGTGGTAGGAGTTGTTGTAAGCCCGCCTGGCTAGCTACCACCATCTTATCTAAGCCTGACCTGACGCCGTAACAACAATGTTTTCAGCATTGTTGTGTTCCGGCAGTTCGAGATAAGATAGACAGTTCCTTAGTGGCTGAGGATTCCGAGGAAGGCTCGCTTCCATCTTGATGAAGGCTAAGAGTTTCTCCGTCATTCATAAAAAAAACATACAACATAACTTACATTGATCTGAGTCCTAGGTAACTTTTTGAGCTACGAAATCAACTTAAATATCCTTCTTCCTACTTATTATTATAAAATAGCGGTCGCAGTTTCACCCGCGTGGTTCCCGTTCCCGCAGGAATATCGAGATAAAAAGAAGCCTACGTTTTAATCCAGGCTATCTTCTGTTTGCCAAATTTTATCTAAATCGCTTCTGTAGTTTTTGAGTGAATGAGTTACAAACTTCCAATCATCCTCACAAACTTTTATAATATTAGTAGGATAGGATAGGATGTGAAAATAAAGAAAGAAGAAGAAGAAAGAAACACATTTATTGACACACACACACATACGATACAGACAATAAAAATAGAAAGTATAAAAAAAAGTATAAATTTAATAAACACAACAAAATATAACTAATAGGAAGAATTGTGTGGGGTCAATAAAACCCTATCTCAGCGTTTTGCCTCTGTGACATTCACAGGTGGGCCGAATGTACCCAGAGGCGATGTTATTCTGACAGGGTTTGTGAGAAAGGAAGATGACAAGAGAAGAATAAATAAGATATATACAGACGACGAGAATACTTAAAATACACAATAATACATAAACTTATAAAACTAAATACTACAATACATAATATACTACAATCGATACTTTCAATAGGCAGAACGCTCTCAGCACTTTGTCACATGATGTTTTTTCATGATGAATTTGACTGACAGTGACAGATGTTGGACACGTCAGAATTGCCACGACTTAAAAAATGTGCCACATGGATGGTTTTTTGTACAATCGAGTTTACAATTTTACAAAACATGATCAAACATTCGGTTACGTGCCGCGGATGGTGCTCATTTCAGAATAACCGCTGGAGATTAGAACCCGCCCCACGGTAGCCGGACATGACGTACAAACCTAATGTGAAAAAAACAGCGGTTAGTTGGTAAAAAAATATTCATTTGGTTTGCGACTTTTGTATCATCAAGAGATGGTTTCTTAAGTGTTTTTTGAATAAGAATTTGGATATTTGGGTCATATCAGTGGGCCTACCATGAGTTTTCCTTTCTGGACCCCTATTAATGAATCACTCGTCGCACTAGTGGCGAGACGAACGGGGCAGCGATCAGGCGAAAAGCAACCTAACGTGTGTAGACATAGGTCGCTTTTCGCTTTGCCCCTCGCGCGCTCGCGTTGGGAGGCGGTATTACAGGCGAAACGCGAAGCTATGTATATACGAGCAAGGTCGCTATTACGGAAGTACGGTAGATACGGAAACTCAAACGTCGCACGAAAACCAGTAGAAACCTCGAGACGAGTGAATCAAAAATAGAGCTCCGTTTACTGTACAGTAAACGGGAGACATTTTGTATGTGAATCTGTAGTTCTGCTACTGCCCACTAGAGGCGCTGTACAGATTCTTATACAAAATGTCTCCTGTTAACTATAAGTAAACGGTAAACGTAAGGAAAACTTATTATACGACGACAAAACGATAACAATTTCATTAAACAACTAGCGGTCGCTCGCGGTTTCGACCGCGTAGTTCCCGTTCTCGTAGGAATATCGGGATAAAAGTATCCTATGGTCATAGCCAGGCTATGTACTATCTGTGTCCCAAATTTCATCCAAATCCGTTCAGTAGTTTCGGAGCCTATCCAATGCAAACAAACGAACAATCAAATCTTTCCTCTTTATAATATCAGTAAAGATATGTTAGCTACTTTAGATATCAATAATATTACCTTTAATAAATTTTAAATAGAAAAAAAATGAAAAATAAAATCGGCCACAAGTGAATTCTCAGACGGGAATCGAGAGCATTGGACCGGATTTCCAAAGGTCGCGGGTTCGATTCCCGTCTGAGAATTCACTTGTGGCCGAGTTAATTTTTTCCAATATTTTTCTATTTAAAATTTACCATAAGTATAAAAATAGCATTGAAAATGCAAAAATTACAAAATCATAAAATATTACCTTTGTTAACATCTCTCATAATACTAAAGCCTAACTTCCAAGGTTGGTTGAAACCTACAAAATCTCTCCAAGTTAATTTAAGCCAGCTTGCTTTAAATTCACGGGCAGTACACTGGCTTCAACTGAACCCACGCCACAGTTTCTACTTCATAAAAAAGTATTAGACATTATTACAACACGTAACACTCATGTATCATACAAATCCTCTAATGCTGTCCCCGTTCTTCTTGATTCGCACTTTTTTAGGGTTGCGTAAGAAAATAGTATCTTTAAAAAATTAAGGGGTCAATTTATATCCTCGTATAAAAATCGTCGGTATTAATGATTGATCAATGAAACCGTTCACCGTTTGATAATGATCAATTTTATTATTATGAATCTCACAAATTAATTAAAAAATATTTTAACCTTTTAGGCCCCGCATTATGAGGCACAATAGATTTTCCATTGGTCTCTGAACACCAGTGTCCGGTTCGAGTTTGGTGAATTAAAGTCAGTTAAGCAGTTTGCAGAAACGAATATAGCATCGCTGCTTTTGGTAATTTTATTGATAAATATTCTTGTTTTCCTTGGTATCTTCATTGTAACCTTGGATTAGATTTCAGTACAAAAGCATTCTCGTTTGGAAAATCTCGGCTTTCAGATATACAACGATAGTAGCCTTTTGATTTGTTTTATGTGTCATAATTTTTCTTCTTTGTTCTGTTTTCTTTGGCTAGGCTTAGCTGCCTGCTTTGTATTATGTACCTCCAGTTCAAGGTAGTTTGTTGTCTCACTTCATTGCCTAGGTACTTCGTACTAATCAGATTTTCTTTCTCTACCAATTTTATGGATGTTTATGTTTTTGAAGTGAAAACTTCTTTAGCGACGTTGTGCACATCAGTGTTTTACATTTTTGGGATGGGTAAAAAATGTTAAAGTCGCGTCAGGACACGTGACCTGATCGCAAATTCGTAAGGCGGAGGGAGAGGAAGTAATATCCCCCTCTCTTTCTACCGTGCTGCGAAAATGTATGCCTGCTCCTGCTGTTTCGTTAAAGCGGTTTTCACTTATGCCGGCACTCCCGGAGTGCAACCCGTTGTTTTTTTCTGTTATTGATTACTTCTGATTGCATAATTTATGCTTTCAAAACAGTAATAAATAATACGGATCCTTTAGTAAAGCTTCCGTGTCGCGTGTCGTTCCTCTCTAGTATTATTTTTTGCTTAATGTTTTCCACCGATCCATCACGGCATCGTGGAGTGATCCTCGCCGTCCCCGGTGTATTGCTATTATGAGGGCCTGTAATGCGGAAATATTACATTTCGCCCTGCACCCTCCCAAGAGGTTTGTATTCTGGGGATTTATCCAACTTTACATAGGTTAGTGACGTTCGACTTAAGGATTTTTCTATAATTAGGTAATTTTTTGGCATTACTTATGAAAGCTATTACTGCTTATTAAGTATCTATTATTATAATGTAGAAATATTATATATTGCCCTGCACCCTCCCAAGAGGTTTGTGTTCGGGGAGTTTTCTTTGTCCTTTTGGGATGTTTGGTATTTCTTAAATTGAGAGCTAATAATATCATGTAACCTACAAATTCTACTTATTTTATAAATGGGAATGTTTGTGAAAATAGATAGATCTTTGTAACTCTTTCACGCAAAAACTACTGAATGGATTTGGATGAAATTTGACTATAATAGATAGATTATAGCCCGAATTAAAATTTACGAGTAAGATATATTTTATCCCAATATCCCCACGGGAAAGAGAAAACCAGAGCCAAACAACGGGAGGCCAATAGTTTATTATGAGACATATAAAAGTAACAGAAAGTTAGAAGTGAATACAATGTAACATGATAAACATAGCAAAAGAACCCAAATAAAGCATTCAAGTACATAATAGCTGTTAAAATCTGAAATGAGCTTTATTTCAGATTAACGAGGGCAGCATTATTATAAATTATACAATATACGAAATGTGCGCCTCGGGACTTGTGGTTTAAAAACAACCGGTTCATTGTTCCGGGCGACAAGCGACAAAGTGTTCTCATGGGAATGACACCGCTTGTGTACTTAGGTTACGGGTTATGTTTCTGTTTTGGACACTTGTACAAGTGTCCTACTAATAAAATGATAAAGTTTGCATTTTTGGTTTGGAACATCCAAACGATCTGATGAATTAGAAGTTTGAATGTTCCGATCCAATGTTTCATATTAATGACTAAATTTAGCAAAAACTGCTAAACGGATTCGGAATTTTGGCACGCACATAGTTCATAGCTCTTAATACTTTTTAACCCGGTTTTTTCTCTTGCGCTTATTGTTTGAGATTAGTGACCACCTCTGGTATCAAGCCGCCTGTAAGACCCGGTCAAATGTTCCCTAAGGATTTGCTAAATGCGCACGCGGGCGAACGTCCTGCGGGCCTACCGCCATCTCTTTACGCAATATTGTTTAATGTCAGTTTGTATCGGCGCAATGTTGTTATATGTCATATCGTACCGCGAACCTCTTAAAACAAGCTTGTCTTTTGACGGAAGTTTTGTGGCGTCATCGCTCAATCATTCACTCAAACAAGATTTTTATCAATCAAACCTACTACGACGTCTTGTGTCAAATAAGGTCAAGCTTGTAATTTAAACAGTATTGAAACAAAAGGAAAACAAAACGTTCTTACGACATGACGGTTTCTAAAAGATGGCGGTAGGCCTGCTGAATGCTGATAAAGAAAGATGGTCGCCTGTCACATGATTTACAACATCCAAAGTCGTTTCACCGTCGTAATCGCCGTCCGACCGATACACTTCGCTAAATAAACGACGAAATATTAATCCCTTCATATAAATCTTCATGTAAAAGCCATCTTATTTTCATATAAAATATTCATTCATTCAACTGAAAAATAATGTCATAATAAAAACGATTAATTTAAACCAGGGCGAACCAACCTTTCCGATTATACGAATCGTTCGCACGTGCGACAATTTACGACGACAAATATTACACCTCCTATGGGTTTTGTTTACAATAAACACCCCTGGATATAAAAGTGGTAATAATTCGCGTTTAATTAAATGTAATTAATTGCTTTGCCGATGGAAGCCGATGGTTATAATAGCAGGTTACATTTTTACACAGTGACAAAGCGTGGGATATAATGTGAATATTGAAATGTTTCAATAAAAAAAATGGGATGGTTGTTTTAATAAAAAATGTGTATTGTGCTCCATTTTGAAACAATGCTTGACCTAATTTAGACTTTCGGTGAAGAATATTCAGTTTTTAACAGGATTTTAATAATTTTACTTAGAATAAAACAACTTTTACGGATATCAAACGCGATATATTTCACGAACTAAGTTTTGTAATTGTCCGTATTTTTAGGTTTTTAGGGGTTTTTTGACTTTTCCCGACATTTCGGCACCTTTTCAGCTGCCGTGGTCACGGGATGAGTCATCCAAAAAACCTTAAAATACAACTTAGTAGGTAAAATATAGCGCGATTGATATCCGTAAAAGTTGTTTTATTTCAATGAACAGTGCGCGCCAAAACATAAGATCTACGTATAATTTTACTTAGTTTTCACGGACTAGGTACTATTGTTGTGTTTATATTTTATGATTGAAATTTTATAACAGCTTAAATACTTTCAATATGAATAACATGAAACATAATTAATATTAAATAAAAATAAAAAGTCTTATTATTTGTCTTCCTACGACTGAACGAAAGAAAGGTATTGCCTTTTACGGACAAAACAGGGCCACTACCGCGCAAGTATCGTCGTAATCGACATCGACTTCATTTGACAGATGGTTGTGACATATTGCTCTTAGTCTTTGGTAAGTTTTCATTTGTGTCAAAAAGAAGCAGTAATGTGTTACATCCATTTCTCAAATGAAGCCGATTTCAATGCCGACGCCACTTGCGCGGTACGGCCCCTGGTGTATTTTGAAAATAAAAGTCAGGCTTGACGTATACTCCTCGAAAACAATTTTTACGGTCACCCATCCAAAACTCTACCTTTGCGAAAACGCTTAGCTTTCATTATATCAAACGTTTCAGTCTAGACAATACAATACAATTTTAACTGTCACTGATATAGTAACAGTCGCAACCTCTGACCATAATAATACGGTTAATCGTTCCGATTGTCTTAACTTAACCCTTAAGAAGTAGTTAAACCGCAGTTAAAAGCCGGTTAATGTTTATTGGCGCAGTAAACCGGCAGTAACTGATATGGAGAATTGTTATCATTGACTGCGGGAGTTTAAATTAAGTATGAATTGTCTTATTTCAGACTTTGAATGAAGTACCGAATAAATCTTACTATGATTACATTACTTATTGTATTGCAATGAAAATGATTTATTTCAATCGGTTGGCCATTATTAATGTAAGTTGATAACTGAACCGAATTAAGTCTAACTTAATTGTTGATTTTTATAGGAAAGAAAAAAAAATATTTCTAATTGTATGTCAAGTTTAACACTGGTTAAATAATTATTATATTAGGTCTTCAACTATGAAATTGCCGATTTGTATGAAGATTTTCAAAGAAAGTTCGTTTTCTATACTAACAATTTTTGTTATAGTTACTACCGCAAGTGCTAATGCCACAACTTTTTAATGTACAATCATTGTTTGAAGACTAAGCAATCTAATGATATATTTTTATTTTATGAATAATTTATAAATTATATTAAATAAAGTACTAAATTTTGATAACAAAAAAGGAGAACTTTTTGAGGTATTTTTTATCGTTTATGAAACGAAAATAATAACAATGAAATTAATTATTCTTGATCATTATCATCTCGATTTAATATAAAATCAAGCAATAGATGTACCTTTTAATCACAGAAGTAGTGAGGTTCTCTAGAAGTGTAAGAAAAAAATCGTCAATTTCATACTTTAACCCCAATTATTAATCCATATTCAGGGGTGGGATTGCGTAATGTAATCGTATTAATTTGACTGTTCATATCGTATTCCATCGGGTGCAATTTGTATAGAATGACATATAATATATGATTTAATAAGAACTGTATGAATACGTTTGATTTTACGCAATCGCCTAGCAGATAAATAGTCGAAACATAATAGACAAAGACTATCCATTTAAAAAACCGGATTGATTTTTTATCGTTCTAAAAACATCTTACTTGAACTAAAACTTACTTAAACTAAAAGTAACTTGTACTTGTCTGCTAATACGTGTTTTAGTTTGACCTGCTAACTAATTTTGATGAAAGAAGATTAGACTCGGATAGATACTATCTAATTTTGATGAAAGAAGATTAGACTCGGATAGATACTAACACATTTTGATGAAAGAAAATTAGACTCGGATAGATAATTGTTGCAGTAAGGCGTCAGTTTATTTAGTCCTTTAAATTAGTGTCAGGCCAGTAACAAAAAAGCTGTTTAGTCGTTTTCTTTTATTGTTCACAAGATAAACGAATTTGTGGAAGAAGTCTATATGAAGTTGATACTAAAACGATAAGTCCTTGAAATCTCAACGAAAAATCTAAAAGAAAAGAAAATCTCGTATCATTATAGAAGCAACTCAAAAATACCAGAGGGTGCGTATATAGACTAGGTAAATCTGGTGAATCAGCTAATTGTCACTATTTACTTGCGAATCTAGAAAAGCAGGCCTGTCTCACTTCCATAGAAGCGGCGCAAAATCCCCGAGATATTTACCTACTATTCTGGAAAACAACCTAATTTCAACCTTTTGCATTAAGACTTAAAAGTACCTACGCAATTTTCCCGAATTTCGTGCAGAATCTCCTTAACTAATTTTGATGGAAGACGATTAGTCTCGGATAGATAGTTAAAGTGAGAGATGACAGTTTGTTTAGTCGTTAAAATGAATAACTTGTTTCAGACCATTAACAAATAAAAGCTGTTTGTTTTCTTCGTTCGCTTTTATAGTTCACACGACCAGCTAGTCCGTAGTCGAAGTCTTTATGAAGTTGCTACTAACACAATAAGCCCGAGAAATCTCAAAGAAAAGTCCAAAAGAAAAGAAAATCTCCCAACATCACAGATACAAGAGGGTACATAAAAAAAAGACTGAGTAAATCTGGCGCGTCAGCCCATCGTCAGCCATCACCGACCGCGCTTAATCGCCACTATTTACTTGCGAATCTAGAAAAGGCGGGCCGAAACAAATTTCCGCGCCTAACGACGTCGACCGCCATTTAATCAGGCTCAAGTGTTGATGCGATAGCCGCAGCCGACGTACTTCGACGGTTACACATATCGGAATCTATCATGAAATAACTATCACCATCCTCCTCTTTTTGAACGAAAAAAACGAGACGGAACACAAGAGGGTCCGCCATCTTAATCTAAAGACAGGAAATAACCGGTTCCGAGAGGCTCGCGCCGGACATATCTGGATTTTTCCGGATTTCGGCCGGTTTAGTATGGGGGTAATGTAAAGTGGGCTGCGTTATCACAAATGTTTTTCTACTAGACGCTCGGGTAAGGGTTGTCTATTGAATTTTCCGTGTTTTCTGTACCACGATACAGCTAAAGAAAGGTTTTAACAATACCTTTTAAAACCCTTCACAAGAAAAACCCTGATAAATTAAAATCATACTCCTACCACCTGCTGATTAATTTACTGAAACTCGGAAAATTCCCAAGGTCAATTTCCTTGATATTTCCGGGAATAAACTATTGTGTGCGTTATTTCAGCAGTTTTATCCGAGCTACAAAAATGATATTAATATGTAATAAGAGGGCGATCTGTCGAACACAAATAAATATTCTTCTTTAGAGATGGTTTAAAAATTTAAAAAGACTGTTTAAACTCCTTGTACTATTGATACTTTTTCAACTTCATTGTCTTCTCTAATTAAAAGGAAAACCGTTAAAACTTTGCGAACAGTTTCCAGATCCTTCCATATATAATTCAGTGAGACAACGGTCGGCTGGTCGCACACAGAGCCCTTGGTCATTAAATATTTAGATGTGAACGTTATTTCCAATTATTAACAGGATGTTACATTAAGATATTTTATCTTAATACAAAATAATATTCTGCAATTAAGAATATTTGGAAGTGGTAGCCATTTTAGTATGAAAGAACAAAATTAAATGTTAATTTGTAGATATTGATCCCCCGTTCAAAAAGGTGCTGTATTTAGCTGTATTTAAGCAACCAAATACAAAACTACTTTTGGGTTTGTTTTTGGGTCTATCAATTATAATAACTATTATTTTTAATAATATGATATTGTATGAGATTTTTTTTAAACAGTTTCATTTGCGTATTGCTGTAACAAGATAGTGTATCTAATATTAAATTACCATCTACCTTAATATGTAGTTATAAAATTTAAATAATACTTACATTCTAGCTAGATAATAAATATCTTTCCATTTCATTATTAAACATATATATATAATATTCAAAATTTATTGTTAAAAATTTGATAAAAGTTCGACTTTTACTCGGTGTACTCCAACTTTATGCTCGTTAGCTAAAAATGTTGCAGTCACTTAATTAAAGGCAGCTTGCAGCAAGACTAGCCAGTTTAACCTTTTTTGAGTCCATTGAATTTAAGTGAACGATCGAATTACAATATAACGAAAGAAAAACTTGTTTTAATAAGCGACACTAAAGATTTTAATTAAAAAAAAGTATTGAGATGTTTTTTTAAACAACGGGGAAACAGTCTATAGCCTTCGACATAAGGCTGAAGGTGGAACCGCGCGGATCCCGGAATCCTCAACCACGGAGCAACTGGCTTTGCTCTAAAACGCTTGACTTCTGAAAATCGATGGATAAGGAGAAGAATAATTAGACTGAAGCTAAAAGAAAAACCACCAAAAGTAAAGAGGAGTAAATCGTATAAGCGGTAAATTATCATAATGAAAAGGTGTTTCCTTGTTTTGCTAAAAAAAAGTTATACTCAACGCTAAAATCTTAGTAAAGAAATCCTCACAGAGCTCTTTTTCTTAATTTCAGTTCTTTTAAAAGTTATTTACCATCAGTTCTCTCGGATTGTGCACTTGAAGCAAGCCGTGCGTTCTGAATTTTAATTTTGTTTCTTCAAAAATTGCTAGTTATAAAAAAGTTAACTGCTCTACAGTAAACGTTGTTACTTGTTGTTAGTTCTTTAGAAAAGAATACGTGTTCCAAACTTGGTATCAGAGATTTAAATATAACTAATTTTATGCATTTTACTTTCTTTACTACTACTATACTAGCGGTCGCCTGCGGTTTTACTCGCGTGGTTCTCGTTTTGAATATCGGGATAAAAAGTAGCCTTTGTGTCACTTCACTATTTGAAGTCCCTACATACCAAATTTGATCCAAATCCGTTCAGTAGTTTTTGCGTGAAAGAGTAACAAACTAACAAATAAACAAACAAACTGACATACATTCACATTTATAATATTTTACTCATATCGGGATGGCGGTTAACACTTTCGCGGACAGTGAACGAGACACAATAGAATTTTTATTGTTATGACTGCTATAGGCGTTGAATGTCCGCGAAAGGGTTAAGCAACTTTAGCAAAGGTCGGTCACGGGATGGGTGACCAAAAATTTACTAGGTATCTCGAGCTACTCCGTGCTTTAGACGACACGTTGACCCGTTGGTCCTGGCTGTATTTGGAGTCGTTTAAACCTGTCGTTTACGCCTGGTGGCTCATATACATTGACATCATAAATACTATTGTTGTAATGTAGCAAAACAGGACCCATCCTGTTTTACTATTATCAAAATGTTTCGACGTAGAATAGGCGCTGGACTTCAGGCGTAGTCTTGAAATGATTATGGACCTATATAGGAACAAATTGTGTTATAATAACTCCTGTCGAAGTTTTTCTCCACCCACGTTTTGCTTGCGATACTCGTATCTTTTTTTTCTCATTGTAAGTCAAGAATACCAAATGAACAGAGTTATAACCGCACTCCGGTGGGTAGTGTAGACGAAAGCCACAGTCTAATTTAATTAAGAATGCAAATCAGAACGAAGAGGGATGTAGGCGGATTATTTAGATTGACCGGACTACGGCATCTGACTGTTATTGGGCTTTCTGAATTAGCTGCGATAATTTTGTAAAAAAAAAATATCGTTTTTTAAGTTCTTAAACGACGGCGTCTGCAAGTAATAATAGGTACTTTTTTATACCCAACAAGAAAGCGCTTAGTCTTCATCAAAACTGTTATAATTATCAATCAGGCTGGAGATGGTGCATCTCCCGGAATCCTCAACGACTGAAGAGCTGGCTGTCATATTTCTGACTGCCGAAACACTACAATGCTCATAACATTGTTGTTATGGTGGCCGACTTAGATAAGATGGTGGTAGTTAGCCAGGCAGACTTACAGCAAGTCTATATATTTCTACACATAAGTACTTATTTAAGTATAATAATATGTATTTATTTCCGTTACCCTAGTTTCCCCTAGCACAAGCCTTATAGTGCTTACTTTGGGGCTAGGTTAATTGGTGTGTTTAGAAAAAAGAAAATGGTAATGCAAATACTAAACTGAGAAAATGTATTTGTGTTAGTGTCAAACAATATAATATGTGGACGTAAATAATTAAGTATCAAAAGTTTACGCATTTTTTTTTATTGAGTAAAAACAACTGAACAGCCTTTAATGCCATAGTGTTTTGTTGGCTGAAAACAAACTGAAGTAATTGTTTCGTGATTCAGCTCAGTAATTGTGTTTTCCCTTAATTTGTCTAAACCCAAGGCCCTGTATAAACGACCGTAAACGTTTATAGACATCCAATAACCTCACTAACCTTCCGTTAATGGCGATCCCAAACAGATCGCTGGTAATGACTGTAATGAGGTACAGTGACAATTTCTATCTACCTGCCTACTTAAATTAGGACTGGGTGGAACGATACCCGCGATTTTGTAGATTTAGTGACCATCCATTTAGAATTCGGATCGCGCTCCTTAAAGGTTGGTCCAGCCAGATATGTTCTTGTCCGTACCGTAACGAAAACTCTGGACGCAAAATTCGTCGCAGCGATCATCGCGGGTTCATTTCCTTTGAATGGGCGAAAAGCTGACTCGCGATGGAATGGATGCGATGCGATGGATGGATATATATCCCTAATTGGACCGGCTCTAAAAACATTGGTGTAGTATAGTTGGTATCTATGGAAAAGGGTACAATCTACCCTGTCTCACACACACAGGAGGGCAACACTAGTAGCTGTCATTGTCAACGAGAGATTGACAGATGACATATAGCTAGGCGGGAGTTCTGGTGGAGTGCGGATAGGATTTCGGCTCCAGGATTCCCGATGTAATGATACGTATTATGTGTGTCTGTCTTGGTGTGACGGTGAGCCAGGGAAACGGTTCGGTAGAATTGCAAAATCCTACAATTGGTATACCAAGACGCTATAATACAACACCATCATTTTGAGGTGAAATAAAACCCAAAAAATGAAACAGAATATCTTTACAAACGATAGTATTGTACGAGTATAAAAGAATAATGGTAACTTGATACACTCATTGTTATATGAAAAGTATTATCTTCGGAGGTAAGAGGTCATACCTGCGATGGGTGTCGAGTTACTTTTTTACTGAATCTACTAGTATGTGGGGTTAAATAAAGATTTGCGACATTTTCGTGACAATCGAAAACATCGTTGTTCATTTTTAAGCCTATAAAAGGGGATCTTAGCCTTCAACATACCTGATTTTTAGTAACGGCACAATGGCTTATGTAGAATACCGCTCCCGGAATCCTCAATCACTGAGGAACTGACTATCTTACTGCCGAAACACAACAATGCTGAAATCATTGTTGCTGTGGCGTCATACTTATAAAAGGTAGTGGTAGCTAACAAGGTAGTGTGGTGGGGGTAACTTCATACTCATTACTATTTTTATCGGTTTCATTCGTGGAAGGAGTCCACCTGGGGCCGTACCGCGCAAATGGCGTCGGTATGGAAATCGGCTTCATTTGACAGATGGATGTGACATATTGCGCTTAGTGTTTGGTAAGTTTTCATTTGTGTCTAAAAGAAACAGCAATGTGTCACATCCATCTGTCAAATGAAGCCGATTTCGATGACGACGCCACTTGCGCGGTACGGTGGACTAGGGTACCAGGTGGACTCCTTCCACGAATGAAACCGATAAAAATAGTAATGAGTATGAAGTTACCCCCACTGGGAATCTGGAGACCTCTAGATCTGGGGGCTAATTGTCTAATTTTAAAATCTATAGCAATCCCATTCCATTCGTCATTTGAAAGATATTTACATACTTCAGGCCGTCACTATTTGACATTTAAATGGGTTTGTGATCGGGACGCGTTTTGAAAAGTATGGAATAGACGAAATTGAACTGTCTAAGTAAAGTGGCAGACGGAAGTAGTACAATCACAATACCTCTGAAAGGGATTGTGATAGATTATGAAATTAGACAATTAGGGGGCTAATCACACTACTGATGTTACCACTAGACAGCAGAGTTTAGTTTTATTTAACACTAGATGACACCGTCGAACTTCGTATCACCTTGGCAACCATCAAATAATGTCAAAAGTGACACTATGTTTAACAGTTAAGTGACACTATGTTTAACCATATTTTCTCACCGTGTAAACCTTTCCTGGACTAAGACAAACATTTCAAAAACTTCTTAATTAGTAGTACTTAATTCTTAATTATGTCGCAGTCATATCGTATAACACGCCGTATTACAAAATGGCGCGCCGAATTGAAAAATGCCGCTGTTATGTAATGCTGCCGAATTGAAAATACAGCTAACTCACGTTTAGCCGGATTACATTTTCATCAAAGCGGCTAGTAAGTGAAACCTATATACAAAAAGGCGCATCGTCGACACGCCGCTTTGAAAATTTCACTTTCAAAAAGAGTAAAGTGACCATAGACTCTAGTATTCGTCGGACACCCGAGCAATATATACAAGCGAGTTTGTCTTATTTCTGTAGGGCACTTGATATGATAGGTTAGAAATTTAAGATGATCGCGAAACGCAGCGAAGCGATGGCCTTGAATTTCGTGGTTGTTTTTTTTTCAGACAACAGAAGTATCTATTTGTGTTCAGAAAAAAAACTGCGAAAATGTAATAGCTAAATTACTACATCACTCTAGTTAGATTATAATATACCTACCGTGAAATTATAAAATCACTAGTGAAATTGTAATACCTATCACGGCTTTACAATATCATTACGATAATGTCCAAAAAAGGCAGTAGAAATATTTGTTTCTTCGTATCCAGCTTTATTTAAACTTTGCTTCATAATTTATAGTCACCCTACATTGCTTCTCCCTTACAATAAAGCTACGCCACTTTGTAGAACGTATTCCGACGACAATCCGGCTGAACGTGAGGTAGCCGCGTTACATAATAGCGAAGTTTTTCAATCCGGCGCGCCATTTTGTAATTCGGCGTGTTACACGATATGGCTGCGACATATACCTAAATATTAGACAACCTATGATCTCAATCTAATTTCATAAACATTGTAAGATGCCACATATTCAAAAATATACAATGAATTACCCATTTTAACGTTTGCGTTTCATTTGTAAATGTAAAGAGCTATAAAAAAGTTAATAAAATACCCAGTCTATTTACACAAAGCTCTCACTAGTATAGTAACATCAAGTAACATGATACAAGTGGGTAGACCTTAAACATGTCCTACTAAAATCTGATACCGCAGGACAATACTATTACTGTCATTTATGTATTTGCTGTTTCGTAAAAAAATAATTTTGTTTGGAACCAAATAAAACTGCAAGATGTTCCTGGTGCAATATTGTTAATTCTGAAGTCCTAGGGGTACATAAATTTGGTTTCTTTGTTTTGAATTGTTGAATAAATAAATTACCTTCCAGGTGCCAGAACCCACCTGCCAAATTGATGTCATAAGCTTTCGCAATAACTGGAAAGTCACTCACAAAAAACATGGTAATTTCGCAATCAGACTTCATGTAATGCATTCACGAAAATCTTGATAGTAATTTCGCAATCAGACATTTTTTTTCAATAATTGTACTGAGTTTCATTTACCTATGAATATTTTGACCACCTTAAAATATAAAAAAATCTGAAAAAGTAGGTATACTGAAATAAGGTCACGAGCAAATTTGCTAGTATAAATATGAAGGATAAAAATACATTTGTAAGTGATCTAAAATTCTCCTACCGTAAAAAAGTACAAGAGCACATTTTAATAATAACCGTCTGGATAATAACCAGAGCTGGTACAACTAGCAACGCATCAGGGTATACAAAACTGTGAATTTCCTTCGATTTCAAGCTTTAACGAGTTGGACGTTAAGTTCAAAATTGGGTGTGGTAAGTCACGATGTTTTAACCCAAGGTGCTATGAATGTACTTGAGAATTAAATTGGCATTAGCCAACGATAACTTTACAGAAACAAGAGTTGGGACGCATCTGTGAATTGTGAGTGGGTGTTTATATACCTTCTCGGGGAATCGAAAGATAACATCTGGATCTTAAATATGATAGCTGTAGACTGAGTCAATATGAACTGAAAATTAAATATAAATGCGAAAATATAATTGTTCCACCCGCGATTTCGTCCATGTAGGGTTCCCTACGTTATTTTTCAAGGTCTAGGGTTTCTTATCTATTTAATGCCAAAATTTTACAATATAGATTAAATGACTAACGCGTGAAAAAGTTACAGACATACGTACATCTTATGTTTTGGCGCGCACTGTTCATTTAAATAAAACAACTTTTACGGATATCAAACGCGCTATATTTCCACGAACTAAGTTGTAATTGTCCGTATTTTTAGGTTTTTTAGGGGTTTTTTGATTTTCCCGACGTTTTGGCACCTTTACATCAGCCGTCACCACGGCAGCTGTAAAGTTACAGACAAATAAATGGGCAGTGTTACTTTCGCTTTTATAATAAAAGCATGAAATTAAAAGAAAACACGTTGAAATAGCTAAAGAGATGACGCACTCAGAGTTCTTTTTCATAAAAGTATTTAAAACACCAATGTCAATTATGAAGTTTCTTCTAAAATCACCGCAAACGAAACAGTTTAAGAATAAAAACAAAGACCCCTACATATAGTGGTTTGTATAGAAGCATGGGGGAAATAAGGCATATTTATTATTCCAAAGAAAAACTCGGTTCAAAAATCCATCTAAGTGTCATCAGAGAATTTTCTTCCAACACGTGTTGTGGCGTATTGCCGAAAAAAAGTTAAAACGGAGCTAGTAAACTTTTTTCTTCGCACGGAGTTTTATATGAAGTCAGGAACGAACTTTCTTGTTGATACTCCTAAATAGGTTATGATCGATCGGAAAATAAATGTTGGATATATTTAGGATTTTTAGGAACTTTTGGGTGAAAAAAATAAGTAAGTAATTTATGAGTTTTGAATTTTTGCATTGTCAATGCTGTTTTTATATATAAATAGCATTAAAAATCCCAATAATTCGATAATCATAAATTAATGGCTCTTGCATCTTAATCGAACGTTAAACATCTGAAAAGATGTTTCTTTCAAAAGCAAGCTAGCGTTGATGTGACAACGCTGGCCTACAGCGTATATAAATATAAAAGTACTGGAGAATTTCGACGGTAGTCTGTCTCGCTAGCTCAGTGGTTAGAGCATTGGACCGGATTTCCAAAGGTCGTGGGACTCGACCCATCGGAAAACTCACTTGTGGCCGAGTTAATTTTTTCCAATATTTTTCTATTTAAAATTTATCCTAAGTATAAGTAAGTAAGTAGGTATGTCAAATATTTGATGCGTACTTATAAATATCAACTTTACGAGTATTTAGCTTATCTTTAACCATTTTCCACCTATTCATTACTGTGCATATGAAGTGTCGTGTAAAGCCTGGAAGAGATTGCTTCGTAGTAATAAGGCTGCATTTTGTGTATGTGTCCTTTTATTGTCTCTTCTTGATTTTAGTATAGTTATCCATCTACACTAGCCGTATGGTGACGGCTTAAGAATACAAGTGTCACCACTCCCTTTCATTACTGGGATGTCGTAAATGTCGACTAAGAGGCTCGACGCATTGAACACCTGTGCGAGAGAAGGAAAACTTGCAACAAACCCTCTAGGCCAACGTCTGGCCAGCGTGGTAGCAGTAGGCTAATAGCTTCCTATTAACGCCACAATAGGCGTAAGCTAGGAGAGGATTATGTCCAGCAGTGGACGTCCACAGGCTGATGATGGATCTACCTACACTACTGATGAACACAATTTTAACAATTGCGATTCATAATTATGGTATGAAATATTATGTTGATTTACTAGACCTCTTATCTAAAACTTTAGGGACAAAGCAAATAATCTTTCCCTAACAAAATAAAGTGTAATTTATAATACATTTTTCAATTGAAAATAATATGCAATATAAATTCCAAACTCGATCTTTATAAAATATTTAAGAGCAGGAGCTCTGTTTTTGTATCGCTCGTATGACATAGCGTTGACGCATGCGACTTAAGTCGCGCGTCGCTAAAGCTATGTCGCTCGACTGCAACCAGTGGGTGGAGACACTCTTTGAGATCGAGCGATTCAAGAATGTGGAAATTCGTATGTCGAACGAAAATCAGTAGAACCCAATCGCTCGACGCGCGTCGAGTGATTCAAAATAGAGCTCCAGACCGGGCACCGGGCATCTTTAATGCGCAACATGTCCGAACGAGTGCGATCGTCAGTCGCATCTGCGACATATCTTCGAGTGTTTATATCTTTAGTTTGGATTTCGAAGTTGGAAATATGCACATATGTGAATCATTGTTCAATAAAAACTGGAATAAAGGCAAGGCTACCAAGTATTTACCTATGTTGAAAATTTCTCGCCTAGGGCTTTCTCCACTTGGTCTTCGGAGAATCATAAGGAAGACTGTCCTACGTTTTAATTATGTCCTTTTTGGTTGTTTGAGTGCCACCCTTTTGTAGTACCGTCTGCCTTCCATACAAATCCGCTCAGCCGTAACCGTTTTCTCTTAGATAAGACTTCAAGAAACATCCAAACTTTCAAATTGTATGATATTAATAGCATAGCAATGGAGGCAAATCTGTATATACCTGAAATTTCAGATTTTGCCATTTTTTTCTGGTAGTTAGCATAATCATTACCAATCCAGTCCAATATATTGCAAGATATGCAAGAATATCTTTGGTTTTTTTACATCCAAACTACCAAAGCAGATTTCATAGTTTATTTAGAAGATAGTTTTTATGAGCAGTTTGTAAGTACAGCATTTCCAGTACGAAAAGCACGCCTTTATTGCTTACATACGCGGGCATATTCAAAGGCAACATAAATAAGGCTTTTTTGTAACTTTTTACTTATGCATTTTACAATGCTATTTTTATGTGATAATATTAAACAAGAAAATATACTAGAAAAAAGCAACTTGTCTCATGTCGCTCTGACGGA
The DNA here is from genome assembly GCA_910589605.1 of Chrysoteuchia culmella. Classification (NCBI taxonomy): domain Eukaryota; kingdom Metazoa; phylum Arthropoda; class Insecta; order Lepidoptera; family Crambidae; genus Chrysoteuchia; species Chrysoteuchia culmella. Next base: position 4,052,375 of record OU342654.1, on the reverse strand, counting down.
ATTCGAACCCGAACCCGCATCCTTGGGAATCCACCTCAATGCACTAATCAATTATGCTACTACTACGCATTCAAAATTCGACGGGTCCTCATAGGTCTCTGTTGCATAATAATAATAATAATAAATATTTCCATACAATCACACCAATTATCTAGCCCACGTTAAGTATCATGAAGAACTTGTGTTATGGATACTAGAAAACGGATAAACATAATTATATACTTTTTTTTGTAAATACATACATAATATACATATTAAACATCCAGACCAAGACAAATAGACATGTTCATGCACACAAATATTTGTCTTGTCCGGGGATCAAACCCGGGACCTCTGGCGCAGAAGGCGGGGTTAGTACCCCTGCGCCAAACAGGTCGTCGTCATAATTGTTTAGTGCATTGGGCCGGATTCCCAAGGATGCGGTTTTGAATCCAGTCAGAGCGACATGAGACAAGTTGATTTTTTATACTATATTTTCTTGTTTAATATTTGTCATCTAAGGCTTTATTTACTGTACATTGAAATAGTAATCAAAACGACTATAATAATGTTGCGAAAAATTGGATTATTCAGCAGAGGCTAAGTCGCGAATTCCGGTTAGTGCTACATAAAAAGCATTATTATAATTTTATTGCCCTCCAAAAGTATGCCAAGTAGTGTTGTGTAATTGTCGCGAGGGAAGTCAGCGGTCGTAACCCACACCTGCGTCGAGACTTCCATATGAGGCAAGTTTTTTCCCCTAACCGGGACTGCAATAACATTCCTGGTAGGGAACCCGGTAAGGTGGCGAGATTCGATACAGTTTTAGATGAAAACGTTTTTAAAAAAACAGCTTGTCTGAGACAAAAATCACACAAGCAAGTGGTCATTTCAAGTCAAATTATATGATAGTAAATGATAAGTATGATTTATGGCACAAAAAAAATATTTTTAATAAAAGTGATACTGCTTGGTATTAGAGCTTTCCCCACTGCAACAACGGCCCCACATTTAAACAATTCTGACGATATGCAGCAGGAAATCGAGGGGGGGGGGTTTAGTGGGTATGCCTACCAAAGGAAAGCCCCATATAACTTTATCGCCCACCAGCGATAGGGTGGCATACATATCAAACTCCCAGACCAAGACAAGTAGACATGTTCATGCATACAAATATTTGTCTTGCCCGGGGATCGAACCCGGGGGCTCTGGCGCAGAAGGTGGGATTAGTATCCCTGCGCCAAACAGGTCGTCACCTACTAGAAGTGTATGCCAAACTCCCAGTGGCGAAGAGTCTATATACATATAACACGGTTTGAATCGGCATCATGTATAAAAAATCAAATCTAGGTGAACAGTATTATTAGATTGTTGAATTGTTCACTAACTGTCATTCGAATCCTACCATCATCTATTAGAAACCATTATGTCAAAAGAACGCTTGTTTGCGTATTATTTTCTATTGAAGTTGTCACATTTTGACACACGTCACACTTTGGAGGCGATGATTAAGCGAAAAAGTCACAAAACTTCCGTCAAAAACAAGCTTCGTCAAAAGAGTCGTAGTACGAAAAAGCATGGTAAGATTGAAACAATATTTACAAATTGATGGCGGTAGGCCCCCTGGAGAACTGTTGTTTTTAGCAGATTATTTACTGTGTAACGGAACTTCGCTTTGAAAACTACGTTTAAACTTTGTTAGACGATTTTTTTTAAACTCCGGCTTTTTTCACCTGCTCCAATGCTACCTCCATACCACAGTAGAGTATTAATATTTCACACTAACTGCTACTTTGTGTATAAAGTGCCTGCCTTTACGGGAGTTCGCAAGTAACAAAGGGCAGTTAGTTTGCGACACCCGTGGGATGAACAGGACGATCTGTCTCCCGGACAATATAGCAACACTTGTAAGAGATTTGTTATAGTGGTACAGGAAAACTGCTTATTTCTCATTTAGTAACAAGTCAGAAAATCTGTATGAAGCATACAAAAAATAAGGTAAGTTAATGGATATTGAAGTAAACCAATAACTTAATTTTTCGTATCAAAATGTGCTTTTTAACCCCTGTGGCCCCGGATTATGAGACACAATAGATATTCCGTTGTTCTCTGGACACTGGTGTCCAGCGGGCCTACTATCATCTATAAGAAACCATGATTTTTATTCTTCTTCTTCTTATCTATGAGGATTAGTGGCCACCTCTAGTGTCAGAGTTTATCAGGCCGCCTATAAGTCCTCTGACTTGGCTTAACGACTTTAAACAGATGACAACAGCCGGGATCGACGGTTTAACGTGCCCTCCGAAGCATTGAAGGGCTCAGATATAATGCCACTTTACGGTCATCTATCCGACACCTGACCGGGTCGAACGTTGCTAAACGAACGTGATCGAAACGGTCAGTCTGTCAATGCAGCCACGAAGCCACATTTTAACACACTTCACACTTTGGACGCGATGATTGAGCGAAGACGTCACAAAACTTCCGTCAAAAATCAAGCTTACAAGAGATTTGTAGTACGAAATAGCATAGTAAGATTGAAACAATACTGCACTAAAAGATGGCAGTAGGCTAGCACATGATGAATTAATAGGTTTTTAGCAATGTAATTGCAGATTCTTTTCTTACACTTTTAGAGAACCTCACTACTTCTATGATTTCAACCGCCTCTGTGGTCTAGTGGTACAACCACCGGTATCAGACCCAGGAGTCCCGGGTTCGATTGCCAGCGCGGGTACATATTGTATTCGGTTTGGTTGGTGGAAGGACTCGTTGTTAGTCCGCCTGGCTAGCTACCACCATCTTATCTAAGTCTGACGCCACAACATCAATGTTTTCAGCATTGTTGTGTTCCGGCAGTTAGAGGTAAGATAGCCAATTCCTCAATGATTGAGGATTCCGGGAGAGGCTGGCTTCCATCTTCAGCCTTATCAATACTTAACATCAGGTATGATGAAGGCTAAGAGTCTCCCCGAGACGTTCATAAAAGAAAAAAGATTTAAAGGTCAAGATTTAAACACAATCGCTTGTTTTATATAAAATTAAAATCATAACTCAATAATAATAAGATCATAGACCTAATCTTTTATTTTTTCGAAACTGGCGTATTCTAGGCAACATTCATTGATGAATCGTTGCGATATCCATAACATAAGGACAAATCGGAATATTGTTATCAATGCTCGAGATTCTGTGTGATATTCTCTTTAAACTCATATCTTATCTACGAATTTCTCGATGTCTGACTGAATACAGTTTTTCTACAGCTCGTAGGTAAGTACTAAAATTTTACGTCTAGTTTTGTGAAACAAAGGTTTATTTCTTCCCACACTTCTGTAGGTACCAAGCAAGTAAGTACGCAAAGAATTTAATTAGATTCATTCTTTTCAGCGCTCCTTAGAAAGGGACAAAGGCTTTTTTCCTAATTCCTTTAACAGTTTTGGTGACACAGACTACAAAGTATAATCTTATAACAGATTTTAATTTAAACATTTATAAATTTTTTTCTTTGATCCTTTACCCCTAATAGGGCGGAGATAAAAAAATATTGAAGAACCAGTTTTTGAGTTATTACGTTTATTAGGATCTTTATTAACATTATTTACGAAAATCTATAAATATATAATCACAAGTACGCGAAATATCGGTGGTAATCATTTTAACATATTGTATTTAAGAAAGTGTACACAGACCAACTCTTGCTCTATGGTCAAAAAGCTGAGGTGGTAAGCAATTGCCCTTTGCCCTATCACTTTCTTTAGTAGGTACTGTAGTGAATGAATTTACTGTATTTTTTGGAATTACAGAAATAATTTCATTTGTTTTAGGTACTAAAATATATGGAATAATAACACCCATAGACAGAATAAATGTCTGTATTTTTCATCGCATAACTTTGGCCCAAGCAGGTATCGAACTCATGACCCTAGCTCAAAAGATCAAATCTCTACCCACTTAGCCATCGTGCCACCAGTAATGCACACTTTATTTGGAAAACTTTTCCAATTTTTCCTAATGTATTAAAGCAAGAAAATAAATAAAAAGCGTAGTCTTAGCTAAATTTCGTTTGTTTTTACATTAGTTAAATAAGAGAAGCACTATTCGCTTAGACAATCTCTTAAGTGCATAACCCTCTCTGTGCAAAGATAAAAGGTGGAATGAAATGTTTGGAGCTTCGCCATGCTTGAATAAGGATGTGTTCGAACCGATGTGAAGAGAATTTAATATATTTTGGTCTTACTTGGATAATAAAAACTAGAGAGAAGTCTAGGTAGCTCAGTGGTTAGAGCATTGGACCGGATTTCCAAAGTATAAAACGAAAAAATATGTAGCTTAATTCCGCAAGAAAACTTACATGCAAGATGCACCGCCCGCCCGCCCGCAATAAATGCAGATGCAACACAGTGACACACCTTGCACCTTCACTGCCTACTCTATACGTGTTTCGCCCACACACAGAGCATCCTCAGGAGTTGTTAAAACGTGCAATACCACCACTCGGTGCTAAGGTATGGTTTTCCGCCAAGTAAAGCCTTTTTTTTGAGTGAGGGGAATGCATTTACGCATGCCAAACGGTTATATCAAATGGGTTTCCAAAGGTCGTGGGTTCGAGTCCCATCTGAGAATTCACTTGTGGCCAAGTTGATTTTTTTCCAATATTTTTCTATTTAAAAATGTATCATAAAAATACCAGAGATTTTAATATAAAGCAGTTACTACATAGTAATATATAACTAACCGATTGTTGGATTGCCTAAATGGCCTAAAAATAGATATGACTAAAAAGTTTTTTTGTTACTTTAACCAAAAACTTTGTCTTGTTTTTTTAGTTACAGGGTAAATAATGTATTTCATTTTAATGATGATAACAAACGCGATGTCATTCCTTCAGATTATTTAAAAGAAGTAAGTAATTATGATTAGAATTTGACTTTCGCAATGCCATACATTTCTTCCGGCTGTTACATTCATCATTTAATAAAATTATAAAAATTGTCTCACTTATTTAGGCGGGAAATTGTAACAGACTGACAGTCACATTCTTACTTTCTTCTATTAGTACGTAGGCGATATTATATTTACACTTGCTTCAGCCCGCGGTTTCACTTGCGTGGTTTCCGTTCCCATGGGAATATCGGGATAAAAAGTAGCCTTTGTTACTCTATGCCAAAAATCAAGTCGGTTGGTTGCTTAGTTCGGGCGTCAAGGCCCGGTATTCTAGGTGAGTCCAGCATAACCGTTCGGTATGCGTAAATGCATTCCACTCACTCAAATAAAAAAAAAGGCAAACAAACACACTTTCGAATTTATAATATTAGTTAGAATAAGGATAGGGTTAGGATTCTAAGTTTAAGGTAAGTATGGGATCGCATTGAGTGGGATCGTGTTGAGTGGGATCGCGAATGGGATCGCGTTGCGCATTCGTGTGAACAATCCCTAAGTTGGTGCGAATTCGACTTATTTCGCTGCAATATTGGACTGCAGCTCGGACTGTTACTTTTATAAGAATAGGGAAATCTTGTTTGTTTGCACTTTGTTTCGAAACGATTTACTTCACATTGGTTTTGTTTCTCATTTCTGTTCATTTAAAGCAATATACAGGGTGGAAATTTAAAACGGGGAACGAAGGGCAGGTACCCTAAACGTTGTAGCTACATGAAAACGACGTTCTTAGGAAACCATCCTTAAATTTTTGAGAAATATTGAATTTGCATTTACGGATTTCGAAAAAAAAAATCTAATAATTTAATCTATCCTGTTCCTTATAAGGATCAAAACGGTCTAAGACACCAACTGAGGAATGAGTACCAGAAAAGTCAGAAATCGCCAAAAAGTATTTCCACATATTCGCTAAGAAAATAAGTTCCGTCATCAAAGGTACTCGTCGGTGAAGCGGATACGGCGGCGTATAACGCGAGCGCGAGAAGTGTGTTTTTTGCGTTTTCGCGATTTCTGACTTTTCTAGTACTCATGCCTCAGTTGGTGTCTGACAGTGTTTTGATCCTCATGAGAAACAAGATCGATTGGCATAAAAAAAATATTTTTGATAATTTTCCTGCTGGCTGTACATTTTTATCAAAATCCGTGAATGCAGTTCAATATTTCTCAAAAAATTAAGGATGGTTTACTAAGAACGTTTTAATGTAGCTACAACGGTTAAAGTACCTGCCCTTACTGCCCCGACTTAAATTTCCACCCTGTATACTTAGTTTTTAGTTAAAGGAACCAATTTTTTTTTTGAGAACTACGTGGAGACTCTTGTCCATACCTGATGTTAAGTAATGATAAGGTGAAGCGAGCCTCTCTCGGAATCCTCAACTACTTAGGAACTGGCTATCTTATCTCTTACTACCGGCCGGAACAAAACAATGCCGAAAACATTGCTGTTATGACGTCAGACTTAGTTGGTGGTAGCTAGCCAGGGGGACTTGCAACAAGTCCTACCACCAACTAAAACAAGTAACAAGTTATTGTCTAGACGATTTTTTCAAACTAATTAAAACTAACTTTTGTACTTACTGAATTTCAACTCTGCTGTATTAAAATCAGTTGAGAATAAAACTGGACTCATTTATCAATTTATAATCTCGTTTACGTTTTAGTAACGGTACTCAAAACTCCGTAATACTTGTATCATTTTAACTTACGACCGAGTAACAATAACACATTAATACACTTTACGCCCATACGCATAATACGCTTAAAAAGGTTTTATATCAAAGTAATAGCCGCCCGCGTCTTTGTCCGTTAGTAAAATCAGAGAACTTCCCGGTTGATCAGAAGAGTTTTTTGGGTGCTATTATTTGTGATTTAAATGTTTTCTATCTATCATTTACTTTTTTAAATAAAGCTTCCCAAATAACTCTACTTGTGAACCGGGAAGTTCCCGGACTGTACCGACAGATAAAGTTGATACTTAAAACTATACATTTTTATCGAAACCTATTAGCAAATACTTTGAGTTAACGTTAGTTTAGTAACGTTTGTTGATAACTAATAACGTTATGTTCACATTATGAATACGCTGTAACTATCTGTATTTTTCACCGCTATACAAGTTTTTTCACATCTCTATTTTGAGATTTGATGGGTTCTTTAATAAAACTTTTATCGCTTAAGTTATTAATTTGTTTTCTGATTTATTTTGGTGACTGAATTTGAAACATTCACTTATTGCTAGATACAGATGATTAAACGAGTTTTCCTTGCAACACCGCTCACTGCACTTCTAAATAAAAACAACTGTTAATATACAGGGTGGAAAAAATCTATGGGCCCTGGAGGGGAACTACATACCTTAAATCCTTTTGTTAGATCATTTTACTGAAAGAAAACATGCCTTTATTTTCAAAAATAAGTAATCCTTCATTCAAAGATGTTTGAAAAATCACTTGGCTGCCCCGGGAATCGAACTGGCTTAAATTAGAAAAAAATAACATCATGTATTTTTATAGTACCTATCAATATTGTTAAAAATTAAGTAATGTTTTCTTTCAGTAAAATGAGCTAACTAAAGTATTTAAGATAGTTCCCCTGAAGGGCCCATAGATTTTTTCCATCCTGTATATTTCACGGAATTCGTAACTGTTGTAAAAAGTATTTTAAATTTTTTAATAACAACGCTCGTCACTAATATCTGTGAATCCCTAGTAAAAACTATTAGCCTAGTATTTTCTATACATAGTAAAAACGTTACAAACAGACAGTCCAACTTCCCGATTCTTATTAGTACGTATACCAGAGTCCCGTGTCTAATAAGTGACGTATCTGCGATCGGTACGCCTAAACCGTGTCTGGTGTGAACCTGGGACCTCGCGCGGGTGGTCCGCTCAGCAGGGGGGCTCAAATTACGAATAAAACCGTCAGGAGCGAGTCGGGGCTCGTGTTAGTGGTTCTCTGGCTTAAAATAATAGACCGATCGCGCTGAGTTATTTTGTAGGCAAAACCTTAAAAAATTCTAAAGTTTATAAAAACTTGCCTGTGGATGTATTTGCACATAAAAAGCTTATTTTTGCGTTTTGTGTCATTTCTTGCCTATGCATCTATAGAAATTCGAATATTTGTGTTGAATATAAATAATTCAAAATAAAACTTACAAAATTGATTTCAAGTTAAAAAACGCAACGGTATTGAATTTAAGATAGCCTGCGTAGTGTACAAACCTAGTTTGTGTCACATTCGTCCAGGGGAAAGTGACTTAAAGTCAGTACATTAATAACTAAGGCAAAAAAAAATTAGGGTTTAAATAACTAGTACCATAATCTGCAGATTACTTAAATAAACCCATGAAATAAATTTGTGCCAGATTCAGGCATGGGATTTTAGTATTTTCAATTTTTTTGTTTGTCCGAGCTATAAGTGCTTTAAAAAAAATATTACAATTATTAGAATTTACTTATTTGATATTAAAAATGCATGATTGATGGACAGTGTGAATTTGTGTCATATTAATGCACGGCATTATTAATTAAGAAAAAAATACAACAAAGCGCACGAAGTTAGTAGGTACATAGCGCGCGATGCGAACGAAGCGCAGGCGGCAAGCCCGGCGCGGTCGACCTACCTATACGCGTGGACCGTGTGACATCGCGGCGTCCGTCTCAGTCGGGTTATATTCGGTACCTACCTACTATAATAGGTAATTAGATTATCCCATGATTAGATCAGATTAGGTAAGGATTGAATTGATGAACGAAAGAACACACGCCGTCGTTCGGTTATGTAGAGATTATCATCACAGTCTATATTAAGCGTTAATCTACTATGCAGACGCAGGACACATCTAATTTTCAATACTGTTACTTTTATGCAAGTGAAAGAATGACAGGGTGTCCCTGTCCGGGTCGTCGGCGTCGTCGGTCGCACAGCAGAGCAGATATTATACCTTTATGAGTTATTTAGTAGATTTTCACTTTTACTTACAGGTACCTATCGCTTTTCGGTAGTTTTTATTTTTTTATTTATCATATAAAAAAAGTATGCTGCTTTAAGTAGAGTCAGCAAAACAAAATTTATAGCTTGTACTTACTAAATACGGCATAGTCGTAGATTTACAGGAACCGGGTCCGATACTCCGTTTAGAGAACCGGGAATATCGCTACTCCCGGTATTGAGAAACCCCTAAAGTTTTTTTGTATTATTGAGCTGTTTAAAATGTGTGCATAAATGAAAATGTTAGACGCAAGATGAAAGAACCATAGAAAGTGCTGCTGCTGTGAAACTATTTTTTGGTAGTTCCCGCATAACACACACAAAATTCAGCTTTTATACTATAACGTACTATTGAAATACGCTCATATTAGCGGTCATATTACTGTCTGGCTATTGCTGTCTCACTCTGATAAATAGGTCACTGCCCTGTTATACCGCCTAATGGTAAGCTAGGAGTATCATACAATCAACGATGAGCCTAGAAGGTATTCATTAGGGATTTAGAATCCCCGGGTTTGTAAGTATTCGGAAACACAAGAAAAGGTAAGAAGTTACACTCTAGCGCGGTACAGAAGATAAAAGAATCAAAACGCTGAGCCGATTTCGACGCATTGAACGCCAGTCTTTGGAATATATTGTGAAGTACATATTCGTATTTATGCTTGTCTAATGGCAGGGGAAGAGTATAGCTGTCCATTTCAGACCGAAATATATCAGATAATAAAGCGTTAAGCTCGCAACAACGCTAATTTCTGTCTCTGCTCAAGGGGTTTGCGTTCAAGCTTATAACAAAAATATCTTTTGTGCGGCGTCGGTACCGCCACAAAAATAGATAGATACCGACGCCGCGCGCTTTGTATGGAAACAAACGACCGTCCGTGCGCAAAACGACAAATGCACCGCTTCGGCACCGCAGCGATCCGACAAGAAACGTCTAAACTGAAAGCGCCCTTAAAGATGTTTGGATCTAAACTTCGATCATCAAGTCGTAGTCATCGTTTAAGCCACATGACACCCACTGCTAGGTATAAGACTCCCCCAAGGATCTCCACAACGATCGGTCCTGCGCTGCCCGCATCCAGCGGCTTCCCTTGACCTTCACCAGACCGTCGTTCCACCTTGTCGGAGGCCTACCCACGTAACGTAGTCCCGTGCGCGGTCGCCATTCCAGAACCTTTCCGCCCCAGCGGCCATCGGTTCTTCTCTATGTGCCCCGCCCACAGCCATATCAGCCGAGTAATCCTTCGAGCGATGTCAGTTGCTTTGATTAGTTTAGTTCTCCTACGGATCTCCTCATATCAGATTCGATCACGTGGGGAAACGCCGAGCATACTCATAGTTAGCGACCACGATTCACTACCGTAAGTCATCACTGACAACACACACTGGTCATAGACTTTCGTCTTGAGACACTCCGGTAAGTTGGACGCGATGATTTTACGGAGCTTCCTGAATGCTGCCCATCCGAGTTGGATTCGACGGGAGATCTCTTTCTCGAAGTTGAACTTACCTAACTGGATTGTCTGTCCAAGGTAAACGTAGTGGTCAACATTTCGAGTGTAGGGTTCCCAACGTGAACTGAAGTGGGTGTAACATGGGAATTTGACATGATTTTCGCCTTTTCCATGTTCATCTTAAGACCCAATGTTTGGGAAGCACTACGGAGATCTTCGAGCATTGTGTTCAGATCTTCCAAGGTCTCAGCCGCAAGGACTATATCATTAGGTAAACGAAGATGTGTCAGATACTGGCCATTAATGTTGATGCCGAGTCCTTTCGAGTCCAAGAGCTTAAAGATATCCTTCGACGCAGCTGTGAACAGTTTCCGAGAAATGACGTTTCCCTGTCTCACACCTCGCTGAAGTTGGATGGGATTTGTGTTCTGGTTCTGTAATCGGTCCGACATGATGGCATGTTCGTTTAAGTACCTCAACACCTCGAAATACCTATAGTCCACTTGGCACCTCTGGAGAGAATGTAGCACCGCCCAGGTCTCTATCGTATCGAAGGCTTTCTTATAGTCCGCAAACGCCAAGCAAAGTAGCAAATTATACTCCTCAGTCTTCTGTATAACCTGCCGAAGCGTATGGATGTGGTCTTTGGTGCTAAAGCCTTTTCAGAACCCGGCTTGTTCGTGAGGAAGTCGTCGAACCTGCGAGCTAGACGACTCGTTATGACTCTCGAAAACAACTGAGTTTGCGTTTGGTATAGTTGGAGGAACCATTTCAGCGTAAAAAACCTTTGCCGGTAAAGCAAAGCTTTTTTCATGCTTATTAAAATTTTAATGAAATATTAAAAGTTGAAACTTAATGAAAATGACACGCATGATCAGCAAGCATATCCCTCGGAAAGTAGGATTCAGGTTGAAAGGACTGATCTGTTTCTTATCCTGTTAATCTTACAGCCTCAGTGGACAACCGAATTAGGGAATTAGGGACAAGATGTAAGTTAGCATTGGCTTGGCTATTTCACTAATGGCCAGGGCGAAAAAATTTAACGATTCTACATCTATATCAATAAAAGCTATAGACTTGCTCGGTCGTCAACTGATGCTTTTTGGGTTACATGACAAGGGGGCAGGCAGAGTTGTATTGCGCTATTAAAAGTCTGCCTGCGGAGACAGGTTCATGAACCAGTTCAGTAGAGGCTCATGCATCAAATTTAAATTCAAATTCAATATCATTTATTCAGTCTATGCTGTTACAAGCACTTATGAACGTCAAAGAAGCTACGCCATCGACTCACAAACCCAACGGCTGAATACTGGATTTTCTTTGCTAGGAAGGCATTGAATGATGACCCGATATTCAATTTTCTCCATACTTGTGAACAACCATAAAATGAACCTGTCTCCACAATCCCCCCAAAACCGGAATGTTTCCGATCTCAGGAGATTGCAATGCAAATATGGCTAGCCAAAGGAAAGGTCAGAATAGAATAGAATAGAATAGAATAGAATAGAATAGAATAGAATAGAAGAATAGAATAGAATAGAATTTATTTGCATAAGATATGGTTGTACATGATGGGAAAACTTATCAATAATGTTGCTTAACATACCTTGCTTATTTAGCATGCAAAATGTTATTATAATATTAATTACAAAAACAGTCTCTAAATTGCATTAAAATTAGTATATTAAGAATGGAGTACCGAACCTATGATTTCGTCTTTGAGAAAGTCATTTGTCGCATAATAGCATTTTCCAGTTAACCACGTCATTAGTTTGTGTTTGAAAATGTTAATCGGATATTGTTTGAATTCATTCGGCAATTTATTAAATATTCTTATTATCATGGGGTAACAGTTATTTGAGAATAAAGCTGTTTTAATCTTAGGACCTAGTAGTCTATCAGTGTTCTTTGTGTTAAAATTACAGTGTTCAGACCATTTAGCAAAGAGTTCTGGGTGTTTTTTTACGAACAAACAACATTCCAGTATGTATAGACAATGTACCGTCAACAGCTTAAATTTACGAAAGTACGGTCTACATGAAGTCATTGAGTCAATATCAGCTAGTCCACGTATACACTGTTTCTGGGAGATAAATAATCTATTAATTTCCTTTGAATTTCCCCAAATAATGATGCCGTATCTTAAGTTTGATGCTACATATCCATGGTAGGCTTGGAGAGCTGTCTTGACGTTGCTTATTTTGGTCAAGCGCCAGAGTGCGTAAGCAAATCTATTTATCTTATTGCAAACTTTATCCACGTGATATTTCCAGGAGCACTGATTATCGATTGTAATGCCTAGGAAATTCGCTACATTACATTCTTTTATCGTTACGTCATTACACTTAATAATTATGTCATTATTGTTTTTTTTCCTATTATAAAATTTCATATAGTTCGTTTTTTCTAAATTTATTTTTAAATTATTTAATGTCAACCATGATATTACGTCATTAATTGTTTGATTTATTTTTGTTTCATAATTGTCTATTTTATTATCTGTAATTACTATTGAAATGTCATCAGCAAATAAGGTACAGTGTTCCTGGGTAGCATTGGGTAAATCATTAATATATATAAGAAACAATAAAGGTCCAAGTATTGTTCCTTGTGGAATACCCACTTTGTTCATTAGTGTGGTTGACTTAAAAGTGCGCTCTTCATTATTTACTAAGTGTTTTATCTCTACATATTGAGAGCGGTTATTTAAATAAGTTTTCAGCCAATTTAGTGCATTTCCTCTTAAGCCATGCAATTCACATTTTTTTAATAATATACTATGTGAGACGAAATCAAACGCCTTACTCATGTCAAAGTATACTGCCGTAGTTGCTATATTTTTGTCAATATTTTCAGTGACTTTTTTTACTAAGTTAAAAGCAGCTAATTGGGTCGATTTCCCTTTTTGGAATGCATTTTGTTCTGTTTTTAACAGATTGAATTTATTTAGGAAAGTAATCATCCGTTTATGCATTATTTTCTCAAATATTTTTGCTAATAATGGTGATAAGGCTATTGGCCTATAATTGTTAATAAACTCCTTGTTGTCTTTCTTGTGCACGGGTTTTATCACAGATACCTTTAATGCCTCCGGAAAAATACCTTCCGCAAACGATAAATTTATTAAGTAACAAAGGATGGGTGCTAGACTCACAGCACATTGTTTTATTATCTTCGTACATATTTCGTCGAAACCAGTACTTGAAGTGTTTTTTAGGGATTTAATGGTAGTCAGAATCTCGTCGTCGCAAGTTGGGTACAGAAATATACTAGTATTGTCATTATTAAAATTATTATTATTATTACTTATGTCATGATTGCATTTTTTAGTAGGGTGATCCTTTGTCAAATTTATATAAAAGTCATTAAATTTATTTGCTATTGTCAAGGGGTCTGTTATGGGTGTATTGTCAACTAAAATCTTTTCGATGTAATTATTTTTTATGTCCTTATTTTTTATAATATCCCAAGTCGCTTTGCAGATATTATTTGATCGGTTTATAATATTTTCATTATACTTTTTGTGTGAATTATTTATGCAATGTTTTAGGATCTTAGAATATTTATTATATTTTTGCTTAGTAAGACGAGTTTTTTTGGCATAATATTGAAATCTTAACTTCCGTTTGGTTATGCATGACACTCTAAGACCTTTGGTGATCCACGGACGATTTGTACGTCTGTTACAGCACTTTATTCTTTTTAACGGAAAACATAAGACATAGAACAGTTTGAACGTTTCGTAAAAATTGTTAAAAGCACTATTTAAGTGTTTTTCTTGGTATACCTCTGACCATGAGAGTTGATGCAAACATTCTTTAAATTTACGTATGTTATCCGAGTCGAAATCTCTTTTGAAAACATATGTGTCCCTCGGTGGTATCGTCTTTTTGCCCACGTCAATTTTAACAATTTGTCCAGTGTCATGGTCGGATAAGCCTAACTTATGTACTGAACCTGTAGCACTAGCAATATTTGTGACTATCTGATCGAGACACGCTCTACCCCGGGTTGGTTCCCGTATGTGTAAGTGAAAGTTATAGCTCTCTATTATTCTTTTGTACTCAGTATTTTGCTTTGTGTATTGTAGTAAATCTATGTTAAAGTCCCCCATGATTATGATTTTTTTTCTCGTTTTATATCGTAAAACTTCCATAAGTCTTTTCAAATGTTTCAAGAATTCAAACGGGTTAGTATTTGGTACTCTATAGATACAAATAATTATGCATTTGTATATTGGAATTTCGATACCGCAGGCTTCAAACACAAATTCAGTACTCAATTCTTTTACAAGGGGAAGCTTTTTAAATTCTAAATAATCTTTACACAGGATGCAGACTCCTCCGCGTCTTTTGTTTGATCTGCAATAACTATCGGCTATTCGAAATGAATTCAACTTTAAATTCTGTTCTTCACCAGACTTAAGAAATGTTTCACTTAGTCCTATTATATCAATGTTAATGCCTTTACTTTCTAGTTCACACAGGGTCAATTCAAATATATCTAACTTACTTAAAATACCTGCAATATTCTGGTGGAACAGTAGTAGGTAACAATCATCATTTTTTCCATGGTCATAATTTGCTTTGCAAGGGTTAGTATTCTTATTAATATTAAGATTTTCGTCTATGTCTTTATTCACGAAAAAATTTTTTTTCAGATAATTTAAAATAATATGGTATGGTACCTGCTTTTGGTAATGTATTATGATTAAAATTGAATGTTTTGTAGTGGTTGACAATTGAGTTAATTAGATTAGCAATGTCTCTAAAAATAGTTCTTATACCATAATTGTTAAGTTTACCATTATTTTTATTAAACATTTTTGTGGAATATTCTAAGTTGCGATTGGAGTCTAGAATGAAGGCAAGTTCAAGTGATTTATTTGTTTCATAAAGCTTAGAATTAAAATATTCAACTCTTTGGTTAAAAATAGTTGACATTCCATTCAATTTAAATGTGGGAACGCAAATTATAATGTTCGTATGTTGGACTTTACGTAAGATAGTCATTAAGTAGTTCACAATTTCATTGTAGTCGCTAGTTACATGAAAATCTGATTCTCCAATAAGTAGCAAACAGTAGTCATTTAAACTGAAATTATGCAACTTTGTTTCAATTCCGCTGGTTAGTTCTTTTACACCACCATTCGGAATAAGGTAATGACAATAATCAAATTTACTTAACAATTGTTCGGTAGTTTGTAGGATGTTTTGATATTTTGAACCACTTATAATACATAGTTTACTATTCTTCACTCTTTTTCCTTTTTCTTCTAGTTTGTGACTTAAAACTCCTGTTTTACTCGTGCAATCTATGTTTGAAACAGTGATGCTATTTCTTCTATTTTGGTTTGCATGTTGTTGTTCTGATATATTCGTTTGTTTCTCTATTTCAGTTAAATTAAAACCAGTATTGTCGTCACAGTCTGTACTTGTTTTCATGGTAATCTCCGTATCGTATATCAATGTCTTGTTACAGCCCATTTTTGAGTTGGATTTAGTAGGGGACGTCTGTAGAGTCTTCCTTTTCTTGGTACATTTTTGATGCCGTGCACTGCTTGTTTTTGGGGTATTTATTATGGGGAACCCGACTCGTTTGTAATTTTCTATGATTAATTTGCATTGCGTTAGCTCAGACTGCAATTGTTTTTTTTCGATACTTAAACTTTCAATCTCTAAGTGAGCACCATCTAACTCCATAGTTAATTGTTCTAACTGTAATTTAAGATTTGTCAGTTCTATGCAGTCACTTGTTTTATCAGGTGCACTTCTTGTTGTACTATCTAAATATGAGCTATCTGCATCGTCGTCACTAGTAAGAAGAGTTGTTAGGTTTGTGCATGAAATAGACTTTTTATTGCGGAAGGTAATATTATCCATTTTTCTTAGTTGTAAAGGTATTTTATGTGAAATGCTTTAATAGTTCACTTGGTTGGCAGTTAACGTGTTATGTTAATTGTTCATTTAACATTAGATTGTGTTTGACACTAGGAGTAATGATTTTAAAATAATATAAACACTAAAAAATTTTTTTGGTTTGGATTGGGTTTGAACCGGACAAGCAGCGATGATCTTGTGAATGTAGCTATGGCACCTGCCCACCTGAGCTACTTAAACAATAAGAAGACTGCCGAATTTCTCGTACGCTATGTTCATTCTTTCGTGTAAGTTTTATTTGTTTATTTATTTGGTTTTAATTAGTTTTTTTAGTTTCGAATTAATAATAATAGTCAAGGCTTTATAGAATCGGACACAATTATATATAAAAAAATGTCACTGCTGGTTTGGTTAGCACTTTTTTGTAGTGTGGGTAATTTTAAAATCACGACACGGCTTAGTTCGAGCTTTGATTATTTATATAGTTATTATTAAACAATTCACTTTATGCTACTTGTTCTTATTTTAATCTTTTTTGTATAAAAGTGATATTTTTGTTATTGATGATTTTTCGTCACAGTCACTATTCTCACTTTTGCTATTTTTCTATTTAATAATCCGTATTTCACTTTGCAAACACTGTCACATTAACTTTGGAGCGTATTTAATTGTTTACAATTGGAATTTTGTAAAAACATCAACTTGAAACAATTTTAATAATTGAAATTACTCAGATTCGATCTTAACGTGTGGACGGGTGGCGCCCTCTCAGAAGTCAGATAATGTTTATATAACATCGATAAATAATGCTAGGGCATAGTCC
Organism: Chrysoteuchia culmella; assembly: GCA_910589605.1. Lineage (NCBI taxonomy): Eukaryota > Metazoa > Arthropoda > Insecta > Lepidoptera > Crambidae > Chrysoteuchia > Chrysoteuchia culmella. The sequence goes on along the minus strand of OU342654.1, from coordinate 4,035,309 downwards.
CAGGAACTCCTGGTTACGAATTTTCCCGAGATTCCCGATACGGTACTTACTGGGGCACATTAACTGGCACCGGTTTTAACATGGTATCGCAGAACCGGTTCTCATTAATAGTAAACTTCAATATGCAAATGAATGAGTTAGAGATAGGGAAAAGTGCCGGGAATTCAAAGTTCAATTGTTTTCCCGGGATTCCCAGTACTGACGCAAATTAACTGACACCGGTACCATCGTATAGAAGAACCAGTATTCTTAGTTCTCATTAATAATAATGAATGGGTTAGAAATGCAAAAATAAAACAAAATGTATTAAACGAGTGATTGACAGTGGGTGCATGATTTCTAATTTCAATTTTAACAATCAGAAAAGCTGTCATTTAGAATAGTGGCACTTGAGGTGGTATAAAGTAAAAACAAATTATACTTACTTACTTGCCTAGATCACATATATATCCTGTTTTCTTTTTTTGCTTTTTATTTAATGTTTACCTACTTCTAAAAAACATCTTAGTCTGGTCATCAACTTACTTAAAAATAAATAAGTAGGTACCTTCTTGACTAGCAATGTAGGTACCGTCAACAGCACGTACGGCTTTACATTTGCACTACGAAAACCACCGACGAGTGACGTAAGGGCCACACACACCGCTCGCGTGTCGCGTCGCGTCGCGTCCCATGCGCTTGCTCATAGCGGCAAATTTCAAAATGTTCCGGATTTAAACTGAATCTAATAATATAAGATTCCATGGATTAAATTGACACAAATTTTTAATAGTGTTTCGTTGTATCATAATGATAATAAAAACATAAACTCTAATAACTTGAATTTTCTTTTGTGCCTTTTACAGCGTTTTGAACAAAAAAAGGAAAGTTTCTGAAAATGCCATGGAGGAATCTGACACAAAACATTATAAACAAAAGATACAATTGATCTAAAACTTATAACACTTATTTCACCAACTCTAATATTCTTTTGAGCTACTGAGGCGACATCTTAGGTAATGGATAAATAACAGTGTTCCCGTGGAGAGAGATGACACAAAAACCTCGTGTACATCGTTTACGACTTTCTAATCCCCATGAAAGTAAAATTATCGTCTCTAATTTTCTTTCCGGTCGATAATGTCAGAATAGACAAAATCGTCAATATATACTTATCCCTGCACCTAAGATGACACAAAATCATATATTAGATTAAGTAAATGGTCCTGGAACTGTATACCAAAAATCAAGAACTTTAATATTTTTGAAACCTCAAAACCTATCCCTATCGGTCTATAAGCGAACAATCTTTTTTATTTCACCCCTTTCAATGTCAGTAGGTACCCTTAGGTACAGTCACGAGCAATGACATGTGTATGTCGAAGGAGGATTGTAGAATTCGCTGTTTTACAAAAAGCCTAGGCAGATTGTAAAACATGATTTTAAAAGCCTGATTGAGGCTAGCTCGTTGCACCAGCACGCTATATTGTAGCCCCAGAAAACCTAACAATAACCTGGCAACTCTTCTAAGCCAAATTGGGAATCAAAACAATACAATGAGTTAATCAGATGTTGTATGAGTTTACAATCTGCCTAGGCATTTTGTAAAACGGCGAATTCTACAATCCGCCTTCGACATTTACACTTTACGACCTTATCGCATTGACGCACACGGAGACAAAGCTCTCTCTGTCCACTAATGTATTCAATATTGTAATGTGACAAGGTTGCTCAGTGTTTCCATGTTATTGCACGTGACTGTACATAGACGACATTGTAATACAAATAAAACAATTTGAAATCAAGACTCAATGTGAGTGGTTGATTTCTCGTTACAAGGTCTGCCGCCGTAGGGTTTGTGAACCGATGGCGTAGCTTCTTTGACGTTCATAAGTGCTTGTAACGCCTAGACTGAATAAATCGTATTAAATTTTGAAAAAAAATATTAATTTAATTAAGAATTTTAAATTAAAAACGTACAGTTCGGGAACTTCCTAAGTGAGAGACGTAGTAAATACGGTTTTATAATACAACATTAGAAGTATGTTGCTATAAAGCCGTATTCAACTGGTCTACTATAAGGTCCCGAAATGGATACGGGTTTCTCGAGGCGTGACAGTTTGAAGTAGCTAAAAAGCCGTATCTAGCACGGCCCCTCGAGCGACCAGGTGAATACGGGTTTCCAGATGTCTTCGCCCAGAAAAAGCGTATCGACGTCGTCACACATCAAGGGGACGAGGTGATAACGGAAAGCCATATACGCTTCCCGGTTGACCAGTAAAGTTTTTTCATAAAGCTTTGTTTAAAAAAGTAATATATATATATAGAAAACGTTTATATTACAAATAATAGTCCATTAAGAGGTATTTCATTTGAATAAGACATTATTTATTTAACCTAGTACTTCTCGAGAAAACGATTCCCAAAAAACCTCTACAGCCCGCGTAGCATGCGCACCGCGACTTGCTGTCGACCCTTATCTCGCTATATATGTCCCGCTCGTATCAGTACGGTGTGAGCGGGACAGACAATGCGCTCGCGCGAGAAAAGTGTCGAAAAAGTTTTGTCGAGGTGCGCATGCTACGTATGCTGGTCAACCGGGAAGTTCCCCGATTGTACAAAACCTCTCTTATGCGTGACATGTACGAACTTTTTACCTTGAGTTGAGTTTGAGACACCTATGAGATTCTCAACTCTTGATCATTAACGATCGAAGATATCAATAATCATAGCAAGATCAGGAGCTCTATTTTTGATTCACTCGTCTCGAGGATTCTACTGATTTTCGTGCAACGTTTGAGTTTCCGTATTCCGTAAAAGCGACCTTTCCCGAATATACAAAGCTTCGCTTTTCGCCTGTAGTATCGCCTACCAACACAAGCGCGCGAGGGGCAAAGCGAAAAGCGTGCTATGTCCACGCTTGCAATGTCGCTAATCGCCTGATCGTCTCCTCTTTCGCCTCGCCCGCCACTCGCGCGACGGGTGATTCAAAAATAAAGGTCCAGGAGCTCTATTATTGATTCAGTCGTCTCGAGGATTCTACGATTGTCGTGCGTTTGAGTTTCCATGTTCCGTAAAAGCGACCTTGCCCGTATATGCATAGCTTCGCTTTTCGCCTGTAGTACCGCGTCCCAACGCGTGCGCGCGAGGGTCAAAGCGAAAAGCGTGCTATGTCCACGCATGCAAGGTCGTTAATCGCCTCCTCGTTCGCCTCGCCACTCGCGCGACGAGTGATTCAAAAACAGAGGTCCAGGACCTCTATTTTTGAATCACTCGCGCGCTCGTGTTGGGAGGTGGTACTACAGACGAAAAGCGAAGCTATGTATATACGGGCAAGGTCGCCTTTACGGAATACGGAGACTCAAACGTCGCACGAAAATCAGTAGAATCCTCGAGACGAGCGAATCAAAAATAGTGCTCCAGTATTATTTAACGTAAGAAAAGCGTAAACTTTGTTTATTACAGTACTAGCTTCTGCTCGCCTGCGTAGTTCCAGTTCCCGTGGGAATATCGGGATAAAATGTAGCTTATATCACTCTCCGTCCTTTCAACTAAATCTATGCCAAAAATCAAGTCGATTGGCAGCTTGGTTGGGGCGTGAAGGAAGGACAAACAAACATACTTTCGCATTTATAACATTATTATAGTCAGGATTTAAGCCATTTTTATTATAAAAAAGAACCTGCTCATGTTTGTGACTCAACAGAAAAAAAAATATCAATCTATATTTCTACTTATATACTTATATATGTATAATTATAATGTATTTATATCCCTTACTCTAGTATCCTACACAAGCCTTTTTACAGTGCTTACTTTAGGGCTAGGTTAATTAGTGTGAGAAAAAAAAAATCTGGGGACAGTAGCTTGGGTACAATTAATAATAAATTAAAAAATGTGTAGTTTCTTTTAAATAGTTGTGACAACTGTTCCACCAAAAATAACCATGGATAAATAGTATACTGCCGTCTATAAGCTTAAAGGCCGCTAAATGACATTTGGCCATTTTTGACTTTTTAATGCAATAGAACTTTAAAAAAAACACTCTATCGATCTGTCTAGGAACGGTTATTCTATCTTTCACCGTTTTCAAGATATTAAAAAAGAAAGAACCGCTAAATACAACAAAATACAAACTTTACATCGCATAAAGGTGGCTAAATAGCACTACTAGATCAGAAGGCAGCTAAAGTACTCTAACTTTTGGATCGATTGAATATTTTTACTATCAATGCTAAGCTAAAAAACAGTTATTAGTTTGCAAATAACTAAAAGGCAGCAAAGTTGTTTTAGCAGCTTTTTAGGTTGGTTACGTTGGAGTATAAATACTTGCATATACTTAACTAAAAGGCGGTTATAGACTCGAACTTAACTAAAAAGCAGTTATAATCATTAAGCGGCCTCTAAACGTTGTATTGTTACTACTTTTACAATAAATAAACCATTCAAAAAAGCCATTTTAGTCCGTACGCAAGTTAACATTAATATTATTTTCTATGTCTTTCATAACAAAAAGGCCGTTAAATAGTAATACATCGCTAAAAAGCGGCAAACTACACAAGCCCCCTCACCCCTCAAAGACAAAGACATTTTTCACCTTCACGCTCGGAAGAGGAGGTTTTGACATTCAGTTTCTGCGTAGAAAATCGCTTTTTGCGGCCTAGCGCGGTAAAGTACTTTTTTTATTTAATACCTAAACATATGTCATAATGCGTTCCGAATCGCACTATTGACTTTTTTGTTACATTTTATTCTTATTTTAAATAGCTTTGAATTAATTATAATACTCTGTTTTGGTTTAATTATATTATTTTAGTTCATTGAATCATAAAAACAATAACAATAAGATTAAACTATTTGTTATATGAATATTATATTAGGCTGGGTGAGATTTCACAACCTATGATGGGATTTCGGAACGTGACATAAATCTTTATTTTTAAATTGACTTTGTCTTGTACTCATGTCAGTGTCAACATCGCGGAATAGTTTTTACTGTTATTTACATAAATTTAACAATATATACCTACTTTAAATAACTTTGAATTAACTATAATACTCCCTTTCTTATTATTTTAGTTTTTTATATCATTAAACAACGAAAATTAAGGTAAATTTATATTATGTTTAAAGAATTTTTTACCGGAAGTTGACCGCGGAAACAACCATACAAATATGTTCCTCGCTGTTGTGAGGTGAAAAATTGTGTGTTGCGCTCGGCAGAAAAGTTTTTAGCGTCTTGTACCTGGAAATCCTCGCTTCGCTCAGTTTCAATATAGGTAACTCGCCGCTAAATTACCAACTTTCTAGCCTTGCATAACAAATAACTATTTTCGGGCTGTGGGGAATGCGCCTGGGCACGGCAGGCGAGCGGGGCGAGGTGGCAGTTTTGTGCAAACTAACTTATCAACGTTTGCCGGTGTTGCGGTTCGCGCCAAAGTCATCATGGCGGGAAGTTTTCCAAGGTACGTATTTTATTTTATTCACGTAGTTTTTTCAAATCTATAAAATTTCCTTATCTACGATATTATAATAGGATTTGTTTACTGAAAAATAGTTGAAGCATCAAGAGGCAACCTGCTAATGAGTCAACCTACCAGCTAAGAACTGAAACTGAGTGCTGTCGATCGAGCAGTGTATTTCGTTTATCCGTCAGTTAGGCGTGTTTCATCAATGCAGTACCTACGGGAGGATTTGTATGTAATTAATTATTACCTACGCACGCATGGTTTGCAGATTTTAGATGCTTTTGGTTTGGAGTTGTGATGCTATCATCCAAGTATTTTACGGTCAGTTGCAAAATCGTTAAAGCTTGTCGGATGCACGGTAATCTTTAATAAACATTCACGTGTTAAACATTTAAGTTTATGTGGTAAATATTAAACAAGAAAATATACCAGAAAAAAGCAACTAGTCTCATGTCGCCCTGACGGGATACGAACCCGCATCCTTGGGACAGCGACATGTTAAGTTTAGTTTTTATATTTGTTATTATGTTAACGGGTTAAAAAAGAGAATTTAACTTGGGGGGGGGGGCAGTGGGTAAAGCATGTGCTTTTGATTGGTTTTATTTTACACTTTATTGTGTAGCTAAATTAGTTATTGATTTTCATGTAATCGTGTTTGTAGTGTGATAGCTAAGCCATATTATTATTTTTATAGAGATTACATTACTTGTTACAGATATAATGCAAGAGCTAAAACCATATTAAATATGGTTAGTAGTCGTGGTGAGTTAGATCAATCACGATCAATCTCATGTAAATCAGGAACCGAAAAAAAAGGAAGTTTAATCTGACGATTCCGACAGTCAACATTCGAGTATTATTCCGAAAGACCAAAGGTTGAAAGGTGATAACGAAACAGATTTTGTAAACGATTTGTATTCTCGCGAATACTCTCTAACGTATGTGAAACACAAAACTGCAAGAAAAGAAAGTATTCTTAATAAATTGTCTAGATTAATGCCAGGGCATAAAATGGTTATAATATAATCAGAATCAGAATCAGAATAATTTATTGCGTTTCATGTGGTACATTTAAGATCTTAGAGGTAGTTATTAGTGCATACACATGAGCCCTGTAAGGACATAACAATATTAAATCTAATTACTTAAGATCTAGTTAAAAATATTCAAACAAAATTAAATTAAATTAAAAATATTATCTTTAACAATAAATACACAATTATAATTGGTGTATGAAAACTAGCCAAGTCAGACCTTAAGCTTTAATATATTATCCTAAGATATGAGAAGAAATTATATTTTAAGTTGTTATAAAATATTTTATGCTGTTATAAATAAATTTCAGGACTGACCATTAATTTAGATCTCACTTTCTTTGTCGTTGAATTCAACAACTAAGGCTTATCATATACCATTACTTTTTGTACCGAAATTATTAGTAGGTACTGTGGAGATCGTATATGTCTCCGCACTACAAGAAGGCCGCTACACAGCCGTTGCTAGCTGGTTTTGTTTATAATAAAATTAAGAAAGGGAGGCTCGTCGTGCGTAGATATCGACGGTCGCCTTGTCAAATAAAATTATTGATAAAATTGTAAAAATACTAATATAATTACTGAATATAACAACAGATCATTTTAATTCTAAAGAGCACGCCCCCGTTAGACTTATTACCACGTGTCTAGAATTTATTCGGAATAGGTTACCATTTTTATTTTTAATGTCTCATGCCTGATTTAATAAATTACTTGTCGTTGCAAAACTTTGTTTTATTGAGTAATAAGTAAGTAAACATATGATTTTGCAGGATTCCTAAAAAACGAATTCGGATAATGCTAGCCTAAAAAGCAGTTTTATGAAAAGGTTTAATAATTAACCGCTTTTAAGATATGCACAGTTGTAATAAAAGATGTAAAAAAATAATGAAATTGAAGTTAAGTCATACCTACTCGGCTAAAAGGCGGCTAAGTGTATTTAGCCGCTTTATTGTTAGGGATAAGATTCACATAAAATCATTTCGTTCTAAGTTTAAAAAACGCAAAAAAATTAAAACTGCGTTATAGCTATGTAAATGTTGATAACTTCCTGTCTAAAAAAATACTTTTGGCAGTTATCGATAAATCCATAACTATAAAGCAGTTATGAACCTTTAGCCGCTTTTAAGTTCTGCACACTTGTAACGATCTTTAAAATTTTACAAGGTTAGAAAGGAAAAATATGTATTTACTTACATAAATATTAATATTTAACAAAATCAACCAATTGCATGTGAAGGTTGAAAAAAAACCTTTCTTTTGGTATACGGCAACATGGCTAAATGTTTATAAAAAATGAGCAGCATCGGTTTAAAAAATTTGCCGCCTTTTTCGGCTCTAGCTCAAAACTTGTTTTTGTCATTTAGCGGCCTTTAAGCTTATAGACGGCAGTATACTAGTTTTTTCATTACTACCTCTGAAAATAAGGGATAAAGCATTGGCTTGCAAGCTTCCTCCATTTGTCTCGATTATAGAGGTGATTGCATCTCAGGGCCAAATGTAGTTTGGATTTTAGGATTTAGGATTCGTTTTCGTGAAATCTTTTAAATAAACGGCTCAGTATATGTCTTGAAGATTTTCATTGCAACCGTACAAAAAGACTTTCCTTGAATTATTAATAACTCCTAAACTACCTAGTTATTCGTTATATTATACAAAAGGAAGTATGTTAAGATGTTACGATAATAAATTGTAATAAAAGCTTTATATAACAATTATAACAAACAGTCAAACCAAGCCAGGAAACTACTAGCAGCTTCGCGGTTAATTTTGGTTGGAAAAGGGATTTTTTTTCTACACAAAAAAAAATTACCATGCAGACGAGAGACAAGAGACCGTTAGTGCTTTTAGATAGCAGTATTTTGAAAGCAAACGAGCTCATGATACCTTGCAAACTAAAAAAAACTGACTGCTGTAGATCAGGGAAACGATCTTATAAAATATGAAGCGAAATTTGTCCCATTACTTCCTTCACAGCTTGAGCGAGCGTCAAGAACAAGCGGAAAATAAAAGAAGCGAGCAATTTCTCAGCAAGTAAGCGTTCGATGCCCCCATCACGCTGGGATATTACCTATACACTGGCGTATGCAGAATTTCCGCTTGAAAAATATATGAGCAGCGGCGCATTCATCTTCGGATGAATTTCCCATAATCCACAGTGGGGGTGTAAATCAGTAACTTTAAAAACTTAAAAAGCTGTCCGTACAAAATTTCGTCACCTATTGCGTTCGGTTTGTTTTTATATTTTACATTAGCCTTAAGTACAGTTGAAATGCGTATACTTTGTACGAGAAAATGTTACTAACACTTTTACAGGAACGGGAGCTAGGGTAATTATATTTAGGGGCCTGTACCTCTAGCACGAAAAACTATCGAGGACGTATCGTCAAAAAATGTATGACATATTGAGCAGTGTTCACACCTCCAATGCGTGAACGAAACGCCGCGCCTTGGATAGATAGACGTCACCGATTGGCGCCAATCGAGCCGTCACTTTGCTCTGCTACGCGAACGAAACTGTCAACCAATTTTCATGTACCAAACATTTTTACATTTCATTATATTTTTTCAAAGCAAGTCTCATTTTTTATTCATCAATCAAGTTATGTTAGATGCCCTAACATCTGGCGACCGTGTAAAATATTAGTTGCTGGGAGCAACTACTACAATCTTCGGATTACTTCGAGTACCTACCTACCTACCGCTCAAAGAAGACGCTAAGGAAAAAAGGATCTCTACTGGGCGCTGCTGACTTCGCTGCCGACTTTGATGGTGACCAAGGAGTATTGAGGAGCTCTAGACATTTGGTTGGTTTTCCCGAGGGAAGTATTGGCCTAAATCCTTTCTGTAATTTCCCGTCTTTCCAATTCGATTTGTGTAAGCAGCTTGCCGCTCCGGTGTGTTAAGATAGTATCTAGCTACAATAATTTATTTTAAAGCTTATTATCTTACATTTGCACTTCGGCCTATGCGCAGTAAAAGCCCTTGCAACATTTTTTTTACAATATTTTCCCGACCCAATTCTCAATCTATATTTTAATTTGCATTTCAAGCAAACTTAATCCAATTATTTAACTTATTCTATACGCATTTCACTATTGCAACTATTTATATTCCATAGTGATTAAATCACTCAGTAAAACTGTGACCTTTAACTACCTACCTACCTACATTATAAAATAAAAAAAATTAAAAAAATTGTTCTCATACGTATTTGCCGACTATTTCAGTGAGAACCAGCTATCATTTTCGAGGCGTCGAAGCCGTGTCCGGCTGGCGCTGTCGGTGCTCCTTCGCTGCCCGAACTGTGCTCAGCACGAGCGCTGCATAGGTGATTGGATTAAAGTACTAAACAGTGCTTTGAGAGGTCTGAGTTTTTGTTGCTACCTAGTTCATTGCTATTCATATTTGTATTCATTTAATAGTGTGCCATGGAAGCTGCTCTTAAGGAGTTAATTAAAAAACGTAGTATTATAAAAGGTAGATTAACTGGTATCAAATCAGCTAAACATCACTTAAAACGTGTGGCTGGAAATGCTGCCTTGACTTTTGAGGAGTTGGCAACACTGTTTGCACAAATTGAATCAATCCGTAACTCGCGTCCTCTATCTCCTCTCTCGTCCGACTGTACCGATCCCTCTCCTCTGACCCCAGGCCATTTTCTTATCGGGAGACCACTAATGTCGATTCCTACAGAGCCTGTGAATGTCACCAGACCCAACAGATACCAGCTGGTCGAGAGGATACGCCAAAACTTCTGGGAGCGATGGAGCCGGAAGTACATATCAGAAATGCAGCAGCGCACGAAGTGGCGCACGCCTCAGCGGGAGCTAACCTGCGGGGATATTGTAATTTTAAAGGAAGATAACCTGCCGCCGCTGCAGTGGCGCCTTGGACGGGTTGCCCGCCTGTATCCTGGAACGGATGGCGTCGGCAGGGTTGCCGATGTAACGACTTCAAAGGGCGTCGTACGAAGAGCGGTGAACAAGTTGTGTTTGTTGCCGACAAAACCCACCACCACTGATGATGCTCTTGAAAGCTAACTTTCAACGTCCGGGACGATGTTCACACCTCCAATGCGTGAACGAAACGCCGCGCCTTGGATAGATAGACGTCACCGATTGGCGCCAATCGAGCCGTCACTTTGCTCTGCTACGCGAACGAAACTGTCAACCAATTTTCATGTATTGAATGCGAGATCGAATGCGAGGATATTTCTCTCATTGATGAAACGACGGTGGCCAACACCATAGAACGGTGAAAATACTAGAAAAATTCAATGTGTCCTCATAGGTCTCTGTAGCATAATTGGTTAGTGCATTGGGCCGGATTCCCACGAATGCGAGTTCGAATCCCGTCAGGGCGACATGAGACTAGTTGCTTTTTTCTAGTATATTTTCCAGTTTAATATTTTCACATAAAAATAGCAATGTAAAATGCAAAATTAAAAAGTTATAATAAAAAATTATGTCATTCAAATTATCATATTTTTGTTATTGTCATTGGATACTGCGCCTGTTTTGCGATAAATGTTATTATCAAACTAAAAAAAACAGACTACACAATGCTATGTGAGAGATAACATTTTCACGCATAAAACTCTCGGGGATCTGTTAGTAGTTTTTTTATTTACAAAATTGTTGTTTTCATCACATCTTCGATTTTAATTGCTTTTTATCACATTAAACTATGATAATGACGGTCAATAAGCGGGTTAATTATTATTTATATGTTTTTTCTAAAAACTATAGAAAAGAAGTCGATATGTCTCACAAGTATATCAGATTTACTGTGAAACTTGTGAGACGAGTCGATTTTATCTGTTATTTTTCTACTAAAATCATTTAAAAAAATCGTAAATATTTTGTAAATATTATTATTTTCATAAGCTTGTGACGTGCTGTTAATAGTACATTAGTAAGCGCATTTTCTTCTTGAAGGGGATGCAAAAGGGGATGAAATATGTGTTTGTAATCACTGTAAAAATATATACGCGAACAATATCAAAATAATGGATGAAGGTATGTTTGTTACGCATTCACGTTTTGTTATATAAAAATACAATTAAATTAATTTAATTTGTCTATTCATCATTACTAGGGCGGTTACAACCCGATACTCGGGTTCATCGAATCGAAATCGATCCGTCACTTTGCTCTGCTACGCGAACGAAACTGTCAACCAATTTTCATGTACCAAACATTTTTACATTTCATTATATTTTTTCAAAGCAAGTCTCATTTTTTATTCATCAATCAAGTTATGCTAGATGCCCTAACAAGCAGCGTTCCTACCGGACGGAAACGGAACTACATTTTCCTACACATTTTGACAGTACGTGCTCGATACTAAGACGCAAGTTGTTCGTGCTAGAGGTACTGAATCTTCTTTTGCCAGAAAATTCATAATTTATGAATAGAGTTCCGTTACAGTTCTTACAATAAAAACTAAAGAACACCTGTCCAATTGTCCATTAACGTAGCTATTTGTAGAAATGGATTTAAGCAATATAAGCACATCTTAAGTTTTTTCTCGAGTTCCTTTTTAGATACACCATTAACCAAAAACAAAGGTACAATATTAATAATAGTAATAATTTCCATAGAATCTTCTGCAAACTTGTGGTATACTGTGGCAAGTTAAAACGTGAGGTGCAGGCGTCAAATGCTTTATGGAATATTACCTATCTTATCTCGCGTTGAAAACTCGATGACGATGGGAACTTGGCATATCAGGGGTGATGCATTAAAATTTTCTTTAAAAACAATATGTAGAAAAAATGTAATAAAAAACAGAGAGCCAAAAGTTGAAGTGAAATGTAATTGCTAAATGTTACATCACCAAAAAAACTTTATATATTTTTAATTTATTTTTATTTTTTTATTACCTAGAACGGGAAAACTTAGACTTCGGGTGGAATCGCACTTCTTCCGGAATCCTCAACTACTTAGGAACTGGCTATATTATTTCTAATTGCCGGAGCGCAACAACGATGAAATTGTACACTCAACTTATAGTGCTAGACAGGCGGACTAGCACCAACCAAATTTATTATTGAATGAATAATAAATAAATATTTCGATACAATCACACCAATTATTTAGCCCACGTTAAGTATCATGAAGAACTTGTGTTATGGATACTAGATAACGGATAAACATACTTTTATTTACATATTAAACTTCCAGACCAAGACAAATAGACATGTTCATATTTATATATATATTTATATCACACAAATATTTGTCTCGTCCGGGATCGAACCCGGGACCTCTGGCGCAGAAGGTGGGGTTAGTACCCCTGCGCCAAACAGGTCGCCGAATAAATATAATACAAATAATTGTAATAAAAAATGCTTATAACCTATGCTATGACTCAAACCATTTCAAAGTCGAAGTAAGAGGAAACAGAAACAATACTTAGATTGGCATTTTGGTGCTTGAATATATATTAAAAAAATCAGTTTCGAGTTTTTGCTTTTAATTTCCGTAAATGCACTTAATTCATAGACTAAAAGAAGCCCACAAATAATTGTAACAAAGATAAAGGAGACAACAACACAAGGAGAAACAGCAATAGTTCAAAAGTTTGGCTCGGGGCCTGGGATCTTCCATGTGAGTAGTTTTTATTGGGTAGATATCAGTTAGAGTTGGAAAACAGTAGGTTATTTTGCTCATACCATCCTACTTCCTACTATATAAATGTAAAAGTATGTCCGTTTGTTTGTTTGTTTGTTACTCTTTCACACAAAAACTATTGATCGGATTTGGATGAAATTTGGTATGTAGACACTTCATGTAGTGGATTAACACAAAGGCTACTTATTATTTTCCAATATTTTTCTATTTAAAATTTATCATAGGTATAAAAATAGCATTGAAAAATGCAAAATATTCAAAAATCATAAATAGTGTTATTTCACTGTTTGTCCTCGTTCACTATGCCAGAAGCATCGTCATTACATGTTGCCCCATTTGTTTCGTTAAGATACTGTTATTCATTTTTTCTCTAGTCGTTATCTCATGTTGTAGGTTCGCATAGCTCAATAAAATTGTGATGTTGACATGCGAGTAAGTTTTATGGGGTTTTTAGATATTTTTTGCCAATTGATAGGGAACTTCATACGATGTGTTTGTGAAAATTTATTACATTGTAGTGACAAGCCGATTTTTCTGATCGAGATTTTATGTATTCCAATATGAGACATATATATACATACACTCGCCACACATGCAAATACACACACACACACACACACGTATACACACACACACACACACACACACACACACCCATAAACCTACCTTGGTGTTGTGACTGGTCGCTCATAAGAAATAATAATAATAATAAAAGTGTAGTAATTAAACCGCCTTCTTTTTAATAGCATTATGCGCCTTAACATACCAAAAAACATACCAAAATAAGTAAGCCACCACCACTCATACTTTATGGCATCGAAGACGTGAACAAATTGACGGAAGCAATAGATATAGTTTTGGCAAAAACAGAATTTACCTTGAAACTAATTACAAGAAATCAGCTTAGAGTCAATTGTACTACAGTTGACGCATATAAAAAGCTTATGAGTACTGTAAGGGAAATGGGTCTTATAGGACATACCTTCACCAGAAAGGAAGATCGATGCTTCAGGATTGTTATAAGAAACCTCCACCACTCTACACCACACGACGCTATTGTCGAAGAAATTGAAAAAACAGGTAACACAGTGCGGGGAGAAATAATTAACGCTAGAATAGGACCTGAGAAAAAGCCAACGTCAACATTCTTCGTTAATCTTGAACGAAATCTGAACAACAAATCCGTCAAGAGTATTAGATATATTTACAACACCTCTGTTATCATAGAAGATCCCAAGAAAAGAAATACTATAGTGCAGTGTACACAGTGTCAACAATATGGACATTCAAAGAATAATTGCATGAGACCTGCACGATGCGTGAAATGTGCAGGGCAACATAAAACCACTGAGTGCCAAAAAAAGGATCGCAGTACACCAGCAAAATGTGCTTTATGCTTAGGAGAACATCCAGCGAATTACAAAGGATGTAGAGTGTATTTAGAAATACTTGACAGGAAAAACAAACGTAATAACAATAAAGCAATAAGGCAAACAATCCCCAAACAACAACCACAAACAGACAAGACAATAACACAACGCGAACCACCTGGGAAAACGAAAACTACCACAGATCTAACTTATAATGATACCACTGATACAGAGAAACGATATCAAAATACAAAAGCACCCGAATCAACAGCGCAAGTTCCCGAACAGAAGAGAAGCTATTCTGAAGTAACTAACACACGAAGACCACAGAGATCCTCTAAAGAGAATGGAATTAGACCAAAACTAAACAGACTAGACTCTAGCAAGGATAACACTTACAACACAAGGTTTCCATACGACCCGTACGGAAAACAATCAGTATACGACAATGCACAAGAATACAACTTTACGCCAACCCATGTAATTCAAGACCTAATGGCAAAGCAACTGGAAAAAATGGACATGCTATTTAACCAAATGAGCACACTTATGGGGCTCATTGTGACTCTCGTCGAAAAATTTACAAAATAATTTATCAAGCATTTAACATAGCTACTTGGAACGTAAATGGATTATCTCCAAACCGACAGGAAGTCGAAATGTTGCTAGATATGCACAAACTCGACATACTCCTAGTCTCTGAAACACACTTTACAAACCAAAGCTTAGTAAACATTAAAAACTTCACAATCTATCATACTAATCATCCTGATGGGACCGCTCATGGCGGTACAGCTGTAATAATAAGATCAACAATTAAACACCATGAACTTGCTCCATACCAAACTGAACACTTACAGGCTACAACAATTGCTGTGGAGGGAAAAACTGCCGTCTTTAACGTGTCAGCAGTGTATTGTCCGCCAAAACATAAAATCAAAGAAGACCAGTTAAGTGACTACTTTGAGACCTTAGGTTCCCGATTCATAGCAGGAGGAGATTGGAACTGCAAACATCTACATTGGGGCTCAAGGCTAATAACCACAAGAGGAAGGCAGTTAAAACAAGCCATAGACACCAACAACCTCACTACACTCTCTACTGCAGAGCCGACACACTGGCCAACAGATATGAACAAACTACCTGACGTAATAGACTTCTTTATTTGCAAAGGAATGTTGCAATACGCATCTAAAACTTCTGCATGTTTGGACGGATCTTCTAACCACACACCAGTACTACTCACACTAAGTACAACACTACTAGAATATGAGACGAGCCTTAAACTATATAACAAGAACACTGACTGGGGCTCTTTTCGGGAAATCATCGATAAACGATTAGAACTAAAGATTGCTCTCAAAACACCTGATGACATAGAGGCTGCTGTTACTGACTTTACAAATCTAGTTCAAGTTGCTTGCTGGTTAACAACCCCAGACAGTCAAGGTAGTTCTTCTAGACATAATAGTGTTTCAATGGGCATACGCTGTAAAATTCTAGAAAAAAGAAGACTTCGTAGGGTTTGGCATTACAGCCGCCTTGAAGTAGACAAGAAAGCTTATAACAAGGCTATAGTAGAACTCAAAAGCATGATCAAGGATGCTGAAAACAAAACACTTAGCTCATACTTAGAATCACTGACACCGGCAAAATCATCGCACTATTCTCTCTGGAAAGCAACATCGAAATTCAACCAACCCAAAACTACTCGTCCACCTCTCAGATTGCAAAATAACACATGGGCAAGGACAGCACAAGAAAGAGTAGATGCCTTTGCTAGTCATTTATCTAATGTCTTTAAACCTAACGATGATACAAATGACGATGACTCCGAAATTGACACTGTCTTAAGCCAAGATTTGCAGTTGGATCTTCCCCTAAAACCAACGAATCCTAAGGAGATATCAAGGTGTCTTCTGAAACTCGACAACAAAAAGGCACCTGGCTTTGATGGAATAACTAAAGAGATCTTAGTCCAATTGCCGAAAAAAGGTTTAGTGTTCCTCTCAACACTATTCAATGGCATTTTGAGGGTTGGCCATTATCCAAGCATTTGGAAGATATCAGAAATCATAATGATTCACAAGAATGGAAAGCCAATCAACGACGTCGGCTCGTACAGACCTATCAGCCTATTACCTCTCATCTCAAAGCTGTTTGAAAAAATAATGTTATCTCGAATGCTTGGTGCTTTGTCTGAAGGATCCATAATTCCTGATCACCAATTTGGTTTCCGACGGGAGCATGGAACAGTGGAACAGGTCCATAGAGTGGTGGATCAAATAAGAAAGTCTCTAGAGCTGAAGGAGTACTGTTCGTCGGCATTCCTAGATATAGAGCAAGCGTTTGATAGAGTTTGGCATAAAGGTCTGCTCTGTAAGGTCAAGAGGCTGCTTCCTCATACTTTTTTTTTGATATTAAAGTCATATCTATCTGAAAGAATATTCTACGTAAAAGACAGCGAATACACCTCAGGCTTCCACGATATACTTGCTGGAGTACCGCAGGGGTCTGTGCTTGGTCCTGTACTCTACTCATTGTTCACGTCGGACTTACCAGAAACACCCGGGGTGTTAACCGCTACCTTTGCAGACGATACCGCCATCTTGGCTAGCAGTAAGAACCCAGAAGCGGCATCCCAACTCCTCCAGCAAGGGCTCAACAAAATAGGAACGTGGCTCAGGAAATGGAGAATCAGGGCCAGTACTTCAAAATCGACTCAAGCCACATTCACTCTCCGCAAAGGTGACTGTCCTCCTGTCACCCTGGATGAAAAAACACTGCCACACAGCGATACAGTCAAATATCTAGGAATGCATCTGGATCGAAGGTTAACATGGAAAAAGCACTTACAGAAAAAGAGAGATGAAATCAACCTTAAGTATAAAAATCTACAGTGGTTACTTGGAAGAAACTCTATCCTGAGTATAGACAACAAACTGCTAATTTACAAGGTTGTGTTAAAACCGATCTGGACATACGGTATACAGCTGTGGGGATCAGCCTGCAACTCCAGTATCGAGATTATACAGAGGACACAAAATGGCATATTGAAGAATTTATCAAATGCTCCATGGTTTATAAAGATTACTGAGCTGCACCATGAGCTCGAGGTAAACACCATCAGAGAGGAGATAAGACAATACTCAGCTAAGTACAAGCACCGCCTTATTACGCATCCGAACTGCCTTGCGGCACAATTAACCAGTATTGGTTACCCTAAAAGACTTAAACGGCAACACATCATCGAGCTATCATGATAGAAAGCAAACAATGAAGGCATACTCAGTGGAGTACTCTTTCTGCAAGCCATATTGTCTAACATAACATCCGCTCATAGTCAATAGACTGATCGCAGATAAACCGAATAACAAAAAAAATGCGCCTTAAAAAATCTGCATTGCATTCTTGATTACTAAGTCAGCCACTACTAATACGCGTCCGAATAATACTGTCTTGACCACTAGTTATCTCCTATGTGAGCTACTATAAATCTAACTAATCATGGTGGTTATTATTTAGCATCTAAATTTGTAACACACATTCAAGTAGTAAACTTCTAAAATATTAATTATATGACACTAAAATAGTAACTCTATTAGCTTCTAATTTTATAACTCAGTGCGTTTAAAATATAACTCGTCATACATTAGTTAAACGTCAAATATATCTTAAAATTATCATCATATACTATTTGAAAGCAACTAATATTAGTTAGGAAAAAAAACAACTTTTTATTAAGACATTTCTAATTAATATGTAATTAAAAGATAAGAAAAATAATAAACCATTATTGGATTATTAATGCTGCTCGCGCTTTGGTTGGCCTTCCACGCTTTCTTATTAATCCAAGCGGTTGCGCTTTTGCCGCTAATGGTGGGGTCGCGTATTTCAGTCTGATTGCAAGACCTATCACATGCTTTCAGATGTTTTTGCGATAAAAGTCTGGGCAATCACAGCAACCAGTAATCCAGTTGCTCTCGAGTGTTTGGTAGTGTAACGCTCCAAGATGAAAAATAAACTTTTTGGTATTCGTCAAATTGCTTGAATTTTTTCTCAGCTTGATTATTTTTGGAGTCTTTGCATGGAATCAAATAGGTGTTGCTGCCTGGTGTCGATTGTACAACTTAAATTGGTATCAGTTTAAGCCCATTGATATCCAGTTGTCCAATCAGACAACTGCAATATCGCGAAGGGCTGTTCTGTTGCTTGTTGTGACCAGCTTTTGATCATCTCCTCTGCCACCACTAAGAAACAAGACAACGTCATAACTAATCGAAAACTAATAAATTACAGACGAAACTAAACAAAATACAAACGCACGAACGAACACACAGTAAACAAATACGCTGGTCAGGTTGGTAACTCGTGCCAAATTTAAAAGAGGCTATTTTCACGATATTAGAATTATGATGTATCATTTTACATGCGAAGTTATAATTATATGATGTTGCTTATTGAAGCTTTAAATTACAGTTTTTGAGGAACTTGTGTCGATGCTGTAAAACTTAAAATAATGTAAAGTTACAAAATCCATGGCGGAGTTAGTAAATTACGTGTCAAGTTATTCATCAGAAAGACAAGTTAAAATAATTGTTGATCTTTACTTGCCGCTTTGTTTAAAATATTTAGTGGGCGTTGTAAAAAAGATGAATAAGTTTATTAGGAGCTAATATATTTTCCCGTAGTTTGGTTATAAAAAAAGAAGTTTAATCACGTGGCCAATTAAAAATTCTGTGGCTGTACTTATAATTTCCCATAATAAAATATAAAACATCACTCTCATAGGCACAAATCAACGACTCCTCATTTGGTATTGATTTGGTTTAAGATGTTGTCCCCAAACAATAGTGACAAGGTTGTCACCGTATAGCCTAGTTTTCCGGACCCTGTTCATCGAGACACTTTTACTATCTGCACCTGGAAGCTGGCACATTCTACTTCAGTCCCTGTCTAACACAGTATGACATTAAATTTTTATCTAGGAAACAATGTCCTGCTTATAATTTAAAATTATTTTGGGTTTTTTTTATGTACGACTGGGAGACTCTAAGCCTTATGTATTGATAAGGCTTGAGATGGAAGCAAGCCTCTCCCGGAATCCTCAATCATTGAGGAACTGGCTATCTTATCTCTAACTGACAAACACAAGAATGTTGAAAATATTGTTGTTATGGCGTCAGACTTAGGTGAGATGGATCCGCCTGGCTAGCTACCAAGCTAGCCAAGCGGATTTACAACAAGTCCTACCACAAACCAAGTCGAATATAATATACACCCCCGCTGGGAATCGAACCCGGGACCCCCGAGTCTGAGACCGGTAGTTGTTACCACTAGACCATAGAGACTATAAAGGCGGTTAAAAATTTTCAGTATAGGAAAAAATCTATTTTATAATAAATTTGCTTCATTTTATTTTTCATTTATTTATGATATCGATCACCCGCGGACATTTATAACTTACCTTTGTCAAAAGTGTAACCAAACAATTTCCAGTTTATGACCCCTGCCCACCGATGCCAATAGCCGTCAAATCCTTCAAAATGGCGACCGTATTTATGGGATGGGTGAGAAAAAAAATCAGCAATTTCCCGGGAATTTACCGCCGCTGGGGCAGGGCAAAAGCGCCCACGGCTTTATTGGGCCATATATTGTGAGACCCTTGCAGTTTTTTATACTATACTCAAAAACACATGCATCATTGGCTAAGTATAAGGGAAATGGTTTAAGATAAATAAATAAATAAATAAATAAATATTTCCATACAATCACACCAATTATCTAGCCCACGTTAAGTATCATGAAGAACTTGTGTTATGGATACTAGATAACGGATAAACATACTTATATACTTTTTTTGTAAATAAATACATAATATACATATTAAACACCCAGACCAAGACAAATAGACATGTTCATGCACACAAATATTTGTCTTGTCCGGGGATCGAACCCGGGACCTCTGGCGCAGAAGGTGGGGTTAGTACCCCTGCGCCAAACAGGTCGTCGTGGAGATTTGGAATATACTTAAGGCTTTAAACTAGGTAGCTTAGCTATATGCCAAATTTCATCTAAATCTGTGCAGCGGTTTTACGTGTTTGATTAACAAATATCCAAAAATTAATCTAATAATTTTACTAGTTTTTATTATTAGCTGTAGTATTAGGTAAGCATTTTCTGAGAATTGTATCCGGAGCAAAGAAAATGCGCTAAGATTATCCAATATTTAAAGACTCCTCCGCCTCTCTCAGTTATTTAGTGTGCCACCGTTATTTACAATATCGTTTAGGACTTGTAAAAATGATAAGATTTTGTCATAACTATCAACAAGGTTAGCACGTAAAACTATCGATATAGTATCGAGTGAGTATCGGACAGGCAATGTCAAAAAATGTATAGGAAAGTCTAGTTCCGTTTACGTCCGGTAGGAACTCTGCTCAATATCTCATCATTTTTTTACTTTATTTCCTCGATACCTACTCGAAAGTTATTTTTGCTAGGCCTACAGTCTCTGCAGTACTGAAGTATCAGTAGTTCAGAGTTATAATTTTAACTGACCAATCAGGTGTGGAATAATATTTTTAGTTACGGTATATATTTTGAACGAATGAATATTATACGACCGAGCCCATAAAATTTATAGTTGTTATTATGAAACAAAAATGAGCTTATTTTAAAGCTAGCAATTACCTTCATTTAAAAGCTATACATTTCACAAAATCATTAAAGAATACGATCGTAAAGTTTCGGTAGGTTGTCGTTGAAAATGGTAGAATTATCATATTTTCATGAGAAACCCGCAGAAGTTTTATTTTAATTTGCAGATAATGTGCCCATAGAGCATTAAACAAGCAAAAACAAAAACAATAAATTCAATAAAACACAATCACGTAAACAAAACAAATCGTAACTCCAAATTAGATAACCCGAAATCTAAAGGGTCGGTACATACATCCATACCTCCATATTTCAACCCATTACACATTCAAAGTATGTGAATTTGCAATAAAAAGTGCGTGTGCGGTCGGAAAATGGACCGTAGTGGCGTTGGAATAATGCCCCGAAACGAATCGAATGTAAACCGATAAAAATTCCGAAAGGGTTCCGCCGCACAAAACGCTATCGGCGACGACACGTGCCGACGCCGTGACGGAAATTTAAACTGTCCAAGAGATGAGTCCACAGCATACATTACTCAGTTCTACCACTCCTACGTATTGCCGAACAAGTTCAAAGATATGTCTGCGTAAAATGTAAAGTTTATCTCTACTACTGTTAACTCTAAACTACCGCGATTTGTGAGGGACTTATTAATTACCTACTTACTTCATACGTCGCTTTTACCAAAGTTGAAAAGTATCTATTTTTTATATCAGACAGGGCAAATACTATAAGAATAATTTCTAGACAAATCGTTTATTTTTAGTACTCCTAAAAAAATATGTTTCAATAATTTTATGACAGACATACTTAATACCATAGAAATCATGTCTATTTCATTATTTAAGAGTACTGCGTTCTTCACCATGTGTCCCGGTGTCAGGCGTAATCGTTAATGCCACCGCGTCCGGAACATTTGTGGCTCTTTACTCTTACTGCTGAGATCTGTGTGTCACTTCTTCATTTACTTCATCTGCTCCCTTTTACTCTAACTAAACTTAACCTATATACCCCCGAGCGTATATCTATTTTCATTTGTCTATGAAAGGCAATAAGTACAAACGTCATCGGAATTCTCTTTATTTAATCCTACTAGTGTACTGTATTCTTCACCCTGTGTTCCGGTGTCAGGCGTAATCGTTAGTGCCACCGCGTCCGGAACATTTGCGACTCTTTACTCTAACTGCTGCGATTTGCTAGCGACTTTTTAATTACTTCACTTGCTTCCTTTTACTCTAATTTAACCTAAAGTAATATCTATTTTCATTTGTCTATCAAAGACGATACAAACGTCATCGGAATTCTCTTTATTTAATCCTACTAGTGTACTGTATTCTTTACCCTGTGTTCCGGTGTCAGGCGTAATCGTTAGTGCCACCGCGTCCGGAACATTTGCGACTCTTTACTCTAACTGCTGTGATTTGTGGGCGACTTTTTAATTACTTGATCCGCTCCCTTTTACTCTAACTTAAGTTAAAGTAATATCTATTTTCATTTGTCTATCAAAGACGATAGAAATGCCATCGGAATCATCTTTATTTATTCCTACTAGCGTACTGTATTCTTCACCCTGTGTTCCGGTGTAAGGCGTAATCGTTAGTGCCACCGCGTCCGGAACATTTGCGACTCTTTACTCTACCCAAGCAGCAAAATCCAATCCTATAAGTATCCTAAGACTACATTTTTTTAGTCCTATAGTAATCATATTAACGTTTATAGGGCTGGATTTGGGCGCACCTTATAGGATATTTCGTCCTATAGTAATTTTGTTACAATCCGGTAAAGTGCAAATTGATTTTATTATTATTTTATTGAGTGCATCTACAAGATCACGGTGTCCTATAAAGATCTGGTAAATGCACTGAATAAGCGTGATTAGTCCTGTAACGATCTGGCGTATGCTACTAAAAGCGTAATTGATCCAACAGTGGTCAGCGTAATGCCATAACTAGAGCGTTAATTTTGCATTCGTTTGGTAATGGTGTAGTGTGACTTTGAATTTAGAAGGAAATAAAATATTTGCAAAAGGTACGTAATTTATTTACTATTCATTATCGTAAAATAGGTTGATACTGTTTGTGTTTTCACTGTTATATAAAGAAATGAACTTGCGAAATAAATTTTATTGATAAAGTAATCGATGAAAATAAACATATTTTTAAGCGCCTCAAAAATAATCACAGTTATTATTTGTTTATTCATTAATTTATTAATAAATACAAGCTGTCATCAGATCGGATCGGCTCCATATTGTAATGCATTTATCAGGAGCTTTATAATGTGTTTTAGTCAAAGTTAATGTTACTATAGGAGTATAATGGACACCATATTGTTTATTGTTTTAGGGGTCCTTATGAGAAAAACAACAGAAGTAAACGTATGCGAATAGATGTACTTATAGTAATAAATGAATAATATTATCAATATTTAAACTACTTGAAACATTTTTATCATAATATCATTTCTTTGAAAATTTTATTTATATTAATGTTATGCGTTTATATAATTGATTATATTTTTCCATGTATGTTAATCCATAACTTAATTTATACCTTTAAACGAACATGGAAATGCTTTCGTAAATCGGTTTCTGTTAAAATCCATACTAACAATTTAACTTTTATGGTCTCTATCAATAAAATATTTATTTTATTAGCAAAACATCATAAAAGTGAATAACGTCCTGTGAGTTGTAACTTACGCTAGTAATTATAGTTTTTACAGTTAGTATTGAGAAGTGTGCGGGCATCCCTTGGTAATGCAAATTTGATTCATTTATTTAAAATCACAGATAGTTCCGTCAAAGATGAATGTGATATATTATTCTTAACAGCCCATTGTTTTATATTTTCCTGCAATTCAGAATTTTCATCAAAGTCAGTGCGGTTATGGTCATCAGATTCGCCATCACTGCTATCACTTTCTTAATCTTCTTGATTATAACATTTAGATGAATCAGCGTCGTAGTTTTTTATTGGGTCTATTTCCATATTATATTGTACGGAACCATCACAAACTTTACCAGACTATTTTTCAAGCTCGGAAGTTATCGATTCGAACTCTGACCTGGATTTCATTTCTAGACATTTTTTGCAACTCTTCTTCTATAACTGCCACTGCGTTTAAAATGTTTCCATTTTTACAAATCCATTCCTGTAGTCTTTTGAAACACTTTAACAAACATCACAGCATGAAAACAAAATGGCTGTGGACAACCACTCACTCTAGTAATAGCATATGCAGGACACGTATAAGTAAATTCTTACCTATATTAGCAGCAGGAATGAAAGTGCGGTTCTAGTGATCCATTAGCAGTCACGTCAAAGACAAATCAATCTTATATTATCTTCGACCTATAGTAGCCTAGACCCAAAACGTTTACAGGACAACTTTTCTTATAGAAGAATTAAACAAGACGTTAAAAAGACTAAATAGTCTTACCCAATGTATTTATAGGAGCATTGCTAATTATCATTATAATATGCACTTATAAGACTGCTAGTACCTATAAGAATCATATAATCAAATCCTCTAAACGTTTACAAGACTATGTAACAGGATCGAAAGCGCTTGTAGCATTAACAGTTTTATACGATGTTCTTGTAAGCGTTTATAAGACTACGTAATAGGATTGAATGTGCTTGTAGAGTAAATCGTCGCCTAGGCTACTTTTATAAGATCAGTGATCTCAATCAATGGCTCTATAAATATGCTATAAGACGTTTAATCTTATAATCCAACGATTATAGGAAAATTTTGCTGCTTGGGTAACTGCTGCGATTTGTGGGCGACTTTTTAATTACTTCATCCGCTCCCTTTTACTCTAACTTAAGTTAAAGTAATATCTATTTTCATTTGTCTATCAAAGACGATAGAAATGCCATCGGATCATCTTTATTTATTCCTACTAGTGTACTGTATTCTTCACCCTGTGTTCCGGTGTCAGACGTAATCGTTAGTGCCACCGCGTCCGGAACATTTGCGACTCTTTACTCTAACTGCTGCGATTTGTGGGCGACTTTTTAATTACTTGATCCTCTCCCTTTTACTCTAACTTAAGTTAAAGTAATATCTATTTTCATTTGTCTATCAAAGAAGATAGAAATGCCATCGGAATCATCTTTATTTATTCCTACTAGCGTACTGTATTCTTCACCCTGTGTTCCAGTGTCAGGCGTAATCGTTAGTGCCACCGCGTCCGGAACATTTGCGACTCTTTACTCTAACTGCTGCGATTTGTGGGCGACTTTTTAATTACTTCATCCGCTCCCTTTTGCTTTAATGTGTTTATCTCTTGAGTTTTTTGTGAGGAACGTTTGGGTACTTATACGGTTATTTGTGATATCGCGTTTTTGTTTGTTTTATTTTGGTGTATGGCGATGGAGTGTTTATGCTGTTATGACTTTACCTTATTAAGGATGCTATTTACAGAACTATTAAACCTTTTATATTTTATCAGTTCAAAAATTTAGACAGTGTATAGGAATAGATGGCGCTTGAAGGAAGATGTTACTAGGCTTTTTTTGCGGCAAAGTAAACTAGTCTTCGTTATAACCGAATAAAATATGCATGGGGAATCGACATTAAATTTATGCACACAAATTCACAGGCGATTGCTAATGATAATTAAAAAAACAATAACTGAAAGTATGTACCGAAAATACTTATAACTCGACCTTTGCTATAACAATAGCGATACACAACTTAAAAAAACAATTACGTAACAGACTAGAGAAATTCACATGCTTTATAATTACAGTCAGAATTAATAAACCCTCTTCTATAACGTCCCCTAGACTCACGCTCTGTATGTTAATTCTGCGAAAGCAAACATGGTTATTATTTCGAAGAACGTTTGAACCCGGGCAGAATTTGCAATTCAATACGGTGAAATTAATCGGTTGTTACCCAACCATGGGAAATTGGGAAGGAACATCCTCAAAAATAACAATGCTCGATCGTCTGTTGTTTCGAAGAGATTCTACAGGAATTTGTTTCAATTTAATTTTAACCTGTGTTATGGATAGCGAAATCAAAAAGGACGGCGTTACAAATCTAAGGTTATGCCGCGTGAATGGGGTGAACGGCAAGGGTCACGTCGGTAAAGCGTCTATGGATGTGAAAGAGCAACATACATAGAGTACTGTTCATTGGAGACGATACCATTCCGTGACCACAGCAGCCCCTGAAAAGGCGCCAGAAAATCGGGAAATAAAAAAACATAAAATAGTACAAAATTATTAAATCAAGAGCAAAATAAAAATTGCTTTATCTGAAATTATAACTAGTGAATAGTATGACACCAAAAACTTGGCATCTCAACTCGCAACTTCATCTGGACATTTGTGAGTGGCACATCTAATAAGCACCCCAAACTCGCATCCCCAGATACCAGAAATTGCACAAGTCAATTTCTGGAAGTCCCCCCCACAAGCAATCTGGTGGAAACGTCTATAAACAAAAGCTGCCGAAGCCCGCGAGCATTAAGACCGCAGAATAAATAAACCTTTAGTTACTGAATCATCTCGTTGTTATTTACATTTAAATATGTAACTTGTTATAATTTTCATTTAGGTTTTAGTTATCAATTAAATACTATTTGCACTTACACCCGAATTTTACAAGACGTAGTTAAGCCCAGAAAACTCAGTAATCTTATAGTTTACTTATTATCACTAAGCAGAAGGCAACCGACTTCTTTATCCGGTGTTGTAACAGCCTCCAATTCAAACTCACGTTATAACGTGGAACGTAGAACGTCCAAAATAACTAACGCCAAAAACTTCGCGTCACAATTTCATCTGGACATTTTGTGAGTGGCACATCTAATAAACACCCCAAACTCGCATCCCCAGACTTAGACATTGCACAAGGCAATTTCTGGAAGTCTCCCCACAAGCAATCTGGTGGAAACGGCTATAAACAAGAGCTGCCCAAACCCGCGAGCATTAAGCCCGCAGAATTAGCATGCGCTGTGCATCTACAATGCAGATATAACGTTGCATGTAGACTTGAAATGGGTCGACATGGCTTTGTTTAATTACATTTTTAATCTTATTCATCGAGATCATATATGTCTTGAGGCCACTTCACCTACCGATCCGTACATACAAGATCATAAAATATAATTAACGATTGAAATGAGGATAGCACAGATATGGGACATTTCACGGCAAGCAAAGCTTGAAGTGTTTTGAAATGCGAGCTGATGAACACCTGCCAGTCCTGTGGAAACGTGTGCCGCTCTCGCATCGACTTGTTAAACCACGTAAAAGGTTGCCTGTTGCAAATCATCTGCAATAGATACAAAGGCCATTGATGAGGATGATGAACTATGTGAGATGTGATTACTATTCATGGCTCCTGTCCATTTTTCCGAGTAAATGAATATATTTTTCTTATTATTTAGGAAATAATGTTTATTGTTGGTTATATACTATCTATAACATTTTAAGTCTATGATCTGTTATTATTCGGGAGCCCTCGCTGCACAGCGCGGTCCCAGCTTCCATTCCGTGTATGACTTACGCCTGGTTCACACGTGATTACATATTCTTAGCTGCAGACCTCTTTTACGAATGATCTATTGCTGTGCAATCGGTACTTGCTATTAACTTCAGAATCTGTTTGGCATTTCGTATTGTTGAACAGTGGAATAACTATTGTCTCTCATACCCCGGGCCTGAGAGGTAAATTAAATTAATATACATTACTTTATTTTAAAATTGTTCTCTTAATTACTCGAAGATAAGAGACCTCTGTTTAAAAGATCACCATGTTTCGTCTAAGCAATGTTTATCAAAGAGTTAGTTACTTGCTGTTTCCCCAAAATAAAAAGCAATGAGGTCTTACTTAATAAGACTTACGAGTAGGTACGGAACCAAGTTTTCGTTTATTTGTTCAAATTAAATTTGGAACCGTAGCGGTTCTTATATCCTTCGGGATTTGCCGTCAAATTGGATTGCGTTTGCTACACGCGCATTTACATAAGGACAAAAGGTTTCTGCTCTCCGTAAAGTTATCTAGTCTGGTGACATACAAACAATGTTAATAAATAACATGTTTACACCTTATTATTATGATGACAATTATATAGAAAAGACACGTCTACTGTCCGTGTTCTACCTTATAAATATACTAGCAGCCGCTCGCAATAAGAGGTTTCACCCGTTTCCATTCCCGTGGGAATATCGGAATAAAATGTAGGCTTTGTTACTCGGGGATAGTGCAGCTTCCCAACGGCAACGGTGAACTAATTTTTCAAACCGGTCCAGTAACTTCGGAGCCTATTCAATTCAAACAAACAAACCATTCAATCTTTCCTCTTTATAATTTAGCATAGATTTAGATAAATATTTCTTTCACTCACACCAATTAACCTAGCTCCAAGGTAAGCACTGTAAGGCTTGTGTTATGGTATACTAGGGTAACGGATATAAATACATATAGGTATAATTATACATATATAAGGTGTTAACTTATCATTATCAAGTGCCGATCGAGCAGGGGCTGTGCTGGTCGACGATATAGAATACAATTTTGGCAAAAATATATATTTTTTTATTTTTTTTTTTTCAATTTTCTGATTTCGACCGCCAACTCAAATCACCGATTTCTTTGGTGACTTACTTAAATCAAATTTTGTTTTACGTTTGCTTTGCTTATGCTGAATATTCAATAGTTTAAAAAATTCTAATGTTTAAAAAATTAAAGTGAAAATATTTTTTTTTTAATGAAATCGTTGACCTGAACAGTCCCTGCTCGATCGGCGCTTGATAATGATAAGTTAACACCTTATATGTATAATTATACCTATATGTATTTATATCACACCTTATATAAGTATTGTTGGTGACGGTGGTTATTTTTAACCGACTTCAAAAAAAGGAGGAGGTTCTCAAGTCGACTGTATTTTTTTTTTTTTTTTATGTATGTTCCACCATAACTTCGCCAGTTGTTAACAGATTTTTAAAATTCTTTTTTTATCTGGAAGAAAATGGTTTATATGTGTGGTCCCATATATTTTTTAACGAAGATCTGGCTAGTAGTTTTTTCATAATCCTGAAAAATATCAATCACCTTTTGGCAAGTAGTCGTATACGTAGATGACATCATTGTTATGTATGGGCTGATTTTTAGTTTAAGTAACGGCACATAATGTAACAAAAAAAATCAAACCGACTTCAAAAAGTAAAAAATAAAACTTTTGGAGTCGGTGCTAGTTAGCTAAGGCCAAAATTTTTTTTTATAAAATGTTTTTTTTATTGACGAGAAAACAAAGAACAGAGTCATACTCATACTCACAGCATTTATTTAGTACAGGCGAAGGACAAAGACGTGATATAACTTAATACATTAACATAAATAATAAAATTTTAAGTTACAGTATTGAGTAAATAAGGGATCTAGTTCAGCATTATGTCAGTATTAAACTGACGCTGGTTTTCAACTAGACCGCTTTTAGTTTATTGACACCTGGATGCAATAGTGCAGATGTGCGATTGTGTGTGTGTGTGTGTGTGTGGTTGTGTTTTGCATAGATATGTATGTTTGAATGCGAATGTATGTACATGTGTGTGCGTGTGAATGTGTGTGTTCATCTCTGTGCGTGCGTGTGAATGAGAGTCATATTCATCATCCATTTTAAATCCCCGCTGCTGGGGCATAAGCCTTCGTTATGGATGGATAAGGAAAATGCGCTATAGACTTGGTTGGTGGTAGGGCTTGTTGTAAGTCCGCCTGGCTAGCTACCACCATCTAAGTCTGACGCCATAACAATAATATTTTCAGCACTGGTATGTTCCGATAGTTAGAGATAAGATATCCAGTTTCTCAGAGATTGAGGATTTCGGGAGAGGCTCGTTTCCATCTTCAGCCTTATCAGTACTTAATATCAGGTATGATGCAGGCTAAGAGTATCCCCTTTGTTCATAAAAAAACCTCATACTGTGAGGTGATCCTGATCCTGATTGGTGGATGTCAATGGCTAAAAAATGCAGCCGGGACTA
Organism: Chrysoteuchia culmella; assembly: GCA_910589605.1. Taxonomy (NCBI): domain Eukaryota; kingdom Metazoa; phylum Arthropoda; class Insecta; order Lepidoptera; family Crambidae; genus Chrysoteuchia; species Chrysoteuchia culmella. Next base: position 4,005,149 of record OU342654.1, on the reverse strand, counting down.
CCGGTTTAACGTGCTTTCTAAAGCATGGAAGAGCTCAAGATATAACATTTAAGGTCACCCATCCCGAGGCTCTAAATAAGCTTCGAAACGTATTATGAAAAAAAAACAGTAAGATCGCAATTTACTTTATTACATGATGACTTCGTCCGAAAAATGGCGTGTGAAAGTTCTATTACGCTGTGAATGAAGGGAAAATATTACGAAATTGAGTTTCCTTTAAAATTTTTGGTGAACAATGAAACAGTAACTTTAATTCCATAATAAGAAATTTTACTACATTCAACAGACCAGTCATAATTCAAGCTCCATCAGTTTTATTATCGTTTGGAAAGCTTTATCTGCCATATACAATTTCACTCTTGATAAAACTCCGATAATTCACAAGTCAGCGAAATTACGTTTCATACCAAAGAGCTGCTGGAATATTTTCCTTCTCAGAAATAAATCTACAATCACTCCTCAAAAACACTTTAAAAAAATGCTGAGCGGCAGTAATTTGATTTCATTCAAATCCCGCGATGCGAATTCAACCGTACTATTACAGAATCATGGTACATTTTTGATTAGCATAACATTATTTTGCAAGCAAAGTAATGCATGTGCGCCAAATGAAATATTGAAATACCGCGAGACGCGTGTACAAATTTACCTTAACACTTTTGCAGGTTGTTTGAACTCTATCCCCTACGACATAAGAGTGATTTCCTGCTGAGCGGCTGCAACGCCTAATGTGTAGAAGGTTGTGCAACTGCCTTTGACAGTTGTCACGATGTTATTCACCACTCCGCGCTTTTAAAGTGAGAAATATTAGAAAATACATGTTAGTATGAATTTCTCGTTCCGTACTGTCGCGACTAATGTATTGCGCAAACGGTGCAAATTGAAGTAAAATATTATGACGTTTCAGCACAAGAGGAACGTTTTGTATGTGACAAAAGAACAATATTTATGAGTCTTGATTGTGAATCATATCGGAATATCAGACATCAGAAAGGTAGTTCGTTTTGGTTATTTATGATACACATGTTCCTTGATATCAACGCTTTTAGGCACTTTATTTTTACTTGTAAAACTAAAAAAATATCTGTAATATTTTTTTGTTTCAGTTGTTCTAACCAGTACTTAATTTTGCTCTTTATTGAAGATAGATTATAATAAAATAAAAAATAAATAATAAATATTTCCATACAATCACACCAATTATCTAGCCCACGTTAAGTATCATGAAGAACTTGTGTAATGGATACTGGATAACGGATAAACAAACTTATATACTTTTTTTGTAAATACATACATAATATACATATAAACACCCAGACCAAGATAAATAGACAGTTCATGCACACAAATATTTGTCTTGTCCGGGGATCGAACCCGGGACCTCTGGCACAGAAGACGGAGTTAGTACCCCTGCGCCAAACAGGTCGTCAAAGATATCTCAATATCAGAATAAACGCCAAGAGTTATCCACTATAAAGTTTACCTGCGTTATATATTCAGGTATTTAAGATACTAAGGGCCGGTATTTCAATGTCACCTTATCTTATGACTTAAGTTAAGTCCAACATTTGAGCTAAGTATCACTTGTGAAAGACAATAGCGTATTTCAATCCGGATATTCCTCGCCTTAGCAAATCTAGGATTTGTCGCAATATTGCAACATAACAAACAAAATATTATAATTGTCTATGACTTTTGTTGTCATTTGGTGACATTGAGCGCTCATTGGCTGCGCTTGTACGCTCAGCGACCAATGAGAATCGTTGTGGAGGCTCCACAATGAAAAAGAGCGCCAAAAAATTTATCACTTTAGAATTTCTTCTCATTTCGAAATTTTTACATTACATTACGCATCATCTTAAAAAATTCGCATAATATTCTTGTAATTTGCCATTATTTCTACACTATAATATTTTTTATGCTTCAACTGCATTTTATTTACTGATAATAAATACCTAAATGTTAAACTAAAATATCTTTTTGCCAGTCAAAAATATGTTACCATAGCAACGAATCCCGGATCGGCACTTAAGTCTCTGAATTCCTTAGCTTAAATATTGGCTTGTTATGATGGACTTTAAGCGTCACTTGACTTTAATCGTTTATTGAAATACACATAAGTGGAACATATCTTCAATCCTGGATCAATTCAAGATAAGTCGATATTGAAATACCGGCCCTAAGTCTTTTTCCATTACTCACTGTGTATCAGAAAACGGAACTCACAATATATTTCCGACCCATATGGTGTGAATACAACGAGAACGAAGGCAAAACTTTCCTCGCCGCATTTTATATTTCGTATAAAGTTTCCGCGCCAAAAGGAGATTTATCGTCCAAACTAGATTATTTGAGAACTTCATTAAAGTGTGTATATTGAGAGAATTTTGAAAGAAAACTTCTTGGGTGAGATATTTTGTTGTGGCTAGTAGACACTAGAATCAATGTTGTTATGTTCATTGGGTCTACAAACATTCCTTTTTTGTTATTATATGTTTAGCGCTAAACATATTTAATTTCAGTTGGTGAAAGTCCGCCTTAACTGTCATTAAAAGTTTAAGAACATCTCTAACTAATGCAGTAGCTATGACGAACGACCAAACATAAAAGTGTGCAATAAAGTAAAAGGTCGTGGGTTCGAGTCCCACCCGAGAATTCACTTGTGGCCGAGTTGTTTTTTTACAATATTTTTCTATTTAATATTTACCATATGTATAAAAATAGCATTGAAAAATGCAAAAATTCAAAAATCATAAATTATTGGCTGTTGCATCTTAATCGATCGTTAAACACCTGAAAAGATGTTTCTTTCGAATGCAAGGATATTCCTAGCATTGATGTGACAACGCTGGCCTACAGCGTATTAAAAAATATAAAAGTATTGGAGAAATTCGACGGTGGTTCGCAAGTCTCGGTAGCTCAGTGGTTAGAGCATTGGACCGGATTTCCAAAGGTCGTGGGTTCGAGTCCCATCTGAGAATTCACTTGTAGCCGAGTTGTTTTTTCCAATGTTTTTCTATTTAATATTTACCATAAGTATAAAAATAGCATTGAAAAATGCAAAAATTAAAAAATCATATAGTAAAAGATATTTATTTTGTTAGTCTAATATCAAGGAGCGTTGTGAGTCATGTGCAACAAAAGAATTTTAATAACATCCCCATACATCACTCCATTCACGACTGATTCAGGAGCTGAACATTCTCGACTAAGGTACGTAATTTTTGTAACTTATAAAATTATTTTTGATTGGAGGCATACACGTTAATGTAGCTATTATGACTAGACTTTGATTTATTTTTTTATAAATATCGAAAGATTTTATAATGGAATGGGCTGAAACACAATTGAGAAATTATGGTTTGATAGCATATAACAAGAGATGAATGTGTCCATCCATCCATCATCAGCATGTTAAAGTCCACTGCTGGACTTATGCATTACTCTCCTAGCTCACGCCTATTGTGGCGTTCATAGGAGGCTATTAGCCTACTGCTACCACGCTGGCCAGACGGGTTGGTAGAGGGTTTGTTTCAAATTTTCCTTCTCTCGCACAGGTTTTCAATGCGTCGAGCCTCTTAGTCGACTCTTACGACATCCCAGGCATATAAGGGAGTTGTGACACTTGTATTCTTAGCCCGTCAACACACGGCACATGAATGTGTACGGGGGTCTAATAAAACTGTGGTCGAAGTCGCAAGCAGCTAGTAGTTTATTGTGAGACTAGCTTCCGACCGCGGTTTCACCCGCGTGGTTCCCGTTCCCAGAATATCAACTAATTCTATGCCAAAAATCAAGTCGATTGGTTGCTTAGTTAGGGCATCAAGAAAGGACAAACAAACACACTGTAGTATTTATATATTAGTTAGGAATTAGTTGGAACTTCAGATAAAGTTTTTAGATTTTTGCAACTTATGTAACTACGTGTTTTGGTTGTAAAATTTGTGTCTAAAAATATTTTAAAATCATTTAATCACGTATTGCTTGGATCAAAATCTTTTCAAAGAAAACCCTTATCGGCAATTATCATTCGACCAAGCAGAAACCCTCTTCCAAATTGCTTAAATTACTTGGGATCCAAATGGCTGCAATATCATCAGAACCCTTAGTTTTTTTTATCAGAGAAAAAGATTCGCCTATCTGACACTTAATCTGAAAATAGCAAACGGTTACTTGATACGATGCCGACGTCGCTGAATAAATTGTAACCTTTTTATCTAATCAATAAGCATTTGTTCTTTGACCCTTATAACTCTCTTTGAAATATCGGACCCAATAACATTACAAATAGAACTTGTTGTAGCGAAACAAGTTTATTCTTTATCCTCGGTAGCAAAGCTAGTACAAAAATAACGTACACAAATTACAAGAATTTTTACTTTAATTATATTTAAGGTAAGCGAAAGTCGATGGCGTATCGGGTTAGCGCATTCAGACAAGTCTTCATGGGTAAATCTTCGGGCGGTCATAATAAAGTGTCATGCATAAGTGCGAAAATAATAAAGGTTATGCTGCTAAACGCTACTCGTCTGGGACCTATATTCGTAACTGGACACGAGGACAGAATTTTATTACTCTAAAAATATGAAAATATGTTGAGGACAATGACGGCATTCAAACCGCCCGTAGATTTACCCTCATACGCTCTTCAATTCAAGGAGTGGAAAGATAAAAGACAAGCAAGAGATTAGAAGAAGTTGGCTATCTCGCGTCTCCACCCATTTGTGCGAAACACAGAAGCAGTCCATCTATACCCTTTCGTGTCTGTTTTTAAGGTGACACTATTTTCTGTAAAAATCCGTAACATGCTCCTTTTAACCTGTTTTGTACGTTATGTGATTAAAATAACCTCACTCGTAAACTCCAATGTCAACTTATTTGCTCTAAGTAATAAAACAGCAGGATAAGTCTGTTAATAAAATCTCTTCTCAGACAACTTTCTCCACTAATCATTCGGTCACCAGCTCATTATTCTGGGTTGACATACGAATTTATAAGAGCTGAGAATCGGCGCAGATCTCATTTGTCAGCGGGTGTTGTAAATCTATCGTTGACGCTGACTCGGCAGCAGGGGTGCCTCTGCCTGCCACAATTTTTGTTTTTTTTTTAGATTTTAACGTGTTGAATATATTATGGAATCTATAACAGCTTAAGATTATGTTTATTGTTCGGTTACTAAATTAAGAATTACACGCTGAGCATATTTCAAACCTAAAGGAAATACTTCTGATTAATTTTAAATAGAAAAATATTGGAAAAAAATCAACTCGGTCACGAGTGAATTCTCAGATGGGACTCGAACACGACCTTTGGAAATCTGGTTCAATGCTCTAAAAACTGAGCAACCGAGACTTGCGCTGTAGAAAAGTATTAGAGAATTTCGACGGTGGTCCGGTGGACGGTGGTGGTTCGAGTCCCATCCGAGAATTCACTTGTGGCCGAGTTGATTTTTTCCAATACTTTTCTATTTAAAACTTATCAAAGGAAATAATTAAAGTTTGAGAATCGGCGCAGATCTCATTTGTCAGCGAGTCAGCGGGTGCCGTAAATCAGTCGTTGACGCAGGGGTGCCTGTTACTGTTAGAGGAAGTTTTAAGTTTATCAATGCGTTTAATGTGGAATCAATTTAAAGAGGATGTATTTATAAAGGGTCAACCAACTTACCTAAGCTTACCAACAAATAATAAGTAGGCTTATTAAGTAACGTATGGGCCATGTTTCAGAAAGTCTGATTAAATTTGTATAATTGATTCGAAGTATCTTCATACAAATGACAAGTAATTAAATACAAATTCTGTTCCGATTTTAAATTAAACCAGGCGTTTATGCCTAAACATTGATTGTGAAACCTGCTGTTTTGTATACTCCAGTTTCTGATACCTTAGTTGCTTTTTGTTGATATTTGATTGGCTCTGATATCCGCAACTGCTGTGGTGGTGTTGAATGCATCGTAGGGATAGAATTTTGACTTTTCAAAATAACGTCTATATTAATAAGATTTTTAACAGTAAGTATTTTAAAACTCGTTTATAAAATGCACAACCTTGTTACCTGCATATAATACATTTCCTACCTCTATGATAGATTATCTAAATGCAGAGGATGTTCTACATACTGCACTGTCAGCCCTGTTGGGTTTCTGCCAAAGATATCGGCCACAGATTATGTTTTGTTTCCTGAGAATTTATACGACAAATCAAGTGAACTGTTTAAATCAGTGCCAAGCCACATCTTGATTTGCAATTCTGTGAATGTTAATATTACTTTAGTCTTTGGTTTAGTTAAGAACCATTGCATGAAGTTAAATGAAGTTCAATTAAGAAACAGTACTCTGGTTCCTTTTACTTTTAGTATTTAGTTTTTGTTCTTAATGGGCTTTTATTTCACTATTGGTATTTTATTAATATAATTTACCTATGGTTACCTAAATGAGACAGGTATAAACATGAGACCGCCAGTAATAGTCTCACGTTTTTTTTTCTAATAATGCTATAGCTATGATTTAATATTGTGGTCATATGACGTATGAGATGCTGCCTTGTATACAAGGTTAGGTAAGCTGTCTGTTCAATTACTATCTCTTTATTGTGTGATTTATTGAAACCAAAATTCCTTAGTATAATAGACCTAAAAGAGATTCCTAAAGATATTTAAATAAATCAAGTTAAAGATCGAAACAACAACACCCTACGGAGCAGTTGCCGAAGTTTCTCCCATACAGCCTTCAGGATCGAGCCGCGGGGAGCCATGCCTCGCCAGTAATTGTTTCATTGATCGTTATGGCCCAACTGTTATTGCTTTAGTTCCAACAATTTTATGAGTTTCGTATAGCTTTTAGAACAAATGCTGCAGATAGTTACACAATATAGAAAAACTAAAAGGAACCAAAAAGTTTGATTTCTAAAAAAAAGAACATTGTTGCAATCTAAAATCGCCTTTTTCTGCTAAAATATTTATCAAACTGGCCCCAACTTCTAGTTAAATAACAAAATCGTTCACTGACTTCCGATCCCGAACTCAAAGCAGCCTTAATTCGCCTCGTGGCTCGTCAGATAAGGAAATCGAAGTAACTTTCCCGACGCGAAAACTTCAAACAATTAAGCCTTTACTTCGCGCCTTCAACAATGAGAAGTAATTAGCAGACTCCTTGGTGTCTGAGACTTTTAAAAAACAAATTCCACAGCTTTTGTTCTTTCACGAATTTCCATCCAACTTGATTCCAAAGATGACCCTCTTGAATCTTATTAACGGCAAACTTATTCGAGTCTTTAAAGTATACGTTCAAAAGAAAACTCTCAATATCTCGAAGAATCGAACGCAAATCAAAGGGCCATTTTTAATATCCGCCCAGAGGTCAACATACCTTCGCACGGCCCTACGGCTCATGTACGAGGAAATTGAATAAAGGCCCATAGCTGATCTGGAAGAACGTTTCAATACTCTTATTGAGCCATTATGTCTAATGGCTGTGACAATAGAGCATTACAAATTTATCTTGCCTTAGTGCAGTAGGACTGAAGCAGTACAAGAGGATTTGGATTCGGGGAAGATAAAGTGGCTCTTATTTTGAAAGTGTGAAGGTCCTATTTTGGGTGTCAAGTAGGGAGATGGCATCCCAATTGAGTTTATCACCGGATATTGTAGAGTGGTCGGTAGTCGCAATGTGTCGGTAGGCATTGATGTGACTGTAGCTGGATTGTGGGACACCGAAGTGTTCGAGGCCGCTTTTATCCGTTTAATTGCTGTATTGTGATTGTGTTAAAATAGACTTATAACAAAGGACAAGACTTTGATTGTTACAGAGTTTTGTAGCAGCTACGTTGGCGCATCTATTATTTCATTTCGTATACTCTTCTAAGCTTAAAGTAGTGTTTATAGCAAAGATTAAAAAACACGGAAAGATATACTTATGACGTGGTGAGGATTTAAAGGTATAATTTAAATCCATGACCATTTCAATTTCGACTTGAAGTATCTGAAAAAAATCAAGGTTATCACTTACCTGCTGGACATATGCAGTCATTTGCATCTCTGGTCTCTCTCCGAAGAAGCTTCTCTGGACTTACTGGGTCCTCTTCCACTATTTTCTTCAGCACCAACTGCTGTTCCTCCAAAGCCAACACTCGCTGCTCCAAGCAATGCTGCCTATACAATCCATAACCACAAACGAAGATAACAAATACACTGCAACACCACAACACCACATTGTTCAACGCTGACTTGTCGCACTCTTTACGTCTGTCTGTATGTTCATTAGCCATTTTAGATTGAAAACAATATCAACTGCTGAAAACTAAATCCATTCTTTAAGCACAGCCAAATTCTTCTAGTTGATAGTGAAACACTATTAAGTGAAAAGTCAATATTCATAAACTTGTATTGTTCTTCACAAGGTTAACTTCTTCCACTTCAGATAAGTCTTCGAGTTCACAAGTGCCACTGAAAGTTCAATGAGGTCAGCCTGCGAAGGTTACTGAAGGCTGAGGGTTACCAGGCCTGTAGACGATTAGGTAGATCGTCTGTCCCGTCTAGCCGGTAGTCAGTCACTGGGCTCTTAGCTCCCGCGCAGTGCCGCGGGAAAGGAAGTTGCCTGTCCAACACTAAACGCCCTTCTACGCGTCGATTGGGGCACCCTACGGTTTGATGGACGTGTCACATTGTTCGGATGCTGGTTCCGGATGTCTCTGTTTAGTGTTTATTTGTTGCCATGTACGTGTTGGAATTTCAGTGTGACTTATTTCATGATACTTAGTCTACGTGATTTAACATAGAAGTACCAAGTGATAATCATGATCGATCACACATCTAAAATGTATCTAAGTACTTAGATCCATTAAGATTTTGATAATCTTTATTTTGCAGAATTTACTCGATGATAATTACCAGGTCATAAGCTTTAAAGAGCTTAAATTTGTTTTGTTTTTAACAAGCGCTTTAGAAATAAGTAATAGACCCTGTTTCTCCCCGCGTTTCGAAGTTACGTCTTATGAAATATTCATAGAGGCCACAATTACTGGCTTGAACAAAACGCAAAAAACTGTAGCTTACTTAAGTTCTCTATAAAAAGCAATATTAAGCCAAGCCATTTACATGACAATAAGCTGTGACAAAACGATTTGCATGTATATTGCACATAAATTGTGAGAGATCTCGGTGCAAGCAATTAAGGCATTCAGTTCTTGTTTCACATCACGACTAATGTTCGGGGGTGGACAGATAAAAATGCAAATTCTCGTTTAACCTCTGAGGGGAAGTCACCTCTCCCCTTCTAGACGCATAAATCTCTTTCGAAGACTAGGAAATGCTGGCGAAGATTTCTATTGACGCCAAGTTCCCGAATGGTAAGGAAATAATTTGTCCATGGCACGTGTGGGATGGGATCCAAATGGTGCTTGCTTCTTTTTATGATTTACTTGCTATGTGGGTGACTTTTAATCAACTTCAAAGAAAGAAGAAGATTGTCAATTCGTCGCGATTTTTTTTTTGTTCACTGATTATTATAGAGTCAATTTTATTTCAATGAAAATGTTCAATAAACGAGAATTCACATTTATAAAATACCTATTCAGTTATATTAAATTCTATGAACCACAAATCTGTGTGCATGACAATCGTGACCGTATAAGAGTTTTCGTAATAAATTGTAGGTTATAGTTTTTCAAGATTCCATTTAATGTCTTCACTAAGATCTGAATCAGCGGCTAGGCATAAAACGTAACAGACATACTTTCTCTTGCATTCATAACTTACAAGCGGTCGCCTACGGTTTCTCCCGCGTGGTTAACGTTCCCGTGGGAATCTGGGGATAAAAAGTAGCCTATGTGTTAGTCCACTACTTTAAGTCTCTACATACCAAATTTCATCCAAATCCGATCAACCGTTTAGGCGTGAAAGAGGAACAAACCTACTAATCCTACTAATAATATTAGTAGGATCTAGGCTGTGAACTATAAGGTGAGTAGTTAAATAAATTAATATTTCTTACACTCACAACAATTAACCTAGCCCCAAAGTAAGCACTGTAAGGCTTGTGTTATGGATACCAAGGTAACGGATATAAATTCATATAGGTATAATTATATATATATAACTATTTATGTGTAGAAATATATATATATAATCGTTTATGACTCAGGTACAAATGCATCTGCATGCATCATCTACAAATGCACGTATTCATCATACAAATATTTGCTGCTACCGGGATTCGAGCCCGGGACCTCAGAGTCGGCGACACCTCCAAACCGGTGTACGTACCACTCTACCACGGAGGTCGTCGAAATTCTAACAACGAGCTTACTTGCCTCTGCAGTTTATCAAACAATTTTACGAGGTGATTTTCATCATAGTCAGAATGGTAACATTATTATGTCTCATATCACATAAACAAACGCTAACAGACTAAAGTCTACTCCATCACCCTGATAAACATAGTCAGTGGTTCAACACCTCAGGTGTCCTTAATTAACTGCTTTAATTGCGACGATAAAGCACGTTGTTTCGGAAATTAAGCAAGTATGTAATAAAATCTTGTTCCCCTTGTCCCGGGGTGGTTGTAAATCAGGGACACGTCGTGTATGTCAACGCACCCGGGTCGACTTGCATTTCGGGAGGCGTCTATGACTATAAGCGATGGAAGACGATATATTGTTACTCGTATTTAAAAGTAGTTTAAATATGGCGTTAGAAATTCCTATGCGTCTACTATAATCTATTAGAATCCATCATGTCATAAGAATATTTTGTTTTCGTTTTACTTTTATTGAAGTTGTCACATTTTGACACACTTCACACTTTGGAGGCGATGATTGAGCGAAGACATCACAAAACTTCCGTCAAAAGACAAGCTGAAAAAGTCAGATTGAAACAATACAGCGTTAAAAGATTGCAGTAGGTCCTATGTATATTTGCCATGGAAGTAATGAGTACTTTGTACGTAGTACATATTACTTCCATGATTTTTGCTCACAATGAAAGATGGGGATTTTATCAGGTATAATCAAAATAATAGTGATAGTTGTTTATAACAGGTTAATGGTTTGTCAATGCAGTCAGTCGCCGAAACTGTTCACAGCTGCGTTGGAGGAAATCTTTAAGCTTTTGGACTGGAAAGGACGCGGCATCAACATAAATGGCCAGTATCTGACACACCTTCGTTTTGCCGATGATATAGTCCTTACACACACATAGATGATATAGTCCTTACACACACATAGATGATATAGTCCTTACACACACATAGATGATATAGTCCTTAGAGACATAGTGAGAAGAACTGATGGCCGTTGGGGCGGAAAGGACCGCGCACAGGACGACGCTCCGTGGGTAGGGCCCCGACAAGGTGGACCGACGATCTGGTGAAGGTCGCGGGAAACCGCTGGATGCGGACTGCGCAGGACCGGTCGTTGTGGAGATACTTGGGGGAGGCCTATACCCAGCAGTGGGTGTCATGTGGCTGAGACGACGACGACGACGACAATGCAGTCAAATGATACATATTTTTAAAGCAATAATTATAGTAAAAATTAAATAGTGAATCCTTGATTTCTTCTGCTTACAGACCTAACATAACAGCTATAACTCACCCTTTTGAGACAGGAACTTCAAGTCACAAAATACACTATGTACATTTACAGATAATCAAAACATCCTTTTACTCTATCTTTCTATATCTATTTAATGTAAAAAAAAAGTTGCTTCCTTAACTAACGGCCAGGGTTATCTGAAACAAAAACAAGTAGTTAGCTAATATCGACACTTGCAAGGAAAAACATTGTTACACAGATTTAGGCAGTATTGAGTTGATGATAAAAATTTTGAATTGTGCCCATACATTATTGGAGGTGGGATATTCTTACTCAGCAAAAAATTCGGCTTCTTTTACACTTATCGTCGTATCTTCTAAGTCCGTTATAATTTAAAACCTGCAGAGTGTAAAAACATCGCAAGTGGAGGTCAACTGAGCACAGATTACTAAATAGTTACTTCTTAAACTGCAGTTACCAAAGTTGTATAGGTTTTTTATGCTTGCCATGATTGTTACATACAATTGTTTTATTTAACAATTTAACATTCAACGAATATATAAATTTCATCCAATATTGGTTGTATGTCTGAGTTGAAATGCTATTGTACAAAGGTATATTTGGACGAATTTGATTGTAACTCACAAATCAATAAATATATACATTTATCGCATCAAAATAATAAATAGTTTAGGTCTTACCACGTTTACGTAATTGTTCAAGATCGATGCCAGAATTAGGACTTATCCGAAATTGTTAAGAATTTATTTAATCTTTGTCGTGCTCTGCTGAAAAATGCCTAAAACTGAGTTACCATGTTTTTCCTTGCATGTGTATTCATCTCACGAAAATTAGGAAAAGAAACATTAAATAAACATTTTTCATTACATTTTCAGCCTAAATAGCCCAATCTTCCCGAGATTAACTAAGTAAATAGGAACTTAGATGTTTATTAAATAAGCTGTAACTTTTTGACAAGCCTAATGCCTCATCAGTCTTGCATGTTGATCCAATTAGCTAAGTTTATTAACTTGAGTATGCTAAAGAACTTTCCAGACTCCGATCTTGTATGGCTTAAACGTTATACCTCAACATATATCTTTTATAATACATACAGCAGCTTCTGTGTTCTAGTGGTTGTACCACCGGTATCAGGTCCAGAGTTCTCCAATTCGATTCCCGTATTCTGATTGGTTTATGGTAAAACCTGGGGACTTATATTTTTTTAACTTACAAATAATCGCTATAAGAGTCTTTGTTCTAAGACTGCCTGGCTAGCTACTACTATTTATCTGAGTCTGGATCCATAGGAACATATTTTCAAGCATTGTTGTGATGCGGCAGTAAAGAGTTGGGATAGCGAATTCCTCAGAAATTAAGATTAGAAAGAAGAGAGAAAATTAATTTAATGATACAACATAAATACAAGGATAAAAACATATAAACAATCACCACAAATGCATGGTTTACGACCAGCGCTGATCTTCCGCCGGAACCGAAATCACCAGGAGAAACGTGATTCTTCAGGCTAAGTGTCAAGGCGTCAAATCAAACAAAACTGAATCCATGGTTAAAAGGTTACTGTAATATTAGCATGACTCAATGAACATTAATCTTATTAAATTGCAAACACTTTAATATAAAAAAATAATGGATGTGGGAATCCCAATTAAACCCGGAAATGTCCAAAAGACACGTCCGCAAAACAGACGACGGTCGGGCTGGCCCGAAAGAATTTTAATTTAGAAGTGTTTCGCCACCCTGTTTTTCTGATGCCGTAACTAGGTGCAATTAAAAGGAAGGAATGTGATAGCGATTTTTTTTTAGAACTAAACGAAAGTGTCAACATATAAATTAGATAAAAACGAACGACGTAGAAATACACGATTAGCGTCTTTCGTACGGATAACTAATGAGTTATCCACTAGATTGAAGTCATTTTGAAAAGAAATATTATCTAGCTTTAACACGTTAAACTTTCATGGTCAGTATCATTATCATTATTAGGAAAAATGGGATTTCTATCATGTTTGCATTTTCTTTCGAGTCCCCGATAATGAATGAATGAATGAATGAATAAGAGTTTATTTAGATACATACACGAGACAATTACAATTTTATAGCAAAAAAAAAGAAAAATTAAAAACTAACTTAAACCAAAATTTGTACAGTTTCACTGTCTGAAGTGGATGTCTCACGGCTGTAGTCAAAAAGGAAGTCAATTCAGCATTTTGCCGGACCCAAAGAGCCTGGCGCTGATTTTGAGATAAATATCAACACATCAATCTCGGGGACTAGAAAGAATATACAAACATGGTGAAAATCCCGTTCTTCCTAAAAATAATAATTTCTTATCTTTCTTTCCAAAAAAAAAACATGCAAGAATCATCTCCCTTCCGCAAATAAATGCAAATTGAAAAATAGTGACACTGATACACCTTACACCTTATCCAACTACTTTACATGTCTTCTGAGGTTTCGCCCCCACACGGGGCATCCTCAGGAGGTTTTAGACCAGGCAATGTGCACTACTAAATACCGGATGAGCAAAAACGTTACCCTTGTTTTAGGAATTATGGCGTTTGTCATACATTTCTTATCGCGTCGCCAGGCGTTTGAGTGGATAAACAGCCTTATTGAAAAGTTCATGGCCGCGCTTGACAGACTGATCGTATTCGATCACGACTGTTAAGCAATATTCGGTCCGGTCAGGTGTCGGAAGGATGGGTTCCGACTGTTGTCATCGTCAGATGACAGTCGTTAAGCCAAGACGTTACAGGCGGCTTGATAAACACTGTCACCAGAGGTGGCTACTAATCCTCATACGATAAGAAAGAACAGCCTTAATTATAGACCTTTTACATTATGTTCATGGTATAAATTCATAGATCACGCTTTTGAAGATACGTTAAATATTTTTCCAAAAGTTCCGAAGGCAACTGTTTCTTTATAGTTCAAAAAACAGGGTTTTGAAATGAGGGTAGTTAAAGAATGCGAGTTGCCTACATTCACTACCCTAGATGCGGGCTTAATGCAGGAGCTTTGGCAAAAAAATGCTCCTTAAAATTACGCTCTGTTTGAACCGGGAAATCTGCATCTTGCCAGAGGCTTTATAAAATGCTGTAACATTTGGGCCACTGCCTAGCATTTTGTTTAATTAAACTGAACAACTAGGACTCCAAATTTTCTTTACGTTTTCATGTTTTTGTTTATTGGACTTGAGTTTTCTTTGACTGATGCAATTTTTTAAATATTACTTTTCATAAGTACCTAATTATTTTATTTCATAATTAAGAACTCAGCGGAGGATTAATAAATATTTAAATAACCCCACAAACCGCTTTCAAAACTGCACGTCCTTAACCCTAGAAGCCTTATCTACGTCTGCGAGGCGTACACGAAACACGAAACCGTGCTCTTTCGCCAACTCAGTGGCCGCCGGGGGCAAGCGTACGGTGCCCGTATCATTAAGGTAAGTCCCGCCGTTTTTGATTTATCGAAGTATTGCACGCCTGCGAGACTTATGTTTAGGCTTTGCGTAACTTTTACAATGAAGACTGCTCTTAAAGTTTACCTAGTCTTTTGAAGTCTGATTAGTTTTATTGTTTGCTCTAAGAATAATTAGCTCTAACTAGCTTTCAAAAAAGAAAATTTTCTATGAAAAAATAATATGTTTCTGTTTATTTTGAAGAAGTTGACTTTTTCGTTCCAATTTATTTACCTAGTTTTATTTTTGTAATAAATAACTGTGATTATAGTAATTATTCATAACAGTGTGGTTTTATTTTTAGCTTATATACCAAATTTAAATTTCCACTACTACTACAAAAAAACAAAATAAGGCTATTTTTACATAAAAAACTTGAATTATATGTGTACGCCTCTGAGACGTATGTTAAGGCTTTGTGTACTTCTGAAATAGATTAGGCTTCTAGGGTTAAGAAAGAGACTTTGACATTATAGAGAATAGATCTCAAAAGAATTATACTTTTGAAAACCCCAACTCCAACAAAGAACCAAGAAATAATAAGATTAGGAATTTGCCTAAAAGTTCCGCCACTAAAACAGAATACTCAACGGGAACTTGTCATGTAAATTCCTTAAAAGCTAAAACACCCCTTAATCACTTAACGGCAAAAAGGGACTACAGAATCCAATCAAAATTCAACGATCACAGATTCAATTAGAAGTTTTTGGTAAAAAAAGCTTCTTTACGGACAAGAGACGCAAATGAGTAGGTAACAAATACTAAAGAGTCTGGCTCAAGAGCCGGTGATCTAATAAAAAACGAGGTGGAGTTCAATTTGCTAGATTGGGGTTCCGTACTCTAATATAGAAAAGTAGATATCATAAAACTTTGTAGTCTGCGTTAAACGACTTATTAGATTGCAAATTGTACCCACTATATTCTGATAATGAACGCTGAAAATTAAAACAATCATTGATTTAGAATAATGACGCCTTTCGTTTCGTATCACTATTTTATTTTAGGGTTTGTGTTACTGAAGTAGATGGGAGCAAATAACACAACTGTTTAGTTCACGCGTACGTTTATTACTGAAGAAGAGAGGGGCGCGCGCGCAGGCGACACCGGTAGGTAGGTAAGTATAGCTAGCTACACATCACCTTTTTAGTTTGTTGTTGCTGTCATTTTCTAATATGGGATACCGGCACTGCCTCCACCAAAGGGGGTGTCTAGGGCCTGTATTCATCCATCTCTGACGGCAACAACAATGATGGTCAAATATTTTTTTTATCATAGACCAGTAAACCGTCATTGTGTTTAGTCAATATTATCCGAATCGGGCCTGTGCCCAGCTGTGGGCGGTACTGTGCCACAATAGTATTTTTATCCCTTGAACCTATCGATATAATTACTCTTCTTCTTCTTCCTGCTAATTACTCTTTTTGATATTTTTTTATTTGGCTTAGTATGTGGCAACTTGACTCGCACAATCCGTTGCTCTCATTAGGTCATTTGCACTGTAGGTGGAGGAACTCTGGAGTTCCACCACCAGGTGCATCATTGTTTGCAGGATCTCTCCTCGTTGGCACTGTAAGTTCTTCACGTATCCCCATTTGAGCAGGTTGTGCTTGCCAGGGCCGCCAGCCATAGGGGTGATTACCACAAGGGTCCCCCAGGGCGTAAGGCGGCGAGAGGGCAAGTAGTAAGGGGTTTAGCTGGTAGTACCCCCCCCCCTCCCGGCCCTCCCCATTCGGCCTTTCGAGGCCGAGTGGGGGGCCGGGGGGCGGTGGTGTTCTAGGTGAGCCCAGCATAACCGATCGGTATGCGTAAATGCATTCCCCTCACTCAAATTAAAAAAAAAAAGGTTGTGCTTGCCAACAACCTAGGGTCCTATCGCCATTTCTTATCGCATTATTGTTTGCATCATAGCAATAGTATTTCGAACCAAGACCCTCTTAAAATAAGCTTATTTTCCGACAGAAATTTTTGCCTTCAAAATAATAATAATATAATAATATATATTTATTTCACCAAAGAAAAAATACATTGATTGGCAAGTAACAATAAGACAACTGTAAACATAACTGTTCTTACATGAAAATAAACCATTGATTGAAACAAGCCAATGGTAAACATCTGCACCCGAACTAGGAAACCTGTATCTCAGGTGCAGTGCTCTTACTCTCACTATTTACAATACAAGGTTTAACCAGAGAGGCAAAATGGTATAAACTAAAACTAACAAAAAATGCCAGAACTGTGATGAAATGTGAACTGAAATGTGATGTGTGTCAAAATTATACAACTTCAGTTTGTTCTTTGGCAGGAACAATCATTGATATCTAGTAATATATAAGTCAATGGATATTGTAGTGGAACAATGAATATAGAAGTGCATAAAACTGAGATATTATAACTATATCATATCATAAGTATTTCGATATTGTATATTTTTCTTGCGAATGTAAAGTAGGTGCCTATTTAAGTCCGTCATTACAAAACTTCATCGACTGTAGATAAGCACGTTTTTTATAGGTATTTCATATCCATAGATTTTTCTCAATGGACAGATATAACAAAATTTTACTTTGTAGAGATTGAATTTGAAGAGTATTTAAAACAAAATGCAAACAAATCGTTTTAAGACATAATTGCCAACATTACGACTAAAAATGATGATCAGATTTCTTTTACCTCTAAAACCATATGACGTGCTTAATCATCAGTATAAGTCGAGGAGAAGAGACCGAGGAGAGCTGGGCATAGGCCCAGTTGAGTGCGTTATCCTAGGCGTTCTCCAAGATAATTTTAGGGTCCCTTGAACCTGAAACTAATTACTTATCTCAAACAGGCTTGGAAATTGTGAGCATTATTTTGACAACCTTCTTCGAGATAAATCGATATTTACGAAGTAACTATTTATTAATCTGTGTCGATATTGCTGTACTCGGCCGGCAAAAGTTGTATGAAAATCCATATATATGTCGTGTTTAGCGGCCAAATAAATTACAAAGTAAACTCCTATCTGTCGTGTAATTTAAAAATGGAACGATCTTTTACTCCAAAATATGGCAATCAAGGAGGTAAGTTATCAAATGTTTTAATTAAATTTCAAACTGGCTCGCGAATAGAAAGCTGTTTTAGAAAAAAAACAACGAATGAACACTTTAACGCTTGAAAAAATATTGTTCGTCTGATTTCGAAAGGTAGTTTTAATTTCCGCGCATTATTTGAGAAAACTACTATACAAGCTTTGGCCACAACTAGGCATTGATGTACTTACGTATGTGTGCCTCGGATTCGCCTCGGCCCACATTTACACGTTCGTATATCAATGCATATTTTGCTGCAGTAATTAACTATTAAAATGATAATCAAACATTTCTTTCATCGTGGACCTCTAAACCCCTATGTGCTTAATCTGCATTAGCCGGTCTAGCGGGCCGCCGGACCCCGCACTACCGGCGCGAGGATTTGCGTTCCGACGTCAAATTAAATTGGCCGTCCCTTTGGACAGTGAACATTTTTGTATTTTTTTTAGAGGCCGAATTTATGAAGTGACTCGTGATATGCAGCTCGTTATGTTTTTGTACATAGGAATAGGGCAAAATAGTTTTTTTAGATTTATAAAGTAAAATATGTAATGTTTTAAACACCCAATGATTTTGAAAACTATTTTTACGTGTAAGATCACCATCAATATATCGTGTGCTCCCTATAAATAAAAAAAACAATAATCTAACCTCTCAGATCCCGAATTAAGAGAGACAATAGATAATATTCTATTGTACTCTGGATACCGCTCCGGGGTGTACTGCTAGCAAATGATGAATCAACATTATGTACCAAAACTATTATGGGCAATAATGAAGGATTAAACGAACTTACCTGTAAGTGAAGTTCTATCCAAATTATATGTAGTACTTAGTCCGAGGTATTTACTAGGTAGTACTCGCTTTTTCCTTGCTCTTCGTCGCGAATTTTAGAGTCTGTCAAAAACAAAAAACACCACCTGGCAACACCCAAATGTCAAATCATTAGTTTAGAGCACATGAGGGGAAAAAATTAACTTGTTTGATTTTATGGGGGGGAGGGAAACCCCTACCTCGGACTAAGTACTACATATAATTTGGATAGAACTTCACTTACAGGTAAGTTCGTTTAATCCTTCATTATACTTGTACTTAGTCCGAGGTATTTACTAGGTAGATGTTCAGAGAACTTATAATAAATAAAAAAATAAAAAAATAAAAAATTATTATTATTATTATTTATAATGTTAATAACTGTTTTAATTTAAATCAAATAACTTATATTCACTAGTTAAAATTTAAGAATTAACCTTAAAGTAACTTTTAACATATTTAAACATGAAACCTTCCTTAACGTAATAAATAGATATTCTTTACATAAACATAAAGTCTTTTTCTTCTGAAACTAACAACAATATAATTAAGTAATAATTTCTTCTATTTATTAATCATTTAAAACTGCCTTTGCAAAACTAACATTAGTATCCGACTGATCATGAAGGGGTCTATTATAATGTTTGGCGAAAGTTGAAGATCGCGATGACCATCCAACTGCCTTCAATATACTGTCTACTGTAAGTCCTTCCCTATATGCACGAGATGAAGAAGCATGTCGTGTCGAATGCGCTGAATATATGTTGGTATCTATGCCACTGTCCGACATTACACTTCTGAGCCATCTGCTGATGGTTTGTGAGGTAGCCTGCTTATACGGTCTACGAAACGTTAATAATAATTGGCACAAGTTTTTGTCTTTTTGTCTGATATTGTTAGTTTTTTCCAAATATACTATGAGAGTATTGACGGGACATATTTCTGGTTTATTGTTCAGAAAGGGCAACACAAGTTTTAATGAATTCTTTCTTGGACATGTGGTCTTCAAAATATCAGTTATGATTATAGTAGCTCCTTCGTGATCAATCTTTATATTGTTAATTTTAATACAAAATAAGGTTTGTACTCTTTGAGCAGTAGCCAAGGCTATTAACATCACTAATTTTTTAGTTAAGTTTTCTAAGGTCAAAGCTGTATTAGGGTACCAATTACCCAAGAATGCCAATACCTTTTCTGGATCCCACACATGATCATATTTAGATTTAAAAGGACGTAGTTTAAAAAATCCCTTGAACAACCGTTTAATCCTATCATCCAACCCTATGTGGTTACCAATTATCAGTGAGAGTGCAGACCTATGACAATTGAGGGTTTGGTAAGATGCACCCTTATTAAAAATTTTTGTTAAATACGATATTATTATAGGAATGGATGCTCCATATATATCGATTTCAAATAAATTACTATAAAGCCACCACTGGCGCAAACAGGTATTATATTGCTTAATAGAATTTTTAGATAAAGATGCCACCATAATATCTACTGCATCATTTGAGATCATTCTTCTTTTGAAGGCTTCCCTGATAATATGCAAACCCCCAGGGTAAGCCGCAGGGGATGAGTTGTTCTGAAAGGAGAGATAACCAAATCGTCAGACGGACCTAAGGTTAACACTTCTGAAATTATTAATGATTTTAATACTGGATACCATGGCTGAGATGGCCATAGAGGAAAGACTAATATTCCTGTAGCTTTGTCTGTCTTTATTTTACTAAGTACTTTAAGTAATAAGCTGAATGGAGGGAAGGCATAAAAGAAGAAGTTATTCCATTTTACTGTAAATGCATCTATGTTCCATGCGAATGGATCTCTATGCCAAGATACATATTTTGAACATTTATGATTTAACCGCGAAGCAAATAGGTCTATTTCAGGTGTACCAAATTTTTTAATAATTGAATTATATAGTTTTTGTGAAAGTTCCCATTCTGTATCAATATTAAAGTTTCGAGATTCAAAGTCAGCTTCTTTATTTTCTTTCGATTTTATGAAGGATGCAAAAATCCAGATGTTTTTAGTTTCACACCATTGCCAAATATGTTTAGATATTTTATTTAGCATAGGATACTGGACTCCACCCATACGGTTAATATATGAAATTGCCGTTGTGTTGTCAATCCTAAGCAAAATTTCACAATCTTTAAGATCCTTTGCAAAACTTCTTAGGGCAAAAAATGCAGCTAGAAGCTCTAAATAATTAATATGCTGTAGCTTCTCCCACTCTGACCAGCTACCCCCAGTGCTCTGGCCCTCACAGTATGCACCCCATCCATTCAAAGAAGCGTCTGAAAAAATTTCTAATTTAAAATTATATTGTTTGATACTACTACTTTTGCTTACAATATTATACTTCCACCAACTTAGCTCAGTTTGAATGTCCTTATTTATTTTTAAAATAGCTTCATAATCTCCCTTAAATTTGTTCAAAGTTAAAAAATTTTCTCTCTCTAAAATTTTAGTATAAACAAAACCATATGGTATAGCCATGCAAACAGAAACTAGATTACCTAAAAGTTTTGCAAAGTCTCTAACTGATACGCAGTCTAATTTCAAAAAATTGTTTATCATTAAAAGTATATTTTTTCTCTTTTTGTCTGTTGGACTCAGGGTTATGTTTCTAGAGTCTACTACAAAACCTAAATATTCAATCTTTTGAGATGGTATAAGACAACTTTTCTGAATATTAATGACAAATCCTAATAATTCTAATGCATTTACAACACGCCTCGTATTGCACAGACACTCCTCATAGGAAGATCCTAGAATGGCAATGTCATCTAAGTAAATTATCAGTCTAATGCCTTGACTTCTTATATATTCTTTAACTGGTTTGAGCAGTTTCGTAAAAACATAAGGAGCACTTGATAACCCAAAAGGTAAGCAGTTAAATTCATAGAAGGTATTATTAAATATAAATCTTAAATATTTTCTGCAAGCTTCATGAATTGGTATTAAATAATATGCATTTTTAAGATCAATTTTACACATAAAATCTCCAATTGTTATCAATTTGCAGAGAGTCCTTATGTCTTCTAATTTGAAGTGCTGTGTTACGACAAATTTATTTAAATTTTTTAAATTCAAAATAAATCTATTAGACCCATCACTTTTAGGTATAGTGAAAATAGAAGAGAGATATTGATCTGGAAGAGGATCACATTTGTTAATAGCCCCTAATTTTAAAAGTTTATCTATTTCAGCTGTTAATATAAGCCGTTCAACCTTATTAAATGAATTATTGTATGGAATGTTATTTTGAACAGGTTCAGACACAAAGGGTATTTTATAGCCTTTTATCCATTCTAGAATTACTGGGTCAGTGCATAATGTTAACCACTTTGTATAAAAATACTTTAGTCTAGCAGAAAAAACTACCTCTATGGGTATCGGGCACGGCCCCGACTGGGTGCAGTCTGATGTTGACCGAAGGGTTGTCTCGTCTGTGCTTGTGTTTGGTAGCGTGGCCTGGTCTGTCCTCGTCCGCGGCTGTATTGTTGCTGATGTGGAGGCCTCCTGTATTGTTGCTGATGGGGAGGATGTTGGTATCTGGTGCCTTGGAAGTTTTTTGGAATCGCTGGTGTGGATGGTTTCTTTTGAATTGAATTGGATATTCTTTTAATTGTCAGAGTTGTCTTGGCTGTCTCATCTAAATCAGAGTACAGAAATTCTGTGCGCTTGTTATCTTGAAGATTAATTTGAATTGTTTTATCAATGTGAGGAGATACTAATTTTCTTCTTATCAATGTATATTGGTAATGAATGTTACTCAGTAAACGAGCACTGTCACTCAGCATCTTTATAATATTTATCTTATCAAAGTCGTCATTGATGAGACTGCCAATGGCCTGGCAGATGTTGCCCAAGGCCAGACCCACATCTTGCTGTCTTGTTTCAAGACGTTCATCCCTATTTTTCTCTGTTGCCTTGAGAAGGCTCGTGATTTCCTTGTTGAGCTTAGGAGCGTCTAACAATTTAGCATTTACAGGTATGGCATACTGTTTAGTAATATTATCACGTTGTTCATCAGTTAATCCTATTAACAAGATATTTTCAAATAATTTTATTATATCATTGTGAATTTCCGGTCCATAGTTTTCTTTATCCGCCAATATGTGACCCAGTGCACACTGTATCTCATTGGGTATCACTTTTTCATTAGGGGGCAGAATTTCTGGAACCTCAATTAACTCAATTTGTTCCATTTCTTCCACCTCTGGTTCAGAACCTGAACGGAAAAGGTTATGGATTTTTTAAGACATAATAGAAAAGATAAACGGTACTAAGGAGATGTACCTACTACAATTACTATAGTATTAACTTGCTGTCCCTTACGTTTAGAGTTCATAAATGTATGTATAGCTTTAGGAGGTTATTTCAGGTAACCTAGAAGTGACTTTTCCACGAAAGAATCACTACTACGCAACTTCTTGTAGGTAAGTAAGTATTGAAAAAGATTCTGACTATTTCTTGTCTAAGAAGGCAAGAACCGAACAAATGTGTTCGTGGTATTATTCTTTCTCCCACGGAGAAAGAGCATAGTCGATACTCGATTATGCTACCATTCAGTTGCGTAGTTTTTTGTAAAAACATCGCACTTTCTACAGAAAATCCAATCCTCTCAACGAGAGGGAGGCATAATATAACACATTAAGCCTTCCTATTAATATGAAGATAAAAAATCTATCGAAGAATACTGACTGAATCTACTTACATTCGTCCTGCTCCTTGTACTTCCTTAACTTTCTCTCTAATTTGCGTATCTTTTTGAGCCGCCGCTCCTCTTCGGAGTGTTTACGCTTCGGCATATTTTGAAAATCACTTTTTAATCAAATTTTACTCTAAAAACTGAAAATATCAAAAAATACCATAAAAATACACAGCGACGCGTGAGCGCGAAAAAACCGAATGATTTGACATTTGGGTGTTGCCAGGTGGTGTTTTTTGTTTTTGACAGACTCTAAAATTCGCGACGAAGAGCAAGGAAAAAGCGAGTACTACCTAGTAAATACCTCGGACTAAGTACAAGTATAATGGGCTGATAACTTGTCACTATGTATTTACAGGTTTTAACCGCCTCTGTGGTTTAGTGGTAACAACCACCGGTATCAGACCCAGGTGTCCCAGGTTCGAATCCCAGCGGGGGTACAATTTGTATTCGGTTTGATTGGTGGTAGGACTTGTTGTAAGTCCGCCTGGATAGCTACCACCATCTTATCTAAGCCTGACGCCACAACAAAAATGTTTGCAGCATTGTTGTGTTCCGGCAGTTAGAGATAAGATAGCCAGTTCCACAGTGATGAGGATTCTGGGAGAGACTCACAGAACAGAAAAAACAGGTGTGATGAATACTAAAAGTCTCCCCGTTGTTCTTAAAAAAAAACGATTATTTCCAGACAACATCTCAGTTAGACTCAATTAAAGCCAAGCGTAGAGTCGTTGAGGTGTGACCTAGAGATGATGCTTATACACTTTTTGTTCTCAAGTTGTGCCTTTGATGTCTGCCAACCCTGCAAGGGATGTTTTTTTTATGAACAACGGCGAGACTCTTAGCCTTCATCATACTTGATGTTAAGTATTGATTATGCCGAACATGGAAGCGAGCCTCTCCCGGAATCCCCATCACTGAGGAACTTGCTACTGGCTATCTTATCTCTAACTACCGGAACACAACAATGCTGAAAACATCGAACCTGAAACCATAGGGTCTAATACCGGTGGTTGTTGCCACTAGACCACAGTAGCGATTAAATGGGCGGCGATGATGTACATGTGTATAAATACCAATATGAAATTGAAAAATACAATCTTGGAAAAAAAATTCTTAATATTACCCAAACATTATTGAAAGTTGTCAACAATCATTTAAACCTAGACTACACTCAATCATGATAATAGAGGATATAAATTATACCCAGCTCATTACTCCGACTTCATAATTCAGTGCAGTCGCCCTATATCCATTGTGAGGCATTAGAAACAAAGCTCGTATCTTCAAATGAACGCATAAAGTATCGCACCTCGACCCGTCGGTCGCAAATCAGATACTCTCAACCCCTGTTTTATAGCCGTGAGCATCAGTAAATCACAGGTGCATTACACTTGCGGGACGGTTCCACAGAGGGCGCTGAAATGGGTTAACGAGCCATTTTACTATTGTATGTATCAACAAATGATAAGCGTGTTGATAATTAGAAAATATTTGTGGAACGGCTTAACGCAGACATTTCACGCGTCTTTCCATGCTCCTTGTTATATTTTATTCACCTGATCGGACACCTTCACACCACGAACTATAAGGCTAAGCTTATGCTGGTGCGCAGGTGCACAGCCACTGACAACGCAGACATCGTAGATGCAGATTTTGCGTGAGGCAGGTGATGCAGATGCAGCACTCTGCGTATGTTAGTGACGCAGACGCACACACGCAGGAACTGTGCGAAGCAGGCGCGTGTCCTCCGATCAGCAAATCTGTGTTGATCGCGCTTCACAGATCTTCATCGCCTGTGCCTGTGCAATGTCTGCGCGCCAGCATACCCGTAACACCTCTTTGCTTCGCACTTAGTTTTGTATTAAATATGTCCTAAACTCTAATGTAAAATGTAATTAGGTGAATATGAACGGAAGATCCAGGTCCTAGATTTAGCTGACACCGATAAAAAGTTTTCTGTTTTCCCGAGCACATACACCCCAAACTTCTTCAAGGTTCAAGGGAACAGGCTTCTTCTGAGAGAACTCTCTCCATCATAGGCCTCATTTACGCTTATATATTTATATTATACTATTTATATTTTCTTGTCCAATATTTATCACAAAAACAGCATTGTAAAATGCAAAATTAAAACTTATAAATCTAAAGAAGTACTTAACTTAAAAGTTGTCAGTTAAACCTCTGGTGACTATGAATGAACCCCGTCCATCGAACATAGCGCGTCATAATGCATTTCCAGCGTAAATATACGACTGGCTAATGGAGGCACTAATAGGTAACACGACGCCTGTTCAATCTAGAACAATTGTGATTTATCACAGCTGGCTAGCAACGGTATACTGTGGAATGGGCCTGGTTGCGCCGGTATACAATTAGTAGTCCAGGGCCTGTTGCTAGATGGTTCAATGTTTTAATATACTTATTGCATTTTTACCAGAAAAAACGCTTAGCTTTCTCCTTACCGTTTAAGTAATAAGTTAAACTTTAAGTAATAAGGCTTAAGCCGGAAACGAACTTCTCTCGGAATCCTGAATCACTGGATAAAAATGGATGGATGAAAACAATAAAGGAAGAGATAATAGGATAGGTGGTAATAGAAAGGCGAATAAATATTATTCAAAGTCAAAGCCAAAGTCAATATCATTTATTCAGTCTAGGCTGTTACAAGCAATTATGAACGTCAAAGAAGCTATGCCATCGGTTCACAAACCCTACGGCGGGAGACCTTGTAACGAGAAGAACCGGCAAGAAACTCGTCAAGGGCTGTTTTTTTCTCCCTGTTTTATTGCATACAGAGTCGTCAAATTGAAAAGTGACCTTAACATATCAGTAAGGTCAATTTCCATCACTGTTAGTAATGAACACACCTACTTATAGACAATTTTTACATACTTAAGTATAATTATTTCAATCAAAGACTTTCATCTAAAAGTCATGCATGCGCATGCCATTGTTTTGAATACTTAAGTACCAAAATCAAGCCGGCGAAATAAGATTTTGTTTCACTATTATTTTTAATATCCATCAAATCTTATTAACCCATTTGAGTAATGAATCAGACTACTTTTTGACTAATTTCCTTATCTTGATATATACTAACAACCCAATAACCGACATTTAAAAGCCCTGAGCAAACACATTTTCCCTCCCTATTCCGTCACCATTACAGAAAATGTGCGCCAATATTTCCTTCGCAAATTACGTCCATAATTACGCGAAATTTCCCTTCAAAAATGGCATCACAAAGGCCTGACAAAGTTAAGATAATATCATCTCGTAACGTCATTACCAAGGCGACACTACCCGATCGGCTAATTACAGAATTAATTGGTCGAGCGACGGAAATTAGCTGGTGGAAGCGGGAGCAAATGAGATCCATTTGCTGAGTGCTTCAGATTATGCTTTAGCTGGTGTGGTTGCAACACTTAGGTGTTCTTAGCAATACTGCTAAGAACATTGAAGATATGGGATGTGGTTTCTACAGGTTGCAGGATAGAACAATGACAATGCGGGCTGTGGTGTGCAAGAAGAACTTTCACTGTTTGGGTTGCAACAGACTAGGTAATAAAACAAATTAGTAATACTTTTGAGGAATTTTGAAAATATTTTACAAAATTTGAAATAATTACACATATAATATTTCAAATTTGACGACCTGTTTGGCGCAGGGGTACTAACCCCACCTTCTGCGCCAGAGGTCCCGGGTTCGATCCCCGGACAAGACAAATATTTGTGTGCATGAACATGTCTATTTGTCTTGGTCTGGGTGTTTAATATGTATATTATGTATGTATTTACAAAAAAAAAGTATATAAGTATGTTTATCCGTTATCTAGTATCCATAACACAAGTTCTTCATGATACTTAACGTGGGCTAGATAATTGGTGTGATTGTATGGAAATATTTATTATTATTTATTATTATTATTATTATTAAAATAATAGCAATTTTTTATTTTGAACAGGATGTAGACGCCGACACAATGGTTGTTAAATTTGTCTATTCATTTCTCGCTAAAAAAGCTATTAAACGGGTTTAATTTCAATAATAAGTAGGATCCCTGGGTTAAAGGTAGTTTCTTTTTCCAGAAAAACGCGAAGACTCTTAGCACTCTTCATACCTGATGTTAAGTATTCATAAGGCTGAAGATGGAAGCGTGCCCCTCCCGGAATCCTCAATAACTGCCGGAACACAACAATGCTGAAACATTGTTGTTATGGCGTCAGACTTAGATAAGATGGTGGTAGTTAGCCAGGCGGACTAGCAACAAGACCTACCAACCAACCAAACTGAATACAATATGTACCTCCGCTGGGAATCAAACCCGGGACCTCAGGGTCTGATACTGGTGGTGGTTACACCATAAAACAGAGGCGGTTGGAGAAGTGGACCAATAAGGTCTTGCCATTATCCACAAAGACATCATTATGGCCGGTTTCTGCGTGCCATAAAATATAATACCAATCAAACTTTAACGAACAAATGATATTATAAGAAATGTTCTATTAAATAATTTATCGTCCAATAAAAATGTATAATGCAGAAGAAAAATGAGGAGATACAAGAAGGGAATTAGCGTGAAATTTGAATTTTATGAGGAGCCTCCCAGCGCGGCGGTCTCGAGATTTGGAAACTTCCGCCTATAAATAATAAAGACGCCTAATGATACAAAAAATGCGGATTTCATAAAAAAATCCACTGAATATTTATGAAAGGCCGTGCCACGAATTTGTTACGAATAAAATAGTGTAGATCGATGTTATTCGTTCACCTGCAGAAGCGTTGATTATTCTGTTTTTCTCAGATAAAAATATTGTTTTTATGAAACACCCGATATTTTACCTCATAACGTTCTATTTTGTTTAATGCGTTAATGGAGAATTTAACTGTCCTTAGACACAACCTTAGCCTATCTAAATATTTCCTGCTTTAATGTATAAAGTTGTTTGCTCTTCGAAGCATGTAGGCACTTGAAATGATAACACTTTGGTATACTCATACCAATAACATAAATTAACTTGCCTTCCAAAGC
The DNA here is from genome assembly GCA_910589605.1 of Chrysoteuchia culmella. Taxonomy (NCBI): domain Eukaryota; kingdom Metazoa; phylum Arthropoda; class Insecta; order Lepidoptera; family Crambidae; genus Chrysoteuchia; species Chrysoteuchia culmella. Next base: position 3,976,491 of record OU342654.1, on the reverse strand, counting down.
ACGGAAGAACTCGAGACAAAAAAAAATTGAAACTGGTCACCCATCCGAAGTGAGACCTAGAATGAGCCGTTTTACAAAATGCCTATAGTAGGATTTTTTATTAAGGGTGCCAATGTCACTTTGTAAAAGTAATCCTGCTTTAAACTGTTTTTCGTAATGATTTGCGCAGATCCAGTTCCAGTTCAGTAAGTATCGATTCCATTCACGTACACAAATTCAATAATATCATTATAGCTATATGTTAACCCTTCCGAAACCGGACCACCCGCGTCGAATTACGTAAGCGCCGGCCACTTGACACCGCTCGTGATTTTTTATCGCTGAGATCTGCCTTGCGGGATTGTTTTTGTTTCAGGCCGAAGGTAGTCTTATTTTTAAAATAATAGCGAATATAATCGAGTGCGATTCGACGACAGCCCGGGCTGTCGTTCGGACGTCTTCGGAGCACGCCATGGCAGCCCGGGCTGTCGTCCGGATGTCCAAAGGTTAAGGCAGCATTATATTTACAAAGTGATATTGATAACCTGTCAAATCACTCCACTAAATTATAAACCTAATCAAAAATAAAATTAAACTTAAACAAAATCTGATTAGCGAATAGTAACTATTGTTATGATTCCCAATTTAAATTAGAGGTTATTGTTAGTTTCCCTGATGCCATTGACGACCTGTTTGGCGCAGGGCTACTAACCCCACCTTCTACGCCAGAGGTCCCGGGTTCGATCCCCGGACAGGACAAATATTTGTGTGCATGAATATGTCTATTTGTCTTGGTCTGGATGTTTAATATGTATGTTATGTATGAATTTTTTTAAAAAAGTATATAAGTATGTTTATCCGTTATCTAGTATCCATAACACAAGATCTTCATGATACTTAACGTGGGCTAGATAATTGGTGTGATTGTATAGAAATATTTATTATTTATTTATTATATGGCGAGCTGGTGCAACGAGTTCGCCTAAATCAGGGGGCTAATTATAATTAATTTAAAAGATATTTACATACTTCAGGCCGTCACTATTTGACATCGGGACGCGATTTGAAAGGTATTGAATGAACGAAATTGAACTGTCTAAGCAAAGTGACGGACGAAAATATCTTGCAAATATATGGAGAAGTGTCATTTAAAATGCCATTCGATTCGAAAGGGATTGCGACTATAAGTTAAACAATTCTTTAAATCACTATCACAATCACAATATCTTTGAAAGGGATTGTGATAGATTTTGAAATTAGACTATTAGGGAGCCGGCTTTTAAAATAGTGTTTTACAATCTGCCTAAGCATTTGGGACTCTGCAATCCGCCTTCGACTTATAAAATTCACAGATGATCCCAAAGCCAGTAACATTAAAGGCATTGAATCACTAAAACTACATTTGTAGCAACTTGCTACCCTCTCACGTGAAAATAAAGGCAAAATATATGGCGCGATTTTAGAAGCAATTTAGATTCAGTATTTCTTATAAACGGACACTTTGGAGCATCTGTCCTTGGATCTCTTCCTTCGGGATTGTCGCTGTCTTTATTGCATTTTGTAGGATGCTGGGTTGCAGATTGTTGGTGCATTTTTGAACAAAGAAATTTAAATTAAATAGTAAAGATCTAAGCATATCCGAAACAGTAAACTTATTCTCTCCCAGGTGAACCTATACATTAGCTAATCATCTCGTGAGCACGCCCCGGAAATGTCGGAGAAAGCTGAAATAATCGTCGTTAACGAACATTAGGAAAACAATAAATCATATAAATTCATTCTCTCTCAAAGTAAATAATAAAACTATAGAATCTGACGATGAGGTTGCTGGTGTTTTCGAAGATTTCTTTTCTCGCGTACCCTCGGAAACTACAAGTCATCTAATTTCCTAACGTTGCTGCTGCCCTCTTGAAGTCAACAGTTGTTAGGTGTAATATAGCTTTCAATTTAAACAGGTTAATAATGAAGACATCCTTAAAGCTTTTAAGACAATAAATATATAAAAAACGATGATTTATGGGACATTTCAACCAGTGTGTGATTCAAACATGCTCGTGAACGGGTGCCGCCAGCGGAAATGTTTCTACTTCAGTCTGCTTATCTTAATGTTGTGCTTAAAGCTTAAATATTTTTTTGCTAAAATAAATTGATACTGACCTGTATGTTCCTCACAACTTGCAGTACAGTAATCTTGTAATGCGAGAAATATTGTAATGTATGATAGATATGATATGATAGATCTGTTTTCGGCTTCTCGCATCCAGCTCCTACGGCTGGTAGGAGCTGGATGCGAGAAGCCGAAAACAGATCTCAGTGGCGTGCACTTGGAGAGGCCTATGTCCAGCAGTGGACTGCGACAGGCTGATGATGATGATGATGATAGATAAGTCTTTCTTTGCCAGTTGAAAATTGTTTACGGTTACAATAACCATAAAATGTAATATTATAATTAGTTTTTTTTTTTTGTGACGGAAATTGACCTTACTGATATGTTAAGGTCACTTTTCAATTTGTATAAAATAAAACAGGGAGAAAAAAACAGCCCTTGACGAGTTTCTTGCCGGTTCTTCTCGTTACAAGGTCTCCCGCCGTAGGGTTTGTGAACCGATGGCATAGCTTCCTTGACGTTCATAAGTGCTTGTAACAGCCTAGACTGAATAAATGATATTGACTTTGACTTTTACTTTGAATTGATAAAATAACACGCAATTTACCAAAAGTACCTAATGTGTCAAAAATTAAATAATAAATTGCTATACATTTTTGCATTAAAGATGATAAATAAATAGTTTTTCATAGTTACTTGTAGTGCGCAAAATTGTAAATAATGCCTATCAACAATTCCTTAAAAAACTGCGGAAACCGCAATACTAATATGCGATGTATGTGCGAAAATAACTCTGTACTTATATCTATATTTTCAAGACAGGACCACGGGACCGAAATTCAGAATAGAAACAAAGCTTAACTGGCGAATCTATATTAAGTACAAATCCAAACAAAGTATACGATTTATTCAGCTCATTTAAGTCTTTTGGTCGTCTAGTTTCCGCAAAATAAAAGAAGAAAATTTAAAGTTTTCAACATCGAGAGAGGAAACAAAATGTGTGGTACAAGCAGACAACTTATGATTTACTTTAAACAGCTCTCGGAAACAAATGCTGCGTAAAGATTATTTTGTATGAGCAATGTGTATGTTACAGTCAAAAGTCTTAATCGGCTAAAAGTACTTTTCACCGTGTCCTTGGTTAAAAGTAGGTTTAACTGATATTATCAGTTAAATGTTATTTAACTAAGGACGTTTGTCAAAACCACTTTTAACTGCAGGCAATATATTGGGAAATATAGATTATGACCAAATTGTTTCGGTTAAAAGTCTGAAAACATTTTTTTTTAGTAATAACTGGGCAGGCATTTGACCACCATCGTGCTGAACAAACTGTGTGTCTTAAAAAAAAGTCATACCTATCACGTGACCTACAGGAATAAGGCTGATTTCCTTTTTTCTTCACATCTTCTTGACACTGCAATTTTATGAATTTTGACCGATAACTATAACTAATGTGAATTTTAAACCTGGCATCAGTAAAAGGTACTATTAACCGATTAAGAGTTTTAACTGTGTCATAATGTAACGACTCCACTTTATAACTATTGCTTAAATATAGGTAGGTATTTAATAAAATAGTCAAGTATTTTATTTTCCCGTTTCCCGGTGACGCCATTAGGCTCTACCACTATGGCTGAAATATAGCTGGCGAATATTTTGTGCGTCTACGGTCTATGATGCCTCTGCCTACACTTTTGTTTCGAGAATGTTATTAAACATACAGGCTTGTGTTTGTGTAATTATGTATGCAATAATTTATATTCATATTATTTATTGTCCAGGTGAAATAACAACAGTTGATTGTAACAGTAGTAACAGTTCCAAAAAGACTCGATATTTTTCTGATGGGCTGTTGCCTAATTGTGGCCATTTGCTTGTGAATTAAAATATAGAAGGTTGTCGGATCGCTACAAGTGGATTAAAACACTACTCTGTCAGTAATCTGTCATTGTCAATGATTAAGTATTTCAATTAATAGGATTCACGCGCTCGGCCTGCGATCGTGGCAACTATGGCAATGTTCGGTCGCGAGATCGGTGACCAAAAAATACACGGGCTTATGTTCATGGCTCATTCTCCTTATTCATCAATAAGAAAAGTGCTCCAGCAGTAGTAGTACAATTTATGATGATGATGTAAAAGGGGGAGCGTTTTCACCGCTTCTGCTTCTGTCTTAAACTTTAAAGAAAACAGTGCCGTGTGTTGGAGTTTTATTGAGCATGTCCCGATATATTGCTGCAGCCTGATGAATAAAATGGTGCTCTGCGGCTGAATCGTGCCTTTTTATAAGAACATACTTATAACCATGTACAGTCGACGGCAAGTGTGACATGTTGAACTCGAACGGAGTCTGTTCCATGTTGAACTTTGGTGCACCCATATTTACAGATGAATTTGATCAGGATTACATATTGTTATAGTTTTTTTTTGTAGTGCAACTGAAAAAAAATTGTTTCTTTATTGCTTACGGATCCACACTACAATGACCATAATTATTAACAGTTCAAAACAAAGTGACACACAGTGACGATCAGACCAAATACGTTATGATGATTATGAGTCGGTGACCAGTTTAATTTTTTGTACAGTATATACGAGTAAATACAACAATATACCATTCTTAATGCAGAAAAATATAATCATACAATTTTTCATTGTTAGATTCTGAAAATCTTCATTGGGAAGTCCCATCCAAATTCCGCTTAGAAACCGTCTAATTCCCACATCTGACAGCTTGGCCACTCCGCCTGGAGTGGCTCCAAGTCAATAAAACGACACGTACCCACTCCCAGATTTGGCACCGGCTACCTGCAGATCCATCTCGACGGGATTACGAACGTTCGACGGTCATACACGGCGTTCACATCAAACTATGCCAAGAATATAATTGTTGAGCAGTCCGTTTTCGGAACAAGAAAGAAGTAAACACTAGGTACATCTTAACAATTAAAATTACGTGACGTTCTTAATATGACTATCAATATAAAGTTCGTTCTTAATATGACTATCAAAAGAAGCTCCAGAAATTTTGGTCGCCCATTCCATGGGCAATTGGCCTTAGCGAATATTGCTTTATCACAGACTGAAGAAAATGACAAAACGAAAAAATTAAGTGTTATAAAAAATAATAGAGTACCTGATATTAGGCTTATCATAAAAGTTACAAATATTATGTCTTTACCTATGAAATTTCCGATTTGTATAAATAATTTCAAAAAAAATTCACATTTTTTTTCTAATGTAACATGCATTGTATGAAGATTAAGCAATGTAATGCTAATATTTATTTCTCCTAAATTATTATTTTTGCAAAAAAAAATACCTACAAAAAATATTGTGGTCATTTTTGTCGTATCAAAAACGAAAATAATAATCTTATAATTACTAATTCTTGATAATTATGATCTTAATTTAATATAAAATTAAACAATTGATGTACCCTTTAATCATAGAAGTAGTGAGGTTAGGTTATGTTAGGTTCTAGAAGTGTAAGAAGAAAATAGTCATTTTTAGTGGTACAGACCTATTAAAGTATTTAAAATAAAAATAAAAAACCAAATAATACAAAGTTATGAAAATACTGCACTAGCAAACCGCAACACGGCATATTTTACATTTTAAGCTGCAGCTTGGCGGAGCAGAAAATTCATTCATAAAAATGTATAAAGCTGATACTACTATGGGAATGTACAAAAATTTGCAGCTCACTGGTGAACTATATTTATTATGTTATTTTAACACATGAGTTTTTAAAATATTGGTGTTAGAAATATAGAACGATGTAACAACAATTTCTTAGGAATCAATTTAAAAAAAATACAAATAAGGACTTTTATTCTTCTACAAATCAACTTTAGGGATTTAAAATATGTACGAATTTCATGGATTGCAAAAAAACACAAATAAATTAATTTAAAATATTATTTTATTGTAAACTTGAGAATTCACCGATTAATAAATAAATTTGTTTGTGTTAATTAACGAAGTTTGTTTGTTTTGTGTTAATTAAGTCAGTAACTTCAATCTTGAAGTTATTACATAATTATAAATGACTATGTGACCACTCTTATTACATGGACAATAAAGACTCTACCAAGGTGAGAATAAAGCTTGATGTGCTATTGACTATACTACAAGCAGCATTACTCTAAGCATGAAGTTTAACTGAAACACGCCCTCGTGTAAATTTTGCCAGAAAATCATAGAGCCACAAATATAGTACAGGTTTTATTTGGTAGGCTCTGGAGTTCGGTACAGATAAAAAACTGGCTTAACGAACACTAAAAATATCTGCAGTACAAAGAATACAAAGGCAACTTTTCATTGGGCCTACAACCTCGCTTGTGGCGGTTGGATCCCCTCCAACGGTGCCAGCTAAATTCGTTTCCACAGTCCAGATAAACGAATTTTCACTTTATTGTCTGTATTTTAAAGCTTACGAGAACTGCAGACGGTGATGCAGTAAATTTCATGCACTGAACATTTTAGTGGTCTATGATTTTAAAACAGGGATTCGTATGGGGACGGCCGGTTTTTGTGTTGGGAGTTTTAGTTTAAAATAAATTAATGAAAAATAATCAGTTTTGAAGTATTTATCATTCACCTTTAGAATGTGTCAACGATGTTAGTAGACCATGTTCATACATAAAAAATTATTGTCGTTTCAGTAGCGGGAAGAAATTAAAAAAATATATTAAGATTAATAGATATATAAAGAAAACACAAAAATTGGTTAAAAGACAAAATTATTATAATAGATATAGTGATTTAAGGAAAGAACGTAGCCAATTGTTGGAAAAATTAAATGTGATTAAGTTGGAATCATGTAATAACAATAAAAAAAATGATATGTTGGATATTCAATTAGGTAACAAAATTGACAATTTGGAACTTTCACTGAGGGAAATGTATACTAACTTGAGTGAGTTCTCTCGCAAACAGCTAAATTATCAAAAAATTGCTGCAAATGACATGATAGACATTTGTAATTTTAACACAGATCGGTTTGAGTCACTAGGTAAGAAATGCAGCTGTAGTTGTATGATTGCCAACACTTGTTTAAGTCAAAATGACTCATCAGGCCAAGTTGCTCAGGTGGGTGATTTACTAACCAACTCTGTTTCTCTTTCTGATAGTTTATTGCAATGCAATAAAAGTATGTCCCCTTCTGCTGCTAAAAACTGTGATACTAAAACAATTATGTTCTGTGATGACATTGGGAAGAACTTAGGCCATTTAATTCAGAAAAATTCAAAGGAAAATATTGTTAATTATTGTATGCCTGGTTCAAGTATAAATGATATAATGAAAACAATTGTTGGGAAATCTTATAGTGATAACACAAATATCATAATTTTGATGGGGAATAGGGCTAATGTCAAGAAACAACAGTTGATATCTTATGTTAACACTCTATGCTCTTTAAATGTTAGGAAAGTTGTAATGTTTACATTTCCCTACAGTCACAGTTTCACAGAGATAGAAAATAAGTTAAGATACAACTTAAACTTAACATTAAACACAGTAGCCTTTCATAACACTGAAAAGCTACATATAATTGACATAAATCCTTTGTTAAATAATTTTAACTTGACAAAAGATAATTACTATCTGCCTCACTATTATAAGAGACAAATAGCGCTTACGCTATCTTTTTATTTTAAACATTTAGCCAATAATCTGGCTATAAAAACCTCTGCTTTTATTGAGCAGTTAAATTCTGACATTTGTAATATAACTTTGGAATCTGTTCCAAGTAATTTGATTCTATTGAATCCCAACACTGACTTGGTTAATTTAAATTACCATTAGAGACAACAGAGGTGTCCTCTAGCCCAGTGTTGACAAGAGTAAAGCCAAAATGTTTAAAAATTGTTCATCAAAATATACAAGGCTTTTCTGACAAAGACCTAGAAGTATGTTTGTTTTTAAACTGTGAAAATGTTGATGTGTTGTGTATCACTGAGCATTGGTTAAAATGTCATGAAGTAATTTTAAATCTGGATAATTATAGAATTGTGAGTTCATTTAGTAGGCAATCTGCTATTAGAGGAGGGTCTCTTATAATTTTACATAATAATTTTCAGTACAAAGAGCGCAAAGATATAATATCCCTCTCAATTGAACGAATAATTGAATTGTCTTGTGTGGAACTAGACCAAATAATTGTAATATGTGTTTATAGACCCCCTCAGAGTAATTACCCAGAGTTTGAGTCCACTATGGAGGAAGTTTTAAGAATAACTAGTAAAAGTAATAAAAAGGTTGTCATATGTGGGGATTTTAATATTGACATTTTAGACTCAAAGTTGTCGAAGCTAGCAAGTAGATTTTTAAATTTATTTAAATCGTTTAATCTATCACATACCTTTAATGAGCCTACCCGAATAACACCCACATCTGCCACCTGTTTAGACAACATTTTTTCAAACTGTGTAGTCACTGAGAAATCTATAATAAATGTTATTAAATCGGACCATAGTGGACAACAAGCCTCTATAGAGCACCATCATGTCTGTCCTAAGCGGAAAATTGTGTGCAGGCCAATAACTAAAAAGGGCATAGATGAATTTAGAAACAATGTAATTAATAAAATTGAGTCTTTACCAGTTCCTAATATGGAATCTAATTATCTTTATAATGATTTATTTCATGTGGTTGAAGACGAATTTAGTAAAACATTTAAGCAAAAAGTGATCAATTGTAATTCGGATAAAGTAAAGTTTAGTGATTGGGCCACGCCGGGAATTTACACAAGCAGAAGGAAACTATATGACCTCTATGCGTCAAAGCATACTTCCTGTGACCCAAATTTTATTGGATATGTCAGGAAGTATTCTCAAATGTTTAAAAATGTATGTGTAGCTGCTAAGGCGATGTTCTTTTCAAATAAAATCAAATTAGCGGATAATAAAATAAAGGCTACTTGGAATATTATTAACCAATCAACTGGGAAAACTAAAAATAATGTAAAATCCTTCTGTCTTAAAGTTGGTGATAAATTAATTGAATCTGACGTTGAGGTTGCCCGTGTTTTTGAAGATTTCTTCTCTCGGGTACCCTTAGAAACCACCAGTAAGTTGAATTCCTGTCCAAACGTTGCTGCTGCCCTCTTAGAGTCTTGTGTTGATAAGTGTAATAAAGTATTCAATTTTAAACATATTAATAGTGAAGACATTTTAAAAGCTTTCAAGTCTATAAATATTAAAAAGACTGAAGATTTATGGGGCATGTCAACCAACATTATTAAATCAATTATTGATACAATAGCTCCATATTTAGCTTTCATTTTTAATCAATGCATAGATGAAGGTACTTTTCCCGATTTAATGAAATGTAGTAAGCTTATTCCTCTTTTTAAATCGGGTGACAAAAGTGACCCTACAAATTTTAGACCGATTTCAGTACTACCGGCACTTAGTAAAATTTTTGAAAAAGTTATATACTCTCAATTATTAGACTATTTAACAATAAATCGAATCCTTCATAACAATCAGTTCGGCTTTTCTAAAGGTAAAAATACTACTGATGCTGGCATTGCACTCCTCAAACATATTTTTGAGGCTTGGGAGGGCAAGCAAGACGTAATTGGTATATTCTGTGACCTGTCTAAAGCCTTCGATTGCGTTGATCACGTTACACTTTTAAAGAAACTTGAACATTATGGTGTCTCTAAGAAATCTGTTAGCCTTTTGCAGTCATACTTGCACAATAGAAATCAAAAAGTAATTGTCAATAATACTGCTTCTACTGGAGCCCCCATTATTATGGGCGTGCCACAAGGTTCAATATTGGGCCCTTTGCTGTTTTTAATTTATATTAACGATCTCCCTCATTACACGAGTAATTTATGTGAGACAGTACTATTTGCAGATGATACATCTTTAATTTTTAAAATTGATAGAGGAAACAATTGTTCTGACGAAGTAAATAGTGCTCTCTCTCAAGTCGCACACTGGTTCAACAGTAATAATATGTCTCTTAACCCTTCTAAAACCAAGTTTGTTAGATTCTCATTACCTAACGTAGTGCAGGTCGATATGCATATCAATTTGAATGGGAATGTAGTAGAGTTAGTTGAGAGTACAAAATTTCTTGGCATTACATTGGATTCAAAGCTGCAATGGGATCCACATATTGAAGCCTTATCGAGTAGACTTAGTTCTGCGGCTTTCGCAATAAAGAAAATAAGGCTCTTAACTGATATTGAAACGGCAAGACTAGTTTACTTTAGCTATTTTCATAGTGTAATGTCCTATGGCCTGTTGTTGTGGGGCTCAGCAGCTAATATAGAAAATGTTTTTGTACTTCAAAAAAGAGCTGTGCGCGCCATTTACAACCTTCGACGGAGAGATTCTCTTAAGGATTTGTTTAAAGAGATTAATATACTAACTTTGGCGGGACAATACATCTATGATAATATAGTATATATTATATATGTAAGGAATCTATGATATATGTAAGGAAACATCTTGATTTATTTATTAAGCATAGCGATGTCCATAATTTTAATACTAGAAATAAGAATAAGCTTGCCGTTCCAAAATTTCGACTTGAAAAATGTAGACGCTCGTTTTTGGGGAAAGGTATAGCTTTTTTTAATAAAGTTCCACAACAATTGATAGAGCTGCCTTTGCATAAATTTAAAATATATGTTAAAAAGACACTCTTAAGCAAAGGTTATTACAAGGTAGATGATTATTTAAAAGACCAAAATGCATGGATGTGATACTAACATAAAACATAACTATTATAAATTAGATAAAAGGAAAATATTCTAATAATTAAATATTGGAAAATTTTCCTCTTATATTAAATATATTTCAAAATTGTAAATTTGTGCTTGGCAACAACATGTTCCATTGTAAATGTTGTTGTTTCTGTTAAAGCTGATAAGTTTCTTGCGGCCGTTCTTCTTATCAGTTAAAAGATGTCCTGAATGGCTGGTAGGGAAAAAAAATTTTGGACTATTCGAAAGTACTTATCTATAAGTCTATTTGAATAAAAATCTTTGAATTTGAATTTGAATTTGAATTCTTAGGGGCTATTTTTAATATTAATTAGATGAATCCGTGTCCGAGTATAATTTATAAGCACCAAAAGGTTTATTATTATGTATGTTATTAGAAGCCAAGTATCCATACAAGTTTTTATACTTATTTTGGATACCATAAGAACCAGGCAAGTAATATCCGTAATTCGATAGGAAAACTGCCAGTAAAGGATCAACAGAAAAATGATTGAAACTGTTAAATCGCGGAGGAATATTCAACGGTATTGGGATAAGCATAAAATTTGGTCTTGGACCTTTTGTTTGACGGGATAAGGTGTAATTTGGTAAATCATCATCAAGTTTTATATTGTATTTCAATAGGGTATCGAGGAAAGTATTTGTAATGTTAGGTATTGGTGTACTTTTAGCATTGGGTTCTGGATATTTGTAAGCATAACCGGATCCATCACCATCCCTTTCTTCGTTTAACTCCAATATATTTTCAGTAACTTGATAAATACTTTGGATTCCTTCAGAATGCTTGTTACGAATTAAACCGTCTACCGAATTTATGACGTCAACTTTTTCTGCTTGTACGTTTCCTGCTGGAATATTTTTGAAGTATTTTGTAACTTCATGCACATGTTTTGATCGTCGTTTATTTATTTGAATTGCTGATTTTTGGTGATCATTATTATTTTCAACAGTTTCATCTGGTATATCAATAGAATCTGTTAGATTTTCTCCAGTTGTATGTAAATCACAATCTAAAATAAAAAGATTTAAATATAATATCAGTTTTCACTTTCTCAATCATAAGTTGTGTAATAATTAAATTATTAAGTACTTACCCTTAAAGTTACAGTTCTGCTGCTCGTCTTTATATTGTTTTCTCGTTGTATCAATATCTGCAGGGGCCGGTAGAATCAACAAGCGTTCTTGTGGTGTCACCATTTTTATAGCATCTCTTTTCAGAATTTCCATTTCATCAGATTCCTTATGTGGGTTAATAAAGTGTTGGTTATCTAAAATTATCCTGGTGAAATCCCTATCAAGTTTGCGCAATACGTCGTTTTTCGTAAGTGGTATCCATCCATTGCTACTAACAAGTGAAAAAGTCGGCATTATCCGAAGAACAACCTGAAAAAAGAGGAATTTAACAAATTATAACAGGAGTAGATGTTTTTTACGCTTTGTTGTAACAGTAATTTAATTTCGGAGATAAATACTAGACACCACTCTAGACCTTTAAAAACCTAAGGAATTGATATCAAAACGAACGAAGGAACTATATAAGAACACACACCCAGACACGGAATGAACCAAAATATTATCTTCTCAGTAGACATGTCACAGACTTATTAAAGTTTTTAAATAATCACTTTTTATGTTTATCTTAGAAATTACGCTCTTATATCGGTAGGTAGTTATCCCCTGTTTTAACAAGCAGACGAATTATAAGTTAGAACAATGAAAAGTCTATTGTGTCTCATTCATCACCAGCGAAAGGTTTATCAGAATCCAAACCTAGAGCTTGAAAGCTTCTGGTGACCAAAAAGTTAAAGTTTAACCATCTAACTCGATTGACTTAGTATAGTTTTTTTTGCTATGGAATATAGATCAAGTGATAGGGATGATAATACTATTTATAAAGAAGAAGCTCACTATAAATATATATTAATTAGAACAAAACGTGATAAACTCACCAACACAACAGCAGATATCACAAACTTAGAGTTCATTATAAAATTTCACAAATTTGCCGAGTGTTGACAGCAGCGTTGTTAGGTGAAATGGTTGAACTTAGTTTTGTGGTCAAAGGCTACTTACTTTGAAGACGAACGTAAGTTTTGTTAAGGGGAGTGCAAGCGTGCGGGTCTTGGAATTTAATGAAAAAAGTTGCAGTATCATACCTATTACTGTTAAATAAAATGTATTGATAACGGATTCAGAACCTCCGCCTTTGATTCCTCTCTAGGCGGTTTCTAAACTGTTTCTTTTTTTATTTTCACTTCAATCAATGTTATATTTTAAGCCAACCATAAAACACGACACTCGGGCCGTGTCCTGAAGACCTGCCAATAGTCGGGCCAAAAAAGATAAGACCTGTTTTGTATCTGATAACAATAATTACCTTGATTAAATTATTCAAGTATACTGTTCATTGCGGTAAAATGTATCTTCTAAAATATTCATTTAAGAAGATAGTATCATGTCTAATTGATAAGTGAGAGGCTGCCGTCGGTAGTAAGTAGAATTTTTTTATTCTTAAGCAACAACGATTAAATTTCGTTTTCTCAAACATGCATGGAAATGTTGTCATTATTTTTGAAAAAAGAACACGCGAAGTATCGAATTTACGGACAAAGAAAATCAAATCCATTGCAGGAGCGTTTTTTTTTTAATTTGGAACATTACAAAGAGTATTTAACAACTCCAGCACGCCGTTTCATACAACATTGCTGGAGCGCTGTAATGTTCCAAATTCAAAAAGACGCTCCTGCAATGAATTTGATTTTCTTTTAGTAAATATTAAATGTATAATATAAAAAGTATGTTTTATTTCCCTGCATTCTTTTGAGAAAAGCACTATATATGCCTCGGCGGAAATGGCAATTGCCTGTCTCGTATTAGTGAAGTCCTCGCCTACGGCTCAGCTTTCAAACTTATACTCGACCTGCAACTGCATAGTGTAATGTCCTATGGCGTGTTGTTGTGGGGCTCAGCAGCTAATATAGAAAATATTTTTATACTTCAAAAAAGAGCTGTGCGCGCCATTTACAAACTTCGACGTAGAGATTCTCTTAAGGATTTGTTTAAAGAGATTAATATACTAACTTTGGCGGGACAATACATCTATGATAATTTAGTATATGTAAGGAAACATCATGATTTATTTATAAAGCATAGCGATGTTCATAATTTTAATACTAGAAACAAGAATAAGCTTGCCGTTCCAAAATTTCGGCTTGAAAAATGTAGACGCTCGTTTTTGGGGAAAGGCATAGCCTTTTTTAATAAAGTTCCACAACAAGTGATTGAGCTGCCTTTGCATAAATTTAAAATACATGTTAAAAAACGCTCTTAAGCAAAGGTTATTACAAGGTAGATGACTATTTAAAAGACCAAAATGCATGGATGTGATACCAACATTAAACAAAACTATTGTAAATAGTGTAAGAAGAAAATATTCTAATATGAGTATGAGAAAATTTTCTTCTTTTATTAAATATATTTCAAGATTGTAGATTTGTGTTTGGCAACAACATGTTCCATTGTAAATGTTGTTGTTTCTGCTAAGGCTGATAAGTTTCTTGCGGCCGTTCTTCTTATCAGTTAAAAGATGTCCTGAATGGCTGGTAGGGAAAAAAATGTTGGACTATTCGAAAGTACTTATCTATAAGTCTATTTGAATAAAAATCTTTGACTTTGACTTTGACTAATTGCCTATTTCACGGCCTTTGCAATAATGTACTATTCCTTTCACTCCAAAGTTTTTAATAATAACTTTGCACTTTTCCACCGTCCTGTACTTGGGCTAACTGCTAACTGTTGCAAACGTAATGTGTGGAGATGGTAGTGGCGATTTTCTTAATTGTTTCTTTGCGGCGCCATTACTCGCGACACGGGATTGCTTTCAACAACTCACCCGTAGTTCGATTGTATTCTTTTACAAACTTTTAATAGGCCTCTGCGCAGTGAGAAGTAATGTAAAATTTAACTCTGGGTTCATAAACATACCACTCAGGCCATGCTTTTTGAGACACAATAGATATGCCTTTGGTCTCTGGACACCGGTGTCCTGTTAGAATGACGAATTAAGGGCTAATGTGGATTTTTTTTGTCTCAATTCTTATTGGAACTAGTTAAGTGCCATACTCAAAAATGATTGCCACACATACACAATATAAATCGATAGTTGATAAATAAATAATAATATTGTTAATAAATAAATATTTCTTACACTCACCCCAATTAAGCCTAGCCCTAAAGTAAGCACTATAAGGCTTGTGTTATGGGATACTAGGGTAATTAAAATAAATACATATTATTATACATATATAAGTATTTATGTGTAGAAATATATATAAACGTCGATGAATCCGGTACAAATGCTCGTATTCATCATACAAACATTTGCCCCTACCGGGATTCGAACCCAGGACCTCAGAGTAGGCGACACCTTGAAACCGGTGTACGTACCACTCTACCACGGAGGTCGTCAAGATAAAGTATCAAGGGTCTAGCTTTAAAGTGAAATGAATAGATATTACACTGAAAAAAAAAAAATAGCCCTTGACGAGTTTCTTGCCGGTTCTTCTCGTTACAAGTTCTCCCGCCGTAGGGTTTGTGAACCGATGGCGTAGCTTCTTTGACGTTCATAAGTGCTTGTAACAGCCTAGACTGAATAAATGATATTGATTTGATTTGATTTGACAAGACGCCACAACTCTTGCAAGAAAAAATGGGCGCAAGAAAACCTTCAGCTTCAAATGTAACGATATTTATCATATTATTATTATTATAAATCATTAACATTGTTTGTAATTGAGGCAATAAGTATTTATCACTTCTGGTGATGTTCCTTGGTAAGCGAGCTGTAAAAAAAATATTCAATAAAAGCTTTTAATTATAGTATCGAGTAAAATACTAAAAGCCCTCAGGAATTCCTTCGAAAAATGCAAATGCGAGCGCTCAGCGGTGGCCCGTGCCTCACCCCGATTGGCCCAATTATGGCCATTAAAACTTCTCCAATTATGGCCATAGGACTGCAACGGATGCGCCGACTCTATGTGGCTTTCGGACGTAATTGTCGTATTCTTGTTTCCAAATTCGGTGTAAATGGAAAGAATTATAGTTTATAAGTATCTGTAGTATTATTATAAAGATACAAAAAATAATACTTAACCTTTCATGCTCCGAGTTATGAGACACAAACACAATAGACAATCTATTTTTCTCTGGTCACCAGTGTCCTGCTAGCAAGTGACGAATTTAGAAAGTAAATATTTTAACCGCCTCTGTAGTCTAGTGGTAAGAACCACCGGTATCAGACCCAGGGGTCCCGGGTTCGATTCCCAGCGGGGGTACATATTGTATTCGGTTTGGTTAGTGGTAGGACTTGTTGTAAGTCCGCCTGGCTAGCTACCACCATCTTATCTAAGTCTGATGCAAAAAAAGCAATTAGTTAAGCATTGTTGTGTTCCGGCAGTTAGAGATATAATAGCCAGTTTCTCAGTGATTGAGGATTCCAGGAGAGGTTCGCTTCCATCCTCAGCCTTATCAATACTTGACATCAGGTATGATGAAGGCTAAGAGACTCCCCGTTGCGCATAAAAAAAAAGCTTCATTACGATAGTGTTTTTTATTTGAAACGAGTTCGTGGGAGGATTTACCCGTGATTGTAAAAATAGGTAGTTAAAAGCTCTTTTTTGGGGTAAGATAAACAAGAAAGTTATACATAAATTGTTTAAACTAATTTAAAAGTATTCAATTAGAATTTTGTTGTGGAAGAAATGCAAAATAAGAACGATTATAACGTTCTTATTTTGCATTTCTTTCGCAACAAATTTCAAATAAATGTGTGATTGATACATAGACATATCTCCGGTTTCATTATCACATTCATTCAACCATGAATGATTTCAGCGCATCTTATTTTTTTTGTCAAGAAGTTAGTTTTTAGTTTTTAGCTCTGGTCACCAGTGTACTGCTAGCAAGTGACGAATTTAGAAAGTAATTATTTTTAACCGCCTCTATAGTCTAGTGGTAAGAACCACCGGTATCAGACCCAGGGGTCCCGGGTTCGATTCCCAGCGGGGGTACATATTGTATTCGGTTTGGTTAGTGGTAGGACTTGTTGTAAGTCCGCCTGGCTAGCTACCACCATCTTATCTAAGTCTGATGCAATAAAAGCAATTAGTTAAGCATTGTTGTGTTCCGGCAGTTAGAGATATAATAGCCAGTTTCTCAGTGATTGAGGATTCCAGGAGAGGTTCGCTTCCATCCTCAGCCTTATCAATACTTGACATCAGGTATGATGAAGGCTAAGAGACTCCCCGTTGCGCATAAAAAAAAGCTTCATTACGATAGTGTTTTTTATTTGAAACGAGTTCGTGGGAGGATTTACCCGTGATTGTAAAAGTAGGTAGTAAAAAGCTCTTTTTTGGGGTAAGATAAACAAGAAAGTTATACATAAATTATTTAAACTAATTTAAAAGTATTCAATTAGAATTTTGTTGTGGAAGAAATGCAAAATAAGAACGATTATAACGTTCTTATTTTGCATTTCTTTCGCAACAAAATTCAAATAAATGTGTGATTGATACATAGACATATCTCCGGTTTCATTATCACATTCATTCAACCAAGAATGATTTCAGCGCATCTTATTTTTTTTGAGTTTTTAGTTTTTAGAGCATTAATTAGAAACCTTTCGGGATGTCATGTTGTGACGACGGTAAAACTTTTATTATTTTAACATTATTATAATTTAAAAAAAAACAGAACTTCTTTCGTCATCCTTAACCACTCAAGTCAAATCAGTTGCTGGTTAACGACTGCGCGTTATCACACTTTTTATCCGTTCCCGTCACCTGCTGAAAATAACCTAGTCATTCCTGTAATGAGTATTGCCATTAATCTTACTCTATTCTGACGGGATGATATTAATTGCTGAAAAATAAACGTAAAGACGAATAAGAAAATGCTAGGGAGCTTTCAATAAAATTTGATAAGACATTATAGAAATAAGAATGATTTGTCGAAATATATGGACGCGCTCAGCTTAAGAAAGACTGCACAAAATTTGATTACCCCATTTCTAAATCTGATTCAATTTTTTTTTTACAAATATTATAATTATTTATGTAAATTGTCTAACGATGAGACTGGGAAGCTGTTAGAAATATGTAGATAGTAAATAGAATTAGTTAAATTAGTCAACAAAATTGACTTCTCTATTTATTGCATATTATGTTTACCTATCTAGATAAATTGCTTAGTTAATGTATTGTTAATTTACTTACGTGTTAAATAAGTATGTAAGGTCTGACTCACCTGAAGCACAGGGTAAAAACCTAGTTCAGGAAGTTTAATTTTAAATTTGTCTTTAATTGTAAAATATTTGTATTTGTACATGTACTGCAAATCTTATGAAATAAAATATTTTCCTGTAGGACAAGATTTGTATAACAGATTAAAAAATATGCAAATGATTTGAAATCAGTTAGTAATAAAACACTAAATTATAGACATTGAAGAAAAGTGTTTGTTTCTTAACGAATCATGAGCGATCTTATTCTCTAATTTTATAATCATAAATATCATAGTCATAAATAATTTATGTTTTTCTGCATTCTTTATAATTATTTATGATATCATAAAACAAATGTCTTTTTATGCAACTAGCGCCTAATGAAACTGGCACAGTTAATCTGAAGATATGAGAATGTGGTAAGAGAAAGTAGCAAACCATATAATTTTACTGTAAGAGTAAAAACCAATCTTAGTTATAAATAGACTTAAATATATAAATTATAGGTATATTAGGCGTAATATACCCTAGGGTAGGGTTCTAGGGTTAAAACATTACAAATGCTTCTAATTAACGTTAAATAAAACTTGACTTTGATAACCAAAACAGTTGAAAAGTGTCATTAAATATATAGTTTACTGGTAGATACCTATTATTAAGCACTGTAATTTGATCGGCAAAAGAGATTTTGATGTGTGATTTACAATAATAAGAAATAGCTGACAAAAAATAATAAAATCAAAATTATGCTTCTTTTCAAGTATCGATTAATTCGTATCATCGTCAATAATAATGACCTCAGATTGTCGCTGTTTCCACATCTGTAAAGTTTTGAACGTCCTTTGTTCTAATACTTTTTGACTGGATAACTCTTTACAACAATTTTCTCGTTCAACTACTTTTGCCATATTACGATTCACTTCACTTGCCATTTTGACTGTGGATCTCGTTCTAAAATAAAAAGTTAACAATTTTAAGTAATGTGTTTGTTTTATATATAATTAAATACCTCCAGTTTATTTGGATCAAGAATCAAACCGCTTACCTTCCTTGACTTTTATCAATAAGCTCTGCTAAGTTTCGTTTGTTTATGTCAAACTCAGTCATATTTTGATGAAGACGTAAAATAAATCGGAAGTTATTCTAAGTTTAATCGTTTTGTACGAATAGTGGTTCTATGTTGCAAACATAGTTGGTTTAAGGTAAACGTTAAACAATAGCGGGATCTAATATTGGATAGTGACATCTATTGATAATAAAACGAAACTTGTACAAAGACATATTTTTAAATTTGATTGCAATCCAGTCGAAACTCCTCCTCAACAATATCGACAAAATTAAGTATCATTTAAATTTTCCATTAAAAAAATCCTCAAATGCACAAATACTATAAAACGCCATCTAGCCTCCGCGAGTGAAACTATTTATCGAGGCATAAGACGCAACATACCGGGTGGTGGTGCCGGTGCGTGGGGGAAACCAAGGAATCCTTTTCCTCTTGTTTTACGAAAATGTTCATAGATGGCGCTGCAATATTTTGATTTATTTGAAGTTTTGTTTACATGCACAAGAGTTAAAAAAAACCCTTTGTTTTGTTTCATTGATACATTGAAAATTTAAACTTTCGTACAAAATGTTACAAAGCATTATTAAAATAATGAAATTTCTAACATCAATTGAAAATATGAAAGTTAACTTTTTATTTAGTGTTAAAAATATCTTAGTTCATGTTTTGTTTATAAAAAGTGAGGAAAAATTAATTCGCCGTCAAACAAAATAATCCCTATTGTCTTTGGTCACGCACGTCATCACGCGTGACGTGAATAGCTGGATTATAGATGAAAAATACCGTACCTTTAACATAGTATTATATTATTATAATCTGTGCTATAGCATAGCCTGGTCCTAGACCAAAAGGTGTGTCAATAACTTAAGTATTCTGTGGTATTTCACTAATTGTTTTTTGTTTTGTTTCATAAAGACAGAATAAAAAATTAAATAAAAAATTTATAAACCCCCGACACAAAAAACATAAGCTACCTTTTTAATAGTAAAAAATAATAAAAGAAAATTAATCCTAAAGTACCATTATGTATAAGTATGTATTAATATTTTTAAAAAAATTCGCGTTGGGGGACCGCTCCTAATTAATTAGTGTCACATGCTTACTTATCTCATCTTTTATCTAGACTTATTATTATTTTGTACAATACGCGGGTGGCGGCGGCGGCGGCGCGGAGTGCGTATTTCTGTTTATATTTAATTCATGTTTGTTGCTTAGATTAGTAATTTTTAATTTTGTTTAATAGTTAGTAATTTAGTTTTGGAGCGCTCCCCCAACGCGATTTTTTTTTTAAATATTAATACATACTTATACATAATGGTACTTTAGGATTAATTTTCTTTTATTATTTTTTACTTTTTAAAGGTAGCTTATGTTTTTTGTGTCGGGGGTTTTTAAATTTTTAATTTAATTTTTTATTTTATACTTTTCAAAGGTAAACATACTTATAATATCTCTGGTTAAGTTGTAAATACATAGGTTTACCTTTAATAGAAAAAAAAACTTAATTGAAATCGGTTCATCCGTTCGGGAGTTCGGGAGCTATGATGCCACAGACACACAGACACACACACAGACAGACAGACAAACACGTCAAACTTATAAAAGTTGTTGTTTTTTGTGATGTACAAGTCATAACCTTTCATTTGATACCCCACTTGAGCATATTTGCAGACATTCGGTTTTTCTTCCCCACTTTAACCCCCCATAACTTTTAAACGGCTCAATCGATTTTTATCAAACATGTCTAAGAACACTCGCCCGTAAAACACCTGTAATACAAAAAAAAACTAAATTGAAATCGGTTCATTCGTTCGGGAGCTATGATGCCTCAGACAGACAGACAGACAGACAGACAGACAGACAGACCCCTTTTTTTGCATCGGGGGTTAAAAAGGTATTATTTAAGAAAAGTTACAACATTAGAAAAATGAAGAAAACAACGGTCTTTATTACCTATGTAGTGTAACCTGTTTCAATAATTTTTACAATATAATTTTTTGTAATAAGATCTATTTTAACCAATACGAAATTTCGTTTGGTTTAATTTCTTCTCTAATACGATTTACTATCTCGTGATCTAAGGAAGTGACCACACCTCACGGCCATGTTAGGAAATTGTGGAAACCAAAATGGCGGCGTTTCCGGGAAGCTGTCTGATAACGGGTGCTGTATCGAATCGATTATAGTGTAGCGAAGTTTATTGTTTGTTATGAATAGACACGGTTTGATATGCGGTTTATAGTTTGTTTTGTTATCTATTAAAATCTATGCTCATAGTGGCATCCACTAGTGGCCTTTAGTGGCCGTCCGCGACTTTTGAAAGAAAGAAAGAAAAATTGTTTAATGGTTATTTTGCGTTGAAACACAGAGTAGGAACATTACACAATTACATTACACTAGAAAATAACCAAATTGGTCGCTACTCAGGTATGCTATGACCTTACACAAGGTCACAGCTCTGGTCTTGCGGTCTGCCAACGTGTGCCAGTGACAATTTTGCGGCACATGCATGGCATAAAGATTATTATAGTTAAATACCTATAACTAGTATTTAAGCTGTATGTAGCAAAAGTTTATATTTAATAAACATATTATTAAAGTTGTATGTGTATAAACATATTAAAATTTGCGTGGACTTATAACTACATTTTCTCATGGATTAGTAGGAGTCATCCGCATTGGGTTCGTGTGGAGGATTCTTCTACTTCTTTTCAACTAGCGGCCGCCAACGGTTCCACTTGCATAGTTCCCGTTCCCGTGGGAATTATCATATACAGAGGTATATATATATATATATATATATATATACAGAGGTATATATATATATTAAGGTTTGTATAGAGATACAAACCTTGTCCTGACAAATAACGAACAAAACAAAAAAAGGATTAACCAATTTGGTGCAGTCGATCGGAAGTTATGACTTATGCGTTTACATACATTTCCGTGATTCATTTCTATTTATATAGAAGAACATAAGGGGCCAGTTTCAGTTGGAACAAATAAACGTCATTGTCATACATACAATTGTTTGCAACATCTGAGATCGCTGCGGGAAACAGATGGATATACATATGTAAAAAAATAGAGTTCATGAAACAGATTTTGTAAACTAGTCATCTTAAAATATTACAGCGATACTTTTGAGTCATAAAGTTTGGAGACTATAAGAGTTGGGGAGAGAGAATGGGGTGATCTAGATTATGTTAAAATGAAGCTATCAAGGCAATCTTTAATAGTATTATGTAATGTTACGTTTCCGTTTAAATTTATGGTTTTAATCGATTAAGAATTGTGCAAGGTGCTTAAATTAAGATGCGGTTGTGTTGTGGTTGCTTGTCTTCACCTATTAGGGACCGTGTACATTGCTAACATGTTTTTCAAATAGTTTGACAAAACAAACGTACCTATTTTTGAGCAAAAATAACTACTAACTAAATACGAAACACGAAGACGCATATCTTGTTTATTATTAGCTTAAAAGGTTTAAGCAGGCTAATTTCCAAAAATATGTAATTGGAGTTAATGAATTTGTTAAAACACATTAATAGTATTACACGAGAACCTCCTTTAATACTTAGTTATGGGCAGTTTAAAATAAATAAAAATGTACGGTTCTAGCAACCAATAAGCTGTTGCTAGCGCTTAGCACGAAAAACATTGTTATAAGTAATCGAATCGTCACGTCAAAAATGTATACCCAGGGAAAAGTTCTGTTTACGTCCGGTAGGGATGCTGTTCAATACCATTAATTTGTTGACGTGACGATACCGTACGAATGTTTTTTGCAAGGTTTTCGTGCTAGCCCCATTGAGGGCCTACACTCTAAGCCGTTAGCGAAATTACGGGTTACTTTCGTTTAGATTCTTATACGCAGTTAAATTTGACAAAGTGTTGAGTTCAATCCGAGTACTGGAATTCATTGCCTGCTGATGTATTCCCTGAATGCTCCTATTTGAATGCAGAGTGAATAGGTACTTGGGCCACATCTCGCTTTCCATCAGGCATCAGGAGTTGGTGCCCAAATATTTGTCCATTTAAATTGTAAAAAAGTAACCCCAATCTTCGCAAACGACAGAGAGGCAAACATTTGCACGCCGTTTGTATATGGCAGACATGTTACGGTACATTTTGCATTCCAAACTCAAAGAACTCTGTTAAACCACATGTTTTGCAAATAAAGAATTTGAATTGAATTGAATTGAATTGAAGCTCACTGATGTGAATGCTCTCTAATGTTAGCTCAAATCAGAATTTGTGCTCCGATTCGTCGCGGAGGCTGTTGAAAGCCTCGCTAATCTGCAAACCATGCACCACTTGTCTTTACGTGCTTAATTAGTTGCGAACGTTGCGAACTAACCTAGTTTATGGTGAAAAAAAATATTTTTTTTTGGATCATTAATGTGTATGTCGAGGTGCCCGTGACGCAGTGGTTCGCGCGCTCAGCCTGCAGATCTATTCTTTAAGCAACTTTCGCAACGGTCGGCCACGGGATGGGTGACCAAACATTTATTATCTCGAGATCCTCCGTGCTTCGGGAGTTTGTGCAACAGTCGTTTAAACCCACCAATCCACTTTGGGCCCGCGTGGTGAGTCATGACTCACCGTATTTAACCATAAAGAAGGCCAGTGGCCCTGCAGTGGAGACGTTAAAATGGCTGATAACAAATGTGTATGTTCTCGAAACCGCCTCTGTGGTCTAGTGGTACAACCACCGGTATCAGACCCAGGGGTCCCGGGTTCGATTCCCAGCGATTTACAACAAAAAGTCCTACCACCAACCAAACCGAATACAACATGTACCCCCATGTTGTATTCGGTTTGGTTGGTGGTAGGACTTTTTGATAGTCCGCCTGGCTAGCTACCACCATCTAATCTAAGTCTGACGCCATAACAACAATGTTTTCAGAATTGTTGTGTTCCGGCAGTTTCACTAAAAAGTAAAAAAAAAACTGCGTTAATAAAACCGGCTTCAAAAACTAAAAAGCAAAAAATAAGCCTTTTGGAGTCGGTGCCAGCCGAGGCAAGAAAAATAAAAGAGTAGGGGCTCAAAGTAGAATGTCTTGGCTCCAAAAGGCTTATTTTTTGCTTTTTAGTTTTTGAAGTCGGTTTTTTTTAACGCAGTTTTAATATTTTATTCTATTACATTCTATGGAACTAATGAGACGAATACACTAACCTTAAATGAAATATAAACCAAGACTTTGATAGCTATTGGCTATTGAACGCTTGTTGCAGTAAGCGTCTAACTTAATTTACATTACACCAATTTATTTATTTATTTTATATTATTCCGAATGCCAACAGAAATAATGCAAGTTCTGGATACAACTATTATAACTACATAGCTAATAACAGGTATTCGCAATACGATAGCAGGTATTCTCACACATGGTATAGCGCACTTGGCAGCTTGACTGCAGCAGTCAGTCGAACAAATGACGGTGTATGGGAGCTCGCGCACTAGGCACCAACGAAATCGTGACTGTGGTATATGGCAGTCAAATGTCTATTGGCTGCTACAACTGGCTGCTCAAATATGTTTGCCTAGTGCGCGATGAGTCTTTCGGTAGAAGGATTTTTAGCAATCGAAACCTTGAGTGACCCATATTGATTGCGAAACACCGCATCATTGCGTTTCATGCAATTTCAACAACATAATAAGGAAGGCTCGTAGGAAGCCTGTCCAATTTCATGGCCGGGTGACATCTCCCATTGTCCGGTAATGGCTCGTTACGACATATTCCTAATGCTATCATTGCATTCTGCACGGTTGTTTGCATATTGGAGAGTGTGATGAGCTGTTGGAGTGTGATTTTGGTTGTTTTAGTGTGACAGCGTTTGAGATTCAGTAGGAAATATTATAATCAAAAGTAAGGCACAAATTAATGACTACTACAATGTCTTTACCCGTCGGGTGCAGCAGTGACAAGGGGTCAAAATATGGCGATATAAGCCGGACCAAAAAAAATCCACAAATCAGACAATAAAAAAAATGGAAAATAAAACATTTTGTTCACTTTGCTACTGCTTAGCATACACGTATATTTAACTAATTTGTGACAATAATTAATGACAAAAATTTTATGATCTGCATAGTCGTTTGGAATCGGTATGTATGGACCCTTCGCCACATGGGTACAGGAAAATTAGACACAACGAATATTTAATTTTTTTTTTTTTTTATTTAAATCTTATGAATCAAAGAGATACACCATATTTCTTGATAGACACAGGTACGACATAATTTCTATCAGTTGATGCACTTTTTAACTTTGCTTGTGATGATTTATAATTATACCCGTAATTACCTTTTTATTTTCTGTACCTTAATCTCTCTATAACTATATATCTGAACAGTACATAACAGTTTAAAGAATCTTAGTTCATACCTAAAATAGTTATAATGTGAAGGGGGGAGTGAGCCTGGTGACTTGTCATAGGGGGCTGACCCCACCTAGCTCAGGCAGCAGTTCTCTCCAATATTAGTTATTTTTAACATAGTTTATAGCTCAATATTGTTATTTAATATTTAATAAGTACAATGTAACTTTGGAAAAAAAAAAGATTATTTATTATTATTACAATATTTGTTACTCGAAGTTAACTGACGATAAGACCTGAGGTCCTAAGGATAAATGCTATATCGGGAATCTTAAATCATCGAAAAGTAATGTTTGTCTACAATACATCCCACGCACGATTGAAACTCAATATCGTAATTTACACTTTTTGCGGTTGGTTTAAAAACTGAAGCTCTAGGTACTCTGAATAAAGTTATGTTTGCATTAAATAATACATTCAATGCAACGTTATCTTATTATTATTTGCATTAACTTTTCGTTCATCTAAATGATATTGTTTGTTCTATTTAAAATAGCTCACATAAACTTCGTTGATAAATTCATGTTTATATACTGTCTATAATGTTACATTTACGAAAACTAGATCAAATATATCGTATGTGCGAACATGCATTTGTGGGACTCACCCACTATATCAGGTTTGATAAGCCACAGATCCTCGACAGGGAACAAAAATTCGCCCCAGTATGCAACGTGAGGCTATTGAAATCACCAAATATCCAAATTTCAATAGAGTTGGAAGATACCATCAGCTTGACACCCATTATCCATAAATTAAAGTCTCAACCCAAATTACACACTGCAAGACCCAAAGATACGGTTAGCTCTTTTTGTAGATAAATGTCAAAGGTAGAGACACCCACATCTTAATTCCTCTATAAAGGTGGTGGTCGGCCCGCTTTCAAAGTTTTCTTGGCAGCTTCTTTCTTCAAAGGACCTCCCAATTTCTGAACTGCCAGTAGTCATTAGTTCTCCTTTGTTCGTAATAAATATTTAAAATAATAAACAAATAAAAATATTAAATCAATAATAATTTGATGCCATTGTAAATATCTAACTGTATCCGAACGAAAACTGTTACTTTTCAAGGGTTAAATGTAAAATGTTGTATAAAATGGCTCGAGGATGTGGGAGCCTGATGACCTGTAACACAGGTATATACCTAGCTCAGGCATCAGTCTCACACAAACTGTTATTTTACCATATTCATGTTCCTATATAATTAGATTTTGTAAGTTTGTGATGAGAAAATAAAAGCCTTATTATTATTATTATTAAGGGTAGGCTTATAAGTAGCCAGTCATCCCGTGACCACGGTAGCTGAAAAGGTGCCGAAATGTCGAGAAAACCAAAAAAATCCCTAAAAGCTTAGATCTTAGTTCGTGAAATATAGCGCGTTAAAAATCTGGAAAAGTTGTTTTACTTCAATGAACAGTGCACGCCAAAACTTGAGATGTACGCAAATATCTCGTTTCACTGTAGTAACAGCTCTGTATAGTTACTTACGCTATTGAACCCAGCACAGCGCAAATCCGTGACGTCCATTACTCCCCGAACAACACAGGTGCGTGCGCGTACGCAGCCACGCCTTATTTCTTATAAAGTACAGTCAACAGCGTATCACAATCATAATATTTTTTTATCTCAGTATCTCACGATAAAGCACATTACTTACAATAGATATACATTAGCACAAGAAAGAAGAGAACAAAAAATAAATCAACAGAACAATAGTATAGTAGTTTAAATTAATAAAACCTCATTGTACACAACATAAAAGCTCTTAATTATAATAATGACATTTCAAAATATCTTGTGTATTTATTATAATGAATTTATTAAGAGTTGAATGAAGTTAATGAGGTTGAGTCAGCAGTAGCTATTATTTGTAATTTAACAATTAGTAAACAGTATTTATTATAAATAGAACAACAAATTCATAGAATACTGTCAAATTCTAAATAAATTCAAACTCTAACAATTTGCGTATTAAGTTCAAAGTTGTTTGAGGAATTTGGCATGTTTTGACAACCCACGTGCTGCTGCTTGTACTTCAATCTCGAGTTTAAACCAGTTTGCAGTATTCGTCTATATTAACCCCAGTAGGGAAAATCAACTTAAATATGAATAAAGTTACCAACTTACGATACTTCTTACTCGCTTAATATTCTGTATTAGAACATAAGAAAGGATGTAATTTTGTTTTTCACCTTGAATAATTCAATAGCTACAGAATACTTTAAAAAAAATCTCGAAGTTTGGTAAGTAATTAAATTATGCCGTAGTCGTGTCTATACCTTACAAAAATATCAATTGTAATATTGATAGCACGTGTAAGTTGACTTACCTACTTAAAGGTTTTTTAATGAAAAAGGAACTTACAAATAAATAAATAAAATAAATAAATTTAAACAATTGCATACAACATAGCAATTATCTAGCCCACGTTAAGTTTCATGAAGAACTTGTGTTATGGATACTAGATAACGGATAAACATACTTATATACTATATTTTTGTAAATACATAGGTACATAATATATATATTTTTTATTAAATAAATATTATTTAATCAACCTAACCCCAAAGTAAGCACTGTGATGCTTGTGTTATGGGATACTATGGTAACGGATATAAATAGATACAATTATACATTTATAAGTATTTTTGTGTAGAAATATATATAAACGTCCATGACTCAGGTACAAATGCTCGCATTCATCATACAAATATTTGCCCTACCAAGATTCGAACCCGGGACCTCAGAGTAGGCGACACCTTGAAACAGGTGTACTGTTATGAGCCTCGAATAGATTAGGTTTTTAAAAATATAAAAATTACCATGAACACAGTACAAGTTGCGTAATGTCAGAATTGTGCTCAGCTCAGTATTAGCAGCAGGCTAGACCTAGTTGACCTAACCTGCTTCACTGGTATTCTTCTGAGCATAGCAACGAGATCGGAAACGATATCAAGCTTTATATTATAGTCTTTTTTGCACACCCTTGTCGTCAGTGTCATTGCTGTGGCTGTAGCTGTTTTCATAAGCTAACTATTAGATTTTTTGTGCTGTCTGTACTCGTAAAAGAAAAAGATATAAAACTGCTTTTCTACAATTTAAGTTACAAAAACTTAGGTTTCGCCTTTTTACTCGTGATATGTAGCCACGATTTGTTTCTTTATTTCTTAAGTTAACTTTACAAAAACCTGTTTACGCAAACAGCTGAAATGAAGTAGGAAGAGTGTTTCCATTGAATGAATGTTACGTAATTGATAAGAAAGCACGAAAATACACACTATAACGCCTTAAAGTCGTAATTTTCACTCTATTTCTTAGGAAATATAATAGGAAAAAGGTAGTAACGAACGTATGTGTGCCCAACCCGCGCCCACCTTTTCTCTTTGTTTATATGTATAGAGTCAGGCATTATTGCTAAGTATAAGTAGGTACCTACCTACCTACATTAAAGTACCTACCTACTTCTCTAATTTTACTAAGCTACTTTTAATTGGTGCTATGACTTGTTGTAAGTCCGCCTGGCAAGCTACCACTATTAGTCTGACGCCATAACAACAAAAAAAGACTTTCTGTGTTCTGCGACAACAAACAATGTTTTCAGCATTACTATAATAATAATATCATATAATATTTCTTACACTCACACCAATTAACCTAGCCCCGAAGCATGCACTGTAAGGCTTGTGTTATGGGATATCGGGTAACGGATATAAATACATATAATTTTACATAATATAAGTATTTATTTGTAGAAATAAATATTAACGTCCACGACTCAGGTACAAATGCTTGTATTCATCATACAAACATTTGCCCCTACCGGGATTCGAACCCGGGACCTCAGAGTAGGCGACACCTTGAAACCGGTGTACGTATCACTCGACCACGGAGGTCGTTCGAGTTAGAGATAAGTTAGCCAGTCCCTCAGTGGTTGAGGATTCTGGAGACGCACGCTTCCACTTCTACATTAACATCAGGTATGATGAAGGCCAGAGCTTTTTCCCATTATAAAAAAATACTTCTTGCTATGATATTCACATATTATAATATTCACATGCCATGTCAGCAGAGTACCTTAGATTATGGTCTCCAACTTATAATACTATTAAATTAATTTCAACACATTCTATAAACCATTTGCTATTTCCTTTGTTTACTAAGACATGACATTAGTAAAGAAGACCTTGCTATACTATGGCGCAATGCAAAAAAAACTGAAACCAAGAAAATGCAAAGATAAACACAGGAATTAAAATTACATTTATGTTATTATTATTACTGATCATTATGCGCATCTAATGATCATGGGTTTGAATTGAATAAAACAATAATAAACACCTATTTACGCAATGGTTTGGAACCTTCAATAACTAACCTTGAAAGAAAGTGCCGTTGTCGAATTTTCGAAGATAAAATCGAAAACTGTAAAGAAACCTCAGTGGTTTAATAACAAACCGCAAAACAGTTCAGGAAGATTAAATGTAACGGCGACCTAATGTCCGATGATTTTGTGGTGAGCATCTCTGACTTAATAGCTGTGTAGTGTCGGCTTAGAATAGCACTACCCCTTCTCATCCCGTGGCTGTCGTAAAGGCGACTAAGGGACTCAGCCTTCAGGAGATGGGCAGCAGCGTCTCCTACAAACTTGGCCATACTGCGATCGCCAATCCGCATGCCAAGCCTGGCGATTATGGCAAACCTCCCCTTTTGGGAGAGGCCTATACCCAGCAGTGGGTGTTATATGGCTGAGACGACGATCACTGACTTAATACTTTGTCGAGGTAAACTTGTGGCCGGGCTGTGTCCTGTAGGGCACCGATTTATCAAGATTTAGTGGCCTAGCAAACTTTTATGATAAAGTTTGTTAATTTTGTATTATGTATGTAATAAAAAAATAGTATATACTTAAGAATGTTTATCCGTTATCTAGTATCCATAACACAAGTTCTTCATGAATCTTAACGTGGGCTAGATAATTGGTGTGACTGTGTGCAATTATTTATTTATATAAGCTTGTAATACATACATAACCCTCGAAATAAATCGATATTCTAAAAACGAAATCAAGTGAAAGGATTTTATAAAATTTTTAGTAGAGCATTTCAATTAATTTAATTCTTAAAAATTTCATAATTGTCGCGTATCGTGAAATCTGATGTTATTGCTACACTCTAGATAGATTGAAAGCTTTTTATTTGTTTATTTATTGAGACAGTTTCACATTTAAAAATAATCACACATTATTTCGGTATAAAGAACCTTTAGAAGAAATTCTTCTAAAGGTTCTTTATACCGAAATTCATCAAAGTGACTCAGTGAATCAGGGGTGATAACTGAAAAAAAGAATGTGGTAAGCACGTAATCTGCTACATCCTTAAACTATTATTATAAATACGAAAGTGTGTATGTTTGTCCTAGCTAAGCAACCAATCGACTTGATGTTTCGCATTCAGTTAGTTGAAAGCACATAGGCTACATTTTATCTACGTGGATAAGAATCCGCGGGCATAAGCTGGTCTACCATAATACTTGTTTTGTAGCTTTATCCTATTTAAAAGCTGTAACCTCAGTTTCTGTTCTCAAAAACCAAATCAATTTATCGTTTTCATATCAACAAATCACGATGACCTGTTTGGCGCAGGGGTACAAACCCCGCCTTCTGCGCCAGAGGTCCCGGGTTCGATCCCCGGACTAGACAAATATTTGTGTGCATGAACATCTATTTGTCTTGGTCTGGGTGTTTGATATGTATATTAAGTATGTAATTACAAAAAAAGTATACTAGTATGTTTATCCGTTATCTAGTATCCATAACACAAGTTCTTCATGAAACTTAACGTGGGCTCGATAATTGGTGTGATTTTATGCAAATATTTATTTATCATTATTTATTAAATCAATTCGCAACCATTCAAAATTTATCACTGAAGCCTTTTTAAAGACCTTACCTAATAAATGTTGCAGGTTGTCTTGACTTTTGCACATGCATAAAATATGCGTTGCAAAAAATCTTCGCATTTCGTAATGAAGATGCAGATTTAGAGCATAATTTTCGCAAGCGGTTGGTTAATACACAATTAAAATTAGTTCTGCGTTTGGCAATATGAAATATTCCGATCGAG
Source organism: Chrysoteuchia culmella (assembly GCA_910589605.1). NCBI lineage: Eukaryota > Metazoa > Arthropoda > Insecta > Lepidoptera > Crambidae > Chrysoteuchia > Chrysoteuchia culmella. The sequence goes on along the minus strand of OU342654.1, from coordinate 3,944,803 downwards.
ATCGAGTAGTTAAAACTATTTGTAGACATAATAATGTGAATCTGATCTATGTATTAGTGAATGTGTAATAGATTGTGTGGTTTTATTACAACATAGTTTACATATTGATCGCTTGGTGCGTCGGTAGCGATATTACAGCAACAAAGGTCATGTGTGCGATTCTTTTATAGGAGCGCATGACATGTTTGACTAACAAACATTAACAGGCATTTGTTTTTGAGTCAAGTCAATCAAGGATCTCGAAGGAATCGAGTTCACTTCAGGGGGCCTACTTTCTAAGCTGTTTCCGTAGTTTCGAGTTACTTTCGGATCGTTTTCAAGACTTTGATAGAATCAATTATTACTTATAGACTTTTATGTCGCATCATACCTATGCAATGCCTCACACTGCTCCTGATGGGCGAGTAATCCGAAACTACGGAAACACTACCGAAACAGCTTAGAGAGTAGGGTCTCAGGAGGTCTACTCTCTAAGCACGAAACCCTTAGTTTCGGCTTAAGTAACGGACGTTTCCTACTCCGTATCACCTAGCTTATTAGTTCGGACACACGAACTAAGAATGAATGAGAATACGTTGTGACATTGTCCCTACTCCCAATGTGTTTGCGCCGTTTGTCCAAAACTAGTACATCCGTAATCAATAGAGAGTAGGCTCCATCTGTAATTTTGGGAAACTTACGGACGGGGGCCCGTATCTTAGTTGACGGGCTTAGAGAGTAGGCCTCCTGCTTAGAGAGTAGGGCCTCAGGATCGAAGATATGCCAAAACGGTACTATGGAAACCATAGCAACCGTTTTAAAGCTCCAAAATAACAGATTTTTGACGTCGATTCCATCCTAATATGAACTCGATGCCGTACAGAGTAAGGGGCTGCAAAGAAGATGTAAGAATACCACAGTTCTGCAGCTACGCCAACCATTGCCGTGGAATACTTGCTTTTTTCGGTCGAATTGCACTTTGATTTAGTTCCAGTTTTTTAACTATAATGGCCTTAATTTTAGTATATTATTTAGTTTCTTAATGGCGATATTTTTAACGCAATGTTCTGTAAAACCATAATAAGAATGTAAAACTTATAGTTCCAAAAGCATACTGTAAGAACATATGAATGCCACTTATATCACATAACACTATAAATCTAATTATAACTTTTTAATTTATCATTTGACAATGCTACTTTTATGTGATAAATACTAAACAAGAAAATATACTATAAAAAAGCAAATTGTCTCATGTCGCCCTGACGGGATAAGACGGGCGACATGAGACCAGTTGCTTTTTTCTTGTATATTTTCTTGTTTGATATTAATTTATCACTATAAATCATTTTTTTCTAATGCCAAGCACACAAATATAAGTTCATGTTATAGCATAGGTAATGTATACAGTGCATAAATACCAGATGAAAGTAAAACAAAGAGTCATATTGTAGGAAATAAAAAACAATAATTTAAAACTATACACATACGAAATCTCTTCCTTGAAAATTGCCAACAGTAAAAATACATCAAAACTGTCATATAGCAATTGAAATCCAATTGAGATCAACGCACTCACTCGTAAACACAACCTATGAACTATAAAACTAGACTCTAAAGAAAAGTAAAAGTGTAAGCAAAACCGGAAATACGAGCTAGCCAGACCTGTCGCATGCAGATACCATCGCTGTGTGAAAACGTGTAAAGATACACTTACTTTGCTTCTCTAAAGGTTCCGTATCAATTTATTTTTTATTTAATTACAACTTAGAAAAATATTGTTCTTGGGTACACTCCCGAGCAAAATGAATACTAAACAAAATACGAAACTCTTTCGTAATTCATTTTAGGAGCCTAACCGGCTCTTTGGTCTAGTGGTAGCACCCATCGGTATCAGGTCCAGAGCGGGTTCGATACCCAGTGGGGGTACATATACAATTCAGGTAATGGTAGGAATTGTTTTGAGTGTGCCTGGTTAGCTACCACCATCTTATCTAAGTCTGTCGTCAAAGAAACAAAGTTGTCAACGGTGTATTGTGTTTCGGCAGCTAAGAGACAAGATAGCTAGTTTCTTGGTGAATCAGGATTCAGGGAGAAATGCGATTCTACCTTCAGAACTTTAAAATATCATGTATGATTTACAGCTAAGAGTTTCCCGCTTGCCCCGTTTAATAAAGAATTTAAGAATGGATTGGTAGAATTAAAATGACTCTTTTATGGAACTATATATTATAATGTATTTCGTATTAAAAACTGATCCCTAAAATGTCTCACAAGTCATTCACATTAATAGCAAATGCAAGAGTTTTTAATGCGTTGTTATTTCTAAAAGGTCCGAGATCATCTGGATATTTAGATTCAAAATAAAAAAGAGGGAAGAAAAATCATAGTTACATTGTAGAAGTATCATATTTTTTTTCATTTTTAGGTATGCCTAATAATTCACAGTGCTAAAGTGCTTTTTGATAATAAATGGATATACAAATAAACTATACCGAATTGCAAAAAGACAATGGAAAGAAACACTGATGACAGGTGGTGATACATGTTTGGTCACCCATCCCGTGACCGACCGTTGTACTCGTAAGGCCATTGTATTGTATCTGCCCCATAAGCGAGCTCATCGCGTAAAGATATTTTAGTTTTAAATATTTCCAAAGATTTCGTTTTTTTTTCTGAACAATATAAGTAGGTACAATCGGGGACTTCCTCGTTGACCAGAAGAGTTTTTTTGGGAAATATTTTCTCGGAAAGTATTAAGCTTAAACAAATAATTTAGTATTCAAATGAGATACCTATTAATTCAAATTCAAATTCAATATCATTTATTCAGTCTAGGCTGTTACAAGCGCTTAAGAACGTCAAAGAAGCTACGCCATCGGTTCACAAACCCTACGGCGGGAGACCTTGTAACGAGAAGAACCGGCAAGTCCTATTAGTTGCAATATGAACATTTTCTATATATCTATTCCTTTTTTAAATAAAGTTTCTAAAAAAAACTCTACTGGTCAACCGGGAAGTTCCCCGATTGTACTAAAATAAAAGATCAACCTCAATATTGCACTTAGAACGAAAAGTAATGTGCTTTACCTCAATAATTACGTAACGCTATACCACATACAAATCAAATACTTATTATAATGACATAATTTTACTATCCATTTGATAATGACTTGAAGCGTTGAGTTACCGCACGTCTATGATTATCATATGACTAGCAAACACCCATGACTTCGCCCGCGTAAAGATTTTCCATAAAAACTTTCACTACTTAAAACTTGATTTCCGCGGCAATATTTAGTCTAATCAAAAATATGATGTTTTCAAAAAGCTAAAGTCAAGATCAAAATGTTCTCAAAAAAGAAATGTATAAAGAGATTTGTTGATGAATAGGAGCTGTGTCAGGATAGAGAAAAATGGCAGTCCATAGTTTGGGCCTACCTCTTTTATTTCTATTTTAGACTTGGGCGTGAGCTGTATATGTACATGATGCCCGAGTATAAATGCCCGAATATAATTACATATTATGTACCCTATAGCATTTTTATGAACAAATTATTCTCTATACCAAAATTCAATGTTAGTTGTATTTTAGTTTCAGTGATCATCGTGTGACAGACTAACACACCTTTCAACTTTTTTTATATAACTATAGATGGAGAAAGGTGGAACCGGAACAACGGTCATACAACCTTCGACATGATGCATAATACTGTGTCATTCATTAAAGAATAATTTTCTATAAAGGTAAGCCGCTATTTATTGAGGCAAAGTATTTAAGGCTACGTTAATGCGGTTACGTGCCAACCACCAGGGGGGCTTACTACTACTAATCAGTGATAACTATAATACTAGTCAGTGACAGAAACGAATCGCCTAAAAACTGACTACACGTAGACTTATATGCCCTACCCCTAGAGTGTTATTTAAGCCCGCTCAGGCGCGGAGGTGCGAGGCGGCCCGCGTGCAGAGGAACAGGTGGTTTCAAAACTCGCCTTCGCGGCTGAGGCAGCAAGCCCAAGCTGCGGTAGTGAGCTAAAACTATCTGCGACGACATGCACGTGTGGGACCGCCGGCCGGAGCCTCGCAGCGTCGGAGCCGTGACAGAACACTTGCCTGCTGCATACTTGCTTGCTTGCTTGCATGCTTGCTTGCATGCTTGCTTGCATGCTTGCTTGCATGCTTGCTTGCATGCTTGCTTGCATGCTTGCTTGCATGCTTGCTTGCATGCTTGCTTGTACGCTTGCTTGCATTCTTGCTTGCACGCTTGCTTGCATACTTGCTTGCAGGCTTGCTTGCACGCTTTCTTGCATGCTTGCTTGCGTTGGGCGTTAGGACAGAAAATCTGCATTACAATATACAGTTTACTTAATGAAAATAATTAAAGAGGTTCAAAATACTTTTTAATTTTAATTTTGTGACTTTACTATTAGTAAGATGCATTATCAAGTAAAATGGGAATAAAGGACTTCCCCTATAATATCCCTGCATGATTGTCTCTCCAGGTGGAGCTGAAAACTATCATTATGTATAAATTATATTAATACTGTAAAATATTTGTTGAATATTATATAAATGTTAGGAATTTATAAAAATATTTTACAGTATACTAGGAGTTTTTATGGCATTTAAAGTATGGTAAAATAAACTTATGTGAACAGTTGAATAAACTATATGAATGTTATATAAAATGAGCATTATATCATTTAATAATTAGGTTAAATGATTATCAGGCCAATAAATTTTTATATCAAATGAAATTATGTTAAATTAAATAATATGATTCGTATGTTATGTTATGTGATAGGTATGTCAAATGAAATTATATGAAATGTTGTTATATTAACTGATTGTTAGTTCATGTAAATTTATGTCATACATGACACACACCCTTCTCCGAATTATTGCTTCCTGGCCAAAGATTTTAATGATCAGGTAAAGAAAATTTGTTTTTCGATATAATTTGAAGGCAGGTAGACATAAACTTATTATTTTTTACCTCACACGCTCTGAAAAGGAGGTTTTGTCAATCAGTTTAGGCGCTTTTTGCGGCCTAGCGCGGCAAAGTACTTTTTTCATTGAATACCTAAAAATATGTCATAATGCGTTCCGAATCGGACTATTGACTTTTTTGTTATATTTGATTCTTATTTTAAATAGCTTTAAATTATTTATAATACTCCGTTTTGGTTTTATTATATTATTTTAGTTCATTGAATCATAAAACAATAACAATAAGATTAAACTATTTGTTATAAGAATTTTATATTAGGCTGGGTGAGATTTCACAACCTATAATTGGATTTCGGACTGTGACATAAATCTTTATTTTTAAATTGTCTTTGTCTTGTACCTCAAGTCAGTGTCAACTTTTACGGAATTGTTTTTATCCTTATTATAAAGTATATTCCTACTTTAAATAACTTTGAATTAACTATAATACTCCCTTTTTTATTATTTTAGTTTTTTATATCATTAAAACAACGAGAATAAACTTTATGTTTAAAGAATTTTTTACCGGAAGTTGACCGCAGAAACAACCTTAGAATGTTCATCGCTGTTGTAAGGTGAAAAATTGTGTGTTGCGCTCGGCAGAAAAGTTTTTAGCGACTTGTACCTTTGAATCCTCGCTTCGCTCAGGATTCAATCTTTGAACCACTCGCTACGCTCATGGTTCAATCCTAGAATCCTTCACTTGCTCAGATTTCAATAGAGGTAACTCGCCGCTAAATAACCAACTTTCCAGCCTTGCATAACAAGTAACTATTACGTAAATCAACACATTTTACTTAAAATAACCGATTTTTTATAATAGGTGGGGGTTAATAGAATCAAATTAGGGGTCAATAGAGAAAACTTCAGGGACAATAGAAACACTAGAGGGGGTCAAAAGGAACACGAGAGGGGATAATGGAAACACCAAAGAGGTTATAAGAAGAGCTCTCCTAGGGTTGTCAAAAAGGAGAATTTTGAAAATATAATTTTAATTGTTAATTAGGTTTCAATTATGTATTATTTTAATTTTAATTAGTCGTGACTTTGCCTTAATTGTCTGTCTAGGCTGCGGTTCTACCTTTGTTATTATAAGTAGTGTCTGATTTACACCAATAGGATTAATAATTTTTAAAGCATTGAGCTATTGGAGCTGTCCTATAGATGTGATTTAATTGCATATTGCATTTTACGAATTGTATTTTCGTAATCAAGTTATATTTAAAATTGTAATTATAGCATTAATATTTAAAAGGCTAGGCTAGGTTAGGTTAGCATTAGTCCTTGTTAAGCTTGAGACTCATAATTTGAATAAAAGTCTGGTTTTGTTAAACATTTTACAGGTGAGCAATTGCGAACATTTTTATAGCGCAGCAACTTAAACGACGTATGAAGATTCACTTTTTTAATTGATTACAAAACTTACCTGTTATTAAATAATTGCTTATACTGCAAACGGCGAGTATTGGCTCTGAAGCAAAATAAAATTATATTACATACTCTCACATTTTTCGTAAATATTTTTTTGTAATTTTATAAATGAATAAGTTTGTTTGTTACTCAATCACGTGTAAACGACTGAACGGATTTAGGTCAAATTTTGCATACAGATAGAAAATAGACCCGTAATAGACAAATATATTAATATTATTCAATATCTACGGAATAGGAAACACTCGGGGCATAGCCAATGTTAATTTTTTTTTACATTTTTACTGAGTACAAAATAAAACTTCATCGCGAAATTATATTAGACTTAATAGCTGTACTAAATATCCAGCTAGTAGATGTAGATGTACGTATTTATTGTATTAAGTTAACGTGGCAATAATCACTCTTTTTTACTTTAAAATCAAATATAATTTAAGAGGCGTCGTCCAACAATATTTTAAGCATGAAATGGTATATTTTTGTAGTCAAAATTCAACCCTTCCGTCACCGGTGTTGGCATAACCACGCATAACGTACCTATGTCAGTTTTGACTAATCAAAAGTTATCGTGTGTAGCCGCCATTACGCCAATATTCAATCGCAATACTATAGCATCGAAATTCAATGAACGTGAAATATAGGCACAAGGTTTAGGCTAGCAAACAGAGCGTGTATACACGTCGGCTTTCTACCGTGAACATGCTCTTCGGAGATAAAGGGATCTGGAGAAAGTGATTATGATGCGGAATCAAATTATATTGGAAAAGTATTGTGTAATTATGTATTCGTTAGCTTAATAGAGAAACTGTTAATGGGTAAGCTGGCGACGTGTGATGAAGAACTTTTTTTAAGGACTACAAATCTAAGATTCGCCAAGAACAATCTTGGCATATAACTAAAACTGGAATCTTGAACTTGGTAACACAGTTAAAATTGTGCAATTTAGTATCAATATAACATGTAAAAAGGATATTCGGCGAAAGTGATTATGATGCGGAATAAAATTATATTGGAAAAGTATTGCATAAGTGTTGTATTCGTTAGATTAATGGAGAAACTGTTAATGGCCAAGCTGGTAACGTGGTTTTGGGTTAAGCTGAACGTCTGATTGAAGAAATTCTTTATAGCACCAAATTATAGATTTGCGAAAAGAAACATTTTCATCTTAAAGTTAAATTAAACAACTTTTTTTTTTTGTTCCGGCGAACTTGGTTACATTGTTAAATTATGCAATTTGAAATTAAATAATATTAACCTGAAAAATGCATATAACTGAGAATACGAATTTATTTTCTTCCATTCAAACACTAAAAATTATTTCATAATTCATAGGAAACATTTGAATTTCTAGTTTTTATAGACTAGGTTAGGTACCGATATTAAACTATCTCAATTAACCTAAAAACTGTCTCACTGACCAAAATATATAAAATAATATTTTTTTATTTTTCCTCAAAAATATAAGGAAACAATGTTGTAAAAATATAATCGGAAGAAGCACTTTGAAAATATAATAAACTACAAAAAAGCCGATGAATTTTTTGTGCGTACTTTAGCTAATAGTGTTACGTATCTAAAAGTAGATTGTTCCAAAAATTTAACATTATGCCGTAATAGTTTCTACGTATCGTTATCTTTTATTCGAACTGTTACATTGACTTAACACATTTTCCTTAAACCCTTACGTCCGAAATTAATAACCTATCTGTAGATATGGATTGGGCTATCTGAGGATGCTTGATATTTTTGTTAATATTACCAAAATAACGACGGTTGATTGGCAACGAAGCCAGTATCCTAGGTAACTATCTCAGATAACCCTATCCTTATCTACAGATAGGTTATTAATTTCGGCCGTTAACTAGTTACTTACTTAACGAAACACTTACGATTTTCTTTAAAAAAAACACCGTTTTAATTTAAAATAGGACACGAGAGACCTTTACGGTGAAGATAATCCCTTGATAATATGGGCGCGTACTTTAGTAGTTTATCAATTATAATACTTTTTAGTTATTTTTGCTTTTTTTGTTTTATAAAAACCTATCACTTAATGTGTTTTTGTTTCGAGTTCTAATAATCTGAAATTCTTACCAACTTTCATACTTGACCTTATAAATTAAAACCTTATAATCTTTTAATAAGAACACCATAATATTATGACAAATGCGATATTGCAAATAGACTGCAGTTGCATGTATTTGCAAATATAAATAAGTATATTGATAGAGATGTGATAATTATTTCGCAATACTGAAATATAAATATAAATGACTCTTCTTAATACCTATGCGAGTTTATGTATGAATATAACTATACAATACATAATACATGACTATTGTAATTGTATAAAAGGAAAATATTCTAATAACTGAGTATAAGAAAATTTTCCTCTTATATTAAATATGTTTCAAGATTGTAGATTTGTGTTTGGCAACGACATATTCCTTTGTAAATGTTGTTGCTTCTGTTAAAGATGATAAGTTTCTTGCGGCCGTTCTTCTTATCAGTTAAAAGATGTCCTGAATGGCTGGTAGGAAAAAAAATTTGACGATTCGAAAGCACTTATCTATAAGTCTATTTAAATAAAAATCTTTGACTTTGACTTTGACTTTGACAATGATCAAATAAATAATTGGAATACGCAAGGAAAACGAAGGATACTGGGGAACTAACCCGTGTCATAACTGTCATAAAATTATAACAAAACTAGCGGCCGCTCGCGGTTTTACCCGCGTAGTTCCTGTTCCCGTGGGAATATCGAGATAAAAAGTATCCTATGTTCATAACCAGGCTATCTACTATCTGTGTACCAAATTTCATCCAAATCCGCTTAGAAGTTTCGGAGCCTATTCAATGCAAACAAACAGTCAAATCTTTCGTCTTTATAATATTAGTATAGAGTATAACAAATTATTCGAATATGCAAGAAAAAAGAAGGATACTGGGGATCTAACCCGTGTCATACCTGTCATAACTCATAAATTTTAACAAAATTAATTTTATACTAGAAAATAATTGCACTACTTTAATTAACTTTAACAGACTTAATTTTACATTCGAAAAATCAACAAGTGTCTCTTTTAATCACAATTGTTACAATATACTCGTATTTTTAATTATTAAGTAGGTCCAATACTAAATATGTAATAGCCTACATATTTTCCAGTTGTCTATCCTCAAAATAAGTAAATAAATAAACTTAAACTCGAGATGGAATCATAATGTTCGTACCAGAGCATAATTTTCTCATGCGCTGACATCTTAGCCACCAGTCTCGCTAGAACGGCGGCGCGTGCGCACGTAACGTAAAACGAGTGCGATTTGACGATTTCTTATAATCGGAAATTCGATGTCAAATTGTGTGAAGTGTTATTTATAAAAAAAATATTTTTTTGTTTATGGATGTTTATCAATTTTAATATGGTGAGATTTTTTTTACATATTAACTTTGTTTCTTTTTGGTGAAAATAGAGATGGAACATTATTTCCTACGTGCCTTTTAAAGTAAATAAAATAAAGTTAAATAACAAATTATTATTATTATGCCCATATACTTTACCACTGCCACTGTACTTTATAGATCATTCATATTTATACAAAAATAATGCCGTTCGAAAGCACACGTATAAAAGACATCAACGAACGCAAGAAAAGTTTATTATTATTTATAGTAAAAGTACAGTTTAATATTTCTCGTTATTAATTGTTTGAATTTATTATTTTGCCTCCAGAATTTATGTACTATATAAAATATTAAATAGTTTATAATGAACTGTTAGGTAGGTATTTATATTTTTTTAATTTTGAATTTTACAATGCTGTTTTTATGTGATAAGATATTTTTTTTATTTATTAATAGGAATATCAAACTGCATAGGTACAAATGCATTGTTGAGATAATATTATGTTTCATAGCATAATCATATTAATATATTCTTATTCTGGATGTTGTATAAGTTACCTTAAAGCATAGCTATTTAAGTTATCAATGATGACGTTTTTAATAAATCATCTTATCTTAATATGTTAAAATCCTGTATTTTAATATCGTTCGTTACATAATAATTTTAATATATCACAATGTTTCCGAAACATCCTTTTAACTTTCTAATTTATTGAATATGTTTAGAAGGCTGACTGTGAGAATATAATAAAATTACGTTTAAATTGATTAGCGCCTCATTAGAAAAAGTAATAAAAATATTTGTTTACGTCAATCAGAACGCCAGATCGTGATCTAGCAATAAAAAAGTAAGCATATTTTAAGCAATTATGGTGTTAAAATGGAAAGCATGGAGAAATGTTCCATCAAAATTAGATAATGCGAGCCAAATAAAAATTTCGATTAGTTTCTAAACGTATCGCAAAGAATTTAAAGCATAAAAATAGATCACAATTCTTTCTGCCTGTGCCATACAAATAAAATATGGGATGAACGATTAACGAAGATGAATGGGATCCAAATTTCCGAGAGCTTTACATTTATTGAATGTAGACAACCACTGTGAAGGGATCTCTAAAAATTCAACCCTATAAAGAACTACTTTATATCCTAGTGGATGATCTATTTCCGTGTACCAAGAGTCAGAAGATGATGTTGAATAGCCTTTCAAACCTACCAAAAGAATCGGAATATTCGAAGTGCCTTTAATGATTTATAATTTTAGTATTTTTTTTGCATTTTTCTATACTATTTTTATACTTATGATAATTTTTTATTAGAAAAATATTGGAAAAAGTCAACTCAGACATAAGTGAATTCACTTGTCACATCTGAGAATTCACTTGTGGCCGAGTAACATTTTCCAATATTTTTCTATTTAAAATTTTCATTGCTTTAATGAATCAGTTTTCATTAAAGCAATGAAAATTTTAGATTCTCGTTTAAAGTGTAATATGTTTAAAGTGCATTAAATATTAAATGAATGCTGACGGTAATGCAAGAAGTAAGAATGTTAACATATTGGTATTAAGCACTTAAACCAATTTTACCTTAAGTGCTTGTTGAAGAGTGAATAGGTATAATACTTAAATTGTATTTCAAATTTAAACTTTACAGTTATTTAGAAAGTGAAGTAAATATAAACGATTAGATTAGCTTATCGAGCTATTAGATTGCTGGTTGTGAGACTGTTGATCTGGATGTAATTATAATAAATTTTAAATAGAAAAATATTGGAAAAAATTAACTCGGCCACAAGTGGATGTAATTAACTTAGTTCTAATTACTTGTTTGAAGAGGCGTGTTAGGCCAGCAGTTGTAGCGAATAAGCAACGATCGCAATGGTCGGTCTCAGGATGGGTGACCGAAAATTTTTTTTTCTTGAGCTCCTCCTTATTTCGGATAGAATTTGAAGCATTTGCAGTTGTCTATCCACATCATCTATCCACATGGAAATAAATTTAATCACCTGTGTGAACTTATAGTAACAACCACCAGTATCAGACCCAGAGGTCCCGTGTTCGATTCCCAGCGGGGGTACATATTGTATTTGGTTTGGTTGGTGGTAAGACTTGTTGTAAGTCTGCCAGCCAGGCCGACTTACAACAAGGCTACCACCATCTTATCTAAGTCTGACGCCATGACAACAATGTTTTCAGCATTGTTGTGTTCTGGCAGTTAGAGATAAAATAGCTAGTTTCTCAGTGTTTGAGAATTCCGGGAGAGGCTCGCTTCCATCTTCAGCCTTATCAATACTTAACATCGGGTATGATGAAGGCTAAGAATCTCCCCATTGTTCATTAAAAAAAAATTACCCGTGGGGACATCAATACGGTTGATAATGATGAATAGCACAAAAAAGATTTAAATTCATTATATAAGGGTTGCTTTTAATCTTCAAGCACTTAATGCTTGAAGATTAAAAGAGTAAATTTCGCGGTTTTGCATTGGTAAAAAGTGTTGATTCCTAGCATGTTTGAGGAATGTGAACAGTGAAGAAAAAGCAAGAGTGACGTTAAGAATTCCAGCATGTGGATTTTTTTTGCCTACCCTTATTTTTATTAATATCAGAGATATTGCTGAATTCACCTAAAGTTCTAAGAACCTAAACCTAAACTTCTAAATGTGTCGAGTACCCTAACCCTCCCCGCCCCTCCGATACCCCGCCGAGTAACTCTGTGTACCCCTGCGAAAGAAAAGCTTAAATTTTATGTATATTCGTATGGAAAAAAATCAGTTTCTGAAAGTGACATACAATTTTATCCGAACCTCTTACATAACTTGACGAAAACAAAGAAATGGGAATAAATTGAATCTTTGCCTATCACGAACTATTACTAGATATCAGCCTCCCCCCAAAGCGAGCAACAAGGCACGGTCTGCCGCCTTTTCTTTCTCAGGTCGTCTGTCCATCCATCTACTTAATTTGAAGTCTTTGCAATATTTGGACCGGGTGTTTTTCTATGGTATAATGCTCTTGCTCTTTACATGCACAAAACGTTACTTACTTCACTTTAATAGGTGATAAACCCATAATCATCACCATAACCGCGATACTATTTCCTCTCATTCGTTCCATCCGAATTAGTACAACCATACTACTCATCCCGCAAAATTAAACCATAGAATACACCAACTAACAAGAATTACAAGCATTTATTATACAACCGTTAATTTTGAGAATTATTCATGAGAATTGCGTAATAAACTATATGGTTTTAACAGCAAAAACTCTGACGAAGTCTGCAAATCTTGATTGCATTTGTGGAGCAGTTTTTTGTAATACAAGACAATCATTTCCGCCAGATTACTGCATAGCTTTTGTGTATAATTGATACAATAAAATAAGTGGATATGTTGCTTATGTCTCTGAGTTACTGTACGTGATCTTGGATTTTGTAATTTCGTCATTGCTTCATTTTTGCCGTTTGCGCCGGAAGATGGATTGCTATATCGATAATTGTTACCACACGATGTAGAAAATTGGCAAATTGTTTCAAAAGGTATAGTTGATGTTTACGTCAGACGCGAATTAAAAATTATAGGTACAGTACAGGGCGTGCCACATAGCGAGAAGAACCGATGGCCGTTGGGGCGGGAAGGTTCTGGAATGGCGACCGCGCACCGGACCTATACCCAGGTATATATATATGGGGTAGGCCTATACCCAGCAGTGGGTGTCATGTGGCTGAGACGACGACAATCGAACATCGAATACGAGAAAGTGGTAAGAAGTAAGTTCGCAGTCGCCCCCTTCTGCTCTAAACACATCAGGGGACCACATCCCCTGTTTGATATTAGGTTCTTCACGATTTCATCTTCTCTTCAGGTTATTATTTTGTGCATAAGAAGTGCACAAAATTTCCATTACCCTGCACTATGTAACAATTTTTTTGGAATAAAAATGTATGCGATTCGCCAGATTTGATAAGCAAGTTACGATGACAGCAGCTGTTAAATGATGTAACGCAGGTTTAGAGTTGAAAAGATATATTAATGAAAAAAGACTACTCCTAATCCAAACATGCGCTGCCTGCTCATGTGTTCCCCGATTCCTACAACCTTGGCCTCTTCAAGGCGAGAGTGAATAGGCATTTCCTGGGCAAGCATGCAACACCTTAGACCACATCCTGTTTGTTAAGCACGATGCTGGTCAAATGCCTGCGCAGTTATTACTAAAACACCAAACCCACACAACCCACCAACCCACACACACCTACCGCTTCCCCCGTGAATGTCACCCCGCGCGATACTGGTGCCTGTCCAGATTACAGCGTGCACCGGAGTACCGGGGGTCATTAGCGAGGCTCTACTGTAATATTATAATCCTTACATAATCCAAATATTATAAATGCGAAAGTATGTTTGTTTGTCCTTTCTTCACGCACCCACTAAGCAACCAATCGACTTGAATTTTGGCATAGAGTTAGTTGTAAAGACGGAGAGTAACATTCTGTTTATCCCGATATTCCCACGGGAACGATAACCACGCGGTTGAAACCGCGGGGGGAAGTTAGCACTTTAATAAAGGCCATATGGACAAGTTGCGTGCCGCCGCATGTATCTAATAAAATCTCCATACAACAGCCAGGTCTGGTTACCGTTGCTCACCCGTTAGACCGTCTCAACTCAATCTCAGTCTCAGTTCATCGAGCTATAATTGCCATGAGTGTTATTAGTCGATCACTTCGAGTTTACTAGAACGAAGGTCTTGATCTATATCTGTCGATTTACTGTCTACCTATTAGAATATCAGCTGGTAATTGACCTGACATATTGATGAAGAACAGTTAGTGCCTGTTTCACAGCCTATGGTTTATAGGCACTAATAGAAAACACAGGGAAATAATAATAATAATTTTATACAATCACACCAATTATCTAGCCCACGTTAAGTTCCAACAAAAACTTGTGTTATGGATAACGGATAAATATACTTCTATACTTACTTTTTTTTTTGTAAATACATACATAATATACATATTAACCCAGACCAAGACAAATAGACATGTTCATGCAAGCGAATATTTGTCTTGTCTGAGGATAAAACCCGGAACCTCTGGCGCAAGGAAATTGTGGGTCTGATCACGAGTCGCCACCGTTTTACGAGAAAAATAGTAGCAGTCCTTTATGATTTTGTTTTTTTTTTTACTTGTTAGGGCAACTTGCCTGATTTTGAGCGACACGTCTTCTTTTACTACTTAATGCGCAAAATGCTCATTCTAATCTATTGAGCACTGTAGGTACTAATTTCAAGAGCCCACCGTAGCCGAAATGTTGTGATTTCTTTTTATTTGGGTCAGAATCTATGATTTCAATGAGCTTAAATATTTTTTACAAAAGTTGAAGTTGATACAGACGACATCCTAAGCTTCCGAAAATTTTTTTAAAGAAAAGAAAGACATTGCTTTTTATTCATATAACATTATTTTATTTTAAAAAAAGTTATGTAACGAAACTCTTGTTTTTTTTAATTTTATTTAATTTTACTGCTTGATTTTTTTTTCATTTAATTTGAATGCTTTTTTTACTGTGTAAACGTTAGTTTACAATTTATGGTGGCTTTTTACATAAAAAATAACATTATTATGCGAAAATCTAATAAGTAAATTTCTACGGCATAATTTTTTTCAACATCTTATGATACATAACTATATAAACATGTAAAATTATATTAGTGCATGTAAAAGTTGATATAAAATTAATAAACTAACAATAAAATGTTCATATCATCTAAAATTTCTTTTAAATATTGCAGTGAAAACTTGCATTGTCAATGAAAGCGCATAAATTTAATTGTAAAAGAAAAGTTTGAATTCATCGTCAGGAAAGTTTAATTTCTTATTCATACACTCTAAAATTTTTGTTGGAGGTTCTGACTGTCTTAAACACTAAACCAGCATACATGAATTTTATAGCGAAGTTTTAGGCCAAAAGTAAGGATGTTATCACCCGTTAGTCGAAACAAAGTTAAACAATAAACAAATAATATTCAAATCAAATCAAATCAAATCATTTTTATTTGCCAGAACATTATTTTATATAAACAGGTGATATGTCAAAAGAAAGTACAAATGTTCGCCTTATACACAAAAGCATGCAAAAATACAAAATGTCAGTTAATTATAATGTCATGTAATTTATGTGAAAAGTTACCAGATTTATTTATTTAGGATACAATAATTATTTACGTAAAATTTTCACACTAGCCCTGTATTATCGGAATCTTGTAAGGATTGTTATCTTATATTTTGACGACCTGTTTGGCGCAGGGGTCCCGGGTTCGATCCCCGGACTATATAAATATTTGTGTGCATGAACATGTCTATTTGTCTTGGTCTGGGTGTTTAAAATGTATATTATGTATGTTTTTTTAAAAAAAACTATATAAGTATGTTTATCCGCTATCTAGTATCCATGATACTTAACGTGGGTTAGATAATTGGTGTTGATTGTATGCAATTATTTATTTATTTATCTTACGAGTAGGTATAGCAGGTCAATTAAGGATTTACATAACATAGTTATAACTTAACACAGTTATTATTATTTGGCGATGATGGCGTAGCTTCTTTGTCCTTCACAAATGTTTGTAACGGCTTAGAATTAATGAATTTTATTGAATTTTGAAGAACTCGTCAGCAAAAGCTGTTTTTTTTATGAACGACGGTGAGACTTTTAACCTTCATCATACCTGATGTTAAGTATTGATAAGGCTGAAGATGGAAACGAGCCTCTCCAGGAATCCTCAGCCACTGAGGAACTGGCTGGATCTTAATCTCGAACTGCCGGAACACGACAATGCTGAATACGTTGTTGTTATGGCGTCAGGCCTATATAAGATGGTGGTAGCTAGCCAGGCGGACTTACAACAAGTCCTACCACCTACCAAACCGAATACAATTTGTACCCCCGCTGGGAATCGAACCCGGGACCCCTGGGTCTGATACCGGTGGTTGTACCACTAGACCACAGAGGCGGTTTTGTATTGACTTCCTCCTTATCTTACTGTAATGTCTCGGCGTGAGGTTCACACATCATCACAAAGACACTTTAGCAAATACCCTCAAGGGTTTTCTAGCCTCTTTAAGAACAACTGTGATAAATGTGTATACCGTTCCGTAGAAACATAGCTAACTGTACTATAGGCCTAGCACGAATAAGTTTCGAGTTAGTATCGAGGACGTATCGTCAAAAAATGTATGTCACTACTATACAATTTGTCAATTTATTGACCAGCGGCGTTCCTACAGGACGTAAATTTTTCGTACTAGCCCTACCGTATAACTAACGTAAAATGAATAAATGTTATTATTATTATTAGGTTAGTAGTTTAAAATAAATGACTAGTCTCTTGCACTTTTTGTTTTTTCTTGTTTGTATCTAGGATTACAACCAATAAATGGGTATGGGGAAGCTATAAATTAAAATACTTTTTAGGTAAAAATCCATTAATTTGTAATTTAAAATACTTACTTCCTTTAACGCGTTCTTAATCTATACTAATATTATAAAGCTGAAGAGTTTGTTTGTTTGAACGCGCTAATCTCAGGAACCACTGGACCGATTTTTTGTAAATACATACATAATATACATATTTAACATCCAGACCAAGACAAATAGACATGTTCATGCACACAAATATTTGTCTTGTCCGGGGATCGAACCCGGGACCTCTGGCGCAGAAGGTGGGGTTAGTACCCCTGCGCCAAACAGGTCGTCAATACAGTCGACAGGTATATGTCCTAACCGGACATATACCTGTCGACTGTATTGACGAGTACACAGTTTTTGTTAGAGATTTGCTATGTTCGTACTAAATCCTATATTATTTAACAAGCATCTTAAGCATTGTTGTGTTATGTTAAGTATTTCTTTTTTTTTCTAACTTTTAATTTCAAAACTGCATTACCTGAAGCTCTCGGTGATGGTGAACATGTATGAGAAATATAATTAAGAAACAAGAAACATAATGTAATGTATCGGATACACGCTCTTCGAGCAAAAGACGGAACACACGCGCAAGCAAGCACGCACAGTCCCATTGCGCAGTCCTCAGTCTTTTGAGATAGAGCTCTATGAAAAGTTAAAACCTCCTTCGAATAACATATACATATATCGCTCATTTTCGTACATTTATTACGTTACGTTAGAAACAATGTTGATGGACTGAGGCGCGGACTGAAGCGAGGACTGAATGACCGGCCACACGTGCAGGCAACACCGTGCTGTCCAAGATTACGCTTTCCAAATCTTTAGCATTTCAAAGATTAAACAAGCCGCGCTTTCAGGACTGCACGGGATACCGTCTTGCAGGCTTCTATCCGTCTTACTTGCGCAAATCGGCTTGTGCATGCATGCTTTCAGGTAAGGTGGTGCGCTTAGCCGAGACATAATAATCGTAGCAAGTTCATACGGAGAAAAAGTACTGAACTAATGGCGCCACCCCCACTTGTTTAAAAAAAAACTGGGTTGCACTCCAGTAGTGCCGGCAGAAATGAAAACCGCTTAAACGAAACAGCAGGAGCAGGCATACATTTTCGCCACGCGGTAGAAAGAGAGGGGGATATTACGTCTACTCTCCCTCCGTCTTACGAATTTTCGATCAGGGTCACATGTCCTGACGCGACTTTATCATTTTTTACCCATCCCAAATATTTAAAACTCTGATGTACACAACGCCGCTAAAGAAGTTATCACTTCAAATATGTTGATTGGTCAATTACTTATGAAAATGACAAGTCGGTATATAAAGTTTTGACTTTTCTTCAATCAATAAGCAGATTTTTATACCAGCTGAGTTGGCGCCATTAGCTTCTACCTACTGTTTCTCACTATTTATTTCTACTTCGCCTACGGCATAAAGACGTAATTGTATGTATGGTTGCATTATGCAATGCTGTGTACCTATACAAACATCTGACAATATGAATGCCTGCGGGACCTTACTCGTAGGTTGCTTGTTTTAACCGCTTCATTGCCGGCCGATAACAGCGTGCACCGTTATCTTGACTTTAAGTGGACGATGTATATTCCCTAAGACTTTATACTCGTTAAGTGTGAAATTATTCACTACCTTCCTTTACCCGACGCCTGTCATAAATAATAAAATTTTAAAGATTTGATTGAAAAACAACGAATCTGTATATTATACCTACACATATTTTTAGGAACAATACATGTTGGTTACTTACGAAATCAGCACTAAAAACGCAAGTACATAAACTACTAATGTAAAGGAGGGGAGAGGAAATAACGTGGACTGTAATTTTAAAGTGCAGAGTAAAGCGTGTATTGATAAAATATAATAAAAACAGGAATAAATAAGATAATTAAACATACCAACCAAGACGATAAACAGAACAGACAGCTCTTCTGTCATGAACGGAAAAAGATCTTTCACATTGAAAAAGGGTATAAAACTACAAAAACGTATTTGCTCCGCAACAACTACAATTAGACTATGTTTAGGATTAGAAGCAGCAAAAACGCAAGTCTATAGATAAGCTACTTATCTCAAAGTCGAGTAAATGAATTTGGTGTTAGCTGGTATTCTAAAATGGATGTCACTATATATAAGTAATGTGCCATTAAGCTTCGCGTAATGTGCCGTGTGGTGACGGCCTAAGAATACAAGTGTCACCACTCCCTTACATGCCTGGGATGTCGTAAGAGTCGACTAAGAGGCTCGACGCTTTGAACACCTGTGCGAGAGAAGGAAAACTTGAAACAAACCCTCTACCTACCCGTCTGGCTAATAGCCTCCTATGAACGCCACAATAGGCGTGAGCTAGGAGAGGCGTATGTCCAGCAGTGGACGTCCACAGGCTGATGATGATGATGATGATGAAGTAGGTATATGGGACAGGAGCAGTTATGCTCTGGAGAAAGAACACAAATATTTTATTCCGGCAGCTGAACGAAGGAGGCTAGAAGTTTCAATTCTCTGTTCTGATAACTTTAAAGCATTTTGTAAACTGCTAATTTTTTCTAATATTGTTTGAATCTCTACTAAATTATCTTTAGCACACACAAAGTTGCTTAGTTTTTGCCATGTTCTTTTCTTTTTGCTACAATAAATCGAACGCGCAAACCAAGCTCCCTTTTACACTATCCCGGAAGAAATATTCCGTTACAACGACGGCTACACACGCACATAGTCCACTGAAGACTGCCACATTGTATAGACTATAGAGCAATGTGTGTGTTCTGTCTCACTTTACATTTTATGATTTACAAACAAAATGAGCTACTTAAAATTCAATAAAAAGTAATTTAGTGCTTCATTGGATTCACTTCACTCACTATCGATTGCGTAAAAAATAGAAGGCCTCGTACGAACACGTTGTTCAAAGATGTTATAGTATTAGAATTCTTTGATTTTATACCTTATTCGTTGGAATTTGAATATGAATTGTGATTTTCTATTATGAATAACAAATATTTATTTACAAAATGAACGTATATTAATTAAATGAAATAAGCCTTTATTACTGCTTAATTATAATTTTTAACAATAAGAAACCTAAAATATAATATTATTCTCGGCAAACAGTTTGTCTTTCGACAAAGGCCTTCTCTAAAGTTTTCCACTTTTCTCTATCCGTCGCGATTCGAATCCATTCTGGTCCAGCTACAGCTTTGAGATCGTCCTCCCATTTTTAGGGTTTCGTAGCGTAAAGGCAAAAAACGAAACCCTTATAGATTCGGCCAAACCGATGTATGTCACACCCTTTTTATTCCAAAACTATGAGGATTACACAGTTGAAGCTTGGTAGGTAGATGTATGCTGTAAACAGCTTTACGGTTTTTACACAAAAATAAAAAAATATATGAATTAAGGATTCTCCATACATGGAACTGACACTGAAAATTTTTTTTTCATCAAACCTATACGTGTGGGTTATCTATAGATAGGTCTTTAAAAATTGCATTGAGGTTTCTAAAACGATTATTTCTCAAAGTCAACCGTTTGAAAGATGTACACTTCCAAAGTGGTAAAATGTGTGTGTCCCCCCCCCCCTCTAACTTTTGAAATAAGAGAGTGAAAAATTAAAATATATATATGTATGCTGTAGATCTTAATAAAAACTTTCAACTAAAATTGGTTTGAACGAAATAAATTTAGAAGTTTCAGAGCTATACACATTTTCCAAAACCGCAAATATAACTTTGTCATTCATACAAACACTATGAAAACAAACTTATTTTTGCAGACAAAAAATTGTAATGGCATTTTGGCAATAATAATAATAGAAACTTTATTGCACACGATACAAAAACAAACACATACAGAGAAAATGACAAAAAAGAGGAACACACAATAGGCGGCCTTATAGCTACGTAGCAGTCTCTTCCAGGCAACCTTGGGTGAGAGGCGAAACCCTTCATGTGCGAGTTCGACTCGCACTTGGCCGATTTTTTATGTTATCTTCCCCGGCTTCTTTAATTTTCTCTTGGGTATCATACTGTTATAGTTTTAGTCCACTTTTCTATCTTTTCTCTTAATCTGTGGCCCGTCCAACACCATTTAAATTTCCTAAAAACCGTATGTACATTCTTAAACTTTGTTTTGTTTTTATTTCCTTCATTCGTATTCTGTCTCTTCTTTTCACTCCGACTACACTTCTTTCAATTCCGTTTTGACATACCTTTAATTTACTTTCCTATAGCTCTGTCAAGGCCCAAGTTTGGCACACGTATGTAAGACATGGTAGTATACAAGTATTGAACACCTTTCTCAGTCATAGGCATGTCTTTATTTTTCATAACTTCACTTAGTAACCAATACCTCCTCCATGTGTTATGCAGCGTCCTACGTGAGCGACTGGATGCGAAAGCGAAGCAGCGCGGTCCGGCGCGAAAAAAATACTGTCAAACATCTTGACTCACGCTCGGCGAGACAGAAGATGCGCAGTGACTAGTTTTTGTTATTACTGGGCATCTTTTGTTTCGCCGCGCAAGTGATAAGATAATCAGCAGGACTATAGAAACCTGCGCTTGGTCACATAGGACACTTCAATAGGTATCGACTGTTATTGTTTACACGCCGCACCGCGCCGCCGCTTCGCGTTCGCATCCAGATCGCTCACGTAGGAAAGTAATCCTTATATTAAATACTAAATGTCCAAGTAGACGTTTACGTATTCTATTGGCTTATAGTAAATTTTGATGTCTGCAAGTCGTGAAGAATTGCTCATCACTTTAGTTTTCGTAAGATTCATTGACAGTGAAAATTCATTGAAAATAAAATTATATATACTAACTTAAATTCAATCTTGAATCGTGAATCATTGGCATTATTGACATTGTGAATTATTGGTTTAGAGAGGAACATAGTTTGAGACTCGTAATAGAATAGCCACACCAAGCGAAACGTAACGAATTTTGTTGCGCTCGCCTCGCTATAGTTCACGGTATGAACCAGGTTTAGTTTGGTTTCGCTCTCAGTGTGGATAGCGCTTACATATTTTTACTACGTCCCTGGTAGTTACCGTACTATTGTGAAAATAACCCCTGTATCAGTAGGTATGAAGAGCAAATACCACTTCGCCTTGGGCTCGTCTAAACTCTATCCCAAAACTCTCGTTTTTTTCAGAACCAGAACTTTCAACCAACTGAAATTTAATAAATTTAACCGCCTCTGTGGTCTAGTGGTACAACTACCGGTATCAGACCCAGGGGTCCCGGGTTCGATTCCCAGCGGGTATGTACCCATATTGTATTCGGTTAGGTTAGCGGAAGGACTTGTTGTAAGTCCGCCTGGCTAGCTACCACCATCTTATCTAAGTCTGACGCCATAATAACAATGTTTTCAGCATTGTTGTGTTACGGTAGTTAGAGATAAGATAGCCAGTTCCTCAGTGATTGAGGATTCCGGGAGAGGCTTGCTTCCATTTTCAGCTTTATCAATACTTAACATCAGGTATGATGAAGGGTAAGAGTCTCCCCGTCGTTCATAAAAAAAATGTTTAGCGTTAAACATATTTGAAACACCGCTCTGCCACTTTTTACTTCAAATGAATGACTGAAATGGAATATCTATTTAAAAATGTTTAGCGCTAAATGTGTTTACTAACAGTTAGTGGTAGTCGCCCCTTAAAAGTTAAGGTATTTTCAAGGCATTTGCTCCAACTAACTCGTTTTTGTCTTTTTCCAGATCAAATGCTGCAAACTATGATCATTGTGCGTGCGCGCAGAGCAAACGGTCGCGTCACAAAATGTACGGTGCAGTGATCTGACGGACCGACAACATGAGTACGAAAGTAGTTATACTGTTGATGGTGGTGTTGGCGGGAACGGCGGACTGTAAGTACCTATTACCTTTAATAAAAAAAACAACTTATAATATAAATAAATAAAGATTAAACAGTCGCGTCACAAAATGTACGGAGCAGTAATCTGACGGACGACAACATTTAGTGCGAGTCAACTAATATAATAATAATAAAAACAACATACAACATAATATTATACATAAACATCTAATTTAGCCTATTGCATATCAAGACACGCACACACACTTCACACATACGCGCGCGCACTCACACCAACACACACACACACACACACACACACACACACACACATACCAAACACAGACACACACATGCACACACACACACATATAAACAAAGTAGAATATTAAAATAGTAAATTTGTAAAATTATAAAATCAAATTGTTAAATGTAGACTTAACTGAATTTTGCGAAGAGCGGGTGCCCCCTGACAGAGGCAAGTTAGCTTAAAAGGGAACTCCAGCCATATTTTGCTATGTATGTGTTTAACAGTTATTAAAGATTATTATTATAAATAAATAAAGAGCAAACGGTCGCGTCACAAAATTTACGTCGAAGTAATCTGACGGACCGACAACATGAGTGAGTTGTTGTACTGTTGATGGTGGTGTTGCCCGTCAACACCACCATCAACAGTACAACAACTCAGTGGATTGTAAATATCATTAATCGTATTAAAAAAACAACAACAAATAATTAAAGTAAATAAAGAGAAAATGGTCGCTTCATAAAATGTACGCTTCAGTAATCTGACGAACTGACAAAATGAGTTCGACAGTTGTTATACTACTGGTGGTGGTGTTGGCGGGAACGGAAGATTGTAAGTATTGCTCTTGTTAAAAAATACAACTTATCCTACTAATATTATAAATGCAAAAGTAAGTCACTTTTTTTGTTTATTAACTTAAAAAAAAATTTTGCTTATATTATACCTCAAAAATAAAAATTTGTATTTTCTTAGTTAGAAATTGACTCCATTCTTGTGTCATCTGATTCATCAATACATTTTGATATTAATTTATAATTTATTTCTTCTTCGACGCTGAAGGAATATTATACAGTCTCCTATTTATTTAATAAAGAAAATAATTTATAGCTACTTTGGTGCTGAAAGTGTTTAAAAGTGCTAACAATCTTTATTACTATCAATTATATTTGATATTTACTTCTGTCTGCCTCCAAATTATACTCGTATGTCATAATCATAATCAGACGGACTTAAATCACTCCATCATCATACGTGATATGACGAAACACGTAATCCGAATAATAGAATGAGATTCGCGTTGCACGTAAACCGACTTAGTACACGAACATTACCGTATAATACGCCTAAATAGTCGTTAAAATAGTATTTTGACTCAGTTTGTGAGTCTAATTATGGTCAAGAGTTCAAGAGATCGCGCTTTCACCATTTTCTCTGTAACAATAAAGTTGTATTGAGACAAAAATAACGATAGCTCATAAAGATACGTACGTGAGATTCTTTGTGTTTCATATTATGATGGACGATAGGAGGGTTTAACTTGATTTTGTTACAAAAAATAACGTTGATAAGATTGACTTGTATTGTTTAGTTTTTCTATCCTTTTACTTTCGTTTTGAATGTTAGTTGTAGTGTGATGTTACGTATCATTGTTAAAATCTGGTTTAAAAAAAATGATGAAAGTCTAAGTTTAAGTTATAAAAACTGATACATTTTAGGTTTCACCCGCGTGGTTCCCGTTCCCGTGGAAATTTTGGGATCATTTATAGCCTATGTTACTACTTGGGGTCTAAGGATTCTCTATACCAAATTTCGTCAAAATCGGTCCAGTAGTTTTTGAGTTTATTCGTTACATACAAAAATACAAATCTTTCCTCTTTATAATATTAGTATAGATTTATTTTAGGCATCAAGGCCCATACAATTAATACCTTAAAGACTAACATACATATTAAAATTAAAATTATAGGTATACCTTGTATTAGTGTGATGTATTTTTGGATAATATCTGGATATAAACAATTACACGCCTCAAGTAGGATACCTTATGATAAACTTTAAAGAGAAAAATATTGGGAAAAATCAACTCGGCCACAAGTGAATTCTCAGATGGGACTCGAACCCACGACCTACGATTAAAACGATTAATGACAAATGAGTTTTTTTTTTTAAAAGGTGCTTTTCTTTTTATGTCAAAGTCAAAGTCAAAGTCAAAGTCAAAGATTTTTATTCAAATAGACTTATAGATAAGTGCTTTCGAATCGTCCAATTTTTTTTTTCCTACCAGCCATTCAGGACATCTTTTAACTGATAAGAAGAACGGCCGCAAGAAACTTATCAGCTTTAACAGAAGCAACAACATTTACAAAGGAACATGTCGTTGCCAAACACAAATCTACAATCTTGAAACATATTTAATATAAGAGGAAAATTTTCTTATACTCAGTTATTAGAATATTTTCCTTTTATACAATTACAATAGTCATGTTTTATGTTAGTATCACTTCCATGCATTTTGGTCTTTCAAATAATCTTCTACCTTGTAATAACCTTTGCTTAAGAGCGTTTTTTTAACATGTATTTTAAATTTATGCAAAGGCAGCTCAATCACTTGTTGTGGAACTTTATTAAAAAAGGCTATGCCTTTCCCCAAAAACGAGCGACTGCATTTTTCAAGTCGAAATCTTGGAACGGCAAGCTTATTCTTGTTTCTAGTATTAAAATTATGAACATCGCTATGCTTAATAAATAAATCGTGATGTTTCCTTACATATACTATATTATCATAAATGTATTGTCCCGCCAAAGTTAGTATATTAATCTCTTTAAACAATTCTTTAAGAGAATCTCTCTGTCGAAGGTTGTAAATGGCGCGCACAGCTCTTTTTTGAAGTATAAAAACATTTTCTATATTGGCTGCTGAGCCCCACAACAACAGGCCATAGGACATTACACTATGAAAATAACTAAAGTAAACTAGTCTTGCCGTTTCAATATCAGTTAGGAGCCTTATTTTCCTTATTGCGAAAGCCGCAGAACTAAGTCTACTCGACAAGGTTTCAATATGTGGATCCCATTGTAGTTTTGAATCTAATGTAATACCAAGAAATTTAGTACTCTCAACTAACTCTACTACATCCCCATTCAAATTGATGTGCATGTCGACCTGCCCTACATTAGGTAATGTGAATTTAACAAATTTCGTTTTGGTAGGGTTAAGAGACAAATTATTACTGTTGAACCAGTGTGCGACTTGAGAGAGAGCACTATTTACTTCGTCAGAACAGTTGTTTCCTCTATCAATTTTAAAAATTAAAGATGTATCATCTGCAAATAGTACTGTCTCACATAAATTACTCGCGTAGTTAGGGAGATCGTTAATATATATTAAGAACAGCAGAGGGCCCAATATTGAACCTTGGGGCACGCCCATAATAATGGGGGCTCCAGTAGAAGCAGTATTATTTACAATTACTTTTTGATGTCTATTGTGCAAGTATGACTGCAAAAGGCTAACTGATTTTTTAGAGACACCATAATGTTCTAGCTTCTTTAAAAGTGTAACGTGATCAACGCAATCGAAAGCTTTAGACAGGTCACAAAATATACCAATTACGTCTCGCTTGCCCTCCCAAGCCTCAAAAATATGTTTGAGGAGTGCTATTCCAGCATCTGTAGTATTTTTACCTTTAGAAAAGCCGAACTGATTATTATGAAGGATTTGATTTACTGTTAAATAGTCTACTAATTGAGAGTATATAATTTTTTCAAAAATTTTACTAAGTGCCGGTAAGACTGATATCGGCCTAAAATTTGTGGGGTCACTTTTGTCACCTGATTTAAAAAGAGGAATAAGCTTACTATATTTCATTAAATCGGGAAAAGTACCTTCATCTATGCATTGATTAAAAATGAAAGCTAAATATGGAGCTATTATTTCAATTATAGATTTAATAACGCTGGTTGATATGCCCCATAAATCTTCAGTCTTTTTAATATTTATAGACTTGAAAGCTTTTAAAATGTCTTCACTATTAATATGCTTAAAATTGAAAACTTTATAACACTTCTCAACACATGACTCTAAGAGGGCAGCAGCAACGTTTGGACAGGAATTTAAATTACTGGTAGTTTCTAAGGGTACCCGAGAGAAGAAATCTTCAAAAACACGGGCAACCTCAACGTCAGATTCAATTAATTTATTATCTACTTTAAGGGAGAAGGAGTTTACATTATGTTTAGTTTTCCCAGTTGTTTGGTTAATAATATTCCAAGTAGCCTTTATTTTATTATCCGCTAATTTTATTTTATTTGAAAAGAACATCGCCTTAGCAGCTACACATACATTTCTAAACATTTGAGAATACTTCCTGACATATTCAATAAAATTTGGGTCACAGGAAGTATGCTTTGACGCATAAAGGTCATATAGTTTCCTTCTACTTGTATAAATTCCCGGTGTGGCCCAATCACTAAACTTTACTTTATCCGAATTACCATTGATCACTTTTTTCTTAAACGTTTTACTAAATTCGCCTTCAACCACATGAAATAAATCATTATAAAGGTAATTAGATTCCATAATGGGAACTGGTAAAGACTCAATTTTATTAATCACATTGTTTCTAAATACATCTATGCCCTTTTTAGTTATTGGCCTACATACAATTTTCCGCTTAGGACAGACATGATGGTGCTCTATAGAGGCTAGTTGTCCACTATGGTCAGATTTAATAACATTTATTATAGATTTTTCAGTGACTACACAGTTTGAAAAAATGTTGTCTAAGCAGGTGGCAGATGTGGGTGTTATTCGTGTAGGCTCATTAAAGGTATGTGATAAATTATACGATTTAAATAAATTTAAAAATCTGCTTGAGAGCTTTGACAACTTTGGGTCTAAAATGTCAACATTAAAATCCCCACATATGACAACCTTTTTATTACTTTTACTAGTTATTCTTAAAACTTCCTCCATAGTGGACTCAAACTCTAGGTAATTACTCTGAGGGGGTCTATAAACACATATTACAATTATTTGGTCTAGTTCCACACAAGACAATTCAATTATTCGTTCAATTGAGAGGGATATTATATCTTTGCGCTCTTTGTATTGAAAATTATTATGTAAAATTATAAGAGACCCTCCTCTAATAACAGATTGCCTACTAAATGAACTTACAATACTATAATTATCGATATTTAAAATTAATTCGTGACATTTTAACCAATGCTCAGTGATACACAACACATCAACATTTTCACAGTTTATAAATAAACTAACTTCTAGATCTTTATCAGAAAAGCCTTGTATATTTTGGTGTACAACTCTTAAACAATTAGGCTTTCCTGTTGTCAACACTGGGCTAGAGGGCGCCTCTGTTGTCTCTAATGGTAATTTAAATTAACCAAGTCAGTATTGGGATTCAATAGAATCAAATTACTTGGAAAAGATTCCAAGGTTGTATTAGAAGAAAAGTCTGAATTTAACTGCTCAATAAAAGCAGAGGTTCTACTAGCCAGATTATTGGCTAATTGTTTAAAATAAAAAGATAGCGAAAGCGCTATTTGTCTCATAAAATAAATAGGCAGATAATATTTATCCTTGGTCAAGTTTAAATCCTTAAACAATGTATTTAAGTCAATCAAATGTATTTGTTTACTATTATGATAAGCTATTGTACTTAACGTTAAATTTAAATTGTATCTTACTTTATTTTCCAATTGAGAGAAACCTTGACTATAGGGAAATGTAAACATAACTACTTTCCTAACATTTAAGGAGCATATTGAGTTATAGTATGATATTAATTGGTTTTTATTAATATCACCCCTGTCCCCAATCAAAATTACCAAATTTGTATTGTCATCATAAGACTTCTTAACTATTGATTTCATTATACTATTTATAGTACATCCAGGCATACAATAGTTAATAACATTTTCCTTACATTGTTTCTGGAACAATTGGCCTAAGTTTTTTCCAATCTCATCACAGAAAATAATTGTTTTAGTCACACTATTTTTAAAAGGGGATTCATTTAGATTATTGAGTAATACACAATCAGAAATATTAGAGAAAGTCTCCAACATCTCCGACCGCGCACCACTCAAGGTCAAGGAGGCCTGTTTACCTACCAGCCCTGAAGGGCTGGCAGGCAAACAAACCTCCGGAGCAGCCTGGCTTAGTGACTGATTATGGCTTAAATGATTGCTGTCAATCATACAACTACATCTGCATTTCTTACCTAGGGACTCAAATCGGTCGGTATTAAAATTACAAAGGTCGATCATGTCATTTGCAGCCAATTTTTGATAATTTAGCTGCTTGCGGGAGAATTCACTAAAGTTAGTGTTCATTTCCCGAAGTGAAAGTTCCAAATTATCAATTTTGTCACTTAATTCAATACCTACAATTTTACTATCTTTATTCTTATTACATGTTTCTTTGGTAATCACTTTTAATTGTTCTAACAATAGTGTACGTTCTTTCTTTAAGTTACCATATTTTTTATAATAATTTTGTCTTTTGATTAATTTCTGTGTTTTCCTTATGTATCTATTAATTTTAATATATTTTTTTAATTTCTTACCGCTACTAAACTGAAAAATACTATTATTGTTTTGAGATGGTTTACTACCATAGTTAACACATTCCAAAGTTGAATTGTCATGTGTTGCAGAACATTGCATTAACTCATTAAAAAGGCTCTGAGAATGCTTTTCTTCTGTTATACATTTAATTTTATTTTCTAAGTTTAGAACTCTCTTTTGAGAAATAGACAAACTTATTTCTAGTTCCGTTATGCGACTCAATGCCTGTTCATGAGTGTCAGAACAAGCCCTAAATGACAGAATAAAGTCTTCCATTTGGTTACACTTGTCCACCACTTCCGCATATTTAACATGAAACTCAGCAAGTTCATTCTTAAGTTCAGAGTTACGAGTAATGGTCTTGAGAATCTCATGCTCGCTGTCCTCTCTTTCCTGTAGTAATGTATCATTCAGTTCTTTTGCTGCCTTGAGGTCCTCCAGAGCGTTCTTGAGCTTAAGCTCCATATCCTTTGCCGATATCCTTCGGGTCATCATAATTGCGAATGAAGGGTGGATGTGACGTTCAATGCAGCTATCACTAAAATATAAAAAAGTGATTACTATATAATAATTAATCAAATAAGTACCTACTACAGGTTTTATTTTTATGAACTGAAATATATTATTTATAACAATAGAGAGAAAAAAAAAAAAAAAAAATAGTCAAAAATGTCAGGTGATGGTATGTAAATTATGTAGCGTTTAATAAATCAACAAGTATCACCATCAACTTTACTTTGTGTAAAGAGAAGCGAGGTAACTCCAACTATGGTAGTGTAAGTATGTTGTTGAGTTACTGCTTATCTGCTTAATGTAACAAACTTAAAGTTAATATGGTAAATCTATATATAAGTGGCATACAGGTGTCACCGTCAAATTAACTTTTAATAAAGTGAAGAGAGGTTAAGCCTTTAAGCAATTAATTACTCTGTAATTTACTTATATAAACCTTTATCAATATGAGCTATAACAATTAAAAAGAATCATAAGTATAACTTGAAAAAGTTGAAGTAAAATAGAATATTCAATATTCATTAGCCCTAATTTCATTAGATTTAAGTAATTGATTATATATTTATATATTTGCTGATAAATTGGCTTCACAATCTTTGATAAAAAGTGATTTGGATGTCTCTGAGTTGATGTCAGTAGTGATTGGTAAGAGTAGCAGTATGGTGAATGTCTGTGACAATAGTAGTCACCGTCAGCTTTACTTCCACTATTTGTCAAGTAAAGAGAGGTTGTTAACAATGCCAAATCGTAATGAATTGTGACGTTGTTCACTAAAAGTGAACCCGGTACCAGTAGTGAGAATTGGTGTACAGTAAATGAGAAGCCAACTTAACACAAAATCTTCCATAAAAAATAAGTCACTCTAATGTTTAAACTACTTGATGGGTATAATACTTATTAACTAAATTATGGAATAAAGGTACTTCCCCGGTTTAAGTGTAGTTTATTATCGATTTATGCATTCATCCTTTAATTTATCGGCTTTTCTTGAATCTTGATGCTACGTCAGAATGACGTTTGGTCGTTACAATTTTTTTTTTCACTTTGTTTAAAAAATACTTTATGGATTTATTGGATAACACTTGTACTTATTAAATAACAATTAAGGAACACTTTGAAAACATTACACTATAATAAAGCTGTGGTTTTACATGAAAAATATTAATTAAAAATCAGCTGCTAATATTTGACAAGTGAACGGGCTGAGGTTGCCAGACCAAAAAAAAAGTCCACAATACAAAACCTAGAAATGCTTTACTTTTGCGGGCTCTTAAGTTTTTATTATCGTTCGCCAATAAAACTCAGTAAAGTCTAGTTTATAATAACTTTCTTTAGCTTTAACCGAGTTATTTGTCTAATGATGTTTAGCCCTGTTACTAAATAAAGTAGTTGCTCTCAAGAAGTGGTTTCTTAAGAATTTTTCATTTTTATGTCTGGTTTAAATAGAACTTATTTAGATATTTATATCATATTTTCTTTAAAATCAATTGTAAAGCAACGGTTTTTAGATTATTCAGAATAATTTTATCAAGGTTCAATAGATAGTGGTACAAAGGACTTTTATTTTTAAATAAAGTTTAGCTTTCACCTTCGTTATTCCCGGTACCGTAGGAATATAAATAAATAAATAAATAAATATTTCCATACAATCACACCAATTATCTAGCCCACATTAAGTATCATCACAGAATACTTAAGTACAAGTATCATGAAGAACTTGTGTTATGGATACTAGATAACGAATAAACATACTTATATACTTTTTTTATTTTTGTAAATACATACATAATATATATATTCAACACCCAGACCAAGACAAATAGACATGTTCATGCACACAAATATTTGCCTTGTCCGGGGATCGAACCCGAGACCTCTGGCGCAGAAGGCGGAGTTAGTACCCCTGCGCCAAACAGGTCGTCAAAATAATAATAAAAAATAAAATAATAAGGAATATCGGGATAAAAAGCACCTAGCCCATGATACTCCCCGGCCTTTCATCTAACTCTTTGTCAAAAATCAAGTCGATTGGTCAGTTATGGCGTCAAGGAAGGATATACAAACACACTTTCGCATTTATTATATTAGTTAGGAATAGTTAAGATTAGGCTTATAGTTTGGCTTAGTTACGATAGCAGCTGTGAGCTGTGTAGTGTCGCCTTAGAATAGCACTACCCCCTCTCATACCGTGGGTGTCGTAAAAGGCGACTAAGGGACTCAGCCTTCAGGAGACGGGCAGCAGCATCTCCTACAAACTTGGCCATACTGCGATCGCCAACCCGCTTGCCAAGCGTGGCGATTATGGCAAGCTCCCCCTTTTGGGGGAGGCCTATACCCAGCAGTAAGTGTTATGTGGCTGTGACGACGACGAGGATAGCATACTATGTCTACCTGGAACACAAGTCAAAGCGTGATGTAGCTAGCCTATTAACCTTTCATAAGACTTAAAAAAGAAAAAAAATGTGGTGATTCAAACAAACAAACTCGTCTACATTTTTAAACTAGTAAAATTACAGCTCATAGGGTTCAATTTCTACTAAAGTTTTCTTTTGCTTTCTTTGTTCTAAATTGTTAGAAGTAAGTAGGTACACGAATTATCTTATAGTAAGCTTCCGACATTCCACATTAACCTAATTGAAACAAACATGGCTGCTATAACTCTGTAAAATAAAAGCGACACATTTTGACTTCATTCAGAGCGAAACCAGATGTACAATCAAGTTCATCACCACTTTCCACACATCAAATACTAAGCTCAAAGTAAATCACAATCGAAATTAACCTTTATCTCGTCCAAATAGAAGCTAATTTGCGACACTCTGTTTCTTTCTTAAATTGGTAAAATAACTTATCGTAGAATTTGCATATAAAAAGGTTTACATGTTAATTGTGTTACAGTTATCGATGTAAAGTTAACTTGAATGTGCTTTACGGTTTTTAATTTATAGTTTTATCTTAAGTTACGCCTTTCAACATTCCATATCAGTTTCAATGATTTTTGGAATAAATTACCTTTCCCATGCTTGATGTACAGTCACGAACAATAATGTGATAACACTACACAAGCTTGTCAACAATATTGATTATCTTTTGTGGATGTCGCCGCCAACTCGTTAAATCAGCCGTTCAATTGAAGGGCTAGCTCGTTAATTAGACGCTGGCGCTGGCGCGTTGATTGAACCAGCATCACTAAGCATTCAACTAGTTGGCTTATTATAAGTTAGACCTGTGACGATGGCTGACGTAAAATCAGCCAAGTGATTTAAATTTAGTGTAATTTTTTGCCACTGCCACGCTGGTAGTCACGAAAACAAATATGGCGACCGTAGACTCGCATCAGCTAGCAATTTTATGTGCTTTCTTTCGTTTCAACTTAATTTAAAGTGATATATTAATTAAATAAAAATGTGTGATAAAAAGTACCCGTTATTGCACCGCCCCGGCTACTTTTCCCGAATAGTTTGAATCTAAAATTACATCTCATTTAATGAGACGGCTAATAACGTTCAGCCAAGTCGTTAAGCTTTTCATTCAACGACTTGGCTAGTTGTCCCTTAGTCATTTCATCGAGTGGCGGCGTTTATTTAACGGGTTAGCGCTCCAATTGAACGTTTGATTTAACCAGTTGGCTGCGACATGGACACAGAGAGCATTCTTTCCGTGTTTCAATGTGATTAGGTTGTTGTGTAGTGTTGACATATTATTGCTAATGACTGTACTCAGCTACAGGTCAGACTTTATAGTTTGGTTCGGTTGGCTTTATAGTGGTTAGAGCAGTGAGCTAGATACCCAAAGGTCGAAGGTTCAAGTCCTGTCTGAGAATAACTTGTGGCCCAGTCGATTTTTCCAATATTTTTTCTAGTAAAAAATTTCTAGATTTCGTATGGGAAGTGCCAATTTGCACAAGAATGTATTTAAGGTGTCCGTCCCCACATAAATATCACAACAGTGTCGCTATTGGTTCATAGACCACTTTTGCCCAGTCTCCTTCATCTTAAGCGTCAAAATAGCATTAAAAATGCAAAACTTAAAAATCGTTATGTCGCTCGTAATAGCGGCGGGTTTCGTAGCGAAAGTGTAAATCTTGACGTGCTGTTGACTGTACATAACATATAGGATTAGCTAAGAAATTCTCGCAATGATTTGCCCGAAAACATCTACTTTATTGCACTCTAAATAAGTTTAGTGTTTTGTTTTGTACCGAAGTCCGAAGAATTTTTCGGTTTATTTATAGTTTTTTTGTTTGACGACATTTCGGCACCATTTTAGTTGCCATGGTCACGGGTTGACTAGCTACTCATAAGTCTACCTTCACAAAGTTGATTTATTACTGCGTTCGGATACGGTCAGATAATTACTTATAAAAAATTTATAATTTTTGGTATGGCAACAATTATTGAGTTTAATATTTTGATTTGTTTGCAATTTAAATTATTTATTACTAGAGGCCGGGCGCGGTTTCACCCGCGTGGTTCCCGTTCCCGTGGGAATTTTGGGATCATTTATAGCCTATGTTACTACTTGGGGTCTAAGGATTCTCTATAAAAAATTTCGTCAAAATCGGTCCAGTAGTTTTTGAGTTTATTCGTTACATACAAAAATACAAATCTTTCCTCTTTATAATATTAAGTAATAATAATAATAATAAATAAATCTTTATTTTTTCTCTCCAAAAATTACATTGTACTTATTTAATATTAAATTACAATATATAAGCTATAAACTATGTTAAAAATAACTAATTTTGCGAAGAACTGGTGCCTGAGCTAGGTGGTGTCAGACCCCCCTGTATGACAAGTCACCAGGCTCACTCCACCCTTCAAATTATAACTATTTTAGGTAAGTATAGATTAACAAAAGAAAAGAAAAAAACTAATGATTCTACTGGACGTTCACAAATTGGGATGAATTTCGAAGAAAGATACTGCCAAGAAAACTTCGAAAGCGGGCCGACCTCCATCTTTATGTTTGTTATTTATATACAAAAAGCGCTAACCGTATCTCTAGGTCTTACAGTGTGTGGTTTGCTTAGCAAGAATTCGATAACCAAGTAAACAATTAAGTATGTATGACTTATATCATTACCGAACCATCTATGACTCTAATCAACCATAATTAAGCATGCAACTTTTTTCTGTGGGAAACATGGATTCCCAAATTTGACTCAGAAGTCGTGGTGCACGTTTCCACGTTGAAAAAATACAAATCGTGAGTATTAATATGCAACGTCCTCGTTCTTAACAGTGCAACCGTCTTAATAGTTATGTCGTAACTTATCATAAGTCATATCTTACTGTCCAGAGTGCTGAATGTCTTGTAGTGCTTTAGAAAGTCCCAAATTACAAGTTTATTTTATCATATGTAGACTACTGTCTGACATTTAAAACATGTAGTACTGATAATGCAACTAATGTTATCAAGGAATTTCTTTATGGTTTTTAAACGATAATAATATATCGACTTGACTTGCTATTGGAAATCCAATTAATTTATTGACAATAAAATAATTGATATGCTTGAAGTTTGAGAATGTTTCATCGTTTATATCTTCTTATATATAAAATTCTCGTGTCACAGTTTTCGTTCCCATACTCCTCCGAAACGGCTTGACCGATTCTCATGAAATTTTGTGAGCGTATTGAGTAGGTCTGAGAATCGGCTACTATCTATTTTTTATCCCGAAATTCCACGGGAGCGAAGCCCCGGGGCACAGCTAGTTTTTGTATAAATACACGCAGTAATACGCATGGAGTTTCACCCGAGTTCTTTTTGTAATAACACGTGTTGTGTGAGACTCTATTTTAAATTAACCTACCGTACAATTTTAATAATTATTTAATACATTTTAATAAAAACTGAATACTGGCGAAATCCAAAAGGGGCCCGCCAATAAATATAAGAAGAAGAAGAAGAAATAATAAGCATGCACGCACAGATGGCAGAATAAATGCCAAAAGCACTATCTTAAATGTATCATTCTAGAGGCAGGAACCAATTTTTTTGTAAATAGATAAAGTGCCAACTTATTAAGCGACAAAGTAATTCATACTCAGAAGCAGTAATTACAAAACACGTTCAAGAAGTACAAAATAGGATTGGCAAATACAATTACGTTAAGGTGGAACGATTTTCATACAAAAAACAGTCGAGATAATCTTGGTAGATTAACAGAATTAATACTGAAATATATGTGCAACTATTTATTCTCGGGTATTCATTTGCGCTTAATTAATAAACAAACATTGTTTCATTCAGATATCACCTATAAATGAACACTAAATTATTGCAAAAATTACGACTGTGTATGTGACAAATGTCGTGTACGTATACAAAAATCGCGACGTTGCCATTCCATGCGGCTAAGACGCGCAACGCGCGAAGTTGCCGCTCTTACGTTTGTCTCGATTTAATAATTGTTTAAATTTCTCTTTACTAGATTTTTCAGCTGTGTTGCCGTTGCGTCCCAAAAGAGATGAGTTTCGTCAGTAATAATTTACTTTGGGATTATGATATAAAGTTGTGATTTGTAGGATTTATCTTGACTCCGATTTTAAAAAATGCTAAACACGACTTATATTTTGTTTTTTATGCGTAAATCTTTTTTTCTCTCATCACTGTAAAAAAATAGAAAATAAGATTTTATAAAGGAAAAAAAAGAAACGAAAATTGTATCTGCTTCGTGCAAATAAAATTTACTTGTATTATGTAACGTACTTACTTAATTTTTTTTTTTTTTTTTTATTTAGACAAATGTCATGTGGTCCCTTTTCAAATATTAAATTGTCCGCAATCACATCTACGTACTGACAACACCGTTCCGTATTTGTCATTTGTTTGTAGTGTTTTTTCATTGTGACTAGGGAATGGGTCCAGTAAAAATTTCACTGAAATGAAAATAAAATATAAACGAAATTTATGAAATCTTTCAAAACGGGTGGAAATATTTCAGTTTTGAGTGAAATTTATTTTCTGACTAGAAATGATTTATTTTACGTAAATCTTAATAATTTAACGATCTTAATGATTTATTTTATTTTTAATTTTACAATTTTAACGTATTAAATGTTCACTTAGCTATTCAAAACATCATAAGAATGATGATAGCATAGAGATAAACATAGACTAAGCCAAACACAAAACATGAATTTGACGTCACATATCACTTGACTATTGTTGTTTCGACTATGAATCAGGACATTTGCGCGAAAAGCTAATAACGCGAAAGACTCTTACACGAAAAGCCGTTTGCTCGAATAAACATTTGCGCGAATAGTGCACAAATGTAATTAAATTTGCCTCAATTATTGGTCAGTTAGCCTTCAAAAACATTTTCACCGTATAGCGCATGAATGAATGTTAGCGCTATCTCAGCACTTTTTTTTCTAGATTGTACTTAACATTACATAATACATATTTAAGATACACAAGAGGTTAGCACTTTTTATTTTATAACCTCTCAGGCATCGGAAAACGAAACACAATAGATATTTAATTGTTTCCAACCCCGGTGTTCGCTGCGCTGCTTTACGAATTAAGTATTTGTTGAATAATACAATTTCATTTTGAGGTAAGTACTTAATAGTAATTTTTTTTGGGGAATTTTTGCTTACTTACATGTTTTATGTATTAATATTTTATAATATCAGTATCTTTATAAATTAAAACACGAAATTAGTTATATGCACATAAGTGCCTTTAAAGACTCAATGCTCAGAAACACGTGAAGTATCAAATTGATATTAATAAAGATTAAAGTGTATGGTTCCCCCGAACTGTAAAAATCAAGCTTCTAAGTTTTTACATCACCATAATAAATTATCGCAGTAAATTAAAGCTTTAAAGGTAGAATTTAACAAGATTTACAAGATGTAAAATTTCACCACATAAGTAAACAAAAAGAGTAAGTATAAAAATGGCGTCTCGAGCTTGATTCCAAAACTATTATAATATAAAATGGAGATTGTAACTAACAAACAAGTAGACAAAATATGATCATTTGCGCAAATTTATATACGCGCCAATATACCGAAAGGAGCTAAATGTATTGATTTTAAATAAAACTAATATAATAGTATTGTAGTATTGTACTAGCGGATCCTCGCGGTTTTACACGCGTGGTACCTGTTCCCGTGGGAATATCGGGATAAAATATAGCCTATGTTAATCAGGGATAGTGTAGCATCCTAAAAGAATTTTTGAAATCAGTCCAGTAGTTTTTGAGTTTATTCATTACATACATACATACACATCTTTCCTCTTTATCACTACATAGTATAAAGCAAAGTCACTTCCCGCTGTCTGTCCCTATGTATGCTTAGATCTTTAAAACTACGCAACGGATTTTAAAGCGGTTTTTTTAATAGATAGAGTGATTCAAGAGAAAGGTAAAATAACCTTCAATATATAGTAGAGAAATACTGTAATTTTTAAGGTTTCTAATGTGATGTCGTAAATGATTACATTTTTTCCGCTTACATTGCAAACGCAGGCTGAACCCTACGAGATTTATCAATATAAGGTAATAAGTATTTGTACACCTTGAAAATGTCTACAGAAAACTCCGCGGTGGTTTATGTTTATCTCTTATGGATAACCCACAATAGCATAAGTCGTGTAGTCCACGCGGGCGAAGCCGCGGGCGGGAAGCTAGTAATATTATATAGTATAGAAGTATAGAAAACGGTAACATGATGATCCAACAACCACCACCACTTTTTTTTTGATTGAGGAAACACTGCAATTTTAATCAAAATCTATTCAGCAGTGGTTTAAAAAAAAGATATTATAATGGGCAAACAAACTAAGAAATCTTAAAATTTAGAGTATCAATTACATTCTTGTCAATTGTGCAATTTAAAAAAGTTGCAATTGCATTTGTTGCAATTTATACATCAAAATTAATATTGTGATGTTATTTAAATAAACAATAATATAAAATAAATAATAAAAAAAAATCTACCATCAGAAGTCTCGAACCCTAACTCTTTGACATCTAAGCCGAGTACGTAGACCGCTGGGCTACTTTATCATTTTCAGCTGGGTCGAAATATTCTACTACAAGAAACTCAAAAATAACGTATGGATGTGTGAGTGATTAGTAAAATTGGGAGACAGAAACACTCTCTCGAGATATTTGGATGATTTATGTACTACAAAAAGATAAATGTTGGTTTCGAAAATTCAATATTTATTTATAGAATGCGCTTATAGTATTTTGAGTTAAAAAGATACAAAGAACAATTAACAAATAAATAAAAACTACTAAATAGCGAAAGTAGCGCCATCTAACGACCGTTCAGCTTTTTGTAACTTAATCGTTCCACCTTAACCATCAAATTTCAAACAAAGAAACATTAAATCTTAACGATTGAACCTGGAACTTAGGCCTAGACACACTTAATACAGGAAACCAAATCAAAAACAAAAGAAATCGGAATAACTACATATCCAAGCATTTCTGTATTGTGATCTAAGTAAGTCACATCCCACGACCGCAATTGCCCCATTTTTTTAAATCATATTAATATCTATTGCAACGACTTAAGGCTTATAATTGAGTGTAGAGTTATAAGAACAAGTGGCAGAGTTTTAGCCTAGTTCTGGTTGGCTTATGCCATAATGGCGACGACACGCCGTTGTCGTTCTTAAGCTAATTAATTTGCTTGGTTAGAGAAATCTATGGGAGTTTCTGAAGTAATTTTTAGTGTTCTATACCGAAATCTCTAAGCCAATTATTCTTGTCGTTTTGTATTCGATCACGTTTGTTAAGCAACATTCGGTCCGGCCAGGTGTCGGATGGGTGACCGTAAAATGGCATTACAACTTACTATCTTATATAAAGCGCAAATCTGTCCGTGTATGGAAGAAATTCCCGCCTTTGGAATTGATCAGCAAAATGCCAGATAGCCCCACTTCGTTGAACGTAAAGTCAGGAAACTCTTTGGGGACGATAAACTTGTGAATACCAAGCTCCACAGTCTCCTCATCGTCGAGGAGTTGCCTTATTGTCGGTGTTCAGATTGTTTTTTGTTTATGTTTCATGATTATTTGACGACCTGTTTGGCGCAGGGGTACTAAGCCCGCCTTCTGCGTCAGAAGTCCCGGGTTCGATCCCCGGACAAGACAAATATATGTGTGCATGAACTGCTATTTGTCATGATCTGGGTGTTTAATATGTAGGTATGTTATAAATAAATAAAAAGTATATAAGTATGTCTAACCGTTATCTAGTGACAATAACACAAGTTCTTTATGAAACTTGACGTGAGCTAGATAATCGGTGTGTTTGTATGCAATTATTTATTTCTATTATTATTATATACCTATCTAGTTACTTTCTTTTTTTTCTTTATTTTTTCTTTTATTTCTGTTTTCGAAAGTACTCAGTCTGTTTTCGAAATATGGCAGAGTCGACCAACTACGATCAGCTGATTATCTCATTCGTTATCTTGATGTGCATATTTTGAGGCCGGGTACTGTAAATTTCCTGTTTCCACAAAGCTTGTTTACTAATAGAAACTGTACTTATACATTTCGAATTAAATGCTTCACTAGTCCTCTCTTACTGGGCATATGGCACTGCGAAAGATATTAAAAGTATTTTTTTCAATATAGAACAATATTCGGTATACCTATTCTAAATTAGGACGAACACAGATATGGTTCCAAATCTCCAAAATTTTGGTAAAAAGCAAGCATGCAGTGCAGGCAGCATGCACCATTCAAGCAAGCATGCAGCGCAAGCAGCATGCATTATTCAAGCAAGCATCAAAAAAATCAAACAAGCATGCAGCATGCATGGTTTCTGTCACGGTTCCGGCGCTGCGGGGTTCATGCGGTCCCACGCGAGCTTGTCATCGCAGACGGTTTTCGCTCACCACCTGCTCCTCAGCTCGCGGGCTGCCTCACCCCTCCGCGCGTGCGCGGGCTTGAATTACACTCTAGGGGTAGGGCATACAAGACTACGTGGTGTCGGTTTTCCAGCGATTCGTTTCTGTCACTATTATAGCACAAAATTAAGAGTCTACCCCTTTCGCGAACCTTTTTATGTCATAATATTATTATGCATATCAGCGGCTGGCATACAATTCATTAGAAATAGAATACCTAATGAAATTATTCCAAATGAAAATCTGCCATCTTAAAAGTATGCCATTAGAAATTCGGACATATAAACATTCGACCAAATAATAATTATACTAAACAATTTTATGCCTTGACCATATTCGTTTAAAGAAAATTATGCCAAGTTTGTTCTGCCAAATGAAATTCGGAGCAACGAAATTCTGCCAAACAGAGGGAACCCCTGAATTTCATAGTCAACATCCATCAAAATTTTAAATTACTATTTTACAATATAACTACCTATTTACTCTATTACACCTCATAAAATGCAAAAATCATGCAATTTTAGAATCAAATTTAAATGGAGCTTATAACATCCATTTAGGGGCCTTAGAAATTTCGTAATTTCAGTTCGTACGGAACTTAGAGGTTCATTACTGTATTTTTCATGTCGCAACAAGGCCGTACTGTCACAGCACATTGAAACAAACAGTATTTTGTCTTAGACTTTTTTTATATAAAAGTTAATTATTTTTATTGCAGCCGCACGGTACGCAATACGCGATAAGGCTCGCCAACATAGATTTAGCGAAAACTTTCACAGCATGCGTTCGTCACCGCGGCACATTCGAGACCGAGACGCTTGCCGAGCTCTCACCGAGGCGAGGCGCGTCAAGTATTACTCGCGAACGGAACTTTTGTAGGAAGATATAATACTGTATGTA
This sequence comes from Chrysoteuchia culmella, assembly GCA_910589605.1. Taxonomy (NCBI): domain Eukaryota; kingdom Metazoa; phylum Arthropoda; class Insecta; order Lepidoptera; family Crambidae; genus Chrysoteuchia; species Chrysoteuchia culmella. Next base: position 3,902,776 of record OU342654.1, on the reverse strand, counting down.
TCTTTGTACTGTGGTACTGGTTTAACGAATCGGCAGTAAGTAATTAGTTCCACGGCCCTTATTTGTTAAGAAGATAAATTAATTTGCTCGTGTTGTCGCGAAAGCGTATAGAAATGACGTTGGTGATTTGTCATGCCAGTTTTTTTGTTTGTAAACAACAATAAAACGCCGTTAATTATTGAGGACGGTTAAACATAAGTAACTAATGGGTTGGACACAAAACATTGAACAAAAATGAATAAAATTGTTCCACTATCATTATTAGGAAAAACGGTTTTTTTTACTATGTTTGTATTTGCTTGCGAGTCCCCAATATTTCGACACAGTTGCATACGCTATGATCACGGAGTGACTGAAGTTGAACCTACTTGATGAATGAAAAGGCCTGCGCAGATGAGGGACTTTTGTCCGCCGACATAACCTAAATGTGGTAATTTTCGCCGCGAATACAAGGTATATCGACGATCATTCCATTCGTGAAGGTCTCGCGAGGAATCAGGAATCGCTAGATAGCTTCATGGGCAGAATAAACTTAGTTTTCGTTGAAAACGCAGCAACTTTTAGGTTATGTCGGCGGACAAAAGTCCCTCGTCTGCGTAGGCCTTTAGGAACAGACGAATCGGTCTACCCCAATGATATTTTATACAATACATTCATAGTGGGTAATTTGTGTTGTCATCTGTGACCAAGACAACTGTCATATTTTACTGAAAATTAGGACAAAAGACACGAAAAAGCACGGAAATGAAAAAGAAAGCAATTTGAATCGGATCCCTTAGGGTCATCCCAACTTTGAAAATGCGAGCTTCCTTGGCACATCTGCATCAAGTATACACAAGAATAAATATATAAATAATTGCATACAATCACACCAATTATCTAGCCCACTTTAAGTTTCAAGAAGAACTTGTGTTAAGGATACTAGATAACGGATAAACATACTAATATAGTTTTTTTTGTAAGTACATACATAATATACATAGTAAACAGACAGACCAAGACAAATAGACATGTTCATGCACACAAATATTTGTCTTTTCCGGGGATTGAATTGCTATTGCCCTATAACCATCAATGGTTTACATGTGGCTGAACACAGCAGTGCAAAACTTTACAAAGTGCTTCGTATTTGGCGACGACCTGTTTGGCACAGGGGTACTAAGCCCGCCTTCTGCGTCAGAGGTCCGGGTTCGATATTCGGAAAAGACAAATACTTGTGTGCATGAACATGTCTATTTGTCTTGGTCTGGGTGTTTAATATGTATATGATTTATGTATTTACAAAAAGTATATAAGTATGTTTATCCGTTATCTAGTATCCATAACAGAAGTTCTTCATGAAACTTAACGTGGGCTAGATAATTGGTGTGTTTGTATGCAATTATTATTATTATTTTAGCGCTACTCAAATGTGATTGGTTGGTTAGCTATTACTTACAAATTGAAAGGCTAATTATAGTTATCCATGAATAATGTCCCATACTGCTCAAAGGGTGTATGGAATATTTACAACTTTAAAAACTTTATTGATTTTTATCATCCAATTTAAGAAAAAAGGAGGTTTTCAATCTGTCGTTTTTTTTTTGTATGCTCACCGATTACTCAAAGACGGTTGAAGCGATTGAAATGGTTCAAAATATTTAGGTTTGTTCCCAACTTGATAAAAAAAATTGAAACTTTGAAATCGGTTCATTAGTAAGTTATTATTAAATTAATTCGAACTCCAGAACAGAAAATGTGTCTTTACATGTTTCTAGCTTACTAGATTGCAATCAACTTAAAGACTATGTTGTAGTCATTTCCTTCTTAAATAATTGCGACAGGTTCAATTAACATGCAAACTAATAGCGCCACTATATCGCCTTTTCATAACATTAAGCAATATATCAGAAGCTACAACTTAGGTTAGACTAAATTTGCAATATCTGAATATTAAAGCACTAAAATTAACATCCATGTGAAACATTTTATTTTTTTAAATTTAATTCTGAGTTTTGCCTTTTGTTCACTAGTGAACTAAGGGCTGATGATGATGGTGATGAATAATTCTGAATTGAAATAAAAACAATATTAAACTAGAAGGCTAAGTAATTTTGACGGGATAGATAGAGTTTAGACCAAAATGGCGGTACATAGTCTGCCTAACCCACCGGTGGGACTTAGATTAAAAAGCTAGTCTCGAAATTACTCAAAGGCGTCGAAACCGAAAACATTTTTTTGAACGACGAGGAGACTATCAGCTTTCATCATACCTGATCTTAAGTATAAGGATGAAGATGGAAGCGAGCCTCTCCCGGAATCCTCAGCCACTGAGGAACTGGCTATCTTATCTCGAATTGCCGGAACACAACAACGCTGAAAACATTATTGTTATGGCGTCAGGCTTAGTTAAGATGGTGGTAGCTAGCCAGGCGGACTTACAAGAAGTCCTACCACCAACCAAACCTTATAAAATATGTACCCCCGCTGGAAATCGAACCCGGGACCCCTGGGTCTGATACCGGTGGTTGTACTACTAGACCACAGAGGCCGTTAGTTATTGAACTTCCGAGATACTCCTCTACAAAGCCAAGCAACGATCCTTGGTCTATGCGGTTTTTTATAATGAAATCCTACTATATTATACATGCGAAAGTATGACAGTTTTTTTGTTACTCTTGCACGCAAAAAATTCTGAACCGATTCGGAAGAAATTTGGCACACAGGTAGTAGATAGCCTGGATTAAAACATCTAGTAAACCTGGGTAAATACACACTATTTATCCCGATATTAGTACAGCTAAATACATTGTACAAATAATAAATAATTGCATACAATCACACCAATTACATACCCACTACACATCATCCCATATACACCAATATTTAGTTTAAAATCGAATAAAATTTTGTATGTATCATAATGCATAAGTAGCATGAAAGTCTTTGTCTTAAGTATTTGTTTTTCTCTTAATATTGTATTGTATTAAATACTGTAATCTTTGTTTTTGGCGATGTAACGTCCTATTCCGTGAGGCGAGGGCCTGGTAATCTGTAAGACAGGTTATCCTAGTACAGATACCAGTGTCTCACATTAAATTTGTAAGCACCTGGCTAAATGTATTTTAGCATCTAAGAAACTCTTAAATGTAATAAGTATTTAGTGTGAGAGAAAATAATTTTTTTTTTATTATTATTATTATTATTATTAATTATCTAGCCCACGTTAAGTTTCATGAAGAACTTGTGTTATGGATACTAGATAACGGATAAACCTACTTGTATACTTTTTTTTGTAAAAACATACATAAGATACACATTAAACACCCAGACCAAGACAAATAGACATGTACATGCACACAAATGTTTGTCGTGTCCGGGGACCGAACCCGGGTCCTCTGGCGCAGACGGCGGGCTTAGTACCCCTGTGCCAAACAGGTCGTCGCCAAATAAGAAGCACTTTGTAAATTTTGCACTGCTGTGTTCAGCCACATGTAAACCACTGATGGTTATAGGGCAATAGCAATTGGTTCAATCCCCGGAAAAGAGGGTTTAGTACCCCTGCGCCAGACAGGTCATCAATGAGAAAATGCTTCTGTATTTTCTCAATGATGCAAAACCGATGACTAAATGAGTAAAAGTGCACTTTATTCTAAATCACTGATGAATAAGCAACGCGTTTAAATGTTTAATGACTATTGACCAGCTGTTTATAGATTCAAACTTTTACTGCTACTTTCGACTAATTTAACAGTATAATTTCAAGTAAGTAATAGCCTATTAGATTTAGCCTTTATAAGACTCTTTGAGTCTTTGTTTGAAGAATCATTGTACTAAATTGCACTAGGATTGCAACAATATAAATAAATTATCATTGGCAGAAAGTGAGAACAAAACCTACTTCTATTATTAATATCAATGTTAAAAGCTGGCGGTCGATCATAAATCACCTGCGTTGTCTTAACATTGTACTTATATACAGAGTGGTCCAAACCTGGTGGATATAAATAGTTTTTTAGATAGTTGACTAAGCGACCTATTAGCAACCGCAAGATCGGATCTCACTAGATTGAAAACTTAAAAAAAAAAAAAAAAAATCAACGACCTTTAAGAAACCACAAAGAAAAAATATTAAAGATTTTTTGTTTAGATTTATCAAAAAAGTTGATAACCTAAGACAACCAATCAGCCTGGATATTTTTTTAAGAAAAATCATTTTAGCGTAAAAAAAAACTCGAACAGGGTTCAGATATTATTACTTATATAATATTATTATAAATGCTATTTTATGTTTACCCAAAATCGTAAAACTATTAGAACTCGTTATAAAAAACAACTGTTTGTATGGAAACAACCTAGAAATCGCGAAATAGAAATCATCTGTTTCATAGAAAAAATATTTTAACTCAGCTAAAATGTATGAAACAGCTGTTTTTTTCGCGATTTCAGGGTTGCTTCCATACAAGAAGTTGTTTTTTAAATGGTTTTGGGTGAACATAAAATACCGTTGTATACAGGGTGGAAATTAAAAACGGGGCATGAAGGGCAGAAACCTTAACCGCTACATGAAAACGTTTATTTGCATTGTTTCGTTATCGGATTTTGAAAAAAAAAACAGTCACTAAAAAAACTCGCTTTTAACATTTTTTTATGCCAATCGATCCTGTTTCGTATGAGCCTCAAAACACTCTAAGACATCTACTACGGTGTGAGAACTAGAAAAGTTAGAAATCGCGAAACAAATTTTCCACTCATTCGCTTAGAAAATAAATTTATTCAACAAACTCGTAGATGAAGTGGATACGGCTGCGAGTAGCGCGAGTGCGGGTTTTTCGCGTTTTTCGCAATTGCTGACGTTTCTAGTACTTAAACCTCTAAACACTAAACTCTCTAACTTCTGAGAAACAGGATCGATTGTCATCAAAAAAGGTTTTTTAAGAACTGCCCATTTTCCTGCTGACTGTATATTTTTTCAAAATCCGTGAAAGCAGTTCAAAATTTCTCAAAAAATAAAGGATGGTTTTCTAAGAACGTTTTCATGTAGCTTCAACAATTTAATATCTGCTCTTACTGCCCCATATTAAATTATTTTCCACCCTGTATATACGTCACAGCCAACTGATTAAATCAATGGAACATTGGAGGGCTAGCCCGTTAATTAAACGCCGGCACTCGATGCAACGGCTAAGGGACAACTAGCCAAGTCGTTGAATGAAACGTTTAACGACGGGGCTGTACGTCATTTTAGCTGTCTCAATGAGATGTAATTTTAGATTCAAACTATTCATGGAAACATATATTAAACATTTTTTTTTCTTATAAATTTTGAACAGTCACAATCCTAAGTTAACCACTTTAATAAAACCCCATCACACTTAAAAGACTTTCTTAACCTCAGATTTTTCTAGAAATTGCTTAGAAAGTGTTATCGCTATTACCTTACTGTCAGGTACTGCCCTGCAATTACGATAGTACTGCACTGCGATTTCCTCGCTAGTCAGCCTCCATCAGGAGATCGACTAGGTCATTGACACCGGCAAAAACCCGGGAAGCGCATTTGACGCACTCAGTAAAGGTGCGCACTGACACGCGATCTTATTATGTCTGATTTATGTTAAAAATAAGCAATATATTGTTACAAAACGAAAGAGAATATGGGTAATTAATTCAAATATTAAAATTGTAAAATAACTCTTCGCGTATTTCACAGATTAAATGAGGGCAAATTGTAAAATCTTAACTTATAAATGAATAAGGAAAAAAATGTGTTGAAATTTTACTCCATTTACTTTAAAATCCTAACTTATAATTAAATGCGAAAGTGCGTTTATTTGTCCTTTCTTCACGACGTAACTAAACAACCAAGCGACTTGATTTTTGACATATAATTAGTTGAAAGGACGGACAGTAACATAGTATACATTTTATCACAACTTATTAATAATATTATCAATACGAAAGTCTGTTTGTTTGTCCTTCCATCACGTCACGCCGTAAATAAGCAACCAATCGACTTGATTTTTAGCATAGAGTTACAAAGGCTACATTTTATCTCGATGTTCCCTCGAAAACGAAAACCACGCGGGTAAAGCCGAGGGTGGAAGCTAGTATGAACATAGGAAGTATTAAAGCTAACGACGATACTTCACTGAAAAGCTTAAATAAAAATCTTAGAGGTCCGATTGATCGAACAAGCCGAGGGCTGATTAACGGAAACCCGGTTCAGGTGGTGTACTCTCTAAGCACGAAACCCGTAGTTTCGGCCTAAGTTACGGACGTTTCCTACTCCGTATCACCTACGGACAGCTTATTAGTTCAGAGACACGAACTAAGAATGAATTAGAATACGTTTTGACATTGTCCCTACTCCCAATGTATTTGTGCCATTTGTCCAAAACTAGTACATCCGAAATCAATAGAGAGTAGGCTCCATCTGTAGTTTCGGGAAACATACGGACGGGGGCCCGTATCTTAGTATCTTAGAGAGTAGGCCTCCAGTTTCAGATTCGTTGCTGTTATAACTGTCATTCAGTATGAAAATGTGACAGTAATGACAGTACGAAACGAAACTGAAGCATGCAGCCTGCCAGTCGGACCACGTGGCCTAAGGAGCTTTTCAAATAAGAAAATGTGGGACACAGTGGCCCGCTTGCAGACGACTGCATGCGAGTTCATTACCTATACGAAAAAGCACATTACAAACCTCATATTACGATGTATTTTTTTTTTTTTTTACATTAAATAGGCTTACTCTTGGCTTAATTCTGAATCGTTAGATTAAGAAGAGGCCTAAGATGGAGCGAGCTTGCCTAGAAAAAGCCTATTCACTCGAGCTTTAAATATACCAGGGTTGTAGATACCCAGGAATACAGACGCAGGCAGGGAATTCCACTCTCTGGCTGTGCGCATAATAAAAGATGAGGAAAAGCGCTTTGTACGCAGACGAGGTATATCAACCAGGTAGGGATGATAGCATGCGGTACGTCTGGATTCCCGGTGGTAAAAAGGAGCTGGCGGTATGAGCTCATGCAGCTCAATAGCACACTCTCCGAAGTACAATCTGTAGAACACCGATAATGAAGCAACTCTTCGTCGATGAGGGAGACTGTGGAGCTTGTTGTTCACCAGATTATCATCCCCAATGAGTTTTCTGGCTCTGCGTTCCACCGAGTCGAGTGCGGCCAGCTGGTATTTTGCTGAACCATCCCAAAGGTAAAATGTATGCGGAGCATTAAAAACTTATTCATTCGGTTAATTAGTTGGTGAAATGTGCCTTAATATCTCAATAAACGAAGTCAGCGCAAATGATTAACTGTTAGCTATACATCTTGTGAGAACAAATCGACACGTTTTGCTAAAAAAATGTAGTTACATTCCCTCAAGAGGTGTATTCGTTCCGCATTCTCGGTAGGAAATTGCGTATAATGATTGTTTTTCTTGAAGTACGTATTTCATCGCGATTGTCAATAGACATTTCTCGGTAGGTACAGTCAACAGCAGGTCAGGCTTTTTTTCTAAACCAAGAATTAGCTGTACATTTGGATTGCATTCTTGCTATAATTTGTCGAGTTCACCCAACGTAAGTGACGTCTGTAATATGAAAAAAAAACCCTCTAATTTTCCGGTGGTGGTAACATCTATTTTTTTTAAACACAAGTCTGACTTATTTATTTACCTCTAAACATAAATAAACAAATAATAGATTCAACTTCATAAATCATCAAAAATGAAAAGTATTATAAAGCCACCAGCATCAAACTAAATTCTAGGGCCAAGCCACATCTAACCGTTCGCTGATCTTCCTTAGATTTCTACTCGACGTACAAACACATCTTCGGTATTTTTTTACGATGTAAGTTATTGTTATGAATCAGACCCAGGGGTTCGATTCCCAGCGGGGGTACATATTGTATTCGGTTTGGTTGGTGGTAGGACTTGTTGTAAACACGCCTGGCTAGCTACCACCATCTTATCTAAGCGTGACTCCATAACAACAATGTTGTCAGCATTGTTGTGTTCCGGCAGTTCGAGATAAGATAGCCAGTTCCTCAGTGTTCAGCCTTATCAATTGTTAACATCATGTATGATGAAGGATAAGAGTCTCCCGGTCAATATTAAAAAAAAAATCGTCATTGTTAAACGAAAGGTCGCCGAACAGATGAGACTAAATCCTTATTTAAAATGGTTTATTTTTCTTATCTCTTCATAGTAAATGTCACAGTGTACTATTAAGTATTCTGTGACAGAACACAATGCAAATGAAAATATTCTTTATTCAATTGAGCATTTATTACATGCATTTTTGAATTGTCAGTTTTGCCTTACCGACCGTTTCAGACTCTTTTATCTTACAAAAAAAAGGGAGCAAAAACTTAGCAGCTTTATCAATTAATGTAAGTAATGGTATTTACAAACAGTATACTATTACTAAATACAAATCTATTAAAGTTTTATTCGATTTAACTGATCAGTAACATAGTATACATTATGTTATCAGTACCATGCATTACAGTCATTTAGATAATCTTTTACCTTGTTATAACCTTTGCTCATGAGCGTCTTTTTAACATGTTTTTTTATGTGCGCAAAGGTAGTTCAATCACATCTTTTGGAACTTTACTAATGAATGCTATGCCTTTCCCCAAAAACGAGCCTCTACTTTTTAGAGTCTAAATTTTGGAACGGCAAGCTTGTTCTTATTCTTGTATTAAACTGATGCACATCGCTATTTCTAACATATGAGGGTAAATGTTTAATTACATATGCGATGTTCATGAGAACATCATTAGCATTTAAAAAAAACATTGGCAGGACATTACATCCATGAGGATGTATTGTCCTGCTAATGTTGTTTTTAAACAGGCCTCTAAAATAATATCTGCACCTAAGGTTGCACAGCACGTTTTTAAAGTACAAACACATCATCAATATTAACTGCGGATCCCCACAATAACAGGCCTTATGACATTACACTATGAAAATACTAAAGTAAACTAGTCTTGCCGTTTAAATATCCGTTAAAGCCTTATCTTTTTTACAACAAAGGCTGCAGAACTGAGTCTACTCGAGAAGGCTTCAATATGTGGAACCCATTGTAGTTGTGAATCTAAAGTAATACCAAGAAATTTCGTGCTCTCAACTAACTCGATTACAATCTGCATTTAAATTAATATACATATCAACCTGCCTTACTTAAGAAGTGAGACTTTAACACATTTCGTTTTCTTAGAATTTAATGACAAATTATTAGCATTGAACCAATGTACTACTATTTACATCGTCTAAACAATTATTCCCTCTATCAATTTTGAAAATTAAAGAGGTATCATCTTCAAAAAGTACCGTCTCACATAAATTATTCGCACAGTAAGGCAGGTCATTGATAAAAAAAAATAGTAGAGGATCCAATGTTGAACGTAAGGGCACGCCCATAATAATGTGGGCTCCAGTAGATGCAGTATTATTAAGAATCACTTTCTGATTTCTATTACATAGGTATGATTGCAAAAGGCCAACTGATTTATTAGAGACACCATAATGATCTAACTTCATTAAAAGTGTTCGTTGATCAACGCAATCGAAAGCTTTAGAAAGGTCACAGAATACACCAATCACGTCCTGCTCCCAGGCATCAAAAATATGTTTAGGAAATGCAATTCCAGCATCGGCAGTATTTTTAACTTTACAAAATCCGAACAAATTTTTATTTGATTAGCTGTAAAATAATTTACTAATTAAGTGTAAAAAAAAATTCAAAAATTTTACCCAGTGTCGGTATTATTGATATCAGTTTAAAGTTAGTGGGCTCACTTGGCTGTCCTCAGATTTAAAAAGCGGAATTAATTTACTATATTTTATGAGATCGGAAACAATACCATTATCTACGCAATGATTAAAAATAAATAATTATTGATTGAATCACACTGGTTGATATGCCCCATAAAACTTTAGTTTTTCTAATATTTATTGTTTTAAAAGCTTCAACGATGTCATCGCTATTAATATGTTTATAATTGAAAGGTGTGTTATACCTGTCAACAGATGGCTCTAAGAACAGCAACGTTTGGATAGAAATTTAAATTATCGTAGTTTCTGAGGGTATCCGAGAAATCTTCAAAAACACCGGCAAAATCATTGTCAGATTTACCAGTGTTATTATTTACTATGAGAAAGAAGGAATTTATATGATGTTTTGTTTTCCCAGTTTCTAGGTTAATAATATTCCAAGTAGCCTTAATTTTGTTTTCAGATAATTTTATTGTGTTTGCAATGTAATTATGTAGACTTAGCAGCAGCAGCACATACTTTTCAAAATGTTTGAGAATAATTCCTGACATATTCAATAAAATCAGAATCACAGGAAGTGTGATAAATATTTTCTTCTTTAATATTAATCACATATAAATAGCATTATAAAATGCAAAATTCAAAAAATAACACAGGAAGTGTGTTTTAATACATAGAGCTCATACAATTTTCTTCTATTTGTATAAATTACTGTTGAGGCCCAATCACTAAACTTTAAAAAAATCTTCTCTTTCTTTTGTTCTGTGGTAAATGGATAGAGGTTTAAGTTGAAACAGCGATTCAAAAAAAGTTAAACAAACTTTGATTCTATAAGTCATGGTCATGGATTTTGTTATAAAACCGACGTTAATCCGCGTGAAATAAGAGCAAAGAACAACGTCTACAGGGCTACTTTCTCATAAACGCTTATCACATCCCGTTAAAATTAAACTTTTGAATCTTGCATGTAATTACAAAGCCTTTTTTTATTATTTAATCTTTTCGTAATCTTACAGTTACTACTTAAAACTACTAATAAGTATATAGAATATAGAGTTAATGCTACACAAAACTAAATTAAGAAATATAACGTACATCTTATGTTTTGGCGCGCTCTGTTCATTGAAATAAAACAACTTTTACGGATATCAAACGCGCTATATTTCCACGAACTAAGTTGTAATTATTATTGTCCGTATTTTTAGGTTTTTTAGGGTTTTTGATTTTCCCGACGTTTCGGCAGCTGTAAGGACAATTACAACTTAGTTCGTGGAAATTCGTAAAAGTTGTTTTATGTTAAGAAATATAATACTGAATGTTCTAGTCTTGATCGAATTGAATTTATTACCTATCGTAACACTAATATGAAACACTAGCGGCGGTATCACCCGCGTGGTTCCGTTCCCGTAGGAATATCGGGATAAAAAGTATGCAATGTTTTAATCTAGGCTATCGACTATCCCTGTGCCAATTTTTATAAAATTTTTAGGGTTCCGTACCTCAAAAGGAAAGAACGGAACCCTTATAGGATCACTTCGTTGTCCGTCCGCCCGTCCGTTCGTCCGTCTGTCAAGACCGTTTTTCTCAGGAACGCGTGGAGGTATCAAACTGAAATTTATATCTAATACTCAGGTCTACTGTCCTTTGGAGCTGTGAAAAAATCAAACTTCTAAGCCAAATCAATCAAAAGATACAGCCGTTTATGCCGCAAATTTTCGAAACTCGCACGGGAATCAAATCCTACAGGGTACTTCCCGTGAACTTAGACTCTTGAAATTTGGTACTAAGTAACGTCTTATAGTACAGATAAAGGAAAAATTGCGAAAACCGTAAATTTTTACTTACATCACATAATAAAAAATATTTTTGAAAATTTTAATTTTCATTTTGCAATAAAAATACCATAACTATGACTCGATTGTCGTGATGGGTGAACTTTTAGTTATATACCTACAGGTTTGTACGGAACCCTCGGTGCGCGAGTCCGACACGCACTTGGCCGGTTTTATTATCTATTTTATTCAGTGTTATAGAGTGAAAGAGTAACAAACAAACAACGAAACTGACATACTTTCGCATTTATATGAGTAATATTATAATTATTATTTAATCTCAATGTTTGTTTAATATCCAAAGAATTCGTTTTGTTTTTACTTTTCATAGAAAATTTCAAAAATTGTTTAACTTTGAATTTTTTAGATTAAATTAAATTGCGATACCCATGTTATGGTACATACCACCATTGTAACCATGATTGCAATAAACTCTTTGAATTGAATTGAATATTAAGTAGTATAGGATTTCACACCAATTTTAAACACACTTTCGTCCCCACTGTAGTGGGAGCACTGCCCTTCCTTATGGGTGGACAAAGACAATAATAGGTATAATGATGATAATATCTTCCCACCATGAATTATACAGGGGGTTAAAAGACCAATAACGAAAACGAATCGTTACTATCATTTTCTGGTATGGACCAAATCTAGGAACTTGATAGTTAAGGAGTTATTGAGGATCAGTCTATATTTATTTTTAAAGATTATCTTCTAAAGTTACAAATTTGCCATGAATATCAAAACCAATAAAAAACGACCTTCTAGATACACGCAAACGTCATTACACGCGTTTAATTGCGTGTAAAAATAACACCCATTTATTTAAACGACAAATTAAAATCGTTTCTCAGCATTATTTTTACATATTCTTAATTATTTTGATGTACACTACGCTTAAATGACGGCTTTGGTATGAGTCTTTTAACATCCTGTATAATATTTATGTCGTACATTAATCTATGGTGAGTCTGCTATTTAATATCTGCATGGTATAAAACATCATTATGCAAAAACTGCGTTAAAAAAAACCGACTTCAAAAACTAAAAAGCAAAAAATAAGCCTTTTTGAGTCGGTGGCAGCCCAGACATTCTACTTTAAGCTCCTATTCTTTTATTTTTCTTGCCTTAGCTGGCACCGACTCCAAAAGGCTTATTTTTTGCTTTTTAGTTTTTGAAGTCGGTTTTTTTTAACGCAGTTTTTTTTTTAACTTTTTAGTGTCTGTAATATGCTGTTTTGTAAACTACAGCCGGGTTTTTTCTAGATTAGATAAGGTTTCACGTACATTATAAACTAAATTATCGTAAATACTACATCGTCCAAGTCAACAATGAAATGAAATACATAAAAATGCTCATAACATAAAAAGTACTGGGTCAAACGAAACCAAATTTTTATGGGACCAATTGGCAACTATTCTGCATCGAACAAAAAAAGAATCATGGAAATCGGTTCAGAAATCTCGGCGTAATCGGTGTACATACATAAAAAAAAAAAAAAAAATATATACCAACCGAATTGAGAACCTCCTCCTTTTTTGAAGTCGGTTAAAAATCATATACTGCTGAAAGCTTGTCGGCTCCACTCAAAGCTATCTTATCGCTTATCTATCTGCGCACAACTGGCGCACAATCATTTCATTTCCGTAACACCTAAATCACAGTACCGTTCTTCCTATCAAGTTATGCATTTTAATATTTTTAATACAAAAGTAACTGTATGTCTGTAAGCCTGTCCATCTGTCTGTATGTTATTTTTTACTAAAAACACTGGACTAAATTTTTATGAAATTAAACAAACAAATTCGACGTTGGAAATGGATATACTTAGGTTTCTTTTTAGTGCATAATTTTTTTGTGATAATATGAAGCGTCATCATCATTAGCCCAACATCGTCCACTGCTGAAGATAGGCCTCTCCAAGTGTACGCATCCGAGCACGATCCGCCTCTTCTATCATCCAAGCTCTTGCCAGTCATTTTGCGAAGATCTTCACTCCACCTAGTCTGTTTGAGAGTGTACTACACTACGTTTGAGAACTCGTTTTACCCCACAGGTTATCGGTTCTGGTGCAGATTATATGGTCGACCGACTGCAACTTCAGTTTGCTGATTCGGTGGGCTATGTTGATAACTTTAGTACACTGTCGGATCACCTGTACCCCTACCGCCTAACGGTCTAGCTATCGCTAACGCTAAAGCTATCGCTAAAGCTATCAAACTTAAAACTCTCGTAAAACCCCTCAACGATAGGGTTTTTGTCCAATTCCTACATATTTCTATTTATCTATTAGATTCACTAGTGCATTTATAGTATAAAAGTGATAACTTTAGTGGTAGCCCTTGTAAAAGGTTTGAAAAATCGATAGCTATAGCGATAATGATCTGCTCCGCTCTCAATTGCTCGCTGAGCGACTCTAAATTTGTAAAAGAAACTAGGAAGTGCCATATTCGTACTTTAATTTTACGCGGACGAAGTCGCGGGCAGAACACAAGTTTCTCTTAATACAATGATTGTGTAACAGCAACACTATAATCATCTCATAATGATCAATAAGTGATTCATATTCGAAAATTCGGAGGAACGCTTTCGTTTTTTTCTGACCGGTTCTTTAATTAAAGCTAAAATATTTCAACGACATTTTTGTTACTACTTCCGTTATACAAAATTATGTGGCATATGAAATTTTGCATAATCATAAATCTAATAACATCTTTTCTCATTATATCAATTAGGTGACATATAATCTGTTTCTGATTCCGCAATAACTAGATTTGATATTCTTAGGTATTATATATTTATTTATGATATTAAAGTTTTTTTACACAAATTGTGTTGTAAAAATACTTATTGTGGACCTCTTGTACCATTAAACATTAAATAATCCATTGTTATAGTTTGTATAGTTTATACTTCGAGTTTAAATGATTTTGTGGAAATGTTTTTCTATGGGAAAAATATTCATGGTACCATTTTGCTTTTGTAAGTCAAGATTATGAATATTTATAGATAAAATATGTATGGAATCTCGGAGAAGATCATGGCACAGTGGTTAGTGCGCTCGGCTGTAGCCGTTAAGCAACTTTCGCAATTGTCGGCACAGAATGGATGACCAAAAATGTATTATCGCAAGCTCCACCGTGCTTCGGAAGGCACGTCAAGTCGTTGGTCACTGTACTTGCAATCGTTAAAGCCCATCAATCCGCATTGGGGCCGCATGGTGGGTCATGGCCCATTCGGTAGTATAGTGGTCAGTATCCCGCCTGTCACGCGGGAGACCGTGTTCGATTCCCCACCGGAGAGCCATTGTGACGGGGCTCCTAGTCCGGCAGCACTACAGTCGCCGGGACGTCAGAACCGCCGCACTCATTTAATAATTAGTTAAACGAAAATAAAAGTATCGTTATCAGGCGACTTGTTTATTTTGTAGTAATAGATAATGGTAATAAGGAACCCGTGTATCGGGTTCCTGATGTATATAAAGAATAAATTATTTACACAACTTTATAATTAAAAATGTTAGTAGTTGGTAATGTAGCGTCTAGCCTGCTGGCTTCTGTAAGATTACGTCAAAATGAGCCGAACAGGAATCGTGGAACGGAGAAAATTTGAATTTAGACAGAACAGATAAAAACACAACTTGATTACCATAGAGTGAGACTACGGAGTTTCTAGCCATTATAGAGTTTCATCCATCTATAAGGCTAGAACGAAATGGCATCGTTACATCCTTATCCATAAGAGCGACATAAAGTAACTACCTTATCTTCACACAAGTTATAAAAAATGTAGGCCAGAAAGTTTTAGCTTTACACCGGCTTCATGTGAATGGTGCCCTGCAAACCAGTTTAGTTAGAAATCGAAATTGATGCTCGTAGGTCAGGCACGACTCCGTTATGGTGAAGCAGGTGGTGTGACCTTGTAGTTTGTTGCTTGTATACGAAGATTATGACTCTGACTTTTAATGCTTTTACTACTTACTAGCGGTAGCCCGTGGTTTCACCCGCGTGGTTCCAGTTTCCGTGGGAATATTGGGATAAAAAGTAGCTTATGTTACCCATCATAACCAAGTGATTGGTTGCTAAGTTAAGTAATATTTAGCTGTTAGTGTATTAAGACTTTGATTTTGAATCCTTTTACTTTTTATTATTGGCTACATACAGGGTGTTAAAAGACACATACCGAAGCCGTAATATATGCATAGTGTACATCAAACTAAATAAGAATATGTGAAAATAATTGCTGGGAAACGACTTTTATTTTTCGTTTTAAAAAAGTGGGTGTTATTTTTACACGCAAAAAAACGCGTTCAACGACTTATTCGTGTGTCTAGAGGGTACGAGTAGGCGACCGGGATCCAGTTTCTTTGATTGGTTTTGATATTTATTGCAGTTTTGTAACTTTAAACGATAATCTTTAAAAATAAATGTTGACTTTGATCCTCAATAACTCCTTAACTAGGAGGTTCCCAGATTTGGTCCTATACAAGAAAATGATTGTAACGATGGGTAGAATACGTGGTTTTCGTTTTCGTTATGGGTCTTTTAATACCCTGTATAAGCTCTTATACTTTATCTCTTATCGAAGTTGCTGCTCGTAGGTCAAGCACGACTCCGTTACGGTGAAGCAGGTGGTGTGACCTTGGAGTTTGTTGCTTTTATACCTTTATGACTTTATACTTTTATTATTTATCATTGCGTACATAAGCTCTTCAGTTATAGATCTCTCTCTGGTATTATAAGAAGGCGGCTTGAGAAAGTCTGACACTGACTTGGGTTAACGACTGGATGAAAAAAGCCGGGACCGAAGATTTAAAGTGGCTGCGCACGAAAGCGCTAAGTTATAATGTCACTTTACGGTCACCTATCCGACATCTGACCGGACCGAGCGTCGCTTAACAAACGTGATCGAATTCGATCAGTTTGTCAAGCGCCGCCTTGACCGCTTCAAGTAATAGCTAAAACCCGTAGATGAACAGTATACCACAAGAAGAGATTAAAATATTTAGTGAAAGAAGATGTATGAGGAGCTTGTTTCACGTGTTTCGCTGGACTAAAAGTACAATAACGTACCTTTGATACGTTGACTGCCATCAGTCCATACATAATTGGAAATCTTTTATCCTTTTTTTTCATTTATGAGCAACGGGGAGACTCTTACACCCATATTCTAAATCGTTCCTCCAAAACATACTTGTCCTCGACTTAACAAAACCTCATTAAAAACCTCTTCAAAATACTCCTCGAAATCGGTATTCTAAGTCATAACTCCGTAAGGACCTGGAGGAGCCAAAGAGTACGTAGCCATTCCGTGTTAGGCCTAGCGCACACTACCATTTTTACCCACGATGAGGTTGAGTGGAGTGTAAAAAGTTTTAGAGGAACGACTTAGAATATGGGGTAAGGCTTCATCATACCTGATGTTAAGTATTGATAAGGCCGAAGTGGAAGCGAGCCTCAAAAAATCTATTGTTACTACAAGTATACTCGTAGGTTGGCAGGCAACTGGTTAAAGAAAGTATGCGATGAGCAGTCTGTCGTAGTAATTTCGAATCGAAATGCAAGAGACTGAATTAATGAATGTTACGTAAACAGGTAAACTTGAACTTTCAACTGTGTCGGTAACGATGAACTCGCTTTCATATTTAACTGCTTAAAATATACTCGTATTAAAATATTTTTGTATGTACCTACTTGTTAATATGACTCGAAAGTAAATAATAATAATAATAAGAATAAGTTTATTTCATAAGATTTGCAGTACATGTACAAATACAAATACTTTACAGTTAAAGACAAAATTTTAAATATAACTTCCTGAACTAGGTTTTTAACCTGTACTTCAGGTGAGTCAGACCTTAAATACTTATATAACACGTAAGTAAATTAACAATGCACTAACTAAGCAATTTATCTAGATGGGTAAACATAATATGCAATGAATAGAGAAATCATTTTTGTTGACTAATTTAACTAATACTATTTACTATTTACATATTTCTAACAGCTCCTCAGTCTCATCGTAAGACAAGTTGCTTAAATAATTATATACTATTGACCTAAAATTATAACAGTTTAAATTAAACATATCCAGTGTTCTGTTCACTTTATTATATAAGAATGGGCCTAAAAATAAAAAGAATCTATTTGTAAAATTAAATTTTGAATCAGCTTTAGAAATGCAAACAATATTTCTTCGTCTTTTATTATTAGTATCAACTTTAGTATATGGAAGCATTGCGTGTTGTTTTAGTAATATGTGCATTATAAAAAGCTGGCGTACAGTTAATACTTTGCACTTTATATACAATAAGCGTGTGGGATATAGAAAGGGAAGGGAATTGGCTACTTTTAAGACGGCGCGCTGAGCTCTTTCCAGGGAAATTAGGTTAGTCTTTCGCATCCCACCCCTGGATGTAATACAATACTGAATTATGGATTGACATAAGGCTAGATACACTTGTGTAATTAATTTGGTATCAGCAATAATACTTCGTAGTTGCTTAAAGACGTAAATTAATTTCCGAACCCTGTTTACTAGGCTATTAATATGCGGTCTAAAGGATAGGGTCTCATCTATTATTATTCCAAGGTATTTTAAATTATTAGTACTGTTAATAGTATGACAGGTACATCTAGTGGTAGTGGAAGGATTTAGGCAATTGTGGGCGTATAATTTAAAGTTAGTATTTTGGTGGCAACAGCGCATGTTAAAATGGATATATTTAGTTTTGTCAGCATTTAGTGTTAGTAAGTTGCATTGTAACCAATTATTTACAATATTGAAACCTGATTGAGCGTTGCTATACAAATCTGTGGTAGTTTTTCCCGTAAGGATAAGCGCTGTGTCGTCGGCATAGGATATTAATTTGCCATTGCTGATGTTAAGGTTGCATAGCTCATTAATGTAAACTAGGAAAAGGGTAGGTCCGAGGATACTACCTTGAGGAATGCCATATCCAGGAATGTTTTGTTCATCACTTGTAACGTGTCCTAATTAAACAACTTGACTTCGATCAGTTAAATAATCTGTAAATAATTTAAGTTGCTTACCTCTTATTCCTAGTGCCTCCAGTTTACTTAATAGTAAAGGTATTGATAAAGAATCAAAAGCTTTAGCTAGGTCTAGGAAAATTGCCAGGGTGTGGTATCCTTTCCCTAATTCCTCTGTTACACAATCTGTCAAACAATGAACTGCATCAGAAGTGGATAACTTCGCTCTGAAACCAAATTGTAAACCAAAAAGTAGTAAAAGCTTACGGATTCAAGTTGAAATGCTACAAAAAATATAGCATCATGAGAGTTAAACAACGGGAGTCAGACGGACGGACGGACAGACGGACAACAAAGTGATCCTATAAAGATTCCGTTTATTTTTTTTGCGGTAGGGAACCCTAAAAAGTAGTAAAAAGGTAGGAAACTATTTGACCAAATTTGAATATCATTAAGGTTTTATTTGGAATACCAATGAAAAAAAAAGTCAGTGCCTGTGGAACTACTGAACTGGGGGGAACTCTCGACGGAATCGAGTTCACATCAGTGGGCTTAGCACGAATAACTATCGCAATAGTATCGAGTAAGTATGGAGCACGTTATGTCAAAAAATGTATAGGAAAATGTAGTTCCGTTTACGTCCGGTAGGAACGCTGCTCAATATCTCATATATTTTTTTACTTTACTTTCTCGATACCTTCTTGAAAGTTATTCGTGCTAGGCCTACAGGATCGAAGATGGGCCAAAACGGTACTATGGAAACCATAGCAACCGTTTTTAAAGTACCAAAATAACAGATTTTTGACGCCGATTCTTTCACTAGTAGAAAGCTACTTCATTCAATAAATATTAAACAAGAAAATATACTAGAAATAAGCAACTTGTCTCATGACGTCCCGTCCCGTCAGGGCGACATGAGATAAGTCGCTTTTCTAGTATATTTTATTATTATATATTTTCTTGTTAAATATTTATCAGATAAAAATAACATCGTAAAATGCAAAATAAAAAAGTTATAATTAGATGGCTGTTTCATCTTAATCGATAGGAAAACATTTGTAAAAATAATTTCTTTCGAATGCGAGGATATTTCTCTTATTGATGAAAAGACGGTGGCCAACACCGTAGATAGGTGAATATACTAGAAAAATTGGACGTGTCCTCATAGGTTTCTGTAGCATAATTGGTTAGTGTATTGGGCTGGATTCCCAAGGAATGCGGGTTCAAATCCCGTCAGGGCGACATGAGACAAAGTCGCTTTTTTCTTGCTTAATATTTATTACATATAAAATAGCAGTATAAAATACAAAATTAAAAGTTATAGCTACATTATTCTTCAGTGACAGTGGCTGTTTGGTTATAATTAACAATATTTTTTTATGTGAGACACGGGTCATTTAGTACCCAACACATGACCATTAGACAACCATTAGTATAGTCATTTAGTCATTTCTTACTGAAATGACACTTCTAGGTACAGTATAAGCGTTTCCTACTTTCCACATCTCGCTTGCATTTTCACTTTTACTGAATCATAATTATGCGGCTACTTTATATCATTGCAAGGGTCAATGTCTTACCACTAAACCACGAGAAAGTTGCATAGGAATTTAAATAACCGTGAAGTGGCTGTGGTGATTTTATTTTTCATAGAAAAATGGTTTTATTCAAAGTCAAAGTCAAAGTCAATATCATTTATTCAGTCTAGGCTGTTACAAGCACTTATGAACGTCAAAGAAGCTACGCCATCGGTTCACAAACCCTACGGCGGGAGACCTTGTAAAGAGAAGACCCGGCAAGAAACTCGTCAAGGGCTGTTTTTTTCTCCCTGTTATATTTGTAAAAGTGAGCTTAACATATCAGTAAGGTCAATTTTCATCACAAAAGGAAAATACTAATTAAAATATTACATTTTATGGTTATTGTAACCGTAAATAATATTTAACTGGCAAAGAAAGACTTGTCTATCATACATTACAACATTTCTCGCATTACAAGATTACTATACTGCATGTTGTGAGGTACATACAGGTAAGTATCAATTTATTTTAGATAAAAGTATTTAGGCTTTAAGCACAGCATTAAGATAAGTAGACTGAGGTAGACCCATTTCCGCTGGCGGCACCCGTTCACGAGCATGACGCATGAACCAGCCATTGCTTCGTATTGTTCGTAATACAAGTAAGGCTGGTTACAGTGTCGCGCTGACGGCACGCTGAACGTCGCCACTGATAGTCGAAAATGTATGAACTTCAAGTGTTTTTGAATAAGAGCGCTTACGCACTGCGTCCGAATCCGTGAAAATACGGTCCTTCATAGCCGTTAGAACTATATGTATGGTAGCTTACCCTTTCTGGAGCCGGACCGACCGGGTTGAAAAGATAGGATAGCCCGGGCTATCCTCTGGACCCATTGGAAACCCGGTCCGACAGCTTAAGCTGTTGGCTGGATCTTCATAGATCCGTTTACTTCTCTTCGTCATTCGTGAATCTCTATGAGGGACCGTCTGAAAAAACTATTTCCCTGTTTTAATACTATGCGTGAAAGGATAAGTTAGAATCCTGGATTCCACTTACTTCCACCACCACGGAGAACATATATGCATCATTTTTGATCGATTGCACAACACATTTCTTTTTAAATAGAAAGAAAGAAAGAAAGAAATAATTTATTTGCTGGAAAACCATGTATGTACATTGGGATAGTCTACAATATTAATTTGATCCAATAGTTTTCTGCCGTATACAGGTTGGCATGCAAATATTAGCTTAAGTAGTCGGAATCAAACATAATAATTAATGACCAATTCTATACTTTTACAATTTGGATTCTATATCAGTTAGTTATATTTCATGTCAGTCCAATAATACTAGTTACAAATTAAAATGATGTTAATTGGATTAAATTAGAATCAAAATCGTATATACATGGCTGACATAAACTCACTGTCTAGATTCGCGATTTTGTTTGTGTTTTTAAGTTTGTGTTGTGAAATCAATAACATAAATTTATTCTACGTCGTGGTGGAAGTAAGTGGAGACCAAGATCCTAACTTACCCTTTCACTGATAGTGTTAATATAGGAAGATTCGTATCGGATTCGGATTTTGTCCGAGCTTTTTGGATCCGTGTTTTCACGGAATCGGATTCAGCGTGCGTCAGTGTGACACTTACCAGCGTTTTTACAACAAGCTTACATGCAAACGCATCGGACTGTATTTTTGTAATAAAATACAGTATTTAACTGAAGAAGGGTATAATAATATGGACTTTAATTCAGTAAAAAATATAACTTAATTGTTGCGAAATTAAGTTGATTTGAGTCGTTGTTCTAATATAAAGCATGTTTTACAAATATACTGCTACCCAAGTAAATGAAATTAGACATGTTACTTTTTTTATGATTATTGATTTTTTGCATTTTGCAATGCTATTTTTATACTTATGATAAATTTTAAATAGAAAAATATTGAAAAAAATTAACTCCCATTCTCAGATGGGACTTTGGGATTGGGGTGAGAATTCACTTGTGGCCGAGTTAATTTTTTCCACTATTTTTCTATTTAAAATTTAGCCATGTTACACTAAAAACAGCGTATTCGTCATTCTATACTTACTAAAAGTTTTGATTATAAAATCAAATGTATCAATACAAAATCCCATTCAATAATAGAGCTCTTTTATCTCTTACGTACAATGGGGTTCTTACCGGTTGACCAGTAGTTTTTTGGGAAACATTTTCTTTAAAAGTACTAAGGTTAAATAAACAATCTATTATTCAAATCAAAAGCCTGTTAATGTTCTATTATTTGTGATATAAATGTATTCTCTTTGTATTGTATGTAGTATCTTTGAATTTATTACTTTTTTTTAATAAAGTTCGTTTCCATCTTCAGCCTTATCAAAACTTAACATCAGGTATGATGAAGGCTAAGAGTCTCCCCGTATAAAAAAGCTCCCTAATAAAACAGTACAGTTTTACAGTATAGTTTTAAGGTCAACCGGGAAATTCCCCTACTGTACCTACTTAGTATCTTATTAACTTAATAGTGAAACACAAAATTAATATCCCGTAAGAATGGTTTAGAATGATTGAACTGACATGCAAACAGTAAGTACAGTCCGTTCAACTTAACATAATCCCCTGTCTATTCGGAATTCGGATTCGCGTTGGCTACGGTGCTTGCTAACAATAGTACCTTTTAACCCCCATTATCTAGACTTATATGTACCGACCCGATTAATATGTTTCACTCGCATATATTTTACATAATATAAATACCTATTAAAGTTTAAATAATAACATCACGGCAGGAGACATCTTAAGGTGAACGGACTGTAGGTATATCGTGCGTGCACGCATATTGACCTTACCATCTGTTAAAGTAATCCGTTTCCACTGGCAAAACATTTACAAGAAAACATGTTGTAATTAGTGCGGCCGGTAAAGGATGACCAATAGCTTTTAATAGGAGCTGTCAAATAATGCATTCTCTCAGTGGCCGCGTTATTAGTTTACAACATTTTTTCTTCTTATGTTTCGCCAGGGGAAACGAGGGGGTAGTAATTGTAAATAAGATGACGCTATGCACAGGGTGTTGTTCTATGTTTTGATTAAGGTTGCTTCAACATTACGATTCCACTGATAGTCTGATAGGATAGAGAATAAGTTACGTGCCTTCTGCTGTCGTTACGTGTCCCTTTTTATCATTTAGTTTAGTGAATTGCGCCCATGTCGAGCCGGGGCAACTCACTAGTTTCAAATGTACAACATCAAAAAATCATTCATTCTCCAATAGTCTTACAAATATAATAAAACATATATCGTAAAATAAATTAATGACAAAAACTCAAATTTTGCTGTCGCTGTTGCACGCACACGGGTTTTTCGCGGACTCAAAGGATTATTAGCATAAAATACGAAAAAAAATACCCGATACACCGAATTGAGAAAAGTTACAATCTTCCATAGCTTTACTTGAGACAGTTGCATAACGAAATCAAGAACTGTAATATCCATACATTCACAAAAACAGATATCAATCCAGTTACTTTGAATATAGCTATATATTCTGTTGGCATTCGAGAAATAACTGCAGAGATATTTATCGCGACTTTGAACGATGGGTTTCAACCTTCGCAACTGTTGCAGGGTACAATTTTATAGAATATGCCTTTTGTAGGTCATCATAACGGATAATACTTTCTCGATGAGAGATCTAGGCTTTCTGCTGATCGATTGTTTTATTTTCCAATCTAGATTCATGGTATTAGATGGAATTCCTAACTTGCCTTATGATTTAGTTTTCAGTCAATATTTACTAGGCTACAGACAAATATTTAATGTTCCCCGGGAAAGTGACTAAACATAATGCAACAAACTTTATACTATTTAATTGTTTCTCATTAATGATATTTCAATGACAAGTTTTGGTTGGTGATAGGACTCGTTGTAAGTCCGCCAGGGTAGCTACCACCATCTTATCTAAGTCTGACGCCATAACAACAATGTTTTCAGAATTGTTGTGTTCCGGCAGTTAGAGATAAGATAGCCAGTTCCTCAGTGATTGAGGATTTCGGGAGAGGCTCGCTTCCATCTTCAGCCTTATCAATAGGTACTTAAATTCATAAAAAAAAAGTTTGCGAATACACTTAAATAATTCAAAATTGTAATAAATCGTTACGACTTTTAGATAAAACTGCAACACTTAACCTACTTAAATAAGTTTTAAGTAATTTACTTTCAATTAAAAGTTATGTATGATACATATCATCTTAACATTGGGTCAAATATAACGTGCGAATAAAAAAACTAACTATGTCTGGTGGTGAATCTCATAAATTCTTATTGCTTAGAACTAGACTTGTTACGTAAGGTAAGACCAATAATGACATAAATGGTCTAATGGTTCTGTCAGTTAAACTGTTACCCCAATCGCGTAATGGCTCTTTTAATGTCAATGCAATAATGACACAAAATCGATAGTCATTATAGGAGCTGTCGATTTGATTGCAAGCGAAAGTTCTAACAATTTAGCCATTCGACCTCAACTCAAATGAGACTTTTAACAGCCTCTGTGGTCTAGTGGTACAACCACCTGTATCAGACCCAGGGGTCTCGGGTTCGATTCCCAGCGGGGGTACATATTGTATTCGGTTTGGTTGGTGGTAGGACTTGTTGTAAGTCCGCCTGGCTAGCTACCACCATCTTATCTAAGTCTGACGCCATAACAACAATGTTTTAAGCATTGTTGTGTTCCGGCAGAGAGATAAGATAGCCAGGGGCCCAAGTCTGCTAAATAAAAATACACCAATGGAGTGTCGATAGTGTCTCAGTTGAATGGTTTTTGGCATTTGGTATTCTCGTACTGTTTAAATCCGAAGCCATTCTATCGACACTCCACCGACACTCCATCGAACTACTATTGTTCTTTTCGGTAGTTTGCTATTGATTTTATTTGAATGGAATTGTAATTGTTGGTGCAAACTGTATTCTCTCCACTATTTAACGATTCTATCAATGGATTTTCAGTTGTCATTTGGTCATTGAACTGCCATCGAACAACAACACCTTTTTTAGAGCTTTATTCGATAAAATTTCTCTTTATTTTACTAAATTTGACTTTATATCATATTAATTTCACAAGGCAAGTTTGTAAAAATAATATTTCTATTCCTTATAAACCTTTCTTTTGAAATTGGTTAAACTAACCTGTAATTGAGTCAAATTGTGTTTTTACTATAAAGTTTTGGGGTAGTTCTTATTGCTTCGATTCTATATTTATTTTGGGGTACCGAAATCGAATCAGAGATTTGCTAAAAAAATCGTGACGGAACATTGAGAAAGCGAAATAAAGCAAAGAAGCTAGTAAATATTTAGAATTAGAATATCTTATGACATGACAATTATAAAAATCTGATATTATTCCTTTAAGTTTTATTGTATTGTAATTTTTTTATTTTTTTGTATGTATCAAATTGTTTTAGATTATTATTATTTTTCCAATGACATTTACTTAATTTAATTTACTTTATTATCTAGCAATTTGACTTTCTTTAATTTCGTAATGACATCATATTTTTATTGTTTTGAATTTATTTAAAGTAATTTGTTATCTTAACTGTTACTGTATGACTTGCTGGTGTGTTGGAAATGCATTTCTGTAAGCTAGCATGTGTATGTATTAAATAAATAAATAAATAAAATAAAAATAAAAATAATTTTTTTTTTCCGGATTTGTTGATTAAAATCGAAAAATATTGACTTTTAGTAAATGGCATGTTTACAGAAATTATAGTACTGGTAAAAGCTAAGAGCAGTTAATTGCTCAACACTCGTCATCAGCTATTTTTAAACCCCAACCGCTGGGACACTGGCCTTTCTTATAGATGGATGACGAGAACCGGCCATGACCCACCACGGGGGCCTAATGCGGATTGGTGGGTTTTAAATGCAGCCGGGACCAACAGCTTAATGTGCCTTCCGAACCACGGAGAACCTCGAAATAGTAAATGTTTGGTCACCCATCCCGTGACCGACCATTGCGAAAGTTGCTTAACCTCAACAATCGCAGGCCGAGCGCACGAACCACTGCGATACGGGTTCCTCAACACTTGCATTGTTAAAATACAATTTTTGTTTACACAAATAATTTTCTTCAAAGTTTTCAAACTTGTGTTCAAAACTTCATGAAGACATTGATGTCATTGACGAACACAGTTTTTGGTAAGGGCAATTGCAATACAATAACAGCCATACTCTACCAATGTTTTCTATCTTCTTTTTTAACAATAAACAAGTATTTTTAATAGATGTTGATATTTATATCGTAAAAAAATATAATTTGTCGATATTAATACATAAAATTCACAAAAAAGTACTTAAAACGTATTTAATTCACATTCCATTCACAGTCCATTTCCATTCCATTTCCATTGAACTGACACTCCATCGACATTACATCGAGATTTAAAAACTTTTAGCAGAATACAAAATTTAGCACAATGGAATTGTAATGTTAGTAGGATGTCGATGGAATGGAAATAGTTGGTCGCTAATTGTCAAATAGCAGAATTGGGCCCCAGTTCCCCTGCGATTGAGGATTCCAGGAGGCTCGCTTCCATCTTCAGCCATATCAATACTTAACATCAGGTATGATGAAGGCTAAGAGCTTCCCCGTCGTTCATAAAAAAAACTTACCTAGCTGTTAGCACAATATTCGTAGAAGGACTCAAAAAACTTGCCTGACTCACAAGGGTTGTTATTGCTACTGTACTGAATTTGAAGATTTTTAATACAACACCCTTGTATCTTTGCGCTCATCTTTCTGAAGTTAGGGACATGACTAAGAGAAATAATAATTCATAGCGTTAAGTATCAGTCAGTCACAGACCTTTCTCACGGATAGATCACACGCGACCAAGAACTTCACGTGCCTTTCGAAGCACGGAAGAGAGTATCGAGTATCTTAAAATCAAGTCTGAAAATTCACAAGCATCAAATGGTTTTATACTTATCATCACTTCCGAAAAGGGTCAGTCCTGAACTAAAATGTATTAAATCACAAAAATCAATTGTATGATTTTTGTGATTTTAAGTAACCCAAAGCTCTATGGGAAATGATGTACTCGCGGACAAATTCACAGTCGGAAGCAAGTATCTTAAAAGTCTCAAAATCCACAGCCATGTAAAATTAATAATGGCTTTTTACACTATCAAGGCGTATGCACTCGTCCGTTATACCGTCGAACGCTGTTATTTGCCGATAACAGAACAATGGTAGGAGGAAATGCTTCATCATATGCGCCTGCGACCTTCCAACAGATCAGTTCCCGCCAGATCTATATCATCTTTGTTCTGAGCTTCAATATTTTTCCGTTATGACGCTGTTGTTTGAGATAATGTCTATTTTATTGATGATCTAAATTACATCTCTTGTTTTATAAGCTTGTTAAATAAATTTAAAAAAGGTTTTACGTAACTTGTTGGATTTTACATACTACTTTATTTATGAGAAACTGCCATGTATTTAACTGCATATATGCAATGCACACACTCATCTCCTGTACTAGTAGATAAGCTCCCTTATATACTAGTAGAGGAGATGTCTATAGATACTAGTAGAGGTCCCGAACCAATATCACTACATAGTGACCTTGCCAGGAGGAGGTGCTTTATCATATACGCCTGCGACCTTCCAACCGATCAGTTCCCGCCAGATTGTTTAAGATGTTTAAGATAATGGTGTTTTATTGACGATCTAAATTACATCTTTTGTTTTATAAGCTTATTAGAAGAATAATAGAATTAGAATAAGTATGTTTTATATATCTCATATTCCTACTACATTATTTATATTATACGTGTCTCGTGTGTATTTCAGAGTTAAACTATTATTATTGACATGCAGCAATTTATATCGTCTTCATCTCATCCATTACAATCCCCTATAGACAAACCGCTACAATACGGCCCGATGTCCCATACTAGCGGTACCTTATCATGGGCATCACCAGTTAGGGCAATGCCACATTACGCGATACGGCGACTCTGCGACCACGACGATAGAGATTTCCACAAAGAAAAATATCTAATGTGCAAATGTGTTAAACTATATTGAAAATTAATCAATAATTACGGGCGAAAACTATACAATTGATGACAAAACGCGTCAGTTTGTTAAATCAACCTTAATTAGATTTATAGACCAGACAAACCAAAATTAAACCTATAATTACACTGAAACAAAAACGTAAAAATTAAAACATCATAAAAAAGAATTTCTTAACTTTGAAACTTATACTGACACGTAGCGTAAACGTAGCGGTACCTTGCGAACTTGAAATAAAAAAATTAACATCATCGCATGGCCATATAACACTAGGAGTGCCGAAAGTGTCGACCCCCCTAGAACTGCCACTGCCGCCGTCCCAATTTTGTCCTATTACATTTAAGCAACGATCATAAGTATAAAGCATAAAATTATTATCAAAACAATTTGTAACTTACTTCCACAACGTTTATGTACGTAACAAATTTCATATTGACTATAATTTCATGATTTATACTAATGAGCTTTGAAATAATTATAATGGGACAAAATTGGTACGGCGGCGGTTCTAGGGTGGTTGTAATTTGTATAAAATATAAGTAATTGATATAACGTGCGAAATGCTCTTCTTAAAACAAAATACCAATTAATGAACTTATTGGGTAGTGTTCTACGCTAAACAATGTGCAACTGATTGATCGAACCTATGCATAATTGCATAGCCACACACACATCGCCTCTTCGCCCCCGCAAACTGACGGGACAAAAATGATTCAACGGCAGTTCTAGGTAAATGATATTTTTTTTTACTATTGTTTTTATTAGACAAAGAACATGGTAAATATAATTATTATAATAAAGTATTGAATTTCATAACTTTCACGGTCCTACGTAAAAAAAAAGTTAGAGACGATCAAAGTAGCGGGTGGGACAAAAATGGGACGGCAGCACTTCTAGTGATAACGCCAGTTGCAACGACTGTGATAACAACCCAGAAATTACTACGTTCCGTGATCGAGTCGCGTCATGTGTCATCCCCCTAAGTCGGCTTATGAGAAACTTCACGGAATTATTTCACATTCAATGAACCAGAGTTCTCAGGGCCACTGTAAATTTTAACGGAATTTGCAGTCTTCGGTTTATCGGCTGACATTCATCTTTGTAATTGCAACTTTCTTGAACGGTAGCTTTTAGTAAAATACTTTGTCACGGTGAATAAGATTAATCGTGTGTTAAAATTATGTTTGTCAACTAGCGTGCTAGTATATTCAAAACCAGTTCTATTTTGTGTTAAACGAATTAATAAAGTATTGAAAAAATAAATATGTATAGAAATACAATTACCGAACACACTGATATCCTTTCTTAATTTTGATTGTGAGTGTTTTTGATAGTGTAAAAGTGATAAATATTGATAAAATACACGTTCAAATTTAGATCGTGAGACAAATTGATTTTACCTTGTGTTTTTCTATCAATATAATCATAAATGATAGCATTGAAAACGAAAATTTTAAAATAATACTCGTTTTTGTCTGATCGCACAAGCATTTCCCAGAGTTTTGGTCCCTGGGCGTCTAATATCTTCTTTTAGGTACCATCATGTCATAAGAACGTTTTGTTTGCGTGATATTTTCATTGAAGTTTTCAAATTTTGACACACTTCACACTTTGTAGGTGATGATATAGCGAAGACATCACTAAACCTCCTATTAAAAAAAAGTATAACGAAATAGCATGATAAAAATTTAAACAACACTGCGCTAAGAGATGGGGGTAGGCCCCCTGGAACGATTAATAAACACTGCGCGATTAAATCCGTAAATTATGGTAAATATTTATTTTCATGATATTAGTGAAACTACTTTGTAGTTCTAAGTTTCAAAGTAATATTGTATACTCAAAACCTAAAGTTAAACATTTTAAGTTTTTATTCGATATGTACAGTCGTGTAATGACATAGAAACACTAAGCAACTTTGTCACATTACAATATTAAATGAAATATTTTGTGGACAGAGAGAAGCTTATTACTTGGTAGAGGAATTTCTAGGTGACAAATCCCTGAAATAATTTGACATGTTAAATAATTTTCCGTTTTTAATATTTTGTATGCTGTGTAGTATTAAGGATAGTAGTGACATTTTATTCCGACTTTATATATTTTAACATATGACATACCTTTATTTGAATTTTCGTGTTTTTTTATAATTTTTTAATTAATGCGACAATAATTACATTTTTTATTATTTTTAAGTCGGTTAAGTTATTCATGAAAATGTAATTGTTTGGCTTTGTATAACTATATTGCGATGTTATGTCTTAATTATTTGTATACCTTATGATTTAAAGTGGAAATGTAGTGATACACTGACAAAATTGACAATTGCCATCATTGTAATACTAACATCTGCATTTCACAAATAAATCATTCTGTTCTATTCTATGTGTGCGTCAATGAGGTGTAAATATGTGTAGGGACATGTCATTGCTGACGAACTGTTTGGCGCAGGGGAACTAAGACCGCTTTCTGTGCCAGAGGTCCCGGGTTCGATCCCCGGACAAGACAAATATTTGTGTGCATGAACATGTCTATTTCTCTTGGTCTGGGTGTTTAATATGTATATTATGTAGGTATTTACAAAAAAATATATAAGTATGTTTATCCGTTATCTAGCATCCATAACACAAGTTCTTCATTAAACTTAACGTGGGCTAGATAATTGGTGTGTTTGTATGAAATTATTTATTTATTTATATTTATTTATTGCTCGTGACCTCGTCCAAATGCATTTTCTATCAGTTGACTGACATCATCAATCACAACACATGCAAAGTCATTACCGTTCATTTTTGTAGCAATAATCATACATTCAACTACATACCTCAAGCATCGAACAATATACTTCGCTAAGTCACGCTAAGTCATATCTCAAAGTCGTGAGAATTATCGGTTTTTTT
Organism: Chrysoteuchia culmella; assembly: GCA_910589605.1. Lineage (NCBI taxonomy): Eukaryota > Metazoa > Arthropoda > Insecta > Lepidoptera > Crambidae > Chrysoteuchia > Chrysoteuchia culmella. The sequence continues at coordinate 3,871,674 of OU342654.1, read as the reverse complement.
TAATAAAAAAAAACGAGAAAGTTTCAATGTCACTTTCGTTCTTACGAGATCTATTCACGAAATTATATTTGTTTTTAACACATATAAAAATTCACTTTTATAAATTATCTCGTTCCTAGATCAGGGTTATTGTTCCAAAACTGGAACATTAAGACAAACAATGAAAAAGTGGAAAAAGTAACACGTCCAAGCGCTAAAATTATGAAGTCACATGTCAACATTTTAATAAGAAAAGTGAATGAATGAAAGTCTAGCCGAAACTGTATGAGAAAAAATTATTTGATAAAAAGTACCGTTTTCGAAATTTCACTTGACTTCTTAGTTTATTTTGGTATGCTTGGAGATTCCAATCTCTTTACTTTTGAAACGCGACTGTGTATGATTTTAGATGTGGCATTTTCAAGATTTAAATAGCTCCCTAAGAATTAGTCTGCCTATGAATTCCGACAAATTCTCGCAAAAACTATCAATAAGTAAATCTGTGATAGTTGATTTATTTCAATGATGAGTGCGCGAAGTAACTTATGATGTGCTTAGATCAATAAGTACTTTAATCACCTATGCGTACGTCAAGATTTATTTTGACGTACGCGTACGCGTAAAAGCAAATACTGGTTTCACCAGATTCAATAAAATAATTTAATAAAAATGCTTCTCTATAACGCATGCGTTACATAGTTTTTGTTTCGAACAAATGTTACCAAGATCCGTTTTTATGAATCATTGCTAAGCTTAAATGATTCGACTACCAACCATAGATTAAAAAAAACGACAGAAACGAACAAAAAGAATTTAATTGAATCGAACAAATTACACGGAGGTATAAAAAAAAAGTTTCAACGCAAACATTGTCACAGATGATTTAGAATTTCATGGGTTTGCTCACCATCGGTTTCTAGTCAGTTGTGAAACTTTATGGGAACCATGGTTGCGATGATGTACTATGATCACAACGAATTTGTCGCGCATTCGCAACCATAATATCGTCTTAACTGTTGGTCAATTTAATTATGAAAGTGGAGTGATGCCGATGTGAACTCTATTGACAAGACCAAATAGTACATTACTGCAGCGGCCAGCAAAAGAGGCATTCATGGACGAACGTGTAAGTCCATCAATGCCTAGTTGTAGCCAAGGCTTGTATAGTACTTATCTCAAATAATACGCGGAAATTAAAACTACATTTCGAAATCAGACAAACAACGAACCACAATATTTTATCCCGCGTCAAAGTGCTAATTTGTTGTTTTTTTTTTCTAAAACAGTTTTCTATTTGCAAGTCAGTTCGAAATTTAAGTAAAACCTTTGGTAAGTTACCTCCTTGGTTGGGTAACAGATCGTTCCATTTTTAAATTACACGACAGATACTATGTAATTTATTTGGCCGCTAAACACGACTGATATGGATTTTCATACAACTTATGCCGGCCGCTGCTCGCATGTATGTGGCCAGTACTGCAATATCGTTTTATCTCGAAGAAGATTGTCAAAATAATGCTCACATTTCCGAGCATGTTTGAGAAAAGGAAATAAATGTAGGTAACAGCCAAAAGATATAACTAGAAATCTCTAGACATTTCGCGAGAAAAGGTAGCCATATCCTAGCGCTCATAGTCCAATGTTTTATTACTTACACTAAAATTCATCTCATTCGATTGGTAGACTCAGATATAGTCGCTTGCAAATGAAACTTTAATATTACTTTCTCTATTATTTCTAAGTGATCTTATTACATTATTTAATACGTAACTAATTAAAATCGATGATATTAATTGATACACATCAACAAAAATTATATAGATCCTAGATAGCTTTCAGTTTATTTTTCTTTTATCGTGTGTGTATCAATAAAAATCCTCATTAGGCCCACATGGCCCATTCTTGTTATCCATCCATTATCATATTTAAGGTAATTTTTCAATATAACGATTCTGTATGAAATAAAACTGGGAGAAAAAACCTTGACGAGTTTCTTGCCGGTTATTCTCGTCACAAGCTCTTCAGACGTAGGATTTTGCGAACCGATCGATTGCATAGGTTCTTTATGTCTTGATTGTAACATCCTACATTGAAAAAAAAAAATATTCCGGCCGTCTACAATTTTTGTGATTTTTTAAGCTATTAGTCTGGAGGGAACATTAGAATGGATAACACGGGCCTTATATATAGAGATATTTTGTGGAAAGCCTCTTTAGCCTCTATCTGATAAAGACGTTCAATACATTAAATTTTACAAAATTAACCTAATATACTATCTTTACCTTTTGAACTATTACAGAATTCTTATGTAATACATTCACTAGAAGATCTTTACACCGACACTGCGGTGACAAAACATTGACATTTAGTTATTGATATTACAGCATTTCAAGCGAAAGTATCTTCACAAGTTCTCGCAATACCCTATCAATTATCGCTTAGTGACCAAAGGCTTTTTTTTGTACGTACACCAATAGATAAGTGGCAATTTTTCGTTCCTAATCTGACATGAGAATGGCGACCGCGGTCCGTTCTAGAGACGACTTATTTCGAAAGAGCCCTATTCACAACTGATTGTATTAGATGGGAGAATTTAGTTGTATTGTCTAGTTTGGTAACTAAAAGGTTTTGCTGTACTATAATAGCCATATTGTCTGTGTGGTGTGCGGTGATATTAATTGGTCTCATTTGTTGGAGTGCTTTGTTTTTAATAACTCTGTATATAGCTTTGTTGCAATGTCAGATAGTTAATATGTAAGATTAAGGTTTTTGTTTTAATGGTACCTTGAGCAATTGAAATCATCATTAGAAATTTCGGCCTAAATTTTCAGCAGTGCGAGGGGATAGGGCTCCTCCAAATTTTGTCTCAAACACCTATTTGGCTGTCGGCTTGGCTATCGCAAATTGCCATCCAAGATTCCTAGACAACACTTCTTCGTAAAGCTACTTAGAGCCAGCACTATCATTTATAATAATAATAATAAATAATAATAAATCATTTTTATTTCGGAAATAGATCCATATCACAGCAATATTAAAAAACAATTGTAATCTTAACCTAGTAAAATAATTAACATAAAATGAAATACAATTACATCACAATTGACCAGTATAGTTTTTTTTGGGAAACATTTTCTCGGAAAGTACCAAGGTTAAAGAAATAATTTAGTATTCAAATAAAATACCTTTAATGTACTAGCTTTGATATAAACGTTTTTTACATATCTATTACATTTTTAAATAAAACCCCCTAAATAATTACTGGTCAACTGCGAAGTTCCCCGACTGTACCTAACTATTAGTGGCGAAGGGTCCGAAAAGACTTTCTGTGCTCTATGGTCCATACATACCGATTTCCATTTAGAACCTACCGATTGACCATGCAATTATGCGAATTTTTTGACAAATTTTCGGCCGCTTTACCTACGCCATATTACTCCATACATCTATACTGCTAGCTACTCCAACTTACCTCAGTATCTCAAGACGAAGGTCTACGACCAGTGTAACACACACTGGTCGTGATGTCAGTGATGACTTACGGCAGTGAAACGTGGTCGCTAACTATGGGTCTGATAAGGAGGCTCAAGTTAACTCAGCGTGCAATGGAGAGAGCTATGCTCGGCGTTTCTTTGCGTGATCGAATCAGAAATGAGGAGATCCGCAGGAGAACTAAATATACTACACACCGCTCGAAGAATTGCTCAGCTGAAGTGGCAGTGGGCGGGACACATAGCGAGAAGAACCGATGGTCGTTGGGGTGAAATGGCGACCGCGTACCGGACGTCGGACGCTCCGTGGGTGGGCCCCCCACAAGGTGGACCGACGATCTGGTGAAGGTCGCAGAAAGCCGCTGGATGCGGGCAGCGCAGGACCAATCGTCGTGGAGATCCTTGTGGGAGGCCTATACCCAGCTATAGGTGTCATGTGGCTGAGACCACGACGACGATACTGCTACCTATGTATGATTTCAAGAGTTTGAAGTAAAATAAGTGTTTTGTTTGTTTCAGGTTGCAACTTTTATCCTGCCGGGGAATATTTGAAGTTTGTGAGAATACCAGAGAACCTGAAAGTGGGAGATGAAGTTCTGAAAGTAGAAGTACACCCTAGGTGAGTGCATTTCTCATCCACTTCATAAATTGTCTTCACGTTGTCACGGCAACATAAAAGTTTTCGAGGTATAAGTACGCTTCACACATAACCACATATCAAGAAAGAGGTTAAAAAGTTAGTCGGCGGAACGCGCGTGCCACCTTTTTGCACTAGAGGCATAAGCAGTCCATCTTATCCAAATCCTAACTAACCTAACTATATATAGGATAGACAGGGTAACTGGGGTTTTAACCGCCTCTGTGGTCTAGTGGTACAACCACCGGTATCAGACCCAGGGGTCTCGGGTTCGATTCCCAGCGGGGGTACATATTGTATTCGGTTTGGTTAGTGGTAGGACTTGTTGTAAGTCCGTCTGGCTAGCTACCACCATCTTATCTAAGTCTGACGCCATAACAACAATGTTTTCAGCATTGTTGTGTTCCGGCAGTTAGAGATAAGATAACCAGTTCCTCAGTGATTGAGGATTCCGGGAGAGGCTTGCTACCATCTTCAGCCTTATCAATACTTAACATGAGGTATGATGAAGGCTAAGAGTCTCCCCGTTGTTCATAAAAAAAAGGATAGACATGGTGTAAGGGACAGGTGTCCCGAAAACTGAAACCATGGACTATGACCATCATTCTGAACAACTTTCCCAAAGAAACGATATAAAGGAAATGAAAAAAAAACACTCTCTATACGAAATAATCAACTGAGCGTTCACTTTTATATATGTATATTATAAATGCGAAAGTGTGTTTGTTTGTCCTTGCTTCACGACCTAACTAAGCAACCAATCAAATTGATTATTGGCATAGAGTAAACTGGAAGGATGGAGTGTAACATAGGCTACTCTTTAACCGACTTCAAAAAAGGAGGAGGTTCTCAATTCGGTTGGTATTTTTTTTTTTATGTATTTACACCGATTACGCCGTGATTTCTGAATCGATTACCATGATTCTTTTTTTGGTCGATGCAGAATAGTTGCCAATTGGTCCCATAAAAATTTGGTTTCGTTTGACCCGGTACTTTTTATGTTATGAGCATTTTTATATATTTCATTTCATTGTTGACTTGGACGATGTAGTATTTACGATAATTTTGTTTATAATGTACATGAAACCTTATCTAATCTAGAAAAACGCTGCTGTAGTTTACAAAACAGCCTATTACAGACTCTAAAAAGTTAAAAAAAAACAGCGTTAAAAAAACCGACTTCAAAAACTAAAAAGCAAAAAATAAGCCTTTTGGAGTCGGTGCCAGCCAAGGCAAAAAAATAAAAGAATAGGAGCTTAAAGTAGAATGTCTTGGCTGCCACCGACTCCAAAAGGCTTATTTTTTGCTTTTTAGTTTTTGAAGTCGGTTTTTTTTATTTATCTTTACATTTATCCCGGTTTATCCCCACGGGAACAGGAACCACGCGGGAAGCTAGTACATAATAATTATTCTGTAAAAATTTAAATTTTCTCACCTTAATGATATCATGCCTATTTTCTGGGCAACTCTTCTTCTAGTAGATACTAAATATTATGCATCTGCCTTTTAGCCTCTTAATCATGTTTTCTGATCAAAATCAGTATAATTAAAACTCGGTAGAAACCATATTAAAACGAACAGACAAAATATATAAAAAAATTAACTATTGTTTAGTGTCTGTACTCTGCCCGCAATACGTTAGCAAAGAGTTAAAAAAAAACTTCATGTACTAACAGATTTATTTTTGTCACTACTATATTATGAAATGATCGTATTCACTACGTAGCTTAAAACAAATACAAATCAGGATTTCATTTACCGAGAATTTTAAACGAAAAATAACAACTATCCGAGATATTAATACCACACATTTAGCGTATGCAATTAGCATAAGTAGCTATTTATACTTAAAGCAGGTTACTAAGCCACTGTTACATCACTATGACTAGAAATGAGTATTATTTTGTTTGGATCGCTTACAATTATAAATGTTAACAAACCGCAACGAGCATAATCGTTATAAATTTTAAACGAATTAAATGCCAGTATAAACATGAAAGCATAAATTTAATTGGATTACTTGTAAGTAGTATAACTGTTATGGCACATTGTTTTATTGTTGTAATGATAGTATTGTTAAGGTTGCCATATAAGGTAATAAATGGAAATCATTTTAACCGTCATGCCCTATTAAGGACAAGTTTTATGATAATTAATTTTAGACCGATTTATTATTGTTTTTATTTACTTTTACTCCTTCTTTTTTATTATTTAACTGACTAGTAAGAGATAAGTATTAAAGTTTAGTTTATAAGTAAAATAGTTTTGACGTTTTAAGATAAATCAAATCGACGAGATTGTCGAAATCATCGTCAATTTTTTTTTAATAAAATACTCATAAGTATATATTTGAGTAGAGATAAGAAATAACATAAATAGAGTCTAGGACTATTTAATTTTGCATTTTACAATGCTATTCTTTTGTGTTAAATATTAAACAAGAAAATATACTTCAAAAAAACAACGTCTCATGTCGCCCTGACGGGATCTGATAGTTACCAATTACCGTAAAATCTACTTTGCAAAAAGTCAATACATTTTTTTTGTCGGTTTACGATTTATACTCTTATGACATTACAAAAAAAAGTAATACAAAAAAACAAAAATTATCGGTAAAGACGTATTTTACTTTATGATATTTTGCGTTACTGTAAATAAAAGATAAGGGAGTTTTATTACTCAATGATAAACTCAACAATATAAATTAATATCAAACAAAGTATCAAAATAAGTAAGTTGTCTCTCTTAAACGATTTACGTGTAAGAGAATATTATGTGACTTATTCACTCTCAAAAACTTTATATCTATCTTACATCAATCCACTTTGTGTGTCATGTTGTCCAATATATGTTTATTTAACCTAAAAACTTATGTTATGACATTTAAGCACTAAATCGAGAACCATGACTTCCGTATCCAATATCTTTATTGACTTAGGTCTAAAGCTTCCTCGCGTTTACGTAACAGTAACTGGCAAGTCACTGACCTATACACCAAGGTTGTTTTAAGGCTGCACAGACGAGCGGTTTATTTGTTAACTTATATATCAATAGAGGTAGCACGAACAACTTTTGAATTAGTATGGAAAACGTATCGTCAATAATTGTATTAGGTTAAGCAGTTGGTTTTCCAATAAATAAATAAATAAAATAAATAAAGTATACGAAAATATAGTTCCGCTTACGTCCGGTAAGAACGCTGCTCAATGTGTTACATTTTTTGACGATACGTCCTCGACACTAACTCAAAGTTTTTCTTGCTAGGCCTTAGCATTTGTTTATTGTGATCACAATGAATAAATTGCTGCTTAAAAGAAAACAATATTTGCGCGGGATCAATATTCGAATAATTAAAACATTGTTTTATCGAGGAATGAATGATCGACAAAGAATAATTGTATGAGAAGTTTTGTAATGTAAGTCCAAAGTAGTATACATATTAGCCTCAGTATATATAAAACTCATTAACAAAAAAAAGCTTTTAACAGTAGTTGCACAGGTAGAGCGTTTGAAACGCTCGTCTGTTGATGATGTCCATCTGGCACACTTTGCGAAATGTAGTTTATTAATTTTAATTTTTGATCAAAAACCGATTGTGAGAAATGTTGTGGAAAACATTAAAATGGTGGTAGGTGGTAAATTAAACATAAAAAAATTATTAATAACCATTGATATAAATAATCAATTTACTAGACCAAAATTCATGAGTCTAATAAGATTTAGAAGTAAATGTTTATTAAATAATAATATTGCCGGCTTCGTTTGTGTTCCGGTGCAAACTTAAAGGATAACTATGCGGTTTTGACTTTTGATTACTAAAATTAACTATGGGTAAAACAAGGAAATTACATGGATCCTAAAATCGTTGTAAATTATTAACGACTTTCACTTTCGTATGGATGAAGTTAACACTTTTTTAGTGTACTCGTATATTATGTTTTTCTCACATCTCTACGAGGTCACTCGTTCCTCTACTCTAAAGATCAAAGTCAATAATTCTTGTCAATGGCTGGTGGTAGGACTCGTTGTAAGTCCGCCTGGCTAGCTACCACCATCTTATCTAAGTTTGACGCCATAACAATAATGTTTTCAGCATTGTTGTGTTCCGGCAGTTAGAGATAAGATAGCCAGTTCCTCAGTGATTGGGGATTCCGGGAGAGGCTCGCTTCAGCCTTATCAATACTTAACATCAGGTATGATGAAGGCTAAGGGTCTCGCCGTCGTGCATAAAAAAAAATTGCTATAGGATCAGATTCCGCCCGCGATTTCACCCTCGTGGTTCCCGTTCCCGTGGGAATATCGGGATAAAAGTAGCCTATGTTACTCTCGGTCCTTTCAATTAACTCAAGGAAGGACAAACAAACACACTTTCGCATTTATAATATGTAATAGTTAGGGTCAGGATGGATCATCCCAATATTAATCAAATGATTCTTGACGGAGTGTTAGGGATAAGCCCTACCAGCTTCCCTGCCTTCTGCCCAGTGATCGTGGGTTCCATTTCTTCACTGTAGTCCTTTTCAGCTAGGATGATTACAAAAAATCTAATACTATGTCAAATGATGTGAATTAATCTAGCAATTTAGTAAAAAAAACAACGGGTTGCACTCCGGGAGTGCCGGCAGAAGTGAAAACCGCTTAAATGAAACAGCTGGATCAGGCATACATTTTCGCCGCGCGGTAGAAAGAGAGGGGGATATTACTTCCTCTCCTACGCCGCGCCGGCGCGGTCTACTCTCCCTCCGTCTTACGAATTTTCGATCAGGTCACGTGTCCTGAGGCGACTTTAAAATTTTTTACCCATCCCAAAAATTTAAAACTCTGTAGGGCTAGCACGAATAACTATCGAAATAGTATCGAGAAGCAGCAGAGTTCCTACCGGACGTAAACGGAACTACATTTTACTATATTTTTTTTGACATTACGTGCTCGATACTTACTCGATACTATTTCGATAGTTATTCGTGCTAACCCCACTAATGTGCACATCGTCGCTAAAGAAGTTTTCACTTAAAAAAAAAAATTACACCTCTGGAATTATAAAGTAAAATCTGTGTCTATTAATTACTTTTTAATTGAAAACGATAAAAAATATTTCATTTTTTTGTAGTGCAATGTGCGATTCGGAAAAGGTAGAGGTGAGACACAACAGAATCGACAACTACCGGTGTTCATTACTCGATAACAGTAAAAAAGAAGGTACTTTAAATTTTTTACAAAATAAAACTCAGCGATTTTTTTTTTTTTATCTACGATGGGGAGACTCTTAGCCTTCATCATACCTGATGTTAAGTATTGATAAGGCTAAAGATGGAAGCGAGCCTCTCCCGGAATCCTCAATCACTGAGGAGCTGGCTATCTTATCTCTAACTGCCGGAACACAACAATGCTGAAAACATTGTTGTTATGGCGTCAGACTTAGATAAGATGGTGGTAGCTAGCCAGACGAACTTACTACAAGTACATCATTTCCCATAGGGATTTGGGTTATTTAAACATACACTGGGTTAATACATTTCGGAAGTGATGATAAATATAAAACCATTAGATGCTTGTGAATTTTCAGACTTGATTTTAAGATACTCAATACTCTCTACCGTGCTTCGAAAGGCACGTGAAGTTCTTGGTCGCGTGTGACTTCTAATCTATCCGTGAGAAAGGTCTATGACTGACTGATACTTAACGCTATGAATTATTATTTCTCTTAGTCATGTCCCTAACTTCAGAAAGATGAGCGCAAAGATACAAGGGTGTTGTATTAAAAATCTTCAAATTCAATACAGTAGCAATAAAAACCCTTGTGAGTCAGGCAAGTTTTTTGAGTCCTTCTACGAATATTGTGCTAACAGCTAGGTAAGTTTTTTTATGAACGACGGGGAAGCTCTTAGCCTTCATCATACCTGATGCTATATTGATATGGCTGAAGATGGAAGCGAGCCTCTCCTGGAATCCTCAATCGCTGGGGAACAGGCTATCTTATCTCTCTGCGGAACACAACAATGCTTAAAACATTGTTGTTATGGCGTCAGACTTAGATAAGATGGTGGTAGCTAGCCAGGCGGACTTACAACAAGTCCTACCACCAACCAAACCGAATACAATATGTACCCCCGCTGGGAATCGAACCCGGGACCCCTAGGTCTGATAACAGTGGTTGTACCACTGTCTAGTGGTAAAATCACAGAGGCGGTAAAATGCTAATGGCGGTTTGATGCTACAAATTAAATTTTTCCACTGACATTAACATTGACAGATAATGTTTTATTTTACCAAATAAATAAGCACATACGATACTTTTATCCTATATTATGTATACGTGTGGTTATGTAAGTTACGCTATGTAACCGGATTCCACGTGGCCGGAAAAATAGTGTAATTTCTCCAAAGTAGGTACATTGGTCGACAAGTCGATAGGATTTCAATATTCTTCGTCTTCTTCTTACTTAATGGCGGTGGCGTTTTGGATTTCGCCACTATCCAGTGTTTATAATTTTTTATTTTTTTTTATTTATATTGTACGGTAGATTGAGTTAAAATGGAGTCTCACAGCACGTATTATTACGAAAAGAACTCGGGTAAAACTCCGGATTTCATTATGGGACATCTCTCCAGCTCTCAGGACAGCTGTCAAACTTGAAATGTCACAGGAATCATCTTACGTGAAAAAAAACCTGTAGACGTCTTTTCGTAATAACACGTGTTGTGAGGCTCCATTTAACTTAATCTACCGTACAATTTCTATAAAATACAAAATATGTTTGAATTTAGCCAATGTCAAATTGGCAATTTTCGCGAAATTTATCGCGAGCACGCCATTAATTAAGAAAGAAGAAGAAGAAAGACCGTAGACAAATATTTGTATGTAGGAACATGTCTATTTGTCTTGGTCTGATTGTTCACTACCTATACGTATTTTTGTAAATATTTTGATGATTGAAAAGCGCTTTATTACTAATATATTTGAATAAACATATTTCTATTTATCTATTTTATTTTGATTTAATTTACTTTCTTATTCATATTTAATATCTCACAATTCAAGGTTTTACGTTCATTTCTTGATCAAATCTAGATTATCACGACGATTTCAGAACGTCGGAATTCAAAAAGATTGATGTTATTATAATAACGGACGTTATATTATTCAAATCAACGCAATTCAATAAACATAAGCATAAACCATTCCTGATGAAAACTGAATATTTAAGATTTTTTTTATATTATAATAAGGTCAATAAGGTAATCCTTGATATTTAGATTGACAATTGGATTTATAGCGATAGATTTTTGTAACGTTGCGCAACCTGTATCATATGAATGATCTACATTCTAAAATTTGTCAACTCATTAACAATACATTTGATTGCTTTATTTGTAAACTAGCGGCCACCCGCGGTTTCACCCGCGTGATTCCCGTTCCCGTGGGAATATTGGGATTAAAAGTAACCTGTGTTTTAGTCCACTACTTGAAGTCCCTACATACCAAACTTCATCCAAATCTGTTTAGTAGTTTTTGCCTCATTTCGCATTTATAATATTACTAGCAGCTGCTCGCGGATTCACTCACGTGGTTCCCGTTCCCGTGGGAATATCGGAATAAAAGTATCTTATGTTCATTACCAGGCTATCTACCATCAGTGTACCAAATTTCATCCAAATCCGTTCTGTAGTTTTTTAGTTTATTCGTTGCAAACAAACAAACAAACAGACAATCAAGGCTTTCCTCTTTATAAGATTAGTATAGATAAGTAGGATTCTTTTTAATGAAATTCACCAAAATATTTTGTGTGCTGCCTCAGATTATCTAATACTGGTACTACTTTCAGAGATAGTCTTTTTTCCAACAAAACCAATTTTCCAGTTAGTTATTGAACTATTTGAACAATTAAAGGCTGAAAAAAGAAAAAAAAATCGTTTTCATAAGTGTTATGATTAGTGACGACTTAATTTTGTTTCAAAGTATATTTTGACTGTTTCATTGGCACAACTTGATGGCCATTAAATTCTCTTGTGATTGAAACACATTTTTGAGAATTAAACTCAGTTGATATTACAGAATCTAACATACTTAACATATTAAAATAAACTTTTTAAATATTTATGTTATTTTAATAATGATCTTTATGGCCGCCAACCTATTGAAATTTTGACTAATTAGTTAAAATTATAATTAGTAGTAGAATTGATAGGGTTCAACTGGTTAATTTAAATCTGACATTAGATATTTATAAAATTGTGGTAATATATGTGTGTTACATTCATAATACGTCCGTAATCATCAAATCTCAAATAAACCAAATAGTTAAATTGAATAATTTCACTTAATAGTATTTTTAATTTTGCATTTGTTGTATGATATTTAAACAAAAAAAATGAAAAAAAATATACTTGTCTTAAATTAGATAAGTATGTAGAAATACATATTATTTTAACTTGTCCCGTCTCATCGATATTATGAGACACCACACACGCTTGGAAAAGGAGATTTGTCATTTCTTTTCCGATTTTCTGTCTTCCCGGCATTTACTTGCCTGGAAAAGTTTTTTAATTTAGAAAGAAATATAGCTTTTTGAACAGCTCTAATGACATTTTAGGTTACATCTTATTCTTATTTTAAATAACTTTGAATTAATTAGACCGACTCCAAAAGGTTTATTTTTTGCTTTTTAGTTTTTTGAAGTCGGTTTTAATTTTTTTATAAAAAGTTTTTATTTCACATTTTTTAAAGATAGAAGAGGTTACGTGCCTACGCTGATAACCTTATGACAACTCCTCATCACCTTTTACAAAATGCTGCTTTTCCCGGTGCAGGGACGTTACTTATTGAGGAGTTCTCCCGATACTTCATCATCAACTGCACTTCATCACATGCATTGAGTCGAGCATAAATTGCTTATGAACTACATTAAAGTAATCGTATAGCTGCCGTGAAATGCTAAGTATTTAATAGTTCCGATGACCATTTGTGGTCTTCATCATCAGTTCCACTTCACCAAATGGTGCATTCCGGAAGCATATGTTTAAGTTACTATAGAAAACACCGAAATCGCTATAGGAGTGCCTATAATATTTGAAGAGTTCCCTGGATTTCTCCAGGATCCCATCATCAGATCCTGACATGATGACAATGGGACCACATGTGAAGTATACCCTTTCGAACAGAAAAAGAATTACTCAAATCGGTCCAGCCGTCTTCGAGTAATCGAGTAACATACATAAAATAAAAAATAAAAAAACCGACAAATTGAGAACTTCCTCATTTTTTTGAAGTCGGTTAAAAATAGAAGTATGTGCAAAATGTCACATCTCTGTCGGCCACAAGTGAATTCTCAGGTGAGACTCGAACCCACGACCTTTGGAAATCCTGTCCAATGCTTTAACCACTGAGCTACCGAGACTTAACTCAGTAAGTATGTAAAGTCGTGGGTTTGAGTCCCATTTGAGAATTCACTTCTGGCCGAGTAGGTTTTTACCAATATTTTTCTATTTAAAATTTATTATAAGTACCTATAAAAAGCGCATTTAAAATGCAATAACTCAAAAACCATAGAATAAAAATGCGTCAGTTCAGTGGAAGGCAGTTCACTTTCTTTACAATTCAAACCGATAAAATCACAGATTGTAACAACATTAAGAATCATCATAATTACTGTTACATCTAACAATAGGTTTACATAATCGTCTGTCCGTCTGTCCCACCTGTTTCCGTGGGCATTATAACATGGGGAGATGTGATCCAATCATACTAATTCAGTTAGTTACATCATTATTCTCAAATTAAGCTAATACTGTTACGTATTTACAAATCGGACTTAGGTTATTAAACTGATATGGGTATAATCTATATACTTAATTCAGGTTCGCAAAATTTGTGACGACTCGATATGGACTTTGGCGCGTAGTACGCGGCCGAGTAAGGTATCAAATTAAAGGTACTCGAGTCTATTTGTTCCGAAAACTATAAAATATACAAAATGTTAAACGTGATGATCACAAACTGCAATTAAAGATTTTCGCATAATTTGGAATTTTTCGTCGATCGACGAACCCGAGTATCGGGTTGTAACCGCCCTAGTCACTGTATAATGCCGGAAGAAGTTGACGACCTCCGTGGTAGAGTGCAGTACAGCACACCGGTTTCAATGTGTCGCTAACACTGAGGTCGCCACCTGGGTTTGAATCCCGGCGGGGGAAAATATTTATATGATGAATACAAGCGATTGTACCTGGGTCATTGACGTTTATGTATATTTCTACATATAAATACTTATATATGTATAGTTATATGTATATACGTTACCCTAGACACAAGCCTTACAGTGCTTACTCTGGGGCTAGGTTAACTGATGTGAGTGTAAGAAATATTATTTATTTATTATTATTAGAATACTCAATGATTTTCCTAACGTTAAGCTTCTTATAGTTATTAAGCCGTCTCAATAAAATTGATCTATTAGGAGACATCATAGTTTTTACTTTTCACCGATACTGTCGTGTGAATTTTACAGTCAGAATTTTTAAATCAGACAGCAAAATACAGTTATGTTTTGTTCGAAGTTAACAAAGTTAGATAATTTTAATACTTAATACTTGTTAGAAATAAAAGTCAAAACTTTTAAACTATTATTAAATACTGTTTATTGAGAAACTGTAATAAATGTAAGTGTAGACTTTGTCCTTATAAAAAAAACCCCGTCCTTCCGCCTTTTTTAAATAATAATAACTGGGCAGGCATTTTAATATCATCGTGCTTGTAAACAGGATGTGGTCTAAGGTGTTGCATGCTTGCCCAGAGATGCCTATTCACTCTCGCCTTGAAGAGCCCAAGGTTGTAGGAATCGGGGAACACATGAACAGACAGCGCATTCCATTCTTTAGCGGTTCGCATAAGAAATGTGTCAGCAAAGCGCTTGGTACGGACCGTTGGAATGTCAACGACGTACGACTAACCTGCGTCTGGTACCTCGATGGTACGGGGGATGGAAAGGGGCTGGAAGAACAAGGTCGTGCAGTTCTCTCGCACACTCTTCGAAGAGTATAAAGTCCGATAAACACGCAACTTTGCGGCCGTGATTGAAGTTCCACCGTAACCAATGCCGAGTTTTCGATTTGATCGATTCCAGAAGTTCTAGCTGCTACTTAGCAGAACCATACCTCAGGTGTACTCCTTGCACGGCCGAATCTGCGATATGAAATCTTTGTATAGAAGGAGCAGCTGATTCGGAGCGTAGTACACCCAGTCCCAGTTTCTTTGCAGCAAACTTTGCAATGGAGTCGATGTACTCAAAAAGTTCAGGTTGGAAGACAGGTCCAGGCCAAGAAGTTGCAGATTTTAGGCCATCGGCGAGGATACACCCTGGAATGTCGGAGTCAGTTGGAGTCAGTTGGAATTATACCTAACTTAGGCTAACTAGAAAATTTTGCCTTACCTTTGTAATCTTATGTTTTGTATTGTAAAAAGATAACAGACGATCTAATTGTAAAAAGATAACAGACGCTAGTCAGAGTAATTTGGCAAAAATAATAATTATGGAACTTAAGACCACATATGGCACTGTGTTGATAATTTAATTTTTAACTCATAAAATAAGGAATCTTATATATAAAGCTATTTACAAAATTTAAAAAATAGGGGATATTTAATTTTAAGCGACCACTAGTGGCGAAAGAAAAGTAATTGTCTTGGACATGTTTCCCTAATTTTTACTGATTAGCTTTCGCCCGTGGTTTAACCGCGCGATTCCCGTTCCTGTGGGTATATCAGGATAAAAAGTTACCTTGTGTTACACTTCGTCTTTTCAATTACTGTAAAATCAAGTCGATTTGTTGCTCAGCTAAGGCATGAAGTAAGGGTTCATCAACATTCCAGCTTTCGTCTTGCAAATATAAAATGGCTTACAGCGACATCTATGAGAAGAACTCTACATGAACATTCGCAGTAGCACTAAAAGTAGGACATGCTTTGGTACACCTTTCACGGTAGAAAGTAGTTCTGGCAATAAACATAGGTGGCGTTTATGATTTTAAGTTTTGCATTTTCAATGCTATTTTTATACTTCTTTGGTTCGTTTTGTTTTTCTATTAAAAATTTATTATAGGTGACGAAAAAGTTTTTCAATAATTTATCATTAATTTGAGTAAAAGTATTATTAAATTATGAAAAATATAAAAAAATAAAGATAAGTATCAAAGACAGAGATCAATAAACTATTAACACTTATTGAATAACGACGGACAGCCAAAACAACATAACAATCTTAAATACGATAGTTATAAAGTGATTTCTGAAAGCAATGTCAGTTACATTATGGTTTAATAAAAATGATCTCAGATGGTTAGATCGAATCATTTGGCATGTACCTATATACAATAATATTTATTCAAAAAGTAAGGTTGAATAAATAAATAATTTGTTACTTAAATAAAATAACTATTTCTTTTATAGCATATAAAACAATGCTTATAATATATAATAACGTTCTTAAAATACCCGTTTTCACCCAAAAAACCCTACTGGCAGACCGGGAAGTTACCGAGAGAGGCCTGATGAGAAGTGCTGATAATAAGGATGAAGTACCTATTAGGCCAACAGCCACGTATATAGTCAGAGTCTAACCATCTTTTTGTTCTTCCCCAGAAAAAACCTCAGCCTTCAACCTGTCGACAAAGAGGAAGACGCACACCTCTTCACATACCGAGACGTGAACCGAACCCACGTGTCCGTGGTGCTCGCGCAGAGTGTCGACGCACTGGTCGACAGCGACACACCACAGAATGTCGTGAAGTTCCGTTTGGGATGCGACTTCGACTCCGGCGATGATTTGGTAAGTTACTCGATGACCTCCGTGGATGATTGATGGAGTCCAAAACTAGATCGTCAACGATTCGTTTAAGCATAATATACAATGCAAAGCTGTTCTTACCTTGGTAATATCATTGAAAAAAATAAGCTCAAGGAATAATCATCCAGAGTTCCATCTATACTAATATTATAAAGAGGAAAGATTTGATTGTTTGTTTGTTTGCATTGAATATGCTCCGAAACTACACTGAACGGATTTAGACGAAATTTGGTACACAGACGATAGCCTGGTTATGAACATATATATTTTATCCCGATATTCCCGCGGGAACGGGAACCACGCCGGTGAAACGTGAGCGGCCGCTTGTATAAAATCAAGATAAGTTTTTTAAAGTTTTTAAACTGAAAAGTCCCCAAAATTTAATGTGTAAACAGCATGGAAGTATTATAATAAGTACTAGTTGTATGTAGTACATATTACTTCCATGGCAAAGAGCAAGGTAGTCAGGATTATGTAGTATGGTCAAATAACGTAGTGTATAAAAACTTTAATAATTATGACCAACATGATCACGAAAGCAACAATTATTTACTGGGGTTTCACCAGATTCCATCAATTGGCTTACCTTATTTCTAAACGGTAATGGAATGGAATGGAGTGATGTCAAGCTCATGAAGTGATCAAAGTACTTTTTGAGGCTTATTTGATTTCAGGCAATTCTTTTAAGTATAAAAACATAAAGTCTAATCTAAACAAACACGTGAACTGTCAACAGAATAAAGAAACAGAATTTTTGTAGAAAATCTATAGACCTTTGTTGTAAGAAATGGATTGGGCGCCTATACATGTTATACATTTAGCTATCAATTGTTGCTTTCACAGCCTAAGATTAATGGTTAAAAGGTAAATATAAAAGGATGATGGTTCAGCTGGTGCAGACGTTTGACCTCAGTTCACCTGTCATAATGATTGGCTGTGAAAGTAGCAGAAGAACAATGTAGATTATCTTGTATTGATATCAAATTGCAAGGTCGATGAGGGTAATGTTTCAAGAGTTGTTTACGATATCGAAATTAATAGGATAACTAGTTTTAAAAATATACTGACACCATTTGCACTAAACTTAAGAATCTTATCTTAAAACATTAATATTAAGGATATCGCCTTATGGTTGGACTACACCTGTGAGCAAGCTATCGGCTTATCCGGTCGCTCTACCCTTTTCTGTCGCTCAGAACCGTGACTTGCCAGAACGAGAAAAACTCACGGAATGCTATCGCACCACCGATACTGCAAAATGCTATAGCGTTTCGTCAGTCATTCTCGCTCTAGCAAACGGCGGTTTTGTGGAACAGAAGAGGATAGGGCGACGGAAAAAGGCAAAAGCTTGCTAACAGGTGTGGTCCAACCCTTAGGCGCTCGAGTTTGGGCCCATAACTTAACAATAGCCTTAATGGATTTAAGAACGTCTTATAAGGTTAGTGTATTAGTGTTTTATTAAGATTAAAATAGTTCAGAATCGTCTTGGGCGTTTCTTTAGTTTAGTGCAAATGGGAGTGAAAATCCATAATAAAATAAACTTAATGAGTTGGTCTCAACAAAGATAGTCTCCGAAATTGCACCGAACCCGAATTTTCACTGCCGCGCGCACCGGCACATGTAATGGCCCACCCCATTATTTTCATACAAACATGCTCACTTTGCGACTCTATACATAAAAATGTCAACATATTTTTGCAAAGATCTGTATGCTAACGTTTAGGGTCGTTCGACTGTCCAATTAGCAATTTTAATTAGTATCGAAACCACTGCATTAGTCCATAGAGGCAGAACAATAATTGCTTCCTAAGCACATTTTAAGTTTCTTCGCGCACTCATCATTGAAATAAAAAAAGTTTTACGGATTTAAATGTAACCTAAGTTAGGCTTATTCAAAATGTGCTTAATCAGATTCCATACAATGTAAAATGGCCATAAAGTAATGCTTTGCAAATATGTTGACAATTTTATGTATAGAGTCGCAAAGTGAGAATGTCTGTATGAAAATAACGGGGTGGGCCATTAAACGTTCCGGTGAGTGTATATCGTGGGATTATACAAACCTTTTTTCACATTTTAAGATGGTTTTTGCCGTAACAACTAGGTTTGCTCCTTCTTGAAGTCAAGTTAGCAAAATTTTGTATGTTTTGTTAAACCATGCTTACTTTTTTGTAAACTCTATGCATTAAAGTACCTAGAGTGTAAAATATAATAGAATACTATTTCAGCATTATCTGTAAAATAGTTCAGTGATAATTTACTCGTCTTTGACTCATGCAAATCTATACTTATAATAAGAATCAAAGTTCATCGTGTCTGCTTGGATTGCTTGGATTTGCAAAAAAATATATAGGGGTTTAAAAATGAGCAGGAGAACCAATTTCTATCATTTTTAGAATTAACGTCTGTCAAAGCACACTGGCACCAACTCTGTCGTATTTTAGTACCTACATGGATTTTTGACATGACCTTTTTGTTGTTACTAAGACAGGCCTCAGCACTTTAAATGGCTAAAAACGAATCGAAAGGTTGGTAAACCAACCACCAACTACTGATAAGTTATGGTTAGCTCATGTGGCATATAATTTGTCATTTTTTCATATAACAAACTGTCAAAAGGTCTGTCAATTAAACTATCCAAAACTTATTAGTAGGTGGTAAAAGCGGCCAGTTAAGTTGTTTTGTTCTATGGATAGAGCAAATGGTACAGGGGGTAAGAATGAGTTCATGTTGTCCAATCATGATTCTTATGACGCTATGACTTCCCAGTCGACCAGTAGACTTTCTTATGGAGTGTTACCTATTTCTCTATACGTGTATACTATTTTACCAGTTGTATATAACCTACGTAAGGGAAATTATGCGGATTAAAGTGGTTAAGTAACTTTCGCTAAGGTCGGTCGCGGAGTGGGTGACCAAAAATAACAATCTTGAGCTACTTTGTTAATTTCGAAGGCGTGTTACAAAGCCACATTGAAACATGACTGATGAAACTAAATCACAGGCAACGGTTATCTTATTATTATCATCACTACAAAAAAACCGACTTCAAAAAGATGCTACTTTGCATTTTAATGGTTTCTTTTACTTTTGGTTCTTTATACGTAGATACTGGCGAATTGATAAACTTCTCTATTGAAGGCGATAAGATGATAAGAACGTAATTAAATGGTATCATGTGTTAAGTATTCTCTTCAAAAAGTAAAGAATATAGGCGACACAATGATCTCTTCCTTTTTTTAAGTTGGTCAAAAAGACCGCGTTTCCAAAAATTTTGTCGGTAAGGATTGCAAACGATGTTCCGGTTCTCACGTGAACGAAGTTGCGGGAACAGCTAGTAGTTAAAAAAATAAAAACTGCTCCTTTAAAGTGTTCTTACGGTTGAAATAAAATTCAAATTTAATTTTACGAACACGACATTTTCACAGTCATATCAACTAGGAATGAGCCTAGCTTTGTATAATGAAAGAATTTCTTTCTCACTTCAAAGCGTATTTAAAAGATTTACTAAGTTGAAAACACTATGATTCCTTTCATTTTATTTATGGAATAATATATATTATTTACAAAAATAAATTAATCTGCTAAATAAACAATCTAGACATACAAAAACACAGATTACTCTCATTGATGAAGCGACGGTGGCCAACACCGTAGAACGGTGAATATACTAGAAAAATTCGACGTGTCCTCATAGGTCTCTGTAGCATAATTGGTTAGTTCATTGGGCCGGACTCCCAAGGATGCGGGTTCGAATCCCGTCAGGGCGACATGAGAATAGTTGCTTTTTTCTAGTATATTTTCTTGTTAAATATTTATTACATAAAAATAGCGAGAAGAACCGATGGCCGTTGGGGCGGAAAGGTTCTGGAATGGCGACCGCGTACCGGACGACGCTCCGTGGGTAGGCCCCCCACAAGGTGGACCGACGATCTAATGAAGGTCGCGGGAAGCCGCTGGATGCGGGCAGCGCAGGACCGATCGTCGTGGAGATCCTTGGGGGAGGCCTATACCCAGCAGTGGGTGTCATGTGGCTGAGACGACGACGACGAAAAATAGCATTGTAAAATGCAAAATTAAAAACTTATAACACAGATTACTTTCAAATTAAATTTTATGAACCCTGCTTTAGTACAAAAGTAAAGGTGAGGATCCTTTCAGCACTTGTCTTTGATTTTCTATACATTCCACGTTATGAATCACCAAAACAATATGAAAATGCGACTGTCTTTGATTTTCTATACATTCCACGTTATGAATCACCAAAACAATATGAAAATGCGACAAACCCTAAATGTAAAAGTATCAGTTTATCGATTGTAAGCAAACCAGTTACAACACTAGCATTCGTAAATAAAACGTATAGAACTGAAAAAGACTTTACGTTCATTTTTACAACCCCTATCGTAAAAACTGGAAGGCGTTGTTTTAATGAAGTCAACGAACTGGCATGCGTAAGAACACAGGGTGCCGTGGAAAGAAGGATTCTGGATAAGTCCATCAATTTTAACCGCCTCTGCGGTCTAGTGGTAACAATCACCGGTATCAGACCCAGGGGCCCCGGGTTCGATTCCCAGCGGGGGTTACAATTTGTGTTCGGTTTTGTTGGTGGTAGGACTTGTTGTAAGTCCGCCTGGCTAGCTATCACCATCTTGTCGTGGCGCTAATAATTGCGACACAGTCCTAGATTAAAGTAGTTCTTAACGTAAATTATGTTCTGTATGTATTTATAGCACAAATAAATAAAGTAATAAAAATCTTATCTTAGCCTGATGCCATAACAACAATCAGCATTGTTGTGTTCCGGCAGTTAGAGATAAGATAGCCAGTTCCTCTCAGCCTTATCCATACATAACGTCATGTATGATGAAGGCTAATAGTCTCCTCGTTGTTCTAAAAAAAAAACAACGGGTTGCACTCTGGGAGTGCCGGCAGAAGTGAAAACTGCTTAAACGAAAACAACGAAAAAAATCCACTTTATCTTGTCACTATACCACAACTTCATAAAAAGTTGATGAAAACGGAGACCAGTTTGATTAGGCAGGTAAATCCATTAAAACTATATGACAGCTGTTGGTAGTAATGAGAAATCTTTATATAATTGTTGTTATTAACTAATATACGCAGATCTTTCAAGTGTGAGACTTTATGTAACTTGAAATAGGTCAACGGTAAATGGTCTTATGAATTTTCGATCAGGGTCACGTGTCCTGACGCGAATTTTAAATTTTTTAGCCATCCCAAAAATTTAAAACTCTGGTGTGCACAACGCCGCTAAAGAAGTTTTCACTTCAAAAATCTATTACTTTACGCAATCTGCTAGTTTATAGTCACTGGCCATACCTTAACAGATATTATATAATATAAGCTGTCAAGTCAAACAGTATTTGTAAATGGTACGCTCAACGATGTTGCACCCGCTCATGAATCTACGCATAGAATAATCTCTCAATTTATGAGAAAAAATATATCTCGCCCTTTATTTTACCTAAGGTTTTTAAGAATTTTGGTTTTAACTATAAAAATATTTTTAAGAGCAGGTATTGTTATATTGTTTATTGGACTATAACTTGTACTGCAATAAGAAATAAAAAAAGGTCAGGACTGCTGAAGTCGTGGTTTTCGATTTTTTTAAAGTGCTTTGTACTGCGAACACCGTTGCAGGCTTTGAACAATGTTTTGCCTAGATTTTTGATATTACTTTTGTATTCAACACATTTTTTTTAAAGTACGTACCTTGATATATTTCTCAGATATTGTTTATCTTACAGAAGAAATAACAGACGGGTCAGTTGTCTTCCTACCACATCTAGTTACGCGATACGTTGTCAAGCTACGTGATTCCTCAAGCATCGCCGTCTGTTTGTATGTGTCTTACAGTATTTGCATAATAATTATTTCCACGAATGAACCCAATGACGCAGTTCATTTGAACTGGGATAGCTACCTGTGGAGCTTCTTTGTTATTGTATACAGTTTTTGGCTTTTACAAGATTTACTTGATTTTTACAAGGTTTAGGTACAGATTTTGTTTTTTTGGCATACCATATATGCCCATATATGGTATTTGTAAATTTTTCACATAGTTCATTGTCTTAATCATCCGCCATTTTATTAATTTTCTTACTACTAAAGAGGAAGAGCCTTCCTTTAAGAGAATGGTTCTCACTCACCACGCGGTGCCAAAATGCTGTTAATGAGGATATAAACAAATTCAAATAAAAAATAAATAAATTGGTAATTATGTTATGTAAGGTATGGAGGAGCGGATACTCCTGGCACAGGTATAATACATACTTAATAAAAGGAGTATCCAATATGGTAAATTTTAAATAGAAAAATATTGGAAAAAATTAACTCGGCCACAAGTGAATTCTCAGACGGGAATCGAACCCGCGACCTTTGGAAATCCGGTCCAATGCTCTAACCGCTGAGCTACCGAGACTTGCGAACCACCGTCGAAATTCTCCAATACTTTTATATTTTTAATACGCTGTAGGCCAGCGTTGTTACATCAATGCTAGGAATATCCTTGCATTCGAAAGAAACATCTTTTCAGGTATTTAACGATCGATAAGATGCAACTGACAATAATTTATGATTTTGTAATTTTTGCATTTTTCAATGCTATTTTTATACTTATGGTAAATTTTAAAAATAGAAAAATATTGGAAAAAATTAACTCGGCCACAAGTGAATTCTTAGACGGAAATCGAACCCGCGACCTTTGGAAATCCGGTCCAATGCTCTAACCGCTGAGCTACCGAGACTTGCGAACCACCGTCGAAATTCTCCAATACTTTTATATTTTTAATACGCTGTAGGCCAGCGTTGTTACATCAATGCTAGGAATATCCTTGCATTCGAAACAAAACATCTTTTCAGGTATAATTTCTAGCTTAAGATTGTATACCTTTTTAAAGAAATACAGATTTATGTATTTATTATTTTTGTAAACAACTGCAAATGCAGATGGATTCAAAACCTAACGTGCCTTCTAAAGCATTGACAAGAGCGAGTAATTTTCTACAATTGTGCATTCTAAATACTCGTATTTCCACGAAAAAGCACAATGAGGCAGTTCATTAAAACTGAAAACCTTAGAGCGTGTTTATTATTGTCTAGCTAGGGAATCCAAACAGTCGGCACTGTAGCTTTTAAATAATTTTTTTTTAATGTTTTTTCATAAGATTTACCGAAGTCACAAAAGGTATTGACATCGAATTTAGAATACGAGTCTTATTTGTTTAAACTGCAAACTTTATTGTACCTAACAACTATAAAAATGATGTAATGTTTTGCATTCGTAGAGGGACGTGAATGCCCTAAGATTTAATGCTCAAAAAAATAAACAACTTATGTTTCTAATTATCCTTACTGTCCTATTGGATTTGGGAGAATTTCAGCCCAAAACTGTTCATGCACTCGTTCAGGCGGACTTCCCCCAACTAAAATTAAATTTAAACCATCGCTCTGTCTGTCTGTTTACAACTGACAGTTTGTGTATAGTCGCCCTTAGTTACTTACAGACAGGTAGGTCTTCAGGTGGACAAATAGTGAAAAACTACAAGCTAACTTTTAAGAAATCAAACAAATCACCCAAAATTCGACCAGAGCAGTGGTATTTTGGGCAGAGCATAAAGAGCAGGAGGTCAATTCTGCAAATTTTTTGTCAAAATCGTCTCTCAATTGTGTTTTAATAGTAGTGTTTATTTACACTGTTGTAACAAGAACTGTGTAAAACAGGACATCCATTGAAACACCATTGGAATACGATTGTGCCTAAGCATTAGCAGAATTGGGCCCAAGAACGGGCGTTGATAATTGATTACCCGAGTTATCATTTTGGATACTTAATGTGGAAATCTCAAAAAAGATAGGGAAGATTTTTGTGCTGTTAACAAGACAGTTAATTATGAAAATCGTTTCTATCATTACAGATATCAGCATACCTCTCGGTGACGGTGTACATAGAAGACGTGAATGACAACGCGCCTCAGTTCTTGGACACGCCCTACAGAGTTACTGTGGATGAACTTACACCAACAGGTATGATATAATAGTTCTTCGAGTAATTGACATTAATGAAATACTAATGGTTACATGTAAAAAAGAAAAAAAAAAAATATAATATCAACTACGAAAAGATGTTTCTTTCAAATGCAAGGATATTCCTAGCATTGATGTGACAACGCTGGCCTACAGCGTATTAAAAATATAAAAGTATTGGAGAATTTCAAATTTTAAATACTTTATTATTATTAGTATATATCGCACCTCCATTCGTAAACTGACCCAATCCAAAATTTTGCTGAATTGAGTTAAGTATACAGAACGATTTAAAAAAGCGCGCTCTATCGCCTAGTAAATCAGAAACTGTCCTATTAAGGCTAGACAAGGAGAAACCCAATCTTGCGTCTCTTTCTTATCAACGAATCCTGTGCCTTTCGTAATTACGAAAGTGACGTATTTAGTATTGCGTAACAAGCCGTCAGAGTTACATGCAGCGCAATAAGTAGAGAAGTGGTATAAACCTTTATGTGTCACTGTGGTACAAACTTGGGGTAAGTTTATTACATTCATTTTAAATCGTAAAGTGACCGAAGTTTGTTTTGGGTCACTTCATCACTGTAAACTGAGATATTTTTGTGACCTAAACCCAATGGGGTTCGTTTACTACTGAATATTTTATCAGAATAACCGGCTTTTTATATTTTAAGTCTGTATTTGATTAATTATTTTTTATAACGTTCTGGATTTATGGTGCTTAGGTCCGTTTCTGAATAAATATAACAAAAATTCTGATGTTGCATTTAGGCAAAGGACAGTTTATTTCTATTTTTTTGGAATAAAACAGTGAACTCGTTTGTATTAGTTTTAAATAAGCATAATGAAGAGAAAAGTTCACCATATTTTGGGAATGGTACTGACTACGCGAAAAGACGAGATAAGTATCTACTGTGTTACAATTTAACATGCATGTTTTCTTTAATAAAATACCCGACGTACCTGCACCAGTATTTTAGTTAATATGTATATTACATATTCTACAATTTTTACTACCTCTTTCGAAGGAAATAAAAGTCCATTATTCGTCGGAGCAACACCAGAAAGAGAAATGCAGGCTGAAGTATGTGTTTAAAACAACTGATATTTATTCTTACCTGAGGTTATTATTAACATAAAAAAATATTTGTGCAGATTACTGAAAGAGATCTGTCCGTTAGTTCGTCTTTTATTAAAAATACGCCAGAGCCATATTTAATAAGGTGAGAACGTTTTAGTACCTATCTACGTAGCAAAATTAGAGTACTAGATTCAAACAATGATTTTTTAGTACTGATTTATTTATAAAACAGATAACTATTCATGAAAGTTAAGTACGTTTAATTTAATAATAATATCCAGTTTGCAGTGTAATGTCCATAAGACAAGATCTTGAAGAATCTTAACTTGGGAATATAATGGGTAGATAAGGAAGATAAAGGGTGTGACTTTTGGAAATTATTATTCCAATTTGATTTCCAGATTGTAAAGAATGTCAAAAAAGCTTATAACAGTCAGTAAGCTGTTCTAGGTAGTGACCTATACTTGAAAACCAAATCCTGTTGACACAGACGCCCGAAATGCAAGTGGATACTAGTTAAATTGAGGTAGGTAATCTAATTAATTTTATGACACGTTTTACATTATTATAATAGGTTTTAACAATTATGATTTTTCATCAACATCCTCAGCCTTTTTATATACCCGCTGCACAGGGGCTCTTATGGCCTTTATGGTCCTTATGGAAGAAAAAGGACGTTGCCGTAACACTCCACGCGGGCCGATCGCGGATTGGAGGATGTTTACTGCATTTTCAACCGGGACCAACAGCTTAAAGTGCCTTCCAAAGCACAGAGGAGTTTCCGATAGAAAGTAACCAGCTCATACGAACACTGCTTGACTGGAACGATTGCTGACCGGCGCGCTAACCCACTATGTGATCAAGCTCTTTACTAATATGCATCTTACTTTTAGGTAAAAAAAAATCCAGAAAAGACTCAAAATGAACAAGAAATATCTTCTCCAATAGTTAAAGCTTCCATCAGATCAAGATCTACTAGTTCGTCGTCATCCAGTTCTTCCTCATCCAGTTCACTGTCGTCGACCTCTAAGAATTCGTCAAGTTCTAAGAGTTTATCAAGTTCAAACCAGTCAAGGCATGCTAATTCAGCTACACATTCAGCAGTTAGTCCAAACTATCAGTCAAAGTCAGCAGGACATCTTTTAACTAATAAGAAGAACAGCCGCAAGAAACTTATCAGCTTTAACAGAAGCAACAACATTTACAAAGGAACGTGTCGTTGCCAAACACAAATCTACAATCTTGAAACATATTTAATATAAGAGGAAAATTTTCTCATACTCAGTTATTAGAATATTTTCCTTTTATACAATTACAATAGTCATGTTTTATGTTAGTATCACTTCCATACATTTTGGTCTTTCAAATAATCATCTACCTTGTTATAACCTTTGCTTAAGAGCGTTTTGTTTAACATTTATTTGAATTTATGCAATGGCAGCTCAATCACTTGTTGTGGAACTTTATTAAAGAAGGCTATGCCTTTCCCCAAAAACTTGGAACGGCAAGCTTATTCTTGTTTCTAGTATTAAAATTAAGAACATCGCCATGCTTAATAAATAAATCGTGACGTTTCCTTACATATACTATATTATCATAGATGTATTGTCCTGCCAAAGTTAGTATACTATTCTCATTAAACAAATCTTTTAGAGAATCTCTCCGTCGAAGGTTGTAAATGGTGCGCACAGCTCTTTTTTGAAGTATAAAAACATTTTCTATATTGGCTGCTGAGCCCCACAACAACAGGCCATAGGACGTTACACTATGAAAATAACTAAAGTAAATTAGTCTTGCCGTTTCAATATCAGTTAGGAGCCTTATTTTACTTATTGCGAAAGCCGCAGAACTAAATCTACTCGGCAAGGTATCAATATGTGGATCCCATTGTAGTTTTGAATCTAATGTAATGCCAAGAAATTTAGTACTCTCAACTAACTCGACTCCATCCCCATTCAAATTGCTATGCATATCGACCTACATTAGGTAATGAAAATTTAACAAACTTCGTTTTGGTAGGGTTAAGAGACAAATCTCTGGTTCAAGAGTAATTCTTGAACCAGTGTGCGACTTGAGGGAGAGCACTATTTACTTTGTCAGAACCATTGTTTCCTCTATCAATTTTAAAAGTTAAAGATGTATCATCTGCAAATAATACTGTCTTACATAAATTACTCGCGTAGTAAGGGAGATCGTTAATATATACTTATTAAAAACAGCAGAGAGCTCAAAATTGAACCTTGGTAGCAAATAATATTACGAACGTTGATTAATTAAGAAATACATATCAACAGGTAATAAAAGAATGTGATTCGAATTTATGTGTTATTTCTCATACCGTCGAAATATTTTAGTACATAACTGCATCATTGAATATTCCTCCGCATTAAAATATTGAAGCTAAGAATTAAAGGGGACTATTTGTAAATAAGTCATCCAATAATACGTAGTGCTTAGAAATAAAGAGACATAGTTGTACAAGAGTCAAACGTTTACAAATATTTGTATTGCTAAACTGACTCTTTATTGGAAGTTTTTTTTCAGCATCTATTTACTCCAATATTATTAAATATTTTAAAGATTTTTTTATCCGTATCAGTAGTCTTTAGACCAAATAACATGTGGAACTTTGAATTTTGTAAATAGCTCGTTATTTCATTAAGTTATAGTGTAATATACTAAAAACTGTCGAGGACCGAAACACGTTTTCTGCATTTCCCAAAAAACAGTAATTTTGGATTGAGCCGCTTTACGACTGGAGGTGCGATATATATATATATACTAATAATAATAAAGTATTTATTTTAAGTAACAAAGAAATATTAACATTCAAATTATTATGACAGGCATAATGCGACTTAGGCACACTACGTTATTATGTATACAGCGAGCAAAGGGTTCAGCAGGCCTACCATCATCTATTAGGAACCATCATGTCATAAGAACGTTTTGCTTACGTTTTGTTTTATTAAAGTTGTAAAATTTTGACATTTTGATTGACAAAATTTGACAGTATATATATATATATATAGTTCCATAGTTTGCCAATTATGTTGAGCCAAACGATGCTCTTTTAGCTTTGAGGGCTAATAAGAGTTGTCTTGCTTTAAATATGAAAATTGCTTAAAAATTATTTTAGTGGGTGGTAAATAAAATAAAATAAATATTTCTTACACTCACACCAATTAACCTAGCCCCAAAGTAAGCACTGTAGGCTTGTATTATGGGATACTAGGTTAAAGTAACTATATACATATAATTATACATTTAAAGTATTTACATATGTGTAGAAATATATATAAACGTCCATGACTCAGGTACAAATACTCGTATTCATCATACAAACATTTGCCCCTACCGGGATTCGAACTCGGGACCCTAGAGCAGGCGACACCTTGAAACCGGTGTACGTACGACGAGGTCGTCGTAGAAAAATAGGACGATCTTAAAATATTCAAAATTAAAGTTACTTTGACTTTACCAAGGCTAATTATATTTTTATTACATTGAAGTATTTATCAAACATGAAAAGGTATTTTCAGACGCTCAAAAATAATGTCGCTTTGACTTAGAATTGACAATAATTCCCCACAAAAAGTAATATAATAAAAGAAGTCTTCCTCTTACTAAAAATCTATATTTTCCGCGGCCTAAAAACACAAATTATTTTCGTTATAATCATTGAAAAATGGGAAAATCAGCTAATATTAATTTTGTTCGAATAACATACTTTCAGAGGTTTCTTTGTCTGCCCACGGGTTTTCTTGATTCCTTATAAATGATGTTCTCCAATACGATTCCTTCTATTTTTCATTATTCTATTTTCATATTTACATCATCAAAATGTATTTGTATGATAATGCTATTAGCTTCTTTGTTTATGTCATCATTTTGTATTACGAAAAGAGGCTCTAGATCTTTTATATTTTGTTGTTATATTTTAATACCGGTAGCAGAAAATAAGCCAAAATGTCTTCTGTTTTTTGTTTTCTTAAAGTTTCCAAATTATATTTCTAAGTAACTCGTATTATAACCAAAATATTTTAATTATTACACAAGCAAATTAAATGGGTGTATTGCTAGTATATGCCTTTAATTAGGCCCTATATTAAGATCAAATAATAATGAATTGAATAAAAGCTTTCATCTGACGGATTCCAATTACACTCTCGTAGAAACACAATATGCTTGAAAAGATAATGATGAACACACCTGAGACACATGTACAAATTAGACATTTAAATTTTATTATAGCTTATACTGGATTTTCTATTATTGTCTCTCTTACGAAAAAATACGATCCTATGTGAATATTATCCTTCCACACGTAGGTGTAATCCATTGAAACCAATTTCAAAAATCCCTTGATCCCAGCTCCTGAAAAAAATAAATAAATTTAGAAAACTCTAAAACCCACCTGCCTCCAAGTCAACTGAAAATATGGAAACAAGATCAAATATAAATATAAATAATTAATAGTTCAGCATTATAACATGTAGTCGGAGGCACGAGGGTCTGTATCAAAATAATTGTACCGTTACGTGCATGTAAAATGCTATAAATGTAATGCACACGTTTTGTTACAAAAATGTACAAAATGTTACATTCATGTTGACATTTTTTTTTTACCATAAAACGCCAAATTTTATTTATAAACAATCAACTATATTTTAACATTTTATAAAAACCAAGAAATAGCAGTTTGTTGCGGCTTACCATTTCGCCTATTTTACGAGGAGAGATGACAACACCAGAAGAAGTCTTTGCCGTCGTTTCTTATCGGGCGTTTACGTAAAGCGTCGGTACTTCAACGTCACATCTTCATACAACCGTTACTTACCTGTTCGCTATCTACAAGGCAACATTGTATTTCAATTTATTATATATATTTTCGAGTTAAATCAACTAAATCTTTTATTTGGCTCCATTGTGTCGAGACAAGACATAAATTGGTGGCCCATGAGGGGAACCCAAAAATAAGAAGAAATTACGAAGAAAGTTCAAACCAAAAGTGCAGATTCCAACGGACGTTTGAAGGTCATACAAATTTCACGAAATTTCTGATGGAGATTTGAAGACAGCAGCAGTCAGTAAAGCAGCAAAAGCATTACACTGGGTCGTCGTCATCATCGTCATTGGATTAATGAGATAAGTGCCTTACGTCCTATCCAAATTCCTTAATCCAAAGTCTATACCTAAAACAAAACCTATTATTTTTTCTATTGTAGTGTCGTTTTCACTTGTTGCAAGCAAAGTCGGCAAAGGTTACGATAATTATTAGTGAAAATTACGTATATTAGTCTATTAGTTAAAAATATTGCAAAATTTTACCATAATTTTTTAGGTACAAGGTACCTACCTACCCACTTTTATTAATATTTTGAATAGCTCAATAAAATTCATTAATTTGTCCTTATATCTCATAATATTCAATTATTTAACTCGGTATTGTCATTGCTTCTAAATAACCGAGTTTGGTGGCCCATAAAATATTAACTTTCTATGTGACATTTTAGCCGAAATTTAAAACTCGAGTCGGCTAGTAACTCGTCGGTCATAGTTGTTTGCCGAACGTTTCAGCCTCATCGACAGTATCAAGCCAAGAAAGTTCGGTGTCCAAAAGGAGCACTGAGCGTGTCTAAGCTGTGCGCTGTTGTGCTGTGCATTAGCGGCGTCGGCGCCGGTTTCCCGATTCGGCGCGAGGACACCGAGGAGGAGCGTGAGCTAAAATTTATTATTTGTTCCTTCTTACTTGCTTGCTGATTTATATTCAAACGCATTTTTATGTAAATTAATTTTATTTGTGTTTCTTTATTACGATAAATATGGTGGATTCGGAAAGATTTGGTAAGTCGACTGTTGATAAGGCCGACAAGAAAAGGCTGCGAGAATTAAGTATAAAGCGAAGTTCAGTAAAAGGTCAAATTACTAAATTCAAAAATTTTTTGTCGAATATAAGTCAGCAAAATGAATTGGCTCACCTCGAGCTGGCTGAGTTGACTTTGAAGCTCGGTAAGTTCGAGGCTTTGTCCATGAAATTCGATGAGTTGCAGAGTCAGATTGAAGTTTTTAA
Organism: Chrysoteuchia culmella; assembly: GCA_910589605.1. Classification (NCBI taxonomy): domain Eukaryota; kingdom Metazoa; phylum Arthropoda; class Insecta; order Lepidoptera; family Crambidae; genus Chrysoteuchia; species Chrysoteuchia culmella. Next base: position 3,839,525 of record OU342654.1, on the reverse strand, counting down.
TCCTGATAATTTGGAAGGGGAGTTAAATGAAAGGGAGAATATCGAACATGATTTTGTAGCAAACATAGCATTGGCAAAAAATATTATAGAACGTCAAAATAAATTACAAAGACGCGAATCCTTTTTTGACGCGGATGGTCATTGTTCTATTGAAAATAACAGTAATGCTAATGGCAATGCTATGGGGTTCAAATTGCCTCAAATACAAATTTCCAAGTTCGATGGAACATATTTCAGATGGCTTGAGTTTCATGATACCTTCGAGAGTTTGATACACAATAATTCCCACATTTCTCCTGTCCACAAGTTTCATTATCTTGTCTCATATCTGGAAGGAGAAGCTGCCAGGGTAATATCCAACTTAGAGATATCAGCATCTAACTATAAGGAAGCGTGGGAGTTGTTGTGTAATCGTTACAATAATAAAAGATTGTTAACCAATCACCATTTAAATTCCTTATTTAATATTCAAACATTAACTCGCGAGTCGGAAAAGTCACTTCGTTTTTTGGTCGATCATGTGACGAAGAACTTGCGTGCATTGTCTAGCTTAGGTCAGCCAACCGATAAATGGGATGTGCTACTTATATTCATGTTAACAGCTAAATTAGATAGCCAAACACTCGCTAAATGGGAAGAGTACCGCAATGTGTTAGATGATATCCCCACGCTAAACCAGTTTAATAAGTTTTTGACGGACCGCGCAGATGTGCTCGAGGCTATACATCGAAGTAGGTATGATAGTCATATTAGTCATGCGCCGAAGGGATCGTTATCAGCTGCGGCGGCGGCGCCCGCGCGCCACCATGCTACGCCGCACAATAGTAAACAAAACCTTAATTATCGGAGTGCTAATACGAAGTCGTTTGCAGCGTTAACCTCCAAACAATCTGGCACTTATTTATGTATTGTGTGCGGTGACAATCATAAGATTTACGATTGTCCTAATTTTAAATCAAAAGACGTGCAAGAAAGAATTAATTGTGTTAAAAAATATAAGCTTTGTGCCAATTGTCTGCGTCAAGGTCACCCGGTAAGCGAGTGTCGTGTGGGTCCGTGTCGAGAATGCAAGGAACGTCATAACAGTTTATTGCATATACCTAAAACGACATCGGTTCACAGTGCACAACTAGAGGATTATTCTAATGAAACATTAGTTAATTTTTCGAAAGTCAGACAAGGTCAAGTGCTCTTGTCAACTATTTTATTAGAAATTTCCAATCCGAGTACACGCGAATCGGCTAAAGTTCGTGCATTATTGGATTGCGGAAGCCAATCGTCGTTCATGACTAAATCGCTACAAGAAAAATTAGGTTTACATTTGAACCCAGTGAATAATATTAACGTTATCGGCGTAGGTAACAATTGCGCTAATAAGGTTGTGGAGACATGCACCGCCCAAATACGGTCATTAATTAATAAATCATACAAAATTAATTTACAATTGTTTGTGCTAAACGAATTAACTAGTGAGATACCTACAGTTAAAATTGATATTAAATCGTTGAAAATTCCAAAAAAATGTACATTGGCAGATCCTAATTTTTATCAACCGTCCAAAATTGATATTTTAATTGGTGCCGACATTTTTTGGGACGTGATAGGAAGTGAACAGCTGTCATTAGGTCCTGGTTACCCTAAATTGTGTAACTCTAAATTCGGATGGCTAGTTACCGGTCCATTTACTGCAATGAGACCCGAAAATTCAGTTCAGTGTAACTTCACGCTTACAGAACAAAATGATTCTTGTGAAGAGATAGAAAGATTACTACCTATTTTCTGGAACTTGGAGGAAGTCCCATGCCAGAAAAATATAAACGAAAGTGATAATTATTGCGAAACCCATTTTACACAAAATACTGTTAGATTAAATAATGGTAGGTTTCGAGTGAAGCTACCCCTAAAGAAATCACCTGACTGTTTGGGTGATACATATAATATAGCAAAACGTAGATTTTTTAATTTAGAAAAACGTTTTCGACGTAATCCAGATATTAAATTACAATATTCTAAATTTATACAAGAATATGCTGAGTTGGGGCACTTATCTGAATGTCATTCAAAAACCGATGTTTCGTATTTTCTATGTCATCACCCTGTGCTAAAGGAGGACAGCGAATCAACTAAATTACGTGTCGTTTTTGACGGCTCCGCGGCATCTTCTTCAGGATATTCATTGAATGACATTTTGATGGTCGGGCCCACAGTACAAGATTCTTTATTTTCAATATTAATTAGAGCTCGACAACATAGGTATTTGCTGACGGGCGACATCGAAAAGATGTACCGGCAGGTTGAAGTCGATGAAGGTGATCGTGACCTTCAGCTGATACTGTGGCGATATAATGAGTCTCAGCCTTTAAGTATATTAATATTAAATACACTTACGTACGGCACCGCTAGTGCCAGCTATTTGAGCACGAGATGCCTTATGAAATTAGGTGAAGAGTGTGATGATAAACTAATAAAAGACATAATTCAGCACAATTTTTACGTTGATGATCTTATCTGTGGCAGTGACAGTGAGGATCAACTGCGTTATATTCTGGACGCAATTATTAAAGTACTTCGTTCTGGGTGTTTCAATTTAAGAAAGTTAAAAAGTAATTTGCCTGATATTTTTGACGTTTATGAAATAAATAAAACCGATAATTTAGCTTTTAGTGAATCAACTAGCACTTTAGGGATGGGGTGGAGGCCGTCCACTGATAATTTTAATTTTCCTACTAAACCCCTTTTAGAAAACAATACCATAACTAAAAGATTTATTATGTCGCAGTCATTCAAAATATTCGACCCACTCGGTTTGTTGTCACCAGTTATTATTATACCAAAAATTTTAATTCAAAAATTATGGGCTCAACAATTAAGTTGGGATGAGCCTGTTCCATTATCTATTGCAAACGAGTGGAAGTCATTTTCTAAACATATTCTAGAATTGCAAAAAATAGAAATACCAAGATTCGTTTTATGTTTTAATCCCGTGCATATTGAGTTACACAGTTTTAGTGATGCTTCCCAGCACGCGTATGGGGCATGTGTTTACTTAAAGTCGGTGAATGCTCAGAATGAAGTTACCGTTAGGTTGTTATGCGCCAAATCCAAGGTCGCGCCGCTAAAGGCGACCACTATGCCACGATTAGAGTTGTGCGCGGCGCTCCTCGCAGCCAGGTTATGCAGGGCCGTATGCGAGTCCCTCCGAGTGCAGCCGGCGCGCATGGCTCATTGGTGCGATTCGAGCATAGTGTTAGCGTGGATACGTAACGGAACCAGCAAACTAAAGGCTTTCGCCGCAAATAGGGTGCATGAAATTACAGAATGTACTGACGCCGGCGCATGGCGTTACGTTCCCACCGCCTTCAACCCGGCTGACTTAATTTCCCGGGGTGTAGACGCAACAAGGTTGACAGCCATGGATTTATGGTGGTTAGGTCCCGATTTTATTTCACAGGAAGAATCTGAGTGGCCTATATTAAATAATAAACATTTAGAAATAGAATTGCCAGAATTGAAATGTCATAGTGTAACGGTAACTGAACCATTTATTAAGTTTGAAAATTATTCAAATATTTCTAAATTGCAGCGTACTTTTGTGTATGTTAGACGATTCATACATAATTTAAGACATCCTGAAAATAAACTCACTGGTAATATTACAATTGAAGAATTAAATAATTCATTTCACTTTTTATGTGCGACTGCTCAGCGTGAGTCTTTCGCTTCGGAATACGAAATTCTCAAAAAAGGTCAGCAACTAAATGCTAAATCAAAAATACTTTCATTGTCTCCATTTTTTGACAAACATGGCTTAATAAGAGTAGGGGGGAGAATACAGAACTCATGTTATGCTTACGAAAAAAGACACCCTATACTATTGCATTCCTCACATCGTCTTACAAAATTATATTTTGAAAGGGAACACATTAAGCTTCTACACGCGGGGCCGCAGTTATTATTGTCAACTATTAGGGAAGTTATCTGGCCGGTAAACGGACGGCGCCTGGCCAGGACTGTACTATTTAACTGTGTGCGTTGTCAGCGTTTGAATGCCAAACCCTTATGTCCTAAAATGGGAAATCTTCCCGTAGAAAGAATAACACCCAGCCATCCTTTTTTATCCGTAGGGCTGGACTTTGCGGGACCATTCATGATTTTAAACAAGAAAGGCAGAGGTAGTCGTTTGATAAAATGCTACATGTGTCTTTTTGTCTGCTTGCGGTATAAGTGTATTCATTTGGAAATTGTCACAGATCTCACTAAAGACGCTTTCATAATGACCTTCCGCAGATTCATAGCACGCAGAGGCAAGCCATCTGAAGTGTTTTGTGACAATGGACGGAATTTTGTTGCGGCAGCTAAAGAGATTTATGGTTTTTTGTTAAATAATAAGCAGGAACTATCTGACTTTGCGATTCAGGAAGGAATAAATTTTAATTTTAGTCCTGCATATGCTCCACATTTCGGAGGCATTTGGGAAGCCGGCGTCAAGTCGGCTAAATTTCATATAAAGAGAGTTATGGGCAACAGTCATTTAACTTTAGAAGAATTAGCCACATTGTTTGCACAAGTGGAGGCTATACTCAATAGTCGTCCCTTGTGTCCTCTTTCTTCCTCTCCTAATGACCTCCTATCCTTGTCCCCAGGGCACTTTCTCATAGGAAGACCCTTGACGGCGCTGCCATCGCCAGACCTAAAGGAAAACAAAGAAAGCAATCTTCGTCGCTATGCCAGAGTAGAAAGGCTTCATCAACATTTCTGGAATCGATGGCAACGAGAATACATTAGTGAACTGCAGCATCGAACAAAGTGGAGAACTGACAAGAGCAATCTGATAGTTGGCGACCTGGTGCTCCTGCGAGAAGATGATGCACCTCCATTATGCTGGCGCCTAGGTCGAGTCACCAGGCTATTTCCGGGTTCTGACGGAATCGCACGTGTAGCTGAAGTCAACACTATGAGAGGCTCCGTGCGGCGACCACTGGTTCGGTTATGTCCTCTACTGACCGAGGATCAAGTCCAGGGTTGAAAGAATGCTTTCAACGCGGCGGGAAGATGTTGCGGCTTACCATTTCGCCTATTTTACGAGGAGAGATGACAACACCAGAAGAAGTCTTTGCCGTCGTTTCTTATCGGGCGTTTACGTAAAGCGTCGGTACTTCAACGTCACATCTTCATACAACCGTTACTTACCTGTTCGCTATCTACAAGGCAACATTGTATTTCAATTTATTATATATATTTTCGAGTTAAATCAACTAAATCTTTTATTTGGCTCCATTGTGTCGAGACAAGACACAGTTATATAATATATAAGCAGACAGTTTTCCTTCATTTAAGCAAAAATAATCATAAATACATATTTGATAACTATTAAACAACTATTAAAAAGTTATAAATACATATTGTGTATAGCAAAAAATAAACATTTGCCTGTCTCGGTGTTTTTAAAAATTCCACTCCCAAGGGGTGAAAAGGGCGATGAAGTTGTGTAAGAAAAGTCCTTTATTTTCAAAGAAAAAGTGTAAGAACCTTCAAAATTTGTATTTAGGTTGATATTTAAAAATAAACATTTACCTGTCTCGGTGTTTTTAAAAATTCCACTCCCAAGGGGTGAAAAGGGCGATGAAGTTGTGTAAGAAAAGTCCTTTATTTTCAAAGAAAAAGTGTAAGAATCTTCAAAATTTGTATTTAGGTTGATATTTAAAAATAAACATTTACCTCTCTCGGCGTTTTTAAAAATTCCACTTCCAAAGAGTTTGAAGGGGGGATGAAATGAAAAGTCCTTTATTTTCCAAGTAAAAGTCACTATTTTTTCACAAATTAAATACAAATAAATAAACCTTAATTTTGTGATTTATAGAAATCAACCCCTACGGGGGTAATAGGGGATAAATAATGTTAAAATCGATATGGGTGTCGTTATTGAGGTTTTATTGGATATTGATTACGAAAATGGCATCGACTTTGAAGTCCGACGCGGTGGACATAATTCAACCATTAAAGGTTTGAAAAAGGACTTTAAATTTTGTTTAGAAAAATTATGCAGAAAACAAACATCTAATTTGTTACTCAATCGACGACGTTTCTTTCGAATGCAAGGATATTCCTAGCATTGATGTGACAACGCTGGCCTACAGCGTATTAAAAATATAAAACTATTGGAGAATTTCGACGGTGGTCCGCAAGTCGGTAGCTCAGTGGTTAGATCATTGGACCGGACTTAGGTTCGAGTCCCATCTGAGAATTCACTTGTGGCCGAGTTGATTTTTTCCAATATATTTCTATTGAAAATTTATCATAAGTATAAAAATAGCATTGAAAAATGCAAAAATAAAAAAAACATGAATATACTCCAACCTATTGTTAATTTACATAACTTTTTCTTAAATTGGCTTAACTTAATCGGTATTTAAGATTTAATACCTTGGACAAGAACTTTTTGCAAATGTTTTTGCAATATCATTTTGAGACATTATGAATGATTCGGATTATTATTAAAGTATAAACTTTCGGAAATTTTCCGTCGAGCAGCGCAAACATATAACCCTTCCTTTTCAGTCGGGTAAAATTATACCGAAAAGTTGAGAATCGTAAAATTAAAGAAATTACCTATTGATGATTTGGACAAAATATTTTCTATAGTTAAATCCCTCATTTAAATCCATTTTCAGGACTGACGATTTTCAAAGGGATCCACGCGTTTGATCGCGATAAGCCAAACACACCGAATTCAGATATCCAGTACAGCATCACCTCTGGCGATCATGAAGGCCACTTCGCTCTCGAGAACTCCCACAAACCAGCGTTAATTCTGAGAAAACCTTTGGACTATGATGCTGGTGACAAGGAGTTTACCCTAACAGTAACTGCATCGGTAAGTGTAAAGAGACGTATGACGTGACCTGCCGCCTTATTCACAATCCTTCGGAAACTTTCCGAGAGCGGAATGTATGCATTTCGACAACTGCAAGCAAAAACATAGTAACTCAGTTTTAGACAGTATTGAGTTAAGATGATATTCTTACTAAGCAAGAAATGCAGATTTTTTTTCACTTATCATCTTATCTAAATTCGTCATAATTTAAAATCTGCAAAGTGTAAAACATCGCGAAGACATTGTATCTCAGATATACAATTATTTTATTCAACAATTTAAAATTTAACGAATATATCAAATTCATACAATATTGATTGTATGTCTGAGTTATAATGTAATAATACAAGAGTTTAGGTCTTACCATGTTTACTTAAGTGGTCAAGATCGATTGGCATAAAAGGGCTTATCCAAAATTTCTACTTTTTTTAAAGCCAAAAACTGAGTTACCATGTTTTTGCTTGCAAGTGTCGAAATGTCACTTTCACTTACTTCAAAATAGAGAAAGACAAAGCATAGATTTCGAATCCCATTTCGTGTCCGATTTTTGTGAATCAGCCCGCACTTCAGCATCAGTTAAGTAAGGCAATTACATTTGATTGCCATGAGGAACATCTATAGCACTCATTGAAAAGGGTATCTAAAATTATTATTAGCCAAACATACTAGCCATCAGGAAAACAATTTTCCAGTTACAAATTAAACATCCATTCGTGTATTTCGTAATTTTTATACATCCCTTAGTTAGATCAACTCCTTATTCTATTTTTGCAAGTAAAAGTATTTTATGCCCATCTGCTTTGTCTTTGGTACTTTGTTTTCTATGGTAATTGAAAAAGCAAAGGTAACATAACCTTTGTTTCGAACTATCATCATTATTATTGGCCTATGTTCTTGGTTGAGTTGATAGCACCGTAATGATAGCAAGTTGATAATAATTTATGTGACCGAGATAGATTTACTGAAGGATCTATGGATAAAGACCTAAAAAATAATTTTAAAGGATTGTGTTTAATGTTATCTATTTTTCTAATTCAATTGTTTTATTCCTACAGGACCGTGGATCTCCACCGCGTAGCTCAAATGCTACAATTCACATCACGGTGCTTGACAATGACGACCTTCCACCAAAGTTTACCCTGGACGCCTACAAGACGCAAATACCCGAGTTCTACCCTATTTTGGTATTATTCAATTTAGCTATAACTAGCGGATCCTCGCGGTTTTACCCGCGTGGTGCCCGTTAATATCGGGATAAAATATAGCCTATGTCACTCGGGAGAAATGTAGCTTTCTAATGGTCTAAGATTTTCTAAATCGGCCCAGTAGTTCCTGAGATTAGGGCGTTCAAACAAACAAACTCTTCAGCTTTATAATATTAAGTATAGATTAAAGTGTGTCATAAAGTTATACTATCATTTTTAAAATACTAGCGGCCGCCCGCGTTTTCATCCGCGTAGTTCTCGTGCCTGTGGGAATATCGGGATAAAAGCTTATGTTTTAATCCAGGCTATTTTCTATCTGTGTGCCCAATTTCATCCAAATCGGTTTAGTAGTTTTTGCGTGAAAAAGTATCAAACTAACAAACAAACAAGTAAACAAACTGACATACTTTCGCATTTATATTGTGAGTAGGATTGAGTTCGATAGCTGTACAGCCTTTAGACTGTTAAATACACTTAAGTTACCGCACCCCGACCGCCTAACGGTATAGCTTGTGCTATCGCTATAGCTATCGATTTAATAAAACCCCCTACAAGGGCTCTCGCTGACCTGACGCTATCACTTTCATACTAAAAATGCAATAGTGAATCCAATAGATGAATAGAAATATGTAGGAATTAGTTAAAAACCCAATCGTTGAAGAGTTTTATGAGAGTTTGAAGTTTGATAGCTATAGTGACAGCGGAAACTATACCGTTAGTGGATCGGGCCGCTATCTTTCCATTTATTTATTTAATTCATGTTACTAGGGAGGTAAAACGGGCATGGATTATGTCCTTAGTCCTTACCATATCAATCTCAGTTATTTTTTATTTATATTTTAAGGGCAAGCGTATCCACAACGAGTTAATATTTTCGGAACCAATTCACGCGTTTGATCAAGATCTGGGCGTTTCGTCTGCAGTCCGATATGAGCTGGTGGCAGGAAATGAGCGGAAGCTGTTCTCGTTAAACCAACTCAATGGAAGCTTGTTTCTGGAGAAGGAAATTGACTTGGACACTGAACTTGGACTACCAGGTAACTACAGATGATCGTACCCCAATATACATAAGCGAATCCTACCAATGATTAAATTCCTTAAACAGGTAGGTATAAAACGTTTCGGAAATTGTAGTCTCACGTTCTTAAATTGAATTTTGTCTTTCAAATCTTTTATAATTTCGTTTAGAACTAAAAACTTCATTTAGATAGTTTTTCTTAAGAATAAAAAGGAGATCATTAATGATTATGTTTTATATCCTTGATTTATTTATTGCATATTAAAAGTAATATACAAAATGATAGTTCAAATAGTGGCAGCAACTTATTTTTCTGTATGTTCCAGGAAATGCATTCGTATTACAAATCCAAGCAACCCAAGTGGATAACCCACTCAAGATGGCCCAAGCTCGAGTGGAAGTGGAAATAATAGACCTGAACGACAATTTGCCAGAGTTTGAAGTGGATTTCTACAACATAAGCATAGTGGAGAACTTGCCTAATGGTATTTAAGTAAATTTCAAGTATTTTCCTGTTTTTAATTTAATTCACTTTATAAATAACTGATTTAACTCTTTCAGTCTTGCATTCTATTAGGATTCCTATTTAGGATTTTTTATTTAAATTTCAGTGATATGTAGCACAATTTTCTTGAACTATCCTGTTGTACGGTTTACTGTACATATTTATTATACTTTTGCTAACACAGCACAACGTCACGCGCACGCGTCATTGACCCATCGTAACTAGTAAATAGTATTATATTTATATAATAAATTACATATTTTCATTCAGTGCAAACTTAGAGTCAATTTTTTATAAACTATATTTTATACTGTCTACGAAAATAAACAGTGAAATATTTTGAGTGACTTTCATCTCTGGCACTCCACAACAACTGCAACTTATCTCAACTACAACTTACTTTCCTGTTTAACGTAACACGCTGTACACCCGTTATTAAGCTTTTCGGATGACGCCAATCAAATAGTTTTGTTAGTCACTAATTAGATTTGAAAATACAGTGAGTTGTATTTTTTCTCGTTAGCAAAATGAAAAGGTAAGAAACAGAATCTGTACCTTGTTTTTGTTCTGTTTTATAAAAGATTGTGTTCATTATATATTTTTCATAAAATTATGTTCCGACTTTTGTTTTTATAATGAATTAGCAGCAATATAAGATGGCTACCGTTGCTTACTACCGTGTCGGACTACCCAAGTTATTATTAGTATTACTTGACACGAAATGATCCACATTTTGTTTTTTTTTTTATTGTATTGAGAGGAGTTATTGGTATACGTTAGGATCTTGCAAATCTTGACTAGGAAACCAATAATTTCTATAGCTTGGTAGCTTTTGATACCCATCACCAGATTCAAAGCTAAAGACATCTAAATTTCAGCCTCAGTGGGAGAGTAAGCTCAGAATGTATGGCATATAGATTGGTTTGAAATCTAAACAAAAACATGTGGAAAAGTAGCAAAGGTGTCTCTTTTATAATGAACTAAGTTCTGGTATGCCTACAGTTTCGGTAGATTCAGGCGATATGTCCAAGCTGAAGAGCTGCTCTGAGCTGGGGGATTATCTAAGTCAGTGTTTACTGATGCCAGACGTCATCATCAGCCTGTGGACGTCCACTGCTGGACATAGACCTCTCCTAGCGCACGCCTATTGTGGCGTTCATAGGAGGCTATTAGCCTACTGCTACCACGCTGGCCAAAGGGGTCGGTAGATATGCCAGACGCAAAACAAGACAAAGGCAAATTATCATCGTCATCATAGCTTACAGAGTCGATTTACTGGTAGATCATCTCCTGGCTCATGATTATTAATTGTCATGATTAAATATGACTAACTAACTTTTTCATGCAAGATCCGCCTTGAAAGTAGCGGCCATTAAAAAAATTGATGCCTATCAAAAAAGATGTTGCAAGTGCAGCACTAAAAAAACCAGGGCGTACTATTTGGAAGTTAGTTTATTTTTAATGAAAAACGGGGAGACTCTTTCATCATACCTGATATTATGTATTGATAAGGCCGAAGATTGGAAGCGAGCTCCCGGAATCCTCATCACTAAGAAACTGGCTGTCTTATCTCTAACTGCCGGAACACAACAATGCCGAAAACATTGTTGTTATGGCGTCAGGCTTAGATAAGATGGTGGTAGCTAGCCAGACGGAGTTACAACAAGCGTAGCGTTTGGAAACTCAATAAAAATTAATCGGTGAACATAAATTATATACGCGACGAATGTGTCTGTTAAAAATATAAAAATTTATACTGTTTTTAATATTAGTTTAGATATAAATAAATTATGTAAATTAAAAAAAATAAAAAAAATAGCGCGAAATTATACAAAAAACACATTAAAATGAGTGAATAAGTTATTCACTGATGTGGTTCTTTAGGAGACAATATGAAAATATAACCATTTTACTGAAGTGGTATTCTATTAGACACTTACCTTAACACTGATGTGGTGGTCTCGTGGATACCTTCCTCCCGCTACGCACACCTGTGGTCACTATGACCGCCTCCATCCCATTAGCCAACGCGCGAGGTCAACTCAGTATGGTAATAAGAGCGGCGGCGCTCAAATTCGAAAATTAACGGTAATAAACACAACTATATATTTCGCGGTGTCTGTTGGACTACCACGGCAGTCGCAGAAGGTTAATATCTATGTAAAAGTGTGACTGAAAGAGTTAAGATAACAACAAAAAGTTTTAATAAGCAAATGATACAATCGGGAATAGTAAACGTTTAAATGTAGACACGACTATTATTTTAATACGACTGACAGACAATACACTTTTTTAGGTTTCAGCGTTTTACAAGTCATGGCAACCGACCGAGATCAAGGAGATAATGGGGAGTTTATTTATCAACTAAATGATCCTGAAGGTGCCTTTTCAATCGATCCAAGAACTGGATGGTTGACTGTAAGGAACCAGGTAAACATTGGGATTATTGGAATGTCAATTTTATATTTGTATCAAAATAATAAAGTTTCCTATCTCTTTTTCAGACCGTTTTAGACCGTGAGAAGCACGCATCGTTACGGATGAAAGTATATGCCAAAGAAAAAAATCCTAGTGTCGTAGGGACATTTTTAGATAAACAACGGCTATCGAAATGGCAGCGCACGCCTTCTACATTGAGACCGTATAAAGACAAAACTACATATATTTTTCCGGACAAATTTGGTTCTAAGAGTGATAACGTCGAATATTTTGAAGATATACATCAGCTAATGTCATTTGTTACCGTTGAAGTTACATTACTGGATGCAAATGATAACAATCCGGTATTTGTTCCCAGTAATCTTTACGAGTTTTCCATAAAAGCAAATTCTAAAGTCGGCACCTTTATTGGCAAAGTGAAAGCAGTTGATCCAGATTTAGGAAGGAATGGAATAGTATTATACGATTTGCAACGAACAAGCAACTTGACTATAACATCTCCATTTCAAATCGATCCCAAAACGGGATCAATTAGCGTAGCAGAGTCACCAATAGTAGAAGGAAGACATGCTCTCTTTATCGAAGCTTCAGATCAACCTGCTAATCCTAGTGAGAGAAGATATTCATTAGCTGTAGTCACAATTGACGTGACAAGAGTAACCAAAGGTAATTTTAAATAATGTGAAATAAAAACGTGCGTTTTTTAATTAAATTAAATTAACTGAATCAATCATCATTTTTTTTAAAACAATTTTTTTAGGTAACAGACCCGATAGACCAGATTTTATTGGAGCGCCATATGAGTTTTGGGTGGGATCAAATGTTGGAATTGGAACAAGTGTGGGTCAAATAAGGATAAACGAGGCTATGACCAAAAAAGATGTAACTTACGATTTATTACATGGATATGAAGAAGGAGGTTTGCTTATTGTTGCAGAAAATAGTTATTATTAGAAAAGTGAAAATATGTAGATTATGCTTACTTCTTAATATTTACCTTTACAGTGCCATTTGCTGTCGAAGAAAAGTCAGGAGTGATAACAGTTATTGATGAGTTAAAAAATTTCGACCGTCCCTTGTATGACTTTGAAGCAGTTGCGATGCAAGACAGTACTAATTTGTCAATTTCTACAAATACAACTATTCACGTCGTTGATGTTAATGACGAAAGAGGTGTTCTTCTAAAGTAATATTTTTTCTTAAGATGTAAACATAATCCTAGGTCTGGTGATAAAAATCTATTTATAAGGTGTAATTATTGTGTTACAGGGGTGCGCAATCACCGCTCGTGTTTCGCGTCAGAGAAAATGTGGCGGGTGCGACTATTGGACAAATATTTCATGTGAATATAAGTTCTTTGCCTATAAATAGCACAGGAAATATTGCTTTTATAATAGCCAACAAACAAGATGTGAGCGAAGATATAGCCATAGGTACTTTAATTTGTGAACATTACTTATGCAATATTTTTTACATGTAAGCAAGGCTATCTTTAACTTACTCATGTTTTCAACTTTAACTTTTAAGGTCAAGATGGAACAATTTTCACACAAAAACCTTTAGATAGAGAGCGAAGAGATACATACAGTATCACTGTTATTGCCGAATTCAATAAAGGCATGATATCAGGTGCTGGCATATATCAAGTCACTGTACATGTGGATGACGAAAATGACAACGCACCAGTATTTGAAATGTCTTCTTACGAGGGATCTATACACGAAAATGCAAAGAAAGGTACAGAAGTAAAACTGAGTAACAAAATAAAAGCCACAGATGCTGACTTAGGTCAAAATGCTTTGTTCATGTTCACGATGTTTGGGGACGGTCATGAGTTATTCAGCGTCAATGACAAAACAGGGCAATTGACTTTTATTGGAAATAAATTAGATCGAGAAGAAAAATCTATTTATGTTCTGAGAATTGTTGCAAGAGATAGAGGTGGATTAAATTCCGAAGCTAAGATTACTATAACAGTTTTAGATGAAAATGATAATGAGCCAACTTATAATCAAATCATAATTCCTCTTGGCGAAAATGTCGAACTTTTGGAGGCTGATGACAGAAGCAGTGTAAAAATTTACCGAGAAAGAAAAAATGATTTGACTGGTCTCGTTTCTAACACTGAATTAAAACCAATAAATAAATTTTCTTTTAACATAAGTGAATTAGGTCCTTTGTTCATGGTATCAGAAAACATCGCTATAGGTTCAACAGTATTAAAGTTGCATGCCATTGATATGGATAGTGGTACTAATGGTCAAATAAGATACGAATTCATTTCGGAAGTATTTGTCCCTCCTTACACTTTGACAACGAGTGCTATGCAATTAAAACGATACTTTGTTATTAATGAAAGACATGGTCATATTATTGTTGCAAGAACTTTACCTCCAGAATCTGAATTTAGACTGAATGTATCTGCTATAGATGGTGGTGAATTAAGTGATCATATATCCGTTAGGATCTTTGTAAAAGACGTCAATGACCATTATCCCATGTTTAAGAAGTCTTGGTATACTTTTAACGTTGAAGAAGCTCAATATTCAAGAAGAGTCCTAGGAAAAATTGATGCCACTGACGCAGATTTTGGGCAAAACGCAAATTTGACTTATTTTATTCAACCATCAAGTAAAGACATACCATTTGAAGTTTCACCGCTTACGGGTGTTTTTAGCGTAAACGGTGAACTCGATAGAGAAACAGAAGATAAATATATTCTTACAGTTGTAGCAAGAGATAATGGTCAAGAAAATAAACTTTCCTCTTCAGTAAGCGTAGAGATTCAAGTTTTAGACATAAACGATAATGCACCAAGGTTTATTGGGTATGATGATATTTTAGAGTGGAAACATCCTGAAGCCAAAGAAATGTCAAACCACAACTTTGAATCAGTTTTAGTTATACCCATTTACAAGGCTATGTTACCAGAAAATGCTCCTATCGGTACCATTGTTACTAAAGTTTATGCTAACGACTCAGATTTTATAGGTAACGGTAACGGTCTAATTTTATATAGCCTACCACAAAGAAAGAATCAACTGAGTCTCTTTGCTATTGACTCTAAAGAGGGAATTATTACGACTACAGGAAAATTAGATTATGAAACACAAAATCAATATAATGTTACTATAATAGCATCTGACCTTGGATCTCCCAGTTTGAGTTCTACGGCGATGCTTATGTTGACAATAACAGACGTCCCCGACGATGTTGAAGTGTCCGATAAGCCTGTATTTATTTCAAGATACTATGAACTAGAAATTGAAGAAAACGTTCGAACGCCGGTGGAGCTAGTTACACTAAATTTGACTGAGCATTATGAAGCATTTAAGATGAGGTATTTTATCTTCAATGATAATGATACTATTATAAAGAGAACTTTTATGATTGATCCAAAAAATGGTACTTTATACTTGACAAGAAGTCCAGACAGAGAGGTACGAGATTTATATGAAGTCATAGTACGCGCTGAAAGGCAGAAAGTTAGTAGAGAGCTTCCGCATATGATATATCCTGTCTCAGATGATGTTTTAGAAGGTATGACTAAGTATGACGTTAAAATTGTTGTTAGAATAAGAGATGTTAATGACAACGCTCCAAAGTTTTCTAATGGCGGGCGACCTTTAGTAACCGCAATACCTACAACTGCCCCATTTGGCTATCAAGTTATGCAATTGCATGTGAGTATATTTATGGATTGCCAAAGTTCTCATATTTAATTGATTATGACAAAGTAACTGTGGTTTGGACTAATACCATAAAATAATATTGGACTTCTAGGCTACAGATGCAGACACAGGTATCAACGCTGATATTCGTTATCAAATCATCAATGAACAAGCACCAAGATTTGCCATCGATCCTATAACTGGTCGTGTCAGGGTTGTGGCTTCATTGTTGAGAGACGCAGGAAGAGTTTTTGGCTTTGATGTTAAGGCAACAGACAAAAGAGGAGCCGATGATGGCAAATCAGCTATTGCTAATGTTTTT
Organism: Chrysoteuchia culmella; assembly: GCA_910589605.1. Lineage (NCBI taxonomy): Eukaryota > Metazoa > Arthropoda > Insecta > Lepidoptera > Crambidae > Chrysoteuchia > Chrysoteuchia culmella. The sequence continues at coordinate 3,823,491 of OU342654.1, read as the reverse complement.
GTAAGTAAAGAGATTCTGACTTTATTCATATCGAACATTTTAAAACAATAACTATTGCTACGTCGATTAACCTTTCATTGGGTATTTCTTCAAAACGTGGTCTAATGATAGACCGTGTAAAACTAATGTTGTTTCTGTTTTCCTTTTAACGACTGACAGTGAAAACAAATTATCATATGTATGGGATTCAAATTTGTATAGAGTGTAAAAAAAAATCCTATAGTTCTTAAAATATTCGTTTGTTTATCCAGGTCTACGTTCTAGATGAAAACAAACAGCTGGTTTTGGTCGTTGGAGCCAAACCGATGGAAGTGGAAAGAGAAATAGGTAATATAACACGGTACTTGACGACAATGACGGGTTACGATATTAGAGTGAGACGGCTAGAAGCTAATATGAAGGCTTCAATGGATGGATATGCGTAAGTATTTGTGTAATTTTGTTGATATATTTGTTGCTTTCTATTTTGAAAAATCAGTTTATTGTGAAGATGATTTGGTATTGATGATTGACAGCTATAAATATACACTAAGCTTAAAGTAAGTATTACAATATAACGACAGACTAACAAATGTTTAGTGTCTGTATATTAACCCTTCTCAATGTTTGTATTTTTACCAATTATGTCAAGGTAAATTTTGTCAAATCATTTTTCTCAGAAGAACTAGCTAGAACGTCAACACAATCATGTAGTTCTTGGAAGCTTTCAGTATATCAAGCTTCTAGTTATATGTTTTATAACTTTATCAATAAATATAAATAAATAGGTCTACTTTCGGAACCGTCGCGTCGTCAGCGTCCAAGTGTAGTACGCCCTTGCTGTATTATTATTTTTGTGAACTTGTGAAACAGTAAATTATTGAAATAATTCAAAAACTTTTAGACTAAAAGTTTATGCTGTAATTTCTGTAGGTGATGATTATACTTTGCAACGAGGTTATTACGTTTAAGACGTTATACGGAAAAAGCATGTACTTTTTATATAAAGCTATAGCATGGTTAGAGATGTTTTAAATCTGGTATGTACCATATATTAAAAAGAAACATGAATTTATAATTTTGCCTCGACCCTTTTTCTTTTCGAAATGATCTCCTTAAAATACGAATATTCAAGATTATTCTAAAATGGGGTTACATATAGGTACTATTGGATATTGGTTTGATTGGTGGACACCAATAATATTTAGCATCGTGTAGTTTCATTTCTCTTTAATCGCTATAGTTATTTATTTACTACGTAGTGATTTCGTGGTTTTTTCGCTTAAACTGCAAACGAGTCTCGCTCCTGCTTGCGTCCTGTTCTCATTACTATCTCGCTTTAGTTGTATAGCGCCTTAAGAGCGTTTTCACATCACCCGATCCGATATCGGTGTCGGCGCCGACACCGATATCGGGTCAAGAAAGATGTATGAAATATGTGCGTGCCTTTTTCCTTATCCGATCTGATATCGGATATCGGAGCAGACGCCGATATGTCGGCGGCGACATTGGGGGTATTGGACGATAATGTTTGCCGTAATTATTGTTTTCCTATTTTAACACTGTAAGTGAAGAGTGTGTTTGACGACCTCCGTGGTAAAGTGGTACTTACACCGGTTTCAAGGTGTCTCTTACTCTGAGGTCCCGGGTTCGAATCCCGGTAGGGGCAAATGTTTGTATGATGAATACGAGCATTTGTACACCTGAGTCACGGACGTTTGTATATATTTCTACACATAAATACTTACATATGTATAGTTATATGTATTAATATCCGTTACCCTAGTATCCCATAACACAAGCCTTACTGTGCTTACTTTGGGGCTAGATTAATTGATGTGATATGCGTGTAAAAAAGTGAAAGGATAAGTTATCATCCTGGTTTCCACTTACTTCCACCATCACGTAGAACACATTGAAGCACCATATTTATTGATTAAACAACGCAATTTTTTTTTAAATACAATATCGCGACTCGAGAGACACTGAGAATACATATTTTATCGCCGGCAACATCGGCACCGATATCGGATGTCGGCTGTCGGCCCCGATACCGATATCGGATCGGATAAGTGAGAATAGGCTCTAACCATTGTATAATGTGACATTTACCTATTAAACTATATTTATTTTTAGGACTGACATTTATCTGTACGCTGTAGATCCGATGTCGAACGCCATTATTGATATGGAAATCTTACAAAAGTAAGTATTATCGGGAACATCCAGTAGTAGACCAGTAGAGTTTGTTAGGGAGCTTTATTTAAAAAGTAATAGATATAGAGGTAACGTTTATATCACAAATAATATAACATTAACAGGTATTTCATTTAATAATTGAATTATTTCTTTATCCTTAGTACTTTCCGAGAAAACGTTTCCCAAAAACTCCTACTGGTCAACCGCAAAGTTCCCCGATTGTACCTATAATCTTATATTTTCGTAAATGAATAGAAGGAATCTAAAATATTTTCCTAAGCAATTAAAATCTATTCGAAATAATAAAATAATAACAATGAAACGGTTTCGCTTTGGGCATAATACTCAAACAAAATAAATATCTGAATCTGCATAATCTTTTTAAGCCTACCAAAGCTTTAAAGTTACAAAAACTCTCTCTACTTTGAATATACATTTGTAGTGTAAATTTTAAACTGCGTTTTAAAACAATCCGATATTGTTTACCGAATTTTTATTATCATTCCAAAAGAAAAAAGTTTTAAACTTCGTTAGACTAGATTTTACTGCTTAAACTTTAACAAAGTGAAGTAACAAGAGATGTTTATTTGCTGCGTAGTTTGCCAGATAATTAATAGACATATATATTTTAGGTCACTCCTCAAAAGGGAGGTAGACCTTCGTCACGACCTCTCTGGGTTCAAGGTTCTGGAAGTAGGGGACACTGCCATGATCCAAGCCCGCACCAGCAAACTCCTGAGTACGATGGAGATCAGTGTGGTGGCACTTGGATGTATAGTTTTTGTTGGAGCTTGTACTACGGCCATTTGCGTTCTATGTGTTAGAAGGAGCAGAAGGTATTTGCTTTTTTTAAGTAAAATGAATTTCAATGGAATTTGTTAGTAAAGACGGTTAAATACCAAAAGTGTAAGAAAGATTAGGAAGATGTAAGCTACATGTGTACCTCTACCTAATAATTTCATCTTAAAATATGGAAATAAAAACGAAACTACGCAGATGAAGTCGCTATTGACCGTTGCTTCACGCATATTTTTTTTTTATATAAAGTTTATTAAGAAGTTTTAAAGAACGCGATATGATTATTTAACTCTTTCAACAAATTCTATTGAAACGCTAAACTTATGCATTTTTTTTTTAAATGTCAAGTATGGATCTTGAGATATTTACCAAATTCAAACTTTGTTTCTAAAGTTAATCCTTAAAGTTGTTAAAGTTTATAAATAAGTATAAAGTATTGTGTTAGGTACAGTCAACAGCACGCACGGCTTTACACTTTGATGTTGAGACCGCCCTTCAATCTGTGGACGTCCACTGCTGGACATAGGCCTCTCCTAGCTCACGCCTGTTGTGGCGTTCATAGGAGGTTATTAGCCTACTGCTACCACACTGGCCAGACGGGTTGGTAGAGGGTTTGTTTCAAGTTTTCCTTCTCTCGCACAGGTGTTCAATGCGTCGAGCCTCTTAGTCGACTCCCATTCTTAGGCCGTCACCACACGGCAGACGGAGAGCGCCCTTACGTCGCTTGTAATAGCGGCAGTTTTCGTAGTACAAATGTAAAGCCGTACGTGCTGTTGTCTGTGTACATCAAGTAGCCTGAAATACGGACCAATTTATTTCTTGCAAGTCACATCCGTCACAAGTTGTATTAATTAATGTTGAAAATTTTCTCTTACAAACCGCCTGATAATAAGTTTAGTATCGATTTTCCGTTAATCAAAAGAAACTTAGTTTCAAGTCGATTCATCGAAAATGACATTACTATTTGGACTTTCTTAGAAAACTTCGGTATCTTTAAATCTCTTTGAGGTGTCAATAACCTCATTGCCTTGTCTCAAGACTTTGATTTCATGAGTGGCAAGTGAAACGACTTCTACATTCCTTAGGAGACAAGTCTGTATATTTACGAACTATTTGCTTTACTACCCTTGAATAATACATGTGTCTATCCGGCTATTTCTTTTAACATTATCAGGTGAGGAAAGTTTTATTTTATATTCCTTTTCAGAGAACACCACCACAACATACCAAAGCATGCGACTCACTATTTCTATAAATAAATTTAGAATTATCTTTATTTTGTGACATAATCTATGTTTCTTCTTGGTAGTGTAACTTTTGAATATAAATAAGTACAAAGGCTAAAATAAATTTCGATAATACAAAAGTTGGTGCGTTGTCAATTCTGTCTCAGAAATTGTACATTCTGTAGATTCTCTTGTCTCTTCGGTAACGTATCTAACTTCACTTCTATCTCTAATTTAACAGAAAACGTCACAAACCATACCCCCAGCAACGTCTTAACGCTTTCTCCACTGAGCACCTAACTAAATATGGAGGTCTTTTCCCATCTGGTGGGAACCAGTGCCAAGAGCTGAATCAATCTTACAGTGAAGCGGATTCTTATATTGATGTCCTCAACCATAATATCTCTAAGAAGATTTGCCCTCACGGCAACACGGTTGAGGAGTTCGGGAAAGCACACCAGAAGTGTGTTAAAGGCCAGTTCGACCACAATTCTGAATTCAACCAAAAACATGAACGGATGTGCATTAAGTTCAACCAGCGACCCTTGAAGAAAAGGTATAGTTCTTACTTAGTACTAAATAAACTAGATAGCTACTAATCAAAGGCTATTGTTTAGCTGATCACCAGTCTTACAGTCGGGGAACTTCCCGGTTCATCAGTAGAGGCTTTTTGAAGAAAGTTATTTCAAAGGCTGCACTTTGTGCCCAGTGACCTGTGTGATTGTGGAACTGATGTTGGTGACCTCGACCACATGTTCTTTTTATGCCCTCGCTATGATCATTCCCTTTTCCTGAACTTTAACCACCTCTGTGGTCTAGTGGTACAACCACCGGTATCAGACCCAGAGGTCACGGGTTCGATTTCCAGCGGGGGTACATATTGTATTCGGTTTGGTTGGTGATAGGACTTGTTGTAAGCCCGCCTGGCTAGCTACCACCATCTTATCTAAGCCTGACGCCATAACAACAATGTTTTCAGCATTGTTGTGTTCCGGCAGTTCGTGATAAAAAAGCCAGTTCCTCAGTGGTTCCATCTTCAGCCTTATCAATACTTAACATCATGTATGAGGAGGAGTCTCCCCGTAACTCATAAAAAAATAAAAAAAAAACTCTTTAGCAGCACTTAATGTGTAATAGACTTATAGAATCGTTTATATCACAAATAATAGAGCTTTAATAGGTAGTTCATTTTATCAATAAATTATTTCTTAAATTAAATACTTTCCGAAATATCGTTTCTCAAAAAACCTCTACTGGTCGACCGGGAAATTCCCCGATTGTTCCTAACCTACAAAATAACGATTGCACACCAAAAATATTTCATTGCAATGAACTTCAAAACAAAGATTTGGTGTGTGATAAGTATTTTAAGATTGCACCTAGATTTATTTTTACGTCCAGTTTAATGTTTTCCTTAATGAAATATCTAATACTATTTATGTCAGTGTAATTTAAATGAAAATATTGTACATTCAGTAAGAATTTAAGTTACTTTGCTTTAATTCTTAGTGTTAACCTTAAATATTTGACATTTTAGAAATAGCTTTTTACTCGTCTAGCATGCATATACCTTAATGCTGTAAATAATGCTCATGTTTTACATCCCATTTATATCATCTACTAAACCATTAATATATAACTCATCTAACTAATACAAGTATCATTAGAGATATTAAAAGTTCCATTATCCAAGTCCTATAACCATCTTAAAACAAGACAATTGCAACCATAAAGGTATTAAAAAACTATGATTATTTGATACTGGCACCAGTACTATTTATATATTAGTAACAACGTCCGTGGTAAAGTGGTACGGACACCGGTTTCTAGGTGTCGCGTACTCTGAGGTTCTGGGTTCGAATCTCGGTAGGGGCAAATGTTTTTATGATGTATAAGAGCATTTGTACTTGATGGATGCTTATTATTATATATTTCTATTCATAAATATTTATATATGTATGCCATAACACAAGCCTTACAGTGCTTACTTTGGGGCTAGGTTAATTGGTGTGAAAAAAATATATCTGGAAGTATAGCAGCATAAAAACTTCGTTACATTTTGAAATACATCGAAGTTCATAATCTCAGCCACATGACACCCACAGCTGGGTGTAAGACCTCCACGACAAACAATCCTGCATGAAGTGAACGCAGTTTGGACTAATTAGAACTTTTACAAAAATATGTATGGTAAACTTGCGGCCGCCCTCGGTTCCACCCGCGTGGTTTGCGTTCCCGTGGGAATAATCTAACTAAACTTGTCCTGATAATAACGAACACAACAAAAAAAATATTATGCAATTTGGTGCAGTCGATCTGAAGTTATGTAGTACATACATATGTGGTACAAGTTAAGTGGTACATACATTTTAGTTTATCTTTTTTATTTATATGTACACAGAAGATAGATATGTATTCATCATTGATGGTGAAATTCAAAGCACATACGGTACGGAGGGTGTCAAACACACATTTCCTTATTCACATTTACGCAACCAAATGCTTATCACTTATCGTACTAACACAAATGTACAGAATTATTAACCAATAACACCTCAGATCAAGAACACAACACAACAGTAAACATGAGCATTTCCTAGGAAGGGGCAAGATACATCGATAACTTCAGTCAATTCTAGTGGCCAGGACTCTGGGATAGCTGAAGCGAGGTGTCCTTGCGGCCAGTCCAGTGTTCACACTTCGGAGGAGAGTAGTGGGTAAGGCCATTTTGAATCTCCTACTACTACCATGAAAGAAGCAAGTATACTATTTGACCAAAAAAGAATATAATAGAATAATTCTAAAGAAAAGTTACAACGGAAATAAAGAAGAGGACATAAAGGATGCACATAACTTTTTACTGCCTCTGTAGTCTAGTGGTAACAACCACCGGTATCAGACCCAGGGGTCCCGGGTTCGATTCCCAGCGGGGGTTATTCGGTTTGGTTGGTGGAAGGACTTGTTGTAAGTCCGGCTGGCTGGCTACCACCATCTTATCTAAGCCTGACGCCATAACAACAATGTTTTCAGCATTGTTGTGTTGCGGCAAATAGAGATAAGATAGCCAGTTCCTCAGTGATGAGGATTCTGGGAGCTCGCTTCCATTTTCGGCTTTATTAATACTTAACATCAGGTCTGATGAAGGCTAAGAGTCTCACCGTATTTTAATAAAAAACATACTAACATGAGGACGCTTCCGTAATTCGTCCATTTCATACTTATTGTACGAGTAGCATACGAGTATTTCATTGTTCAGTAATGATTTCAAGTTTAGCAGCACAATACAACTTTACTTAGATTTTTATTTAAAAAAATGACTCCAAACTTTATCAGGAGAAGTTATTTTTCTGGTAGTGAATTTTTTGTCAACTGTATTTTCAGTGGTTGTTTAAACATTTTTCTCTTGCACTACAGATGCAGTTACGAAGACTCCCTAAAATCAAATCACAACCAAGAGACCCGCAAGTCTTACCGGGATACCGACCAACCGTTTCACCGCCGAGCCTCATTCGGTCACCAGCCCTTGGATTCACGTCACCTACACTACAGAAGACAATCATTTTCCGAGAACATGCAACGACACTTTCCACCCTTCGAAAAGACCTCCAACACTCGACTAATGAGGCAAATATCATCCCCTAATGTGTCCAATATTGGACAACCATATTTTATAAATAGTAAAAAGAATTTGAGAAGAAACGAAGTCTTGAATGAACCCATGATCGATTACGACCATAGTGAAAATGAGGACGTATTTGATACCAGAATGGATAGAAGACCGAGTAAGAATCATAAAAGAAAGAGTTTCATGGAGTTAAATGGGCAAGCGGCTGTTTTCGTTGCCACTCCTGCTGCTGCCGAAATCATGAGACGGCAAGGCAGTGAAAGACTCATGTTTGCAAGGCCTTTATAGTAGGAGAAGATAACCAACCAATATAATGGTACAGACCTATGTGATTGACAGTGCAATTCCCTTTATGTGATTAATACTCAATGATGTTTAGACCAATAAAAATTGTTTACCAATATGTGTATAGAAAAATGTGATAACAATGGTGCAGCGAATATTCAAAGAGGATAGTGCAATGTCTTTTAAGTGTAAAAATTGTATATAAGTTTTTGTAGATATTAATGATATGGAAGACGAAAACAGATGTTCTTTGCCTATTTCAGCTTTATTTGTTATTTCTATTTGGATATTACGTCCAAAGAAGTTTTTCTCGTTATGCTAAGTGTGCCATTTGGAGATGTCTGCGAAATGAAGACTATGACGTTCGTTAATTTTAACCACCTTTATTATTACTGCTTATTTATGTATATAATCGTTTAATATCTTGTAAATACTCATAGGTTTAAAATACAGTAAAAAGATTTGATTAAAATTTCTTTTATTCCATTCTATATGTAGACTCTGATAGAAAACCTTTATTATTTATTGATTTGGATGATTTTAAGAACAGGAATTAATGTCCAGAAATCTTTCAATGTTTTAATAGCATCTGTATAATAAGTTTCATTTATAGTTATCATAGGTTCACTGCACTACAGTTGCCATTATTTTATGTTGAATATGGTTGTGTCCTGTAGGAATCGAACCCAAGAAGTCATGATCGGCAGCCCAACACTATACCAAAGAAGGCGAAACCTACCATGCAGCTTACAAGTCCACTGGCGTACCATAGATTTCCGCAAAGAATGGAGATAAATGCAAGACACCTCATACAATAAGTAAAAACAAGGGCCAAAATGTTATATGAGCCCTCATAAGTTTCTCGCACAAACAAAACGTTATTTCTCGACGCCGTTTGTTGTTAGGATCGCTTTATTTCCATTTGTTTGTGATTTCAGTAAATAACAAGCCAATTCGGACGTTTACATAATTGAAATACAAAGAATTTGGACAATACAAGCATCGGATTTCTAAGCATATTTTTATGTAATACGTTTCCAGTTTTCTTTGAAGTTCCTTAGCGATCCAAAGAACAATGTAAGTAAAGTTAAGGAAAATAAAATAATAACTTACATGCGAGTCGAAGGCAAGCGGTCCTCCTATCTTTAATGTTCAAACACAAATAATCACAAAATATTACCCGTTATTTTCATACAAACATGCTCACTTTGCGCTCTATACATAAAAATGTCAACATATTTCTGCAAAGATCTTGCTAATGTTTAGGTTAAGCGATCGGCTGTCCAATGAGCTATTTAAAAAGTTTAAAATCTCTATTATCATACAGATCTTTGCAAAAATATGTTGATATTTATATGTATAGAGTCGCAAAGTGAGTTTGATTCATGTTTGTATGAAAATAACGGGGTGGGTTATTAGATAAGCCGGTGAGTGTATATTATAATCACAAATAACACAACTTGGGACATTTCCTTTAACAGAGTTAGTTGTCATACTAACCAATACTTATATAAAAATATTGAATAAAATCGTCTCGGCCACAAGTATTAATGTGTGAGAGTCCTGTATGAGAATGATTTGCGGCTGAGTCGTTTTTTTCCAATAAATATCTATTAAAAAGCCACAACTTTAATTCCACTTTTTCAAAATGACTAGTTGCATAAGCAGTTGAGATACAAAATATCCAGTACGAATACATTTAAAAACAGAAAAATGTGACGTAGTGAGTTAAGGGTTTCATGCAGTTATGAAAAATCACATCTTCTTGCCAACATTTTTTTATTTGGAATTGTTGGCTAAATGATGCTTTTATGTGTTGTCATGCACATAAATATGAGACTTAAGGCTTTAGTTTCACAAGCTGGTCGTAGTAACCTTACAACCACGCCTCGCGGGGGCAGGTTTATCATTATGTGGCTTCGCGGGCTAGCTCTCGTGGATATGGTGCTACACATATTTTGCTCCACATACTTGCCGAGTGGTGACGGCCTAAGAATACAAGTGTCACCACTCCCTTACGTGCCTGGGTTGTCGTAAGAGTCGACTAAGAGGCTCGAAGCATTGAACACCTGTGCGAGAGAAGGAAAACTTGAAACAAACCCTCAACCAACCCGTCTGGCCAGCGTGGTAGTGGTAGGCTAAAACGCCTCCTATAAACGCCACAATAGGCGTGAGCTAGGAGAGGCCTATGTCCAGAAGTGGACGTCCACAGGCTGATGATGATGATGATGATGATATTTTCCACACAAATCGACAACCTTCGCAGGGTTGCTATCACCTTCGTACCTTGCAAGGGCAAAGAACTACAAGCACTGAGATTCGTACTACCTCTTTGAAGACATTTAGGGATACCGTTACATCAATAGCATTAAGGTTTTAGCTTCACAAGCTGGCCCTAGTAAGCCCTACTACCACCCCTTGCGGGGCAGTTTTATCATTATACGGCCTCGCAGGCAGTTCCCATGGATGCTGTGCTTCGTACACTTCCCATACAAATGGTCAGCCCTCGCCAGGGTTGCTGTAACCATTGTCCCTCTAAGGGGCTAAAAGGACAACACGCTCTGAGCTCTGTATTACCTATTCAATTACAATATAAAGACGTTACATAAATATACTGTCTATTTTTCGGTCCAGCGCTTTAACACTAACCGTTTCTTTTCAGTTTGTCTCAAAATAGTTTAAATAAAAAAATTAGACTTCAAAAATTAAAAAGTAAAAAAACTGCCAACCAAGGGATCGATGACGCATTCTTTAAACTTTACATTGCACTTCTATAGGAACTTCTTGCTTGGCATCGACTCCAAAATGTTTTTTTTTTACTTTTTGATTTTTGACGTCGGTTTTTGTAGGTTTTGATTTATCGTTCAAGTTGAAACTGTGGTAATAGTTCTGTAGGGTTAACACGAATAACTATCGAAATAGTATCGAGTAAGTATCGAGCTCGTAATGTCAAAAAATTTATAGAAAAATATAGTTCCTTTTACGTCTGGTAGGAACGCTGCTCAATATCGCATATATTCTTTTACTTTACTTCCTCTATACTTCCTCATAATTCGTACTAGGTCTACAGGTGTGTCCTTTTCCGTTTTATACAATTCCTTCGATTACTCTTTAACTTTTGAAAAGTGAACAATAATCTCAAAAGAAGAATAGAGAGCTCACTGAACAGTAAAAAGAAAACGTTCCTACATTATTGCAAACAAAAATATTCGTCCTCAATAAAATTTCGTTGTATAATCTCTCCTCTATATGGCATATCCAACGACATAATTAACGGTTAAATTCCTAAAGTAATTAATCTCAGTCCCTAATCCTAATCCTAACATGCCAAAAACGTGCTGGCCCGCTGGCCGCAGATTTTGGGACATATCCTGGCTTTGGGGCAATGACCGACAACCCATGTGATTTTTGTAGCTCCCATAAATCTCGGGAATCGTTTTTAGGTTGTAGGCATTATGTGAGTATTCAACTTTTCGGTAGTTATTTTAATCATTGGGTAAAATTTCAAAGAATAGCTATTTGCCGACCTGTATGGGGCAGGGGTACTATACCTGCCTTCTGCGCTAGAGGTCCCGGGTTCGATCCCTGGACAAGACTAATATTTGTGTGCATGAACATGTCTATTTGTCTTGGTCTGGGTGTGTTTAACATGTATAATATATAGGTATTTACAAAAAAAGTATATAAGTATAAACATACATATCGCATAAACATCCGTTATCTAATATCCATAACACAAGTTTTTCATGAAATTTAACGAGGGTTAGATAATTTGTGTGATTGTAGGCATTTTGTTTTATTTGCTTGTACGTGATAGAGCCATAATTTCACAAGAGTATTTTACCACCGCTTTTTAATGTACCTATTGGGCAAGACTTTGACTCAGTATCCAACTGTTTATATTTTAGTAACGCAACAGTTCAGGCAAGACATTTTGTCTTGTTTTAGACTAAATAGAACCTAAATAAATGTGATAAGAGGCTTGATTTATATTTTAGTATAAGAAAACACCGCCGTCCAACTCACAGCCGCGTGGCATAGTACCGAGAACGCTGTTGCCCCGCTGAATACAAAGACTCAGCCGCTGGGCAAGACAGGCACCAGCACTCAGGTCTCATGAGGCGTGGACCAGTCTTGAGGAAACATCTTTCATAAACGTTTTTGTGTCGGATGACCAAGGGCCCATTGTCTCTACGGCAAGCGCCGCAAATTCTTGGCTTACTGAGAGCGTAGAATATTTGCGGCGATTGAGGAACTGAGCTTGCTCCGCTGTGGGTCCAGCTCTTGAGGATGTACCATGTATATGGGAAAGACCTAAGGTGTCTACACAGGTTGCACCCCATGTGTGATAATGGTAAAAAAACGAAGGATTCATTCATTATTAATAAACAGGAGCTTCGTGAAGCAGAAATAAAATTTCAGACACATTCGTATTCATTTTCGCAATAAACATTTAGTTTTGATGTTGCTCAAAAATTTACGGGAACTTATAAAAAGCCTATATGGACACATTTCTCCATTTCAATACACGCAGTTAATATAAGCGTCGTGCAAAGGCCTTCAACTTTATGCGTTATCCATTATTTTTTATTTATACCATAAAAGTGTCATAAACTTCCTCCCTGTATAGCTTCGATAGGCTTTGTTCATAACTAGTGAGTGCCTGCGACTAGATTTTATTTTTTATTCAGATGAACAACAGGGAGTCGGTTAGCATTCATTACACCTGATGAGGCTGAAGGTGGAAGCGCGCCTCTCCCGAAAGCCTCAACCACTGAGGAACTGGCTATCTTATTTCTAACTGGTGGAATACAAGAATTCCGAAAAAGCTGTTGTTATGGCGTCATTCTTAGATAAGATGGTGGTAGTTAGCCAGGCGGACTTACAACAATTCTTACCACCAATATAGGTTCCATACATATTTAGGTACCCTAATCCTGTCGTCTTCTAAGCCACATGACACCCACTGCTGAGTATAGGACTTCGCCAAGGATCTCCACAGCTATCGGTCCTGCGCTGCCCACATCCAGCGGCTTCCCGCGACCTTCAGCAGATCGTCGGTCCACCTTGTCTGGGGCCTGCCCACGCATGGAGCGTCGTCCGGTGCGCGGTCGCCATTCCAGAACCGGCCATCGGTTCTCCCCGCTATGTGCCCCCCCACTGCCACTTCAGCTGAGCAATCCTTCAAGCATTCTCAGTAACTTTACTTCTCCTGCGGATCTCCTCATTTCTGATTCGATCACACAAGGATCCTAACATATTTATGTTTTTTAAAGTTTGCCGCACCTTTCCCAAGATCCGATATAATCTTCTATAAAACAGCAAGTTGGCCATCACGCGTCCATTTGCGCAAAACACAGAAGCAGAGCTTACAATTCCCTTCGTACGATTAATAATTTCAAAACATACTCATAGCAACGCGCCTGCATTCAAAGCGACACTCATTTTTCAAAAGGTAAGGTGTTAAATGCACAACATGCATTTTTGAACCCTTTTTTTGTTCTTAAAATAATTTAAGAATTGAGCTATTAAATCTTCTTTTTTTATTGTGATTGGTTTTTCTAATATATTAATCTAAAATTATAACACAAACAAACTTAACCCTTTGTATATATTTAGAGTAAACGACAATGTTTCACAGCGGGTAAGAAGGCCTAAAAAGATTCCTAAACTACGTCGTCCAAACTAGGTTGTAGATAAAGCCTATAGTAATCGTTTCCTCAAACTAATATACTTAAGAAACAGTTTTTTTGGAATAAGGTCACTGTCTTATTGTTATGTTTTAACCGCCTCTGTGGTCTAGTGGTGCAACCACCGGTATCCGTCCCAGTTTGGTTGGTGGTAGGACTTGTTGTAAGTCCGCCTGGCTAGCTACCACCATCTTATCTAAGTCTAACGCTATAACAACAATGTTTTCAGGATTGATGTGTTACGGCAATTAAAGATAAGATATATCCAGTTCGTCAGTGATTGGGGATTCCGTTAGTCTTGCTTCCATCTTCAGCCTTATCAATACTTAACATCAGGTATGATGAAGGCTAAGAGACTCCCGTACTTCATAAAAAATGTACTAGTCGTGGGTAAGAGATTAAGTCGAATGAGTAGTACTGACTAAGGGTCCAAACATACCGATTTCCATCGGTTTTCTTTTTAGAAATGCCACCCCTGCGTTTCACCGAGCAGTAGGGTGAGCACGGTCAACTATCGAAATAGTATCGAGCACGTAATGTCAAGAAATGTATAGGAAAATGTAGTTCCGTTTACGTCCGGTAGGAATATCTCATACATGTTTTTACTTTACTTCCTCGATACTTCCTCGAAAATTATTTGAAATAGGTCCAGGTCATAATGGTGTTCGCTTGTCTCACTGAATTATTTTATAAGTAAGTTGATAATTTGATGCACATGTTTTAATTATTTTAATTTTTTTTTTTTTATATTTAATGTATTTTTTGTGATCACTATTTTTACCAAATGCATCTAATTCCAATAATTTTATATATTGATTTTGTATTAATTAAATTATTTTGATTAAAAAAAATTACATTGTTTTAAATGACAAATCTATTTAAATGTTTCGTTTTTAATTTTTTTTTCATTATTAATCTATTTTCTATTGCCTCGAATTTTAATCTTATAAATATTATCGTCATTGTTTGTCTTGCTCATGTTAAAACACTATTTTTAATTTTTATATTGCTTTTGTGTAACATCTATAATTAAGATTGCATTTAGTTTAAGTTTAAGCTAATATTTAATTACGCATGATATAATGATAATCTTGTTGATGTTAATAAATAAATAAATAAATAATAATTATGTCACTAATCACGTGTCACCAATTAGTTACATATACGTGGATGCCATGCAGTTTCAACGTGATCGAAATGTTTTTTTTTCCGATCTATTATTATATGATTTGTGGAGCCTCCTCCTTTGTAGGGTTCCGAACCTCTAAAGAAAAAAAATACTAAATAATAAAACCCCATAATTACAACAGAAACCGTCTTCAAAATATACTTTTTGGAGTCGGTGCCAGCTAGAACGAAAAAACTGAACGTAGGCAACCTACTTCTAGGTAGAAGTGCTATGTAGAATGCATACAGATGTGGCTGGCACCGACTCCAAAAAGTATATTTTGAAGACGGTTTCTGTTGTAATTATGGGGTTTTATTATTTAGTATTTTTTGTTTTAATTTTTATAATTTTCTTTTTGAAGTCGGCTTTTAAATATTTTTTTATTATTTTTTTGTGTGTTAGATAAGCTCAGTACTTTTTACCATGTTCATCGTGAGGAGGATAATTGCTTAGGAATCGTATCGCACCCGTGATATACTGAGTATTTAATAATTCCAATGAACTTGTGTGGTGTTCATCATCCGTACCACTACCCAAAATGGTGCTTTATGAAAGCAACTGCACTAGTTACTTAAGAAAACACCGAAATCGATGTGCATATATCATTTGAAGAGTTCCCTCGATTTCTCCAGGATCCCATCATCAGACCCTGTCTTGACAATGGAACCAACTAGAATGTACGCCCTTTAAAACAAAAAAAGAATCATTCAAATCGGTTCATAAATTCAATTCAATTCAATACTTTTATTTCTCTTCACAATAATTTGTTACACAATAAATTTGGTTTAACAATACATTTTGTCTAGAATACATTATAAATTATTGTGAAGACTGGTGCCCGCACTAAGGTAAGAAACCCGTTTTACAGGTCACCAGGCCTCCACGTCCCGAATCACAGTGTTGTATTATTTACAAAACCAAAAGAAAAAGTGTCTCAAATTAACGATAGAAATTAAACATTTATTATTTAAACAGCCCAAGTGAGTTTTAACAAAAATAAAAAATAAAAATATAAGTAGTAGAATAAAGAAAAACAAGAAATCATTAATCACATAATTGACCGAGTATTGAGGTAATTAGTATTTAATAGTTCCGATAACCATGTGTGGTCTTCATCAACCGTTCCACTTCACCAAATGGTGCCTTATGGAAGCAACTGCACGATTTACTTAAGAAAACACCTAAATCAATGTACGTTAGCCTATAACATTTGAAGAGTTCCCTGGATTTCTCCAGGATCCCATCATCAGATCCTGTCTTAATGACAATGGGACCAATTTGAATGTATATCCTTTCGTACAAAAAAGAATTATTCAAATCGGTTCATAAATGACCGAGTACTTATGTAACAAACATAAAAAAACACGCACGAATTGATAACCTCCTTATTTTTTTGAAGTCGGTTAAAAAGGAACCCTTTTAGGATCGCTTTGTAGTCCGTCTGTCCGTCCGTCCATCTGTCCTCGTTTATTTCGAGAACGGGTTGAGATATCGGGTTGAAATTAAAACTAATATATTCAGGTCAACAGTCTGTTGAAGGGATAAATTAAATAAACGTGAAAAAAATGAGTCCTATCTTTTTTTCACGTTAATTTACAAGTTTATATTACGTTATTTTTATGTCGCAAAAAACGTAGATTTCGACACTCTCAAGGGATTAAAAATTCATTGGGTACTTCCCGTTGACCTGGAACTATGAAATTTGGCAAGTAATATCGTCCTTTACTATGAATACAGGAAAAAAACTAAAACTATACATAAAAATGTAGGCTTAAGTTTTGGAAACTGAATTTCGGGCAATTTTGTACCGTTTTTGTAAACGCTTTTTTTATTTTTGACATTTTAGTCTCTGTAATAGGTTGTTTTGTAAACTATAAAAGGTTTTTCCTATATTAGATTAGGTTTTATGTACATTATAAACAAAAGTAGCGTAAAAATACATCGTCCAAGTTACCAAAAAATTTCATAAAATAAAAACTACTAACCAAACTGAACCAAATTTTTATGGGACCAAATGGCAATTATTCCGCATCGATAAAAAATCACGTAATTCAGAAATGTCGGCGTAATCGGTATATACATACACAAAAAAAAACCAACCGAATTGAGAACCGCCACCTTTTTAGAAATCGGTGAAAATAGTCAAAATCCTCGAAAACTAAATGATTTGATGCAACGAAGTTAAAACTGAATTATGATGAATAGCACTTAGTTAATAAAGATTATATGACAGAATTTAATTGAACGTAAACAAGCCTAAAAATAAAATATACAGAATGTGATACCTATTTAAATTGAAAAAAAAAAAACAGTGTTTTCAATCAATCTTTTTTCAACGGCACGGCAAAATGAAATTAAAAATACACCAGCGACGTCAAAAATAATGCTTCCCATTTTTTTAATCTCGAGATGGTTCTCAGTTCAACGAACCTTAGTAAGATAGGAACTTTTTAGCACTCCGAAAGATTTTTTTACCATATAAAATCCTACTGGAAAAATAAAGAACAGAATGTCATGTTCATAAGAAGATATTGATTTTGATATAATTAGCGGCCGCCCGCGGTTTCACCTGCGTGGTTCCTGTTCCCGTGGGAATATCGGGATAAAAAGTAGTCTATCTTACTCTCCGTCCTTTTAACTAACTCTATGCCAAAAATTATGCCTATTGGTTGCTTGTTGGGGCATGAAGGAAGGACAAGACACACTTACGTATTTACAATATTAGTTAGAATTTGGGTTTACCGCCTCTGTGGTCTAGTGGTACAACCACCGGTATCAGACCCAGGGGCCCGGGTTCAATTCCCAGCGGGGTACATATTGTTTTCGGTTTGGTTGGTGGTAGGACTTGTTGTAAGTCCTCCTAGCTAGCTACCACGATCTTATCTAAGTCTGACGCCATAACAACAATGTTTCGGCAGTTAGAGATAAGATAGCCAGTTCCTCAGAGGTTGAGGATTCCGAGAGAGGCTTACTTCCATCTTCAGCCTTATCAATACTTAGCATCAGGTATGATGAAGATTAAGAGCCCGTCGTTCATAAAAAAAAAATGTCATCAGACGTTTCTTTTTTGAGTAACTCGGTGGCACAACGAGATGGGTGATCAAAATGTATCAGTCGCCTATAAACCGTTGGTCCCGGCTGTATGTGCAGTCATTACCCCACCAATCCACATTGGGCCCGCGTGGTGAATCTAACCTCATTCTCTGTGCCCATCAATAAGGCCAGTGCCCAAGCAATATATAAATGCAAAAGTATGTCATTTTGTTTGTTCCTTTTTCACGCCTGAACGGTTGAACGGATTTGTATGGAATTTTGGTATATAAGGAATTCAAGTAGTGGACTAACAATTTTTTATACCGATATTCCCACAGGAACATGAACCACACGGGTAAAACCGCAGGCGGGTGCTAGTGACTGATAAATATGATCATAATGATGAAAGAAAAAAAGACATTTTATTTTTATTGATACAAATACAAGGACAATTAAACATAATATTATTAATAATTAACAAAAAAACATTGTCTCAAAACGGTCCCGGCTCAGCATAATGCATGACCAGCGCTGATCTTCCGCCGGAACCGGTTTGTTGACTCCGCTACACGTAGATACACAGATAAACAAATAAAGTAACACAAAAAAGAACAATAACTATAAATAATGAAATAAATTATGAACTGGGGGTCAGGTACGAGCATAACAGCAAAATATAAAAAACATGCAAAATAATTATCTCGAAAAAATAAACATTTATAAATATTTATGGGATTAAAATAGAAGATTAAATTTTTTATTTGGTGTAAAACTACGCGAACATAGTTGCATGCGCCTGATAGTTCTGTGTATTTCTATTCTGAATTAAACCTTCTGTATCTATAATGACTAGCGTGTGTCCGTCCCAGAGATTGTCACTCGGCTTTTCCAGTGTACAACTTTGCGGGATTAAATAAGAAAAGTTTTATATGGAAAATCTGATCCAGGGAGTTTGTATACAAACGAGCTCGGGAACATTCGTGAAATTAAATCTAAATTGGTCATCGTTGGTTCATGAAACTCATGATTTTGACACGTGGTTTAAGTCCCAAGCTGGCACTGAAAGCATTTCGCTTATATTATAAACAGCCAAACTTGGAAAGGAGAAACCCTTACTTTGGATGTTAAAGTAAGGGTTTCGAGTCACGTCGAATTTGGGGAATAGATTTTTCCTAGTAGGTATATTATCATCTCATACAAAAACCCCAATAAACTTACTCAATAATTATGTAAGAACTGACCTTTCTCGCCTCTGACGAAATCCAAGAATCTTTGAAAATTATTTAGGTACAATGTACGTCCCACACAAGCAAATACACGCAGACTTGTATAGTTAAGACATACGAATTCAACCCTAGGGGTGTTTGTTGAAATATCACTGAGGATATTACTTACACGTCGGGTGTAACAGCTAGGCAGTTCAATATAAACTTTCTGGACCTATCCAAACAGAAGGCGAACACACTAATAAAGAAAAACAGATTCCGACTATAGCCGCTCGTCTGATTTCTTCATAAACTATGTTAGCACAATCATAAGAAATTGGTAGGGATATCGTCTCTGCAGCTTGACATCGTCAGTCTGTGGACGTCCACTGCTGGACATAGGTCTCTCCTAGCTCACTCCTGTTGTGGCGTTCATATGAGGCTTAACAGCCTCCTAGCAGTTTTCCTTCTCTCGCACAGGTGTTCAATGCGTCGAGCCTCTTAGTCGGCTCTTACGACATCCCAGGCATGTAAGGGTGTGGTGACACTTGTATTCTTAGGCCGTCACCACACGGCACTCTGCAGCTTACCTACGGACAATCTCAGTAACTGAACTGTCAAAAATGTTATTGACTTCTCATCATCAACCATTTTAACGTCACCATCAGCTGCTGGGAAACTATTCTGCCTTATGGATGTATGTGACCATGGATTTCATGTGGGTGACCATGAATGTGACCGTGACACTACCATCACGAACGATAACGTTTGTGGAGGTTAAGCAACTTTACCAAGTAGGTGGGTGACCAAACAACATCATATTGAGGTCCTACGTGCTTCGGTAGGCATGCTAAGCCTTTGATCGCGGCTGCATTTGCAATCGTTAAGCCCCATAAATCTGCATAGGGCGTGGTAGGTCATGGTCTGTTCTCGCTATTCCTCCATCCACAGGCCTATATCGAGATAGACGGTAAAAGTTTAACTACCTTGCGTGTCAAAAAGTTTGATCCACGATCAAAGTTTTCCGACCTCAGTCAGTCCTCTTGAGAGCATTGCCATGAAAACACGCGTCACTCAGAAACGAAAATGGATAATTGTGCAGTGCTCTCTTGAAAGAGATCACTAAATCTCGCTCGTGACGTCATCGTAGGTACGAAAAAGTCGACACGTTAGGTTCTCATACAGTTTTAAGCGCTCTTCTTTATCTCGATATAAGTCTGTGCCTCCATCCCAGGAGAAAAGTCTTGTAGTGCTCATTGCCACTCTTGAAAGACCGATTGTATTCGATCACGTTCGTTAAGCAACGCTCGGCCCTGTCAGCCCACTAAACACGACACTTACGAGAAGTTTCAGTAAGTTTCTTTATCACGCATTTGGAAGTTACAAAAAAAATGTACCGATAATATTATGGTAATTTCCAAATACTAGCTAAGACCTTATTTTCGAAACTTATTGGAATTCATAATTATAATGTTACGATTATATTACAATTGAAAGTTTTAATTTTCATTTTGCAATAACATAACTCACTCAACTTTGTAAAAAGTTAAATTATAACGTTGTTACAATTATTTAATTGTAACGTTCCTAAATACATGTTGCCGCAACGTTACTTTATAAACATCATCAGTTAATAATTGCTTCTACCTTGCTGGTGAAAGATGCTGAAATGTTAATTAATGAAATTGCATCAAAATGTCTTTTGCAATATTACTTTTTTCATTTATTGACAGCGTACAAAGTGATCGTTTTGTAAGGTTAGCTTAAAAATATTGCTGGAATCAAATATTTGGAATTGCTGGGAAAAGTTTTTTGATAACATTGAAAGGATGTATCCCAAGTTAGGTTGGTACCTAGGTACCTATGCACCCCGAGTTTGTACTTACAAAAATAATAATAGGATGTCTGTCCTAAATTCAATGTACATGAACAATTTTAATAATAAATTAAGTGAGCCGCGGATCTTAATGATTGGTGGTATACTGATAGTGATAATAATGTAGGTACTTATACCTAATAGATATCATAATTAAGGTTACCTACCTTATATTTACCAAAGAAATGTGCCTTCAACGTACGTACCAACCAACCTCCCAAAAATAATTATAATAACAATAATAATCAAAAAATATAATGCGACGAGTACCTAATTGCGAGAGTTTCATGAAAACTTTTGGCGCCTACCATTTTTTCATAGCAATAATTATGAGTAAGTATTTAATTTTTGTTCTACTACTTTTTCTAAGTCCCCCAGAGTATTTTTTTTTATTAGCTTTCATTTACAGACTTTTTTCAAATGGAAGCTAATTAAAAAAAATACTCTGGGGGACTTAGACGTCACAAAAATCCTCAGTGGGTTACGATTAAGGGTTGCAATTTGGCGAATTTCGTCTCTCTGGCTGGTCTGATCGTGTGGGATTTTCAGTGACAATAGAAAAAATCACAAAAAAATACAAAATAAAATAAAAAACCTCTACAAAAAAAAAACTAAAAAAAGTGAAAAATTATTTTCAATGTTTTTGGAGATTTGATTCCATTTCTTTCGCGGAAAACATTTATAGGTAAGTACCTACATTGACTTATATTATATATATATTACTAGCGTTCATTGGGTAAGTACCTATACATGCTCGCCTCGTTCGCCACATTAAACGTCACGACATTGTGTGTGATTTTGATTATAAAGCGAAACTTAACCTAAACTTTTTTCGAACGAAATTAGTTATTTGTTTGATTTCGATATTTGCCGGTTTCCTGCTCAATTAAATTGATTACTTACTGAAAGGTACGTACTTAGATCTACGAACATAATCTTAATTGCGCCTAGGGATTGCATCCAAAACATCGATGTTGCAATATCGATCGTTTATTGTTTTATCTATCTATCGATTATTTCCAAAAGTGAAACATCGATGTTTTTGCTTAAGAATAAATAAAACTGGGTAGAACGGACGCTCCCGCTCCGGACGGGCTCAAAGTCACGATATTAGCCTACACGTAAATGGGAAACTCAGTCGTGCTGCCTGCCACGGCCGGCTGTTTGTGCGTTCTATGATCTTAGAAATAAATAAATAAATACTTAATTAGTGTTTAGTTGTACAAACATTTTAATTTTTTTTTATCAATAGCGCTGCCATCGGTTGTTCATCTCATATTTTGTAAAACTAGAATAAAATATAAGATTTTAAACTTTCGCGTTCCATTATAATTATATATTAAAACAACGGGACTAAAACGCGACATTTATTATTTAGTACAACTATGTAGCTTGACGTTTCGGCTATGTTGCAATAGCCGTGGTCACACAGTCTGCTTGTTGTTTTAATGTATAATTAGAATAAAATAATGATTATAACTTTTTAATTTTGCATATATCGATGCTATTTTTATGTGATAAATGTTAATCAAGAAAATAGCACTGAAAAAGTTATAATTAGATAGCTGTTTCACCTTATCGATATTCAAACATTTTTATGTGATAAATGTTAATCAAGAAAATAGCACTGAAAAAGTTATAATTAGATAGCTGTTTCATCTTATCGATATTCAAACATTGGTAACAATGTTTCTATCAATTGCGAGGATATTCCTCTCATTGATGAAACGACGGTGGCCAACACCGTAGAAAGGTGAATATACTAGAATATTCGTCGTGTACTGATAGGTCTTTGTAGCATAATAAAATTGGTTAGTGCATTGGGCCGGACTCCCAAGGATGTAAGTTCGAATCCCGTCATCGCGACATGCGAGAAGTTGCTTTTTCTAGTATATTTTCTTGTTCAATATTTGTCGATGTTATAAAATAAAAAGTTCAACATGTTTCACTGAATATTTCAGCATGCAAAAAGGCAAAATACATTATTAAAATTATCATTACCACAGACCTGTATCTCGATATAGGTCTGTGAGCATTACATTAAAATAATGAATACCACAAAAATAAAACATATTTTAACAAGAATTAGAAGTAGAAGGTTGATTGGTTTATGAAACTTTTTTCGCTCCTCTGAATCAGATTTCGAACAATTACTTTTATGCAAACTTGGCGCACAAAACGCTAGCGGGTTGTCAAAATGACAGATGATTATGTTATTTTATTACCCTGCCCCTAGACCCACGCAAAATGTTTTGTGTAGGTACGTGTTTTGCACCGGGCAAAAACATTGTTTCTCTACACAAAAATGTGTTGTGTAGACGATTTTGTTTAATGTTGAGATGTTTTTGTTGATTGTTTAGGGCAAAACACGCTTTATGGACCCGACCTAAAAAAGACGAGGTTTTTGTGAGACACTCACAGTCACCGGTTTACGAAGAACAGCCCGGTATACCGTGTGGTGTAATAGACGCTGTATATTGTATCGCCGATGTATTTCGATATTTCAAAACATCGATGTCGTTTACATCCCTACTTGCGCCCGACCGCCGCGCCGCGCCCGCGCCGACGCGATGGACGCCATATTGTTTTTCTATTCATAATAATAATAGGACGCTTTTATGTTGTGATGTGCTTAAAAATTGTTTACTATGGAGGTGAGTACTAAATTGGTAGTAAAATTATGTAGTAAGTAGTTGTAGAAAGGCGTAGTACTAAGTAGTAAGTAGAGCTTTAAAATTATGTTGATTAAACTTCGCTTCTTTGAACATTGGTTAAGAAATGTTTTCTTGTCTCTTGAATAACTTCCAAATCTAATGTCCAAGTGAATATTTACCGGACGAGCAGCTTTGGGTATTACGATACGATTTGGTGCGCTTGCCCGCCGAGCGTTCGTTCTGACGAGCAACGTACCTACTGTACGGACTGAGGTGCCTTTGATTGAGCATAACTAGTACCTAGTAGTAATAACGATAACTTTTAACCCTTAATAGGGCAAAGGGCAAATACTTACCACCTCAGCTTTCTGACCATAAAGCAAAAGTTGGTCTGTGTACACTTTCTTAAATTCAATGTTTATAATGCTTGAAGACCCTTAAAACTTTTATTAGTACTGGCAATTACCCTAACTGTGAACGTTTGCGAAATACCAACATTGAAAAATGATATCCAAAAATTTTCAAAATCTGAGGTGTTTAGCGTAAATAAATTAAAACTTTGTTCTAACAAGATTCCGGTAAGTGGTTTTGCGATATTTGTTAGGATTATTGTTTATATTATCCTGCTTTATTCGTAGAATATATTTTGAAATGAAACTTGTACCAATTAGAAAATCGCCGTAAACTCGGTGGTAAAACTATTACCGTTGCCCGGTTACATCAACATACTAGTATTAGGTGGTAATATAGTTACCGTTACCCATTGCTTATTTGATATTTCAGGAGAATGTCGAAGAAAAAAAAAATATCTGACAGTATTATCACCAGTATTTTAGAAGATGATCTCTCCTCTATTGAAAGTAGCGACGAAAGTGTCTCGGAAGAACCACTTTTGGGCGATTGCGTATTGGATTACGACGATGAAGTTTCGCGAGGTCTTTCAAGAATATTTGGTGAAGATTCTGAGTTGGAGACGAGAGGATTAGAAAATTTTCAAGACCCTCCCGGGCCACGGGTTTCGGTAGAATATATAGAAAACGTTGAACCGGTAGTGACTGAAGATTCACCGACGAGGGAAGTAAGTACGCGAAATGAATATGATTCGGACATCTTTGTTTCTGAAACAAACCACCCGATTCCAGCTCAGCCTGACTTAGCACACTCTAATGAAGCGGCGAGCACAAACATAGGAAGTAGGCCTATTCATGTCGCACAAACCTGGTCAGATAAGGTTTCAAAGCATAATATACCAAAGTTTGATAAGCGGCTGACTGTACACATGCCCGTCACTCATAAAACACCGCCTATTGCATTTTTCGACAATTTCTTCCCTCCTGATCTTGTAGAGTTGCTGGTAGAACAAACAAACATTTATGCGGCACAAAGGCAAACGCTTCACTGGAGTCCAACATGTGTAGCTGAAATGCGTGCATATCTTGGTATCTTGATAATGATGGGTCTTCACCTCTTACCTGATGTCAATCTGTATTGGTCAACTGATACTTTTTATAGAAATCCTGATATTGCCCAAACTTTCACTCAAAAGAGATTCAAAAAACTGACTGAAAACATCCACTTGAATGATAACACCAAAGAATCAGCAAGAGATACGCCAGATCGTGATAGGCTTTATAAAATACGTCCTATGATAACAAAACTAAACGAAGTATTTCAGACTCAATGTTCTCAATCAAGCACCCAATCGGTGGATGAAAGTATGGTAAAGTTCAAGGGTAAAAGCTCACTCAAACACAAAGCAGACGAAAATGCATCAAGTGAAGAAGGCTTAGGATATAATGTCATAATGAAACTATGTCAAGGTGTTCCACGCAATACTCTTGTAGCTTTCGACAACTTCTTCACTGGCATTCCTCTAATGAATGATTTGCTGATAAAGAAAGGAATATTTGCCGTCGGTACCGTGCGTTTGAACCGAAAAGGCTTACCAGAAAAGTTGTTGCCCAAAAATAAACTCAAGAAGGAAAAACTTGAAAAGCACGAGTTCATGTATAAAAACCAAAGTTCCCGTTTCTGCTATACAGTGGATGGATACTCAACTAGTAAATATTTTGACAACAGCGCACAATCCAAAATCTGTGTCTACGGTCAAACGAACACAGAAAGATGGTTCCAAGAAAGATATTACTATCCCCACTGCTATTGCCGAATATACTATGAACATGGGAGGTGTGGATCATTTTGATCACTTCCGTGCCTCTCATCCAATCGGCCGAAAATCGAGACGCAACTGGTTGCGCCTATTTTATTTCATGTTTGATGCAGCTATCATCAACGCGTAAATATCCTATATACAAATTCACAAGCAAACGGTTCACACACATCGAGATTTCAGACTTCGTTTAGCTCGCAGTCTTATAGATGGTTTCACAGGCAAAAAAAGAACCACAGACATTTTTTTTCAGGAACAAACAAGGTGGAAATTTCGGTGTTCCCGCTGAAATCAGACGCTCGTCTGTGCCACACTACCCAGAAGACCAAGGGAAATTTACCAGATGCCGATTTTGCAGCACGAAAAAGACTCAAAAACGATCAAGGATCATTTGCAATGTCTGCAAAGTAGCTTTATGTGCCACACCATGTTTCAAAAGTTTTCATATTGCTTCAGAAGAAGGAGATGCTATGAACTGTAGCAGCTCTACTTCTAGTACCATAACGGGCTAAGGTCAAATTATTACCACCAACACCTAGCCGTAAACGGGCAATGGTAAAATGATTACCACCGATTTTTCGCGAACTTGTGATTATATATTTTTAAATTTTCATAATTATTGTTAAAAAGGATCTTAATAAACATATAAATATTAACTCAAAACCTGGTTTTTCAATATTTTTTAACTCTGCCCTATTAAGGGTTAATGATAGGTACATATTTAATAAAGTTGAATATTTACAGCAACGTTAACAAAAGCTATGAATGTGAAAAAAGGCAAACAAAACAGTACTTCTTTCAGCGAGGCAGAGGTTAGAGGAAAAGAAAAAAGAAAAAATATAAATATCGCGACGACTCCATTTCTCCACCACCTGGAGTTGACGGTAGGCATGTCACACGTTTAGATTATAGTGTATATAGGCTGTAGTGCGGAGTGCAAAGATTTCATATTTTGGCCAATTGTTCATTGTTCCTATTCGGTTCACTTGTGAATTCATGTAGCACATGAGAATTTGTCATTTGTAAGTTCAGACAGTTATGTGAATTAAGATAAGATAATTCTTTATTGAGTACTATACACATACATCAAATAAAATTAGACACAGTGACCCGTGGTAGTACTAACTGTGCTACAGGCCACGGTACTCCCAGGTAGATTAACAAATAAATTTATGCGTTTATAAAAGTGTGGTCTTAATTATAGTTATTCCAATAGTACAGTAGAATTGAATTAAAATGCCAACAAACAAATGCTTGCTACTGTAACCTTACAAAGAGATTTTCTGTTGTTTCGTAATCAAGTTACTTAAAATTACTCAAAATTATATTTTTAAACATGTTATTTACCTAGGCTGTTGTGTATTTTAAATTTTTTCAAAGTCTGATGATGAAGATGCTATATTAGTTGTTAAAAAACCACCGTTTAACCTCTTGTAAATATTAATATGTTCTTATGCTCTTAGATAAATTACATCAAATTACATTAAAACGTGTAGGTACAGTACAGTACCTACACGTTTTTAGGGTTCCGTACCTCAAGAGGAAAAATGGGATAACCTTAAGGGATCACTCACCTGTCCATCTGTCTGTCTGATTAGTATTTTAACCTATATCCATAATATTTGCTTATAATGATTACTATTTATGTTTTTGCAGAAAGAGATTTTCCTACTGTAAACAACATTAATCAACGCGAAAATTATACTGGAGACTCCTCCAGCAGTCGTCTTGGAAATTGAAAAACACGAAGAAAATACAAAAAATTCAGGATCAGATTGCATTGTCATTTCTGAAGCAAGCGGTTCAAACATTATTGGACATGATAATATGGCGAGCTCATCTAACAACGTAGTGCAACATTCGCCATCAATTTACAATTTAAAAAAAACATCAAGTGACACAGAAAGTATTCAAAGCGATTCTGCAAAAGGCGGTACGAGTATTTCTGGAAACAGCTCTATCGGTTTTGTTTTTTAACTCTATTGTATTTTACTTCTAGATTATTTACTTACAGTCCATTTATGTGCTTAAGTATGTAGGTACTAAATGTTTTTATTTCTTATTATTGCAGATGAACTTGTATCAGAGATGAAACAGATAAAACATTTTGTAATGTATACTATGCGCAA
Organism: Chrysoteuchia culmella; assembly: GCA_910589605.1. Taxonomy (NCBI): domain Eukaryota; kingdom Metazoa; phylum Arthropoda; class Insecta; order Lepidoptera; family Crambidae; genus Chrysoteuchia; species Chrysoteuchia culmella. Next base: position 3,795,454 of record OU342654.1, on the reverse strand, counting down.
AGTTGAATCACTAGAAATAACTCTGGCCAGCACAAAACAGTTACGTCACTTGAGCTACATAAAACTGTTACCAAAATTGCCATTAATGAAATTGCGCAACTTCGTAGAACTAGAATACAATCTCGGAAATGAGAACATTCAGAGAGAATTGGTATGTTATTTATAGTATAGCCTACCTACTAATACACAAAAGAGAGGAATGTGACACAAAATAGTAGACAAAAAATCGAGGTTTAACTTGATCCCTATAGGGATCAAGTTTAGTTAGTTCTAACAATACCACTGCTAAACGTGTGTGTATTATTATTTGGAATGAAACGTATGTGTAGGTACGAAACCCTCGGCGCGTGAGTACAACTCACACTTGACCGGATTTTTTAAACCCACTGTTAATTTGTAAATTTTTTAAACCCAAATAATATTTGGGTTATATAATAATAATTGATTAAATATTGTTTTTTAATTTAAGTTTGACATGCTGAGACACACCGGAGGAGCAAAAGAACGTCACTCGATGTTTAGAAAAAGTATTTTCTAATTACCTAGGGCAATACTGCTCATGGACTGGAAAAAAAAAACAATTACAAACTGTCATCAATGAATTTGATGACCACATTAAAACGTAAGTATTTATTACGTTATTTTACAGCATTATATAATATTATACTACTATAGTTACAACGGGCGAGTGGTTGATCGAGAACCAGTGGTTGTTGTCCGAGGCTCTTGTTAACCTGTTTGTATAGGAGGGAGAAGGAATTATGTTTGGTTCTACGTATACAAATTAAAATTTTGATTTAAATGCTATTGTTGCTAAAATAAAATTCTTATGGCATTTATCTTTTCTAACAGTTGCCGTTAGGGAGACATTCCCTAATATTACCGACGACAGCTTCGAGCGTCATGTTATGGGGTGGTTCCAGTACGCCAGTACGAGACTGAAGCGCGAAAATTAGTCTCTGATTTGTGTTTACACTGTGACCAATAATTCTACTGTAATAATAATTAGAAGGAAAAAGGATAAGGATAATTATATTATTATTACTTAAAAGCATAAACAGCAGTTGTTGGTTAACTTTTTTAAATAAATGTTATGGGCACTGTATTTCCTATTATTATTTGTTTCCGATCATTACTAAATAATTTGAATTTTTGTATTTACTATTAGTTTTTAAATGTTTATTTTTTAGTTCTGTTTTTAACTGTTTGATATCCTAGTATGAAAGTTAATAATAAGTTCCATGGAAGTTTCCTTAGCAAGCTACCATTAATGTTACGATTATAGCATCCCATGAATTGCAGTTTGTTGCAGCAGAAAGGATTCAAGGATACATACAACAACACAAAGGTCAATTGCAAAAATCCAAGTACTACCTGGAATTCGAGCGTTATTTTATCTTTCGAAAATATATAATTAATATTATGAAAAGATAAAATAATTCTCGAATTTCCGGTACTTCCTGGATTTTTGCAATTGATCTACATGTGTGTTGTATGTATCCTTGTATCCTTTCTGCTGCAACAAACTGCAATTCATGGCATGTTATAATCGTAATATTATTGGTAGCTAGCTAAGGAAACTTCATGAAACTTTTATTTGCAACATTGCTGCAATAACAAAAATTCAAGTTACTAAAACCTTACACGTGAAACTTTGATGCAATATATCGAGATAAACTTACACACAGGTTTTAAATACAATTTTGCAACAACTTACTATACGCATGTTACTGGAAACTTACATTTGCAACATTAGGGCAACTTACTATTTGGAAGTTACTTGAAAGTAATTTACGAAATATTAATGCAATATTAGATTTAAAACATCCATGTAAGTGACATTTGCAACATCAATGTAATGTTATTGACCTAACTTACATATAAATTATAAACGTTAAGTTGTGACAATGTTACGGTCAAAAGTTTTTGAAATTTTAGCTAGATAGTTATTGAAAAGTTTCAGCTGTAATATTACCATGACATTACGTTTGAAAGTTATTGAAAGTTTTATAGATGAGAGCTGGGTAAGTTACCGGGTATATATAATGGGCGGCCGTTAGGGCTTTGCATCAACATTGCTCACATATTACAGGGACTTTGCAAGTTTTAATTTGTAATTTACATACTCCCGTATATGACGTTCAGCAATATTGCTGCGATTTCTGCTTGCTTAGTGGGAGGTGTCGGATGGGTGACCGTAAAGTGGCATTATAACTGAGCGCTTCCGTGATTCGTTCGGCTCGTTAAATCTTCGGTCCTGTTGTCAGAGGCGGCTGTTAAAGGCGGCCTTACAAACTCTGACACCACAGGTGGCCACCAATCCTCATACGATTAGAAGAGAAAAGTCTATGATTCCGCAACCGTTCCCCGAAAGCCAATTCGCTATAATTATTGGACTGCGATGGCTCTTTTTTTTTTTTCTTTCTGAAGCCTTAATCATACCTGATGTTAAGTATTGATAAGGCTGAAGATGGAAGCGAGACTCTCCCGGAATCCCCAATCACTGAGGAACTGGCTATTTTATCTTTAACTGCCGGAACACAACAATGCTGAAAAACATTGTTGTTATGGCGTCAGACTTAGATAAGATGGTGGTAGCTAGCCAGGCGGACTTACAACAAGTCCTACCACCAACCAAACCAAATACAATATGTACCCCCGCTGGGAATCGAACCCGGGACCCCTGGGTCTTATACCGGTGGTTGTACCACTAGACCACGGAGGCGGTTCTCTGCCCCAATAGATGAGACATTAATAGTTCTGATTTTTAATCTGATCTTAATCGTGTGGTTCCCGTTCCCATGAGAATATCGGATTAAAAAGTATGTTTTAATCCAGGCTCTATACCATATGTATGTGTGCTAAATTTGTTACCAACAAATCCGTTCAATCGTTTAGCGTGACAGAGTAACTAACAAATAAACAAACTGACATACTTTCCCATTTATAATATTAAGTAGAATAGGATAGGATAAAGAGACCAACTTGTACGATTGCTATTTCAGATGGGACCAGGGACCACCGGCGGCGTAGTGGTTACGATTGTTGAGATAAAGGAACTTTAGAAATAGAAATAGAAAAATATTTATTTTGACATCACACAAAGGTACACATTAACACAAACATATTACATAGAAGTATGAAAAAAAAAAGTACAAATTAAACAAAAAAGAAAGAATTCAAACAAAATAACAATAAAAAAGAAACGCGTACAGTCGTGTGATGACAAAACTGTGCTCAGCTCAGTATTAGCAGCAATCATCAGATAGCTTGCTGCACTGGTATTCTGCCGAGCACAGAAGTGACATCAGAGACGAACAGAACAAAGAAAATAAGGAATAAAAAATAAAAACGTAAAACATTAAAACACGTAAAATTTAATCTGTGAAGAGCCCCAATACATGCCATGTCCATTACTCAGCGGTCCGAGATAGGCGACCAAAAACTTATCTTCTTGAGTGTTGGAAACCACGCTAAGCCGTTGGTCTCTGCTGCGTTTGTAGCCGTCAAAACCCACCGACCCGCATTGGGCCCGCGTGGTGGGTCATGGTCTATTGTCATTAGCCTATAAAGAGGAGGAACTGTGTCCTGAGAGATGTGACATTAATTAATACTGCGGACGATGAAGACGATTGTGTATGATTAATTTTCCATTTCCCGAATGAAGAAAATAAATAATTCTTCGCTTCGATTCTTTCGAAGTAGGTATGATAGATCGACGCAGAGGAAACATATCTTTGACCTTTGTTCTCAGGTTCATTGACGACGAAACAAGGCATGCATGAATCGAAATTGAAGTGCTTTCAAAGCTGGTAAACATCCCTTGTCTGTTTGGAAAGACACACGTCATTTCAAATAAATTCCGTCTTGAATTATATAGGTAAAATATTTTTAGGTGAAGATAACGTATTACTAACAGTACTGAAGTTGATTAGAGTAAGTTTTTATAAATAATAGATCATTATTTATTAGCACGATCAACGTACAAAATAATAATGAGATTAAAAAAGGCCTACACAATAACAAAATCGTTTTCATTTATAGTTAACTAGCCACCCGCGGTTTCAACCGCGTCGTTCCCGTTCCCGTGGGAATATCGGCATAAAAAGTATAAGTCTATGTTTTAATCCAGGCTCTATTCTATCTGTGTGCCAACTTTCATCAAAATCGGTTCAGTAGTTTATGCGTGAAAGAGTAACAAACAAAGAAATAAACAATTAAACTGACGTTTTTTTTTGTTTTGCAAGGAACTTTGTATAACTTTGTTTGTCCACCTGTTACTTTTCCACGCTTGAAAAGTCTACGTTGGTAAAGTTGTGGGCCGTTGCTAGTAATTACTTTAAAAAGGAAATAAATTCTTTTTCACCTCACACGCGCTGAAAAGGAGGTTTTGTGATTCAGATTCGGCGTAGAAAATCGCTTTTTGCGGCCTAGCGCGATAAAGTTCTTTTTTTATTTAATACCTAAAAATATGTCATAATGCGTTCCAAATCGCACTATTGACTTTTTTGTTACATTTTATTCTTATTTTAAATTAATTATAATACATACTCCGTTTTGATTTTATTATATTATTTTAGTTCATTGAATCATAAAAACAATAACAATAAGATTAAACTATTTGTTATAAGAATTTTATATTAGGCTGGGTGAGATTTTACAACCTATGATTGGATTTCGGACTGTGACATAAATCTTTATTTTTAAATTGTCTTTGTCTTGTACCCCATGTCATTGTCAACATTTACGGAATCATTTTTATTCTTATTTATAAGTAACAATATATTCCTACTTTTAATAACTTTAAATTAACTATAAACTCCCTTTTTATTATTTTAGTTTTTGTATCATTAAAACAACGAGACTAAGGTATATTTAGATTAAACTTTATGTTTAAAGAAATATGTTTAAAGAGAAACGACCATAAAATGTTCCTCGCTGCAGTTGTGATGTGAAAAATTGTGTGTTGCGCTCGGCAGAAAAGTTTTAAGCGTCTTGTACCTTTGAAATCTTTCACTTGCTCAGATTTCAATAGAGGTAACTCGCCGCTAAATAACCAACTTTCCAGCCTTGCATAACAAATAACTATTATTCTACGTCATGTATGTCGATCTTGACGGCATTGGATTTAAATTGTTCATCTAGAACTTCTTCCAATTTAACGTTTTGAAGGAAGAGTCCAAAATATTTACATTCAAATTGTGTGGCTACCGCCTCTGCGGTCTAGTGGTACGACCACCGGTATCAGATCAAGGGGTCCCGGGTTCGCTTCCCAGCGGGGGTACATATTGTATGCGGTTTGGTAGGTGGTAGGACTTGTTGTAAGCCCGGGTGCCTAGCTACCACAAACTTATCTAATCTGACGCCATAACAACAATGTTTTCAGCATAGATGTGTTCCGGCAGTTAGAGATAAGATAGCCAGTTCCTCAGTAGCTGAGAATTCCGGGAGAGGCTCACTTCCACCTTCAGCCATATCAATACTTAACATCAGGTATGATGAAGGCTAAGGAACACCCGGTAGTTAAAAAAAAACATCAAAGCCGTTAAGTCCACTTTTGTTTATAATAGAACATAAATAAAAGTACCAGAAATGACCGATTAAGCTGCAAAATCGGTTTAAATTATGGACATACCAGTATCTGATTTATACTAGCTAAAATTACTATGGGTTTGTCTGGTTTTGGAAATTACCTACTGGACATACATTTGGCTCCCGATAAGTCAAAGAAATGGCATCCATCTTGGTCGCTATACTCTACCTTGATTGGTTGTCGTGGATATGCGTGAGTTCTATAAACACCAGTCAAATAGACTTACCGCAGGCTGATTATGTAACGAAATCTCGATTCAGTTTTAGTTTCGTTGCTGTTGTGGCTGTCATACAGTTTTTTTGTTTTTCTTTTTATGAACGACGGTGATACTCTTAGCCTTCATCATACCTGATGTTAAGTATTGATAATGCTGAAGATGGAAGCGAGCCTCTCCCGGAATCCTCAGCCACTGAGGAACTGGCTATCTTATCTCAAACTGCCGGAACACAACAATGCTGAAAACATTGTTGTTATGGCGTCAGTCTTAGATAAGATGGTGGTAGCTAGCCAGGCGGACTTATAACGATTCCTACCACCAACCAAAATCGTCTTCCTACTAAAGGTCGGTTCGCGAGTCATACCACCAACCAAACCGAATACAATAGTACCCCCGCTGGGAATCGAACCCGGGACCCCTGGGTCTGATACCGGTGGTTGTACCACTAGACCATAGAGGCGGTTATGACAATGTGACAGTAATGACAGTGCCGAAACTGGTTGCTAGGTGATTTTTTGTTAGATAATCAGCCTGCCGGATATGAAAAAAGTTTTCGACTTTGACCGTTATTGTTCTTATTTTTATTTTTTAACCGACTTCAAAAAAAGGAGGAGGTTCTCAAGTCGACTGTATTTTTTTTTTATGTATGTTCCACCATAACTTCGCCAGTTGTTAACAGATTTTTATAATTCTTTTTTTATCTGAAAGAAAATAGTTTATGTGTGGTCCCATATAATTTTTACGAAGATCTGGCTAGTAGTTTTTTCATAATCCTGAAAAATATCAATCACCTTTTGGCAAGTAGTCGTATACCTAGATGACATCATTGTTGTGTATGGGCTGATTTTTAGTGTAAGTAACGGCACATAATGTAACAAAAAAATCTGAAATAAAAACATTTTATAAAAAAAACAAACCGCCTTCAAAAAGTAAAAAATAAAACTTTTGGAGTCGGTGCTAGTTAGCTAAGGCAAAAAAATATATAGTTAATAGAAGTGCAATGTAGAATGCTTTGGCTGGCACCGACTCCAAAAGTTTTATTTTTTACTTTTTGAAGTCGGTTTGTTTTTTTTTCAATAAAATGTTTTATTTAATTTTTTTAAGAAAAGGACAGTTTACAAGACTCACACTTATACATAAATGAAAAACATGATCGAGTACAAAAGACACGTAGTGTGGCCTTTGTTACAAACTGCCACTGCATGTTAGGTTCACAAAAAGCAGTATATGAAACAGTTCATAAAAATCAAAAAGTTATATAAACAAAAAAACACTTATCATATGTTTAAGTTACTTAGTAGACAGAATTTCCAATAACATTCTCTAGAATTCGAAAAATCTGGAGTTGATATCTAAATCAGAATTATTATAGCTATTATCTTGATTTAAAGAAAATACACTTAAAATTACTTAAATTTCTAATTTGGCGGCATTCACAGTTTGATTTTGATTAGGGGTGTGACTTATCGGTGTTTGATATATATATATATATATATATTTATTTCGTTAAAAGTTCAATAACATTGAGAAGTAAATATTCTCCATTACAACAATAAAGAAACACTTTAAGATACGATTTTATTACTGAAGAAATACCCTGTTCGGGACAGTATAAACATCAGTCGAGCACAGTCTATAGAACTTACGTAGCTTAAAACAAAACTGACTGTGTAACGTATGGAAGTTTTCTACTCTGTGTCGGTTTGATGACGTACAAGTTTGTATATGGCTCGTATTTTTTATTTACTCTGCCATAAAGACGACGTTGTTAGGATAATATTTTGGCCATAACTTTTCGGAACACGTATTGTTTCAGTTGAGTGGACTTTCTCGTCCTCAGTATGTTAGGGGATTTATTTTATTTATGTGTTTGTGAGATTTCTGATGACGTAGATTGTCGTTTTTTCTTCCTCGATGGCTATATAGCTATCACTTTCTGGTAACACGTGGTCACGAATTTTGCTTTTATTGTTTTTTAACTTGTTTATTAATATTACTTTTTTATTATTCGTTATTTTAACATACCTATTTATTTATTTATAGGGTACACCAGCAGTGCATGCATTAACAGAGACAATATCTAAAAAAAATCAACAATGCATAGTTCTGATGCAAGTGACACGACATTTACCATAAAACAGAAATCAAAGTAAGTAATTAAAATACAGCACAAAAAAGATTTGCTAGTAACAGAAAAAAGAATCACATTAAATTTCTTATAAATTAGTAATAAAATATTAATAAATATTTATAAAATTCCATTACAACCATAATTAATTAGAATAAACAAACATTAAGATCACAACATTATATAAAGAACATAATATTATATACAACAATTGGGTAAGTACGATTAAAATAACAAAAAACTTTATTAAAATTAAATCATAAATATAATTAATTTGAATAAGCAATTATTAATTACGTAAAATTTGGTAAAAAAAAACATTGGAATTATCATGTATTACCTCTACAACAGCTGTAAACCGCCACTAAAATATCTCTATCTCTCGAACTCTCGAACTATTTTACCAAATACTACTTACATAGTACTAACAATACTTAAGCATAGAGGTCACAAACACATCGTCATCAGCCATTTTTAATGTCCCCACTGCTGGGGCACTGGCCTTCCTTATGGATGGATAAGGAGAACGGGCCATGACCCACCACGCGGGCCTAATGTGGATTGGTGGGTTTTAACGACTGCCAATTCAGCCGGGACCAACGGCTCAACGTGCCTTCCGAAGCACGGAGGAGCTCGAGATAGTAAATTTTTGGTCACCCATTCCGTGACCGACCATTGCGAAAGTTGCTTAACCTCAACATCCGCAGGCCCAGCACGCGAACCACCGCGCTACGGGCTCCTCAACATCAACAAACACATATTTTATGGTAATGGCTACCGGAGACGACGGATCACGGAGGACTTTTTGTCCGCGACACGTCTTAATGGCCTGCGCAGACGACGGACATTGAAGGACTTTTTGTCCGCGACACGACCTTATTACTAAGAACATAAAGTTGAATAAATAACGAGGACTATCGCGTACTTTTCATGGGTATACGCGATCTAAGTTGAATCTTATTTGGTTAACAATAAAGACGTGTCGCGGACAAAAAGTCCTCCGTTATCCGTCGTCTGCGCTAGCTCTTATTGTTAACCAAATAAGATTGAATTTAGATCGCGTATATCCAAGAAAAGTACGCGATAGTCTTCGTTATATTTCAACTTTATGTTCTTAGTAATAAGGTCGTGTGGCGCACAAAAAGTCGTCCTATGTCCGTCGTCCGCGCAGGCCCTAAAGAAGTCACCTCTACATATCTTTACATGTCTCTTCTCATAAAACCCATATGAGACGTTTTCAGGAAACGTTTTCAGCAATACAGGTTCGTTACATTTATTTCCACAATCCAACCGAGCTTTTTACTATTCCCAATATAGAACCATTCATCCTTTTCTCGGCAGACAGGTTGACTATAAATCACTACAATTTGCAACGAAAAATCTTTAAGGTGTGAGATCTAAAAATATAGATCCACTAGTAATCACCCGCGGTTTCACTTGGGTGGATATGTGGTTTTCGTTCCCGTTACTGAAAAAAAAATCTACTGATATTACTAAAAATATCTACAGTACAGTAATCTTGTAATGCGAGCAATGTTATAATGTATGATAAGTCCTTCCTTGCGAGTTGAAAAATGTTTACGGTTAGGTTAACCATAAAATGTTCTTTCTTTTTAGTATTTTTTTGTGATGAAAATTGATTTTACCCATGTGTTTAAGGTCACTTTTCAGAATAGGGAGAAAAAAATAGCCCTTGATGAGTTTCTTGCCAGTTTTTCTCGTTACAAGGTCTCCCGCCGTAGCGTTCGTAAACCGATGGCGTAGCTTCTTTGACGTTCATAAGTGCTTGTAACAGCCTAGACTGAATAAATGATATTGAATTTACACTACAATGATATATTTTTATAAATAGATAATGTTACCCGCATAGTAAATTGCGTTGAAATCTGTAGTAGTCAAAAAAGCATGGAAATTAAAGAAATAGCAAATTGAATCGGACTCCATATATGGTCTCCTCAATGTTTCACAACGCGAGCTTGTATGACATATCTGATTCAGGTATACTTATAATATCATTGATACAAACCGTTTTTTTTTTACATATTAAATCTTACCCTCGAAGAAGATATAGCGTGGTAATCGTTATGAATCGTTATCTCCCGTCGAATCCAACTCGGTTGGGTAGCATTCGGGAAGCTCCGTAAAATCTTCGCGTCCAACTTGTGTCGTGCGTGTCTCAAGACAGTGTCTATGAGCAGTGTGTGTTGCCAGTGATGACTTACGGTAGTGAAAGGTGGTCGCTAACTATGCTCAAGGTCACCCAGCGTACAATGGAGAGGGCTATGGTCGGCGTTTCCCTAAGTGATCGAATCAGAAATCAGAAATGAGGAGATCCGTAGGAGAACTAAAGTGATTGACATCGCTCGAAGTATTGCTAAGCTGAAATGGCAATGGGCGGGACACATAGCGAGAAGAACCGATGGCCGTTGGGGCGCAAAGGTTCTGGAATGGCAACCGCGCACAGGACGACGCTTCGTGGGTAGGCCGGGGCCTGACAAGGTTGACCGACGATCTGGTGACCATAAATCCAAACATTTCACTCTATAAAATTGGACCTTGGTTTTATGGTACTATATACATGGCTGACTGGGCTTATTGTCTAATTTTAATATCATTTGAAAGATATTCACATACTTCAGGCAGTCACTATTTGACATTTGATAGGGATTGTGTTCGGGACGCGTTTTGAAAGGTATTGAATGAACGAAATTGAATTGTGAACGAAACAAAGTGACAGATGAAAATATCTTTCAAATGTATAGAGAAGTGTCAAATGAAGTGTCATTTAAAACATCATTCGTTCAGTATAAGTTACACAATATACAATACAATAGATTGTGATAAATTTTAAAATTAGACTATTAGGGGGCAGGGTATACAACACTATTTCCCATCAAAGGATCAATCAGATTTATATTTGTGTTTGGCAACGACATTTCATTTGTAAATGTTTTTGTTACTGTTAAAGCTGATAAGTTTCTTCCGGCCGTTCTTCTTGTCAGTTAAAAGATGTCCTGAATGGCTGGTAGGGAAATAAATTGACGATTTGAAAGCACTTTTCTATAAGTCTATATGAATAAAAATATTTGACTTTGTCTGACCCTTGTATCTAAAGGCCGGATTCACACAGATCAAATACATAATTATATCTACATAGCAGTCAATTATACAGCTGAGTCAATCAAATGCGATCCTCCAAAAAGCGGGTCTTCCGGTCGCGATCACTGACTCATTTTGATCATCGGACATCGGCCAAAGTTCAATTTCAGTCGATCACCGTGATCGGATGCCCTGAAAACTGAGTTACAGTACCAATTTTCATGGCAGAATGGACAGCGTGGGTGTGCTAAGTGAGCTGACTTTATTGAAGAGAAATATATCTGAGTTTATTCTTTATGAAATTGTTTATACAGGTGACTGGGTTTTATGGATGTCGGAACAAGCATTTATTTTTTTGTGAAATATTTTATTGGATAAGAGTTTCATATGCGTTACCATTGTTAATGTCATTTCATAGTTATTTGGCACTTCCTTGTTGAGATACAATGTTTTTTTGTTTTTTGAGATGCTGCTACGCTGGCAAGTGTGGCCAATAGTTTAATAACTAATTATATTTTTAAGAATGGCACAAATAAAAGTACAAACGGGGCACTTTTGTTACCAAAATAAGAAATTGCACTGAATTTTACACAGTCTCTTGACCTCAGGGCGTGGAAAGGTGTCAAAGCTTCGGGAAATCTAAAATACTTAACATAAAATAACTTGCAGCTAAAACCATGTGTTCCTCTCTTTTTTTTCGAATGGGTTTGCTCTTGGTACCTAGATCCACGATGGAGCGAGCTATTCCAGATAAATGTACTTGAATAAGAAGAGGCAGATGGCAGACACTAAAGTATTGCGGACCAGATTTCAGCCAATTTTACAGCCTTATCGAATTCTGTCATAAGATCCTCCTGCATGCAGGTGTCAGGACACGCAGGGCACGATGTTAGGCAAAGGTACTCCGCGGAACCAGCCGAAAGGCCCCACCTGACCATGTTTCCTTTTCTCCGGCCGGTGTAACTCCGAAGCCTATTTAAAGGCTTACGGACAAAGGACTACGGTTCGACGCACCTTACGAAGCTGCGTCGGCTTTTTAGCCTCAGGCGCCCGCGGTTGACCTGTAGACTGCTCAGCCTTAATCGTCCAGACCTCCGAATAGTTGTAGGCACACTTACAGGTCACCTAACTTTAAACCGACAACTATTCATCATGATTGCGACAGACAGCTCCCTATGTAGGGGATGCCTGGACGCAGAGGAAACAGCCGCCCACGTAATCCTGGAGTGCGTGGGTTTGGCCGCAAAACGGGCAGAAATCCTCAAAGACGTGAGGTCGCTCCTAGAAGCCTGTGAACGCCCCAGGAGGCTTCTGCGCTTCTGGAAGGAGCTGGGATGGCTTGACTAGCCATACCGATGCTATGTTCACGCATAACGGACCAAATAAGAGTCTAAATGCGGAGAAAAGAGCCCATCACCAATACCAATAGCCTCAGGCGCGCCGCAATGTGACCGTACAAAAGGTGTCGAGAATCGCTGTCCATCTTAGTTCTTTCAGAGGAGCTAGCTACAGCCCTGCGGACACCTGGAGGCGCCATACCAGCTAGTGGGTACAACAAACTTACTGGGGTCGGCTTAAAGCAGCCCGTAATGATCCGGCGACTCCACACGGGACACGCGTATGCGCCGGTCGAAAAGGAAAGCGCCAATCCAGATGTCCGCAGAACATGCGGTGAGGCTACCCAACTTGTTGTAGTAAGACGCTGGAGCAGGTTGTTGCGATTGTGCACCTTTTTTATTTTTGGCAGTTTTTATTGACTGTTAGTGACCTGTCCAAGATTACGCCATTGAAAACGCGCTATTGAAATAAACAACTTTAACGGTTCACTAGCGCACAGTTTATTTACACTAGTTTACTAGATTTATTGTACGTGTAATCTAAGATTTTTTTTATGGTTTTTTTGGCTTTTCCGCCATTTCGGCACCTTTTCAGCTGCCGCGGTCACGGGATGATACAATATGACTGAGCTCTAGTGATCCGTAAAAGTTGTTTTATTTCAGTGAGCAGTGCGCGCCAAAACTTAAGATGATCCTAAGTTCATTCAAGAAAGCACTATTTTCATGTTTTCGAAAATAACAGAAGCTTTGGGAAGCAATTAAAGTTACCATAGCTACCACAAACAATGAAAATTAGCCTGTCACCGGAGGCACTAAATGTGAGAACTTCGCAGAAACGCTCCGTCGAGACAAATATCCGAATGCAGTCCAACTTTAGTTCCAGCTAGTTAGTAGAAACTAGGCAACTCGCTCTTTGATTCTGCAGCAAATGGGGAACAAAAGAATGTGCTTATGTTTGTAGATTACGTTTTTCCAGCACTTAATTTTCCTTTGTAATTTTAATAGTTTTGGCACGCGGAACTCTAGTTTTGTTTCTGTTTTTAATTCTTGGAACAGTTTCCAAGTAATTTTACATCTGTTTAATTTTTTTCTCTTATGACAGTGACATAAAAGTTATTTTTATACATATACAGCAAAATTACCTTTAGATATTACTTATCTACTAGTCAAATAAAAAGAACAAAACGATCTCTTGGCGGCAAGAAGAAAACGCATTAAATAAATTAGTACTTATTCGAGTTAATTAAGTAATTTTATGCAACTATATATATATATTCCTTCCTTTTGTGAAATTAAAATAAACATCTCGCCTTATTTTGATTTATCAGACTCAATAATAATAAATGAATAGTTATCTTAAACACTAATATTAATTACATGTTAATTATGATAACAACAGCGTTGTTTTATTCGATCCTAATTCACAATAAAGTTGAAAGTGCCCACAATTAGGACTTCTACCCTACCTTCATTTTAAACTTAAACTAACTACTTCATTCATTCAGTTGAATTGAACACGGTATAATACCAATGTTTTGCGAGTAACAATTGTCAAATAACCTTGTTTCAACGAGCCTTCCATAAAAAAGTTTCCCTCTGAAATGATGTTTGGTTACAACGATATTGAGAATGACTAGTAAGTTACAGGCTTAAAGCGTTTTTCTTGTTCCGTCGGTTATAACTCCTACAGTGGCGAGAGGTCGAAATACGGCTAAGGTAAGCCAGCTAAGAAATTACAAAGCAGACTATAATAAACTATATTGCATAGCACCGCATTTAACCGCCTTTGTGGTCTAGTGGTAACAACCACCGGTATCAGACCCAGGGTTCGATTCCCAGCGGGGGTATATATTGTATTCGGTTTGGTTGGTAGTAGGACTTGTTGTAAGTCCGTCTGGCTAGCTACCACCATCTTATCTAAGCCTGACGCCATAACAACATTGTATTCAGCATTGTTGTGTTCCGGCAGTAGACTATAATAAACATGGAAAATAAATCATTTGTTCATTATGTTGTATAGCACCGCATTTAACCGCCTTTGTGGTCTAGTGGTACATATCTACAACCACCGGTATCAGACCCAGGGGTCCCGGGTTCGATTCCCAGCGGGGGTACATATTGTATTCGGTTTGGTTGGTGGTAGGACTTGTTGTAAGTCCGTCTGGCTAGCTACCACCATCTTATCTAAGCCTGACGCCGTAACAACATTGTATTCAGCATTGTTGTGTTCCTGCAGCAGACTATAATAAACATGGAAAATAAATCATTTGTTCATTATGTTGTATAGCACCGCATTTAACCGCCTTTGTGGTCTAGTGGTAACAACCACCGGTATCAGACCCAGGGGTCCCGGGTTCGATTCCCAGCGGGGGTACATATTGTATTCGGTTTGGTTGGTGGTAGGACTTGTTGTAAGTCCGTCTGGCTAGCTACCACCATCTTATCTAAGCCTGATGCCGCAATAACATTGTATTCAGCATTGTTGTGTTCCGGCAGTTAGAGATAGGATTCCGTGAGAGGCTCGCTTCCGTCTTCAACCTTATCAATACTTAACAGCAGGTATGATGAAGGCTAAGTGTGAACAACGGGGTGTTCATAAAAAAGCACACACGTAACTAATTGGTGAAAATAACTACTGACATAATTATTAAGATCTGCATGGTGGATCCCTGTAGTGGGATTTTAAAAGGGAAGCCGATGGGAATCGGTATATATGGACCCTTCGACACTGTACCCATTGTATCATGGTGCTTTGTCTTCAGTTGATGTAGCTGCTATAATGTGCGAAATGTTTGCAATTGTTGCATTTGTCGAATGGATGTAATTCCCGTTAAAGAAAATCTTGCTCGTATAGTGAAAGTATTTCCTTTAGTTGATGAGCTTAATAAAACCTAAAGGCATATAATAGGCATATACCTAAAGGCATACCCCAACCCTTCGTTTTATAATTTTAAACACATTTCTGAAATGATGTGAATGCAAATATTTATTTGGAAGAACGATACCAACATAAGGTCGCCGCCATGTCCTTGCACACTACCAAAAGATTAAAATTTCTTAGCGAATCATAAAACATGACCTATGATTTATAATGATGATAATTTTGCACGAAGGAAATTTTGTTAACATTAACAACAATAGGTAGTTGAAACGAGAGGAGAATATGCCTTCATGCAAAGCTATACGATGATTTACGCAGGTCATTGAACCCTTAAAACGCTACGGTGTCTAACTTGCGCCATTTGACAAATGTTGACAAATAGCAACGGTCTTAAATCTGAGGGCTCAAGTTGAAAATTGCGTTTCAATGAAACGCTTATTTACGTTAATTTTAACTCGAAAAGGGCGTTGACCAATGTTTTAAAGAGATTGTAAGTGATCATTATTATTCGCTTTATAATATCTTAATTGCGTTAAATTATTCTGTGTTATAACAGCTTTCTGAAATCCAAGTAATATTACAAATTATTTTCCGCCGGCGTTTCAACCGCTTAGTTAAACGGAACGGGATTCCGTGGGAATATCGAGATAAAAAATTAACTACTTATGATACTTACTTTCCGTCATTTCAACTAACTCTATGACAAAAATTAAGTCGATTGGTTCTTTAATTAGAGCGTGAAGGAAAGACAAACAAACAAACTTTCGCGTTTATATTATATAGTTAGGATAAGGTAGTAAAAGAATGTCAGTTTGTTTGTTACTTTTTCACGCAAAAACTACTGAACTGATTTCGATGTAATTTGGCACTAAGATAGAAGATAACCGGGATTAAAATATAGGCTTTTTATCCCGATATTCCCAAGGGAACGGGTACCACGTATACGGCGCTAGTTAAAACAGTTAAGTGACTACTAAGTGACGACTAAGTAACTAGTAATTTCAGAAAATGATAAGGGATGATAGCAAATCTGTAGTAGAATGCGAAAAATATGTAGTTAATTCCGCAAGAAAACTTACATGTAAGATGCACCGCCCGCCCTCCCGCAAATAAATGCAGATACAACACAGTGACACATCTTGCACCTTCACCGGCTACTCTACACGTGTTTCGCCCACACACGGAGCATCCTCAGGAGTTGTTAGACCGTGCAATAGCAGCACCGAGCACTCAGTGTATGGATACTAAGATAGTTTGTATTATTTGTGCTTGGCAACAACATGTTCCATTGTAAATGTTGTTGTTTCTGTTAAAGCTGATAAGTTTCTTGCGGCCGTTCTTCTTATCAGTTAAAAGATGTCCTGAATGGCTGGTAGGGAAAAAAAAATTTGGATTATTCGAAAGTACTTATCTATAAGTCTATTTGAATAAAAAAAAAAAAAATCTTTGCATTTGAATTTGAATTTGAATTTGAATATAGATTTCCGCCAAGTTTCTATCTAATAATAAAATCTGTAGTTTAGTGGTAACACCACTGTTGGAACAAGAGGTCCCATGTTCGATTCCCAGTGGGGACATGCTGGGGGACTTGTGATGAGGGATCCACCAATAGTGTGCCTTGCAAGATGTTTTTATTTTTTCATAGTACATACTTACGTAGAGATAACGTTGAATTAAATAAATATGTAAAAACCGGAAAAATAAAAAGTGTTTCTCGGGATACTCACAGTATCTGTGAGTTTTATGTGTCGTGATCGAGAACATTTTCGAGTTGAGTGCGCAATGATAAATCGATAACAATAGGTACTACGGTAGGGCAAGCACGAAATACTATCGAAATAGTATCGAGTAAGTATCAAGCACGTAATGTAAAAAATTGTATAGGAAAATATAGTTCCGTTTACGTCCGGTACGAACTCTGCTCAATATGTCATACATTTTTTTACTTTACTTCCTCGATACTTACTCGAACGTTATTCGTAAACAGACTATAAACCGGGTTGACCGATTCGTCTGCTGGTGATAATGGCGCATGCAACTGTGCCGAAATGTCGGGGACTCGACAACAAATACAAACATGGTAAAAACCCCGTTTTTTTATAATAGTGATTATGACCTTGAAAGTTTAAAATGTTATTACGTTGAAATAAGACATATATTACGCAATCGCTAGCCAGAAACGTACAAATGAACACAGTTTTTTCACTTTTTAATTTCAAACTTAACACCAAAGGCACTTACGAACAGCGGCTCAATTCTGCCAATGTTAATTCGCAATCGTATTTAGTTGTGTTTTAATTGTAGTTCTTGTTACTACAGTGTAAATAACACTTAAATTGAAACGAGATTTAGATACATTGTGACTTAGCATTAGCAGAATTGATCCCCCGTTCCTGTACAAATATCACTAAGGCCAAAAAACTTGGTCCTCAGAAGTTCAACGAACCTAACACTTTGACTGTTCCCACCAAATCAAAGCCCGGGCAAATGAAGACGAAAATAAAATAATTGGCTTATCGGTAAAAGTTATGATATCTGTGTTTGTTGTTCTTGTTTGTGTTAGACAAAAGGCAGCTTTTTTATAAAGCTTTTAGCATTTCTTTGAATCGGAGATCAAGAGGTCTATTGGGTTACGTTTAGCAGTCGAAGCGTAGCTGGAAGGGTACCTGCTTACTGCCATCTTTTAACGCAGTATTATTTCAATCTTACAATGCTATTTTGTACTACGAATCTCTTTGAAGCTTTCATTGGCGGAAGTTTTGTGACGTCTTCGCTCAATCATCGCCTAGTGGCGTAATTTTTTTTATGTTTTAACTGTTTTAAAGTATCACAATCAAGAAATATATCTGAGTGATAAACTTTGGCATAGTTAATATCAGAACTGAGATGTGTTTTTTTGTTGTTTATTATTTTTTTTTGTTTATTTCAATAATACTATGTAAATTCGATAAACGTCTGATCTTGGTTCCGATATAGTTTATCTATATGTTCCATAATGGGATATTGTGTCTTTTAATATGTCATTTAAAATTGACTATTTCCATAAGTAGCCGTCATTTTAAATGTTACTAGACATTTGAAAATGAAGCCAACCCTTTTATACATATACCCTTTTGGCACAATAAACCCGCACAGCCTGAGACAAGGGTTAAATTATATTCATCATTTAGCCACTTTAATATCCTCAATAGGCCTGTGCATCAGCGCCTTCCTTATACTCGTAGATGGATAAATGAGGATAAAATTTATCCGACATCTATCAAAGACGTTAACGACTACAAATGCAAACAGTACCAACAGCACTTTGGTCACCCATCTCATGACCAGCCCTCATAAAAGTTACTTAACCACCACTATCACCGACATGGCCTTATTATGGTACAGCAAACAGACTGGAACATCAGAAAGCTCAATAACCTGTATATTTTGGGGCAAGTGATAAATAAAGGGTTAATGATGTGGAAAGTAATAATGTCGTGCAAATGATATGTAGAACTTGCCTTTAGGATCGGAAAAAGTGGGAGATAATACCGAAATACGAAGGAATATAAAGGAAGCCTTGATATTTCAGCATTAATGCTTGACTTAACCGCGATCACAACCTGTGATTGTGGAGGCTAAGCAACTTTCACAATAGTCGGTCACGGGATGTGCGACCAAAAACGTTGGTAAAAGCACTTGTTTCAGTACACTGCAGACTATTATACTATATTATTTTAAAATATGAACTAATAATTTGTTGTTGCAACGAGTATGAAAAAAAAATTTGGAAATAAAATATATGCCATTCGAATTGCTTACATGGTCATGGTTTAGTAAATATAGGTACTTACCTAAAAATGCTACCTATACAGGGTAAAAAAAATATGGGCTCTGAAACCTACTTTCAATGCTTTAGTTAGCTCATTTTACTGAAAGGAAATATTCCTTTATTTTCAAAAATAAGTAATCCTGCATGCAACGATTTTTGATAAATCACTAGCCTGCCCCGGGAATTGAACCGGCGCAAATTATAAAAAAAATAACATCATGTATATTTAAGCTAGCAATCAATAGTCTTATTCATAAAGACCAGTTTAGTTTAAATAATATAGTAAAATTAAGGCGGTACCCCCACTGAAAGTGGCGCCGCGTTGAATTTTATTTAATATCGTAATTCTAATTCACAATTTTAATAAAACTTTACGTGGAATTTTTAGAGCCCATTGTCTTGTATTTTTAGAAGGTATCGCTACATCTTGTCATAGTCATTCGTAGAAGTAGATAGCAAATGTGTCAAAAACGGCCACTTTTAGCAGTTTTGCTATCTACTTCTAGCAGTGACTACGAGGGAATGTAATGATACCGTCTAAAAATACTAGACTATGGGCTCTAAAAATTCCACGTAAAGTTTTATTAAAATTGTGAATTAGAATTACGATATTAAATAAAATTCAACGCGGCGCCACTTTCGGTTAGGGTACCGCCTTAAGGACAAAGCCTTACAATCAGACTGTTCCTTTTGTATTGCATGCCGTAGCAACCTTTAATTAAGGTGACACTGTATCTACATTAAGTTGCAACTGTATCTCTAATCATGTATGTGGTGTACATCTTGTTGGTGGTCCTTAATAGGCTATTTGACAGGTTTTGAAAATCCATTTTATATTATGTGTGGAGTTTAAGGAACCCAGTAAAAGTTGTTATTTTTTAATTCTGGTACATATTTGCTGGAAAATATCAAATTAAAAATTCAATATTTAAATAGCGCGCCAATACGCTACTTTGACAATATGGCGCTGCAATGGGTTCTGTGACGTCACTTGCCTGTATTCTGCATGTCATCATTTTTAAATAAATTTATAAATATTTTCAACTTACGTTAATAAAAAAACCATTTTTAAACTCATTATTTATACTGATAACAGTAATTGACACTTTATTTTTCGCATTGTCAAATAGCCTATTATATGAAAAAAAAAGTATTTGCTGTTGTCGGTAGTATTTGGTGAATTCGGTTTTAGAATCGCATAAATTCGCATAATATATTTTTGAGTTTATCTGTTTGAGTTTCTAAATTTAAATAACCAAAATAATGAAAGTTGCTAATAACAAAACCAGGATAAACCTTTCTTCGACTAGATATAGGTTATTGAAACGGTCATTTGAAAGATATTCACATACTTCCGGCCGTCACTATTTGACAGATAGTGATTGTATCGGGACACGTTTTAAAAGGTATTGAATGAACGAAATAAAACTGTCTACGCAAAGTAACAAAACGAAAATATCTTTCAAATATATGGAGAAGTGTCAAATGAAGTGTCACTTAAAACATCATTCGTTCCGAAAGGGATTGCGACTATAAGTTACACAATTCCATAAATCACTATCACAATCACAATACGTTTCAAAGGGATTGTGATAGATAAATTTTAAATAGAAAAATATTGGAAAAAATTAACTCGGCCACAAGTGAATTCTCAGATGGGAATCGAACCCATGACCTTTGGAAATCCGGTCCAATGCTCTAACCGCTGAGCTACCGAGACTAGAGATTGAGAGAGCGGTTAGAGCATTGGACCGGATTTCCAAAGGTCATGGGTTCGATTCCCATCTGAGAATTCACTTGTGGCCAAATTATATTAAAAATTTAAAATTTATCATAAGAATAAAAATAGCATTGAAAAATGCAAAAATTCAAAAATCATGGATTGTGATAGATTTTGAAATTAGACAATTAGGGAGCTTGTCATAAGTGTTTAAAGGCATGCATGATGAATTAAGCAGATTTTTATGTTGCGTCAGTGTGTAGTCTTCCTTACAATAAGGGGTGCAATGTAAACCACCATGCATATGTCTCGGAGATTATTTTTAAAGTTCAATGTGCGTAATGCAAAGTTTGAATGACTGAAGAGTTCAATGTTCATATAAATTACATGCACGATTAAGTTATTGGCTGTAGGAAAAACGCTTCTAATGTAAAAAGAGTTGTAAGATTTTCACAGTTTTTTAAATGATTTTTAGGAATCACAACACAATTCGTTTCCTGTCACGGTGATATGTGTTATACTGAATCCTTCTTTTATTATAAATGCGAAAGTATATCAGTTTGTTTGTTACTCTTTCACGCAAAAACTACTGAACCGATTATGATGAAATTTGGCACACAAATAGAAGATAGCCTGGATTAAAACGCAGGCTACTTTTAATCCCGATATTCCCCCGGGCACGGGAGCCACGCGGGTAAAACCGCTTTGAGCAAAGGCCAATACAAAATAGAAGGCTATTTTAGAAGACCGCAATGCATTGGTGTGACAAGTAACTATCGTAAGGAAAATATTGTACTAACCAATTATGCTACAGAGACCTATGAGGACACGTCCAATCTTTCTAGTATATTCACCTGTCTACGGTGTTGGCCACCGTCGCTTCATCAATGAGAGAAATATCCTCGCATTCGAAAGAAACATCTTTACAGATGTTTGACTATCGATAAAGATGAAACAGCCATCTAATTATAACTTTTTATTTTTGCATTTTACAATGCTACTTTTTATGTAATTAATATTAAACAAGAAATCCCGTCAGGACGACATGAAATAAGTTGCTTTTTTCTAGTATATCTTCTTGTTTAATATTAATCACATAAAAATAGCATTGTAAAATGCAAAATTAAAAAGTTATAAAAATATTGTAATGCCTCAGTATGCGCAAACTTTTCTATTTCATTCGTAATGTTGTACAATTTGTGTTTGGTATTGACATGTTGGCTGGGAAGCGCCCGTTCATATTGCCAGCAAAAAGATGTTCTGAAAAGGTTAGTGGTAACGATATTTCGAGCAACAGTCCAAAAACTATCGACGACGTATCGATAAATAAAATGTATTTATACACTCAGCGGCACATCTAATCGTGTGCAATCCGTAAAAGTTTTTTATTTAAATGAGAGAAGACACTTAAAATGTGCTTATGAAGCATTCATTGTTCTGCGTATATGGACAAATGCAATGGTTTCAGTACTCATTCAAAACGCTAATTGGACAGTCAAACGATTAACCTAAACATTAGCATACAGATCTTTGCAGAAATATGTAGACATTTTTATGTATAGAGTCGCAAAGTGAGCATGTTTGAAATATGAAAATAAAGGGGCGGGCAGTTAGATGTGCCGGTGAGTGTAGGGCACTAAAAGGAAACATTCCTTTATTTTCTAAAAGAAACAAAACTGCATTCAATTTTTTTTGCAAATTATTTAAAAGAGCCTTTAATTAAAATGCTTTATCCGTATCATTGGGTCTATAAGTTGAGTTTTCATGTGCTTCCTTTAATTTAATTTACTACGTTTGTTAGAGAGAGTTGGATCTTTTGATTGATCCTATAGATTGATGGCATAAAAGTACAGGATGTTATTTTTTACAGACTGGTGTGGGAAGCGTATTTACAAAAATCTTTGAATGCAATTTTGCTCGTTTTAAAAAATAAAAGAATGTGTCCTTTCAGTAAAATGAGTTAACTAAAGGATTTAAAGTAGTTCAGGGCCCATTTTTTTTACCTTTTATATCTTCCCATACATTTTTTGACAGCCGTGCTCGATACAAAGACGCAAGTTGTTCATGTTAGAGGTTGCTCTACTATCATAACTTTATTTGATTGACTTGACTTTTGATTTTGTTTTTCCAACATTTCGACAACTTTGAAGGCAGTTCTCACGGTCTGACTCCTCCGGACCAGACGAATACTATCTATCAGTATTTACTCATATCTAATCCCTTAAGATTATACCAACTTTTCCTAATCACAACCAGATAAAGGGCAATGACCCTATATGAGTTTGGTCCAGATAACAACCAGTTGGACCGAGTACCAGATGGGCCCGTTTCCAGTCACTGGACACGAAAGTAATGTAAAGTCGAGTCAAGGAGATTGCTTTGAATAACGATTCGGAGGGCAAATTGTCAAATGAAGTGACAATTCAGTCCGTTTACACCTGGCTTGTTCTGATGTTTAATTATTTAAATAAGATATGAAATGTCTATAACATTTAAATAACTGGCAGATGTTAAAAAGATAAAGAAGAAAGAAAAAATAAAAAAGCTACAATTTCAAATTCAATTTAAAAAATATTTACAAATACGATCGATATCTGTGCGACAAATAATTAATTATTAAACAATCAAAATCATATACCTTTTTATGTTTACATGATTACTGTAACCCAAGTAAGCACTGTAAGGCTTGTGTTATGGGATACTATAGTACATAACGGGTATAATAGTACATTACTGCAGCGGCCAGCAAAAGAGGCATTGATGGACGAACGTGTAAACATACGTAAGTATACGTATTTATTGCAAAAAAAAACAAATGATCATTTTAACGCGGGAATGTACTATTTAAATAAAAAGTTCTGCCTATTATAGGTACTACTTTTTTTATTTTCCGCGCATTATGTAATAAAAGTACTATATAAGCCTTGGCCACAACTAGGCATTGATGGACTTACGTGTGTGCCTCGGCTTCACCTCGGCCCACATTTACACGTACGTCCATCAATGCTTCTTTTGCTAGCCGCTGCACTAATGTACTATTTATTTGCAAGCCAGTTCCAAATTTAAATAAAACTTTAATAAGTTACGTACTTGGTTGCCATGTTTCGAAATAAAAGATTGTTCCATTTTTAAAGAGTTTAGATTGATTGAGATATGGATTTTCATAAAACTTTTGCCGGCCGCTGCTCGCATTGTATTTGGCCAGTAAAGCAATTTCGATTTATCTCGAAGAAGGTTGTCAAAATAATGCTCAAATTTCCAAGCGTGTTTGAGAAAATACATATGATGATACCAATATAAGTATTTATGTGTAGAAATATATATTAAACGTCTATGACTCAGGTACAAATGCTCGTATTCATCATACAAACATTTGCCCCTATCGGGATTCGAACCCAGGACCTCAGCAGAGTAGGCGACACCTTGAAACCGGTGTACGTACTACTTTACCGCTGTGGTGGTCAAAATATTTAAGTCAAGATCTATTACTAGTATACAATTAAATATATTAACCCTGACCCAAAAAAGCAAAAAAACCGAAATATTTCACGAACTAAGTTGTAATTGTCCGTATTTTTAGGTTTTTAGGGTTTTTTTATTATTTTCCCGACGTTTCGGCACCTTTTCAGCTGCCGTGGTCACGGAATGACGACAGAAAAGGCAGCTGAAAAGGTCAGCATTCGAACGTCGGGAAAATCAAAAACCTCTAAAAAACCTAAAAATACGGGCAATCACAACTTAGTTCATGAAATATAGCGCGTTTGATATCCGTATAAGTTGTTTTATTTCAATGAACAGTGCGCGCCAAAACATAAGATACAAAAAAAAAACATGTACGTATGAAAACCGAAATAAATAACAAAGGTGCAAAAACAGCTATTTAAACAAAAAAAGGACCGATTTCATAAACTAGTAAAGATGCCTTCATGAAACGAAAGATAAATACGTAATTAATGATCTACTTCGCTGAAAAGGTAATAAACTGATGTATTATTGTACTGTAATAATATAAACTCAGTCTAAGTTGCTACGAAATTTTCTAAATTATATAAGTGAAAAAGACATTATTTTTGCTCGATATAGTCCGTTGAACATGTTAACTTCACTCAGTTATCTATATTTCAAGCATTGCTCTATATTGCGAAACGAATTTATCATATGGCATTACTGAAGTTATACGAGTATGTTAAA
This sequence comes from Chrysoteuchia culmella, assembly GCA_910589605.1. Taxonomy (NCBI): domain Eukaryota; kingdom Metazoa; phylum Arthropoda; class Insecta; order Lepidoptera; family Crambidae; genus Chrysoteuchia; species Chrysoteuchia culmella. Next base: position 3,770,477 of record OU342654.1, on the reverse strand, counting down.
TTCAAGTCATTGAATCTCAATCTTCAAATTTTAGTGGCAAGGGATCACCAAATTTGATAATTTACTTGGATTTAGTTTTGCCCTAGTTGAACTTATTGACCTTTAGGTAACAAGTATAAGTAAACCTGAAGATTTGAATAACAATCAAGCTTGTTCATAATAACTAGAAACACAAAATTAATAAATATCTATTAGCGACATCACCCACATTGATCTGATTCCAAAATAATTCGTATCTAGTTGTCTTACGGATATTAGAAACATACATATACATAGGTAGATATAAAAGGGAGCCTAAGTACTGTCTTCTTTTAGAATCCATCATGTCTTAAGCAAAGAATATATACGCTTGTCTTAAGCAAGTTTTGTTTGTATAAGTACATCTTCTGTTTTGGCGCGCACTGTTCATTGAAATAAAACACACCTTTCGGCCACACGTTTCGGCAAATTTACAGCTGCCGTGGTCACAGTCATCCCGTGACCACGGCAGTTGTAAAGGTGCCGAAACGTCGGGAAAATCAAAAACCCCTAAAAACCTAAAAATACGGACAATTACAACTTAGTTCGTGGAAACTAAGCGCGTTTGATATCCGTAAAAGTTGTTTTATTTCAAAGTTTTGTTTGTGTTTTGTTTTCAATACTCTTCAAGTTCGTACCTCGACAAAGTAAAATTTTGTCAGTCCTGTCCATTGAGATATATATATGAAATACCTACAAAAAACGTGCTATCTACACTCGTTGATACTTTGTAATGGCGGACTACTGAACATTCGCTAGAAAAATGTCGATATCGAAATATTTAAATGATATATTTATATAAAGTAAGTTTTTAAAGACAACTATCTCATTTCCATGTACTTCTATAATCATTTCATTGATTTCATCACAACTTTCGCAAAGTTCGGTCACGGGATGGGTGACGTCAAAGCCTTAAACATACACTTAGACCTCTAAAAGTTGGTTACGTGCCAACTGCGATTTCGTCATGGCGGGGCGGAAACTTAGCCCGGATGGATACTCGCCGATGGCCCACAAACCCACAAATATTATGCCATTGCTGTACCTGCTATTAAGGCCGGAATATACATGGCTTTGGCATGCCATGCCAGGTGGATATCACCCAGGACACAATATATAAACTGAGGGTGGCGGAAAGGGCAATGGAGAGAAAGGTGGTAGGTGTAACTCTGTGGGACTAAAAGACAATCGAGTGGGTCAGAAAGCAGATCAAAGTCACATAGACCTTGGAGTGACTAGACCTATGTAGGAATGGGCTGGCCACATTGCCCAAAATTAAGAATCTTGGTGAAAAGACTCCTAGTTTGGAGGCCGTGGGACCAAAAAAGATCACGAGGAAGACCACAAATGCGATCGAAGGTTGCCATCAAAAAATATGGCATTATATTACTTGGAGGAGGCCTACACCAAGTTGTTGGTTGATAACGGCTAAAGAAGAAATAGGCCTAAAGCTGACAGGCTAGTTGTTGGCAAGATAGCATGCTAGTTACTGGCTACCTACGAGGCTGCGATACACATGCCTGTAGGAAGCATGCTATCTCCTTTTAGTTACCTTGCACTTCTGACCCTCATACTCATACGGTCACAGGGCAGGTGGGGGGGCCATCTCGGTTGGGAAATGACCGAGCAAATATGGTCTACTCCACAACGGCGGAACCGTTCAATACCGACAATGCCAGCTGACTCTATTCGATCTTCATTCGAGTCGATATTCATTCCCATTTGAAATGAATCACTGAAATGAACTCCGCAAGGCTATTTTGGTTTCTCTGTAAGCCTCAAGAAGACTCTGCTCTTCACCCGGCCGCCGGACTCTGCGACGTCGATGCCTCTGCAGCGCTCGCCTGTGTCCCTGACATGCATCTCTAAGCGCTGCTATGTCTTCTGTCTATCAGTACACTTGGTTCCTGGTGGGCAGTCTTTGAATGCAGGGCATAGAAGCGCCACAAATCGCGTTGATGAAGGCTACCAGTGACGCCGCCTTCTCTCCCAAGTCATTCCCTGCCATTTTGACCCCGTCGAGCCGCCAAGCCTGCATCAGGCAAAACCTCCTCCTCCGCGAGGTCTCTGTCGACTTTCGACTGTCGGCGTATAGACGCCGTATTTATTGTAATATTATTATTTAATTGAACATAGAGTAACACCTAAATTGAAATTAAATAGTATCTAATAATAAAAAAAACTAAAAACACAATGGGCCCTTGGCGTCTGACACCAAAAACTTTATAAAAGATCTTTCCTTAAGACTGGTCACCAGCTCTCAGGTCTCCTGAGGCGTGGACCAGTCTTAAGGAAAGATCCTAGCCTATCTTGCCCAGCGGCTGAGCCTTTGTATTCAGCGGGGCAACAGCGCAAATGTTCTCGGTAGGTACTATGCCACGCGGCTGTGAGTTGGACGGCGTATTTTTGTTATAGTATAAGATTATATATAAAACGTTTCTTGTTTTTCTACATACATAAACATATAAACTAAAAACTAAAATCTAAAAATGTCGCAATTATGGAAATTGATTGTAATAGTTTTATTAGGAACAGAGATTGTTGTAGATTTTATATACTGCGCTGCAGGAGTATTAATACTTTCACTGTCACTTGAAGAACTCATTTTTCAAAATAAAACCATGAATTTCTCAATCCGTGAAATTTTACGAAAATGCGAGCTGTAGTTCGCGTGTTTTTAATTTGTTTTCTTTTTTTTTATTCAGCCGGCGCGATGCCACTATGGGCCGTCGTACCAGCCAATCTTTATCCAAACAATATTTGCGTTCGATTTCTTTGGCGCTGAACACTAAGATGTTCCAAATTCAAAAGTACGCGGCAAAGATAATTGCAGCGAACTTAGAGGATTAAAACTCATAACTGCCCGCTAAAATTTTCTTATAGAAAACACCACCTTTGGGTGCACTTAAAAGCGAACCAAGTCGTCCTATTCGAATAGATGGGATGAAATAGTAGATTGTACCATAAGGGAGCAAAATAATATTTTTACGGCGAGGGCGCTTTTTTGAATGCAGAGCGAAGTGAGGGATTCTAGAGTGGAATTCCGAGCTTAGCGAGGGATTCTTTAGTAGAATCCTGAACGTAGCGAGGGATTCAAAGTACGTCGCCCGAGCCAAAAATATATTTTTCATCTCACATGCTCTGAAAAGGAGGTTTTGTCAATCAGTTTAGGCGTAGAAAAACGCTTTTTGCGGCCTAGCGCGGCAAAGTACTTTTTTAATTTCATACCCAAAAATATGTCTTATTGCGTTCCGAACGAACTATTGACTTTTTTGTTATATTTGATTCTTATTTTAAAAAGCTTTAAATTAATTATAATACTCCGTTTTGGTTTAATTATATTATTTTAGTTCATTGAATCATAAAAACAATAACAATAAGATTAAACTATTTAAATAAGAATTTTATATTAGGCTGGGTGAGATTTCACAACCTATAATTGGATTTCGGACTGTGACATAAATCTTTATTTTTAAATTGTCTTTGTCTTGTACCACATGTCAGTGTCAACATTTACGGAATCGTTTTTATTCTTATTCAAGTAACAATATATTCCTACTTTAAATAATATCATTAAATTAACGAGAATAAGGTATATTTAGATTAAACTTTATGTTTAAAGAATGTTTTACCGGAAGTTGACCGCGGAAACAACCATAAAATGTTCCTCGCTTGTTGTGAGGTGAAAAATTGTGTTTTGCGCTTGTTAGAATATTCAATTTTGAATTTAAATTTATTTGTCAATTACTGCTTATAAAGTCATTAAATTAATATTAGAATACATACTCATTAACATTCTTCTTCTCCTTTCTCCTTCATTTAACCAAATTCTGTTAAAAAATGTGATTTGATTATCTGACAAAGACTACTATTCTTAAGTTAGCTATTTCCTGTTTAGTAGATAATAAATTAATAATTATTATGTAAATTTAACATTAAATTCATTATTATTTTAATTATTATCATATTAAATTATTATCGAACTTACCGATATTGGTTTATCTAAATATTAAAATCGATAGTTAATAACAGTAAAATACTAAAAAGATGTTTTGGCCAGACGATTGACAAATGGCCAGGTTTCCGTTTACTTCCTGTTATTTTCCTTAATTATTTTTGTAATACAAATATTGAACATGTTTTATCTTGTTAAATTAAGTTATAAATAATGTTAATAATATTTATATTATAGTTAGTACAAATAGTTTATTTAAAGTATGTTATTTTCATAAAAGAATTAATTTGACATGATGGCGCCACGGTAGCAAATTTATTATTTTCACGGATGAGTTGTTAAAATGGCGGGAGAATCCCCTCCTCTTTTGGCTCCCTCTGAGCATGGAGGACACATTTTGTGAACAGTCTTGTGTGGTGAGTCGAGCAGAGCGGTCTAAAAGCTAAGTACTTTAATACTGTCTAATTCTACTTAAATATTGTTTTATTCTATTTTAATTTAATAATGTTTGAACTTGATTCACTTTCATTTAGAGGTCTAGCTAAGTGTTTCCATACTGTTTTATTCTACCCTAATTATTACTGTTTTATTCTCCCGTAATAGTCACTGTTTTATTCTTTTCTAATACTGTGTTATTCTCGATTAATTTTATTTGAGGTTATACTTGATGTTCTCCTTAAGGGTAAAGATTATGTTAAATGTGTTGTGTGTTTAAAGTTGTGTTTTAAATAATCATTATAATTGAAAGAACATTTTTAAATTGTCGTTTTTATTTAATAAATTCCAGTAATTGTTGAAAGATTTCTAAGGTTTTATTTCTTTATTCCTCGTATAACAATACTTTAATTTAACTACAATTGAAGCTATTTAACATTTCCAGTAGAATTTTAATTACATATCCATTGATACATGTACTTATGGTCATAATTTCTAACATCAGAAGTGGGATCGATATTCACAAACACTTTCGTAATACGTTATTTAAATTATTTCAGGGGGATGTTACTGCATTGCAAGACCTTCACGCCGCGCCGGCCGCTATGCTGTTTCCGGAGCCCGAGGAAAAGACTACATCGCCGACGCCGACGCTTGATCCTGCTACAAGCTACAGTGATGCTGAATGTTGGTGCTGCAAGATAGAATCTCTCTCAAACGGATTCGGCTGGACCAGCATTACGACGGTTGAAAAGGAAGGTAAGGCCCTTAAAGGGGTCTTCTAGCTTCATTTGTATAGTTCCTACGAATCATTGGACCAGACTAAAGGCCGTTCTTAGATAAACTGACGAACAGTATTAACGAATATTTTTTTTTGTGAATATGAATAAAACTTTTACCAGCTTATAGAGTTGGTTTGTGGTGGAATCACTAATGTAAATGTTCTTACGGCATCTTAATAGCAGTGTTAAAAACTATTTCCGTGTAGTCATGTGCAAAAGCTAAAAATATGATCTTTAGAGCAAAGTGGGTAGGATGCTAAAATGCGTTTTCTCCTCTTACCACCAAAGCGCAGTGTTTTATGGGTGTAAGTTCTTGAAACAATTTTTTAACACCTGAATTGATATAAAATAACCACCAAATCACCCCACTAAATAAAAGTACATTTTAGGCTTTTCGAATTATAATTATTTACACACAAACAAATTTTTATATACGGGTTTAATGATATAATACTCATCATTGATGTGTTATTCATATGACACGATATTATATCCTTGGATGTGAATTTTATGCTTTGATGTGTGTCGTTAATGTATATATCAATTGAAAATCTTTTAACCAGTTTTTATTACTGATATTTTTCAAAATGCTTTCACTTTAAATACATAAAGAAAGCCTGGCCGAGTCATCAGAGTGACCTTGCATAATAAAGAACATAAACAATAATATTGCATTAGTGAAAGTTAACATTACAAGATGGCAAATGATTAAATTTCCATTGTAATTTACTTTTAAATAATTTAGTTTACACAGCTAAATTTCAAGAGTATTTTTATAATAAGTATTAGATTAAAGTGTTTACAAGCATTTAGTCTGACTGGTGATATGTATTGAATATACATAATCAGTTTTGTTGAAATATATTCCGGATCCGGATATTTAGATATTTACTATAAATATCAGCTATATTTTCGAACCCTGGTTATCTTTTACTAATAATTATACATATTTATTAAAAAAATTCTACAATTAATATTTTATGTTTACTTTTGAAAAAAAAAATCATTCAAATCATAATCACAAAGTGTCTCTGCACAATGTAACTAAAAAGAAATTCGCTTATCGATACTGAAGCTTGGTTGGTTATCGCTTTTCATTGCGTTTGTAGATTAGGTTAAAGTAGACTTTTATTATTTGACGATTGTTATAAGAGATGTAACGGAAGTTTAGTTCCGAAAGTTCAGACTTCAGATTGATTTTGCACTTTGAATTCCGGTACCGATTGAATTCCGATTCCAATTTGGATTCCGGATACGATTTTGATTACTATTTCGATTTCGTATTCGATTATGATTCCGATTCCCATTTGGATTCCGGTTAAGATTTCGATTCCGGTCCGGTCTCCATTTCAATTCCGATACAGATTCCGTTTCCGGTTTTGATTCCGTCTTACCAAATTAAAAAAAGAAAAAAAGGTCTGGTATCGATTTCGAATTGCTTATTAAGTACGATATAGCCAGTACATATTTAAATAGAAGGGTATTGAGGAATGAAAGAGAGAGAGAATGTGAAACATTTATTCATATAAATACATATTAAATCATTACACATGTACCATTGGTGTTTAAAGAAACAAACTGAAATATCTGCAATAATCTATAACGGCCAGACTGACCTGTACTTCGCTCTCGAAGGACACAGCAATAATCATATTTTTCTCACATCATAGTCATAGTCATAATTCGTCATAAATGGTCTCTGGCCTTTACATACCAGTCCTATCACCTGCTGCACATGAATTTCAGAAAGGCATCAGGGCAGTGACCGACTAGCAGTACCTCATATCATAATAGCCTCCGGCCTTGACATACCAATCCTATCACCTGCTGCACATGAATTTCAGAAGGGTATCAGGGCGGCGACCGACCAGCAGTACTTAAGTTAAATATGATTATTGTAAAATTTTCTTAATAAATAATTTCAATTTCTTTGTTTTTATATCTATAATTATGTAATAACTTCAGTTTGCTTCTTTAAACACCAATGGTACATGTGTGATGATTTAATATGTATTTATATCAATAAATGTTTCTCATTCTCTCTCTTTCATTCCTCAATACCCTTCTATTTAAATATGTACTGGCTATATCGTACTTAATAAGTAATTAGGAATGTAAGTATCTTACGGAATTAGTTATACGAGAACCAAAATCGATACCAGACCTTTTTTTTTTACTTTGGTAAGACGGAATCATAACCGGAAACGGACCCTGTATTGGAATTGAAATCGGGACCGGACCGGAATCGAAATCGCAACCGGAATCCAAATTGTAACCGGAATCATAATCGAATACGAAATCGAAATAGGAATCGGAATCGAAATCTAAACCGGAATTTAAAGTGCAAAATCAATCGGAAGTCTGAACTTTCGGAACTAAACTTCCGTTACATCTCTTATAACAATCGTCAAATAATAAAAGTCTACCTTAACCTAATCTACAAACGCAATGAAAAGCGATAACCAACCAAGCTTCAGTATCAATAAGCGAATTTCTTTTAAGTTACATTGTGCAGAGACACTTTTGGTTTTGAAAGGTTTTTTTTTTTTAAAAGAAAACAAAATTTTAATTGTAGAAATTTTTCAATAAATATGTAAAAGTTAGTATAAAGCTATTTAACATTTCCAGTAGAATTTTAATTACATATCCATTGATACATGTACTTATGGTCATAATTTCTAACACGCTCGGCAGAAAAGTTTTTAGCGTCTTGTACCTTTGAAATCCTCGCTTCGCTCAGGATTCAATCCTAGAATACTTCACTTGCTCAGATTTCAATAGAGGTAACTCGCCGTTAAATAACCAACTTTCCAGCCTTGCATAACAAATAACTATTGCGGCCGAGTAATACACTCTACTTTTCATCCCCGTCTATGAGAAAAAGAAATAAGAGGTGTTTCTAAATACAACAAATGAATGTATTTATATAAAAAATATTAAACACCAATATAATGTTATAAAAAAATTATAAAGTAACAGCTTAAAAATTAATATTAATATTTGAAACATTTGTGCAATTTTGAAATGTTAGTCATAGTAAAAAAAAAAAAAGAAAAACGGTCGCTGCTTGTGGAACTCATTTTTCGCAATTATTGCACTGCAAATATCACAAAACACTGTTTACTCCAATAAAGTCCAATACAAGGGTAATACGTAGTTCGCGCGATTTTCTTTTTTTTTTCTTATTTCTTTTGCGGCGCTGTGCGCGCCGGTCACCTAATAATCGGCCAGTGACTTTTTCATACAATATTTTCGTGCGATCTCTTTGGTCACGGAGCACTAAGGGACGATGTTAATGCTCGAAATTCAAATCTCATTACTGCCCCGTGAAAAAGTCTATTGGAGAATAGTAGATTGTTTACGTGAGGGCGCCGATAGTTCGAGACTGTTATGGGTCCATACACCCGAAGTAAACACTCTACTTTTCATTTTGAATATAAGGAAAGTAAAAAGAAACAGAATATTTTTTAAAAAAAATTGTAAGGTTACTACGATTTTAATTATTTTATAATGTAGCAAAATAAGCTGTATAGGCTTCTGTGCCTTTGCCTAAATACCTTTGGTAAATAAAAGTCCAAAGAGATTACAGATATCGATTTGACATGACACCCCCGATTCTTTTTTCAAAGTTATTACAGCCCTAGGGCCGCCACATATCACTTTCAACGCGCATTTTAGGCAAGTTATGAGTTACTTTCAGAATATGAGACATGAAAAAGACTTTTCGCTCGCACTTATAGTCTAATCAATCAGCGTTTTTCAAATAGATGGGATGAAAAAATAATTTTGCCATATTTAAAGTTCGTTCTCAGTGCGTCTTGATGTCGGATGGAAGGAGGGCCTCACCGCCACGCTCCCTTCTTTCATCGGACATCCAGACGCAATGCGGTCTACCACCCTTACTGGTTGATATTCCTTAATGCCGCACCAAGCGCTACACAACATCTTTTATTGTTCCATTGTAAATGTTGTTGTTTCTGCTAAGGCTGATAAGTTTCTTGCGGCCGTTCTTCTTATCAGTTAAAAGATGTCCTGAATGGCTGGTAGGGAAAAAAATGTTGGACTATTCGAAAGTACTTATCTATAAGTCTATTTGGATAAAAATCTTTGACTTTGACTTTGACTTTGACTATATTGCGCACAGCAAAGGGGTGGAAGTCCCTCCCTGCTTCTGTATTTCCGAGTACTTATAACCGGACGGGTTATAAGCACCTTCAAAGCAAGGGTGAATAGGTACCTTCTGTAGTCCGCACCTCACCGTGGATCCTGTCTAGCTCCTGCGGCTTGATGGCTTGATTAGGAGAAAGAGCTAACCCATTTAAAAAATAGTATCCTATGTAGTAAGTGGGTGAATTGGGGCAACTTCCCGGTCGGCCAGTAGATATTTTTTGTGAAAATGAAAAATCTTAAAGAAATTATTAATTATTCAAATTAAATACTTAATATTGTTTAATTATTTGTAAGAAGAAAGAAAGAAAGAAATAATTTGTTTGCTGGAAAACCTTGTATTACATTGCGATAGTCTACAATATTAATTTGATCCAATAGTTTTCTGCCGTATGTATACAGGTTGGCATGCAAATATCAAACATAATAATTAATGACCAATTCTATACTTTTACAAATTTGAATTCTATATCAGTTAGTTATATTTCATATCAGTCCGATAATACTAGTTACAAATGGATTAAATTATAGTCAAATATTTTTTTTTTATTTAAATAATAAATTACACATGTGACATTCGATTTTCACTGACTTTCTTTATGTACCAGATATTCTTGAACAGAGTAAAAGTTATTTTCTATAAGCCACCGATATAATGACTTTTTGAATATGTTTCGCTCAATAGGCAAATCTACGAGAATAAACGAGTTAATTTAAATGTATTAATTTTTGAAATAACGATCCCTAACAATTACAAACTCTACTGGGGGCCTACCGCCATCTCTTAACGCAATATTGTTTAATGTCAGTTTGCATCGGCGCAATGTTGTTATATATCATATCGTACCGCGAACCTCTTAAAACAAGCTTGTCTTTTGACGGAAGTTTTGTGGCGTCATCGCTCAATCATTCACTCAAACAAGATTTTTATCAATCAAACCTACTATGACGTCTTAGTTCAAATAAAGTCAAGTTTGCAATTTAAACAGTATTGAAACAAAAGGAAAACAAAACGTTCTTACGATATGACGGTTTCTAAAAGATGGCGGTAGGCCTGCTGGTCGTAGGTAATAACTTTGCCTGTCTTTATTGCAGATCCATAAGGTAAATGTCCCATACTTCGGTATGTTAATGGGTATTACGACTTTAAGATATTTTTCAATAATTACTAATAATGATATCCGTTTCAATGTTTTTCTGTGAAGAATATTGGTATTTTGACTGTAATTTAATGTATTAATTATATAACACCTGTGTGTCCTGCTGTGTGGTGACGGCCTAAGAATACAAGTGTCACCACTCCCTTACATGCCTGGGATGTCGTAAGAGTCGACTAAGAGGCTCAACGCATTGAACACCTGTGCGAGAGAAGGAAAACTTTAAACAAACCCTCTACCAACCCGTCTGGCCAGCGTGGTAGCAGTAGGCTAATAGCCTCTTATGAACGCCACAATAGGCGTGAGCTAGGAGAGGCCTTTGTCCAGCAGTGGACGTCCACAGGCTGATGATGGATGGTGTGTCCTGTAAAGGTCAAGCAAATTCAAATTACGAACTCTCTAATTTTGTCTCATTTGATTTTAACGGAACGGATTATTATGTGTTGCTGAATTTGTTCCGCTGTTGGCCTTGGTCATTACAAGGGCCATGGTTTTGTGAACGGCCACATGATCTGTTATGACGATTTAACGCTTAGATTTTACAATAGTAGAGAACAACCCATTTATATACACACTCTTTCTTATGTTTTGGCTGATTGTAATTTTGAAGAATGACGATTTTGGCAAGGCAATTGCTTTTTTCATATTGTTTTTATTATTTGTATGTATTGTTTTAAACAATTTTAGGTACCTACTCATCAGGGTATTAAATGTGAAAGTAGTTTGCAGTTTCCTTATATTTAAATCGTTTTTTTTTATTTAAAGTAATATAATTTATTTGCTGATTTCAAAATACTACAAGTACACGTCGAACACTTGTTTATACTAACGTTGAACATTATGGTGACCCTTCATAATTTTCTCCCCTAAAAAATTGTAAATCAATTTTCTCTAAGTATAGCATTTAGAAGAATACACGCTTTGTTGCATTTTAGTTAAGAATTTGTTAAAATAATTACAATAATGTGCGGTAGTGTAGAAGGTTTAGCCTAGTCAATACTGCCGAAAATATTGGGCCCTCAGTTCAAAAGTTTTGGGAATATCGGATTTCATTTACTTTTTAACAATGCACTTTTGTGATAATATTTGTTTTTGACTAAATTATCGAGATTTTGAACTTCAATATATTATTAATCCTTATAGATATTATCTTTCTTTAGAAAGTTTATGTTTTGCTAATTCCTCAGTACAAATATTCATAAATTGAGGGCCCAAGCTAATCCGCCATAAGTCTGTATTATCGCATTCTTACGATTTGAGAATATAATATCTTAATTCATTTAAGAAAATTTTAACTAAATTCCCCAATAAAGATTATAGTCCCAGGTGAGGCATAATATAGTGCTTTGCGAGATTTAGGCTATGACACTACATGCAGGCCACCATAACGGTTTTGTTTCACGTTTAAGAAATTTAAGAAACATTCCTTTAAGTTTAACGAAATTTTAACTATTTTCCCTGTATATTTCGCAATAATTTGAAAATTTTTGAAAAATGGGCCCTCAATCCAGATGCACATCTCTTCACTCACACATGGAAAAAGTAAAGAAATACAGAGAATTTTATACATGTCCCAGCTGATTTTGTAAAAAATATTAAAGACGCCTCCTCATCACAAAAATACGAAGTTCAATTTCTTCAATGGAGCTTCTTTACAATTTTCGAGGAACTAAATTATTTTAAATCTTTTCGACCAGGGAAGAAATGTGGTGATTTTTGTGTTATGGATATAAAGGCTTTGAAGTATTCACCAAATGACACTGTAAAGTATAAATTGAATTTCGATGATGAATGAAGTACTTTATCATAAAGATACACTTCTCCAAAAGCAAATACTGCACTCATTTTTTTTTTTTTTTTTTTTTTTTTTTTTTATTATTAACGACGGGGAGACTCTTAGCCTTCATCATACCTGATGTTAAGCATTGATAAGGCTGAAGATGGAAGCGAGCCTCTCCCGGAATCCTCAACCACTGAGGCACTCCCGGATTCCTCTACCCATTGGCAAAAGAAAATATGATGACCTACAATCATTAAAATCCATAATACCTAAGGACTTTCATTTCTTTTCTGATAGTTTGCAATACAAATAGAGGGAATTTTAGATTAGGTTAGATAACACTTCATTTGCACACACAGAACAGAAACATACATGGAAACAATAATACGATAAGTTGTACAAAGGGGCGGCCTTATCGCTTAGCAGCGATCTTTTCCAGACAACCCTTTTTTGTTGATACTGGTCGATGAGTTAAATAGGGCAGTTTGTGCGCAAAAAAAATAAAGGAAGTAGATTAATGAACTACAATAAAATTAAATGATAAACATGCACAATATAGGTAATAAAAATACATAAATAGTTATTTGTTATGCAAGGCTGGAAGTTGGTTATTTAGCGGCGAGTTACCTCTATTGAAATTTGAGCAAGTGAAGGCAAAGATTGAATCCTGAGCGAAGCGAGAATTTCAAAGGGACAAGACGCTAAAAACTTTTCTGCCGAGCGCAACACACAATTTTTCACCTCACACTCACAACAGCGAGGAACATTTAAAGGTTGTTTCCGCGGTCAACTTCCGGTAAAAGATTCAATGAACTAAAATAATATAATTAAACCTAAACGGAGTATTATAGTTAATTTAAAGCTATTAACATAAGAATCAAAAATAACAAAAAAGTCAATAGTGCGATTCGGAACGCATTATGACATATTTTAAGTACTAAATTAAAAAAGTACTTTGCCGCGCTAGGCCGCAAAAAGCGCCTTAGCGTGTGAGGTGAAAATAAATATAATATATACAGCTTAAGTGAAGTTGATGTAATGCGAGAAACCGAAAAAAATAACAATCATGACCTTTTAAGGGTAGGACTTATGGATTATAAAGAAAGAACTCCTTAACCTGGGACTTAAAGGAGTTTAAGGTTTGTATACGTCTGATTGTTTCAGGCAAGGAGTTCCATAACAGAATAGCTTTAAAGGTAAAGGTAAAGGAATGACCGTAAAATTTGGTTGAGTAGGGGGAATATAAAGACGGAGACTATCAGAAGAGCGGAGAGGGATATTGTGAGTGAAAGAAAAGAATGTGAAGCGTTCTTTTAGCTATAAAGGAGTTTTGGGATTGAACAGCACAGTATAGAGAAGAGAGAGGATGTGCATGTCTCTGCGACGTCGTATAGGAAGCCACTTAAGTTGTTGGCGGTATTGAGAGACATGGTCATATTTGCGTACACCAAATATGAACCGTATGGATTTTTTTTGCAGCCGCTCCAGTTTATTGAGAAGTTCATAAGTAAGATCAGGATAACATGATCTGCATAGTCAAGTAAAGGTAAGAGAAGAGTTGTGCAAATGTAATTTTGGTGGCTGTTTGTAGAAAATTACGTAAACGCCGCAGAGACCCCGCCGCAGCAAACGTACGCCCTCTGCTACTTGAGGACACCAAGACAATGTTTGATCGAATAAAATGCCCAAATTTCTTACCTTCTCAGCAAAAGGTACAGGAGTTCCATCAAAAAGATTAAAGGCAACTGAGTGGAGTCAACTCTAGACATAAAATAAGGACTACCTATGATAATACACTGCGATTTGTTAGGGTTAACTTTAAGACCGTACGTGTTACTCCAGTTTAAAATACTGGCCAAATCTTCGTTTATAATTTCTATAGGATCACACAAGTTCTCAAAGCGTTCCTGGACGTATATTTGGAATTTTTTTAAAGTAGTTGGTATAAACAAAGCTTTTTTTATTAAAGTTTTGTAATAGTGTAACAAACATTTAAGTCGTTTGTTACCTGACGTCATAACTGACAGATTTACATTGTTGGCTAGTTATTTTTGAAGTAGACTGTTGATTATTGAATATTTATTTTAAACATTGTTGTCTAATTTAAGAAACTGTTGATTTGTAATATTATTATAAACATTTATGTTCTAAGAGGATAGTGTTTTTAGTTCTAGTTTTGTTATGTGTCATGCTAAGTTCCTGTTTTCTCAGACTTATTGTTAACCAAAAATGTATACTTTAAAATATTAAAATATACAATTTGAAATATTTTTGAACATACCTAAATATTGTTCAAAAATGTATGCTCAATGAAAATCAAGTATTATTCCAAAATTACTACAGTGGTTTTATTATTGTTGTAAATTGGAAAGCTCATATATGGCATTTTAATTTTGTTTCTAGTAATTAAACATCGTATCTACAAAAAAGTAAAAAAAAAAAATGTATATTTGATTTTTTAATAAAATGTTGTTCAATAAATCCTATAATTATCCATTCATATTTTAAAGTAACAAAAATTTTGCTTAATATGAATGGAAAAATTATAACTAGGTTTTGTCTCTCCCGAAAAATGTGTAAATAACAGTTACGAGAAGTTATGAGAGAGCCGACGAATTACTATCATTTGACTTGACTTATAAAACATTGTAATATTGTAACATTGTAATATTATACTACAATACTTAGATCACTGTCCATACAGGGTGTTTTTATTCTATGTGCCCAAACTTAAGGGTGAGGTTGTGTTATGTGTTTAGAACAAAATGAAGCGAAATATATTTCTTTTTTAGCCAAATATTTTTTTTTGTCATTGATACCCTGAGCCAAGCTATTTGCACTCTCAATATTTATATTTACTATTATTTATATTATTTTAAGTTAATTTTCTTTGTATTCATTGCTTAGGTAGTTTTAATATCCAAATAAACGACTTTAACACTTGATAAAAAAATTTTTTTTTTTCATAGTTTTGTTCTAAACTTGTAACACTACCTACCTCCACCTTAACTTTGGGCACAAAGAAAAAAAAACACGGTATGTATATATATATAACTTCTCTAATATTAAAAAATAACAATGTGTCGATAAAATATAATTTAACTGCTGTCTAACACAACAACTACCATTTTATTACTGCCTTTCCTAGGGAATTATACCCAGGAGTGGCGGCTGAGACTCAACTTAAACGCGTTATTATTTTAAGCTTAAACATCAAGAAATTGGAAATAAAACTGAAAATCAATAATAATAATATATGCACATAGTTATTTAGTTTCATTGAGAAAAGTTTCATAAGTTCAAATGCCTAAACAATGAAACCACATCGAAAATATCTGGTCGCTTACGAATGAGTACCTTCCAATCGACGCCATTGATTAACGTAAAACGTACACCCCGCACCCTTATTTAGTCGTAAATACTCTAATTAATGCCTCCAACTCTTTGATTGTGTAATCAAAGTCAGTCAGTAGGTGAAGAGGCTTTTCAAACTAAGTCCAGAGCGACACAAAAGAGAAGAAAATCATTGGTGGCGCCCACTAGTCAATTACTAGCAACCATCTAGCAAATATTTCACTATTTTCACTTCTTAATACGAAATACGAAAATAACAATTTATTATGAGGAGGCTTATTATTATTATTATTATTATATTCATTTATTTCAGACAAATACAAAATACTTATTACAATATTTATGTTATGTCCATATTAATTGTTGTTAGTTACAAATTTTATCTTACATTCTATGTTAGTAAATATTAAGGAAAAACATTTAACAAAGCATGTCATTTAATAAGGAGCCCTATCCAGAATCTGGAAAATTGGACAATCCATCTTTGCCGCTATAGTGCTCAGAATGATGTTACTACTACCCCGTACCCTGTCAAGCAAGGATGCCACTCGTTTGCGTCGGATGGCGTAAAAGACATCAGTGTGCTCGCTAGCGAACATACCTGAAGCACTACAAAAACGGGGTAGCGCTAACATCACCCTGAACGCATTATTGTATTGAATACGGAGAGCATTATAGGCCCTTTGAGTGTAATTCACCCACAGATTGCTCGTGTAAAAAACTTGGCAATATGCTTTGAAAAGAGTGATTTTCACTTGTTTGGAGCAACGAGCAAATCTGCGGGACAGCATATTACTCCGCACAGCCAATGGTTTAGCAGCAGAACTACCATGTCAGTCGTTGTGTTACCTTGTTGATTCTTAGTTCCTCAACAATCAGTTTTCTAGTCTTTTGTGTCGTACTGTACTACCTAATTAGTATTAGTAAGTATTTTTTGCTACTACATTCCGCTTGAACATTCGGAAAATCCTAGACCTATCCTAGTTTTAATCCAGGCTACTTGAAGTGTGCAAAATTTCATTCAATGGCTGTTCAGTTTGTTTTGCGTGATTGAGTAACAAACTTTATAATAATATTAATAGGCATGAAAAAACATCGGCGATAGGTATAAGCTCAAGTTAAATCATTTATTCGATCTGTCTTTTTAGTAAGGTTTTAGGATTTATTTTGTTTGTTTTTTTCATTGTATTGTAAACACAGCCCAGGAAATTATTACGTTTTATAAATGAATAAAATATGAATTTTATAGCTATGCAATACACCATCACTAACACTAAGTGTTACTACTAATCATTGACGTCAAAGTCCAAGTTTGGTTTTCATCTTCGCTTGATTGAGAAATGCTCTAAATATTGGGTAGGTACCTATTTGTTTAGTATAACGTTGAGCATTCATACAAATATAGAATCTAAACATAATGTACATGTAAAAAAAAAATTTTTGTTATTATATTTTCTGCTATTACAAAGTAAGCAACACATTAAAATCTTGTCAGACAGAATCTCTTGGCGTTTACCTCTAGTTACACACTGTTCGTTCGTTGACTATGACTAAATCGAGGATTGTAAAATATCTGGTTTGATATATGGAAACACTGCTATTCTGAGGTCGTCAACCCTCGTTTTACGACACCACTTTTTCTCCCAAATCGTGATGGAATCATTTTAATTGGAAACAGGGTTCACTCAAATATTTGACCCCGGCCGGATGCCATGATAATATAATAATTATTATCTAAACCTTTTAAGAGGAGCTTTATAAGCATTTAGAGATGATTACAAAAGGTTGGTTGTATGTTAAACAACTTTTTAAAAAGTTATTTTTAAAATATCATCGGCTCTAGCTAGCTAGCTTTTAGCTTTTGCAAAAAGCTATAATTTATATTGTCATCTTGTCATTTGGTACCACTTAGCAACACTTTTTACGCCAAAGGTTTACTTTTGTTTGATAACCGCGATCGCCTAAGAATTTGAAGACTTTCAACAGTGCGATTCTAGCTGTCATAAGTGCGATTCTAGCTGTCATAAATACAGTTGCTACTCTCGCGCAGCAAGCTCGAGCTTACGATAATTATTTTCGATTTTATAATTCCGTGCTTTGTATCTAATACTAAAATTGCTTTTTTCAAGTTTTCAGTGTAATACATTCTGGATAGTGCTTAAAAAGTTTGCTATTTTTTCAGTTTTAGGAAAGAAATGGCGCGAATTGTGATGCTGATGGAAGAGGAGGAAGATAGTATGCGGGCAATGCTGATGCTGCGTAGGAGATAGCTGCAGGAGGACAGCATGCCCGTGTTAAAAAGATACAATAACATTGTAGTTTTAGCAAATACTATAGGAACCCGCGAAAGTCGGATTTTTAAATCAGTAGATAGTAGTAGTCGGTAGTCATAGTAGTCACATAGTCGAGGTCAAGTCATAAAGCCGTAGCTAACTTGTCGTAGCTAACTTGGTGCGATCTTGCTTCTATCGCTTAAAATTGCTGTATAAGATTCGTAATCTACTTAGTGAACGAGTTTGTATAGCTTTGTGTGAGTCATATCACACCCTACCTAAATAAGCACTCCATTCTTAAAATTAGTTTTCGTCGTCATTTACGTCTTGCTAGCTTATTATTTGACATCATTAAATTTAATGAGCCTCAGTATTTTTTTCCAAACTTAATTTTATTCAAGGTCGTGGTGGTGACAGTAAAAGAGCCAGGTGTTGTCTACTCAACAGCACCGGACGGTGGCTTTTACTGGTAGTTTTCGATACCAAGCTACAAAATGTTGGAACAACATTCCACCCCCTCTAAGACGTATGGGCAAACGCTCTCTCATAAAGTATCTCAAAATTGATTTTTTTAATAGACAGAAACTAGGATTAGTCAATGACTAACTTTAAGAGCTTCATATGTCGTTAGTTCTTGTATTTAGGTGGGAGTTCCCAAAACTAATATTAATGTTATTGTCATTAAGTCATATTTTGATCATAATTTTGTTGCTACTGCCCATTTGTTGTTCACTGTGCTTTATGTATTACTTGCTTATATTATATTGTAGTATTTTTTATTTATGCACATGTTTTATCTTTTTTTATATGCATTTCTTGGTTTTACAATTATGTGTGTATGTTATATGTGTATGTATTTAAGTACACTTTTTTGCATCTTTGCTTGCGACCAAACGATGACAGGGACGCAGCTGAAAATCAGTGTCTGGTTCCTTGGAACCATCAACACTGAGCTGAGTTCCTTTTCAGACTGCCGCTGCTGCACACTCCGGTATATTACTTTTAAGCTGAATGTCTTAGTTTTAAGTTTTGTTTGTTTTCTCTTTTGTTTCTAAGTAATGACTTAAAATGTATTTTGGTTGTTATGTGTTGTAGTCTGAATAAATATTTTATCTATCTATCTATCATAAGAAGTTATAATAAAAATACCTACCTATAGTATAGAGTTTGAACACACACAAACACACTGGCTTAGCCCATATCTTCCCAAGACACGAAATTTTGAAAAAAACATGGTTTTTGTAACGTATATTAAAAAATTACCTTTTCAATAAGACAAAAGTGAACCTTTAAGTTTTATGAGTTTTTTTGAAGCTGAATTTCAGGACACCTTAAATGGTGCGTTGGGAAAATATGGCCACGGATTATGTATGGAGAAATAATATACATGCTGTTTCATGTTAGACCTCTTTTATTTACGAAATAGATTAAGAGCAATGGACAAAGCGCAGAAAAAACAAAACTACTTTACTGTGTGGAATAATTGAGAGCAATGATGATGTAAACCCACTTCACATTTGCTGCAAACTTCGTATTTTTGTGGCATTCACAACACCGAATTTGAGTTTCGTTTCTGATTATGTAG
The DNA here is from genome assembly GCA_910589605.1 of Chrysoteuchia culmella. NCBI lineage: Eukaryota > Metazoa > Arthropoda > Insecta > Lepidoptera > Crambidae > Chrysoteuchia > Chrysoteuchia culmella. The sequence goes on along the minus strand of OU342654.1, from coordinate 3,750,971 downwards.
TGATCCTTTTCATCTAGTCTTATCGAATCAGGCAGTTTTTTCTTGAGCGGCATAGGTGACATTGTTCTAATTCGTTCCGGAAGAGACGATGACAATGTTATTATCATTATAACGCACTAATGTCGTGTTCGACGATACATCCGTAATTTGATGAAAAAAATCTTTTGCAGAATTTTTCATCTCTTTAACATCTTTCAGCGGTGCACCTTCAACTCTATTAGCCCGAAGACTTCCGGTAATATCGTGACCCATCTCGCTTACTTCATCAAGCAAACGTAAAGACGGGAAGGAATTAGTGGTCCACATTTGGCAGCTTGGAAATCAAGTTGGTCACAACGGAACCACCTACGCCAAGATTTGGATTGGTATTACCTGATAGGCTTACCATGAATGTGCTGTTTGGTTCCGTGTTTACCAAAATAAGGCACCATAAATTCATCAATGGATAAATGTTTATCTCCGGGGAAGAACTTTAGCCATCTTTCATTCATCATATTACAAAGAGGTCTTACTTTGCCAAATTTGTCATCGGAAGGAAGATCCACATGCATGAAAAAACGCAGCAGCTCTTCAAAACGATTACGGGTCATGCATGAAGCTACACTTCTACCTCTTGACCATAGTTTTAGCTTTCTTAGCAGGATGTTCAACAGCTTGCGAGGTGGATGGCGGTTCCTCCTCTGCTTCCTAATTTATAACATAAATACCCTCCACAGTTTCTAAAACTCCTTCTGATGATGGGACCGTATGACGAAGCTCAGCTTTAGCTAACAACTGGCTACGCGCAAGATTACTAATCTCTACTGTATCCTCGCTTCATCATTCGCATCATCATTTTACCGATGGGGTAATAAAAATATCAGCAGATTATCGTCTTCCAAGGCCGATATAATTTCATGAACATTCATTCTATAACAAAAAATCAAACATAAGTTATAACTCTAAATATATAAAATATACGTTCAATGAAAATTTAGGCAGCTAACTAGGTACTACCGTGGTAGTCCACGGTGCCCCCTATTCCCAACGCACCTCAAATGGGGCGTTCAATATAACCAAGCAAAAGTCATGTTTAAAAGCGAATTATCATCATATTAATAATAATACCCAATAGTATAACTAATAACTTACTAAAAACACAGCTTCACTAAAAATATCAATAATGGATAAAAAAGTTACAACTTACCTTTTCCTGGAACTCATGTTGGTTGAAATTCAAAAAACTCGAAAATTTATGAATATTTAACGAATGAGCACAATCACTGTCAACCAGTTTTAGATTAACTTCAATGACGTCTAGAATAAGATAAAATTATTATACCTAATCTCACTTAGTTAACATTTAGTTTTATCACGTAAAATGTAAGTGCACCTTTAATGGGGCAGTGGGAAGATATGGGTTAGTAAAGAAACTGATTACTTACCATTTTTTGTAATGAATTAACAGCAACAATTTTTAAGAACACTATTACTAATATTTTTTAAGTTTTTTTTAACTTAGTACTTTACTACTAAAGTTTAGTCGTTCCGATTCTTTCGACACATTATACCAAAAACGCAAGACATCAAAATCTTTACATTTGGCGTTTTGCGATAGTGAAACTTTAATGACGCAAAATACCAAACACGCATAATGCGAAAATCGCAAAACGCCAAGACTTATGCTTCAAATAGGCTCTCCAACTGATGATGAGTACAGTCAAGTAATTAAGAAAAATACAAAATTTAATATTTAAAATTTTGTATTTTATGGGGGGGATTTTTTTAGGGGTTTTATATGTTTAGGGGTATTTTTAGGGTTTTTCTGAATATATAATATTTTTTGAATATAATGGAACTATCCAGTCCAATAATATTTTTTCACCTAGCGAATGACTTTGGACTTCGGCCTGGGTGACATCTAGTGTAATTATATTTAACTACTGTGTAATGTAAAATGACATAAATATTATGTATTAAGTAATTTATAAATAAAGAGCATTAACAAATATTACTGAATTATTACTTATTATATATTATTTTGATGAAATGTTATTTTTAGGGGGATTTTCAAATAATTGAGCCAGTTTTAGGGGGTTTTGACTTAGGGTTAGGGATAAATATTTTTGAGAGTTGGTAACACTGATTGCTATGTCTGGACGTTACCAAAAGAAACGTCAAAACTTGTGACCATAGTTGTGCTCGTGGGCTATCGAAGGTGTTCTCGCGAACACTATCTGAGATAGTTGCCTAAGATAATTTAGTTTAATATGACTAAAATAACGAACCCAGTAGCCTAGGCAACAATCTCAGATTGCCCAATCCATAACTACTGTTAGGTTATTAATTTCGGACGTATATCAGATACCCCTTTCCATATCTACAGATAGGTTATTAATTTCGGGCGTTAGGCAATAAGGTATTCATTTTGTAAAATTACAGAGCGGAGGAAATGAATGACTTGTGAATGAGATGGACCCATTTGTGCATGATGTGTGTGAATGACCTCGTGGGTCGCTCTATCTTGATCAACGTCCTGTAACAAAAAACGTTTTTAGAGTTCCGTAGCCTAATGGCAAAAAACGGAACCCTTATAGATTCGTCATGTCTGTCTGTCCGTCCGTATGTCACAACCACTTTATTTTAAAACTATGAGGATTACACAGTTGAAACTTGGTACGCAGGTGTATTCTGTAAACCGCTTTACGGTTTTTACACAAAAATAAATAAATATATATATTAAGGGTTCCCCATACATGAAACTGAAACTGTTTTTTTTATACCTATACATGTGGGGTATCTATAGATAGGTCTTTAAAAATTACATTGAGGTTTCTAAAACGATTTATTCTCAAAGTCAACCGTTTGAAAGATGTACCTACACTTCCAAAGTAGTAAAATGTGTGTGTCCCCCGCCGCTCTAACTTTTGAGATAAGAAAGTAAAAAATAAAAAAAATATATATGCTGTAGATCTTTATTTTACTTTCAACGAAAATTGGTTTGAACGAAATATATTTAGCAGTTTCAGAGCTATAGCACATTTTCCAAACCCGCACAACAGCACTTTGTCATTCATACAAACACTATAAATAAATAAATAAATAAATATTTCCATACAATCACACCAATTATCTAGCCCACTTTAAGTATCATAAAGAACTTGTGTTATGGATACTAGATAACGTATAAACATACTTATATGCTTTTTTTTGTAAATACATACATAATATACATATTAAACACCCAGACCAAGACAAATAGACATGTTCATGCACACAAATATTTGTCTTGTCCGGGGATCGAACCCGGGACCTCTGGCGCAGAAGGTGGGGTTAGTACCCCTGCGCCAAACAGGCCGTCAAAATACTATGACAAACAAAGTTATTTTTGCAGACGAAAAATTATAGTGGCATTTTGGGTAGGTGTAGGTAATCGGTAGTCAAGTGAATACCTAATTTTATATAATAATAATTATAAAAAAAATATTATACACGATACAAAACACATACAGAGAAAATAACAAAAAGAGGAACACACAATAAGCGGCCTTATTGCTACATAGCAATCTCTTCCAGGCAACCTTGGGTGAGAGGAACCCTTCATGTGGGAGTTCGACTCACACTTGGCCGATTTTTTTCTCTCACCCGCACCTTTTGGCTATAAATTTACAGAATCCATCCAATTGAATACGGATTTGATAGTAATTTATTTACGGTGTGACGTCACAAAAGGTCACACGTGGTTTTACGTGCGTAGTTCCCGTAGCCGTAAAAATATCGAAAGAAAATGTATCCTTTATGCCATTGCAGTTTGTAACCTAATTCTGTGCCAAATTATCTATACTAATATGCCTACTTATACTAATACTAATCTATACTAATATTATAAAGAGGAAAGATTTGTATTTTTGTATGTAACGAATAAACTCAAAAACTACTGGACCGATTTTGACGAAATTTGGTATAGAGAATCCTTAGACCCCAAGTAGTAACATTGGCTATAAATGATCCCAAAATTCCCACGGGAACGGGAACCACGCGGGTGAAACCGCGCCCGGCCTCTAGTATTATAAAGCTGAAGAGTTTGTTTGTTTGAACGCGCTAATCTCAGGAACTACTGGACCGATTAAGAAAATTCTTAGACCATTAGAGACGCGGGTATAACCGCGAGGATCCGCTAGATATTTATATAATTACTCAAAACAAGGGATTTACCATTTTGTTTACAACAGTCCCGCAAAACCGACTATAGTCGGTTTGACTGTGGGATTTTCAGTCTCTTTTAACATAAATAATGAAAATTAGGTATATAAACGTCTAAAGTGTAAAGCATGCCTGAAACAACACATGTACTTATTGATCTAAATATTTTATAGCAGTTGTTTTTTTAATAACCCAAATTTATTTGAGCTGCTTTCATTATATATTTGCTGGCAAACCATTCAGTAGGTAAAGGTAAGTAGACGTTTTTATTTGTTTTATCGCCATAATAATTGTACACTCTAGGTACCTCAAACTTGCCAGCGGATATTGATCTTGTCTCATGGTTGTGTTGACGAGATCAATTTCATCAGTTCATTGTTTTTCGCGTGATTGATTAACAAACATATAAGCTTGCACATTTGTTCAGTACGATGCAGAGCTTTCTGGTAGTAGTTAAAGCACGTTCAGTCCAAGCCAAGTCCAAGCGCGACCAAATATTTATTAGATGCTAAACGGAAAAAATACGTACTTTTTGTTATAAAACTATGGTTAGAGATGTTACAAATTGGGTAATAAAATATATATCTCTTCATACCTTTATCTAGATTTACTAAAAAAATTTTTAGAAACACGCCTTTATGATTTTGCCTCAATACTATTTCTTTTCGGAAACACCCCTTAAAAATACGAAAATTCTAGATTATTCTGAAATGGGGTTACATGTACTATTTTAAATTGGTTTAATTACTACGAAGTGATTTCGTGTTTTTTCGCCTATTCTGCAGTCTGTTTGGGCAAGACAATTAAAATTAAGAGAACTTGCGTTTACGTCGCGGCATCGGCGAGCGCGCATTGGCCTCGCGCAGCCTTCAGGAACCAGTGAGAGTCGTTGTGAAGGCTTCACATTGAAAAAGCGCGGCATCAATTTTCACAATTTAGAACTTTTCTCACTTTTCAAATTATTACAATACCTTTCGCATCATTTTTGTACATCTGCATAATTTCTCTAAATATTCTTGGTATTCGCCATTTTTCTACATTATACTTATATTTTACGCTAAAACTGAGTTTCTATTGAGGAAGTTACGCATCATACCCAACAAAGTAGGTGTCGCTTCCGCGCGCGTCCTTTTCTCATTGCTATCTTTTCAGTCGCATAGCGTCTTAAGGGCCCGCTATCGTCTGTAATATCAATATTAAAGAAAATCTGAATTTCAAATTAAGATGCAGCAAACTACAGGACTAACACTAGCTATGTTACTCAAAAACATGATTGCATAAAATTTTCTCGATAGTAAAAAATTGCGAAGTTGCCTCCAAATCACTATAATTAACACGATAAACTGCTAGTATTCAAGTAATACATTAAAATAAAGCTTGGAACTTTTTAGTATAATTACACTATAGATAAGGCAGGGCTTATGATATATATTTTTTGTAAATAACCTTTAAATATCCTATAAAAAAAGAATTTCCTTCATTTCTTCATTCCGGACCGGCCGAATGGGGCCGGAGAATTATATAGTAAATGCTGCCGGATTTCTCATAGAAATAAGGCAGCATTTACTTTGCAGTTCGCCGTTGCAGTTATTACTTTTGCTTTTGGCCTAGAGCGCGCCCTTAAGGCGTTGGTCCCTTTGCAGTCTTTCACGCAGAGCAAGCAATCCATATTGGGTCAGCGTGGTGGGCTTGGCCTGTTATCCCTATACTCTAACCATTGAGCTATCAAAACTTGAGGACCTTACATTTTTTTCCAGCATAATAACCTTTTCTACGCTGTTTCATCAATGAGAGGACGAATGTCATCGTATTAGAATAAGAAACATTTTTACACATCTTTAACAATCGATTAAGATGAATCAGCTTATAATAAGTCAACTACTTGAACTTAAAGTGATGCTGGTTCAATCAACGATCGGCCTAGGCATTCAATTGAAAGCCGGCATTTAATTATAGGGCTAGCCCTCCAATTGAACGGTTGATTTAACCAGTTGGCTGCGACATATTATATTACATGTCACTGCCTCGTTACTGTACATTTATTGTGCAATTTAACCATTCTTCGAAAACACGTGAAATAACTTTTTCGTTTTCCAACAAAAGAAAATAAGATACATAATCAGTGCATCCAATAGTTTTCAATAACGTTGCTTGTTAATGACATCTCTTTCTACGAGCTCTAGGAGCACCATTAACCCGAATCCCACGTGAACAAACTATATTGTGCAATTAAATCATTCTTCGAAAAAACGTGAAATGTCTTTGTCATTTTCAACGAAGGGTATTCAGCTTTCCCATACAACAAGCCAACGTTTAAAATTAATTAGTTGTGTAAAATAACAAGTCGAGTGAGTTTACACGTGAACTGTTTTTTTTTAATTCATGACGGGGAGACTCTTAACCTTCACCATACCTGATGTTAAGTATTGATAAGGCTGAGATGGAAGCGAGCCTCTCCCGGAATCCCCAACCACTGAGGAACTGGCTATCTTATCTCTAACTGCCGGAACACAACAATGCTGAAAACATTGTTGTTATGGCGTCAGACTTACATAAGATGGTGGTAGCTAGCCAGGCGGACTTAGAACAAGTCCTACCACCAACCAAACCGAATACAACATGTACGCCCGCTGGGAATCGAACCCGGGACCCCTGGGTCCGATACCGGTGGTTGTACCACTAGACCACAGAGGCGGTTAAAATTGATATTACTTACTTCGCAAGTCGTTAGGTCAATGATATCAAGTTATACACATGAATGAGATGAGAAGACTGTATAATTATAAGATTTTATAATAATACATAGGACTGTTATTTTATTATAAAAAGAATTGCACGAATCTACTGAAGAGCACAAAAACGTACATTTGTGAACTGATATAATTACTCAAAAGCAGCAAGCAGGCATTTGACCACCATCGTGCTTAGTAAACAGGATGTGGTCTAAGGTGTAACATGCTTGCCCAGGAAATGCCTATTCACTCTCGCCTTGAAGAGACCAAGGTTGTAGGAATCGGGGAACACATGAGCAGGCAGCGCATTCCAATCTTTAGCGGTTCGCATTAGAAATGTGTCAGCAAAGCGCTTGGTACGGATCGCTGGAATGTCAACGACGTACGGGTGATAAGCTTATTTCTTAAGATTCTTTACATCATATATTATTTATCTATTTGTCGGGCATCGTATGATCTATATGCTGTTGATGAATGTAAAGAATGACGACCTTCATGGTCGAGTAGCATAAACCATAGCTTTTATAGGGTCTCAAACTTTCAAGGTTCCAGGTTCTTAGTTCGGTTTGGTGAAGAGAAAAGTTATCATCTTGTCTCAAAAACACCAAAAGCACTTTTATGTTTTTTGCAACCAAATATGGCTTCTTATCACAATGCAGTATTGTTTAATAATTATTTATTAATTTGAGCGAGAACTGTCAATGCCAGCTGACTGATTAGGCTTAGAAGAAATATAGTTTCATAAAAACAAGAAACCGTTCGAAAATCTTATTAAATCGTAGATATTGATTTATAATAAGTAATAACGAATTTAACCGTCAATCACAGCGGTCCTGAAATATTACTATTTCGTAGTTATAAATTGTTGTCAAAATAGGTTGTTATAATTTTTTTTTACATTAGTGAAAGAAATACATTTTACTCGTACCTAAGTATTATTGTTTTGTACTTAATATTTCGTATAACACTGGTATTATATAGTCTGTGGTATAACATACTTTTAGACATGTTTGTTATTTCAAATTATTTCGATATGACAAATTATTATACCTATGATAATTTTTGAATTGTTTGTTTATATAAAAAAGTGAAAGCTGTTAAAATGATCTCAGTAAGATGTAGAACCGTCTCTGTAAATTAGGTGAAAAGGTACATACTACTAGTTTATAAAAATATAAAATTAAGTGTAAAGATAAAAATTCAAAAAAATATTTGTGCAAGCAATGCCGCTATGTCTTGCAGCATATAGAACTGTTTCTGGAAAGTATGTGAATAGGTATTTTCACCTCACACGCTCTGAAAAGGAGGTTTTGTCAATCAGTTTAGAAGTAGAAAGTCGCTTTTTGCGGCCTATCACGGCAAAGTACTTTTTTATTTAATATCTAAAAATATGTCATAATGCGTTCCGAATCGCACTATTGACTTTTATGTTATATTTGGTTCTTATTTTAAATAGCTTTAAATTAATTATAATTCTTCGTTTTGGTTTTGTTATATTATTTTAGTTCATTGAATCATAAAAACAATAACAATAAGATTAAACTTTTTGGTTATAAGAATTTTATATTAGGCTGGGTCAGATTTCACAACCTATAATTAGATTTTGGACTGTGACATAAATCTTTCTTTTTAAATTGTCTTTGTCTTGTACCTCATGCCAGTGTCAACATTTACGGAATCGTTTTTATTCTTATTAATAAGTAACAATATATTCCTACTTAAAATAACTTTAAATTAACTATAATACTCCCTTTTATATTATTTTAGTTTTTTATATCATTAAAACAACGAAAATAAGGTATATTTAGATTAAACTTTATGTTTAAAGAATTTTTTTACCGGAAGTTGACCGCGGAAACAACCATAAAATGTTCCTCGCTGTTGTGAGGTGAAAAATTGTGTGTTGCGCTCGGCAGAAAAGTTTTTAGCGTCTTGTACTTTGAAATCCTGGCTTCGCTCAGGATTCGATATTTGAACAATTAGTTCAATCTTAGAATCCTTCACTTGCTTAGATTTCAATAGAGGTAACTCGCCGCTAAATAACCAACTTTCCAGTCTTGCATAACAAATAACTATTGTTTGTAAAATAATATTTATGTAAGTAAAGCTAAGTCAAATCATCTCAGTTGTAAAGTTAAAGAACTGTTTCTGCAAACTAGGTCCTTATGTCAGCAATGTTGCTTTGTAAACAATATCAGGTGCAGCGTTCCAATCAGGGTGATTCAGCAGGTCTGGAGCTCTAGCGACAAGCCGGCTAACGCACGACCAGCTTTAACAAGACGTCAATTTAAAAAAAAATGTAAGCTATGTCAAAATTTCTTAGGTGTTTCTGCAAAGTAGGTGAAAAATAAGGTGCATTACAGTATGCTAGATATGTCACATTATCTCAGGTATAAGTTTCTGTGAACTAAGTCCGTATTTCAGCTTTGTAAACAATACCAGGTGCAAAGTTCCAATCAGGGTGATTCAGCAGGTCCGGAGCTGTAGCGACAAGTCCGCTAACGAACAACCAGCGTTAACAAGGCGTCAATCGGAAACTCGTGCCAGACTAAATTAACTAAGGCGGTGGAAGTTGCTTTAAGATCTTAGAAACCTAGTATTTCAAACCTTATCATTTGATAAACTTTCAAGATAATATCTGTTGAGATTAATTTTGCGATGGTAGTTTTACATTTACAACAGAGAAACCTCGGTAGTCGGAAGTCTCGGTAGCTCAGCGGTTAAAGCATTGGACCGGATTTCCAAAGGTCGCGGGTTCGATTCCCGTCTGAGAATTCACTTGTGGCCGAGTTAATTTTTTCCAATATTTTTCTATTTAAAATTTACCATAAGTAGAGAAACCACGATTTACACTCGTATCTATAGTCAAGCCAAGTAATGTCTTGAGTAAAAATCGTTATTTAAAATTGTCGTTTTTATACAATATAAAGGAATAACTTAAGATGTGCTTGCACAAAGGAATACTTGGCCAAGTATTTTCACTTTTGAAAGTTCTTATTTTATACTTAATCACGTTCAACCTACTTATATAATAAAATAAACAAAGCTATACACATATACGATAAAACAAATCATGAATGTAAGAAACTTCTACTAAAATGGATTCAGTCAAAAACATACGAAGAAACTGAATCATTACTGTATTGCACTTCATGACTGCTGTAGAATAGGTATATTAATCAACAAACACACACACACACATATGCACACATACACATATGCACACATACACATGCACACACACACGCACACACACACACAAGGAAATACACGTTGCATAACTTTTCTTCTTCTTTATTTGTCTCTAACCTAATTGTTGACAAGTTACTCTAATTGTAAATGTATAAACTACATTCATTAAGAATATTTTCTATCATGTTGTGTTCACCCAGCAGACTATTATATGTCTTTTATAATGATGTTCTGATCCTAAGATTTGATAGAAAGTTACTTATCGTAGGGCTGGGTGAACTGGTAATATCGGTGTTATAAACTTGTACAAGAACGAACCATATCGCCTCTTTGTTTTTCTAAAATAATTAGCTAAGGAAGAGCGGAGCCCCCAAACACAGGCTATATTCGCTTAAATGGAGGCTCCAATCACCATTTAATTAATGGCAAAGTGTTGTTACTTAATAAAATTTTATTTTATTTTTTATTTTTATTATTTTATTACTTAAAATTTTAAATAGAAAAATATTGGAAAAAAATTAACTCGGCCACAAGTGGATTCCCAGACGGTAGCTCAGCGGTTAGAGGATTGGACCGGATTTCCAAAGGTCGCGGGTTCTATTCCCGTCTGAGAATTCACTTGTGGCCGAGTTAATTTTTTCCAATATTTTTGTATTTAAAATTTACCATAAGTATAAAAATAGCATTGAAAAATTACAAAATTATACATTCTTATTTTATTTAAATTCTTGTTTATTGTATAAAAACGACAATTTTAAATAATTTTATATATTTGGTACTATAATTTTTCGGTTTATTTAAGGTTATTTGGTTTCCCGACGTTTCGGCACCTTTTCAGTTGCCGTGGTCACGGGTTGACTAGCTACTTATAAGTCTACCTTCACAAAGTTGATTTATTGTTGCGTTCGGAAACGGTTAGATAATTACTTACTAAAAGTTAATAATTTTTACTATGGCAACAAATATTGAGTTTAATATTTTGATTTGTTTGCTATTTAAATTACTTATTATTAACAAAAGAAAAATCTAATGATTCTACTGACAGTTCACAAATTGGGAGGACTTTCGAAGAAAGATACTGCCAAGAAAACTTCGAAAGCAGGCCGACCTCCATTTTTATATGCTGTAGGCCAACGTTGTTACATAAATGCTAGGAATATCCTTGCATTCGAAAGAAAAGTCGTTTCAGATGCAACGGCCAATAATTTAAGATTTTGTCTTTTTCCTTTTTAATGCTTTTTCTATACTTAAGATAAATTTTAAATAGCAAATATTGGAAAAAATCAAAACTTGGCCACAAGTGTATTCTCAGATGGAACTCGAGTCCCATCAGCCACAAGTTTTTTTATATTTTTTTTATTAACGACGGTGAGACTCATAGCCTTCATCATACCCGATGTTAAGTATTGATAAGGCTGAAGATCCTGAATCCTCAACCACTGAGGAACTGGCTATCTTATCTCTAACTGCCGGAACACAACAATGCTGAAAACATTGTTATGGCGTCAGACTTAGATAAGATGGTGGTAGCTAGCCAGGCGGACTCACAACAAGTCCTACCACCAACCAAACCGAATACAAATTGTACCCTCGCTGGGAATCGAACCCGGGACCCCTGGGTCTGATACCGGTGGTTGTTACCACTAGACTACAGAGGCGGTTAAGTGAATTTTCAGATAGGACTCCAGTTAATTTTTTCCAATATTATTCTATTTAAAATTTATCATAAGATATTCCATTGTTCTCGGAACACCTGTGTCCTGCTAGCTACTGAATTCTACAGTTTTGCTAATGTAAGGACGTATTTATTTATTATCACTGCTAAATATTAGTGGCGATGAGTCCATACAAGTGGATTCCTATTGGCTTCCCTTTTGGGAATCCCTCCCCAGTGATCCACTATGTAGATCAAAATATTTATGTCATTAACTAGTATCACTAATTAGTTAAATATACGTGGATGCCCAGCAGTTGCAAAGCGAATAAATGGTTTTATTTTCCATGCTTATTATTCAATGATTATCATAATTATTTTAAACAAGACGTTTTTTTTGTTTATTGAAAACCAACAGTGTTACAAAAAATTATTAAAAGTTAAGTTAACAAAAATTCACAGATACGCCGGCATTTCTTGATTTGCCTGTGTAAAACGGTCATAACGTCATAACGTTTGACGATTCGCCCAGCTACGTTTGGGCAAATCGATTCCCGTGTGTGACTAAATTATAAGCAAATAAAATATAATTAGCACTCTATTAAATAAGTATAAGTATACGATTCATTTAAAAATATTAAAATAAAATTTTACTATCATTAAAATATAACAGCTGTTGTGACGCCGCCATCTTTGTCTTACGTAAACATACAACTGACAATGCGCACGCAGCGCCACAAGCGTCGTGGATTGAAACTACATTACGTTCCGCCCAGCCATAACATGATGTGCCCAGCCAAGGTCCGGCCATATCTCGATGTGGCCAAGTGACTAGGAGGGCATATCGACAAATAGGTTGCTCTCATCGATCTGCCCGACTTTATATTGGGCACATAATGAAATAATTCGCCAAATCACGATGCCGGCACAGTGATGTGTCCAGGCAGATCTTGATCGGCCCAATTTCACGATTGACCCACGACACCTACACTTTATTCTTTCATATAATCGTCTTCTTAATGCTCCTTTGTCCCTGAGTGACTATATAACATGACTTTTAAATGAAAAGGCAAATTGAAAGAAAGAAAGAAAGAAAATTAATTTTATTGAGACAACAAATATGTACACGAACAATTAAACATTTTATACAGTAAACACAGAAAACATTGTCTCAAAACGGTCCCGGCTCAGCATAATGCATAGTTTATGACCAGCGCTGATCTTCCGCCGGAACCGGTAAATTGACTACTTAGATGCTGTGGAACTATGAAAAAAGCCTTTGCCTTTGCCTTTTTCATTCCTCTGCACAGAATATAACTAACTTTAATTTAATAATGCCATAACTGTACCCAGTTTCTAAGTAGCTATTAACATCTCCTCACTTTGTGCAGAGTGCAGTGACCTTAAATACTATAATTTTGCTCGTAAAATTTTATGTCCCTTATATCCATCCCTGTCGCAATAAATATAGTTACTACTTGTCTTTCTCATAATAAAATACGAGAAATCGCTTTGTGGTTATAATTCTACACTCGTATAGATTCCTAGTAAAACACGATGCTGGCAAGTGTTTTATTTTACACTTCATAAAATTCAAGATTTTTACTGTTGCTTTCAGTCCACCGCCATTTGTTTTATTTGACGAGAGTTAAAATAAATATATAAAGAGAATAGAATTAAAATAGGTGATGATCCAGCTTTATTTCTGAACCATTATAAATCCGTATAGTCAATACAGACATGGTATTGAAAAAAAACCGGAGCAAAACACTCCGACTAGAAATTCACTCGCCTTGCAATACGCTGAAATTTCAATTATGGATCACTGCGATCAAAATGCACGGAACGCAAACCTTTTCGGGCTCCCGGATGCATTCTGAACGACCTTCCAATTTCCCAGAAATATTTCTAAACATACCGTAAAAAAACAAAAATGAACTTGATTTGTATAAGGAATAAGGCGTTTGTCGCGTGAACATCGTTAGTTGGCAGCTTTAATGGCATGCACATGCGTCGCACGGCGGCATCCGTAGCCACTCGTAGAGCTCGTAGCGCTACGATCATACGGCGCTCGACCGCCGACTGTAGCACGCGTGGGCCCGCTACGAACCGCCACGCTCATACTACGAGACTTTTCATACTTTTCTAACTTCAAGTTTTTTTGTGCGCTTGTGAACTTGTTTTGCTGACGTTGTGTGTGATGTGTTAGTTGTTAAATATGGCTCCTTTACGGGTGCCGGCGGATTTCTTCACGGACGATCTTTCGGACTTTTTTAATTACTCGACCCAGCTGCCTCACGAGACAAGACACCACGGGAGGCATAGGAACCACTCCCACTCCCACGAGAGTCATGGGAAGAACCATATCCTGGTGGATTATCTATCGAACTCTATAATGGAGGCGATGAATACTAAGTTAGTGCCGGAGAACAGTGTGTTGCCTGATCTGGAGCCGATGTCGACGCATATGGAGGGTTCTTTGGATAGGCATTTTCCTTTGAGGATGAACGTGACATTGAACAGGTCTGACTTGGGGGGTGGTGACGAGTTCATGTATAGGCATAGTGGTGCGATGACGGCGGTGTACTGCGTGGCTTATCTCCTAGTGTTTGTGGTGGGCCTAATCGGAAACTGTTTCGTGATCGCGGTGGTGTACCGGTCGCCGAGAATGAGGACTGTCACGAACTTCTTCATTGTAAACCTTGCTGTTGCGGACATTTTGGTGATAGTGTTCTGTCTGCCGGCGACGCTGATGTCCAACATATTTGTCCGTGAGTTCTATGTATTTTTTACCAGCTCTTGTGTGTATAACTGTTTTTATATGAACGAGTTGTGACATTGTTTGCTGTTAGTGGTAATGTGTATGAACAGATTTTTTTCAGGTTACGAGTGCTTTGATAAAAGCCTGTCTAGAATCAGATATTATTTTAAACCATGTCTGTTTTGAGTAAAATAATTTTCAGCTAAACTTTCATTCAGGAATCTTGTTTCTGAGCTAGTAAACATTTTAAGCATTATAGGTTATGTTAACTATTACTTTTACAAACTGTTTAACAAATTGAAAGTAAAACAGACTGTAAATTGTGTTTTACCCATTTAAACGTTGTTTAGTTATTGTCTATCTTGTGGCACATTCAAAAACATTTCCGCGTGACCCATTCTCATAATCAGAACTCATTTTTTTATTACTGGTTTGCCCATGTTTATTTTAGTTTACACTATGATTTTCTGATTTTGTTTAATATTACTTTATTTTTGGTTTTGCTATTGACTAACGGCTCGTGTTCTAAGACAAGTCTCTTGTTTGCTATCGAGAAATTGAAAATTTGATATACCTGATTGTGATTTAGTTAGCTTTTCCGGGCATTCTCACCCAGTCAATATTGAACATTTGTTTCTTTTTACCTTTTTGAGTGAGAATATACTGATTTATAATACAATTTTATTCTTGTACCTATAGCATTTAGGGATCTGTGATCTCACAGATTTGGAAAAAGATCCAAAATTAACTCTGGATTACTGCGAATATACAAAAATTACTACAAATATTCGACGTACTGTATTGTGAAGGACGTAGGTTCGGTTCTCGGTAGATTTGTTTTTTTATAAAGTACAAATAATGCTATAAAAGATTTTTTCAAAGGAAGTGAATTGAGACACTAGTGTTTGACCGGAATTCCGTCTATTCTATGTTTTTGGTAAGTATATAATTCATATTTGATTATTTGAGCTGTGCGAGCGCGTGAAAATATTTACTTAATAAAGTCGTGAATATTTTTCGCCCGAAAAAGCATGATTTACCTAGCAAGTATAGAGTATTTTGTTTCAAATTAAATATTTGATTTTAGACAGTGTTTTTATTCTTTTATTTAATAATACTGTTTAGGATAATATGGGCATATTAACGGTATGAGATCTTGAAGTCCTAAGTAGAATTCATGAGTGTCAGGGTGGTGTTTTGATCTTGGTATATTTGAAGTGTAGGTTACTTTGGGTCTACCATCTTTTTTGAATGTGTCACTATGACAAAAACGGTTATAGATGCGTTTTATGTTAATTTTGGCCTTGATAAATAAGGTAAGTTATACAATTTGTCAGTGGTTCCGAGCAAAGTGAAGTTGTACGCGTACTACATTTATAGTTATAATTTTATAATTATACACGCGTACAACTACAGGATTTTAGGCCGCATATCTCTCCGAGAGCTGAAGAAATAAAACGGGTAAGTTAAACATACAATCGAGGAAGATCCTGGTACAATAATAGAGTTTTTTTTATCATCATCATCATTATTCAGCCTATTGCAGTCCACTGCTGGACGCAAGCCTCCCTCAAGGTGCGCCACGAGACATGATCTCCCGCCCTTTTTCATCCAGCCACTACCCGCAACCTTTCTCAGGTTGTCAGTCCATCTAGCAGAGGGGGAAAACGGGATCCCGTCAGGGCGACATGAGACTAGTTGCTTTTTTCTAGTATATTTTCTTGTTTAATATTTATCACATAAAATAGCACTCTAAAACGCAAAATTAAAAAGTTTTAAAGGCAATAGAGTTTTTTAGGAGGCGTTGATTCAAAAAGTAATAGATTTTTAGTATAAGTTTATATAACAAAAATACATTCGGGTGCAAAGAAATCGCACACTGGCGTTATTTCATACAAACATGCGCACTTCACGGCGTATTAAAAAGAAGTATTTGTATTTCGTTAAGATTTGTGTGTCGATAACGACGTTTTAACATTTAACATTTTAAACAACTGAAAAAAAATCTTGATTTCCTAAACTTTCAGTGAACCAAATGTTTAATTTCTATTTCATATAAATTTGTAGGAAACCGGATTGCGTGAATTTGTTTTTCTTACTTTGCTCATAACTAAAGGTTTTCTTGAATTTTCGGGACTTTTATTCGCAAGTCGAGTATTCGACTCCTGCATCGACGTATACATTTACACATAACTGATAATACTTTTTAAATAAAGATAGTGTAAAGTGAGCATGTTTGTATGAAAATAACGCTACTGCACGATTTATTTGCACCCGAGTGTAAAATAACCAATAATAGTATATTTTGTAACGAACATTAATAGCTTTTTCATTTGTATATTTAATTAATTGCTTTATTACTTTAAGAAAACACGTTTTCCTAACAAAACTCTACTAGTCGACTGGCACATACCTCGATTGTATATAATTTACGTGTACTTTTAGCTACTTCATCTTAGCTTCAAATTGTTAAAAAAAAATGTAAGTGGATAAATAGATTAAAAATAATAAACCTTTGCGGACTTCAGCGCGATTTTTCGCTAGCCTCTTGTGTTATTCATAACCTTAACTTATGGTATCTGAAAATATAAGAAATTCCGGCGAAAACTTCGTTCGAAATCCTTCCAAGTTGAGTCTATAAATCCTCAAGAGTCAATGTATCTTATCTCAGCTTGCAGTTTTGCACTGTAAAAACAAGCGGTATCGATGAAGGTTTCTTGGAAGCAGTTCTTAATTGTAATAACAATCAGTGGCGATGAGTGGTATGCCACTCGAATATTAATAAAATCCTTGCTAAAGAACAAAAGATAGAATCTTCTCAGTTTTTTGAGCACGTGTAATGGCTTCTCGACAATAAATCAGGATTCGCAATGTATCATTTTTCTGACCTTTTCTAGACAGCCAGTTGGTTAAGCATAGTAAATGCAAATTTATAAATAATGGCACGTTTTTACGTATACTACTAATAAAAAGATGAGCATAACAATTGCTAGGAGTCACTTAATTTTCTTTCTTGGAATAAAAGAAGGTAAAAGCGTTTTTTGTAACGGTTTGTCAAAATACAAAATTTTGCGTTGTCTTTTCTTTTCTCTTTATAAACCGAGAAAAAAAAATTGTGAAAAAAATGCTTATATTGCTTAGTCACAGAACAGAAACAACAGTAGAAGTAGCACAGATTAGATTTCTGTTCTATGTGCTTAGTATAAATACGCTTTTATTTTACCGTTTTTGAATCAAGAAGCAAAATTTGCTTACCAAGTTATAAGGAATCTTAATGTAAGCTTTGGAAGTCTTCGTCCATCCTGTATAAGTTCAATAAAAAAATCAGATAAGTACAACTTTATGTCTGACTAAGGAAAAAGTGCAAACATCAAACAGCCATTCCTTACTGCTAAGTGACAACTTTAAAGAATTTTAATATATATTCATGAACATTAAAGTACGAGTAAATAGGGTAGCTCATATAAATTCATGAATTTTTTGGGGTCTTAGTTTAATACTTGTCGAAGTTTAGTCATATCTACGATATTTGTGTTTGTTTGAAAAATTTTAAGAGAATTTTCCGTTTCACTGAAGATCTAAGATACGCCACTTTCGCAAGTTACTCATGAGAAGCATCTGATAAGTTTAAATTGAAGTTGTTGAGAAAATGTATTATCTGCTGTTTGTAGTTGGCAAGTGTTTAGTTTGAGAATTTAGTGATAAATTCACATGTTATTGGCAAAGTCGTCGAACTAGTCTAAATCCTTAACCTATCCTAACTAATATTAAATGCGAAAGTATGTTTGTTTGTTCCTTCCTTCACGCTCTAACTAAGCAACCAGTCGACTTGATTTTTGGCATAGAGGTAGTTAAAAGGATGCAGTGTAACATAGGGTACTTTTTATCCCGATATTCCCACGGGAACGGATGAATCCGCTGGTGGAAGTAAAGTAGTACATAATATAGAATACAGACCTGTTAATATTTAAGTGCGAGGTGGTCTATATTTGAAAAGACCTAGATTTATGTAACACAAAGTGATTTAGTTATACTGGGTCATATGTTAATATTAAATGTTGATGTACTGGCCACTTTCCTTTGTTAGTCAATTAGGGTTTCCAAAACAACGTTCAGCAGCTTGACAAAATATCAACCTACCTTTTTTAATTTATTATTTACCTTTTTTGTCAATAGTCTCCTATTTGTTTTTCTCATTGATTATACATGTATTAGTTCCTTTTCAATTTCAACCATTTTAACACATTATGATCATGCAGAGTAAAGTGTTTCTTACGTCAATGTAATAAATACTAATACATAAATACAGCATTGTTGTGTTCCGGCAGTTAGAGATAAGATATCCAGTCCTCAGTGATTGAGGATTCCGGGAGAGGCTCGCTTCCATCTTCAGCCTTATCAAAACTTAACAACAGGTATGATGAAGGCTAAGAGTCTCCCCGTCGTTCATAAAAAAAAAACGCCTTATGTGTAACCGCCTCTGCGGTCTTGTGGTAAGAACCACCAGTATTAGACCCAGGGGTCCCGGGTTTGATTCCCAGTGGGTTACATATTGTATTTGGTTTGATTGATGGTAGGACTTGTTGTAAGTCCGCCTGGCTAGCTACCACCATCTTATCAAAGTTTGGCGCCATAACAATAATGTTTGCAGCATTGTTGTGTTCCGGCAGTTAGAGATAAGATAGACAGTTCCTCAGTGGTTGAGAATTCCGGGAGAGACTCGCTTCCATCTTCAGCCTTATCAATGCTTAACATCAGATATGATGAAGGCTAAGAGTCCCGTAGTTCATACAAAAATAAAGAAAATTAGATTCTATTCTCTATTCATAAAAGATGAATGTGGTATCTGTTTTTTACTAGTTTTTTATATACAGTAGGAACAGAAATCATAAATCTTTTTTTCTTTTTCATAGCTTTTATCATATTATCATGCTGTTCTTGCCTTGGGAAAGTGAAAGTGAAAGGGAATTAATTCCACGACCTGATTTTTGTGGAGGAAACATGATAAGCACACTTTTAAGATCATTTTCTCATTTTACTTTTGAAACAATAACTTCAACATATTTTTTAAATATATCTGGAGAAATAGGATATTTTAGGAACATTTCATGCATGACCACATTTTTCGCAAAAAAGCTGAAGCAGTTAAACATTTGAACGTATGTACAATTTTGAATTATTTTAAGTTTTAAAACTACGGAACCCTAAAATGCATCATCAAACATTTCTCTCTTGTATTACAGACATACTTTAGTGCACTTAACCACTGACAAAGCTTATGAATACGCTCTAAATACGCGATTAAAGAACGACAATTTGCAATTTGTTTCGTCTTCAATACATTTTAAAGTTGAAATTGGAGTGCATTTCATTCATTCACATGCAGATAGCTAGACAGATTTATAGCACAAAAAGATACTTGAATTTATTTCTCGTATTAATCTAGATGAAGCTAGTATCTAGAAATATTTTAATATAGTCGGATCAAATCTGTGTTCTTCCTTTGTTTTCTCAAGAAATAAGTTCGTGACGATCGTATTGTTCAGGGCGAAGTAAGCAAACTAAGTTACTGTCATGGTTTGTTTGAATAACAAAGGTGATTACTTTAAGGGTCAATGAAAAGTCTTTGCCCTGGCTTTCAGGCCATACGAGAATCACGGTAATTACTTTTTTGAGTAGCGTTTAACCTTTAACATTTAAACTAATGACACTCGTTTTGTAATTAATGAATTACTGAGCAGGTTAACAATAAGAAGAATTCACAAAGAGCAAACGACTTCGTTTTAAGGCCCACTATCAAAATTATGAAAATAAATGTGAAAGTTTTGATAGTATTGAGATTGGACCGGATTTCCAAAGGTCGCGGGTTCGATTCCCGTCTGAGAATTCACTTGTATCCGAGTTAATTTTTTCCGATATTTTTCTATTTAAAATTTACCATAAGTTTTGATATGTTTGTTAATCAATCATGCCTTAAGGCGCTAAACGACTATCGAGAAAAGAAAGATCGATTTTGCAAATTAGCGTAAAAACCACGAAACCACTTCGTAGTAAATAACTATAGCGATTAAAGAGAAAATTAAACTATTAGAAGCTAAATATTTTTCATGTCCACTAATTAAACCAAGTCCCAATAGTATATGTTACCCATTTGAGAATTATCTTGAAATTTTGAACTTTATGGATCTTTAAAAAAAAAAAAAAGGTGTCGAGGCAAATCAAATCGTGTTTCTGAAACTTTACAAATCCAGATAAAGATAATGAATCTGACAATTTTTTTTTTAAATCATTGATATCAAATAATTGAAAATCTCAGGAAATACCATGCAAATAAAAGAATGTATGTTTTATAAGTAGAACACTTGCATTTATAAGAAAATAATAAATTTAAAAAAAAAATTAAAATATTTAACATTATCATTTTATGAATACTTAACGTGTTTTTAACTATTTGAGAAAGATAAACCTGATTCTGGAGTATCCTCCAGAATATGAGGTTTTATGACTACATCGCTACATACGCTTTCGGCAATTGATCACCTGCAAACCAGCAGGCCTACCGCCATCTTTTAGAAACCGTCATGTCGTAAGAACGTTTTGTTTTCCTTTTGTTTCAATACTGTTTAAATTGCAAACTTGACTTTATTTGACCTAAGACGTCATAGTAGGTTTGATTGATAAAAATCTTGTTTGAGTGAATGATTGAGCGATGACGCCACAAAACTTCCGTCAAAAAACAAGCTTGTTTTAAGAGGTTCGCGGTACGATATGACATATAACAACATTGCGCCGATACAAACTGACATTAAACAATATTGCGTTAAGAGATGGCGGTAGGCCCCCAGATCATTTAAGATCGACAACTTTATCGATGAATTTTGTTAAAGAAGAAGATATAGAATATATATCTTATTACCAACTTATTGTAGCAGTTCTAACCGTTCTATAGTTTTATAACAAAAAGTACGTACTTTTTCCGTATAACGATTCCGATATTCCCACGAGAACGGGAATCACGCAAGCTTTTAAACGATTTCTTTAAAAGAACAATAAAAAATGGTTTAAAAGCTTTGTTTAATGGCTTAATAGCTTAATAGCATTGAAAAATGCAAAAATTACAAAATCATAAATTATTGGCAGTTGCATCTTAATCGATCGTTAAACACCTGAAAAGATGTTTCTTTCCAATGCAAGGATATTCCTAGCATTGATGTGACAACGCTGGCCTACAGCGTATTAAAAATATAATAGCATTGAAAAATGCAAAAATTACAAAATCATAAATTATTGGCAGTTGCATCTTAATCGATCGTTAAACACCTGAAAAGATGTTTCTTTCGAATGCAAGGATATTCCTAGCATTGATGTGACAACGCTGGCCTACAGCGTATTAAAAATATAAAAGTATTGGAGAATTTCGACGGTGGTTCGCAAGTCTCGGTAGCTCAGCGGTTAGAGCATTGGACCGGATTTCCAAAGGTCGCGGGTTCGATTCCCGTCTGAGGATTCACTTGTGGCCGAGTTAATTTTTTCCAATATTTTTCTATTTAAAATTTACCATAAGTATAAAAATAGCATTTAAAAATGCAAAAATTACTAAATCAAATAAAAAAATGGTTTAAAAGCTTTTGTTGTTGCAAATAAATAAAAATAAAGATATTAATTCCGACGATTTCCGTGGTAGAGTGGTACGTACACCGGTTTTAAGGTGTCGCCTGCTCTGAAGTCCTGGGTTCGAATCTCGGTAGCGTAGGAGGTAGGTAAGAATACGAGCATTTGTACCTGAGTCATGGACGTTTGAATATATTTCTACACATTAATACTTGTATAATATATAAGTATGTGTAGAAATATTATGTATAATTATATGTATTTATATCCGTTACCCTAGTATCACAAAACACTAGCCTTACAGTGCTTTCTTTGGGGCTAGGTTAATTGGTGTGAGTGTAAGAAATATTTATTTATTTATTAATTAAAAGTTCTACCTACCGCTGAAGTTAGGTGGCTGGTCCACAAACATATAAAATAAACTATTGAAGTTATAAATTCTTTATAATGATAATTTCTTTTACAACATGGCTACAAAAGCTGTCAGTCACATTAAATTGCAACTAAAAAACTTTCTAGTTCTCAAATAAAAATAATGCAATTATTTTTAAATTTAACTACACAATTATCTAAAAGAAATTGCTCCATAAAAAGTTGGCAAATCTGGCATACCAAATTTCGTTTTAACATTTACGAAATTGTTTTTATAACAATAACTCAAGTATTATTTGAAACAATAAAATGACAAAACTGTGTTTGTAGCTCAGCTTTTATGTAATAAAGATATGATTTTATGTAAAGCTTCGATATAGCACTTGAAATCCTTAGTAAGAATTTAATTTGAACAAAGCTTCTTTTGATTTTATTTCGGCTATAAATCGTTAATAAATTGTTTTTTTTATCGCAAATGGTAACTTTGGTTACAAATTTTTTTTTCATTCTTTTGCACATAATGCGAGATATGAGAGGCGCAGTGAGTGATTTAGGATCTACTAAGCCAAGGTTCATGAATTTGATTCCCACTCGTACAAACCATAAGTGTTGAAAATGTGTATGTTATGTTTCTTATTATTTTGCTTAGTTCTGGGGGTCTGTTGCGCCACGTTTAGCATTTGAACTAAAGTTCCGGAGAGTCCAATGCCAGGTCCGGATTTCCAAAGGTCGCGGGTTCGATTCCCGTCTGAGAATTCACTTGTGGCCGAGTTAATTTTTTCCAATATTTTTATATTTTAAATTTACCCTAAGTATAAAAATAGCATTGAAAAAATGCAAAAATTACAAAATCATGAACTAAAGTTCATTAGGAGCACGGAGCCATTTAACCTTATTTAGAAGTCGGAGCGTAGTCGAAAATGTGTTTTGTTTCGTATAGCCATGCGTAATAACCATCAAAAGATACTTGGGACTATTAATATAGTAATCTTGAATCGAATCAATATATTTATAATTTTTTTTTTTATGATTTTGTAATTTTTGCATTTTAATGCTATTTTTATACTTATGGTAAATTTTAAATAGAAAAATATTGTAAAAAATTGACTCGGCCACAAGTGAATTCTCAGACGGGAATCGAACCCGCGACCTTTGGAAATCCGGTCCAATGCTCTAACCGCTGAGCTACCGAGACTTGCGAACCACCGTCGAAATTCTCCAATACTTTTATATTTTTAATAAGCTGTAGGCCAGCGTTGTTACATCAATGCTAGGAATATCCTTGCATTCGAAAGAAACATCTTTTCAGGTGTTTAACGATCGATTAAGATGCAACTGCCAATAATTTATGATTTTGTAATTTTTGCATTTTTAATGCTATTTTTATACGTATGGTAAATTTTAAATAGAAAAATATTGGAAAAAAATTGACTCGGCCTCAAGTGAATTCTCAGACGGGAATCGAACCCGCGACCTTTGGAAATCCGGTCCAATGCTCGGAATGTTATTTGATAAAAAGAAAATTAAACCACTTCCATTTACTAGGATAGGACATTTTATGACTCAGATGTCGTGAACCCATGACTGTATTTTATGGTTGTGACTTCGCTTCCTTACGCCCGCCCAAGCGATTCCCTCTATTGAAATAAAGCAACGAATTTAGGGAAATATTCTCTGCATATTGCTCGCTCTACATTTGGATATTGAGTTTTTTAGTTTGTTTGGTTTTATAAACAACGAGGAGAAGGTTAAACTTATCATAACGGATGTATTGATAAAGCTGAAGATGGATGCGCGCCTTTCCCGTGATACTCACCTACTAATGAGGTTTTTGGTGCTTTAGCTAATTTACAGGAACTTTTGAACATCAAATTCGTCATTTTATAGTATACTAGCTGTGCCCCGGGGCTTCGCTCCCGTGGAATTTCGGGATAAAAAATAGATAGTAGCCGATTCTCAGACCTACTCAATACGCTCACAAAATTTCATGAGAATCGGTCAAGCCGTTTCGGAGGAGTATGGGAACGAAAACTGTGACACGAGAATTTTATGTATTAGATATATAAAGTATGTTCTCTATTAATTTCATAAATTGCACCCACTCCCCCCCCTCCCCTATTCCCCAAATCCACATATTCTTCCCTACTCAAGGTTGCCTGGGAGAAATTGCTACCTAGCAATAAGGCCGCCTTTTGTATGTCACCTTATACTGTCTGTATTGTTTGTTTTTTCTCTGTGTTTTTTGTGCAATAAAGTGTTTTTATTATTATAATTATTTTTATATTCGGATACAGTAAGTCATAATTATTATTTTTCTTACAAAGTCAAGTTAATTCAAATCTGCCAATTAATCTAATTTACTTATTCAGTTATTCATAGAATACTAATTAATTAACTGTTTTTGTATTATCTAAGTACATTTTAACTCTTTAATTAAATAGAGACAACATCTTCAATTTCGGGTTCGATCTTTCACTGGAAATCTATTTTTGGATTAATTTCGGCCGGTAGACAATACCAGATTAATTTGTCACGAAATCAATGTTGAGGGTATCTAACAGCACAGAATAAAACAACTTTTACGGATATCAAACGCGCTATATTTCCACGAACTAAGTTGTAATTGTCCGTATTTTTAGGTTTTTTAGGGGTTTTTTGATTTTCCCGACGTTTCGGCACCTTTACAGCTGCCGTGGTCACGGGATGACTTAGTTCGTGGAAATATAGCGCGTTTGATATCCGTAAAAGTTGTTTTATTTCAATGATATAATCACAGAATAAATAATTGTAGTACGTATATCATATACTAGCGTGCGCTCGCGGTTTCACCCAAGTGGCTTCCGTTCCCGTGGGAGTTCGGGATATAAGTTTTCTACGTTCATAACCAGTGGGCTAATTGTCTAATTTTAAAATCTATCGCAATCCCTTTCAGTTCGTCATTTGAAAGATATTTACATACTTCAAACTGTTACAATTTGACATTTGCTATTGTGATCGGGACGCGTTCTGAAAGGTATTAAATGAACGAAATTGAACTGTCTAAGAAAGGGACACTCTAAAATATCTTTCAAATGTATAGAGAAGTGTCAAATGAAGTGTCATTTAAAACATCATTCGTTCCGAAAGGGATTGCGACTATAAGTTACACAATTCCATAAATCACTATCACAATCTCAATACCTTTGAATGGGATTGTGATAGATTTTGATATTAGACAATTAGGGGGCTGGCTATCTACTATCTGGGCTATCGGGGCTGGCTATCTATATATATTTATTTGTCTTGGTCTCGGTGTTTTATATGTAAATTATGTATGTATTTACAAAAAAGTATATGAGTATGTTTATCCGTTATCTAGTATCCATAACACAAGTTCTTCGTGAAACTTAACGTGGCCTAGATAATTTATGCGATTGTATGCAATTTTTTTTTTTATCTGTGTACCAATTTTCATCCAAATCCATTCAGTAGTTTCGGAGCGTATTCAATGCAAACAAACAATCAAATTTTTCCTCTTTATATATTAGTATAGACAAGCGACCGCCCTAGGTTTCAGCCGTTGCCTGTTCCCGAGGGAATATCAGAATAAAAAGTAACCTATGTTACTAGCTCTCCTTTCAACAAATTCTGTACCAAAAACCAAGCCGGTTGGTTGCTTAGTTTGGGCGTGAAGAAAGAACAAACAAACACACTTCCGCATTTATAATATTAATAATTAAAAAAAAAACACAAATATACAGACTTAAAAGATGAAATTTCGCGAATATGGAAGCATGATAAAGTTTTTATAATTCCAATAGTTCTCTCAACGACCGGCATTATTCCTCAATACCTCCATAAGAGTCTAAAAAATCTTGATCTGAAACCCAGCACTTACATACAGTTGCAAAAAGCAGCCATACTTAACACTTGCCGAACAGTCCGTAAGTTCCTACAATAAGATGACCACTTTCAAACATAAAAAAATATATATATTTCATTTACTTGGCATTGTCCCGTAAATGACATAAAATACCAGCGTATGCTGAGAAAAAGAAACGTAAGAAAAAAAAAATTATAATAACAAAACATAACATTACAAAAACTATCTCCGAAAAAATACACAAGTACACTGGCCTAAAGGATGAAGTAACCCGAGTCTGGAGACAAGACAAAGTGTACATAGTCCCAATTATTCTTTCGACCACGGGTGCCATACCGAAACATCTACACAAATCGCTTCAACTACTTGGCCTCAGACCAACCACGTTCATTAATATGCAAAAAGCCGCCATCCTTAATACATGCAGAATAGTTGGAAAGTTTTTTAGATATTCCCAAAAATACAATCGATTCTTAACTACCTAATATTACAGCCTCTTTCTGTTGACTCACAGTTCCACAAAAGCTTAACATACCAAATATTTGAGAAAACAAAAATAAAACACTTTATTGCACACAAAGACAAACAAAAAAGAAATAACAAAAACAGACAGAAAGCATACACAAGGCGGCCTTATTGCTAAATAGCAATCTCTTCCAGGCTCTATTAGTTAGGATTACGATTCGGATGGTATTAGGATTAACAATAAAACTACTTATGTGCTGGTTGGCTGGTTGCTAGCTGTGTAGTGTCACCTTAGAATAGCACTACCCCCTCTCATTCCGTGGGGGTCGTAAAAGGCGACTAAGGGACTCAGCCTTCAGGAGACGGGCAGCAGCGTCTCCTACATACTTGGCCATACTGCGATCGCCAAACCCGCCTGCCAAGCGTGGCGATTATGGCAAACACCCTCTTTTGGGAGAGGCCTATACCCAGTAGTAGGTGTTATGTGGCTGAGACGACGACGATGTGCTGGTTAGTATGTACAGTCTACAGCACGTTGACAACGCCCTTGTTTTAACGTTTGTAGTTAAAAAGTTAATATCACGCATTTATAAAGGAAAGAAGTCTCGCCTTGAAAACTTTTTTTTTGACTATCCACACTAACCTTAATAATCTCCATCATCAGCCTGTGGACTACCACTGCTGGACATAAGCCTCTCCTAGCTCACGCCTATTGTGGCGTTCATAGGAGGCTATTAGCCTACTGCTACCATGCTGGCCAGACGGGTTGGTAGAGGGTTTGTTTCAAGTTTTCCTTCTCTCGCACAGGTGTTCAATGAGTCGAGCCTCTTAGTCGACTCTTACGACATCCCAGCCATGTAAGGGAGTGGTGACACTTGTATTCTTAGGCCGTCACCACACGGCCAACCTTAATAATCTGGTGGATAGAAAATACATGTTTAGAAGTTACTTGCTTTTGTTTTTGGGAATTGTTTATAGACATACTTAATAGGTTATGATTTTTGAATTTCTGTATTTTTCAATGCTCTTTTTAAACTGATGATAAATTGTAAATAGAAAAAAATTTAAAATAAACAACTCGGCCACGAGTGAATTTTCAGATGGGACTAGAACCCACGACCTTTGGAAATCTGGTCCAATGCTCTAACCACTGAGCTACCGAGACTTCTCTCTCGAGAAGTCTTATCCTTAGTCAGTGGTTAGAGCATTGGACCGGATTCAATGGTTAGAGCTTCATTGTGGCCTAGTTGATTTTTCCAATATTTTTCTATTTAAAATGTATCATAAGTATAGAAATAATAGGTCTTTACCTTGTCTTTACATATGAAATTGACGTTTTTTTTCTTACACTTCTAGAGAATTTTCTACTTCTGTAAGTAAAAAAATCATCAATTTGCTTCATAACACTCAAGAATAAGTAATCAAAAGTTTATTATGTTTGTTTCTTACACGATAAAAAATACCTCGAAAAGTACTAATTTTTTGTTGCAAAAATGACCACTTTATTTTATGTAATTTCTATGATACTCATTATTGATAAAATAAAAACAAAACATTAGATCGTTCAGTCTTCATACATCGCTGGTACATAAAAAAATTGTGGCATCAGCATATTTGATAGTTAAATATAGCAAAAAATGTTAGTATGAAAAACGGACTTTCTTCGGAATTCTTCATACAAATCGGCAATTTCATAGGTACCTATTATAAATACTTTGATTCTCATATCCATATTCTTTAACTAGATCGAGTATAAGCACACAGACTAAGGCTGAGTAATAAAATCTAATATTATTCAGATAAAATACGAAGAAGGTATCGGGAAACGGCTGTCAAAGGAAAGTTATATCATAATGTCATAATATTATTCTTTCATATAATATTGTACGACAGTAAAATGTGCCACGATAAACGACATGCGTCTTAAAAATAGTTCTTTTATTCGTTCTTAAATCATGTAAAATAAAGTAAACAGTTTTAGTGTATATACATATAATTAATATTGAATATAATTATTTAATGTTAATATTATAAATGCCAAAGTGTGTTTGAATGTCCTTCCTCCACGCTCTAACTAAGCAACCAATCAACTTGATTATTGGCACAGAGTTTTACAGCTTTACGGTTTTTACACAAAAATAAAAAAAATATATGAATTAAGGGGGGGCTCCCCATTCATGGACCTGACACTGAAAAATGTTTTTTCACCAAACCTATACTTGAGGCATATCTATAGATAGGTCTTCTTTTACAGTTTTTTTCTCAAAATCAAGATGTCACAGCCACTTTATTCAAAAACTATATTCAAAGATTACATACTTGAAACGGTCCGTAGATGTATTTTGTAAACCACTTTACGGTTTTTACACAAAAATAAAAAAAATGAATTAAGGGGGGAATCTCCATACATGGAACTGTAACTGTTTTTTTTTCATCAAACCTATACGTATGGGATATTATTAGATAGATCTTTAAAAATTACATTGAGGCTTCTAAAACAGTTTTTTCTGAAAGTCAACCGTTTGAAAGTTATACACTTCCAAAGTGGAAAAATGTGTGTCACCCCCCCTCTAACTTTTAAAATAAGAATGTGAAAAAGAAAAAAAATATATATGATGTAGACTCAGCCTTCAGGAGACGGGCAGCAGCATCTCCTACAAACTTGGCAATACTGCGATCGCCAACCCGCCTGCCAAGCATGGCGATTATGGCAAACCCCCCCTTTTGGGGGAGGCCTATACCCAGTGGGTGTTATGTGGCTGAGACGACGACGACGACGTAATAAGTACTATCACAGTACACACTTACTGATAGTACTGACGTAGTTAAATCTATGTTGGTTATGTAACACACTTAAAGCGTGATGTATTATGATTTATGATCTTTATTTATTTATTTATTGAACTTTGTTACACGAAATATACCTAGTAAAGTACAAAAGGCGGATACTAAAAGAATTCTTTGCCAGTCAACCTTTAGGAAAACAGATAACAGCATACGCGGTATAGCTAGTTAAATAAACTAAAATACGTACTACATACAAATGTCGTAGGAGAATCTGATAAAAGAATTTTCGCAAAAATCCTAGTGATATTGTAAAAACACGGATAATTAGACAATGGTGTTGACATTTCTAAATCTTACTAAATATTACAGGGTTTTTGCAAAAATACGGGTTGCTTTAGTAACATTGGATATTCTTTACTCTGATTGGCTTAATTTTTGCTTGCTTGCTACCTCTTATTCTGATTGGTTCACAGAAAGTTTACTACACTTGAGAGAATGGATTGACATTTGAAACGTCAAGTCGTCAACCAATCAGAGAAGATGTTTTTTACAACGGTCCGACCAGACAATCAGTGTTCTTATTTCATAATAAAATCGATTTATCTAATTATCCTGCGGCATAATATAACTTATCAATCTTTATCTTTGTAGGTTAAGATATTATTTTTTATTATCAATAAAAAAAAACAAACTTCGTAAACGAAAAACTGGTATCTATATATATAATACGGCAGTGAAGCCGCTTCTCCTCCTAAACTAAAAGTCGCACAATCAAGTGCAATACACCGTTAGAAAGGTATTTGTCTGAAGTGGTCGGATAAGTCGAGAAATTTAGCAAAAACTCAAATAAAAAATAATAAAAAAAAACAAAAAAAAAAAACGTTTTTGAATGTTATTATGTGTTTTTTGCGCATTATGCGCACACGGGTTGCTCGTTCTTTTCTAAAATCGTATTTTGTGTCAAAACAGTACAATTATTTTTATTTCGCTGATTGTAACTGCAATCAGTTACTACTACTATTAACCTCGAAAATTGTAAAAATCCCGTTTTACGTAATAATAATAGTGACAGTGAATGTGAAAGTTAATAGTGTTAAAATAATACCACCTTTAGAAGTAGCATGAATCTTATTAACCTTGAAATGTGCTCTGTCAAATCAACTCTTTGTAAATTCCGAAATTATACAGTTTTCATCCGAATAAGCGGCGTTATTACATTAACTTTTTGGAACTGGACTGGAATTGCAATTTTGAACTCTAATTATTGTACATTTAAACTGCATTGTAGCGTACACATCGTACGTGTAATGATTATCAGATCTCGTTAACCGTAACGCAGTAAAAGAAAATATGTCAAAAAGGTTCATAATACGAACGTGAAGGGTTTATCGGTCGTTAGAGCGTAAGCTTGGTGAAACGAGCTATGGATCAAACATACGTAAAATGAGTTTAATTTTGATAGTTACCAATTGAGGAGCTCAGTGGCGCAGTGGTTTGCGATTGCGACGGTTAAGCAACGTTCGCAATGGTCGGTGACGGGATGGGTGACCAAAAATTTCGTATCTCGAGCTCCTTCGCTTGAGTAGATACAGTTGGGGAACTTCCCGGTTGACCAGTAGAACGTTTTCTCGGAAACTACTAAAGTTAAAGAAATAATTTATTATTCAAATGATATACCTATTAATGTTCTGTTATCTATACTAATATCATAAAGCTGAAGGTTTGTTTGTTTGAACGCGCTAATCTCAGGAACTACTGGACCGATTTAAAAAATTCTTAAACCATTAGAAAGCTACATTTCTTCCGAGTGACATAGGCTATATTTTATCCCGATATTTCCACGGGAACGGGCTACACGCGGGTAAAACCGCGAGGATCCGCTAGTTTGTAATATAAACGTTTTCTATATATCTGTTACTTTTTAAAATAAAGCTGCCAATAAAAACTCTACTGGTTAACCAGGAAGTTCTCCTACTGTACCTAGTTTTCTCTTTATGAAAGACAACAAAATCTGTTCAGCAGTTCCAGATATTAATTCTAACAAACAATTCGGGGATTCTGAGATATTTTCCTGATCATAAAAAAATATGTATCTATAATTAATCCAAATTATCAGACGTTTGCAATATTTAACCACAGTCTAATAACTAACTTTTCTTCCCTAACCATGGTTTCAATTCAATTCAAATTTATTTGCATTTCAAAATATTACAAAGGTGGTAGGTATATAATTTGACGCAATTTGGGACCTGTTGGGTACAGCAAAGTAGAAGAGAGGATGACGCTTTATATGATAAGTTTTAAAAGAATTTCTAAGGTCCGGTTGCTCGTATAATATGGTAATAATAAATAAATAAATAAATAACTTTTTATTTCAGACTTTTAGTCCATAAAGTGTTAGTAACAATTTTAATCTTAAAATCTAGTGTTAGTGTTTACACATAAAAATAAAATTAAAAATAAAACTAAATTTACAGCCGGGTGTGTAGCTGCACCCAGTGGCATAATAATGGGGAGTCCCACCGGTCTGCGAACACATTCAGAATTCTGTTGGAGGCGCCGCGAAGGCGGGTTAACATGGAGGCGCTTCTTTTTCTCATGATAGCATGGAAGCCATCTGTGTGCGCCTCCGCAAACATCCCAGAAGCACTGCTACGCCACGGCAACCCCAACAGGACCCTAAATGCGTTGTTGTATTGAACTCGCAAATCGCTGTATGCCCGACGCGTGTAGTTAGCCCAAAGGCTGCAGGTGTAAAACGACTGGCAGTATGCTTTAAAAAGCGTAATTTTGACTGATTGTGTACACCTTACAAACCTTCGAGCAACATGTTGCAGCGGACAGCCAGCGATCTGCGTTCCCTCTCGATGTCACAGTTATCTTTTAAATCATCGGTGACCCAGTGGCCTAAGTATTTAAATTTGGTAACCCTGCGCAGAGGTGTGCCACATAGTAAAACTTCCGGTATATCACTGTAACTTTTAGTACCGGATTTAAAAATCATGAGCTCACTTTTTGTGTTATTGTATTTGAGCCCATGGGTCACCGCATACGATTCACACATTGCCAAGAGCTTTTTAAGAGTTGATGTTATCGATTATCTTCGCATTCAGTTGCCCAAAAATATTTTACGCGGCGAAGAAATTAAACAACCGTTTAATAGTGTATTTTAAATAAATAACCTAAAAACGGTAGGTAAGCGATAACTACAAATTCTACTAATGTCAAAATTTTAAACCAGCCCCACCTTGTCGGTTATTTTGACTGCCGTTAAATCTGTAATTTGACTTCTCATTAAAGTAACGGCTGCTTCGCGAACGCTTTTAAATTTGTCCGCCGGTTAATTTTACTTTAACTATAATTTAACCCTAAAGTTAGCGTAACCGAGCTACGAGCAACCGGACCTAAGTGATAAGCTGGTACGAGTATATTAGGTAGATACATAAAACTTTAGTTTCTCGCAATTTTTGCGAGAAACTTTAAGTTTTAAAAATTCAATGAACTCAATTCGATATTACTTCAAGTCATGCAAAGAATCTAATTTAAACCGCAATCCTGACTTGTTTTAAAGGCGAGCTGTATTTAGAAAACTTCGGTTAAGGCTTTAAAGGTTTCTTAAAGGCCCATCCCCTTTGATGTCCTTTGAAATTCTCTTTATATTCTAACCACTAGTTAATTGACAAGGGTTACCATACTTTATATTTTCGCCTTTTAGATTAATGTTGAACTCAAACCTTTGAGAGAAACCTCCCTAATTCGTCGTATAAGAATGTACAAAGCAGCGGTAGTGGGCGGCACTGACAAACACTGGAAATCTTGATAATGTATTAATACAGTAATAAGTATTCATAAGACATATAAATGCGCTAAGCTTACTGATTATTGACAGCTGACATCATTAAATTAATTCTGATTGTTTTATCAGACTGATCTTATAGCGTACCGCTTTAAGATTCGTCTAATTTTTTTTTTTTTTTTTTTTTTTTTGTTTATTGAAAACCAACAGTGTTACAAATATAATTGACAAAAATTGTGTACACTATAATAGTAAGACCAATTACAGGTTTCCTAAAAAATTTAAGCCAATAACTCAAATAGAACAAAAAACAACGACACAAAAATATCAGCCTAGCTAGTAAACATAGTGTGTGCGTGTGTGTATGTGTGTGTACGTGTATGTATGTGAGTGTGTATGTCTGAATGTATTTCGTAATAGAGTTAAATATTTAACGTAACATAATATGTTAATAGCATAATATTCGTAATAGAGTAAACATGATAACAAGCAAAATTATATAAAAACTTATATGAAAATCCAACAAATATGAACGCAGATGTTGGTTTAAAGTTAAACGATGGCAATGTAAATAATACAATATTTATTTCCTATTTCCAACTAATTAATTATAGTCGACTTATCATTGAAAAAATAATTAATTGTTACCGTACTGATCATTTATTTATTATGTAAGTATATTATGTCAACTTTAATTTCAACTTGTATTATATCTATCTATATATCCAATGTGTTCATGCATTACAACAATAATACCTACAAGGACAAACCGGACAGTGAGGCAGCATAGGTACCAAAGATACCAAAACTTGTAACAGCTACCATATGATTTGGGACCTTAAATTATTTAGTAGTAAACAAATCCTTATTAGTATAATTGAATTAAATTTTATGAATTACTAATCAGCAAAGCAGACACAGCTTTTTTGAAAGCTGGCTTAGATAATGTAAAGATATCAAGATCACTGAACTTCTCATTATACAACATAGAAATTATAATTTAAAAGTCATTTTTTTTCACCTCACACGTTCGAAAAAGGATGTTTTGTCATTCAACTTCTGCGTAGAAAATCGCATTATGCGGCCTAGCGTGGTAAGTACGTTTTTAATTTTAAACCAAAAAATACGTCATAATGCGTTTCGAATAGCACTATTGACTTTTTATAATACATTTTATTATTATTTTAAATATTTTGAATTAATTATAATACTCCGTTTTTGTTTTTACATTATTTTAGTTCATTGAATCATAAAAACAATAACAAAAGATTAAACTATTTGTAAGAATTTTCTATTTAGGTTGGGTGAGATTTCACAACCTATGATTGGATTCCGGAACGTGACAAACACCTTTATTTTTAAATGATGTCTGTCTTGTTACAAGATTCTTGTACCTAAACATTTACCGAATAGTTTTTATCGTTATTATAAGTAACAATTTATTCCTATTTTAAATAACTTTGAATTAACTATTAAACTCCCTTTTTTATTATTTTAGTTTTATTATATCATCAAAACAAGAACAAGGTTGTGATAGATATTAAACAAGAAAATATACTAGAAAAAAGCAAATATCTAGCATCTAGTATATGTTCTTGTTTAATATTTATCAAATAAAAATAGCATTGTAAAATGCAATATTAAAAAGTTTTAATAAGAATAAGGTTTATACAGATTAAACTTTTAAACTTTGTCAAAAGATTTTTTACCTGACTTTGACCGCGGAAACAACCTGAAAATTTTCCTCGCTGTTATGAGGTGAAAAATTGTGTGTTTCGGTTGGCAACAAAGTCTTTAGTGTCTCGTATTCTAGAATCCTTCGCTTGCTCAGGTTTCAATAGCGGTAACTCGCCACGAAATCCAACTTTCAAGCCTATAACAAATAACTATTGTACCCAAGTAGAACTGTCTTTCCGCAAATTAGTAAATATAAACATTGTGTTTTTAACTTCTCTCATATTTCGGAAAATGCTTCAATATTTTAATATGTATTAAAGTATCCTCTCTTGTAAATGTTCTTTTTGAAATATCAATTTACCCAAAGTACGTAATTCGAGACTGAAAAAATTTATTCTCTAAATCCGGACAAAGACTTGGTATTATGCCAGAATATTCTCCTTATCCCTACTTTCATAAATTGAAAGGACTTAATATCAAATAGCTTGGACTGATTTTCTTATAAAAGAGTCGAGCTGACAATCTTGACAGCAAGTGGTACTAAATGTTGTGTTATATTCACTTGTAATGAAATATTATGTTGAATAATAATGACCATGAACTTCAATGTTTATCATTACCTCAATAACGAAGAAGTATGAATCTATTACATACAAACAAAGTGACAGATTAATATTTGTGCCTGTTTGTTGATTAACTAGTTTATACCTACTTATAGAATTTATTTAGTTATCTTCAAACTAACCTCATCTCTGATTCTTAAGGACGGAGTCACCATTATCATCAGCCATTTTAATATTCCCACTGCTGGGGCACTGGCCTTTCTTTTTTTTTATTTTTTTTTTTTATTCTTATTTTATTTAGGGACTTTAACTTCACGTCATGCCAGTCCCATCATACCCTAAACTAATCTTAATTTCTACTACATAGATACAATATTAACTTATAAACTAATTCTACGTATATTATTGTTAATGTCTAGCGTGGCTAGCCAACACCATTTCACAAACCAGTTTTGCTGCAGTAGATAGGATTTGACAATATGCTTTGGTATACCCCCATATCACACGCCTTTCTTTTGAATGGATAAGGAATATAGGCATGGGCCATGTCCCACCACGCGCTGAACGCCGATTGGTGGGTTTGCGCGCGCAGTTGTTGCAATAAATAACCTCCGTACAGCAACACTTGCGTGTTTCACGAATGTCCTCTTTATCTCAATTAATTTAATAACCACGTTCTATTCTAAGCCTAATTAGGTAGCGAACAAAAGAAAGTCTATTTATAAATAACGCAGAAGTTAATCAATTACTAAATTGCTAGATTAGCAGTCAGTGTGGGCAATAGACCGAACACGAGTCTGTAAACGGTCACGTCGCCCATCGCAGCCATTACAGTCTGAAGCTGAAACATTACCTTGTTTGCCAACTTATAGCAAACTCGATGAGGTACAATACGAGATTTTATCTTATTTTTTCCGTCTTCGTTTCGGGAAGAACTTTGTTTTGCTTTGGCGTTTGGAATCAGCGGTATTCTTTTATTAACCCCCGACGCAGCGCAAAGAGGGATAAGTTTGAAGCCTATGTCTGTCTGTCTGTCTGTCTGTACGTTTATTCGTAGAGCCTAAACGAATCAAGCGATTTCAATGCGGTTTTTTTTAATTGAAAGCTAAATTAATCGAGATGGTTCTTAACCACGTTTAATGAAAATCCATCCGGCCATTTATGGAGATAGTCAACTGCCTGCCGAAACGGTAAAAGATACAAAGGTGGCGCTTTGACTAA
The DNA here is from genome assembly GCA_910589605.1 of Chrysoteuchia culmella. Classification (NCBI taxonomy): domain Eukaryota; kingdom Metazoa; phylum Arthropoda; class Insecta; order Lepidoptera; family Crambidae; genus Chrysoteuchia; species Chrysoteuchia culmella. The sequence continues at coordinate 3,714,096 of OU342654.1, read as the reverse complement.
AATAATGTACACCCTGGGCAAATTTAGGTACAAAAAAAAACAAAATGGCGGCAAAAATTTTTTGTCTTTCTGTACATAAATATTCGTAGTGCCTAAACGAATTAAGCTATAGCAATGCGGTTTTTTTTAATTTTGTGTGTAATTTAAAAGGGATGAAATAAAAATGAAATTTTAACATTTTAAAAACCCCCCGACACAAAAAACATGTAATTTTTTTTTTGTGTCAGTTTGGTTCAATCAACTCAAATCCTAACTAATTTTATAGGTACTCAAAAGTCTGTTTGTTTGTCCTTTCTTCATGCCTTAACTAAGCAACCAATCGACTTAATTTTTGGCATAAAGTTAGTTGAAAGGGCGGAGATAAACAAAGGCTACTTTTTATCCCAATATTCCCACGGGGGTGAAACCGCGGGAGAAAGCTAGTAAATAAAAAAGTCCTTATTCATATATTTAATTTGACTTTTAAGGCTGGGAAAGTTAGAGTCGGTAAAATATCTCCAGTGTGCGTTGATTGTACAGTCACGATCAATGATATATTTACACTATACAACCTTATCACATTGACACACACGGAAACAAAGCCCTCTCTGTCCACAAATGTTATTCAATATTGTAATGTGACAAGGTTGCTTAATGTAATAATAGTACACTATACAAACAAATATAATCAATATGTACGAAAACGTATAGAATAAGAAAATGTTTATTTCCTCTTAGCTTTAATGAAACTAATCTTGGCCATTTAACATTTACATTGCCTTTCAAAAGTGTTGGATTGTTTCCCAACACTAAGTTTGTCTGACATCACTAATTTGGTTGGTTGTCTCTCTCTCTCTACTTCCGGTCACCGTTTGAATCGGTCGTGCTCCCGCCTCAATAATTCTAATTAATATAAAATAATATAAGTTTAACATTCAACTGGCATCAAGTGTATTTCCAAAAGTGTCTACGTCAATTTAACAATAAACTACGATTTCTTAATCATGCGCAATCAGTGTTTTTATTAAGATACAGTCCACTACCAAACCACTCCCTTCCACATAAAGGACAAAAGATACCTGTTCTATAGACAGTTTTGATATGAATATTCAAGATGAATCTTTTCAGCGACTATTTAAAATAAGCGTTATGCGTTGGTAGGAATAATTAACGTACGCATAGGTACTGACTTCATTACTCCGATGTCTGCGTTGTTTCATCTTCTTACCTTTAAGCTGTTTTAGTAAACTTTTCCTGCCTTCACAGTTCAAAGACCATTTAATTACGTGGTAATGAGGCACCAGGATACCGGTTAAACGTCTCCAGTGCTCGATGATTTTATTATAAAAAAATGGAGGTAACTATATTTGCTTATCACTTTTACGCAACGAAATTTGTAATTAATCATTAACATTTCCTTTTAAAAGAACAAAAGCTTTGTTGCTAAAATAGACAGTTTTGATATGAATATTAAAGATGATTTTTTTTGCGATTATTTAAAATAAGCTCTATGCGTTGGCGGGGCTTAACTTACATTATACTGACTTCATTACTAGGATAGGATGATTGCATTTTTTCATCTTCTTACTGTTAAGCTGTTTTAGTGTATTTGCCTGCCTTCACAGTTCAATGACCATTTAGTTACGTGTTAAGACGCTATATCGAAAAGTGGGGTAGGGTGGTGTAAAATTGCGCATGCTATGAGATTGCACATACGTCATATCTGGACAACGCAGTGAAGTTTGTAGCTTACTTCAGTTGTGTTTTACTTCTTATCTGTACCGGATATTACCCCAGAACAATAATTGGAATTCCTTGGAGAACTTAGCAATCACGTAAGTTTAACGTTTTAAATGGCTTTTGGTCTTATTTTTAAATATATAAAAGTTCCATTGCTTATAATGTACATTTACATTTTTGGTGTGTGTCTTATATTTTCATAGAAAGTTCCTATTAATGTAACGGGCTAATACGAAGAAAATCAACATAATTCTAAGAGATGGCAGTAGGTGGTGTAAAAATGTGTAAGACTGCTGAGATTGAATGTGTGTACATAAGTTTGCGCGCGCAATTTTACACGTCTATGCTCAATAGTTATGACTATTATACCGAGCGACCGGGAGAGGTAGTGATACTTCTGTTGATGGTATAAAAGTATATTTACTTACTTACACTACGCGCTTAAATACTAAAATATAATTGTGACTTATCGCTAGCAGTACAGACGTAATCTCTTTTAGATAAAACTATTTATTATCTACTGAACAATCCCTATCTCAATCAGATAGGTATGTGCATACCGGCACAGTACTCCCCCCTTTTAAGAAAAGTTAAAAATAATCACAAAATATAAGAAATGATAATACTTAAATGGAATAAATAACAAACACTAAAATTGTTAATTGCTAATACTAATCACTGACCTACCCCAGCTTGCTAGCGGTTGTTTTGCTGATCACGCGAGAATATTGACTCGCCTTGAACTGCAAAAATGCTGATCTTTGTTTTGATTCTCGATGCGATAGACATATACATAATTATTTACTTTCAATCAACTAACAATTTCAAAACGAACTACTGGTTTGATCAATCTTCCTGATCTTGTAACCAACGTGTTTTTTTCTTTGGTTATAGGCACGTTTTCGCAGTCGGTATTTATCAGAAACGCGGGTTTTAATCGGTCTATTGATATTACAGTTTCTTTGCCTTTCATTCTAATTAAAAATGCTTTTTTCATTCGCTTAATAACTGGGAAAGGCCCTTCGTACGGTGGGCATAAGCTTTTTTGTAGCCTATCGCAACGAACAAAGACATGAGAACATTCATTAAGTTCTGGATGTACAAATATCGACTGCCTATGACATTGGCGTTTTGGAACGGATGTCATTTTTGCGATGCTTTCTTGAATGCTTCTCATGAATTCTTCGTAGGTAGTATTTGTGCTGGGTTGTTCAAAAAATTCGCCGGGTAGCTTCATCGACGTGCCATATACCAATTCCGCTGAACTATAGCCTGTGTCATCGCGAAAACAATTTCTTAACCCAAAAAGTACTGAAGGAATTTCTTTGACCCAGTTAACATTAGCGTTTCTTGCCATAAGTGCTGCTTTTAACGTTCGGTGGAATCTTTCTACCATTCCATTTGCTTGAGGGTGGTATGGAGTGGTTCTAATTTTGTGTATTCCTAAGAATTTTGAAAGCGCACCGAAGGTAGCTGATTCGAATTGGCGACCTTGATCGGTGGTGATACGTATTGGGCATCCAAATCTTGTTATCCATCCCTCATAAACGGTCCGAGCGATTGTTTCTGCGGTAATATCCTCCACTGGGAAAGCTTCCGGCCATGATGTACACCGATCTATTATTGTAACTAGGTACCGCTTCCCTTGTGATATGGGTAGCGGCCCAACAATGTCGATGTGGATATGTTCGAATCGCTGCGCAGGCATAAAACTTCCTAGTGGTGAAACAGTATGCCTATGCACTTTAGATTGTTGACAGGCTAGGCAAGTTTTGCACCAACTATTAATATCTTTATTCATATTGGCCCAAATGTATTTTTGTGTGATCATTTTCCGAGTTGCACGTGTGCCAGGGTGACTAAGCCCATGAATGACGTCGAAAACTTGCTTCCGGAACCTCAAAGGTAAGTAAGGTCGAGTTTTTCCAGTAGATGTATCGCAAACGATGGTCGTGCTTGACCCTGGTAACTTGACCTTGTCGAACTGCAATCTTGCGTTTCTTTTCAGCTGTGATAATTCTGCGTCATTATGTTGATATTTTGCTATCTCCTCGTAGCTAATGGGTGACGGGGTGTCGATTTGTTCGATTGTACGTGATAATGTATCGGCAACAATATTGTCACGTCCACTAATATGTTGGATATTAGTGCAATATTGAGATATGTAATCTAGTTGCCGCACCCTGCGTGGAGTGTCGTTAACTGATGGCTTCTTGGAAAAAGCGTAAGTTAGTGGACGGTGGTCCGTAAAAATAGTAAACTCTCTTCCTTCAATTAATCTTTGGAAGTGTCGTACTGCCATGTAGATACCCAGTAATTCTCTATCAAATGTTGAGTATTTTCTTTGCGCATCGCTTAATTTTTGTGAGAAAAACCCTAGAGGTTGCCAGGTATGCCTTACTCTTTGTTGCAAAACCGCGCCGACGCAAGTCGCGCTGGCGTCAGTCATAATTGCTAACTCGGCATTACGCGATGGGTGAGCGGTCAGTACAGCGTTCTTAATGCCCTCTTTGCACTTTTCATAAGCCTTTTCGGCCTCTGCTGTCCAAGAAATGGGCGAATTATCATTCTTTTTTGAGTCCTTCAGGTACTCGTTGAGAATGTTTTGATATTCGGCGGCACGCGGTAAATTGTTTCTATAAAAATTAATCATCCCTAAAAATCTTCTTAATTCCTTAACCGTCTTAGGTTTAGGGAACTCGTCGATTGCTTTATATTTTTCCTCAGTCGGGCGTATTCCCTGGCTCGTTATATGATAACCTAGGAAATCCAATTCGCTCTGGAGGAAGCTGCATTTTTCTAAATTAATCGTTATCCCGTTTTCCTGTAGCCTTTGGAAAACCGTTTCTAGTTGCTGGAGTCCGGTTGTTTCATCTGGAGCGCTTAACAAAATATCATCACAGAAGACAAATGCGAAATCTAAGTCACGAAATATGGAGTCCATGAATCGTTGAAACGTCTGGCCGGCATTACGTAAGCCAAAGGGCATTTTTGGAAATTCAAATAGCCCAAAAGGAGTGATAATTGCAGTTTTTTCGACTTCTTCCACAGGTATGCAAAAATAGGCCTTACGGATGTCAATTTTGCTGAATATCTTTCCGTTTTCCAAAATATATGTAAAATCGCTTAATCGTGGTAATGGGTATTTATCCGGCGGGAGCGGTCTTGCTCTAGCGGAAACTGGGTGCCCTCTGGTGATGATGTGGTGTCTGACATTATGTTTAGGCGTGTTTGCTAAAGATGATGGACGGGTAATATCTTCGTATTTCTCTAAAATTTGTTTAACCTGCGGTTTAACTCCTGCGTCGATCGAACGAATGCTGTGATGTGTTGCTCGGCTTAGGCCTGCAGGTGTTGTGAGTTCTGTAACTCTATCAATAAGTTTATTTCCCGCCAAATCTACTAGTATTTTATAGTGCTCCAAAAAATCGGCTCCGATTATAGGCTGGGACACGTCAGCAACAATAAATGTCCACACAAAGTTTCGGCGCAATCCCAAGTTTATACTAAGTGTTTTTTCGCCATACGTATTTATTTTTGAGCCATTCGCGGCGTAAAGTTTATATTGCTGATTAGGTGTTATTGACTTTCTGTGAGGCTTGCATATAACTGAAATATTTGCTCCCGTGTCGATCAAAAACCTCATACCACTTTTTCGGTCGGTAACAATGAGGCGGTTAGACGGGTGAATAGCACAGAGGCCCGCCGTAGTCTGTGCTTCTTTTAGTTTCCCTGGTTCTGCGGAATGCCTCCTTTTTTCCAATCACATGGCTTTACGCATCTCGTTGCATATTCTTGAAACTTATGATGATAACAATACTGCCTGTCTCGGCTTCGCGACCTTGACCTTTGCCTTGGCGGAAAATAATGCTGATACGTGCTGTGTCGGACGTTTTGTCGTACGTGCTTCATAGCGCACATTTCTGACTGCATTTCTTTTAATTGATTTAAAATGCTATTCATCGCTTCGTTTTCATTAACGTTGACCTTGACTGTCGACACTTCGTTAATTTTAATATTTTCCATCATCTTGTCGGCGAGTTGACTGATCGCATTTAAATCTGACGTTTCCGAGATAGCTAGGACCGTAGTAATTTGGACCGGAAGTAACCTAAGCCATAAGACTCGAATGGTTTCATTCCCGATTGTCCCGCGCCCTAAATGCTGCATCCGGCGCAGAAGATGTGACGGCTTTTGATCTCCCAAGTCCATCTCGGTCAAAAGTTTCTGAAGTCGTTGCTGCTCGGATACTTCAAAACAGTTAATAAGGCGTTCTTTAATAGTCGCGTACTTTCCTGTCGTTGGCGGTGCCGTGATAATGTCGCTGACCAAGATAATTTCATCCTTAGTTAACTTTGAGATGACGATGCTGAATTTGTACTCGTCACCTTGTTTCTGAGGAGCGAGTACTGCTTCCAGTTGCGAGAACCACAGGCGAGGTTGATCCTTCCAAAATTCTGGTATCCTTGACGCGGTTGTAGTGGCCACTTCTTGTGATTCGGCGCGGCATGTCTTCGCTTGGCAGCCGGATGGCTGAGACATGATGATTCCTTTCTTCAATTGTGCGTAGAGTTTGTTCAGAAGGTTCTTGTTCTCTTTCGGGGTCACCAAATATACCGAGCGACCGGGAGAGGTAGTGATACTTCTGTTGATGGTATAAAAGTATATTTACTTACTTACACTACGCGCTTAAATACTAAAATATAATTGTGACTTATCGCTAGCAGTACAGACGTAATCTCTTTTAGATAAAACTATTTATTATCTACTGAACAATCCCTATCTCAATCAGATAGGTATGTGCATACCGGCACAACTATAACATATATAACTATGATTAATGATGAAAACTTATTATTTAAATAAATAATAATTTACCTACTTAGAATAATGGCCCTTCCTTATTTATATATAAAATTTTTTTTTTTTTTTTAGAATGTGTTCTGGGAGTAAAATAAATATTAAACCCCAAGTTAGATCTGGTGCTGGCAAGACAAAGGCTCGAAAATTAATTAATAATGAATATAAAAAATGACTAAAGCAAGAAGGTATTAGCTCAGGCTTTAGGAAGGGCCGAATAAAATTTGCGTAATACCATAGGCAAAGTTTGGGTATGTGGAGGACGTAAATAGAAAGATCCGATAGATGAGGACTAGAGCGAGTGTAGCTCGTATTTCAGGTGGCTGCATAAGGAATGTTCCGATTTCATGTTCCTGTGTCCTCTAAGCGCTACTTCTTGCTAAGATAGACGTTATAATCATATAATATAGAGTTTTGATATTAAGTATAAATATTCAAGATGATGTTTTTAGCGACTATTTAATTATCTAATTTAAGATCAATGCGTTAGCGGGAGGGTCCTACTAACTTACGTCTGACTTCATTACTAGATGACTGCGTGTGACTGCGTTGTTTAGTAAACTTTGCCCTCAAAGTTCAATGACCATTTAATTACATGTTAATGAGGTACCAGGACAGTTTATTTAAATTTAGCCGGGAAGAGAAAATTGCGTTTTCAATATTAACTCGTTTATTAGTTTCTTTCGCTTTGTTTTCTCCTCCAAATGTTCTTTTGTCGGCTTAATGAGACTAATCGAAGGATTTGGAAACAACATTAAACAGATAATTGTTCCGGTGGTATAAGTTTTACTTGTTTCAAAGTATATTGGTAACGTTAAACTTTAAAATAAACTCATTTTCAAGACGTCAAAAGTCTTGTTTATTACTAAATAGATTGTTGAAATGAGAGTCGGTATTTAATTGTGGGATTTTAATAAAATAATTGATGCGGATCTCAAATATTATTGAAGTGAAAACTTCTTTAGCGGCGTTGTGCACATCAGAGTTAAAAATTTTTGGGATGGCTAAAAAATGTTAGTCGCGTCAGGACACGTGACCCTGATCGAAAATTCGTAAGATCATTTACCGTTGGCCTATTTCAAATTACATAAAGTCTCACGCTTGAAAGATCTAGGTATATTAGTTAATAACAACCATTACATAAAGATCTCTCATTACTACCAACTTTCAATTTGATGTCAGGTCAGTTTTAATGGATTTACCTGCCAAATCAAGTTGGTCTCAGTTTTCATCAACTTTTTATGAAGTTGTGGTCAAGATATAGTGGATTTTGATCGTTATTTTCGTTTAAGCGGTTTTCACTTGTGCCGGCACTCCCAGAGTGCAACATATTTTTTATGACATAATACCACCCTTAAATTTTATGTTGAGTGTTCTCTTCCCTACAATGTGGTAACTAAGAACAATTACTATGTTTGGAAAACCTGAAAATAACTTTAATTATTAAAAGTTGCTTACTAACAGCTGACTTGGGTCACTGGTAACTGGCGTATGTACACACGTCCAGCAAAATTAATAACGTATGTGTATTATAAATATTAAATAGAAAAATATTGGAGAAAATCAACTCGGCCACAAGTGAATTCTCAGATGGAACTCGAACCCACGATCTTTGAAAATCCGGTCCAATGCTAGTGGTTAGCATTGGCATAGCTACCGAGACTAATTGCCGGGACCACCGTCGAATTCTTCAATATTTTTATATTTTTTAATACGCTATAGGCCAGCGTTGTCACATCAATGCTAGGATCCTTGCATTCGAAAGAAACATCTTTTCAGATTTATGATTTTGTAGTTTTTGCATTTTCAATGCTATTTTTATACTTATGGTAAATGTTTAAATAGAAAAATATTGGAAAAAATTAACTCGGACACAAGTGAATTCTCAGACGGGAATCAAACCCGCGACCTTTGGAAATCCGGTCCAATACTCTAACCGCTGAGCTACCGAGACTTGCGAACCACCGTCGAAATTCTCCAATACTTTTATATTTTTAATACGCTGTAGGCCAGCGTTGTTACATCAATGCTAGGAATATCCTTGCATTCGAAAGAAACATCTTTTCAGATGTTTAACGATCGATTAAGATGAAACAGCCAATAACGTATGTTTTCAATAATAAAACAAACTTTATTTCCCACTTACCTACTACTTATTCAAAGTATATTTTACATTTTTAAATTATTGATGAAAAAAAATGTTTCCTTTACAAAAATGATACGTTTTATCTTCAAAGTGGGAAGTCTCGTGGGAAGTAAAATGCGGTATTGTAACCAAAGCTTCTGTCTTTCAATAGAAATAACGTGTTATTTTGTTACATCGCGTCTCGCGTCACAAACGTTACTTTTGCGTATTATTTAGAGATAACAGGATCGGTTTTGGTAAAAGTGGCGTTATGGCGTTTCTGCTCGGTCGTTCACCGTAACGTGAGATTTTCTACAGAGATTTTTTTGCATTCACATCATAATACCAATTTATAGAAAAATTATACGTACTTGAAACTATCTATATACCTAGTCTCCAAATTTAGAGTAATTACCTATGTTTTGTATAATGTTTTTTCTAGTACAAAATTAAACTTAGATACTTAAAATGCTGTATGTTGTTCTTTGACAAGATCTGTGGTCGGATGAATCACCTACCAGTGTTTGTATGTTGAAATTAGGCGCCGGGTTCGACTCTCTCGAAAAGTTTTTCCAATTAAAGTTTCACATCTTTGATACCTTTTTTTATGAATGACGGGGAGACTCGTAGCCTTCACCATACATGATGTTAAGTATTGATAAGGCTGAAGATGGAAGCGAGCCTCTCACGAAATCCTCAACTGGAACTGGCTATCTTATCTCAAACTGCCGGAACACAACAAGGCTGAAAACATTGTTGTTATGGCGTCAAGCTTAGATAAGATGGTGGTAGCTAGCCAGGCGGGCTTACAACAAGTCCTACCACCAACCAAAACCTTAAAAACGTTAAAAGTGTAAAGGACTCAGATAAAAAAGACCTTGGGTCTCGATCTCTACTGCAGTGAACAGGATAACTACTTAATACTCCACCGAGCACGACGTAAACATAAAAAAAAATACTTTCGCTTGGATCTACTAGATACAAACCTTAAAAAGATGAAAAGAAAATTAAATGCATTAATGGTTCCCTTTCACAAAATTACATAAGATTCCCTTTCTTTTCACTTCATTTAGTAATTTTCGTAAGACGCTCGACTTTCTAATAGGTACAGAGGTGCTCTTCATTATCTCCTCAAGTTCTTACGTCACTTGCCCTAAATACAATATCAGTGTCAAAATCTAAGTAATTGACACCGTAATCCACTTCGAAATGAAATGAGAGCCTTTAACGTAAGTAGAGCTTATATATGAGCACTTATGAGTAAGTAGTTGTTGTTTTATTAATGTTAGAAAAGTTTAGTAGGGATCTCAAAACTAGCCAAGGTTCCTGGGAAAGTGTCGAAACGTCGGAAAATTAAAGGTTCAAACAAGTGGTCAAACAGGTGCCGTGGCAGATAAATATAATATTATTTCATACCAAGTATCTAGGTCTATTTAAATCTTTCCGGTCACATACAGATTGACTTGTCTGTGCCGGCGCGTGTCGTAGATTTAGATGAACCTCAAATACGTAACACGCATTAATCTTCTTCTTCTTATCGTGTGAGGATTAGTGGCCACCTCTGGTGTCAGAGTTTATCAAGCCTATAAGGCCTCTGACTTGGCTTGACGACTGTAATCCAATGACAGCAGCCGGGACCGACGGTTTAACGTGCCCTCCGAAGCACGGAAGCGCTCAGTTAAAATGCCACTTTACGGTCACCCATCCGACACCTGACCGGGCCGAACTTGCTTAACAAACGTAATCGAATACGATCAGTCTGTCAAGCGCGGCCATGAGCGCTTCACAGACTGATCGTAATGACACGCATTAATAAAGAAGCGTATTTTATTCAGAAATGCGTTTCACCAGTAACCAAGCTGGTTATCTTATCTCTAACTACCCAAAATAATGCTGGAAACAGACTTAGATAAGGTCGTAGTTAAGCTAGCCAAGTAGACTTAAAACAAGTTTCTCCACTAAACAAACTGAATTATTTATGCGTGTGTTTTACATAATAAATAACATAAAGAAACACCTTGTCGAATGCAGGTTTTTAAGAAAACCTATTCCACTTCGAGCTACATTTGCGTTAAAAGCTTAAAAGTTACCACTTTTTGCTTCCTAAGACTTGGAAATAAAGGCGGTATTGCCTTGAGAACTGTTACTTTAAATATGTGTTCCATTGTACCTTGTGTAATCCTTCGCCTTGAAGAGTATTATGTGACTAAGTGCAAACATTATTCTAGATAACTTTATAATGTACCTATTAATATTGTCCTTGAGTTAATCTGTCTTCCATGGAGGCAGTTAAATTACAGGGTAACAATAAAGTCAGGATATTTCGCGATGAGAATAAAATAATAATAAATAAATTTACAGTCACACCATTAAGGGCGCGCTCTAGGCCAAAAGCAAAAGTAATAACTGCAACGGCGAACTGCAAAGTAAATGCTGCCTTATTTTTAAAGGAAATAAGGCAGCATTTACTATATAATTCTCCGGCCCCATTCGGCCGGTCCGGAATGAAGAAATGAAGGAAATTCTTTTTTTAAAGGATATTTAAAGGTTATTTACAAAAAATGTATAACATAAGCCCTGCCTTATCTATAGTGTAATTATATTAAAAAGTTCCAAGCTTTATTTTAATGTATTACTTACTTGAATACTAGCAGTTTATCATGTTAATTATAGTGATTTGGAGGCAACTTCGCAATTTTTTTCTATCGAGTAAATTTTATGCAATCGTGTTTTTGAGTAACATAGTCACTAGTGTTAGTCCTGTAGTTTGCTGCATCTTAATTTGAAATTCAGTTTTTCATTAATATTGATATTATAGACGGTCATGAAAAGCAATCTGATTTTCGTTGGCCTATAGCGGGCCCTTAAGCCTAGTCTCAAAGTAATCACTGTAAGACTTTGTGCTATGGGAGATTTTGGGTAACGAATAACAAACATAGATATGTATATTTGACACTGAGGAACTTCAGAACCTCAGTCAACGCCGCCAAGTTGCATGTCTATCGGTCTTTTATAGGATACACTTTGGAGAGTGTGCGAGAAAACTGCACGACCTTGTTCCTCCAGCCCCTTTCCACCATCGGGCAAGGCGAGAGTGAATAGGCATTTCCTGGGCAAGCATGCAACACCTTAGACCACATTCTGTTTGTTAAGCACGACGGTAATAAAGAAATTGTAATTATATAAGGTAAAATAGAGGAAGTTCCCGAATCCCAGTCGACCAGCAGAGTTTTGTTCTTAAACATGTTTCCAAAAAGTGCGTAAATTTGAAGCAATAATGTGTTATTATTATCAAATATTAGTAATTTAAACTTGTTCTGTAAATCTATTACTTTTTGAAACAACATCCCTAAAAACTGAAACTTTCTAGAGTGTTCGCATGCTTGTATTCTTCATACAAACATTTGCCTCTACCGGGATTCGAACTCAGGACCTCAGATGCAACATCCTGAAAAGAAATGTATAAACCAATCTACGACGGAAGTCGTCAAGTCAGTATCAATACTTTATCCAAATTACGGGTTTTTTTTAAAACTAAAACCGCCTATTTAATTTACTTAAAAAAAGGAGTGAAAAGGAGTGTCGAGTCCCATCTGAGGATTCACTTGTAGCCGAGTTATTTTTTTTCCAATATCTCCAATGTTTTATTTATTTTTTATTTATTTATTTTATTTCGGAAGACCAACAGCTTAAAATATTACATTAGATTTTAACATAAAAATTGAGAGCCAATTACAGGTCTTCACCAATAGAGACAGTTTTAAAGTTAATGTTAAGCACTTAATAGGCAAACACGCATTCCAACAGATAAATTCATAATAACCAAGACAGAGTATAAACAAACCAAATCAAAAAACAAGCAAAAAATTGATAAAGCTCACAGAGAATTATCATATAAGCAAGATTTACAAATCAAATGAAAAACCTATCCATCAAAAAACTCATTACTCATTAATCGCCTCACCGATGCAACGCTAGTGTTAAACAGATCAATGTCTAACTGTTTGGAAATTACGTTAAAGTAATTGCTCGCACGCAAAACGTATGAATTTTGGCGATAGTTTGAAGATGCAGAGGGTACGCATATAAGGGATTTAGATCTAAGGGGTTTCCTTGGAGCTCTGAGGGAGATCTTAGAGAGAAGCCCAGGACAATCGACGACCCCAGACTGCGTAGCATGCGCACCTCGACAAAGCTTTCTCGACAGTTTTCTCGCGCGAGCGCATTGTCTATCCCGCTCACACTGCACTGATATGAGCGGGACAGACATCGTGAGAAAAGGGTCGACAGCGAGTCGCGGTGCGCATGCTACGCTGGCAGAAGTAATTTTTAATAAGAGAGCCACATCCGAGATTTCGCGACGTTTTTCCAGCGGCAGCAAATGGTGTTTCTTACAAAAAGACAGGTAATGGGTGGACTCATAGTGTTCATTTGTACGAAAGCAGAGGTATTTAATGAATTTCCTTTGAATATTTTCGATGCGTGTTATGTAAGTTAGGTACCGAGGGCTCCAGACCTGCGACGCGTACTCCGGGGGCTTCGTACAAATGTACAATATAAAATCTTTAATGTTTTAGCGTATTTGAAGTCTCTAGAAAATGTTGTTAGTTGTTCGTCTGTTTTCGAAAAGTAGTTTCAATTTCCGCGCATTATTTGAGAAAAGCACTATACAAGCCTTGGCTAACTAGGCATTGATGGACTTACGTATGTGTGACTCGGCTCCGCCTCGGCCCACACTTACACGTTCGTCCGTCAATACCTCTTTTGCTGGCCGCTGCAGTAATGTAATATATATCTGGCAAAATGTACTCGCGGCGTAATCGCGGTCGTATGTAATAAAGTTCAATCTCTGCAAATATTATTCCAGCTGAAACATTTACTTTTGAAAGTGTAAAACACATTTAAATGTTTTGTTTATATTAAATTATCGTGCTCCAGTCAACTTGAAGCGGTTTCTGAAAACTTTCTACAACTTAACTGGTTCTTGGAGAAATATAACATTGATTGCTTTCTGGAGTTTGAAAACGAACAGTGGTAAGAAGTAATACTAGACTTGAAATTGTCATTAATAAGATATTAGTGCTTGACAAACTAGAGTTATAAACGTCGAAATCTTGTAGGAAATGGGCTGACAAAGGCTGACAACCTATCAATAGGCTATTTGACAGGTATTGAAAATCCATTTTATCTTATGTAGTAGAGTTTAAGGAACCCAGTAAAATTTGTTTTTTTTTTTAATTCTGGTAATAATTTTTAATTATTTTCAACTTACGTTAATAATTTTTAAACTCATAATTTATACCGATAACAGTAATTGACACTTTATTTTTCGCATTGTCAAATAGCCTTTTGTTTCCGGACAAAATCTTCCAAACCAATGCCATACGTCGTAGCATTGTCGTTGAAGGATGACAATACTCCAGCCATCTTACGGAAAGAATGTCTGTAAACAAACTGTTAGCGACGCGCTCATTCGTATGTGATTTTTTATAAAATTATAGTAGGTACCTGTAACTTCATTTTATAACGACCATTGTATGAAATCGACGCTACGACAGTCTGCTACTGTCCGCGCCTATAGTAAGTCGACTTTTCGTTTTCTATTTAATTTTACTGCAATGTGATAAAATCGTGTTTTATCTACGATTTGTGCGTATTATTACAGTGTACACAAACATTTGCACACTTTTCGTAATTATTGTACAAATACGTTATATGTCAGACATCTAATGCCATATATCAAACTTAAACAATGTAAGTAAGATGAAGTGCACATATTTCTAAAACATGTAATAAAAAAGTACTTTTGTATAAGTATGAGTATAATTTATTTACTCAAACATAAAACATTTTTTTGCATAAAATGTTTGTTTAAATTTGTACGTGTAAATAAACTTAAATAACAAGTAGTTATAAGTTCTCAGTTCGCACGTCAGCGCAGCTGCGCGGGCATCAGTCAGCAAACCGAGCGCTTTACGACAATGTTCAATACAAATCGAGACGATGTGCTTGCGCTTGCGCAGCGCTGCAGCGGCGGTTGGCGCGCGAACGGGTAAACAATTGACAAGTTAGACTACATAAACTTTGAACTTAAAATTAAGATTACAAAACGTAAGGTATAGTAGTTTAATAAACATCAACAATTTAAATAATACTAATGTACGAGTAAGTATGGGCGGTTTGTTATCACACATATTTACCCTAAGATGGCTGAAGTATAGGAGAGTGCTGTTCTTAATTTTAGACTTCTAAACTCTAAAGTTTAGAAAAGTCTTATAATCCCTCTCTGTCCGTCCGTACGTACGTATGTATGTACGCATCGAGATCTCAGAAACCATAAGAGATAGAGACAAACGGTCAACGGGAATGACTTTAGGACACCTTGGACATGTGTCAAATGTACTTTTTTTTTTTTTTTTTTTTTTTAGTTTCTACACTACAAAACAATAACAACTGTCACGTGGTTTAGAAGTCTATTTTGTGCCTGCTAACTTTTTTTACTTACAAGCTGCACCTTCGAAGCTCTGTGGCAACCCCAAAAGGGGTAATTATATGACGTGAGGGTATTTACGTATAGAATTATCAGAAGTCTAGCTAGCTAATTACTTAATTAACAAATTGCCTGTCCGAATGGTGTAGTTACGAATTCCAGGGGAACAATTTATGAACATCCTTACGTTAATACATTCATGTAATGTAAGTAATGGAAATTATTTGTTGATCACAGTCCAGCCTAGTATGTCGATATTTAATTGTTGCCTGTTCATATAGGTATTTCCTTGTATAGAACTTTAAATTTTCACTCTGTCATGGCCTTTTAAAGTGAAACTTCTTTAAGAACTAAGCGTTATGTACTCGTATGTACTCCATCATCCATCATCAGCCTGTGGACGTCCACTGCTGGACATAGGCCTCTCCTAGCTCACGCCTATTGTGGCGTTCATAGGAGGCTATTAGCCTACTGCTACCACGCTGGCCAGACGGGTTGGTAGAGGGTTTGTTTCAAGTTTTCCTTCTCTCGCAAAGGTTTTCAATGCGTCGAGCCTCTTAGTCGACTCGATGTATGTACTAGTTATCCTTAAAGAGCCAGTATATGAAACCTATTCAGAAAATGTTAAGCAAACCTTCTCTTACCGAAGTGTGGCTATTTAATTTACATAAAGAAAGAAAGGAAATAGTTTTTATAATCTGAAACAGGTACCCGATATCGGTCATTGACCTCACCAAACTTGCAAACTTTTTGGGTAGAAAGGTGAAATAAATTTTCAGGATCCGCTACAATATACGACTTCGTTACGGCAACACTTTACTACCGTAAATAAAAGAAGTCGATATAAACGTTACTTGAAAATCCCTTAAAGCCTCCGAAAGCCTGTGAAATGTAGTGCGTGTTCGCTTCCTGAACCAAAAACTCTGTTGGGTTCTATACTCACCTTAGAGATATTTGATTGGAATAAACAACTTTTATCTATAAATGTTGGATATACAAATTAATTTGTATTTTGTATATGAGTAAATTTAAATTTGAAAAGTTGTTTGGAATACGTTTTTATTTTTTACTTTTGTACATTGTGACACTCGTTGTTCACACCGTGACAAAGTCAAAGTCAAAGATTTTTATTCAAATAGACTTATACATAAGTACTTTCGAATAGTCCAATTTTTTTTTCCCTACCAGCCATTCAGGACATCTTTTAACTGATAAGAAGAACGGCCGCAAGAAACTTATCAGCTTTAACAGAAACAACAACATTAACAATGGAACATGTTGTCATGTCTTGATACCGTAAAATAGTTATGATTACTGTGTATTTTCTCCAACTAAAATCTGGTTTATCTTCTCCTTCCATAACTCTCCTACAATAAAAACGCGCTTTTGATTAACGCTAGCTGACTCGGGTCGTGTTACATAAAATATTAATAATCAAATATAGCATATGTCACTCAAAAATATGGTAGCTCACTGTCAATGAATTATCAGAATCGGGTTGTTCCAGCGATACTTTACCTCTGTACTGCGTCCTATTTTATGGTTTTTGGTCCGGAGGAGGATACAAAGATTTTCAAAAGTGCACGGGATGGGTGACAAATAAATATTGAGAACCACTAAGTTTTTGAACCCTGTTGCATTTGCAGTCGTTAAAACCCATCTTTTCGCATCGGGCTCCCGTGGTCGTTCAATGCCAATTCTTCTCATCAATTACTCCATCCATCCAGAAGGAAAGCCATGAAAACATTTAAATAACTGATGACGATGATAAAAGTGAAAAATCTGCATACATAAATAAATATTTCCATACAATCACACCAATTATCTAGCCCACATTAAGTGAAGAACTTGTGTTATGGATACTAGATAACAGAAAACATACTTGTATACTTTTTTTTTGTAAATACATACATAATACACATATTAAACACCCAGACCAAGACAAATAGACATGTTCATGCACACAAATATTGGTCTTGTCCGGGGATCGAACCCGGGACCCCTGGCGCAGAAGGCGGCGTTAGTACCTCTGCGCCAAACAGGTCGTCAAATGGTTAATATGGTGTCTCAATTAAATTTAATTTTCTATTCGGCTGAATCTCAAGAGTAGGTCGATCCCAGTTACACTCCGTAAACACATTTCTCGATACTGTCAATACGACTCGACAGTTTGTCAATATAAAACGGCAGGTGTGTAAGTGGGGCACAGAGATGAAACATCCACTGGCATACATACGGGGTTGATTGAACTCTGATTGCGATTTTCGAATAGAAAATATAGAGGATTCTGCTAAATCGTTTTTTTTTATTGGCCATGGAGTGTGAGTTCGGATTCGATGGTGTACAGTCATGTGCAATGACATAGAAACACTTTGCAACCTTGTCAC
This sequence comes from Chrysoteuchia culmella, assembly GCA_910589605.1. Classification (NCBI taxonomy): domain Eukaryota; kingdom Metazoa; phylum Arthropoda; class Insecta; order Lepidoptera; family Crambidae; genus Chrysoteuchia; species Chrysoteuchia culmella. The sequence continues at coordinate 3,696,515 of OU342654.1, read as the reverse complement.
ATTACAATATTGAATGACATTTGTGGACAGAAAGAGCTTTGGTTCCGTGTGCGTTTCCGTGTGATCGTGAATGTACACTCTCTAGGGTAAAATTTAAATAGAAAAATATTAAAAAAAAATAACTCGGCCACAAGTGAATTCTCAGACGGGAATCGAACCCGCGACCTTTGGAAATCCGGTCCAATGCTCTAACCGCTGAGATACCGAGACTTGCGAACCATCGTCGAATTTCTCCAATACTTTTATATTTTTAATACGCTGTAGGCCAGCGTTGTTACATCAATGCTAGAAATATCCTTGCATTCGAAAGAAACATCTTTTCAGGTGTTTAACGATCGATTAAGATGAATCGAAACCACAAGCGGGTTCGATTCCCGTCTGAGAATTCACTTGTGGCCGAGTTAATTTTTTTCAATATTTTTCTATTTAAATTTTACCATAAGTATAAAAATAGCATTGAAAAATACAAAAATTACAAAATCATGTACACTCTTTGTTTAGTTGTAACTTTATCAAGATGCATTTATGTTCTTATACTCATACCTACACATAATACAACAAAATATACCAAACAAATGTTTTGTTGTAAGCTTGTAACCCTTTGGACTATTGTTTTTCTTATAAATATGGATAAAAATTTCCTTGACTTATGTTATCTGTTCTGTGACTTCTGTGTAAACATTTGTTATTATACTGTTACTTCAGTAAACACTGCAGGGTGTAAGGAAAACAATATAATTATTAAATTGATTTCGCAATCTACCGTAATTTATCTCTAAGTTTTTTATTTTATTATTATTATTATCAACATTTAAGTACTTAATTCTATTACAATAATATTTCCTCACAAACCATTTCTATGGTTTGTTTATGAGTGAAGAGTTAAAAAGAAAAAGACATGTAAGTTTTTTATTTCGGATGTTAGTGAACTCTGATATCGCTAATATCGGTAGTAACAATAATTAGAAAGATTAATTACTAAAGTACAATATTAATCTGTTTAATACTATATATACTAAGTATATATACATATATATATATTGTTGTATTAACTAAACATACGCATGTCGTCGTCCTACGTCGGATTTTAAGCGTCATAATCCGCGAAGAATTCTGCGGTGATCACCTGTTTGTAAAAGTGTCATCGACCTCACCTCGCAAAATGGGATATTCTAATGCGGCATCGGGAGTGATCGGGAGTTGATTGGATGACAAACAGATACAACCCTGTGACAGCTCCGGGTATATATATACGAATATGAGGATACGAAATCCGGACCGCGAGCGTTCACCTTTTCATTTAGAGGATGAATAGCTATTTTTATTTTTTATTTGGGTGTCTGACGTTTGAATTCCAGTGAAGGTCGGAATCCAGTCAGCCAGTGCCAATCGGAATCTTAACCTCTTTTTATCTAATTTAAATAGGAACGTAGTCTCTACTCACAGGACTATTTTGGGATCACATTGTCATTTAGGTCGGTTCGTGTTATTTTAGTGTTTTACATAAATAGTAAGAAATCAAATCATCCATAAATTAAAGTCTCAACCCAAATCATGCACTGCAAGACCCAAAGATACGGTAAGCTCTTTTTGTAAATAAATAAATATAAAAAAGTAAAGGTGGAGACAACATATCTTAATTTCTTTATACAGGTGGAGGTCGGCCCGCTTTCGAAGTTTTCTTGGCAGCTTCATTCTTCGAAGGTGCTCCCAATTTGTGAACTGCCAGTAGAATCTTTAGTTTTCTCTTTTCTTAATAATAAAGAATAAAAATAACAATTAAATCAAAATATCAAATCAATAATAATTTGTGCCATAGTAAATGTCTAACCGTATCCGAACGAAAATAAATTAACTTTTCGAGGGTAGACTTATAAGTAGCCAGTCATCCCGTGACCACGGCAGCTGTAAAGGTGCCGAAACGTCGGGAAAATCAAAAAACCCCTAAAAAACCTAAAAATACGGACAATTACAATTTAGTTCGTGGAAATATAGCGCGTTTGATATCCGTAAAAGTTACTTCTCGATAGTCACTTGTAATATTGTAACATCTAAGGTAGTAACGTTTAAAGCTGTCATCATTTATAAAGATCTCACGTTTTATTTGCCGGTTCCACTCTTTTGGGAAATCTTCTGAGTAAAATGTAACCGAAAGGAAGGTCCCTAAAATTAAATAGAACCTACGTGACCATGGACTACGCATGCCTGACTTGAAAGAAATAGTTATATTGGGTAAAAATGCCTTCTTTTGACAGGCCTTTTTACATTCTAAATGCATCAATATAAAAAAGGACATCATAGTTACTGTTGCTCGTTGTAGTAAAACAGAGGAGAATGAGAAAATTGGTCGGCCTTTATAACACCCATATTACATTAATGTTTCAATGAAAAGCTCCTTTTATTTCCTTATTTTATTTGTATGAACAAATATAAATGTATAACTTATTTATGTGGTTCATGGTATAAACAATGATGATAGTACTAAAATACCCATTTAAAACAGAAATATAAAATCATCATTCCAAACCGGAAAGAGTCAGTAGGCATTATCTATTCTATACCAGTCTTAGGGTCAGTCGAAAAGATAAATATTTTATTAATCAACTTTTCAAGATTTTAAAACGTCTGCAAGTGACTGGAAGGGGTGAACTTTTTAGCCTAATTTATTATCCCAGTGTGTTTAACCGGAGGATTTTTGTGTAAAATATGCCCTTTTCTTTGTTAGTAAGTAATTAATCTTAGCAGCTTAGGAAAAAACTTTTTAAGGAACTTTTTAGAATAAACCTCATTTTGGTCAAGGTCTCAAATGGTTAGGACATAATTTTTAGGAAAAACTTCATAATTAATCATTTAGACGTAAGAATAAACATTAAATTATAAAATACAGCCTGAGCACAGACAAAAAATATTCCTCTGTTTAAACATGGACAAATTGAGAATTTGTTGTCATTCATAGCCCTAGTTTGTAATTGTCATTTATTTTATATGATAATTAATTAAACTAACTGACAAATTTTATTCGAGGATTAAGGGCGACTTTCACTATCTGCCACTAAACACAGTGAAGTTAAAAGGGACAGAAGATGTTTTAAGTAAACAGGTGGAAAGTTAAGACGGAACATGGAGGGCAGGTACCTTAACCGATGTAGCTAGGACATGAAAACGTTATAAGGAAACCATCCTTAATTGTTTGAGAAATTTTAAACAAAATTCTCGGAAAAATTAACTCGGCCACAAGTGAATTCTCAGACGGGAATCGAACCCGCGACCTTTGGAAATCCGGTCCAATGCTCTAACCGCTGAGCTACCGAGACTTGCGAACCACCGTCGAAATTCTCCAATACTTTTATGCTTTTAATACGCTGTAGGCCAGCGTTGTCACATCAATGCTAGGAATATCCTTGTATTCGAAAGAAACATCTTTTCAGGTGTTTAACGATCGATTAAGATGCAACTGCCAATAATTTATGATTTTGTAATTTTTGCATTTTGTCAATGCTATTTTTATACTTATGGTAAATTTTAAATAGAAAAATATTGGAAAAATTAACTCGGGTTCGATTCCCGTCTGAGAATTCACTTGTGGCCGAGTTAATTTTTCCAATATTTTTCTATTTAAAATTTACCATAAGTATAAAAATAGCATTGACAAAATGCAAAAATTACAAAATCATAAAAAATTCTCGGATTTTGAAAAGAAAAATACAGTAAACAAAAAATATAAGTTTAAAAAAAAAATTTTTGGTATTATGAATCAAAACACTCTAAAACACCAACTGAGGTATGAGTACTAGAAAAGTTAAAAATCAATAAAAACTATTTCCACAGATTGTCTAAGAAAATAAGTTAATTCAACATAGGTACTCGTAGGTGAAGCGAGTAGATGGCGCGAGCGCGGGGCCCGCTTGTTTTTCGAGATTTCTGGCGTTCCTAGCTAAAGTAGATAAGGTACCTGCCCTTCATGCCCCGTCTTAACTTTCACCCTGTATACAGGGTGTTAAAAAACCCATACCGAAGCCGTTATATATGCGTAGTGTACATCAAACCAAATAAGATTATACGAAAATAATTTCTGGGTAACGACTTTTATTTTTAGTAAAAAAAAATGGGTGTTACTTTTTACACGCAATGTAACGCGTGCAACAACATTTGCGTGGGTGGGGAAATAAGTTTAGAAATGGGCCATATCAGCTAATCACAACATTTACGCGGGCCAAGGAACATTATTATTCTATTCTAAGTAGATAACAAAATATACTATGTGGGTCCATTTTAAAGTATATTTAATAAAGTTTTGACGTACTGGTGGTGACTACTGGATGGGTTTGATGAAATTGTGACTATTCATTAATTAAAGGGTGTAAAATGCACTGGTGAATGATTCATGGCTTTGTTTGTGCCCCACGCATATTTTTAGAGCAAATATTTAAATATTGTTTTTAATCATCCGAATTAATCAATAAAGCAGGCTTACAGTAGCAGGCCGGATCGAATTTAGTCGCGGGCCGAACCTGGCCTGCGGGCCGTCGTTTCCCCATCCCTGGGGCCTTACCATCACCTGTAATGCAATTCATTGTAGGTTGTGAGAGTGGGATGCTGCCATATGGCGCGTCTAGCGGCGTCCTGCACTTACTACCCAAAAGTAACCTAAAATGAATCGCATTACAGTTGATGGTAGGCCCCCTGGTCTATAGAGTACGAGTAGGCAACCGGGGCCTCGTGTCATTGAATGGTTTTGATATTCATTGCGGTTTTCATACTTTAAACGATAATCTAAAAAAAATATTGACTTAGATCCTCAATAACTCCTTAACTATCAGTTTTCCATGTTTGGCCCCATATAAGAAAATGATAGTAACCATGGGGAGGTTACGTGGTTTTCGTTTTCGTTATGGGTGTTTTAAGTGAAAGTGTTTAGTGGCATTTGATAGATTTCAGTTCTATGAGTAAGAGTACAAATAAATAAAAGCTTGTAAAGCTTGTAAAGTCATGGATTTCTGAAATGATGATGATGATGAGATGCAAAAAAAACAAATACCTAATTGACTGTACCTCAGTTTTTTCACGTCGGGCAAGCGTCAGGCTAGACGCTAGAATTTTATGATACATCCGGCTCCGACGAGGCAAGCAAACGCACAAACAAACGCAAGACACAAATTTTAAAAGTGATGCCACTTTTACGCGCAATTGGCTGTCAAAAGTTTTCATTTTTTTTTTTTCTAAAACGTCCCGTTTCCGTGCCTTGAGAGTGGCAAAGAAGTGGAACACTCTGCCTTTCATTCGTTTATTTATATGGCTATATTATTATATGTTGTATATTAATATCTAATGTATATTATTTATATTTTTTAATTTTGTGTATGTATATGTAGTTATTTATTATATTATTATTATTTTTTTCTCTATTTTTAGAACGTCAGACGTAGCATCCTGGCAGAATAACAGCGCTTCTGTGTTTCATTCCTCCCATCTGAGAATGGCACAGAAGCAAAATGCTGAGCCAGGATATTTATTGGCCCCACATCTGCATATTCCTTATGTTATAGTTTGTAAGGTTTGACTTTAAGATTTTTTATTTTTATTTTTTATTCTATAGTGTGTGTGTGTGCCAATAAATGTTTTTTCTTTCTTTCTTTCTTTCAAATACATGACAACTTAAAACCAATCATGTTCCCCACCCAAGTAATAGAAGTCTTTATCGCAAGCATTAAATAACAGTTTTATGTCAGTAGTTATCAGTAATCGTACAAATAATACTTGCTATTGTAGTGTTTATGGGCCCAACAGACGTTGCCATTGTTACATCATAGTCACCGTAACGTGATTCCATATTTATTATCTATCGGCGACCTGCTTTGACCCACTTCGGGGGGTCGGCGGCCGGCCTTCGCGGCAGGAATGGTAACTTTAACAAATTATTTTACCACTAGTTGCAGCCCGCGGTTTCACCCGCGTGGTTCTCTCGGGGTAAAAGGTTTGATGACGAAGTTAATTGAAAACATCTCTTTATTCATCACCAGCATTGGCTGCTGGGGCACCAACCTTTCTTATGGATTAGGGGAATAGTTCATGATTCACGACGCTAGCGGCTTGGTGGCTTTAACGACTGTATATGCAAACCGCGACCAAACAGCATAACGTGCCTTCTGAAGCACAGAGACGCTCGTAACGCTCGTGAAATGAAACTAACATACGTGTTCAATGTTTAACATGCTCTTTCATCGGTAAAAAGCAGAACGTTGATATTTCCGAGATTGAGCCTTACTCGCTCAATTGTCCTTTATCCCCGTAAGACGCAATTGTCATTTAAAGCGTTGTACCCAAACTGGTACAATTACCTCCAGGTCTCAGGTCCCAGGTAACCCAAATAGGTATGTGTCACGCGCGGTACGAACTATCTATCATTTGGACACATTTTCGGGATACGTCCAGCTAGTTGATTATCTAACTCTCTTGCTAACAGATTTTGATTGAAATTGATTGAAAAAGCAGTTACATTGCCGCTTTAGTAAGATAGTTGTCACATTGAATTTTGCTAAAGCGGCAATGTGACCGCACTTTCAATCAAACGTTGATAGAAACAAATTACATAATCAGGGGGCAGATACAGGTTGCTAGTTGCTATGCCATTAGGGGTTTGACGTTCAAATGTAAGTGAATTATTGTAAAGCTGTAGATGAAATCTTAAATTAATAGGTACTTAACGACACATATATCGAGATAGACGGTAAAAGTGTACCTACCTTGCGTGTAAAAAGTTTGATCCGCGGTCAAAGTTTTCCGAACTAAGTCAGTCCGCTTGAGACCATTGCCATGAAAACAGGCGTCACTCAGAAACGAAAGAGGTTAATTGTGCATTGCTTTCTTGCTAGAGCTTGTCAATAACATTTCCCTATTACTAAATCTCGCTTGTGACGTCATCCTAGGTACGAAAAATTCGACACGCTAGGTTCTCATACAGTTTGAGGCGCTCTTTTCGTCTATCTCGATATAGGTCTATGCTTAACGATTTTTAACAAAATATTGCGAAAAGGAGGAGCTCGTTACCGCAGTGGTTCGCGAGTTTGGCCTGCGATTGTAGCGGTGATACTTTCGCAATGGTCGCTCACGGGATGGGTGGATCACGAGCTTCTCTGTGCTTCAGAAGGCACGTTATGCTGTTTGGTCGCGGTTTGCATATACAGTCGTTAAAGCCACCAATCATGAGCTTTTCCCCTAATCCATCCATAAGAAAGGTAGGGGCCCCAGCAGACAATGCTGGTCATAAATAAAGACAATTTTTACTTCACTTTGACTTCGATTTGTTGGCCTCTAAAGATAAGTAGTCTTAAATATACAAACGTTGATTATTACTTTATATATATATATATTAAATATATAATGTTCTATACTTTATACCTACCTAAAAAATTATATCTCACAACATTTTAAGTAGATTTTAAGCGTGGTCATATTGTTATTCCATATCATGCCTTACGTGTTTGACAGAGTTCGTTATCAACATAAAAGGCAATACACAATTTGCTATTATTTTTCAAATCAAATCAAATCTTTACGAAAATTTGTATGATTACGCATAAATTTTCAAAGGGTTGTATTAAATTTACGGACTTATATTTACTGAGATAAGCCCACAAATATTTTTTACACCGGCAAACCCAAAAAAACGCAGTATAAAATGAAAATTGACTTTCAATAAAAAAAGGCGTTTAATAGATTGTAATGGTGGAAAACTCAAGTCGAAATATTTTTTTAGAAAGTTCAAAAAATTCCATTGACTGATGTCAAATATATCTTTTTTATGTTTACAGTAAAGTGGTAAATTTAGTATTTTCAATTTTAGCCGACTGAATGGAGTTGGAAACCCATTCTTGTTTTCAATAGATAAACCACAAACCAAACTTTTTCAATTTAACTAAATCGAACAATGTAGTCTGAGTTTTGTGCCTCTAGTATTTCAACAAGTTCTGGAGCTGTTGGGTTGGAATCACCCTGGTTGTACGTTTTGTGGAAACTATTGGTCACTTTTGAGGATTAGCCATCAGTTTTTTAAATCTTAGCCACTGAGGAACTGGCTATCTTATATCGAACTGCCGGAACACAACAATGCTGAAAACATTGTTGTTATGGCGTCAGACTTAGATAAGATGGTGGTAGCTAGCCGATTCTCTAATCGATCGAACAAATCGAACTATCTAATTATCCTGCGACACGTAAAAATTAGACAAAATCATAGTTTTTCCAAAACTGGAAAAATCTAACCAACAAAATAACCGACTAAAATTTAAATATCAATGTATTTCAGTAGTTTATGATTTTGTAATTTTTGCATTTTTCAATTCTATTTTTATACTTATGGTAAATTTTAAATAGAAAAATATTGGAAAAAATTAACTCGGCCACATTCCCGTCTGAGAATTCACTTGTGGCCGAGTTAATTTTTTCCAATATTTTTCTATTTAAAATTTACCATAAGTATTTCAGTAGTTTGAAGTCTGTGACAGCACGATGTTTCAAGCCACGATGACCCATCTGATCTACAGTTCGTGAATTTGGCTTTTAGCTGTATAAAAGAGTTCAGAATTCCGGGATTTATTCGTGCCACGTCGGCTCTAACTCGGTCACCTAGTAGGCGGTTCTTACCTGCATAAACTATCAGACTGAACATTAGACGGTGTTTGAAAGCATTTCGTGTTTGTAGGTCGATCAGCCTGAGTATAAAACCTCTTTGTGCCTAAATCTAGGTCTTTCTTTGAAGAAAAGATATTGATTCCAAAATGGAAGGCAATGTGAAGATCGCAGAAAAAGTATTTAAATGTTGATATTTAAACCTTATTTGCTTATTGAGCTGCTTTGACTTAAGTATGTCTGAGCTTGTATTAAAGATTGAGTCAATAGACACGCAATAGTATATAAAAACGGTAAAAGTCCTATAAAGTTACGCGTTCCTTAGGTGTATTAGCAAGTAAATAGATACAATGAAAAAACTTTGATAAATAGGTGGGTAGCATCTATATATGCTACCCACCTACTTACCGCGTATATACTACATTCATTTCATTGTGAACTGATCACTAGTGCCTTCCCGCGTATTTGTTAAACTTTGATCCCACCTTTCCTCCCTTTTAAGTTTATGTGGCCGATTTAATCAAAACCATTTCATTAGTGAAAAACGAAAAATATGTAGCTTAATTCCGCACGAAACTTACAATGACACACCTTGCACCTTCACCGACTACTCTACACGTGTTTCGCCCACACACGGAGCATCCTCAGGAGTTGTAAGACCGTGCAATACCAATACCGGATTTCCGCCAAGTACCGCCTGAATCTATCAAAGACTGTTCATTGTTCATTTTCTATTATTCGAGAGACATTCGAGATATTACAAATGACATGACAATAGTACAGTCAACAGTACATCATTTAAACTTTACACTTGCGCTGCGAAAGCTGCTATTCCGAGAGACACAAGGTCGCTCTCAGCATCGAACTGAGGTGCCTGACGTGCGGTTGTCTGTATCTTACTATGTTTGGACGGTAGCGCTGAGTCGGCAAAGTTTTGGTATCGACGAACTTAGCAGTCTGAAGACCTCCTAATTGCTATCTCGTTCGATGAATCTAAAGGTACAAGTAGTAATCATAATATTTGGTCAATTAGCTTGTAATCATGGTATGAATGGTAGTGTTTACGCTAAGATAAAACAGCTGTTTGAAAATGGTATAAAGGTCAATGATCAATACAAGAGATTGGTAACAAGGGAATCAAGCGTCGCTCTCGCTACCCCTTTGCGCGAAGTATATAGTCCATATACATTTCTTTAGGAATGATTTTGAATTTCTTCACGTTTCTTTTTCTTCTTTTTATTCAATGGCGGTGCCCTTTTGGATTTCGCCAGTATCCAGTTTTAATAAATTAAAATAATAGAAAATGTACGGTAGATTGAGTTAAAATGGAGTCTCACAACACAACACGTGTTCTTGCGAGAAGAACTCGGGTGAAACTCTTTCTTCCCGTTTGTCATAACAACATGCCGTTTCGAATTGACACTTCTACTCGTAACATACTCTTTCTAAACTTTTATTTGTGTTTTGTATGAAAACAATAATTTAAGATAAAAGTACCTTATTAGGTACCGCAGTAACATGCAATATTAGGTATATGTTGCACAATCTGCCCACTTTAGAAGGGCTCAAAGTTTATCCAATTTATTTTTGTTGTGTCCTTAACCTTTAAGTATGGACGTGGAGTCTCACAGGCTCTCCTCCTTCTATATGAATCTCACAAATTAATCACTTCCTCGCGTCTCCGGGCACTGAGCTGCTCAGTATCTTCCATATTAGTGGCAAAACTAATGGAGATGAAGGTAATTGTGTCGTCGGCTTCAAAATACTTGAGTAATGTGCTTGATTAACTGGGCCGTAGCTTCTGAGACTCCACGTTCATGTTTCCTATACAAAATCTTTTAACATTTGTTTGTATTTTTGTTAGAAATTGACTTTTGCTAGTATGTCAGGATTCAAACGACCAAGCATATTATCTTAAAAAAGGAAAGTATTGAGCTCAGTACACCCTTCAATTGAATGAAAAGATTTCTGATCCTACCCAAAAATCCTACAATGAGAAAGTTTGGAAGTTTGAATGTTTTGTTACTTAATCATGCGATAACCGCATAACGGATTTAAATGAAATTTGGCACATATATAGTTTATAGTCTGGATTGAAAAAAAAGGATACATTTTATCTCAATATTCCTACGGGAACCACGCCACGGGCTTGAAACCATGAGCCAAAACTCATGAAAAAAAATTGTTTGCTATTTTAAAATATTATTCCTATTTTAGTCCTATCATGTCGCCAATAGCTGAAAATGTACCTTATAGTATCGTAATTCGTTAAAATGATTTAGATTATCCAAAAAATACTTGATTTGTATTGATTTCGCTTTACTAAAGCCTATTCATTAAAACTTTGACATGAATTTTATTTTCATATTTAAAACCATGAAGTCAAGGAGTCAGAGACTCCACCACTTAGAGGTAACTGTCAGGAAATGGTTTCTATCAAAGGAATTTGAATGGTTTTTTTTTATAAACGACGGGGGACTCTTAAAGTTAAATACCTGATGGTAAATATTGATAAGGCTGAAGATCCCGGAATGCTTAATCACTGAGGAACTGGCTATCATATCTCTTACTGCCGGAACACAACAATGCTGAAAACATTGAATTGTTATAATTATTATCATTGGTATTTTTGAATAGTTGACATTTGCCAACGACGCGTACGGTACGGAGACGGTATAATTTGCGTTTGGGGTGAGAGGTTGTTTGTTTGTTTGTTTGTTTGTGCAATCCAATGTTGCCATTTATCTCCAAAACTACTAGTCCGATTTTGATACGGTTTACAGTGGTGGGTTCGGGTCTGATTGGTGCATGTTCTTGGATAGATGTTACGGTGACAACTCACCAGGGGGCGCTGCAGAAAGCATTTATTTTGCAAATCAATGTTGCCATTTATCTCCAAAACTACTAGTCCGATTTGATGCGGTTTGCAGTGATGGATGCGGGTTTATTTGGTATATGTTCCTAGATAAGTGTTACGGTGACAACTCACCAAGGGGCGCTGCAGTAAACATTTGTTTGAGCAAAACTAAATCTACTAGTGCGATTTTGATACGGTTTTCAGAAATGGATTTTTTTTTAAATAATAATAAGGCTTTTATTTTCTCATCACAAACTTACAAAATCTAATTATATAGGAACATGAACATGGTAAAATAACAGTTTGTGTGAGACTGATGCCTGAGCTAGGTATATACCTGTGTTACAGGTCATCAGGCTCCCACATCCTCGAGCCATTTTATACAACATTTTACATTTTAATTTAAGTGAACAACACATTTGGATTACAATAAACATGATAAAGAGAAAATATGCTAAGGTGATGTTTATTATGTTTTGCTAGTTGCTGGTGTGAGTAAGTGTTTATGTGTGGTGTGTGTGTGTATGTATGTATGTATGTGTGTGTGTGTCGTGCGTGCGAGTGTGTATTTGTGTGTGTGGTTGGGGGGGGGGTATGTATGCGTTTGTTAATCTATGCCTGTATGTTTGTATGGGTGCAGTTATGCCATATTTAACAATAGATTTTCAGTTTCGTCAAAGTTTAGCTGTAAGAGCCAGGAGGTCACTATTATTTTGCAAGCCCTTCTGTTAAGCGAGTACAAGGAGAGGATCGAGTTCACTTTATTATATAGGTAGCTACCCAAGAAACAAAAGAATCTATGTGACATATTAGTCGTTAGACAACGATATTGGCACACAGAGCCCTTTCGACGTTTGTCGCTTACTAAACTTGGATCATAACTAAGTTGAGAGTGTTGACGTAGGATGGTTGACAGTACAAAGAGCTGACGAACCGTGAGCACTTCCCAGACTTTATACACATCAGTAGTTGGACATAAAAAGGGAAGCGCCGCACCCACCTTCAAGACGGCTCTCTGTGCTCTCTCCACTTTAATTATGTGCGACTTGGCAGCTCCGCCCCAAGATGAGATACAATACCTCAAAATCGATTGACATAGTGCAAAATATACCGACTTCACAACACGAAAATCAGCGACGTGGCGAAGTGTTCTAAAAATAAATATTAGTTTTCTTATTCGTCCCGCTAGTAGCTCAATATGGGGTAAGAAACTGAGCATAGAGTCAATCATTACACCGAGGTATTTGATAGAATCTGTCTTTAAAAGTTTAGGACAGTTGCAATAAGAGGTAGACGAGCAGGAGTGGATCATCAATGAATAGCAATCAGACAGAACCTGTCGCCTTGAAGAAAAGGTTAAAAATTTTGTTTTATCGACATTTAGTGTCAACAAATTCTCAGATAACCAGGAATATACAGCATTTAACCCTCGTTGCGCATGCCCAAAAACCTCGGTGCAAGAGTTAGCCTGAAACAGCAGAGCAGTGTCATCAGCGAAAGTTATAATTTTACCGTAAGGAAGCTTCAATTGGCATAAATCATTTATATAAATTAAAAATAACGTTGGGCCGAGAACACTGCCCTGTGGAACTCCAAGGGTAACTGGAAGCTCTTCACTCATCCATTTTCCAATTTTAACAAGTTGGTACCGGTTGCTTAGATAGCTAGTAAAAAGATTAAGAGCCAAACCTCTGATACCGATAGCTTCAAGCTTGCGGATAAGGATCGGGACAGATACAGTGTCAAACGCTTTTGCGAAGTCCAGGAATACTCCCAACACCTTTTTGCCTCCATCTAAGTTAGTAGAAATGAAATCCGTGAGTTCATGAACAGCATCATCGGTCGACTTTCCCGAACGAAACCCGAATTGAGATGATGATAACAGGTTATGGGACTCTAAGAAGCTAGTCAGACGTTTGTTCATAATGCGTTCAAGGATTTTGGACAATACAGGTAGTAAGGAGATGGGTCTATAATTATTGACACAGTCCCTGTCGCCACCTTTGTATATCGGAATAATTACCGATTTCTTAAACATATCAGGAAGATTATATCTATGCTCTGAAAAGTTTAAAATAAAAACTAAAATTAAAAATTTTGATAAAACCCCCGACGGATAGTTAAGTCGGAGGTTTTTATATTATTTTATCCTCTTTCAATTACGTTTTAACCGTCGTGGGTTTTATCATTTTTTTAAATTTTTTTGTGTGTAAATCCAGTTAATGCAATATAAGGTATGTTGCACCGCCTGCCCACTTTAGAAGGGCTCTAAGTTTGTCCGATTTATTTTTGTTGTGTCCTTATTGTCAGTAAATGGTTTCTATCACAGGATTTTGAATGGTATTTATGAATAGTAAGTATTTTAGTGAGCAAATTCAGTCAATAATAAAGTGGTTTATTTTTCATATTTGCTGACACATTTACACCGTGCCGAGTTGGTCGCTAGTGGTTGGTACTTTATTACTTTACCTATTAGTAAGATATACTTAAATAAGAATACGACTGATATAAGAATTGACCTAGCCCCATTTACAGTCAAGACAATTGAGATAATTGTGACAGATATAATTAGTAACATTTTTTTTTTAAAGTTTTTCTCACAGAGTTATTTTTTAGTGCTTAATAGTACTCGTACAATCGTTTTCCTAGAAATTGATTATTTCTATCGGCAATATTTTAACAAGCTTTGACACCAAACCTTCCAGTTGTGGAGGATCTAATTATTGTAAATAACCTCGTTATTGCTTTTCCTTTTTTTTAATAGGTACTATTTTTTATTATCCCACTCAGAAAAGTAAGAAAAGTTTATGGAAAGTTTTTTACTTTGTTTGTGACTGTCACTGTCAGTTGTGTGTCACAGACTAGTTCAATTAGAGTTGTGTTTTAGTCCATAGATATGTTGTGTTGGTTGCGTGTTTTTAATTTGTTTTTGTGTAAGTGAATTTTATTTATTTTTATTTTGTTTTGTTTATTTTTATACGTTCATCTGTCGTTATGGTTGTCACTGCTGTGTCAAGGAGAATATCATCAGTGCAGCAGGCCCAGCTTGCTGCTTATACTAAGCTTGGCACAGTTTGGCGACATGCGACGATGCGCAGCTCAGTGTGCGTTGTATATGTGTTGCATTTTATTTTTATTTATTTTTTATCTGTATCTGTGTATCGTCGTGTGGATGTCAAATCAACATTTTTCTTTCTTTCTTTCTTTCTTTATTTTTTAGAAGTTGGTTAATGATCGGCTCTTTAAATACTTAAAAAAACAAGGTCACCGGTTGATTTGGCCTCATCTGTACAAACCTCGTTTGAAAGATCAAAGAAATTACAACGTTATCGTATCCGATCACAAATATATGGCAACAGTAGGTTCCATTTATAATAATTTCTATGTTTATTTAAATTTACCGTTTGTTTGCCGACATTTTCCTCCCTTTCGTTAGCGCAGAGGGATATGTTATTACATTTTTCCGGTGAATTTGCCATAACTGCTTTGGAAAAAAATAAAAGAATTGGGTTACGAGGAAATTGAATACATGTCGCATGTCAGAGTCAAAGGTTTTTCGTTATTACAGTGTAGATGTCTGACTGACACAATATATTTTGAATGGTTTTGTTGAATTGGTTGTTTGACTTTGGTTTTCGTAGTGCCAGAGTAAAGTCTTACGTGCGGTTGACTGTACCTGATACCCTTATCCATAGCTGAGCTCCCTAGCTCATGCAGGGTCCATGTAAAGATTGATCTACTGGCGACTGTACCTAGGTTCCCTTTGAAACATTCGTAGACAATTATAGATAGATATTATATAGATGTGGCCGTACATATAAGATAGTGAGTTCCACAGTGAGTGGAAGATCAATTTTTTTTACGTGGAACGGGGAGACTTATCTGATGTTAAGTATTGATAAGGCTGAAGATGGAAGCGAGCCTCTCCCGGAATCCTCAATCACTGAGGGAGTGTCTTTCTTATCTCTAACTGCCGGAACACAACAGTGCTGAAAACTTTGTTGTAATGGCGTCAGACTAATCAATCTTCTCTCCCGGAGGAGAGGGGCGCTTCTATCTTTAGCCTTATCATTACCTAACATGAGGTATGATAAAAGCTGGGTGATTGCGACCCCTATTCCCTGTGACCAATGGATGGCGGCCTGATGAGCCAGTGCTAGGAGTTTTAGTTAGTAGTACCCAAGAGAGTCCAACATTTCGAATCGCCCCAATCTGTCGTCCCAAAAATCAACCTGGGGGCGAGGGACGTGTAAAAGCATTTCTCCTTGTATAAAAAAGTATAATGAAGCCTAGTCATTGTTCATAAAAAAATAATGTTCAATAGACGAAGCGTAAAATACTTTAGCAACCAAATCACAAAATACCAAATCACTGCTGGGGCACTGGTCTTCCTTATGGATGGATAAGGAGAATGGCCCATGACCTACCACGCGGGCCTAATGCGGATTGGTGGGTTTTAACGACTGCAAATGCAGCCGGGACCAACGGCTTAACGGAGGAGCTCAAGATAGAAAATTTTTGGTCACCCATCCCGTGACTGACCATTGCGAAAGTTGCTTAACTTCAACAATCGCAGGCCGAGCGCGCGAATCATTGCGCCACGAGCTCCTCGTTGTAATTATTATAGGTTATTAATAGATTTCTCCTAACAAAAAATATTAAATTATAAGACGTTGGCAAAATGAACTCGACCCAGGAAATCCCCCTCACCTTACCCGGTTAACCCGACCAAGTGCATAATAAGGGTGAAACCAGACGCGACGATAAGATCTATTAGTTTATGGTACACGAAAAAATTCAAAGAAAGTTCCTAGATCCGGAAATAGTCCGTTCTAATTACGGAATCTTTTTCTACTACCTCCCGAATTAATTAACATCTTCTTATTTAAAAGTTGAAGCTTCTACGTGCCTTTGATTATTGTGCCTTCCGAAGGGGCTTGAGATAATTAACTTTCGCTTATCTATCCCGTGTCTAATCCTCGTGAAAATTGCTTGACTGCTACAATTTATTATCAAAATTTGTTGTATTTGTGCCGCAAACTTAATTAATAGCAAATAACAAACTTGGACAACTTAGTGTAGTTAATTCAATTCAATATCATATATTCAGTCTAGGCTGTTACAAGCACTTATGAACGTCAAAGAAGCTACGCCATCTGTTCACAAACCCTACGGCGGGAGACCTTGTAACGAGAAGAACCGGCAACAAAACTCGTCAAGGGCTATTTTTTTCTCCCTGTTTTATTTCATACAGAGTCGTCAAATTGAACAGTGACCTTAACATATCAGTAAGGTCAATTTCCTGCAAGTTGTGACGTACTTACAGGTCAATAGTAATTTATTTTAGATGAAAATATTTAAGCTCTAAGCACAACGTTAAGACAAGTAGACTGAAGTAGACTCATTTCCACTGGCGGTACCCGTTCACGAGCATGACGCATGAACCAGCCATCGCTTCGCTCAACCATATTTTAGGGAACGTAACGATACGCCTCACACGACACCGCCGAAGAAACGTTTGAGTGAGCATGACGTACTTCAGGTACTTATGTTAAAGTGTATAAATATAAAAAATACAATGGCAACAACAAAAAAAAGAAAGATAAAAGTGCATTAATGTAAGTAACGTAACTTACAATGTTACTGGAAGACGCATCAGCTGGGTCATAATCATAAAGCGTATTTAAAGTAAATTAAACTTTCATATACTTAATTAGAATAATTGGAAAACGTTAAGCTATTTATCACGTGCACGCAAATATTTAACCTGTAAAAAAATGTATAGGCGAATTGCTTACAAACACTCTTTCCGTAACTTAGAAGAATAATACAATAGCTGTCAGAACGCCAAGTGTGTCTTCAGCCAAACGCACATACAGACTGCGTGGTATCGAGCGACGGCCGGTCACCGACCCCCACTGGGGATCACAGTGCAGTGTGGTTATGGCAGGATTCAATAGACCAGGCTTACCCAAACTTATAGCCCCTTGTACCCCTGTTGAAGTTCCCAGACAACGACCGCCCCAAAAGAAAAAGATAATCTATCTGTAGTTCCAACAAGAAACCCTTTGGAAATAGTATCGAGAAAGTTCGAATTGTCACGTCAAAAACGTATAGGTAAATGTAGTTCCATTTGTTGACGATACTTTTTCGATATTTACTCGAAAATTTTCCATTCTAGGCCTAGAGTAGAAGAAAGTACGGTTTTCAAATACAGTGAGTGCCAAAAATAAATAAAGTATTAATGAAGTGGGTGGTCTTTTATCTTGTAGCAATTGGAGTCTATTTGAGCAGTAATTTTAGTTAATTTTAACTTTAGCTTCTATTATGATAATCTTGCCGCGAGACCCCTACTGTCTAATGGCGAACCTCTAAGGGTTCACGTACCCCACTTTGAGAAACCCTGCAATAGACTGCACTCTTAGATGTCGACAGTGGTTTAGGGTTGAAAGCAGTGTGAATTATTAATGTTTAATACTGGATTTCCTTAAGTTGTTAACTAAATTGTGGCTTATCTGTTTTTCATGTGATAGTCTTTGTGACATGTGGAAGAAAATGTAAATAGTTGAAATTATTATTATCGACGCCGTTATTTATGAATTAATTAATTATATTAACTACTATTTAAACTTAGCACTCCTAGCATCAATTCCACAACATAATAATATTGATACAGTGATTTGCAAAAGCATGACGTGGCTTCCGAAATAAAAAGAAGCAAATTCTAGGTCACACATAACCGATTCAAATAGCAGGCCGACTCACTATAATAACATCCGAACTTTTCAGGAAATAGCAAATAATAAAATGAAACTAATATTAATTTAATCTTACTATTTTGAATGTTATCGAAGTAGTGAAAAATACATTATTATAATGAGGAGCAAAATTACTTGTAACATAAACAACGGCATGTCGTAAAGTAGTTAAGATATGTCAATTAAACAAAAAGTGTATTATAAAAGTTTTATTTGAAACCCCAAAACTTTATACAATCTATTTGTTACGTAGTCTGTACTTGTAACGTACTTGAAAACGCTGTAAAAAAGACAAAAAATAACATGTGTTTTCGTTAGTATTTATATCGTATTCTTATATGGGTTCATAAAGTAATCTGATATAAGTGGTGTGGTGACGGCCTAAGAATGCAAGTGTCACCACTCCCCTAAATGCCTGGGATGTCGTAAGAGTCGACTTAGAGGCTCGACGCATTGAACACCTGTGCAAGCGAAGGAAAACTTGAAAAAACCCTCTACCAACCCGTCTGGCCAGCGTGGTAGCATTAGGCTAATAACCTCCTATGAACGCCACAATAGGCGTGAGCTAGGAGAGGCCTATGTCCAGTGGACGTCCACAGGCTGATGATGATGATGATATGAGTGGTAGGGCGAAACTGACGATTCATAAATACTTGTATCAAGCTTAATAGAATAAACATAATTTTCTTTCTTTCTCAAGAAATCGAAGAAAATACCGATTTATTCATGACTATAATCATAATAACAAAACAATACCGTGACTGACTGACAGACAACGCACAGCCCAAATGGCTGAACGTAGGCTAGTACTATAATATTTAATACGTACTTTATTTTATAAGAAATAATGTTTTTGATATTTTTACGGCATAGGGATTAAAACTGGATTGTATTCTAACCTAATTCCTCTCGGACAAAGTCGCGGGCGGAGGACTAGTTCGTGAACATTTAACCGCCTCTGTGGTCTAGTGGTACAACCACCGGTACCAGACCTAGGGGTCCCGGGTTCGATTCTCAGCGGGGGTACATATTGTATTCGGTTTGGTTGGTGGAAGGACTCATTGTAAGTCCGACTGGCTAGCTACCACCATCTTATCTAAGTCTGACGCCATAACAACAATGTTTTCAGCATTGTTGTGTTCCGGCAGTTAGAGATAAGATAGCCAGTTCCTCATGACTGAGGATTCCGGGAGAGGCTCGCTTCCATCTTCAGCCTTATCAATGCTTAACATGAAGTATGATGAAGGCTAAGAGTCTCCCCGTCGTTCATAAAAAAAAAAAAATGTTTGCAAGTTGATTGCTCTATAGCAAAAATACACCTATAAGTTGATAGTTCACACATTCACATGTTTTAAACCTGCCATTTCGATTAAAATTTCCATTCCCTTTTGCCTAACGTGGACTTCTTCAATATAGTATCATAACACTTCAATCTAAGGTTCAATTTCAGTAGTAATTGGATTCGTTTCATAATATCCTACCTTATTCCTTTTTTTAATTAAAAGATGTCTACGAACTTCTTTTGTAGTGATTCAAAGGATTTTTCTTCGGATGGCAGTTGCCTTTTTCTTGAATGAAAAAAAAAGTTAGTAGAGCTTTCATGTAATAAAAAAAACTGTTGGCGTGTACGCATTATTCAGGAGATGTTTTTTGTCGAAGCAGAATATATTTTCACACATTTTGTATAAATATATCTGAAGAGTCTTTGGAGTGGTGAAGCTTTGCTAAACCAAGGGCTTTGTTTCGAGTTCATGTAGGCATTTGTATCATAAATGCTAGCCATTGTTTCTCGAGTTTTGGTTTACAGAACCATATTCACTTTATTATTGATAACGACTGCAGTGAATCTAGGTGTTGGAATACCGATCATGTCGTCTTGGGTTTGAATCCTATCCAAGACAAAATGACATGATATAAATGTAGATATTTATTTTTTACTATGATGACTTATATGACTATTATGACTCTTAGCCGTCATCAAATTTGTGGACTGGAAGTTTCCTATCTATTTTAACTAAACTAGTGGCCGTCTTCGGCTACGCCTGCGTGGTTGTCTTTTCGTTTTGATCAATATTTTTCTTGTCATAAAAATTGTTCCTTAAACTTAGAATATCAAAAAACGGCCAAGTGCAAGTCGGGACTCACGCAACGAGGGTTCCGTAAAATATTTTTTATTATATATAAAAAATTTACGGATTTCGCAATTTTTCCGTTATCTGTACTATAAGACGTTACTTCGTACAAAATTTCAAGATTCTAAGTTCACGGGAAGTACCCTGTAGGTTTATATTCCCGTGCGAGTTTCGAAAATTTGCGGAAATTTGCGGCATAAACGGCTGTATCTTTTGATTCCTTTGGCTTAGAAGTTTGATTTTTTCACAGCTCTAAGGGACAGTAGACCTGAGTATTAGATATAAATTTCAGTTTGATACCTCCACGCGTCCCTAACAAAAACGGTCTTGACAGACGGACGGACGGACAACGAAGTGATCCTATAAGGGTTCCGTTTTTTTCCTTTTGAGGTACGGAACCCTAAAAAATTTCTTTTAAAAGTTATGGCGTGACCAAGGAAAGTATGGTTTTATTTTTTTCCCGAAATAGAATATCCAACACGTTATATACCAATAGTTTAGCAATAACCAATGAACACATCAACAAATCAATGTTTCCTCTGTTCCGTTTGATCAGCAACTTGAATCGGAGCCAAACCAATCGCGAACTGACAAATGCTTCCGATATCATGCAAGCTATCATCTTGTTTAGTTTTCATATTAGTTAATAGCAAGTTCGAGTGATTCGACAAACTGTTTCCTTGAAGCAACTTTGTCGCCATATTTAAACATAATAAATCAGACTGTACTTACCTGATTTTTCGTCAACGGTGTCATTTAATACAATTATACCTTATTGTATTAAATGACACCGAAACAGTGCCAAGGGCACGCTTAACTATATGGTTCATCGCACCATGCCGATAGGCGCGACCTGCGCTCTTGACGCAAGTGAGCCCGTCAACGAGTGTAGGGCAGTTTAATAACTCGCTGATGAGTGAGAAGGTGCTGTAGGCGGAGGACAGGAAAGCAGGGAGTGCGACACTAGAGGTTGTGCGTAAGCCCAACCCACCATATCTAATTGGAAGAGTGGCTTGTTCCCATTTGCGATCTTCAAGTTGTAAATTTAGAATTTTGCAAATAGTACTTTTTAATACTGTGTCAATAGATTTGGTGATCAAGGGAAACTTCCAAAGAGGGGAACAGCGCAGGATGTACAAGAATTTTGGAGTGAATTTTTTTATAATATTATATCATTCAGAAAATATATTTAAATAAACCACTACAAAAAACTGAGATGATTATAAAAATTCGCAAAGCCCCAAAACGCTTATTAATAATTCTAATATTATATCATTCTGAAAAAAAAATATAAACACTACAAAAAAAACAAAGATTATAAATAAAACAGACCAAAAAACCGCGAATTCTGAAAATACCATTCGCTACACGTTCCTGTATAATACAGGATAAGTTACATAGACTGATAATATTTTCCATCTTACATATTTCTTTCTCTGTATTTATAACAGTTACCTTACACTTCACGACTTGAAAACCAATAAGTCATGTGTGTTTTTGTTAGACTCAAAATGTTCAGATACCTACTGTAAAGATCACGATAATGAACCTTTATCGCATGAAAAGTTCACATATTTTTAATATTGTTTCTAATACCTAAGAAAATCGCGAATAAATATGATTAAATAGTTAAAGTATTTTTTAGAACTAAACTGGAAGCAACGAGACATTAATAAGTGCTATATACTACATGCCATGTCAAAAATCATTATCATCCTCATTCAGCCTATTGCAGTCCACTGCTGGACGTAAACCTCCCTCACGGTGCACCACAAGACACGATCTCCCGCTCTTTTCATCCAGCCACTACCCGCAACCTTTCTCAGGCCTTCGATCCATCTAGCAGGAGGGCGTCCTACACTACGTTTGCCGAGACGTGGTCTTCATTCAAAAACTCGTCTGCTTCAATGCTCGTCGGTTCCAAGACTGATATGCGCAACCCATCGCCACTTGAGCTTGCTACATTGAGGACTAAAAATAGGACGATTAAGAAAAAAAGGCTTTTAAACACGAGATAAGGTCATGTTCTAGAAAAGTTTTGGCTGCAAGAAAAAGATGGTAGCTGGATCTACCCTAAATATTGGATATACCCTATATAAATAAGCAAATTTCACTCAAATGGAACATTCGTTTATTTTCAAAAATAAGTTAAACTATATTCTAAGATTTTTGATAAATGCACCGGGAATCAAACCGGCTTAAATGAGAAAAAATAACACCCTGTACTTTTATGGTACTGTTCGATAGTCTTAAGTAAAATATCAATTTAGCTTAAGTAACTTAGTGTCTTAAAATAAAAGAATACATACTTTATTGTACCTGGGTACTTACTCATGGGAGTGGGGGGCGGCATATACCCAGCAGTGGGTGCCATGTGGCTGAGACGACGACTTACGCATATTCATTACTAATATAAAAATGAAATTCACTTATTTTACTTTATAAGTCACAATCATCACAACATCACAGCTTATAACTTTGATTTAATTAAGGTTTTTTATTATATTCACCATAAATCGATGCAAAAGGCCACGAGACGCGAGTTCTATCGATGAATAAATTTATGTTCAATAAAGTCTTTTGAACAAGTTTTTAAGGATTTGTCTTTAATTTTAGATAGCTTGTCACTCACACTAAATCAATCTTTAAGGTTAACACTATCGATTGGTATCAAAAAAGTACACGATGTTTTTTTCTCATTTAAGCGGATTCGATTCCCGGTGCGTGATTTATCTTTGAATGCAGTTTTTTTTTTTTTTTAATAAAAGAATGTTTCCGTTAAGTAAAATTTGCTTATATCAATATTTAGGGTAATTTTCCTCCAGCTATCGTCTTTTTTTCCACCCTGTATATATAAAATTCAATGTCCTGACTAACTGACTGACTGATATATCAACGCACAGCCCAAACACCGACCTATATTATAGATCTCTGTTCCACATCTTCCATTATTTGTGTTCAAACACGTAATCTTACAAATATTTACTTTTATACTTCTTTTTTTACGAAATTCGATCTACCTTAATCATTTATTCTTATCCCTTTCAATATTGCAGATATCAAGGAGAGGATATTTCTGCTGCTTTATTGGAAACAACTGACGACGAGGAAATAAGTTATCGCATGAAACCAGACGGGAAAATCTGGAAAAAGCTGTTCAGAGCAAAATAGACTACGTGTTATTTTTGTTAGTCTGCTAATTAACAGTGATGATGAACCTTTTACATCCATTTACCGCTTTATCTACATAGATGAAATAAGTATGATAATTAACTAGCTCCTATCAAAGTATGGTATGTCAGTCTTTGGTTTTATGAAGTATAAATTGCTTTTGCAAAAAAAATTACAACTGTTACATTCGTTACCGGCAGGACACTGGTGTCCAGAGAACAGAACATCCGGGGCCGTACCGCGCATGTGGCGTCGGTATCGAAATCGGCTTCATTTGACAGATGGATGTTACACATTGCTGCTTCTTTTTGACACTATGAAACTTACCAAAGACTAAGAGCAATATGTCATATCCATCTGTCAAATGAAGTCGATGTCGACGACACTTGCGCGGTAGGGCCTCTGGTGTGTCTCATAACCCGGGGTTTGAAAGGTTACATTTATACTAAGATTATTACTTACTTGAAGTAAGTCCGCCTGGCTAGCTACCACCACCTTATCTAAGTTTTACGCCATAACAACAATGTTTTCAGCATTGTTGTGTTCCGGCAGTTAGAGATAAGATAGCCAGTTCCTCAGTAATTGAGGATTCCGGGAGAGGCTCGCTTCCATCTTCAGCCTTATCAATACTTGATGAATGATGTATGATAAAGGGTATGAGTCTCCCCATTTCTTAAAAAAAAAGATAAAAATAATATCTAAGCAAGACAAGTTAGGAAGATGGCTGGATGATTTGAATTTAGTTAATTCATTTATTTTTTATCTTAGATTGAATAAAGCTTCTTAAAATTGTATATATATATATATATATATATATATATATATATATATATATATATATATATATATATATATATATATTATATATGTCAAAGTAGAGATAAACAAGTACTTTTATTTCAGACACAAGTTAGCACTCAATCCTAAAAAATTCCAGTCATCTTTTTTGATGACCTAATGAATTTTACTTAATACAAAACTTATAAAGTGTCAGATGTCAATAAAATAGCACCAAGTGTATTTCTGAGAAAAAACTTCTAAAGTTATAAGTTGCCGAAGAAAATTGGGTTTCAATGTCATGTTCTATAAAACAATAATTATTTTCATTTTGTTTGTACAAAGGTAATTTCGAGAGGTTTTTTTTTATCACTCAGTAACATAATTCTTTCAATGAAATATTAAGTTTGCCTTGTCTTACCATATTTCTCCATGACAGACATCTTAACTAAATTTTTTTCTTCTTATTTTTTTCTCTCCCCAACTAAATAATATATAAAATCCTAGTTTCTATGAAAGAGTAAATCTAAGCTTGGCAATTTAGTTAGTAATGAATGTATTTTATTATAAATCATTTGTTTTCATGATTATTGGCGCTGATTAAAAACGTCCTGCCTTTATAAAGTTATTAAAAAGAATGCGCTTGTCCATTTTTTATAAAGGATCACTCAATAAAATTGTCTTATCGCGCCCAAATCGACAAGGATTCATTTATCTCACCCATCTCAGTTAGCGGAATCGCGGCGTCATTCCCGTGATTCACGGCTGCGGCATTACTCAAGTAACTCAAGAAACTTTTTGTCGAGCCCATTTTTGACTCGGCTGCCTTTAAGAAAGGTTTGTGGGGAAATGGGGCTTTCAGCTGTTCAAGGACGGATTTGATTTTCTTGCGAATAGTTGAGAGTTGATCATTTTGTTTGAAGCGTTCGCTGAGGATTTTTCAACCTTGTAAGTTTTGAGAGGAAGTTTGTTAGAAGGATTTGACTTTGTCTTTCATTGGAAATTTTATTGTCTTAGTATTTTAGTTACGTCGTCCATTTATTGTACTTTAACCTTACCTTACCCTCTTCTTCGATTTTTATTTGTATTGGACAATGGAACTTATCTTAGGTCGTCTTCTCTTAAAATACCCAAAAGCCTTATTGTGTTGTTTCAGTTTGTTTCAGTCCACTAATCTCTCAATTAGGGGACATGTCAAAATTTTCTCACCTTTTAATTTAAGAAAGCAGAATTGTTCCATTGCAGAAATTAGTCTTGTAAATCCTTACCTAATGTGACCTACCTGTTGTTGATCGTACAGTCACGTGCAATAACATAGAAACACTAAGCAACCTTGCTACATTACAATATTGAATAACATTTGTGGACACAGAGAGCTTTCTTTCCGTGTGTTTCAATGTGTTGGTTGTGGGTATAATGTTAACATATCATTGCACGTGACTGTACATGCAACAATCCTGTATAAATAAATAATTTTCGACTTCAACCAAAAGTACTGTCTATATTAATCAGTCTATCACGACATCTAGTCCTCAATTAACCTCCACTATCTTCTGTCGCATCTCCCAGTCCCTAGTATGTGTAATAAGTCACCGCGCAATCTCGATAATGTCTCTATTTGTCCTTTCCTACTTATGTACAGAAGACCTCATATAAAGACGAATTACAAAAACAGATCTAATGGCACTAGAAATAAGAGTGCGCTCAAGGACAATCAGTTTTACTTGATGTATGACTGTACTAGCGGGTCTAGAATAAACGATTGTCTTGCGTCCTTGCGTTAGGATGCTTAATTGTTTATGTATAAGGACTTGGTAAAGATTTTTTGAAGCAAGACGTACGAGTACGTGCAACCGGCAAACTTCCCGGTTGACCAGTAAAGATTTTTGGGAAATGTTTTCTCGGAAAGTACTAAGGTTAATCAAATAATTTATTATTCAAATGAAACACCTGTTGATGTTCTATTATTTATGATATAAACTTTTTCGATACATCTATTACTCTTTTAACCCTTCCCTCCCGGCCAGCCCTCTTGTGCGGCGACGTTCGCCCGGGCGAACTGCAGAGCGGTGGCCGTCTATCGTCTTATACAACACATAATATACACTAGCTTGCCCGCGAATTCGTTCGCGTGATTAAGACACTTAAAAAAATATAACTTTATTCATCTCTTAAATAAAGCTCCATAAAAAAACTTTACTGGTCAACCGGGACGTTCCCCGACTGTACCTGCGTACGATCCTGACATATAAACTAGTTACTCAATTACGAAAAGTGTCTAATAACCCGTATGTATTAGAAAAAAATTGATTTTTAACACATAGATAGTTGCCTGGGTTAAAATATAGGATGCATTTTATACCGTTATTCCCGTGGGAACGGGCACCACGCGTTTTATACCGCAGTGGTACGGTGTTACCTGAACATAATATATGTCTGATCAAACATAATTTTCAGGGTTTGGTTTGAACCCACCACCGCTAGCTCGAGTTCTGTAAGGCCTGTATCTAAACAGAGAGGACATTAAAAATTGATGTTAATTACTGCTATTTTACTTTCCAAAAGAAACTTTTACGCTCGTCAGTTGTTTAGAAATTTGCCATGAACACAACAGCTGGTGCTAAATACTTATATTAATGGAGACTTTAAGTTTGGAAATAAAGATATCATTATCATATGAAACATAAATATAAATATCAGACACCTCGTTCATCTGATTTCGAAGAAAGCTAAAGCAAATAAAATATCTAAATCAATATTCCCCACTGCTGGGCTGGGACCAAGCTTTCCTTATGGATCGGTAAAGAGAATGGGCTATGATCCACCACGGATCATGCCGTCGAAGCTCGAAATAATTTAACCGCTACTGTTTTCTAGTAGTAACAACCACCGGTATCAGACCCAGGGGTCCCGGGTTGGATTCCCAACGGGGGTACATATTGTATTTGGTTTGATTGGTGGTAGGACTTGTTTTCAGTCCGCCTGGCTGGCTACCAGCATCTTATCTAAGTCTGACGCCCTAACATGATTTCAGAATTGTTGTGTAAGACAGTCATAATATTTATTGCTCCATATTGGTACATTTTGGTCTTACAAGTAGACTTGCAGAATAGTCTTACAGAATAGCTCGCAATATGAACCCTGCAAGGGCGTACCAAATCTTAAGCACTAAATAATATAGTTTAATGACAACAATCTTATATTAAACTAAAGAAACATCTAACTCATATATATAGGCGTACACTATTTAATTTTTTTTTTTTTATGAAGTTCGGAACAGGTATGATGAAGGCTAAGAGTCTCCCCTCTTAGCTAATGTTAAGTATTGATAAGGCTGAAGATGGAAGCGAGCCTCTCCCGGAATCCCCAATCACTGAGGAACTGGCTATCTTATCTTTAACTGCTGCCGAGCTAAACAATATATTACGTCGTTCATAATAGTCTTGAAAGTCATTAAACCAATATCGATTTATTTTTGAGAAGGCTAATGTCTACCTTTTGTCCCCAAAGTTAATCTGGAAAAGACTGAGGGAATATTATTCAGAGAAGGGTGAAGGCGGTAATAATTAAATTATGACACTGGTTTAATATAAACTCGAAAGAAATACCTAGTTCTAGAAAGGAATTCTTCTCAAAGATCTAATTTATCTTGGCGTGGGATTATAGATTTCCAATTTGCTCGCTGTAAATGAAGCTTTAGAGCCAAACGCGACGATGTTTATTCATTACGAATCTATCTCGAGGCGTTGTGATTGTTTAGGTGATATACTTAGTATTTATACAATGGAAGTTGTATAACTCTTTAATATTCTGTAATCATTTCATGGATATCAAAACGTGGGTATCTAAGTAAATATGTCTATCACTGTACGTAATAAAACTGGGAGAAAAAACAGCCTTTGACGATTTTCTTGCCGGCTCTTCTCGTTACAGGCCGTCGCTCGTAGGGTTTGTGAACTGAATGACGAAGCTTCTTGGCATTCGTAAGTGCTTGAAGAATAACCGTGTCTTGCCGTTCCAAGTTTTTAGGGAAAGGCATAGCCTTTTTTAATAAAGTTCCACAAGTGATTACTAAAAAGACGCTGTTAAGCAGGTAGATGATTAGTTAAAAGATCAAAATGCATGAATGTGATACAAACATAAAATATAACTATTGTAATTGTATAAAAGGATAATATTCTTATAACTGAGTATGAGAAAATATTCCTCTTATATTAAATATAGTTCTGTTATAAAATAAAGGTAAGTACCTACATAGGTACTCTCTTGACGGCGATAAAATGATTACTTCTCTATTGAAGGCGATAAGATGATAAGAATGTAATTAAATGGTATCATGTCTAAGTATTATTTTCAAAAAGTGGCTGTGACATACATCGGACAGACAGACATGACGAATCTATAAGGGTTCCGTTTTTGCTATTAGGCTTCGAATATAGTGACTCAATGCCTCTTCCTTTTTTGAAGTTGGTTAAAAAGCCCGCCTTACCAAAAATTTAGTCGGGAAGGATTGCAAACGATGTTCCGGTACTCACGTAAACGGAGTTGCGGGCACAGCTAGTATTAAATATATTTAAAGATTGTAGATTTGTGTTTGGTAACAACATGTTCCATTGTTAATGTTGTTGTTTCTGTTAAAGCTGATAAGTTTCTTGACGCCGTTCTTCTTATCAGTTAAAAGATGTCTTGAATGGCTGGTAGGGGGGAAAAAATAACTATTCGAAAGCACTATCGATAAGTCTATTTCAATAAAAATCTTTGACTTTAACTTTGACTTGTACTTGTAACATTTGAACATCCTAGACTAAATAAATGATATTGAATTTTGAATAACATACATACATACCTTCACGCATGAGGAAGGAGAAGCCCGTGGCGCAGTGGTTCGTGCGCTCAGCATGCGATTGTTTAGGTTAAGTAACTGTCGCAATGGTCGGTCACGGGATGGGTGACCAAAAATTTACTATCTCGAGCTCCTCCGTGCTTCGGAAGGCACGGTAAGACGTTGCATTTGCAGTCGTTAAAACCCACCAATCAGTCATGGCCCATGGAGAATGCTCCTTGTCCATCCATAAGGAAGGCCGGTGTCTGAGCAGTGGGGACATTAAAAATGGCTGATGAAGATACCTTCACGCCATAAATTAAACTTTTTAAATCCCTAGTGGAGCTGGCGGAGCACCAAAAGTGAGACTTGAGAGTAAAATGTAGGAACATCACTCTCATATCCACACCCCAACGACGCCTCATATGGCACTGGCTGGGTCTAAATAGTCTAGATTCTGGCGACCGCGGCAGGCGACCACGACCACGGTCGCCCCGCTTTGCCGCGTGACCCACTGCGTTAAAATATAGATTTTTATGAAACACTAAACGATGCAGTGGCCAGCTCGCGACCTCGGTCGCAGCGACCCTACTGCTCCGCCGCGCGACCCAGTCAATTAATACGTAATAATGTCGTTATTTACTGCCACTGATGACGAATTATAAATAGATTTGGTGTCAAATAACCCGTATGTATGAGATAAGACATTTCGCTCTTTGTTCCGAAAGCAAAACCAACAAAATAAGTTTGTCATACTTTTTTTCTTCCTTTAACAACAGCTGGCAGTTCTATTCTTTGTTACGGTGTAAATTGTACGTTAAAATTCTACTAAGCGCTTTCTACAATTTCTGGAACACAAAAATAAATAAAAAAACTGCGTAAAGTAAGCGTCGTTCGCGGTCGCGTGCATCAGAATGATACCGGTCGCGGCGCGGCAGGCGACCGGCGCTAGCGACGCCGCATGGTCGCGGTCATCCCGTGACCATGACACGGCAGCTGAAGTGCCGTGCCGTGGTCAGTCAAAAAACCCGTAAAAACCAAAAATACGGACAATTAGATTTTAGTTTATGGAATGTAGTGCGTTTAATTTCCGGAAAAGTTGTTTTTTTTTTTTCAAATAAAAAATTATAATAAGTTATAAATGCAAACCATTGTCACCTAAAATTAAGGTTTCACTTTGTTCTGAATGTTATTATGTGTGTGTTTTCTTTTACTTTTTGTTTGGTGATCCAAAGAAACAAAAAAAATGATAGAAGTATAGAGCACTAAATTACTAAATAGTTACTTGACTAAGGCTCTGGGCCCATATATTTTATTGTAACATCTGTTATTTGAAAACTTAGATTTAATTTTTAATTAATTTTAGTTCAAGAGGTATTCTAGACCACAAGCAAAAAATAACGTATTAAGAATTCTATTGTATATTCTCTAATGGCATTTCAAGAATAAAGTTGCATTCAAGTGGATTTACTGCAACCTACTTTTTAAAATAGGGCGGCCTGCAATTTGCATATTCGATTAAGGCCATTACATAGATAGTAGTAATAGTTCACTATGTAAAGAAATGAATATAGTTAGATGTTAGATTTTAATCGCCTTTGTGGTCTAGTGGTACAACCACCGGTATCAGACCCAGGGGTCCCGGGTTCGATTCCCAGCGGGGGTACATATTGTATTCGGTTTGGTTGGTGGTAGGACTTGTTGTAAGCCCGCCTGGCTAGCTACCACCATCTTATCTAAGCCTGACGCCATAACAACAACGTTTTCAGCATTGTTGTGTTCCGGCAGTTCGAGATAAGATAGCCAGTTCCTCAGTGGTTGAGGATTCCGGGAGAGGCTCGCTTCCATCTTCAGCCTTATCAATACTTAACATCATGTATGATGAAGGCTAAGAGTCTCCCCGTCATTCATTAAAAAAAAAATGTTACAGAATATGTAATTGAGTCCGAGTGACATTGGCTACATCCGGGATTGGGAAATGCTCGTAGTAGGTTAAAATGCTACGTGATTGCTACGATCTTTTCGTAGTAGAAGTATGATTAACCGACTTCAAAAAAAGGAGGCACTGACTCCAAAAGTTTTATTTTTTACTTTTTGAAGTCGGTTTGATTTTTTTTATAAAATGTTTTTATTGTCATCATGGGTCATTTTTATGTGCACAATGCTAGAACACTGGGCTTCCTTATGGATGGATAAGGATAGTGGGCCATGACCTACCCCTCGGGAACAATGCAGATTGTTGGTTTCAGCGACTGTCAATACAGCCGGGACGGCCTACCAACCGCTTGACATACCTTCCGAAGTACGTTTTGTTCACCCTCCTGTGAGGACCATTATGTAAGTTCCTTAACCGCTACATCGCAGACCTCACCCGCGTATCACTGCTACTTCGTAGTGGGATAATCGTTCTCATTTTGTAACCTAAAGTAAATCGTTGTCATTTTGGTTTTGGTCAGTAAATGCTTGTTGTTGTTTTGGTAAAATCTTTGAAAGTGGAGCCTAGGGATTCTGCGATGAACGTCAGAACTAAATTGAAAATAATTAAGTTGATTCATTGTTCTAATCATAAACATGAGGTCCCACGAGCTTGATCACGTTTCTGTCATATACCTATTGATAAATTTCTAATATTTGTCCTTGAAATGTTATTTCAGGCTTATCGTTAAAAGTACTTATAACGATATAACTAAATAAGGATATTTCTTTGAGTTTGTTGTCGAAAATAAAGCTATTTGATAGAAAAAGACAGTTGTTATAGAAAATGACACGAAAATATGTTATTACAGTTAGAAAGATTTTTTATTTTGCTATCACAGTTGTTAATAGTTTAAGATAATAGTTTGACGACCTCCGTGGTATAGTGCTACGTACACCGGTTTTAAAGTGCCGCTTACTTTGAGGTCCTCGGTTTGAATACCGGTAGGGGCAAATGTTTGTATGATGAATACGAGAATTTGTACCTGACTCATGGGGTTTATATATATTTCTACACATAAAAACTTATATATTTATATCAGTTTCCCTATTATCCCATAACACAAGCCTGACAGTGCAGGTTACAGTTGAAATATTGATTCATTAATATTAAGCGTTGCAATTTATAAGTAGTCGAAAACGAGAATGTTTGATCTTGTTCGTACAGACTCATTTTCCACATGTTATTTATTTGTACCATTGCTGAAACGGTAACAAGATTTGTTACCATACATTCTAAAAGATAATTTACCGAAACGTGAGGAATTCGTATAAATATTCCATTTCATACGTACATCTTAACTTTTGGCGCGCACTGTTCATTCAAATAAAACAACATTTCCGGATATAAGCGCGCTATATTTCACGAACTAAGTTTTTAGGGGTTTTTTGATTTTCCCGACGTTTCGGCACCTTTTCAGCTGCCGTGGTCACGGGACGACTGGCTTATAAGTCTACTGTCGAAAAGTTAATTTATTTTTCATTCGGATACGGTTAATACGGACAATTGCAACTTAGTTTGTGAAATACAGCGAGTTCAATATTAGGACAGAAAGCTGTGTAGTGTCGGCTTAGAATAGCACTACCCCCTCTCATCCCGTGGGTGTCGTAAAAGGCGACTAAGGGACTCAGCCTTCAGGAGACGGGCAGCAGCGTCTCCTACAAACTTGGCCATACTGCGATCGCCAACCCGCCTGCCAAGCGTGGCGATTATGGCAAACCCCCCTTTTGGGGGAGGCCTATACCCAGCAGTGGGTTTTATGTGGCTGACACGACGACGACGACGACGACAATATTAGGAAAAGTTGTTTTATTTCAATATTCCATTTCAGCTTTGCCACAAATAGCAAACAACAAGAATCTATAATAGAAACCGTATAGAAACGAACAATCGAACCGAACGAGTATCGTGTATACCGATCGTTCAATGCGATGCATTCTCAACGCAAATATCGCATCGCAAACATTCGCGATGCATTGGCGTGTTGAGCCAAGGCAAATAGAACACTCAGTATGTTGTCTTACGCTCTTTCTTGTTAAAAGTTTATTAGATTAGACCGTGCGGTACGCAAACACGCGATAGGACTGCTCGCCAACATAATTATCCATTCTTCTTCTTCTTCTTATCGAGTGGGGATGGCCACCTCTGGTGTCAGTTTTTCAAGCCGCCTATAAGGCCTCTGACTTGGCCTAACGACAGTAATCAAATGACAACACGCAGGACCGACGGCTTAACGTGCCCTCCGAAGCACGGAAGCGCTGAGTTGTAATGCCACTTTACGGTCACCCATCTGACACATGACCGGGCCGAACGTTGCTTAACAAACGTGATCGAATACGACCAGTCTGTCAAGCGCGGCCTTTACCACAAGTTTACTGCGTACAAAATTTTCTAAGCGTACGTTCGTCACCACGGCGCATTCGAGGCTGAAGTCTTGCTGAGGTCTTGTCGAACCGAGGCGCGACCGCTGTGATTTGCAAACGGACCTTTAGTAGGAAGACAGAATACTGTGTATCTTTATATTGTGGTTGGGGCCAACATTCTGCATTACAAGAGGGGTCACTGACCGTTCTACTGACCCAGTTTCTTATCGATCCCTTGCAACTTACACGATCGATTCTCGATTGCCATTTCTCGGAAAACGTTGTGTAATCTTTTGTTACGACTTGCTGCATGCGATTTGAATATTAGATATTTGACCCTAAAGAAAATTACTTCTTGTTCGCCAGTAACAATGGCTGAAGTTTTAAAATTGCAGATAGGAATACTTAATTATTAGTATTGGCAAGCAAAGACATAGGATTAGAGATTTAGAAACTGGAAAATTTGGTCCATTAATATAGTGCACAATTTTCTTACGTCCTACACGAGACTGCAATAACTCCAAATCTCCATAAACATCTCAATCTCCAAATCTCAATCTCCATAAACAAAATGTGGAGAAAAATAATGCTGTTTTAACTAATGTTTGATTTGTAATACTTAACTTCAAATTAACAAAATACCCACATTATATTATATACTAATTACTTGTTAAATTTTCTGGCGTACTTTTGATTAATTTTAGACGGTAAGAAAGTACCTTATAATTTCGTAAGCACTTAAAAGAACACTAATTGCATTGAAAAGACCTAAGACATCATCTTCATTTAAACACTACTTACCTTAAACAAAATACTTCATAACAACTGGAAAGAAAGAAGAAAAAAATATTATGATACTACACGACAATTAACAACATAGAAACTTGAGACACAATAAAAAACTATCCATATCACTTAATTTATTGCATTAATATCGGCCATTCCAAACTCTTGAGTTCTGTTTTTAAAGCACTACTACCCTCCATGAACATCCTTAGACAATTTTTCTTTCAGATACGGCTTCTCAACCATTCGTTAGTTGGCGAAGATCGAGTGGAGATTGATCAGCCCTCGACACAGTGACCCGCCTACAACCCGGTTACCGGCCCCTCAACAGTTGTTGTCAAACGCTTTTGTGTGCGACAACACAAAGTAGCAAGGCAAGCAAGCAGAAATAACACTTAGGGCGACTTTCACCAAATACCTCAAAATGCGTTTGCGTTAATGCGTTAAACATATTTAAAACATCGCTCCGTCACTTTTAACTTCAAACGAATGACTGAAATGACAATGCAATTTTACATAGGTTTTTTTACTTATGATAAATTTTAAATAGAAAAATATCGCAAAAATCAACTCGGCAAAAAGTGAATTCTCAGATGGGAATCCCATCCCATCTGAGAATAGCATTGCCAAATGCAAAAATTACAAAGTTTTTAGAGCATTGCTGGAGTGATCCTTCTGATATTAGATTTTTATTGTAGCGTTACTTACGTTACATTATGTATCGTGTTTTGATATTTTAACTTGGAAGTACACGCAATGTGAATCACAATTTTTTAAGAGCATTGCGGGAGCGATCCTTCTGATATTATCTTCTTATTGTAGCGACACTTACGTTACATTACGCATCGTGTTTTGATATTTTAACTTGGAAGTACACGCAATGTGAATCACGATTTTTTTAGAGCATTGCGGGAGCGATCCTTCTGATATTATCTTCTTATTGTAGCGACACTTACGTTACATTACGTTACAATCTTGATATTTTTACTTGGAAGTAGCCCGACCTACGCCGCATTGATGTTCCAATCAGCTAAAAAAGCAAATATTGTATACTACATTACATTATACGAGTACATGCCCCTTCATAAACCTGGTGTAAACTTGAAATATTTCTTCAGTGTTTAGTCTAATAGTATTATAATAATAAATTGTCATTTTAATGACAGAGGCATAACTCGGAATAACTATTCCAAGCAAGCGAGGGGTGGGTATGGCGAAGGTAAGCCAGGCCAAAAATTTCTCCAAAAACTCTCCTAACTGCATGAGGGATCGGTGGGGTGAGATTTCTGAAAGGGAAGCCGATAGGAATCGGTATGTATAGGCTATTCGCCACTGAATTCAAGCTTACACCAGGCTTAAAAGAAAGGGGGATACATAACTAGAAAATTATACATGCAAGTGTTGTTATCTATACTTATAATAAGAATCAAATTTCATTGCTTGGATTTGCAGAAAAATTTGATAAGGGGCTCAGAATAAACAGGAGAACCAATTTCTATCATTTTTAGAAATAATGTTTGTCCGTCTGTCTGTATGTCTATGTGTTTGAATGAGCATCACACCAAAACCACTGATCGAAGTCCACAGAATTGTTTATATGTTTAAAGTCCGTATCTCAACTTACCGTATAGGCTGTATTTCATCAAAATCGGTCTATCAAAAATAATTACACTTTAAAGAGAGGACGACGGACGATTGGAGAAATTTATATTGTAACGCGCGTATGCAGAAGGCAGAGTTCGAGCAGGATTTGGTTGCTTAGCAACAGTTGTTGATTTTAATTCTTGAAAAATATATTTTAACGTAACTAACAATATCTTTTTGATGACTTTTAATCCTGTTTCTTAATTAATGGCTAGCTCGAAATAAAATTCGCGAATTTTGCTAATGTCAAGTAGATATATTTTGTAGTATAAGGAAATTGTAGGGTAGATTGAGTTAAAGATGGAGCCTCACAACACGTGTTATTACGAAAAGAACTCGGGGGAAACTCCCTGCTTTTTATTACTTTAGCGGTATGGCGTGCATGAAAGATGGCGCTGTATATTGTCGTAATCTCTAAAAATTTTTTTTTTTTTTTTAAGCGACTTAAAAAAAAAGAATTTTATATATGTGTCGCGAATACAAGTAGTATTTTTTATGTAGTCAAGGGCAGGTTAGGCTTTATACTTTGTGCTTTGAGATTGCCCTATACCTATGTCGTTCATTTTAGATGCGGTTTTCGTAATACAAGTTCTAACAATATTACACAAGTTTTATGTTTCAGTAACTATGAACGGCCCCCTAATTGTCTAATTTCAAAATCTATCATAATCCCTTTCAAAGGTATTGTGATTGTGATAGTGATTTATGGAATTGTGTAACTTAAAGCCGCAATCCCTTTCGGAACGAATGATGTTTTAAATGACACTTCATTTGGCCATACATTTGAAAGATATTTTCGAGTGTCACTTTGCTAAGACAGTTCAATTTCGTTCATTCAATCCCTATCAAAACGCGTCCGGATCACAATCCCTATCAAATCGACGACCTGTTTGGCGCAGGGGTACTAACCCCACCTTTGCACCAGAGGTCCCGGGTTCGATCCCCGGACAAGACAAATATTTGTGTGCATGAACATGTCTATTTGTCTTGGTCTGGGTGTTTAATACGTATATTATGTATGTATTTACAAAAAAAAAGTATATAAGTATGTTTATCCGTTATCTAGTATCCATAACACAAGTTCTTCATGATATTTAACGTGGGCTAGATAATTGGTGTGAGTAGCACA
The DNA here is from genome assembly GCA_910589605.1 of Chrysoteuchia culmella. Classification (NCBI taxonomy): domain Eukaryota; kingdom Metazoa; phylum Arthropoda; class Insecta; order Lepidoptera; family Crambidae; genus Chrysoteuchia; species Chrysoteuchia culmella. The sequence continues at coordinate 3,659,473 of OU342654.1, read as the reverse complement.
CTGGCACCAACTCTGGCGTATTTTTTGTAAATGGATTTTTGACATGGCTTGACCTTTTTGTTCTTACCTTGACCTCAGCACCTTAAATGGCTAAAAACGAATCGAAATGTGGGTATTACCTTTCGATTAACACATTTAACCCAGGGTTAGTGCTACTTTTGTATGCACTAACTCTGGGTTAAATGCTAACCCAGCTTGGCGCAATTAGGCCTAAGGGTTGATTTCACCAACTACTGATAAGTTATGGTTAGCTTATGTGGCATATAATTTGTAATTTTATCATATAACAAACTGTCAAAAGATCTGTCAATTAAACTATCCAGATCTTTTAGGATTTTGTAATTTTTGCATTTTTCAATGCTATTTTTATACTTATGGTAAATTTTAAATAGAAAAATATTGGAAAAAATTAACTCGGCCACAAGTGATTTCTCAGACGGGAATCGGACCCGCGACCTTTGGAAATCCGGTGGTTCGCAAGTCTCGGTAGCTATCCAATATTTCCAATATTTTTCTATTTAAAATTTACCATATCCAGAACTTATTAGTAGGTGGTAAAACCGGCCCGTAAAGTTGTTTGTTCTGTGGATAGAGCAAATGGTACAGGGGGTAAGAATGGGTTCATGTTGTCCAACCATGATTGTTATGATGGTATGACTTCCCAGTCGCCCAGTAGACTTTCTTTTGGAGTGTTACCTATTTGTCTATATATGTATACTATTTTACCAGCTGTATACAACCTACGTAAGGGAAATTATGCGGATTATAGTGGTTAAGTAACTTTCGCGAAGGTCGGTCGCGGGGTAGGTGACCAAAAATAACAATCTTGAGCAACTTTGTTGATTTCGAAGGCGTGTTACAAAGCCACATTGAAACATGACTGATGAAACTAAATCACAGGCATCGGCTATCTAATTATTATCACCACAACAACAAAAAAACGACTTCAAAAAGACTGCATTTTAATAGGTACTTTTTTATTGTTGACAAACCCTTATTATTTGTTGACAAACAATGACAAACGAGTTATGATATGTATCGTATTTTGATATTTTTACTTAGAAAAACGGCTGTGACCTTTTCTGCTTTGACGTTCCAATAAACTAAAGAAACAGTTAACTAACATAATTTTTTATGCAAAAACTAAAGTAACGTTACTTAACAGTTTGATTTTATTTGAACTCGTTCAACTGAAATGTCTGGCAGCAGTCGGTGAAAAGTTTTTTTGTATTCAAAGTATTAGTAAAAAAGCATAGCGAATGCGAACAATTAGAAATACAAATATTTGATTTGAATAAACACAGTTGTTACAGATCTTGAATCTACATAGAGGTGTTAACCAGCTGGCCTACTGCCATCTCTTAGCGCAATATTGTTTTCTGTCAATCAATATCGGCCTTTATCGGCGCATTATTTTTATATGTCACTTCGTACCGCGAACCTCATATACAAAAAAAATTTTTGACGGAGGTTTTGTGTGAAGTGTGTCAAAATATGACAACTTCAATTCGTTCCTTGGCAGGAACAATGAATAAAGATGTACATGGATCTGAGATAGTAGTTAGAAACTTACATTATTCAAATATATCATGAGTATTTGGATGTCGATATTTTTCTTGCGAATGTTTAGGAGCTGCCTAGTCAAGTCCGTCATCACAAAGTATCATCAAGTGCAGGTATATCTCAATGGTTGTGTCATTGGGCAGGAATAAAAAAAATACTTTATGAAGTTCGCGGTACGAATTTAAACACGATTGAAACAAAAGGAAAACAAAACGTTCTTATGACCATGATGGTCTCTAAAAAATGGCGGTAGGCCCCCAGACGTGAAAAAATCATGCTAATCTGTAATAAAATGATCAGTTAATATTGCCAGTGTAAAATATAAATTCCTTAGTTCTGACTTATTTCTCATTCAAAAAAGTTTTTTTCGTTTATATAATTTAGGTGTGATATGTATATGTATTGTGTAGTTATATGTATTTTTTGCACTATGAACATTATTTATAAAAATATGCATTAAGTAAACTGTAATGAATAAGCCGCATGAAATAATTAAGCCTGAAAGTTTTTTTTTTATGTTTTTCATCATTATGAACATAACAGTCCTAACACGTAATAGATCGTGCGCGTAAACTGAAAATCTCTTTGAAGTAAAACGAAAAACATTTTCGTTTGAGTTTAGAAAAATAAAAATAAAATGTACCTACATATTTTAATGCAAATACATACAGTGTTTTTGTTGGTAATAACATAAAGTCTTTAATCTTCTCTTCTTCTTATCGAGTGAAGATTAGTGGCCACCTCTGGTGTCAGAGTTTATCAAGCGAGCTCACCCAGATGTCTTTCCTGTTACAATATTATAAATGTAAAATTTTGGATGTTTGTTATTTAATCACGTAAAACCGACTATATTATTATTTTTTTATTTATTTATTTATTTGATTCGCCAACGTCTGTACACACCAATACACTTTTCATATTACTAGCTTACAATACTATCTAGGTGAAACAAACACTTAAAGGCAAATACCGCATGCTCAAGTACTTCTAATTAATTAAAATTAAATTAGTACCTACATAACCCATAACTTAAATGGATCAAGGGGTCCTTAACAGTTTATTAGTGTGGTAAGCTAAACTTACCAAAAAAAATTATAATATATATAACATACAACAGAAAAAATAAAAAGGAAAGAAAAAAAATAACTATTTCCCAAACTACTGCGTTCCAGGTGACTTCTTCACAATAGTATGAATCTTTCTAGGTGGATCAGAGTTAAAATCGAAACGGTCACTATACTCATTCATCAGTTTGCATAATCTGGGAATGGATGAACTTGAGCCAAACACAGATTTTCGAAGTGGTACGCAGAGAGGAGTAATTCTTTTTCTCGGAACTCGAGCGGGTACCCGTAATTTAAACTTACTCAATAACTGAGGGCAGTCGATCTTGCTATTGAGTATTTTGTATGCAAAAGTTAGATCGATTATAATTCTACGTTTTTGTAGGGATATCATATGGAAATGTGCTAACTGTTTTTCATAAGATGGCAGCTTCTTTTTGGAAATGCCACTCGAGAATAACAGGTGCCGCAAAAACCTCTTCTGAATGCGTTCAAGACGCAATGAGTATGTAGCATAGTGAGGTCTCCATACTACCGCGCAATACTCCAAAATACTTCGCACTAGGGCATTATACAAAAGTACCTTGGTTTTACAATTACGGATTTCCTTGCTATTCCGGATTACAAATCCCAGCATTTTATACGCACGATTTTGGATTTGAAAAAGAATTTGCTGACACTCAATCCTCAATCTACATACTTACCTAATGTTTCCGCATGAACAGGAACCACAGGAAAACCGCGGTCGGTCACTTGTATGTTAATTTTTTAATGCATCCGTTGGTTCTGAAATCCAGAGCACAAGTACCGGTATCAGATCAATGTGTGTAATGTTCTAAGGAATTTATTTATTAATTAATTATTTATATTCACGAGGATGGTTGGCAAACAAAAAAAACGTTTATTGCCACAGACCTGAATCGAGAAAGACGGTAAAAGTGTACCTACCTTGCGTGTAAAAAGTTTGCTCCACGGTCAGAGTTATCCGACCTAAGTCAGTCCGCTTGAGACAATAGGCTTAAAAAAAACGCGTCACTCAGAAACGAAAATAGTTAATTGTGCAGTGCTTTCTTGCAAAAGCTCGTCAATAACTTTTCCACATCACTAAATCTCGCTCGTGACGTCATGGTACATACGAAAAATTCGACGCGCTAGGTTCTTGTTTGAAGCGCACTTTTCGATATAGGTCTGTTTAGTGCTAAACATATTTAAAACATCGCTCTGTCACTTTCTTCTTCTTCTTCTTCTTTATGAAAGGCTTGCTCTATGTTCTAAACATAATTCCGCCAATGTCACGGTAGGTAGCTTTTACACGGTGAGGTTGGATGTAACATTTTGATATTATTTTATTCTAAGCTATTTTACTGAAAATAAAAGACAACACAGTAAACATCACAGACATTTAACATAATATGGGAGTGTTATATATTTAATATTTTAGGTTGTTGTGGGAGATAAATTTTGCCAATATTTTCATTAAGAGGGTATTATTATTAATGAGACTCTGTCACTTTTGAATTTAAACGAATGACTGAAATGACAATGTCATATTAAATATATTTAGCCCATAAATGTGTTTAGTGACGTTGGTGGTATACAGACTTTTTAGTAGTTTTTAGTATAAATTAGCCATTTCAATGCTGACTGCAAAATAAGGTTGTCTAGCTTAAATATTCAGGTATCGGCATTATTTTCAGCTCGATCGAACTGAAGCCTACTGACCTAATGCTGCTGAAACTGAATGCTATTTTTAGTCTTTTTTATAGGAAACGGTTGTTTGTGTCTGCATTTGATTTTAATTTAACGCGCTTGAGTTGACATCAAGAGTAGTTTTCAGGGTTTTGATTTTAAAATAATAAAAGGAATTCCTATTAGGACCAAGTCGTTGTCTTGTCGTTTCGTTTAAATTATGTGCCTTAACAGAATCTTGATGTTGCGAAACGTCAAAATTAAAAATTGATTTCTAAAGATTAATTATTGTTAGTAATAACTTGACCAAATATATCCATATCGGCACTATATGTCCATTATAGCTAGTAAAATAGTTATTAAGTACTTCTGTAAAAAAATGACTGTTTGTTGCCAAGAGAATAAATAAAAAAATAAAATATGATTATTACTAAAATAGGTATACCCCTGGCTTCACGCGCTTAATATGACTCATTTTTAGTTAGGTTGTCAAGGGCAAGAAAAAGATAATAATTTCATAACTTACTTACATAATACGGAGGATAATGCTTTATTTTTTACGAAACGCCTTCTAAATATCACAAACACAATAAAAAAACAGTTAAATCTGTCGTTCTCAAGAGATGATCTTTGACACTAAGATACATAGATGACACAGGAGAACACACTCGTAATTCACAGCCAACATAAAATGTTTAAGTCCGTAAAAAATCTTTTATTCAATGCACTACGTGCGAAAATATTAGATGCACTTACAGCCTTTATAAGTTTATTATCTGGTAGACAAAAACAACATCTTTACATTCACGAAAAAAACAATCGTAATTTTTCGCATTCTTAGACGAGGCAAAGGAACAAAAGTTACGACCTTCGGATGTCAAGAGCTGGGAAATAATTGTTATTTTATACAGAACTTTCGAACGAATTTCGGCCTTTCGTTTTGCAAGGAGTTGGCTCCATAACAGATTTTCCTGCTGACTTGGTGAATGCCTCTCGATTAGGGGCTAACTTTGATTTGTCCCAATTCCTTAAGCACGCGTGACCTTGTAAGCAGTTCTGGATCCTTTGGGAATTTCGGGCACGAAAGGTATCTATGTCATGGTACGTAGAATATTTGTGTTACAGAACTTAATATGTTTGAGATTCACTTTGAGTGTTTTGAATATTTGAGAGGCTTAAGTGAGCGCGCTTGCGATAAAGTTATTAAAGCCTATTTCAATTTATTTGCAGTGTTTTTCTTCTCCCATAATAATAGTAATATGAAATATAAGATAGTCATAATAAGAACTATCGTATTTTTTATTATTTAGTAAATAGTTATTTGTTATTCAAGACTGGAAATTTAGTTATTAGCGGCGAGTTACCGCGATTGAATCCTGAGCGAAGCGAGGATTTCAATGGTACAAGACGCTAAAAACTTTTCTGCCGAGCGCAACACACAATTTTTCACCTCACAACAGCGAGGAACATTTTATGTTTGCTTCCGCGGTCAACTACCCAGACGGTACACAGATAGTAGATAGCCTGGTTTTGAACATAGGAACTTCTTATATCGATATTATTCCGCGAGAACCAAGCGAGTGAAACCGTGAGCGGTCGCTAGTGACATAATATTACTACACTTTTTATGTTTAGCAACGTCTTAATGTTGTCCATATTCGACGACCTGTTTGGCGCAGGGGTACTAACCCCGCCTTCTGCGCCAGAGGTCCCGGGTTCGATCCCCGGACAAGACAAATATTTGAGTGCATGAACATGTCTATTTGTCTTGGTCTGGGTGTTAAATATGTATCTTAAGTATGTATTTACAAAAAGAGTATATAAGTATGTTTATGACCGAAGAGTATATAAGTATGATTATCCGTTATCGAGTATCCATAACACAAGTTCTTCATGAAACTTAACGTGGGCTAGATAATTGGTGTGATTGTATGGAAATATCTATGTTGATACATGTAGTACTATTTTATATGCGTTTTAAGACATGACAATAATTAAAACTATCTCTAAAATATTAAACAACAAAATATACTAGAAAAAAGCAACTTGTCTCATGTCGCCCTGACGGGATTCGAACCCGCATCCTTGGGAATCCGGCCCAATGCACTAACCAATTATGCTACAGAGACCTATGAGGACACGTCGAATTTTTCTAGTTTAATCATCCTTTTTACACCGTCGTTTCATCAATGAGAGAAATATCCTTTTACATTTTACAAATGTTTGACTATCGATTAAGATGAAACGGCCATCTTATTATAACTATTTAATTTTGCATTTTACAATACTGTTTTTATGTGATTAATATTAAACAAGAAAATATATTAGAAAAAAGCAAATTGTCTCATGTCGCCCTGACGGTTGCTTTATTCTAGTATATTTTGCTGTTTAATATTTATCACATAAAATTTGACATTGGACACTTGTGATGGGTTCTGATCCATCCATAAGGTGCCAGCAGTGGTGGACCCTAAATTAGCTCGATGATGTGTAGGAAAGTTACTCTAATATTGCATAAAAATATATTTTTTCCATCGATGACGTTCAAAACCACTTCTGTTTTAGCGTATCGTAAAAAACACACACGATTCCTCTCAGATCCGGTCCCTAACGATTCGTATAATGGGTTCCATTGCCATTATCTTCGTGACCTTGCAGCTACCTTCCTCGTAAATTACAGGACGTATGAAAGCTTTATTGGTTGGGAGGTAATTCCGGTACTAATAAACGGAATTTTGGGCGTCGCTTTGTATTCCTAAATCAATACATGTATGGAACGGAATGGATGGTCATTTGTGTCTATAGAAGATGGATATTAGTGCATGTGCATAACTTACTCTTAACCATACCAATCTAATAATTTTTATTTTATTTTTTTTAAACACCAATTATCTAGCCCACGTTAAGTTTCATGAAGAACTTGTGTTATGGATACTAGATAACGGATAAACATACTTATGTACTGTTTTTTTTTGTAAATACATACATAATATACATATTTTATTAAACACCCAGACCAAGACAAATAGAGATGTTCATGCACACAAATATTTGTCTTGTCCGGGGATCGAACCCGGGACCTCTGGCGCAGAAGTTGGGGTTAGTACCCCTGCGCCAATCAGGTCGTCAAATAATAATAATGTAAACAATAGTATAATAAATCATTCCAGAAGGTTATTTTATAGTACATAGGGGTGGATGGCAAAGGAACTACAAAAACCTGGGTTCTAAATTTTCTATAAACGCCTAAAAAAGATTGATTGAAGTTTGTGGCCCAAAATACAAACATAACTCTATCTGTCTGTTACCCTTTCAGCCCCCTAATTGTCTAATTTTAAAATCTATCGCAATCCCTTTCAAAGGTATTGTGATTGTGATAGTGATTTATGGAATTGTGTAACATATAGACGCAATCCCTTTCGAAACGAATGATGTTTTAAATGACACTTCATTTGACACTTCTCTATGCATTTGAAAGATACTTTAGAGTGTCACTTTGCTTAGACAGTTCAATTTCGTTCATTCAATACCTTTCAAAATGCGTCCCGATCACAATATTACATATATATATATACAGCTTTGAAATAAACTCCCAACAAAGATTCAGGAATCCCCAAGTATTCACTCATTCAAGTCCAAAGTCAAGTCGCACTTTCTATTGCAATTATCTGAGTCTGAATCATGAGTCACTTACTTTACCCCGTCTCTTTTATGTATTTATTTGTATGTATTGTATATATTTTATATTTATGAGTATGTGTGTATATTTATGTATAGGATAGGTAAATTATGTAGGTATTATATCTATTTATGTGTATATGATGTAGATATTAGTTTCACCATTTTCTTATTTAGTTTTGCATTTAGAGTCACCCGCTTAATATTATCATCTCTTACACGTCTCAGGTTGGCTGGAAGAGATCTCTTTTAGAGATAAGTCCACCTTTGTACATATGTCTCAAATTTATTCTGTAAATGTATTTTCTAGTGCAATAAAGAGTATATATAATATTTGTCAAATGTCAAATAGTAACGGTTTGAAGTATATAAACATCTTTCAAATGACGAATTGAAATTGATTGCGATAGATTTTAAAATTACATAATTAGTCCCCTGGTCTAAGGACTTTCTAAACAAGTGAACCGATTTTGATGAACTTTGACGTTCAGCTACCTCCCTCGTAAATTACAGGACGAATGAAGGCTTTATTGGTGTGGAGATAATTCCGGTAATTCCGGTACTAATAATTGGAGTTTAGGGCATCTCTTTGTATTCGGAAATCAATACATGTATGGACCGGATGGTCCCTAGTCGATATATCGTCCCCTTAGTGGTAAAACCGATTATCTGCACTTTTTTTTTTTGCAAAATGTGTATATTACCTTGCCATCTTGACAATAATTTGAGAATTTATTATAACAAAATTAAACTATGTGTTAAGGTGTATATTACCTTGCCATCTTGACAATAATTTGAGACTTTATTATAACAAAATTTTGCAAAAAAAAAAAGTGCAGATAATCGGTTTTACCACTAAGGGGATGATATGAAATGGGTAGTACCTATCATGAACATAGCCATAGCCTTTTCTATGATCATATACCCATTTATAACCGTTAGTGTTTACAAATACACATACTAATATTCTAAAGGCGAAGGTAACTCTGTCTGTCTGTTGCCTTTTCACGCGTAAACCGCTGAACCGATTTTCATGAAATTTTTGTATGAAAATAACTTGAGTGCTGAATTAACTTTTATTAAAAATAAAGCTGGGTTCCCTGTTTCTACAACCGCCGATCATATAAAACGGTTCAAGTCTATGGCCCAATTTAAATGCGAAGGTGACTTAATTTATCTGTTACGTCTTTAAGACGGTGAACCTATAATGATGAATTATGGCTTAGATTCAACTAAGTATAGAAGAGTATTTTAGCTTAGTCCCAAATATTTGAAGTGTTCCTACAGTTTACAATATAAATCATTACACGCGGGCAAAGTCGCAGGCGGGACGCTAGTGATCAATAATACGAGCAAATAATCAAAAAAATCTGAGCAATCGTGTAATTAAAGTGAGCGGTAAATTGGAACGATGATCGCACCACTGAGCATTGGTTGAAAATGGTTTACTTAATTAAATTCCGTTAAAATATATTTTTATTCAAATAAAAAATGAACTCTTACAAAGGCTGTTTAAATGTCATTTCTACGGTCATTCGCAGGCCTGGATTTTTTTGTTCCAAAGGAATTCACATTTCAATTTAATTCAAATGTTATTATTGCACTCACGTGGTATAGATCCAAACAAGGAAAAAACAATGTTTATTGCTGAAATAAATGTCTCGGATAGGGATCGTACTCACGACCCGAACGAACTACTCATTTCAGTACTTACCTACTTGATGTATTCTTTATTCAATCCATATGCTTAAAATAATTTTATTATAATAATTCCGCTTTCAACAACTTTCAACTCAATTCCGTTTTCAACCCACATTCTAAAATAGTTACATTTGAGCGAAATGTCGGCAGCAGATAAACGAAAATCCAAGTCCTATCAGTACAACATTAGGTAATAAACGGCTATGGGTCGAAACAGGAATATTATTAGGGGAGAATGCAGAAATAAAATAATATTTTATATTGCGGGAAGAAAAAGGAGTAGCTTTTGGGTAGAAATCGGAATTAAATAGACGTGGGTTGAAAACAGAAAATATCACCTACCTACTTGTCTTAGCATTCTTTCCAAAGCACGGAAGAGCTGGAGATGATAATTTTTGGTCCCCGATTGACCTACCATTGCAAGCATGCGATGCGAACCAAAAATAAAGAATAATTTAAATAAATAAAGCCTAGACAATGTTGCCCTCTGAATACATTGAATATCAATTTTAGGATTTTCTAGCTCAAGCCATGTCATAAAGACATAAATAAAGGCTTTTCATTTGTGAAGGCTTAACTATTGCTTAAAGTCACAGATGAAATATAGGATTTGTCTACTTTGCGACCTTCAGTCTTGAAATATTGAGAAAGACGAAAAAGTGTTATTGTTATTATAGTCCACGCTTATGAAATTGTTTTATATTACGCATTTAATTTAAAAGGCTCCTGTATTATGGCATAATAGTGACCACATTCAACTACCTCTGCGTGGACTTTTTCATAAGCCCATACAAACTTTTATTTGAAATCTATACTAATATTATAAAGCTGAAAAGTTTGTTTGTTTGAATGCGCTAATCTCAGGAACTACTGGACCGATTTAGAAAATTTTTAGATCATTAGAAAGCTACATATCTCCCGAGTGACATAGGCTATACTTTTTCCCGATATTCCCACAGGAACGGGTACCACGCGAGTAAAATCGCGAGGATCCGCTAGTTTAATAGATATAGCTTCTAAACGTTTTCTTTAAGGTTTTGTCTAAATCTGTGTGTGATTATGAAAAATTAATAATTAAAAAAATATGAAAATCACATTTTGGCAACGGTTATTCCCGTGTCGTACGGTTAGTCCCCCTATATTTCACTTCGACTGATGTTTTTGTAGTTTTCTTAATATTGAGGTGTTGGTAAGAAAATAAAATCCACGCGATGATATTTGGTACAAAAAATTTTGGTCTAACAAAGAAAATGTGAAAGAGTGCTTTTAACATGTTTAATTTTACCGCTTTTGTTGTCTAGTGGTAACCGGTATCAGACCCAGGGGTCCCGGGTTCAATTCCCAGCGGGGGTACACATTGTATTCGGTTTTGTTGGTGGTAGGACTTGTTGTAAGTTCGTCTGGCTAGCTACCACCATCTTATCTAAGCCTGACGCCATAACAACATTTTATTCAGCATTGTTGTGTTCCGGCAGTTAGAGATAAGTTAGCCAGTTCCTCAGTGATGAGGATTCCGGGAGAGGCTCGCCTCCATCTTCGGCCTTATCAATACTAAACATCAGGTATGATGAAGGCTAAGAGTGTCCCCGATGTTCATAAAAAACCAATATATTTCAAATACCTATTTCTCATTCACATTATTCAAATACTTCTAGTTACCTAATTTAAAATGTACTTTAAAATCGGCAATGATACTGACTTTGTTTTTGGAATTGCTTAACCCATTAGGAATCTTTCCGAATAACACGCAGTTTTGTTTACCACATTTGTTAATAGTTTACAAACAGTTTACCGCATAAATGAGATTAAATGGCTAAAATGAGTCGTGACGGTCGACCAGTCCCTCGGGCATTATTTCTGGACCTATAAAACTTTTACGGCCCAGAAAAAGGTCTAGTGCGACACTATAATCACAGTAAATATAAAGTACATACAGTACGTTATTTTTGCCATTTTGTTGATAAAAGTTAATTGAATATTGCAGCCGCGGTAGGGCTGCCCGCAAACATAGGCTTAGGCTTATTCCGCATAGTGAAATCTCGCCGCGCGATTTTTTTTCGGGTGGGTTGAAATCCTCGTGATCTGACCTAACACGCACGGCGAATAAAATTTCTCGCGATTTTTGTCAGTTTCTAGAAGTTCTCAGGCGAGACGCACGTAATGAACAACAGAACCAAAATATTGATTTGCGGCAATTTTTGCCTTTTATTACTGCGTAAAATATAGTCATAAGATGTCACCAATACTCGGTTCACCCTTTTACGGCTTTAACCTATTCTATGTAAAATGCCAAAATAAAAAGAAGCCTTGCGAGAATCCGCGCGGATTTTGTTACGCATACTTCCGAATCGCGCCGCGGCGCGGGGCATTCTGCAGCAACACACAGATATGGTTTCGGAATTATTCCACATGTCACAGAAATCCGCAAGGAAAATTGCGCTAATTAAATTCGCTATGCGGGGTAAATCTTATTTCATAGAATTACGCGAGATAAATCGCGCGAATTAAATTCGCTATGCGGGCTAAGCCTTTCTGCGTACAAAACTGTCACAGCGTGCGTTCGACAGCACGGCGCATTTGAGACGCCTGCCGAGCTCTCGCTGAGACGAGGCGCGTCGGGTATTATACTCGCGAACGGACCTTTTGTAGGAAGATAAAATACTGTATGTATCTTTATACTGTACTATAATGTTGGATATGGGTAACTAGTACCTAATTTCACGGTTCAACCGGAATCGTGTAGGAAAAGTTAATTAGGAATTTTGGATTAAACAACTACTTTGTTTTATGAATGTTGAAGTTTGTTTGCAAATTTGGCACTAATGAACACAAAAACAAACAAAAAGGAAGCTCTTAGCACTATTTTTACTTCATGTTCGCCACGAGCCTTTTTACTATATTCGTAACATGCTCCAACTAACCACTTTTTAGTGTTTTGTAGCTGACACGTTCGACCCTCGAATGCCGTGGTTAAATTGCAGGTTACATTGGGAACGATGTTTTGCAGAGAAAAAGGATATTCATACATGGATTCAATGATATTTTATATGTACTAGATAAATTGACTTTTGCGTTGAAATCTGTGACCAAGACAACTTTCATGTTTTACTGACAAGTAGGACAAAAGATATGAAAAAGCACGGAAATGAAAGAGATAACAATTGGATTCGGACCCCATATAGGGTCTTCCCAATTTTCACAATGCGAGCTCGTTTGACATATCTCCTAGAAGTACACACATATAATATACCTAATTTCATGGCTTCATACCGGTAATTATCTGAGGCGCAAAATGCTGCAGTGGTACCATGGTGACCAATAGTACATAATAATAATAAATAAATGCTTTCAGTTCTGGAGCTATATTTTTGATTCACTCGTCTCGAGGATTCTACTGATTTTCATGTGACGTTTTAGTTTCCGTATTCCGTAAAAGCGACCTTGCATGTATATACTTACCTTCGCTTTTCGCCAGTCGTACCGCCTCCCAATGCGAGCGCGCAAGGGGCAAAACGAAAAGCGTACTATGTCTACGCTTGCAAGGTCGCTAATCGCCTGATCACCTCCTCGTTCACCTCACCACTCGCGCGACGAGTGATTCAAAAATAGAGGTCCTGATCGCCTTCTCGATCGACGAGTGATTCAAAAATAGAGCTCCAGGACGTCGCCTAATTTTAAAGATTTTCGAATGATCTTAATTTTTTATCCATTTATTACATGAAAAGAAAAACGGCTAAGAAAATCACCATTAAAATTGACATATTATTAACAACAAAGAATCTCGAGCTTTTTTTTTTTACTAGTAAGTGGCCAGGCATTTGACCGCCATCGGTAACAAGCTTGCCCAGGAAGAAGAAGAAGGCTTTATTTCGTTTCATGATTTTTTTTATCTTTTAATATAATCTTACGATAGACTACATAAAATTTTATGTTAACATTAATTCTTAAAGATATCAAAATTAAAAAAAAGTTCTTATAATGATAGTGGATGTGCAATAAAAATAGACTTTGGGTGTTTATAAATAATGCTAGAGTTAAAAATATAGTCTTCACTAAAAAGTTAAGAAGCTCGTGTAAGAACGTGTTGAAACTTCAAAGGTTTACGCAGTTGTCAAGAGTTAAAATTTTAATACTAATGAGAATTTTTATCGCATCTTTTTTTGAATCAGCAACTCAAACAAATTAAACTTTAAAATCCGACTTGAAAAAGTACAAAATAATTCTTTTGGAGTTGGTGCAAGCTAAGGTATAGTTGCTGCATTCTAACATTGCTCTTTTATATTTTTATTTTTCTTGCATTAGCTGTCACCGAATCCAAAAGCCTTACTTTGTACTCTTTGAAGTTGGTTTTTATTATTTTATTAAAAAAATCGAAGTCAGTTAAAAATAATTAGATTAATAGTCAAGTGCTAGGCAGCACGGCTGATTCCGGGTGAAATCGTTTATTAATTTAAGGTTTTAAATAATTATAAATAAAAACAACGGGACTCAAATGTGACATTTGATAAAGTCTGCTTGTGATCACGGCTGTAGCAACACAGTCGAAACGTCAAGCTGTAAGTACATATCAAATGTCGTGTTTGAGTCCCGTTGTATTTTTTTTATTTTTATTTATTTATTATTGGTACTTTTAGTACACAGCATTAAAAAAATTCAAATCAACAATTTATGATTTTAAAAAAGTTGTAGGCCAATTACGACTATCCTGCGGTTTAGAATTCAGCTTGCTCGAGATACGGATACCGGATGGTATTTTATGGAAAAAAAAAACAAAAAATAATATACAAAGAGAAGTAGTATAAAAAAATTAAATTTTAAATTAAAAGTCACGTAACAAAAACAAGTGGAAAAAAATATACTTTAGAGAATTAAGATACCTTAAAAGTATAATAATATGTATATGTATATAGTTGATTATTTATCGTTCCTTTCAAAATTTATAATTAAATATTATAAAGCATTATGTATTTGGTATAAAACTTTGCTTGACACCTCACGTTCTTCGAAAACTTTCAACAGAAAGACAAATAAATCTTCCCTTCATTGAAAACTTTTACCTATTATTACAAAGACTACATTTAAAAAAGCCATAATATATCATAACAAAGAATGAAAAATTTCTTAATCCAATCTCCCAGAGGCATTCGATAAATTATCGTGCCGACGCCGACGAACGCTACAATTTCATTTATTTATAGCTATATAAAAATTACTGGAATTTTAATTTAAAACTCTTGTTATCTGAAGTTTAGTTCATTATTTAAATTAGCATTCTAACAAGAAAGGACTTGCTATGTCTATTTTTAGGACACTTCATAAAGTTTGGGCCATTCCTAGAGCGTTTAGGTTTAGGTTTAAAGCAGAGTCTAAATAGTGTCAGTAGTCATTGAATAACTATCTATGAAGAATTTATTTAAAGATTAGATCAATGTAGTCGTTGCAATATGTGTAACGTTGGTTGGTTATAAATCAATACCTGCATACTTTATGATTTATGAATATTTGCATTTTTCAATGCTATTTTTATACTTAAGATAAATTTTAAGAAGAAAAATATTGGAAAAAATCAACTCGGCTAAGAGCATGCTCCAAGAGCATTGGACCGGATTTCCAAAGGTCGTGGGTTCGAGTCCCGTCTGAGAAACCACTTGTGGCCGAGTAAATTTTTTCCAACATTTTTCAATACCTGCATATATCACATTAGAAACAGTTATCGTTCAAAACTTTTACAAAAAAAAAAGTATTAACTTTAAGACGAAGATCAAGATTCCATTCTAGCACATCACTTTTCGATAATGTTATGTCTGCTTCCCAATTTCTCAGATGACCTTTACCTAAAGCGGTATTATCATCTTGGTCCTAGAAGGGGCAGGATAAATCGCCACCCTTGAGATGAAATATGTCGACGGCTCCCTGCACTTAGGATCAAGGTCGCTAGGACGGGCTATAACGCAGTTATGATAATAGGAAAGACCGATGTTTTGCGTCCATAAAAGCGATTTGATACTTTTTATATTGCAGTTAATTTGGTTAAATGGTCGTTGCCCTCATTAAGATCGTTTTTTTTTCATTGAACATTTTAAACATGGAAAATGCTTACCCTTCATCATACTGTTAAGTAATAATAAGGCTGTAGATGGTTTATATTTAAATATAAAAGAATTTTATATTTAAATATAAATGATCTGCTTGTCTCTTGTAATATTATTGGTACAGTTGATTGGTGAAGACTGCATGCAATTATAAAAATTAGACTAGGAACGGCTCCAAACTGCACCACCTTCGGTGGCGCTTTGGAGCCCAAGAGAGGCGGAGCGCCGCGAGCTTTTACAACTTTATGTCGGCATAACTCTGTGAGGACATGACGGATTTAGACGCGGTTTGTTGCATTAAACGCAGAATTACATTCTGGTCAAATTTGTAATGTATCGCTATGCACAAAAGTCTATACTTTTCGAGCAAAACAATAAAAACCGAATTTGACTCTTCTTTGGCGCCAAAGTTGGGCTAAGGTTATGGTGATGGTAGGACATCGAATTTTTGTCACCTCCTAGGTATGGTTGATGTCTAAGTATGTGCCAAGTTTCATTAGAATAGCTTAAACTGTCTGGGTCTTTTTGAATCAGTCAAGTCATCATTATTTATTTAAACTAAACATTAAGAACTACCTATTAAAATAAATTCCTATATCTATAAACCTTTTTCAATAAATATTACGCGAAGGAATCTAAGAATTTTACATTAGGCTCAAAATAAATGCCTGAAACTAAGTACAGTCAACAAAACGTCAAGACGTACACTCACACTACGAAAACCGCCGCTTATTACGAGCGAAGTTTGGGCGTCCTCAGTCAAACTGTAAAGTCTGACCAGCTGCCATATGTACTTAGAAACTCGACCATTATACTAAGCTCGTTCCCTAAATAATACAATGAAATATAAATCCTGATCAATCAAATCCCACAGGAGACCGGCTTTACTTGAAAAGGTTTCTTTTAGCCAAGAGTTTGTGTTTAGTAAAAAAAATCTTACATTACATTATTGATAATGGATCCAACATGATCGGAAAAGATTTTTCTCTTTTAACGCTCCGAGGTTGATTATGAGCTATGAATGTTGGATGATATAGCTAAAAATATATCGTATTAGATGATTTCACTTGATCCCTAATAATAACCGCCTCTGTGGCCTAGTGGTACAACCACCGGTATCAGACCCAGTGATCCAGGGTTCGATTCCCAGCGGGGGTACATATTGTATTCGGTTTGGTTGGTGGTAGGACTTATTGTAAGTCCGCCTGGCTAGCTACCACCATCTTATCTAAGCCTGACGCCATAACAACAATGTTTTCAGCATTGTTGTGTTCCGGCAGTTTGAGATAAGATAGCCAGTTCCTCAGTGGCTAAGGATTCCGGGAGAAGTTCGCTTCCATCTTCAGCCTTATCAATACTTAACATCAGGTATGATGGAGGCTAAGAGTCACAACGTTGTTCACAAAAAAAAATTGTCATGGTATTTTGCGCCCGTTTCAAATCTCGCTCACTATTTTTCGATGGTCACAGTTCTAACAATTTAAGAAAGAAAGAAAGAAAAAATAAATAATATTTATTCGCCTAAAAAAAAACAAGATACAAACATGACTTACATACAATTAAGTCGAATTGGTCCCCAACCTCAGCTATTGCCACAACAAGTGTGACGCTGATTTTCAGGTGGAGCCAGTAACAAATAGATAGCACTCTACACATAGAGAAGAGTTACAACAAATAATTAAAAATTAAAAGAGGTAACAGACAAAAAACACACTTAAAATGACATAATTCCATAAATTACATAAGTTATAGACAAAAACACACTTAAAATGACATAATTCCATAAATTACATAAGTTATAGACAAAAACACACTTAAAATGACATAATTCCATAAATTTCATAAGTTATAGACAGAAACACACTTAAAATTACATAATTCCATAAATTACATAAGTTATAGACAAAAACACACTTAAAATGACATAATTCCATAAATTACATTAGTTATAGACAAAAACACACTTAAAATTACATAATTCCATAAATTACATAAGTTATAGACAAAAACACACTTAAAATTACATAATTCCATAAATTACATAAGTTATAGACAAAAATACACTTAAAATTCCAGGTACATACCTAATGAACTCCATACATTTACATGACATTACATACATTCGACGATTGCTTTTAAATTGTTAAATTTCTTTATATTATTAACGAGAAAAGGAACAGGGGGCTAATTGACTAATTTTAACATCTATCGTAATCCCTTTTAAATCGTCATTTGAAAGATATTTACATAATTCAACGAGTCACTATTTGACATTTGATAGGGATTGTGATCGGGACGCGTTTTGAAGGTATTGAATGTACGAAATTGAACTGTCTAAGCAAAGTGACACTCGAAAAAATCTTTCAAATGTATGGAGAAATGTCAAATGAAGTGTCATTTAAAACATCATTCATTCCGAAAGGGATTGATATCATAATTTTCTTATATATTTTTTTGTAAAGCTGTTGGTTTGTTGTATTTAATGCATGCCGTTGTCACCTATAATTAAGGTTTCACTTTGTTCTGAATGTTATTATGTGTGAGTCTTCTTTTTATTTTTGTTTGGTTTAATCTTGTTGGTGATCCAAATAAATAAATATAAAATAAATAAATTCCATAAATCACTATGACAATCACCAATACCTTTGAAAGGGATTGTGATAGATTTTGAAATTAGACAATTAGGGGGCTGATCTGATTATGTAACCAGAAGGTTGTTATATGAATTTTGTAATTAAAAGATGGCATCCACGTTCCGATACTAAAGTTATAAGATGGAAAAGCTTGTTTCAACAAATCTTTATACCTTTAAATTAATTTATAAGGATTTGAGACCGATAAAACTTTAGTGTTTATGTATTTTGCTAACGCAACATTCAGCCGCGTCACAATTACGACGAGTGTTTACACAAACGTGGACGTTCTCGTCATACTAATCAAGTGGAAATAATATAATTCTATCTCTCTTGCGATGAAAAAATTCATGAGACGTAACGTTTATTCAAACCAAATTGGTCTTGGGTTTGGTAAATCTACAACTACTTACTTATTTGACTTAGACTACGTGAACTGTATAATAGATAAGTAAGTACATTACTTAAAGTTTATTTTATTTAACATTGGGGATGAATCAGAAGTAAGTTAAAAATCTTCTCCAGTAGGCCTTGCACGATCAACTTCGAGTAAGTAACGAGAAAGTAAAGTAAAAAAATGTATGAGATATGGAGCAGCAGCGTTCCTACCGGACGTAAGCGGAACTGTATATATTTTTTGACATTACGTGCTCGATACTATTTCGATAGTTTTAGATTTTCCTATAGGTATATTTTTTGGACTACCCTTTTTGGCAGAACTTTTTGAGTCATAATTTTATTCTGCATTCAGGCTAAAACTACTGAACTGATTTTGATGAAATTTGGCACTCAGATAGAAGATAGCCTGGTTTAAAACATATGCTACTTTTTATACCGATATTGCCACGGGAACGGGAACCACACGGATGAAGTCGCGGGCGGCCATTAGTGGGAATTATTTCGCTGTCCCGTGGTGGAATAGTGGAATCTCTTTCTATTTCTTTATTTAAAAATTGATAGTCTTAGTGGCTGTTTCACAATGTCCGATTAGGAGATACTTTCCAGTTTAATTGACAGTCTAGTATGGACTATCTGTCAAGTAACAGCTAATGAGAACTTACTTACACATTGTGAAACAGGCCCTTGGTTTTATTTCATTTTGTTTTCTTTAAATGCATCCGTTTTGGCATACAAGTGTCAATTATAAAGGGATCAGCTTCAAAAGTTGGAAACCAGCGTCAGCTTCAACACTGATACATGCTAAACTTCCCTGAAGATAAGTTTAAAAGATTAATATCGTCGTCTCAGCCACATAACACCCACTGCTGGGTTGGCGATCGCAGTATGGCCAAGTTTGTAGGAGACGCTGCTGCCCGTCTCCTGAAGGCTGAGTCCCTTAGTCGCCTTTTACGACACCCACGGGATGAGAGGGGGTAGCGCTATTCTAAGCCGACACTACTAATCGATTAATATATGAAGTAACAATAATGTATTACTTACTGTAACAACATGAGAAATTCAACGAATGTAATGAAATGATTTCTGTACGAAGCACTACGGATGACAGGAATTATTTTCGAATAATTTAATCAGCGATAAACGCATGTCTTCCTCGCTCAGTGGCCGCGGTTGGCTGACATGTTAAAACACCTTACGAGCAGAGCCGTGTAGATGTCGCAGCCAACTGGTTAAATCAGCCGTTCAATTAGAGGGCTAGCCCGGTAATTAAACGCCGGCATACAATTGAATGCCTAGGCTGATAGTTGATTGAAATAGTATCACTATACGATAAACTAGTTGGCTGATTGTAAGCTAGCCTGGAAGATGGCTGACGTGAATTCAGGCAGGTGATTTAAGTTTAGTTTATTTTTTTGCCACTGCGGCGATGATGTCACCAGAACAAATATGGCGTCAATTAATTTCAGTAGATCTATGCAAATAGATCTACTGAGAATAATTAAAGAATTTTTTGTACCCCTATTATTATTTTTTAAACCTTAGAAGTCTCTTTACTAAGAACAATCAAAATAGTGGGTCCAAAGTAGTTTTACCCTAGCCCATTTAACGAAACGGATAAATATGACATTTAGCCAAGTAGTTAAACCTTTCATTCAACGACTTGGCTAATTGTTCTTTAGCGATTTAATTCAATGCCGGCGTTCAAAGAACTGGCTAGCCGTTCAATTAAACAGCTGATTTAACTAGATGGCTGCGACATAGATATCACAAAAATCACATTCACAATCCGGGAGCTTTTCGTTAAGGATGGCGATGAAAATTTTACTGTGACAATATGAAAAATTATCTTTTCGAATATGATTACTTTTTAATTTATATAATGAAAATACTCAAATAATAGTTCGGAAGTGCAGCTTCTACATTACAGCATTAATGAAGCCCTTATTTTCAACGTAAACTGAAAAACATTATAATACCTGCTGAGGTCCCAAGTTGGAAATAAAGGTGAATGATTCGGGGGATTTTTATTTATTTTCAAGAAAACCATTTAATTGCATTGTAATATAAGCTATACTCCCTTGAGAAGGATTATTTCCGTAATAATAATATAATGTTAATTATTACCAAATAAATTGTATGGATACGTTTTTTGCACGAAACTACGAAGTGACTCTCCCACCCTTTTCAAATATCTTCTTCAGGTTCAAGGGATATATTAACCTGTCAACCCGATTGTACAATAAACAGCACATCAAGTCCAACATTTGCACTTCAAACAGCTCTTATTACGTTAACGATAAGGGTTAAAGTCATATGTGCTGGTTACTCTACAGGGGAAAGTTTTAATACAATTATTTGCTCATGAAATTCCTAAAACTAATACGAAGTTGTTAAATAATTTTAATCACAACTTGAACCTACGTTGAATATACTTGAACATTCAAAGGTAACCTACAATTAAGTTTAATTTATCTTTATGATAGTTACAGAAATATTATATTTTTTGATATATCGGATACCTGTCCTACTTACTTTCAAATTTTATAATTATATCTTGTGAAGTGAATTTAAAACTATTTATATACCTATAATATGTGTCCCTGTATGTTATTATATATTTTTTTGTTGTACTGTGAGTTTGCCTCCAGTTTGCGACCTCAGCTGTCAAAAAAGAGTTGGGCCATACAAGCCTGACTATATGCTGAATTGGTTGCTTTTTTTGGCGCAGTTGTGAGACGTGGGTACAATTAGAATTTAATTATTTATACCTATTTTGTAAATTTACTTTATAATTTTTTATTCTTACTATTTTAAATTGCAATTGTTGCTTCTGCTTGTATATTTTATATGATCTCGTGTCTGTGCCAGAAAAAAACAGATTTTCTTTCTTCTTTCCATTTTGGAATATTTCTCTAGATTGTGTAATCAAGTTGAAAGTTTGCCACTTGATATGGGTTTTTAGGTCTTTATTATTTTCAGCAATATTGAAGTAAATAGACGAAACTGTCTCGGTTTGGAATTTTATAAATTTTATTTTTAATACAAATATACTTACGATATTATTTGCGAGCAATCATAACAATTCACAAATATTAAATTATATAAAATACTAGCGAATCCTCGCGGTTTTATCCGCGTGGTGCCCGTTCCCGTTGGAATATCGGAGTAAAATATAGCCTATGTCACTCGGGAGAAATGTAGCTTTCTAATGGTCTAAGAATTGTCTAAATCGGTCCAGTAGTTCCTGAGATTAACGCGTTCAAACAAACAAACTCTTCAGCTTTATAATATTAAGTATAGATATCCCTCTTTCAAATAGCTACCACTTCATAAGTTTTTAGCAAAAGGGAATCTTTTCCGACAATTTTTAAGAATATTGACGTATTTTAAGAGCGAAATCTTCTTTATATATTATTTATGCAGTATAGCGGCAGTTTTCGAAATGCAAGTTTTTTTTATAACTTTTAAATTTTGCATTTTACAATGCTATTTTTATGTGATAAATATTAAACAAGAAAATATACTAGAAAAAAACATTTTATAAAAAAAATCAAACCGACTTCAAAAAGTAAAAAATAAAACTTTTGGAGTCGGTGCCAGCCAAAGCATTCTACATTGCACTTCTATTAACTATATTTTTTTTTGCCTTAGCTAACTAGCACCGACTCCAAAAGTTTTATTTTTTACTTTTTGAAGTCGGTTTGATTTTTTTTATAAAATGTTTTTATTTCAGATTTTTTTGTTACATTATGTGCCGTTACTTACACTAAAAATCAGCCAAAACACAACAATGATGTCATCTAGGTATACGACTACTTGCCAAAAGGTGATTGATATTTTTCAGGATTATGAAAAAACTACTAGCCAGATCTTCGTAAAAATTATATGGGACCACACATAAACCATTTTCTTCCAGAAAAAAAAAGAATTTTAAAAATCTGTTAACAACTGGCGAAGTTATGGTGGAACATACATAAAAAAAAATAAAAAAAAATAAAAATACAGTCGACTTGATAACCTCCTCCTTTTTTGAAGTCGGTTAAAAAGCAACTAGTCTCATGTCTGTGAGGGCGACATGAGACTAGTTGCTTTTTTCTAGTATATTTTCTTGTTTAATATTTATCACATGCAAGTTTTTTTTTTTTTAAGAACGACGGGGAGATTCTTAGCCTTTACCATACCCGATGTTAAGTATTGATAAGGCTGAAGATGGAAGCGAGCCTCTCCCGGAATCCTCAGCCACCGAAGAACTGGCTATCTTATCGAACTGCTGGAACACAACAATGCTGAAAACATTGTGGTTATGGCGTCAGACTTAGATAAGATGGTGGTAGCTAGCCAGGCCGACTTACAATAAGTCCTACCACCAACCACCCAAATGCAATATGTACCCCCGCTGGGAATCGAACCCGGGACTCCTGGGTCTGATACCGGTGGTTGTACCACTAGGCCATAGAGGCGGTTGAGCAAGTATAAAGCTAGAAATCCTGTTGTCTGTAGAAACGTGAAACGAAGATTGATACTTAGCTACGTCGTGATCTGAGCTTAGATCTTAAGCTTTAGGTTTGAATTCCGGTATTATTAACCGAGGTTGCTCTAAGAGAAATTACTGTTTGTATTGTTACAGTTTAGCCTTAAAGTACTTAGACAGATAATCATTTATTTATTAACACTTTATTACACAAATAGCAAAAGGCGGTCTTAATGCCCTTAGGCATTCTCTACCAGTCAACCGGAAAGGATGTGGAGGAGAAGTCACGACGGCAATAGAAGTAGAGAAGTGTTGAACATAAAGTAATAATAAAATAAAATATAAGAATTAAACATACTTATATACAAATACCTACAAATGATACCAATACATAAATATATTTATAAAACCGATATACTAATTATAAATACTGTTACAACATAGGAAATACATTGATATAATTACCTAACCTATATATACTTAATATACCTACATATAAATACACAACATAATTAGCATAAAATAACATTAGTCAGATATAACAGAGCATTAGTCAGAATAATCATGTAAATATTATATTATTATGGGCATGAACAACTTCTTCCCACTTGCTTTCTTTCTTTTAAGGTGCTATACGACTGAAGCGAGATAGCAATGAGAAAAAGACGAGGGAGAGAGACCGATTTTGCAGATTAGGCCAAAAACCACGAAATCTCTTGGTAGTAAATAACTATAGCGATTAAAGAGAAATTAAACTAAAACTACACGATGCTAGATATTATTAGTGTCTACTAATTAAACCATGTCCAGTAGTATACTCGTACTAGACTTAAGCGCGTGCTACGCACGTGTACTCACTGGGGTCACTTGAGAAAAAAGTTTGTCTGACCTTTGACCTTTATATGGTCAATTTAAAAAAATAATTATATTTTTCCGGCCGTCTACATTTATTTTGTGATTTTTGGAGCTATTAGTGAAGGCTGTAGGTGCTATACTCAAGGCGCTGGAGGGAACATTAGAATGGATAACACGGGCCTTATTGAGGCGGAGCGTAGCGGAGCCTCTCTTATGTTGACTCTTTTGAAATTCTGTCCGCCCGGTCATAGCGCCCAGACCGTTTAACCGATTCTAATGAAACTTGGCACATACTTAGACATCAACCATACCTAGGTGGTGACAAAAATTCTATGTCCTACCATCACCATAACCTTAGCTTTTGGCGCCAAAGAAGAGCGAAATTCGGTTTTTAGGGCTTTTGCTCGAAAAGTATAGACTTTTGTGCATCGCGATACATTACAAATTTGACCAGAATGTAATTCTGCGTTTAATGCAACGTCACAATACTCAAACAACAATCCGTCATGTCCTCACAGAGTTATGCCGACATAAAGTTGTAAAAGCTCGCGGCGCTCCGCCTCTCTTGGGCTCCAAAGCTTGGAGCCGTTCCTAGTATATAGAGAAGATGTAACCCATTTGAGAAAAGTTCGTCCGAACACTTGACGGCTATTTGCGGTCTGTCGAATTTTGACCAAACACAGTTGAGAGGGTTACATACTCCTACAAGTCAAAGTATGTAAGACCTAGGACCTAGGTATATACCGTCTGAACATATTGAATGATTCTCGTTCATTGACCTTACGAAACTATTTGTTCCAGTTATTCCTATATGTTCCCAGATGTACGTGACAGTATTGAGTAAGCGTTCCTGCCATTCACATCCGTTTCCGTAGGGGCTAAAAACGTTCCTCTACATTAATATAACCTTTAATAATTTGTCGAATTATTATAGACTTCCGAAAATAATAGGCGTTAAAAAAAACCGACTTCAAAAACTAAAAAGCAAAAAATAAGCCTTTTGGAGTCGGTGGCAGCCAAGACATTCTACTTTAAGCTCCTATTCATTTATTTTACTTGCCTTGGCTGGCACCGACTCCAAAAGGCTTATTTTTTGCTTTTTAAATTTTGAAGTCGGTTTTTTTACACAGTTTTTTTTTTACTTTTTAGTGTGTGTAATAAGCTGTTTTGTAAACTACAGCAGGGTTTTTCTAGATTAGATGAGGTTTCATGTACATTATAAACAAAATAATCGTAAATACTACATCGTCCAAGTCAACAATGAAATGAAATATATAAAAATGCTCATAACATAAAAAGTACTGGGTCAAACTAAACCAAATTTTTATGGTACCAATTGTTTCCAAATTGGTACCAATTCTGCATCGAACAAAAAAAGAATCATGGAAATCGGTTCAGAAATCTCGGCGTAATCGGTGTGCATACATAAATATATTGAGAACCGAATTGAGAACCTCCTCCTTTTTTGAAGTGGGTTAAAAACGAGGAGGTTCTCATTTCGGTTGGTATGGTTTTATGTACGTAATATTGCGTAAAAGGTACTAGTATCAAATGAAAATAGCCAAATGTCACGTACGAAATGTTAGCTTAGGCGGCGAACTAACATTCCTAACCCGATTTATCCAATCGATTCTAGATCTAAAATCAGGATAATTTGTTCGAGCTTGGCTAAGGTTATCAAAACTATAACAACGATTTATTTAAAAATTTTGTTCGATTAAAATTACTTAAAATGAAATGACCAAGATATTATAAATAATTGGACATAAATTGGAACGAAAAGATCAAAATCTTTATGTTATTTTCATAAATTAAACAAATTCTTATTTTCAATCGAATTAAAATTAATTAACTATTGTAAAATTTTATATTATTGTCTTCTCGAGTATCGGATAGGAGTCCGAGCTAAGTCGGGATTTGAACCATGTTCTTCTCCTGTTTGAGCCACTCTATGGTGAAATGTTCCAGAAGAAGCTTATGATACAAAAATATTAAATAAGTACAAAGATTAATATATATATATATATATTAATAATATATATATATATATATATATATATATATATATATATATATATATATATATATAAATAATACTATATGACATATTTTTACAATTATATTTGGTAATTGTATAATTTATAAAAAAAATGAGTATTGATAAATAAGAATAATTTAATATGAATTTACAAGTAAAACGCAATAGTTGCCCCGCATGTTCGCTGTGCTCTAACAGGGCATCACTCGTACTGTGCCTACCGATTTATGTAACTATAAAAAATAAAACTCCATAGAAAATAAAGAATTTTATGAATTGTTAGGGAATTCACTTAGCAATATAAGATAAGATAAGTTAAGATAAATGTTTATTTCTATCATATACAGTACACACATTCAATACACAAGAATAAAACACAAAAACTAAGGAACAAATAAGATTACGTATATCGTCTCAATCTGTGTGTCGCATCAATAGAAAGAGGCAAAAACTCAGTGATACATTTACTTGATGACAGCAAAGCACTAATTTTCAGTTTATGCCTAGAGTAAGCGCGAATCAACGTCTACGACACAGACTTATGCGATAACTAAAAATAAATGATTAATTATTGGACGTTTATTATTAAATTCAATACAAAAACATTAGATAAAACATGCAATTACAAAAAAAAACTATTACTATTAAAATAGTATTATAATATAATGAAAATATAACAATTAAAATTTATGGTTGCATATACAATATTGCGTCCTCTTTAGCGCCCTCTTTAGACCCTCAGATACTGGTTACAGTTCGAGACTCGTTAGAGCTAGAACATATGAGGCAAGTTAAGTCTTGAAAACTAACTTTTTGTTTATGAACGACGGGGAAACTCTTAGCCTTCATCATACCTGATATTAAGTATTGATAAGGCTGAAGATGAAAGCGAGCCTCTCCCGGAATGCTCAATCACTGAAGAACTGGCTATCTTATCTTTAACTGCCGGAACACAACAGTGCTGAAAGCATTGTTGTTATGGCGTCAGACTTAGATAAGATGGTGGTAGCTAGCCAGGCGGTCTTACAACAAGTCATACCGCCAACTAAAAATAATATTAATAAGATTGACAGTTCCTTCGTGTTTGAGGATTCCGGGAGGGGTGAGCATCCATCTTCAGCCTTACCATTACTTAACATAAGGGGGCCAATTCTGCTAATGCTTAGTCACAATCGTTTTCTAATGGTGTTTCAATGGCAGTCCTGTTTTACACAGTTCTTGTTACAATAGTGTGAATAAACACTACTATTGAAACACCACTGAGAGACGATTTTGACAAAAATTTTGCAGAATTGACCCCCAGGTATGAGATGAAGGCTAAGTGACTTCCCGTTATTCATTAAGGTGGTACGACTTCTATACAAACAAACATTACACAATTATTGGTTCATCATACCTTAACAATACATAAATACATGCGCAACTAACTCGTTTCAGTTATTTTAATGCGCGAAATTATTAAAAAAATGTACATTCATACATAAAACACGAGTAAACTAATATCTTTAATTTCAATAATTCTACGTATGTGTGTGTGACCCATCGCATTTATATAGCTCATGTATGAAAGTACATTTTTTTTATAATTTCGCGCAAATAAATAACTGAAACGAGTTAGTTGCACATGTATTTATGAATTATTAATGTATGATGAACCAATTAATGTGCAATGTTTGTTTGTATGGAAGTTATACCACCTTAAAAAACAACGTTTCAATTATTTCTTATCCTTGATTTTTTACCAAATTAGCAAATAAAACATTAATCACAAACTGGGGTCAATGACTGGAGGTCAATAGCTGTAATGTTATTGGACTGTACAAAGTCAATTAAATTTTGTTGTAAAACAATTCTGATATAATTAATTTGAGTAAACGAATTTTGATTTGATTTTAATCTCCGGCTATAACAGTGTTTTTCATTTAACTTGAAAATATTTTTTACACTGATAGGCATTGAAATATTTTGTAATTAACACTAATATAGTAGAACTTGGTTATATTTATTGATACAAATATTTATTATATTTTTATTT
This sequence comes from Chrysoteuchia culmella, assembly GCA_910589605.1. Taxonomy (NCBI): domain Eukaryota; kingdom Metazoa; phylum Arthropoda; class Insecta; order Lepidoptera; family Crambidae; genus Chrysoteuchia; species Chrysoteuchia culmella. The sequence goes on along the minus strand of OU342654.1, from coordinate 3,631,255 downwards.
TTTATGAACACAATCAAGCTTTTTATCGTTGATAGGCGATAAGGCCGCCTCTTCGTACAATAACTTTCACTAATGTTACTATGTATTTATGATTTGTCTGCGTGAATGCAAATAAAGTGTGATCTATATTTCTACACAAAAGTAAAAAATTTGAGGACACTCGTCATCGTCTCAGCCACATAACACCCACTGTCACTGTCAAAATCGCCACGCTTGGCAGGCGGGTTGGCGATCGCAGTATGACCAAGTTGCTGCCCGTCTCCTGAAGGCCAAATCGTGCCATGTTTATCCTAAAACCTACACAAGCTGACCAAATTTCGGCGACCGACAACACTACCGAGGTGGCTAAATTCTGGGCCATAACTTTGTCGTTTATTTTACTTTTACTTTTTGAAGTCGGTTTGAATTTTTTTTATAAAATGTTTTTATTTCAGATTTTTTAGTTACATCATGTGCCGTTACTTACACTAAAAATCAGCCCATACACAACAATGTCATCTAGGTAAACGACAACTTGCCAAAAGGTGATTGATATTTTTCAAGATTATGAAAAAACTACTAGCCAAATCTTCGTAAAAATTATATGGGACCACACATAAACCAATTTCTTTCAGATAAAAAAGAATTATAAAAATCTGTTAACAACTGGCGAAGTTATGGTAGAACATACATAAAAAAAAATAAAAAAAAAATACAGTCGAATTGAGAACCTCCTCCTTTTTTGAAGTCGGTTAAAAAAATATACTAGAAAAAAGCAACTAGTGTCATGTCCCGTCAGGGCGACATGAGACTAGTTGCTTTTTTCTAGTATATTTTCTTGTTTAATATTTATCTCATAAAATCGTGTTTTAAAAAGTTTACAAACCTAGATATCAAAAAGTGCATTCTTTTGTCCGTCCTTACTTATAACAGTAAAGTTTATTTCATTGGGGAAATGAATCCGGAACCTAAAAGATGGTGAACCCTGAAAATGGCGGCCGCTATAATATAAAATAATTATTACAAAACTTCCTCCATAATGTGTTATTGGCAACATATTTCCTCCATCGTGTCATATAATCAACCGTCATTATCAATCAAATGGTAACGCCTGTAGCTATTCAGATGCAGAGTTCTCATCGTTCCATAAAATATGAGCCAATTCAAATAATACCGCTTCCAAGGTCGTACGTAAAATATATCAATTCCCACAGCCTTCGAAATAGCATAACGTAATAAAAGAGGCAAATGATCCGCGAAATCCAATATGGAGCGATATTGTAAGGAGTGCAGCCTTCGGCCAGTGCAGGAGATTAATGCGGAACGTGACCTTGTCAGATGTTCCTCGGGGATTATTTTCGAATGTTATCGATGACGTAACGATACTTCCCAGATGATGTTATGACTTGTGGGATTCGCGCCGTCATATTCGACATTTCCCATGCTGGACTGAGATTTAACGCACAATATACGATGTGCCAACTGCTAGGTTATGTAGGGTACATACAAATAGGGTGTCCGCTGGCAGATTTCGAATTCCTTTCCTTCCTTTGCGAATTTTCAAAAAATATTAAAGACAATATGGGAATTATGGCTTAATTTGATTTGTCCTTTGTGCGGATTTGTTTACTAAACGTCTCAGTGGACGGGTGTGCAACAATCTAGGAGAATTTAAACGTTAATGATTCGTGTACAAATTCGTCAATATTCGTCATTTACGAGATGCTCCAAATGATGCTCCATCAAAGTCAAAGTCAAAGTCAATATCATTTATTCAGTCTAGGCTGTTACAAGCACTTATGAAAGTCAAAGAAGCTATCCCATCGGTTCACAAACCCTACGGCGGGAGACCTTGTAACGAGAAGAACCGGCAAGAAACTCGTTAAGGGCTGTTTTTTTCTCCCTGTTTTATTTCAAACAGAGTCGTCAAATTGAAAAATGACCTTAACATATCAGTAAGGTAAATTTCCATCACAAAAATAAATACTAATTATAATATAAAATTTTATGGTTATTGTAACCGTAAACAATTTTCAACTGGCAAAGAAAGACTTATCTATCATACATTACAACATTTCTCGCATTACAAGATTACTGTACTGCAAGTTGTGAGGAACATACAGGTCAGTATCAATTTATTTTAGAAAAAAAATATTTAACCTTTAAGCACAAGATTAAGATAAGCAGACTGAAGTAGACCCATTTCCGCTGGCGGCACCCGTTCACGAGCATGACGCATGAACCAGCCATCGCTTCGCTCAACCATATTTTAGGGAACGTAACGACCCGCCTCACACGACACCGCCGAAGAAACGTTTGAGTGAGCATGACGTACTTCAGGTACTTATGTTAAGCTGTATAAATATATATATATAAAAAAAAATAACAACAGCAATAAAAAGAAAGATAAAAGTGCGTTAATGTAAGACACAACCTACAATGTTAGTAGAAGACGCATCAGCTGGGTCATAATCACAAAGCATATTTAAAGTAAGAATATAACACAAGCAGACATGAGCAGACCCATCCCGCTGGCAGCACCCGTTCACGAGCATGACGCATGAACCAGCCATCGCTTCGCTCAACCATATTTTAGGGAACGTAGCGACCCGCCTCACGTTTGGAGCATCTCGTAAATGCTCCAAATGACGTTTCGGGACATATGTCATATTCAGCAGCAAGCTCGGGTCGGGCCCAGCCGGATATCGAGAACGAAAGAAAACACCAAACTCGTTACAAACATTTCGAACAAAGTATTCGACGAACAGTTGTATACGAATCAACACCTACGCCTAGATTGCAAACTCACATGCGCACCCGTCCACTGAGACGTTTAGTGAAAAAATTCGCACAAATTACAAATCAAATGGCGTTTTCGCCTTAAGTTTTTTACTATTAAAAATATTTTAAAGGAAATACCCTATATGTATGCTATTTATAAATCAAAGATATTAAGATAATTTGAATTTGAAATTAACGATGATGTTTTTATGACACATTTTTATACTTGAACCCGCGATCCTTCGATCGGATGGGAGAGCAGTGGATCGTAAATCCAAAGGTGCACTGAGCTGAAAATACAAAGATTGCAAAATTTTTTCAACTTTTTAAGATAGGTTCTTAAACCACTTTTTCTGTGTATTAACTTAAAAAAATATCACAATTAAAATGGTTTTTGGTCCAGCTTTACAGTCCAAGATTACACGGCGACAAAGCTATTAAAAAACGAAACTAAATGGACCAAATATTCGTTTTATTACAATAAATAGAATCGGTCGAAAATGTTAATAAATTAAAAAAAAAAGTCAAAGCGAGAAGACGCAGGATGCGTGCAACGTCGTGGACATCTATAAGGGAGGCCTAATACCCAGCAGTGGGTGTCATAATCTGGCTGAGATGATGACGATAAAATTCATCTTGCTTAGATCTTCTTCTTAAATTTAAGAGCTGCGCTCTTGTCGGTGGAGTATTTTCCATTCCTGTCTTTTTCCTGCCAATGACTTCACTTCCTGGTACGCACAACATTAAATTTCTCCTTTATCTGTGAAATATAGCTCATTCTAGGTCTACCTCTCCCTCTCCTTCCCTCCATTTTCCCTTCCAGTATGTTTATAATGAAACTGTCATGTCGTAACAGGTGGCCCAGCATCTTTCCCCTTCTATTCCCAATCTCCCCAAGTCAATTTCGTCCCTCCCCAACCATGATCTTTACCCTTCTGTTCCCAATCTCCCCGAGTAAATTTCTTCCCACCCCAACCATGGTCTTTCCCCTTCTATTCCCAATTTCCCCAAGTAAATTTCTTCCCTCCCCAACCATGGTCTTTCCCCGTCTATTCCCAATCTCCCCAAGTAAATTTCTGCCCTCCCCAACCATGGTCAGTACTATGATGCTAAAATAACTGAACAAACAAGATCTAAGCTGCAATGTGATTCTATTTAAATTGAATTTGGCCCTATATATTTGTACAAGTTAACATATCCAAAAGCGATATAAAAGTTTGCTGGCCTCATAAAAGCTACGAGCTAAAGAGTCTACGCGTAGTTAAACTATCGTAAATGCGTTCTGCGTTTTATGTTATTCTATTTAATCGGTGTGCATAAAGGCTAGATCACACTGTGTCCATACGTCTCGTTGGTTCTGTACCACACGAGTATGACGGTGGACCCTTAATTTAACAAACGCAGCACCATCGTAATCGGTATATATTCGCCAGGGGGAACTAAATTCTCTGAAACCTATTAAGATTCTACACTTTGTGGAAGCCTGAGGCTAAAAAAGAAACTCTGGGTAGGAAGTGATTTATTATATGTGTTTAACGCCGCAGCGAGTACTTAGTTCTCACTTGAGTTGCAGATCCCCTATCTCATAATATTATAATAATGAGTAAGGGCGCTTGTTGCTGAGACGGTTTTCAGTGGACACCGGGCTGGTGCAAGAAAGCTGTTTATAAAGTGTTGAAAGACAAAGACAAACTGGCCGACGATGGCCGATGTTACTAAGTCACTGGCAAATGCTCAAACTTTTTCACTCAATTCGGATATGTACGGATTTTTTTAATAAGAAAGAAAGAAAGATAGATTGGATCATAAGGGAGAACATAAATTAAGCGCTCAACGGTTTTTTAACGCCTAAGGTAACCATTGTGACCCACTCGAAATTTTGTTTCAGAAAAACGGTTCACAAGTAGGTTCATGCGTGTGGCACATCCAAGTTCTCGGCAAACGTGTCTAAATAAAGTATAGTGTGTAGTACCCTTTAGAAAATTATTTCAGTTCCAATGGTCGATTTGACTTTATTGCTAAACATAATATCAACATGTATCATGGTAATATTTTTGTTGTAGTCAAGTGTTTTGTTTTTATATTTATACTTAGAGGCTGGAATCTTTCATCAGATTCATCATGGTGATACCTATCTAAAAGTTGATAATAAAAAATAAGAAGTTCCAAACATAACAGAAAACTAATTAAATTATGTTGCTTATTCAGTAAATATACTGATTTTCAGTGGCAAGCAAAGTTTGAATTTATTTTAACATCATATCATTAAATAACGACACTTGAACCCAAAAAACAATCATTGTTATATGTATTACAGTAAATACAGGACGTACAGTATTTGAATTAGTGGTAAACACTTCGCCTCGCGATAATCTGCCAGAGACTTCAATGGCCACGATGAAATTTAGGTACATCTTTATACCTAGTCGGGTCATAAGTTCTGTTACACCTACGCTTTTTTAATTACGAATAGATATTGAGAATCTATTTTTTATGTTCGAATTATAGACATACTAGGAATATAAAAACAAATAAATCATAGTTTTATTTCAATTTGTTTCAATTAAGCGGACGCTGAAAAGAGATGCGTTCGTATTGATTGGTTTACTTCATTGTGGTTACGAGCCAAGTCAAATTTTCGGTCTCATCAAAATTTAAATATTCTTTTGAGCTTTGCCGTTAACAATTTGGGGAAGATTCAAGAAGCGAAGAGAGAGGGAAATCGTCATCCTCGTATGGTTCGGATGTTAGCGGCGGTAAATAAAATGAGTGGGTATTTAAAGATATCCGGGTCAAAAATTTTAAATGTAGGCATTACAAACGGGACTTAACAGAACGAGTGGAGAAAAAGTGTTGAACGAAGACCTGAGATCACAGGCTAACCGTAGAAAAAAAAAACATCTCTTTGAACCATGCCTGAAAAAAAAAATATTGGACCGATCCCGTGTTTTGTTAGAACGATACGCAGGAAATAAGCTTCGATTCTGTCTTCCAATGATTTTTTTTACATTGAAATAGTACTGCAACAATCAGAACAATTAAGTGTTATGCCCACAGCAGTGAAGAAGCTAGCGAATGTGTTTTTCCGAGTCCAGCTAAGCCAACCACCCTTCGCCAGTGATATTTTGGCCTAAAAGAAGTGTTTTCTTCAGAAAAGGGTATGTAAAACAAGAGCAATGTATACCAAGATACAGTCCTGACAGACTTCATAGACTACTTTATCGAACCATGTTAAAAAATCAGCAATGGGTCTTCATCAGACTTCAGGACCTGGTCACATAGCCAGAGGACTCAAAATTGAAAATTTTGAGTCCTCTTGGCTATGTGACCAGGCCGCCCATGAAAATTGACTTCATCCGGCACGAAGATTGGCCATCCTCTAGACCAGTTTACAATCCGCTTGATAATGTAATAAGGTCCTATTTAGAGTAGAGGACCTGCGCTAAATCACACTCTCTCTCAATGCTACAGCAGTCGCTAAAATCGAGTAAATAAAAAAGATATTTATTTACATCGGCTTGCATCGAAAACTGTGCAAGCTATTTCGAATTATTTTTATCAATTAGTTTTAACTATAAGTGTAAGCTTTCTTTTCATGTACAATAAAATTAAAAATTAAGTATTTGAAAATCGGTTTTTACTTCACTAAGAACTCTTGCAGAACTTTTGACCCGACTATGTACCTACTTCTAAACTGATATTTGTTATGAACAACGGGGAGATGCTCAGCCTTCATCATACCTAATGTTAAGTATTGATAAGGCTGAAGCGCACCTCTCCCGGAGTCGTCAACCACCGAGGAATTGGCTATACTATCTCTAGCTACCCCAACACAACGATGCTAAAAACGTTGTTGATGGCGTCAGACTAAGATAAGATAGTGGTAGCTAGCTAGCCCAACAAACAACAAGCCCTACCACCAACCAAACCGAATACAATATGTACCCACACTTGGAACCGAAACCGAGACCTCTGGGTCTGGGAAAACGCACCAGGCGCAGGCCAGCGCGCAGTGAAACAAAATGTGTGGTTCTATAATCGGTCCACGAGAAAAACAAATGAGAAAATTACCAGGGCAGCATTACCAAACAGGAGTACACTACATACATACCTAAATAGCTGCTGCGTCTAATACATCTTACTTATAATGTCAATATGAAAAAGCAAATGGCGACTCACGTACGTTAAGGCGCTACTCTGAAAAAGTATGGACTTTTTGATATAAAACTATAGCACAGTTACAGTTGTTACAAATCTGGTAATCTATACTAATATTATAAAGAGGAAAGATTTATTTTTTTGTTTGTAAGGAATAAACTCAAAACTACTGGACCGATTTTGACGAAATTTGGTATGGAGAATCCTTAAGCCTCAAGTAGTAGCATAGGCTATAAATTATCCCGAAATTCCCACGGGAACGGAAACCACGCGGGTGAAACCGCGCCCGGCCGCTAGTAAAATATATATTTCTTCATACCTTTATCTAGATTCGTATAGTTTCAAAAACACGCTTTTATGACTTTGCCTAGACACTTTTTCTTTTCGAAAAGACCTCTAAAAATACGAAAACTCAAGATTATTCTTAAATGGGGTTACTTACACTATCGGAAATTGGTTTAATAAGTGAACACCAATAATATTTAGGGTCATATAGAAGCATTTTTTTTAAATCGCTGTAGCTTTTTACTACGAAGTGATTTTGTGTTTTTTTTGCCTAATCTGCAAAATCGGTCTCGCTATTGTATTTATCGCTTGCTATCTCGCTTCAGCATATTTTTTTCGAGTATCGCCTTAATGATATAAATCCAAATTAGACAGTTATATCCACACTACACGGAAAACGTTATCATATCTTAGTAATAAAATCACTGAGATGCATGATGTTATTGGAGGGAAGACGTGTTTAGGAAACCAAGTAGCATCAAACGGATTCCGGGAAGGAAGGGAATAAATCCTGGAGCTGCCGGGAAGTATTGCCGAAGATTTATTATCAACTAATATTATGAATGGAGTGGCTTGGCTTGGCAATTACTCAACTCATATTACATGACTCGGTTGGTAGTAAATGGAGCAAATTTTTGTAATAAAAAAACTGCAGGTAAGTTTTTTAAGAGATGCTTGCTGTAAAACATTATTACATAAAAAGCATTTTGTTTATTATAAACTTGTTTGTTATGAATTTTCTAGACTGGAAAGTTCTTGAAAATATATTGCATTTTAATATAATTAACATCAGACTTAATAACATGAAGGTTGGTCTGATTTAATAAAAAAAAAGTTGAGTGATTTATGGAGATAAAATAATGGCCTTGTTTGTTATGAATTTTCTAGACTGGAAAGTTCTTGAAAATATATTGCATTTTAATATAATTAACATCAGACTTAATAACATGAAGGTTGGTCTGATTTAATAAAAAAAAAGTTGAGTGATTTATGGAGATAAAATAATGGCCTAATTTAATAATAAATTGTTGATTTAGGGTGACTTTCACCAACTGCCACAAAATACGTCTATGTCTTAACATGTTTTCACTTTTGACTTCAAACGAATGACTGACAATGTTTAAATGTGTTTATAGTGTGTTACGGTGAAATTAAATGCATTCCCCTCACTCAAAAAAAAAAAAAAAAGTTTGGTGAAATTAAAGTCGCTTCAAAATAATTGACAAATTTTGGTTAACCACATACACTCACCATCAGAAAAATCGCACCTTTTAAAAAACCCATTTTTAAACTTAGTTAAACCTTAGGGTAAATTTTAAATAGAAAAATATTGGAAAGAATTAACTCGGCCAAAAGTTAACAAAATTTACCCTAAGTATAAAAATAGCATTGAAAAATGCAAACATTACAAAATCATTAGTTAAACCTTATTTGGAATCAATCTTTGAGGGAAATGTTGTATATTATTTGAAAGGTAACGAAAAGGAGAACCCAAAACAAATCAACTTCTTAATTTTTTTTGGAATAGAACAAAAAAAAAGATAAAGTTTACAAAACGATAACACTCCTTAGTTATGCTTTTCGTATTCAAACAACTTACAAAATACTTTTTATAACGAAACGATAACGAATCTGCCCCTATGGAACCTTCATTGACCCTTTAACACCCACAAATTTTAGCACAATTGCCCAACCATGGGCCCGTATAAGGAACAACATTAAAATGATTTTAGAATGACACATTTGTGTTATCATGTTTTTTTAATGCAATGAAATGTTGTTTATTAAGTTTATTTATTGGGCTTTCAAACGAGGCCAATATTGGTAGAAGTGCACGCCATATACGCATTTGTAAAGTGATAATAACGCTGAAGAATTTTTTTAAAAGGAACGATTTTTTGACGTTGTGTGTATTTCAGCAGACATTCAAAACCTACGAAGTATATTCCCAAAACATTGACAAAAATTAAAAAAAAACCTCCTTCCTTAAACTCCAAGGACTAAACCAGAGCCCAGTTCATCTAGGGTCACCGTCTTAATTGCACACATCCATCGAACCAAGGACCCAGTGGCCATGTTCCGATATAGGCCGCTAAGTATTGGTCAATATTTCAGCGGGAACCAATTTGTTGCCCGATTCACTTATCCCTGTTAAGATTCCTCAAGGCCCTGGATAAATATTGGGCTTCAAAACAGTGCCCCCGATTCCTGTAATACAGATAGAATAGATTATGGATTAGGCACAAGATTTAGGAGCTACAGTTATTTTGGAGGTTCGCGTAAGTTTATTAATTTGCTTTTTAAAATGCTGCGGGCTGCTTCGCTACAATTTAGACGATTTTCTTGAAGCCAGTGAGAATTTTATATGAAAAGAGTATAGGTACTATTGCACTAATTAGATATATAGAGGTAAAGATTGTAACATTGTGAGTTTAGTGGTATTTTTCATGGGTTTTTAAGGTTAAAAACCTCAAAAGGAAAAAACGGAACCCTTATAGGATCACTTCGTTGTCCGTCCGCCCGTCCGTCTGTCAAGACCGTTTTTCTCAGGAACGCGTAGAGGCATCAAACGGAAATTTATATCAAATACTCAGGTCAACTGTCCCTTGGAGCTGGGAAAAAATCAAACTTCTAAGCCAAAGCAATCAAAAGATACATCCGTTTATGCCGCAAAACTCCGCAAATTTTCGAAACTCGCACGGGAATCAAAACCTACAGGGTACTTCCCGTAAACTTAGAATCTTGAATTTTGGTACGAAGTAACGTCTTATAGTACAGATAAAGGAAAAATTGCGAAAACCGTAAATTTTTTGTTACATCATATAATAAAACATATTTTTGAATATTTTAAATGGAACCCTCGGTGCGCGAGTCCGGCTTTTTGGTTTCCCGACGTTTCAGCTGCCGTGGTCACGGGTGACTGGATTGTCACGTCACGGGGGTCAGCCAGTAAATATCAGGTAATAAACAAAGCGCTTAAACCTGTAAAACTTGTTTGATGAGTTGAATTTGTTTTGTTGAGTTGAATTTTGAGCGACTGAGAGTTTGCTTGTAGGACGATTCTGGAACTGCTGAGCCGATTTGGAATTATTGTATCAACAGAAAGCTATTTTATTTCTGAGTGACAAAGGCTGTTGTAAAAAACATAGTTATATGATTTAATTCCAAGGAAAACACGAGTAAATTTTCGAAACCGTTCATTTAAATGATCAGTTTTCCAATTTGTAAAAAAAATATCAAATACAAGCATATACTTTATCGAGATCAAAGGTAGCGAAAAAATTTGCTTCGCTATATTTATTTATTTATATATAGTTTTATGAAATTCTTCCCTTTTACTGAAACTTTCACTTTATTACAATCGGAGTCAACAGCTGTGTTATCGATACCAAGATTTTAATTAAAATAAAATTTCTAGAAGTTAATAAAGTATTCTTCCGTTCATTTACGATATTTTAGCGAACCCACCAGCAGCGTTTCATTAAATAAATTATAATTCATATTATTTCTTGAAGTAAAATATTATGATAAATAAAGGAATTTCAATTTGGCTTTTTGTCTCTTCTTGTTACATTATTGGAATATTAAATCTCATTTGTATATTATTTGTTCGTTACTATTCAAATTTGAATTGCTTTAACACAACCGTTATAAAAAGTTGATCATTACAATTTTATTTTTACATTTACAATGCTATTTTTGTGTAATAAATTTGATACTAGTAAAAAACAATTACCTATACATATAGAGTTTAAACACTTGTTCATTTTGTTCTTACAATTTAGCAATGTTATTGATTGAGTGTATTAAAATCAAGATACTGTATATACAATATTAGTAGGTATGTGATACATATACTAGAAAAACAAACTAGTCTCCATATAGCTCAGACGGCACTCGAACCCACAACCTTTGGAAATCTTATCTAAGTCTGACGCCATAACAACAATGATTTCAGTGTTGTAGTGTTCCGGCAGTTAATGATAAGATAGCCAGTTCCTCAGTGGTTAAGGATTCCGGGAGAGGCTCGCTTCCATCTTCAGCCTTATCAATACTTAACATCAGGTATGATGAAGGCTACGAGTCTCACCGTCGTGAATAAAAAAATAAAAAAAGTCCAGTTTGGAAAGAGTTGCGTGTTTGTGTCCCGTCTGAACAATATATGTCTTCTTGTAATATCATTATTTTTATACGTACTACATTGTTTTAAATACCCTACTCTATCCTTTTAATGGCATCGTTTATGATAATTAAATGTTTAATTAATAAAACAAAATGAGCAAAACTTCATACACACTTTTATCTTGATCTAAAGTAAACTGAACAAAAAACTAACGTCTAATTAAGCTAAGGCCTTCGGATTTCCCTCTTTAAACTTCAATCATAATTCTCAAACGGGGGCTTTACTTATTTTCCTGCTTTCATAAGAATAAACCAATTAACCAAAGTGCCTCCTATTAATTATTCGTTTTTGCACGTAAATCATGTCTTATCGCAGTTTTACAAACTAACGTAATTGAGTACGAAGGCCATTATCTTTCATTGAAATAGGATGATTACATTTTTTCACGATAAACTTTATTTAGGAGTGAATTTGATAAGGAAAAAAAAGACGGTCACTGAAGGAAAGTACCCTAAATATTGATGTAAGCAAATTTTACCCAAAGAAAACATTCATTCACGTTACAAATTTGACAGTTTTAGAGATGTCCCACAGTGAAATCCTATCGACTTACATATCTATCTATTTTTTCTAAAGATTTTTATTCAAATAGACTTATAGATAGGTGCTTTCGAATCGTCCAATTTCAGCCAGCCATTCAGGACATCTTTTAACTGATAAGAAGAACGGCCGCAAGAAACTTATCAGCTTTAACAGAAGCAACAACATTTACCAAGGAGCATGTCGTTGCCAAATCTACAATCTTGAAACATATTTAATTTGAGAGGAAAGAGTCAATGTACTTCATTTTGGAAAAAAAAAATATTTAACTACATTTTGGGCCACGTGGAATCCGGTTATAATAAACTCATTTGCAAAAAAAACGGGCACCTAAGCAATGAACCATTTCAAATGTTAATATTGCTTTGTTTGATAATTATAGGTAGTTTTATCCTCACAATTTGGTAAATTAATAAGAAAATAATCGTTTTCATCAGTATTTCATAAAATTTCGATACAATTTATGGGAAATAATGCTAAACCTCGCTAGTACTGTATGTTCGCTAGTAGTGCATATTCTCATGAAGTAAAAATAAAAAAGTTTTTTTATTTGTTTTTCTTTAATAAAGTAAAGCAGCTAAATGTTTAGTATCGAGTGTGACCCCCTCTAGCTAAAATCACAGCTTGAATTCGTATGGGCATGCTAGCGAGTATATCCCGGATACTTGCTTGCGGAATACGTTCCCACTCCGCAGTAATCACATTCTTCAGCTCTCTGATGGTCTGCAGAGCCGGGAGTACTGATCTCACACGCCTTTTCAGAACGTCCCAGACATGCTCTATGGGATTGAGGTCGGGACTTCGAGCTGGCCAATCCAAACGACGAATGCCGACCTCTTGCACATACGCATTAACATCGCGGGATCGGTGGGCGCGAGCATTGTCGTTCATAAAAATCGAGTCTTCACCTAGAGCGGCCAATGCGGGTTGTGCATGAGGAATTAGAACTTCCGTTATGTATCGATGCCCAGTCAGTGAGCCGTTTTCAATGACGACTAACTCTGTACGATCCATTGAATTTATTCCTGCCCAAAACATAACAGAGCCCCCACCATAAGGTGTGATTTCTTCGAAACATGCCTCTGCAAAGCGTTCTCCTTGTCTTCTTAGCACTCGCCGACGTCGATCTTCACCGAACAGAGATATCCTGGCTTCATCAGAGAACAAAACCCTATTCCAATCTTCTTGAGTCCATGATTCACAATTTCTAGCGAACCTAAGCCTGTGAACTCTGTGCTCACGGAGTAATTTGGGCCCGCGGGCCGGGCGGTGACTGCGTATATTGGCAGCGAGAAGCCTCCTCCTGACCGTCCATAGACTAATATGCACATTTCTTACTTCTTGGAGGTTGTTCTTATGATTCACATACGAAGATTTGCGATTTCTCAATGCGCGACTCACAAGAAAACGATCATCCCGTGGTTGGGTACATGGTTTTCTTCCAGAACCAGGCCATCTCTCGACGGAACCAGTCTCCTGATATCGCTGCCAGGTCCTTTGGACTGTCGAGCGACTAACATTTAGCCTCCTAGCCACGAAACATTGGCTGCAACCCTCTTCAAGCAGCGCGATAATTTTGGTAGCTTTTACCACTTCATCTACCATTTTTGATACAGCCAAACAGCAATAAATAAAGCTTTGACAGTCAAGGATATGAAATTAATCGACAAAAATTGAATAAAAGTTATGAAAGTCGATGTTAACTTCTGGAACTTCGCGCCAAAAATGTAGGATAAAAAGGGGTTTTCTGTAAAAATGAGCATCAAATGAAAATTTGAATTTAGAACGTACTTTTTTAAATAACACAGCATTTTTAAAACCGGCCAGTAACGTGTACAAACGATTGAAACCTTTTTGGTATTGTATCTTTTTAAAGATGAATGAAAATCAAAACCGCCCGTTTTTTTTGCAAATGAGTGTATGTATAGCGTAACTTATATCATACCACGAAAACATAATATAGGATAAAAAGTATTGTATGTCCTTATTTATGTGGTAAAATAAAATGTTAAGCTGTCAATGTCAGCAGAAACATTTAATTTGTAGCACCCAAAAAAAAAGTTTAAAGTTCCTTCTTTTTCACTGTTATCGACTAATGAACATCGGCAGTTGTCGATTCTGTTGTGTCTCATCTCTAGCCTGTTCCGAATCGCACATTAAAATGAAATATTTTTCTATCGTATTCAATTAAAACGTAATTGATAGACACAGATTTTACTTTATATTTCAAGAGGTGTGGTTTTTTATATTTATTTTTTTGATTAAATTGTTACTGTAATCAAAATATTTTTCTGACCTAGATACGCAATTCGGAAAATTTTTAAGTGTTAAAGGAATCATCCTGTAACTACCTGAAAAATACTATAAGGTCGGGTGGGGTAAGGGGGACTACGTGGAAAGGGAAGTAGGTAGAAGTAAATTAAGTTCTTTCGTTTTAAATATTATGAAAGATTGATTAAATTAATTGTTACAGACTATGCCTAGAAATTATGAAAAAAACTAACAATGCCTCATACCCCTTGGATAAATTATTAGAGGCTCTCAGAGCTGGGATTGAGTGACAAACCATCACTTATACAAAATTAATGTTGGGACTGATTTGTGAGGCTTTCGTATGTTAAATATTAATAAACGAGTACATTTAAAATTAAATAACTACCTTTTGTTTTATGTTGACAACCCCTGTCTCAAGCACATATGTTTCCCTTACCCCAAATTCCGCTTGATGAAAATATTTTCTATTTTAAATCGTATTTCATCGGACTAAAATTCACATTCGATTGATGATATTTGTTAAAACACATATTGCAATAATAATCTGCTCGAACATTAATACTTCTAAAATTTTATTTAATTTACCCCAAAAACCGGGAAAGTGAAACAAAAGAACTAACCTCAGAGATTATAATTTTTCAGCTATATGCATTAGAACTAGTGTGAAAATTCAATAGATCCTGGATAGCTGATTTAAAAAGTTTATTTTGGGTCTGTTAAAATTGATTTAAATACAGTGATTAGAGCTCAACAAAACATATGAAAAATAAAGTATGTTCCCCTTACCCCACTTGACCTTAGTAAAATATTGTGATGGTAAGTATTTTTGAATAGAATCAAATATCTACATGTGTTTCATTCCGAAAACGCCACGTCTACATCAATTATTAGACAATGCATTACCACTACTTACATAAAAAAACGGAATACAACACATTTCGGTTAGTGACCAGTTTTGAATGCCGTATTATTTTTGTCATATTAAATTTTAAATAACATTTAAATTATGACTTTTAAAATACACTGTACTATATTTATGTACCGGTTATACTATACCACCACCATTTGTGCCCATTTAAAGCTTAAATTTCCAGTACAACAGTTAAAGGTTCCCTTCTTACTGTCCATCAGTCAAGCTTAAAACCTCTTCCTAAACTTGGAAGGAGCAACACGTCTCTGGGCATACCTGTCTCGTGGCCCAGTTCACTCTGACCTACTTGTAAAAGGGGGAGGGGGGGAAACGGACCAAAGGATTTCTTAAAGCAATGCTGAAGGATGTAGATTTCAATAATGAATTAATATTTCTTGCACCTCACCCTTTCTTTGTCACAACAATTAGCCTAGCCCCAAAGAAAGCATTACAGGAATACGAAGGCAATGGAAAGAAAGACATTATCATTTTAATAATTATACCTAAATATCGTTATTTTATGTTTATTATTATTTTAGGATATAGGGGCTATGCAGCTCCAGTTGGAACTGTAGTCACTGCGACCTATAAGATCTATTGTAACTCGCCGCCTTGTTATGGTATCTCTTTTAGCCTGGCGGCCTCCAGGAAGTCTAGAATCTTCCTAGCTCTGAGAGATTTTAGTTCCTCTGACCGAATTATATGCCGGCCCAGGCGGATACTGCGCTTGTGAATTAGGGGTCCGTAGTCACATAGGAGATGTTTGGGTGTTTGTCTCTCTAATCCGCAGTGACGGCAAACGTCAGTGTCACTCAATTTTATGTGAAATTGGTGCCTTTTTAGTTTGCAGTGTCCAGTTAAGGCTCTTGCTATCGCACATAAGTTTGCTCTGCTGAGCTCTAGAAGTTATTTTATGTTTACCTAAAACCTCAATCAAAACCATTAGTGGTAACATCACTTTGAACTACTTTTTGTGTGGAAGCAACACTCACATCGCAAAAAAAGTCAGATGTTTAGTACATTTTAGGAGATTTCAAATAAAATTTGTATAATGATGAATTATTTAAAAAAAAATGTTCTATTATGTGTGATGTTTAGTATGAGATGATGAGAAGTTTTGTAGTTGCAGCTGTCAAGGTGTACATAATTTTGACTGTGCCTACATTTTATAGTAGATGATATTTTATCGTTTTAAAATAAAAATAAAAATCACAGAAAGTTTACATTATTTAAAAAAATAGTTAGAAATTATTATCAAAGTAACAACACGTGACAATACATCACAATACAATAACAACAGCAATACATTACATTGAGTTAGTAATTACAAGTAGGTAATACAGCGGGCGCCCGTGCACAGAAGCACGCATTGGAGTTACATTTCTGGGCATTCTCAAGCACTTTCAGAAGTATTTAGTCACGTTTGTGAAAATGAATAAGCAAAGCGGTACTAATGACAATTTCATATCTGTATATTATGTTCCTTATTATATCAAATAAGGATCTAAAGAAACCGTGCAGACGAAGTAGCGTGCGGCCGTTTCTACTTAATAATTGGTTTTGATTTCAACGTAAGTTTAAATTAATTTTATTAATTCAATAGGTGATTAGATCGTCTGTGTTCTGTATTTACCAAATGAACCAATTTAAACGAGAGTTTCAAAGCAGAACCTTCATAACTTTGAAATTTAATCTTGTTGTGGAACTAGTAATGGTTTCAAATTCTAGATTTTAACTGTGATTAACTCTTGAGTAATAGTATAAAATATAAAGCGATTAGTTTGATACCTAAATATTTTATGTTAATGTAGTACATAACTAGATATCGTAAGTTTAATTTCCTCAAGGCCTTTCTAATAGGTAATATTAAATTGATCACCAAATTAACTTGATCTAAACTACAAAAAAATCTACAGATCTCACACTACGCACAAATCGTCCCCAACTACAGGCAAATGTCACAATTTCATAAATCGGGTTACTATACCAGGAAAACATAAATAAATTTCAATGTTAAAATAATGGGTTGGCATCTTAAAACGGTAGAATATAATCAAATCTACATTTTGACGTCATCTTTGAATGTTTGTTGCTACCTTATTACATTTTTGGTGCTACTTTAATCGTAAAATGTTTTTCAATATGGGCGAGGTATTTTTGACAACCGATAGCGGCCATGTTGTACATGTGGCTATATTTGTATATTTTTGAAGTAAAAAAAAAATGCGCTAAGAACATCAGTATAATATGTATCTTATGTTTATATATAAAATCTAAATCCATTGAGTAAAAATATCTAAACATCTCAACCACCATACTTTCACATTCTAAATTTACAATAGTAGGATAAAGAAGGTTTCACTCTGTTACTCAACTCATATTGAAGGAAGACACTCCGACGATTTCTTGAATAATAACAATAACAAAAATAACAATAAATTTTATTTCAATAAAAAGTTTTGTGTTACAGTTATTAATGGCCGGAGTCCCCTTTTAAGCATATAATAATGCCTGTAACAAGAGACTCACGCTTCCATAACATTATTTTATCTATTTTTAGCATTACATTAAGTAGTATAATAACAACTTATCATAATTCTTTTTATATTTATAATAAACAAGGATAGAATATTTTGTGCGCGCGAATGTGTGTGTGTGCATGCATGAGTGTATATAGATATACATATTATATGTATTATATAAATTGAATAAATATAATTTTTCAATAATTTAAGATATAATTAATTGAGTTCAGATATATTTTTTGGTACAGAAATAGGTACAGCCCTTGTTTAAAGAGGTCCCGTTAAATTCGGACGGGATTATATGTAAGCAAACACATTTCACTGCCGCCCTAATTTCATAATTGAATATGGGTCTGGCCTCATTTTGAAATATTTTAGAATTGAAATGAAACATTTTAGAATGAATAATTCTATATGAAGTGGATATAACCAAAAAAAGAAATCGTTTTAAGGAAATAATAAAGTACTTTTATTGAAAATTGACCTAGATTTTGATGCGGGTAGAATAGCTAAACCGTTTCAGAGTTTTTTATGAAAAGAAAGCTGGCACGAAATCTGAATTGATCACTTTTAAATGACAATTATTTTAATACTAGTGGTCACCCCTGGTGGTTAAGCGCGTGGTTCCGTTTCCGTGGGAACTTCGGAATAAATGTATTCTATGTTTCAATTACAATCCCAACTATGAGGTGTCTGTGTGCAAAATTTTGTTTAAATCCCTTGAGACATTTTTGTGTGATTGAGTAACAAACAAACAAACATCAAATTCGTACATCTTATGTTTTGGCGCGCACTGTTCATTGAAATACTTTTACTTTACTTTTTGTCATCCCGTGACCACGGCAGCTGTAAAGGTGCCGAAACGTCGGGAAAATCAAAAAACCCCTAAAAAACCTAAAAATACGGACAATTACAACTTAGTTCGTGGAAATATAGCGCGTTTGATATCCGTAAAAGTTGTGTTATTTCAAACATCAAATTTTAAAAATTTTTGTGTGATTGAGTAACAAACATACAAACATTAAATTTTCACAATTTTATTAGTAGGACTAGCATACGCCCGCAGTTTCACCCGCGTGGTACCCGTTCCCGTGGGAATATCGGGATGAAAAGTATGGCTATGTTACTCTCCGCCGTTTCAACTAACTCCATGCCAAAAATCAAGTCAATTGGGTGGTTAGTTAGGGTGTGAAGGAAGGACAAAAAAACACTTTCGCATTTATAATATTATTCTAAAATAAAAACTTAAAAAAAAACAATAAAAAATTAAATAACTTATGGTAAATTTTAAATAGAAAAATATTATTTTATTAAAAATATAAAAGTATTGGAGAATATCGACGGTGGTTCGCAAGTCTCGGTAGCTCAGCGGTTAGAGCATTGGACCGGATTTCCAAAGGTCTCGGGTTCGATTCCCGTCTGAGAATTCACTTGTGGCCGAGTAAATTTTTTCCAATATTTTTCTATTTAAAATTTACCATAAGTATAAAAATAGCATTGAAAAATGCAAAAATTACAAAATCATAAATTAAATAACATTAGAAAAATAGGATTCCAGAAGAGGCTCGCTTCCATCTTCAGCCTTATCAATACTACTTGTACTATTAAGTATTTTGTGTCAATACTTAACATCAGGTATGATGAGGGCTAAGAATCTTATCATCGTTCATAAAAAAAAACCGGCCAAGTGCGAGTCGGCCTCGCGCACCGAGGGTTCCGTAAAATAATTTTTATTATATGAGGTAAAAAAAATTTACGGTTTTCGCAATTTGTCCTTTATCTGTACTATAAGACGTACTTCGTACCAAATTTCAAGATTCTAAGTTCAAGGGAATTACCCTGTAGGTTTTGATTCACGTGCGAGTTTCGAAAATTTGCGGCATAAACGCCTGTATCTTTTGATAGCTTTGGCTTAGAAGTTTGATTTTTTCACAGCTCCAAGGGACAGTAGACTTGAGTATTAGATATAAATTTCAGTTTGATACCTCCACGCGTTCCTGAGAAAAACGGTCTTGACAGACGGACGGACGGACGGACAACGAAGTGATCCTATAAGGGTTCCGTTTTTTTCCTTTTGAGATACGGAACCCTAAAAACAATAAAAAAATTCAATAACATTAGGAAAATAGGATTTCGGGAGAGGCTCGCTTCCATCTTTAGCCTTATCAATACTACTTGTACTATTAAGTATTCTGTGTCAATACTTAACATCAGGTATGATGAGGGCTAAGAGTCTCACCATCGCTCAAAAAAAATTTTAAATTATTATTTCCGACTATGATTAGGATTCGACAAAAATTTTGGCATTTAGCTACATATACTTGCCATTTCGTTTTTAGTACTGATAAAATTGTTATCTTACTCTATTATGAGAATTAATAATTGATAGTAATAAATTGTTCCATAAATAACCTTTCAACAGTGAATTATCGTCAGTTAGTAAAGCTGATGATAAATTAACGTAGGCCATCAATAACTTAGTCGTGTCGTGATCGAGTGTTGTTTCAAACGACTATTCACTTACCTACTTAAAGGTCGTCCGTTGCAAAATTTCTTAGCAAAACAATACAGAAATACTGCGATACAACTAATATTATAAGAGTATTTTATTATTGTAGGATATAGGGGCTATGCAGCTCCAGTTGGAACTGTAGTCACTGCGACCTATAAGATCTATTGTAACTCGCCACCTTGTATATATATATATATATATATATATAGTATCTCTTTTAGCCTGGCGGTTAAAAGTAGTGGTTGATAGCAATTTTTGCCGTAACTTTTTTAAACGCCTCTGTGGTCTAGTGGTACAACCACTGGTATCAGACTAGGGGTCCCGGGTTCGATTCCCAGTGGTACAGATTGTATTCGGTTTGGTTGGTGGTAGGACTTGTTGTGAGTCCGCCTGGCTAGCTACCACCATCTTTTCTAAATCTGACGCCATAACAACAATGTTTTTAGCATTGTTGTGTTCCGGCAGTTAGAGATAAGATAGCCAGTTTCTATTGAGGATTCCGGGAGAGGCTCGCTTCCATCTTCAGCCTTATCAATACTTAACATCAGGTATGATGAAGGCTAAGAGTCTTCCCGTCGTTTATAAATAAAATAAATATCCTCTAACACTCATAAACATTGTACCGGATGTACAGAGCATTGGACCGGATTTCCAAAGGTCATGGGTTCGATTCTCATCTGAGAATTCACTTGTGACCGAGTTAATTTTTTCCAATATTTTTCTATTTAAAATTTATGATAAGTATAAAAATAGCATTGACAAATGCAAAAATTCAAAAATAAAAATATTTTTTAATTCAATTCAATTCAATATCATTTATTCAGTCTAGGCTGTTCTTGTAGAACTTATGAACGACAAAAAAGCTACGCCATCGGTTCACAAACCCTACGGCCGGGAGACCTTGTTACGAGAAGAACCGGCAAGAAACTCGTCAAGGGCAATTTTTTTTCTCCCTGTTTTATTTCATACATAGTCGTCAAATTAAAAAATGACCTATTGAAGTTAAACACATGGGTAAGATCAATTTTCATCCCAAAAAATATATATATAGTACCATCAAGGAATTACAATTACAAGCAAGAAGATCGTAATTAGCAGTCAATACTGTCAAACGTAAAATGGTCTTAGATATTTGTATGAATAAGGGAGGTAGTAAAGATAAAGTTTTACGTTCATACATTTCTTAAGAATCAGACTATCAAATGTAAATAACGTAATCAAAAACTTAATTATTCATTAATTGCTAGCAAGACACGGTGTCCAAAGAACAATGATTGAATAGGTATATTGAAATAAAACAACTTTTACGGATATCAAACGCGCTATATTTCACTTAGTTCGTGAAATATAGCGCGTATTTCGATTAACAGTGCGCGCCAAAACATAAGATGTACATATAAATAGGTATATATTGTGTCTCATACCCCCCTGAGAAGTTATAAGTAGGTACTTAATGTATTTTTTTTTTAATTTAACAGTACCTATGATTATTTTCCACACCTGAATAATTGATAAAGGTCACTGAACTCAATGTATAAGTTCAGAAGACTCCAAAGTATGATACCCTAGCGAAAGCCTTTCGAAAACCTCCACGTGAAATTAAACCATGAATTTTCAGCTCCAGAATTTTCAGCTATAGCCAGACACCAGATATTCATACACTTGCGAACGTCAAGCAATAAGTGAAAAGGTTCTACGAAATTTCAATTCTTTCCATGTAAACTTTCATAGCAAAACCACCGTACTGACGAGCCCTGGCCTAAAACTTCAGATCTTAACAAAAAGCCTTAGAAACAATTAAATAGACACAACTGTACTTAATTGTCTTAAGCGATGGCTGAAATTATGAGGTCACGGATCGAAAATTTAGGTTACTACAGCAATCGTTAAAATAATACCCGACAACAATCATTAAAATCGAATCATTTACAAACGTCTTGGTTAAATCGATACAGCTGAACCTATGCAACTCTTCCTTACCGATTCTTAAAGGAACAGCATCTTTATAGTCCGCTTTATACGTTTTATATTTAATTGGAGACCGAGTTGTCATTTCCGACGTTTGTATTGTAATGCGTTTTGTAGCGGGGCAAGGCCACGGGGGAAAGGGATGTAGATAGGCGGTTCTGAGTTTGTATAAAGGGGATGGTGGTATAGGAATGCAAGGCTAAGAGGTCGCAGGTAGGACTTTGACCTGACCTACTTTTAGCTGCAGGGAATCGTGTAAATATTGATTTAGTGACCTCCTTCCACTTGTTGCGCCTGGCGGAGGCCTCCTTGGAGTTTTTTCTGTCATTTTAATGCATTGGTAATGCATACGTTCTTGGAGAATATTTAGTGGCGTATTGATCGGAGCTTTCATTTCTATTAATATTTGAACAACTTGTTCGTTAGGCCAATTCGAATATAGCTGAGGACGATTTTGTGTAGTTAGACGTACAAATTTTTTTATTCGATGAATCAAACTTTATAGATTATGTAGATATACCCGAGTCTGAGCTGTTTACCAACCTGATTGCTTTTGTTTTCAGTGAAAAAGTTTTTCATTAAATTCGTGATATGTGTCTACCACGGGACACAAAGTACACTATTAATATATTTTGATCTGCTGGCCATGTCTATTCGTATTATAAGTGAAAGAGAGGCACTGATAAAAATTCAGAAAACAACCTGGAATTAACATAACAATATTACATCATCGTAATACCCTCCAGCTCTGCTGAGTTTGGGTCTAGATGGTGCAATGCTGTATTAAAAACACGCATACGAATTAATGATAACAAGCGATGAGATAGCCAAATCAACATTAAAAGAGTCAAAAGTCAAAGACTTTTATGATAAATTTTAAATAGAAAAATATTGGAAAGATTTTTATTCAAATAGACTTATAGATAAGTGCTCTCGAATAGTTCTAGTTTTTTACATACCAGGCATTCAGGACATCAAGAAAAACGGCATTATCTTTAACAGAAACAACAACATTTACAATGGAACATGTTGTTGCCAAACACAATTTATTCCTATTCAGTAGAGACAATGGGCCCTTAGCCGTCTGACACAAAAAAGTTTATGAAATATATTTCCACGAGACTGGTCCACGCCTCAGAAGACCTGAGAGCTGGTACCTATCTTGCCCAGCGGTTGAGTCTTTGTATTCAGCAGGGGTAACAGCGCCAGTATTCTCGGTACTATGCCACGCGGCTGCGAGTTGGACAGTGTTTTCTTGTTATATTAGGTAGGGTAGTATGTTTATTATTATTTGCCTGGATAATGTTGTCCTTTGTTATTGAATAAACAATTAGTTAATAAAGAGATTTCTATGCTAATATAATTTTTTTGTTACAGCTTGGGTGCTTGGATGGCTGATGTGCAAAACGGTGCCATACGTCCAGGGGCTGTCAGTAGCCGCTTCAGTATACAGCCTTGTTGCTGTTTCACTTGACAGGTAAGTCTTGCCAATGTTTTCAGCACCATAACAACAATGTTTTCACATTGTTGTGTTCCGGCAGTAAGAGATAAGTCAGCTCCTGAGTGGTTGAGAGTTCCGGGAGAGGGTTACATCCATCTTCAGCCTTATCAATACTTAACATTAGGTATGATGAAGGCTAAAAACCTCCCCGTTGTTCATAAAAAAACGTAACTAAATGTGGTGTCCGGTAGGATCGCACCTGATCTTCATCATCGTCAGCCATTTTAATGTCACAACTGGCCTTCTATATGGATGGATTTTTGGTTGGTGGTAGGACTTGTTCTAAGTCCGTCTGGCTAGCTACCACCATCGTATCTAAGCCTGACGCCATAACAACAATGTTTTCAGCATTGTTGTGTTCCGGCAGTTTGAGATAAGATAGCCAGTTCCTCAGTGATGAGGATTCCAGGAGAGGCTCGCTTCCATCTTCAGTCTTATCAATACTTAACATCAGGTATGATGAAGGTTAAAAGTCTCCCCGTTGTTAATAAAAAAACATCCCTTCAGTTTCCATTCATTAATAAATTCCCGTATAACATTTGCAAGTACAGTACGATTATTTGCACGTGTCGAACATTTTCTTATTTTTAGACCTCTGGCCATTGTCCCTTATTTAGATTTTATTCCTTTTAAGACAGCATTTATTTGTTTGCCGATCCGTCCAAGTTATTAAAGATCACGAAATAAAATGACAAAGAACTCATTTGAGCAACGACACCTACGTGTGAACTCATGAACTGAGAAAAAAGGAATTTCAACAATAATAAGTAGGTATATAAAAAATGGGTAAAATTATCAGTTATATTAATTTCTGCGATTTTTGTGATATCTAATAAAAATTGTTATGGAGCCAAATCTGTAACTCTTGTCTGTGAGTGCGCTTTTTTCAAAAATATCCTGAATTTATTTTAGAAAGCCTAGCGCAGTGGTGTCTACGGGAGTAGTATACTAAACTATTCGAAGACCACGCTAAATTGTGCAAAACGCTATCTAGAGCCAACGCACCAACCGCTACTCAACAGCTTCTATATTGCGCACAGGAAAGGAGTGGAACTCCCTCCCTGCGTCTGTATTTCCGAGTACTTATAACCCGCCCCAAAGCAAGGGTGAATAGCCACCTTCAGGGATAGCTCGCTCCATCATAAATTCTGTCTTTAGTCTCCGGGCCAGACTAGGATCAAGTAGAACCCATTAAACAAAAAGATTTACTGTTTTAGCTTTGTGCCCATTGGGAAAAGTTAAATTGATAGAATCAAATAAGACTGTTAAAATCAATAATGAACGTAAGGCTCCCTCATCAGTTCTCAAGACCTAACGGTCTTGTAACAATTGCTATAAATAAATTATTGAATTTATATACAAATTCATTCGGATTTGAAAGTTCAGACGAACATGAACAAGGCTTGTGATAACCACAATGTTACAAGTACTCGTGTTTCGTTTCCATTCCATTAAAAGCTTCATCCATTAAAAGGGTGAACTGTCGCAACTAAGTAGAGATATGATGTTAAAGTAATTAACTATTTACTTTAATGTTAGGACTAATTTAGAGTTAAGCAGCAATAATATTAATATCGTCATCAGATAACTCATTATTTGAGCTTGTATAATCTTTGTATCCAAGAATGAAAGCTCTAGAAATTCTATTCAAAGCTGTTTGTGTTTATATTATTATTATTGTTCGCCTTTTAGATCAATCTTATTGAAAACCCATTTAAATTTAATCTTCAAACCTTTTTAGCTTTCGTGTAAGTGTTCACTGAGACTTTGAAATCTGCGCTCTTAACCGTATAGATGTACAAAATAGTCATTTCTAAACCATTTTACTATTATTTCTATAAGTTCATTTAAACGTTTATTTTTTACTCAAATCTTACTTATTTTTAGGGTTCCGTACCTCAAAAGGAAAAAACGGAACCCTTATAAGATCACTTCGTTGTCCGTCCGTCCGTCCGTCCATCTGCCAAGACCGTTTTTCTCAGGAACGCGTGCAGGTATAAAATTGAAATTTATATCTAATACTCAAGTCTACTGTCCCTTGGAGCTGTGAAAAAATCAAACTTCTAAGCCAAAGCAATCAAAAGATACAGCCGTTTATGCCGCAAATTTCCGCAAATTTTTGGAACTCGCACGGGACTCAAAACCTACAGGGTACTTCCCGTGAACTTAGAATCTTGAAATTTGGTACGAAGTAATGTCTTATAATACAGATAAAGGAAAAATTGCGAAATCCGTAAATTTTTAGTTACATCATGTAATAAAAAATCTTTTTGAAAATTTTAAACGGAACCCTCGGTGCGCGAGTCCGACTCGCACTTGGCCGGTTTTTTTTTTTACTTAAATCTACATTTTTTTAAAAGAATACTAAATTATATACCTTTCTGATGGCCTACCCACTCTCACTACGACACTCTACCATCATCTATGGGAAACCACCATGTCATAAGAACGTTTTGTTTGCGTTTTATTTTTATTAAAGTTGTCACATTTTGACACACTTCACACTTTGCAGGCGATTATAGAGCGAAGACGTCCAAAATCTCCGTCAAAAAAAAAACTACTTCGTAGCATGGTAATATTGAAACAATACTGCGCTCAGAGATAGCAGTAGGCCTTCTGCAGTTTATTTTACTAAGATCATCAAACCGTTTATTTTTACACATTTATGACCATTTTTTTAAAGATTACTATATAATAAAGAACCTTCTGCAGCTCAAATCTGGGCACAACCCAATCTAGGCAGCCTTGATCCCTTGCATTTGCGTTAAATTGTTCACTTGCCCAAATAGCCGGAATCCCAAGCCTTCGCAATAATGGCCAGCACAATACCATCCTGATGTTACCTTTGGCGGACCTTGACCTGCTTCAAGCTTGGCTATTAGGGTGCCCTTCCACCGGAGATGTGCTATGCCACGTTGCTAGGGATGCGTTTGATATCCACCAATCATATTCATCGGTCCATATAGCGTAGCACTGGTGGAAACGGGTTCAGGGCCCTTAGACAAAGTAACAACGTTATGTAGCGAAACGATAATTCAGTTCGTTACTGTCTAATTTTCGCCAATTAACTTGCGGTAAGACCACATGATTTAGCGCGTTTTATGCCAATCCGCCAATCCCATACATTAATAATTCTATTCGAACTTCGTTATCGTTTTTGAATTGTTACTTTGGCTAGGGGCCCAGGTAAGCTATGATTTTTATACGACGTTATTTTATGTCTACCCAAAACCTCAAAACCATTTGTAGAACTCGTCATTACCAACAACTTTTGTATGGAAGCAATCCCGAAATCGCGATAAAAAATTAGATTGTCATACATTTTGGCAAAGTACAAATAAATTTTTCTATGAGACAGCCTAAGGAGACAGCTGATTTTTATCGCGATTTCTGGGTTGCTTCAATTCAAAGCTCTCGCTTATGATGAGTTCTACAAATAGTTTTGAGCAAACATGGAATAACGTTGTATTGAATTAATGAGATGCATGCTTCGGATGCGAAGCTATAAATGAGTGCTATGGATGCGAGCTATGGATGCGTTTCACATAGAATAGCTCGAGCTGCGGCGAATCTCCATAGCCCATTTTATTCGCTTCGCTGCATAGATTAGCATCAGTGGAACAGGTCATCTAATTCCTTGGCTTAGCGTTCACATCTTATTAGCATAGTTGCATAGCACATCTCTGGTGGAAAGGCAGCCTTATGCCAGTTCATTGGCGCAAGGTTTGCCGTGCCAGAAATTTGTTGGGGTGCAATGAAAAATGGCAGGGTTTGATCGATGGTGGATTCAATGGGGGATTCAATGGGATTACTGTTCGTCAGGTGCCGTTATGGATTGTCGGAATTTTATACTTTTGAGAGTACTTTTATGGGAAATGGAGCCGTTTTGTATTCATGTATGGTATTCGCGAAATTCAAGGTGAAGGGAGAGCTATGTCTTGAAAATCGCATATTTTTATTACTTACATATAATTTTTGTTTGTTTTTTTTTTGTGAAATACGGGGAGTCTCTTAGCCTTCATCATACCTGATGTTAAGTATTAATAAGGCTGAAGATGGTAGCGAGCCTCTCCCGGAATCCTCAGTCAGTGAGGAACTGGCTATCTTATCTCTAACTGCCGGAACACAACAATGCTGAAAACATTGTTGTTATGGCGTCAGGCTTAGATAAGATGGTGGTAGCTAGCCAGGCGGACTTACAACAAGTCCTACCACCAACAAAACCGAATATAATATGTACCTCCGCTGGGAATCGAACCCGAGACCTGTGGGTCTGATACCGGTGGTTGTACCACTAGACCACAGAGGCGGAGTCATTATTACAGAACTGATACGTGAATGATAGGTACAGTGATTAGTGTGCGATTGTTATTCGAGATTTTTTTTGGTCGGCTTTTTTTACTGACTAGATATTTCTTTGTAAGATCATCTATCTACTCTTAGTTTCAATTTTAACCGTGAAATTTGTTTTCATTTGCAATCGTTAACGGAAAATCCAACACAGCCATCTGGCCGTGGGCGCAAGTTCCACACCAGTGTTCTTGAAATAAAAACAATATAATTCTACGTAGCTCTTTTTTTAAAAAAACAAAATACACAATTTAACTCTATGTTTTTCAGTTGACTCCTCAAGGCCGAACAATATTTATTATTCAAAATTATTCAAAATATAACGTGTTA
This sequence comes from Chrysoteuchia culmella, assembly GCA_910589605.1. NCBI lineage: Eukaryota > Metazoa > Arthropoda > Insecta > Lepidoptera > Crambidae > Chrysoteuchia > Chrysoteuchia culmella. The sequence continues at coordinate 3,602,959 of OU342654.1, read as the reverse complement.
ATGCTTTTAACAGCGCGCGTTCATGTTTTTTGTCATTTATTTACACGCGTGTGATATTAAGCTCAGATTTAGCTCTAATCTAGAATCCTGAAATTTAGGCATTGTCCTAATTGTATGGATTAGTTTGTTAACTTACTGAAACAATAAATGATGGGCGATAAAAGTTATCCTACCTATTCGCGCGTTTCCCGGTTCCCGTGGGAATATCAAAAAACCCTGCGCCTGCATTGTTAAAGGATCCTGTATGCAAAATTTCAGCTTAATCGGTTAAGCCATTTGGGCTGTGCGTTTTCTGTTAGTCAGTCACGGATTGAACAATACCTGTGAGCACCTCGACAAAGCTTTCTCGACACTTTTCTCGCGCGACCGTATTGTCTGTCCCGCTCACACCGTACTGATATGAGCGGGACAGACATCGCGAGATAAGTGTCGACAGCGAGTCGCGGTGTGCATGCTACGCTGGCTGGTGGTATATGAGAAGATGCTTCTCATCGGAACCCGTGAGGCTTTATAGGAAACTAGCGGCCATGCGCGGTTTCACCCGCGTGGTTCCCGTTCCTGTGGGAATTTTGGGATCATTTTATAGGCTATGTTACTACTTGGGGTCTAAGGATTCTCTATACCAAATTTCGTCAAAATCGGTCCAGTAGTTCTTGAGTTTATTCGTTACATGCAAAAATACAAATCTTTCCTCTTTATAATATTAGTATAGATAAGCTGGTAATATAATTAATTTGATATGTTTGTACTAGTAAGTTGATCATAAAAAATGAAATCTTAAAATGACCTACCTTGTAAACAAAACAAAACCATAGTGCGATACAGAAAAGATTATCGCCATCTATGGACATATTAAGAAACTAACAAATTAGTAACTTTGTAGGTACTGGCGCGTAAACACGGATTGTGTTATTAGTTTAAAGATAGATAACGCCAAACATCTCATAATCAGTGATTAAATTTGAGCCTCCAATATGTTTGTAAATCATGAGACTTCATTAATTTCTATAATTAAAATTGAATCTTGTTTGCAAAATGCGTTGTTTAAAATAGATGACGGCAATGTTATTATAATGCGGTTTGTTAGAACGAATTAGTTTTATGCCTATTGACGTTTTCGCCTGTGTCTTAAGTTACAAGCTTACAATTTAATCTACTCTGACACCAGAGGTGGCCACTAATCCTCATACGATGAGGAAACCAGCCAGGGCATCAATGGTGTATTCTACATTGCACTTCTACGTATAAGTAAGTGCCTACGTTCAGTTTTTTTCATCTAACACGCTCTGAAAAGGAGATTTTGTCAATCAGTTTAGGCGTAGAAAATCGCTTTTTGCGGCTTAGCGCGGCAAAGTACTTTTTTATTTAATACCTAAAAATATGTCATAATGCGTTCCGAATCGCACTATTGACTTTTTTGTTATATTTGATTCTTATTTTAAATAGCTTTAAATTAATTATAATACTCCGTTTTGGTTTAATTATATTATTTTAGTTCATTGAATCATAAAAACAATAACAATGAAATTAAACTATTTGTTATAAGAATTTTATATTAGGCTGGGTGAGATTTCACAACCTATAATTGGATTTCGGGATGTGACATAAATCTTTATTTTTAAATTGTCTTTGTCTTGTACCAAATGTCAGTGTCAACATTTACGGAATCGTTATTATTCTTATTAATAAGTAACAATATATTCCTACTTTAAATTGATTTGAATTAACTATAATAATCCTTTTTTATTATTTTAGTCATTAAAACAACGAGAATAATGTATATTTAGATTAAACTTTATGTTTAAAGATTTTTTTGCCGGAAGTTGACCGCGAAAACAACCATAAAATGTTCCTCGATGTTGTGAAGTGAAAAATTGTGTGTTGCGCTCGGCAGAAAAGTTTTTAGCGTCTTGTGCCTTCAGATTTCAATAGAGGTAACTCGCCGCTAAATAACCAACTTTCCAGCCTTGCATAACAAATAACTATTACGTTTTAGCTGGCACCGACTCCAAAAAGTATATTTTGAAGACGGTTTCTGTTGTTATTATGGGGTTTTATTATTTGGTATTTTATTGGTTTTCATTTTTATATTATTGACTATTTATTTTTCAATAGTTTGTGTTAGATAAGCTCAGTACTTTTTACTATGTCCATCGTGAGGAGGATAATTGCTTAGGAATCGTATCACTGTCTTTCACAATGGGACCAACTTGAAAGTAAGTATACATTTTCAAACAAAAAAAGAATTATTAAAATCGTGAATATGTTTATCATGTGATCATATCAATATCGAATTAAATTGCTGTCGATTTATTAATAATTTTATTTGTTTTTATTTCAAATGATTCGCATGTTACTTATGAATTGCAGGCTTGTCTCCTTTGATTTTCATTCAAGTACCTTTACACATTGTGAATTAAATTTGTTTGTCGTTCAAGTGTTAAGCACGCATGTCGTTTTACATACAATGGAATTCAAGTAAATCACTGATGACGTTTACTGTTTAAGACGTCATTTCGTGTTACTTGTGTAATATTTTGGGCCGTACTATGATGAAGGCTAAGAGTCTCCCCCTTTTTCATAAAAAAAGTAATTCATCCACGTAGGCAAGTAATCTAGGTGTGTTCAATAGCCTTACCTTCCTCTAAAGTCAAGGTATTTACCTACCTATCCAACCAAAAATACATTTTTCTAAGCCGAGGTTGGTAGAATAGCATATTTTGCTATTCTATATCTAAAAATAACTTGATATAAAAAAAAATATGAATTTTTAAGGCTTGTATCGCCAAAATTGTATTAATATTCAGTTGTTAGATTTTTTCAGGTGTTGTTATTTATCATCAGGCGCTTATTTAATTATGATTGAGTGATATATTCTTGTAGTAGGTAGGCGTTTAGTTACTTTAATTATTAAATACCAAAATAACTGACGATAATATACTTATTCCAGAGTTCCCTGCCTAATAGACCCTTGAGAGAAGCAGTTTCAATAATTAATGTTGTTTTGTTTCCACTACAGTATTTGCTGCACTTAAACACATTAAATCAGAACGCAGTCTCAAAAACGTCAATGAATCATTTAATGGATCCTCGAGACGACACCCACCATCTTTAGCAAATTTTATTCCGAAAACTATAGTCGCAAGCCTAAACCTATTACGATTTTACCCTCAAAATTGTTTTAGCACTAAGTGCAAATCTTTTTCAATACTATTTCGAATCCCTTTCGTAGTCTAATCAAATTGGTACGTAAAATAAGGATGGTTTGAATACGACAAAACGCTCAAAATACAATGCTAAAAATAATGTTCTTAATGGCCTGCGCAGACGACGGACATTGAAGGACTTTTTGTCCGCGACACGTCTTTATTGTTAACCAAATAAGATTCAACTTAGACCGCGTATATCCGCGAAAAGTACGCGATAGTCCCCGTTATTTATTCAACTTTATGTTCTTAGTAATAAGGTCGTGTCGCGGACAAAAAGTCCTTCAATGTCCGTCGTCTGCGCAGGCCATAAATAACATTTACCTTACTATTGAATATATTTATTAAATTATTACTTTATGTTCAACACCTCTCTACTTCTATTGCCGTCGTGACGTCTCTTCCACACCCTTTCCGGTTGACTGGTAGAGAATGCCTAATGGCATTAAGTTCGCCTTTTGCTATTGGTGCAATAAAGTGTTAATAAATAAATAAATATATTTGAAGTATAAAGTTGGGTACACAATTATACTACTTTGGGCCTATTCAATAAAAAGGTTTGGTAGTTTACGTATCGAACTTGCGAGTAAACTACCGTTGTTTACAAACTGACCAGTAGTATTTTATAGACTATGACCGTACTATATCCTGCTCGCGAGACAGGTACATCTTACCACAATTTGTACTACAAAGTTGCCTTTTTTTTTATTCTAAGACTATCGATAGTAACCAATTATTAGATAGGCGTTATTATTCTAAGTAGATAGGTAAAATACGTTACTTTAAGAAGTCGTTTAGATTTTGTGAAAGTTTTCATAAGTAAAAATTGCACGTTTCGAATTTTTAGTATCTTGCTAGAAAAACAATCCTATTATCTTAACGTGTAAAATACCTATTGCGTAATAAAAATTTAAAATTGTATTATTTTTGTCGAATATGAAGATCCATTCAATTGTTTAGCAATCTATTATCTTAGCAAGAAATATTCTAACACTCTCGAAGATTTTTGTAACCACATCTTGCGTACCTATGGTGTCTAAACGTCGGGAAAAAACTATGTATAAATAATTATTATAACACGGAATCTAAAAAAAAGTTTTAACGATGAAATAAATAGCGCGTTTCTCAATTCTTCAAAGTTTTGTCAAGATTTTTGGTTTACATGCAATAGTCCTCAAGTGAGTGCTTAGCCTTACGGTGCAGTAGTTTTAAAAGAGAGTAGAACTAATAGCCTGCTATTGGGAATTCAAATTGTCCAATTATTTTTAGACGTTTTGAGCCGGATTTAAATAATCTAGTTAGTCTTACTTAAGTATTCAAGACTAATGAAGGTTAGCTAGTTAGGCTTATTAATTAACAAAAGTTCTGAACCAAACTTTTAACGTTTTCGATTAGGATTTCTTGAAATAACTTGTTACTAGTCAAATATTCGGATATTGAATTAACTTTAGAAGTGAAAACTTCTTCAGCGGCGTTGTGCACATCAGAGTTTAAAATTTTGGGATGGGTAAAAAAATGTTAAAGTCGAGTCAGGACACGTGACCCTGATCGAAAATTCGTAAGACCATATACCGTTGACCTGTTTGAAATTACATAAAGTCTCACACTTGAAAGATCTACGTATATTAGTTAACAACAACCATTATATAAACATCTCTCATCAAAACCAACTTATATATTGATGCCAGGTCAGTTTTAATGGATTTACCTGCCAAAACAAGTTGGTTTCCGTTTTCATCTAATTTTTATGAAGTTATGGTCAAGATATAGTGGATATTTTCGTTTAAGCGGTTTTCACTTCTGCCGGCACTCCTAGAGTGCAACCCGTTTTTTCTTTTTATGAACAACGGGGAGAATCTTAGCCTTCATCATACGTAATATGTACGTATGGTAAATTATTCGTGATTAGTTCGGCTTTGTAAGTGATTTATAGATTAAAGTAGGCACAGCGCGTGGTTCCCTATCCCGTGGGATTATCAGAAATCCTTTCTTAGTGCTCGCCTACGTCGTTAAAGAATGCAATGAGTACACAGAACAGATATGCAAAATTTCAGCTTATTTGGTTCAGCCGTTTGGGCTGAGCGTTGTCTGTCAGTCACGGTATTGTTTTGATTATTATAAAAATAGAAGATCTGTGACAAAAAAGTATTTTTATATAAGGATTTTTAAAGTTTTTAAATATTCAAGCATGTAGGCACTGTAAATATTAGTTGACTGGTTGCGAGTATCTTACCTTATAATTTTGTTCCTTTAACCATTTTTTTAAATATTTTAAATGAAGTTTTATTTTTTTAAAGACAATTTTGGAGTTTTTTTTTTATGATTTTGTAATTTTTGCATTTTTCAATGCTATTTTTATACTTATGGTAAATTTTTAAATAGAAAAATATTGGAAAAAATTAACTCGGCCACAAGTGAATTCTCAGGCTGGAATCGAACCAGCGACCTTTGGAAATCCGGTCCAATGCTCTAACCGCTGAGCTACCGAGACTTAAGTCTCGGCCGCACTTGTGGCTGAGTTAATTTTTTCCAATATTTTTCTATTTAAAAATTTACCATAATTTTGGAGTTGTTAGTTGCCTCATTGCATAAATAAACAAGATTGCTTTTAGGTACATTTTACAAACTATATTAAATTGTCATCACGCATGATGCAGAGGCATTAAGTACCTTATTCACCATCCTACCCACATGACACCCAATGCGTCGTACCTAGGCATCCTCCAATTTCATTAATCTATCTATATTTTATGAATTGAAATGCATTGCTGCTCTCTTTTGTTTTTGCGTGCTTGTAAAAATAATTGTAATATGTAAAAATATCTACACAATTTAGCGCGATCCAAAACAGCGCTAGATGGCGCTAAACGTATTAACTATTAAGCAACGAAATAGACTAACACCTAATTCGTTCTCTGTGTTTGTGGTCTCAGCCATTATTGAGTGCGTAAATCTAAATGGGTTTACGGCTATGGTCGCCTGTCTCCCCGATATCAATGGACCCACATCTGCTTAGTATTCTCCTCACAATTTCTATTGTTGACGACTGGCAACACCCGAAAATCCACAATTCTTCTCACGAAATTAAATCATAGGTTAATTACGTCGCTGATACACTCAAGTTTGTGGAGTTTTGTTTCGTTGCCGAATTAGAAAGAAATTCTTCTTGTTTTGTCTGTGAAAGTTTTTGGATATTATGCACTTTATTTTTATGGTAATAGCTTTCAAATGAGCTGCAGTCTTGTCTGAATTAAATAAGATGGATATTTAAATAAGTAACTTTTATTTTTCTGAGTAGAAAACGTTTAATTTTTCTCCCATGCTGGACAGGGAGAGAAAGAAAACATATAATGTGCTAGTTGTTAGCGTTTTACCCGACTGTAAAAGAAGGGTTATGTTTTTCGCACGTATCATGTATCTTTGTATGTTTATATGTAATATGCTGAACGGATTTCTATAATTAAGATTTCGTTAGATTTGTCTTGATAGCCTAAGTGTTCTTAGGTAAGTGATGTTAAAAAACCAACATGGTGGCTGTGAGGTTCTATCATTTGAAGTAAAATGTAAAATATATATTTAGAATACTTCAATATGGGTATCAAATTAAATGGCTGATTTTTAGGATTTCAAAAAGGTATATTACGACCAATTAATAACTAAAAAGATATAAATAAAACAATATAAATTAAAAAAACTAAAAACCCGCCTACTTCAAAAACATGCCAATTAAAAAGATGAAAACAAGATCAATTATAAAGGCAAATATAAAAATATTTTATTCAACATAATACATGCACTCGGAGGCATATAATTTAATAATAAGTCGACTCATTCATAATGTCGTGAACAACTCAAATTTCAAACAAGAACTTGTAACAATCATTTTTTCTATAATTATTCTGGATAAACGGTCTGTTTTTTGTTCATCCTCTCGCTCATTCCTTGTGTTCAAAATCATACATAGCAAATAGCTTAGCCATGCCAGCATAGCTATCGGAGTTTCTGAGCGGAATCTCAGCAATGTGTGCTATGCTGTCTGATCTAACAGCTGAATTATTTCCATTTGATAGAATAAGCCGTTACTTGGCGGAAATCCATATCTTATTTTCTTGCGGAATTAATTTTAGTTTTCTACTAATTATTTCCATCTTATGAAATGAATATTCTCGAATATAAAAATACTGGCTGCTTATAAAGAAAACCAGCAATTATAAAGAAAATATTTAAAAAAACATACAACTTTATCGCAAATAGACGTTTTTAAACAGTTAAGCCATTTTGTTATTTTGACTTTAACCGCCTCTGTGGTCTAGTGGTACAACCACCAGTATCAAATCCAGGGGTCCCGGGTTCGATTCCCAGCGGGGGTACATATTGTATTCGGTTTAGTTGGTGGTAGGAATTGTTGTAAGTGCGCCTGGCTAGCTACCACCATCTTATCTAAGTCTGACGCCATTACAACAATGTTTTCAACATTGTTGTGTTCCGGCAGTTAGAGATAAGATAGCCAGTTCCTCAGTGATTGAGGATTCCGGGAGAGGCTCGCTTCCATCTTCAGCCTTATCAATACTTTACATCAGGTATGATGAAGGCTAAGAGACTTCCTGTCGTTCATAAAAAAAAAACTTTATAATGACTCAGCCAAATTCTTACCGATAGACTGGTAGATAATGCCCCTTTTCCCAGTCCAGCTCAGTCCGCTAATTCTGTAGTTTTTACATCGCAATCAAGATGAAGTAAATATATAAAATGGATTTAATAATCTCATTTATCTAACTTTCATAATATTTTTTAAACACGTTTTATTGAACAGACGATAATCATTTCTTTAAACATACAATTTTATCAATATGAGTTCATTACGATGTACAAATGTTTACAAACCTGTGTATACTTTTTGAATAATAAGACTGTAAAGTGTTTATGATTGTATGAAAATAACGCAGTTCTTCGATTTCTTTGCAGCTGAGTATATTTAGAAAAAAAAACAGTTAGGCAGACAAACATAATATACGTATGCCCAAAAACATAAAAATAAGATTTTAGCATTGTTACTAATTCATTCCACGTAATGAAGAAAATATAATACTTGGCAAAACAAATGAACGACGCCCGTGCATGATTAAAATCGTATCAGCTCCAAACTACTTTTACATTATGGCATTATGTTATAAAACCTCCTACATTGATGTATTATTTAAGCGCGCCCATAATGCGCTTCGTAATAAGCCTGTGTTGTCTCATCCAAGGACTTTTCCTCTATATATTGTGATCCGATATGAGATAATGTCCAAAATGTCCGTTCTGACACTGATAAGGAACGCCGAAAGATTATGCTACCGATTTCATAGAACATTAATTTTACTTTTCTGTTTTTCTGACCTAGCCCTACATTTTATGCGACATCTTAGAAAATATATGTGGACCAAGGCCAAGCAATTATCCATTTTATTAGCACTTAAAGTGCGGTAATACGTCATGGAAGGGTTTATGTAAAGTAATTTGGAATCCATTCCCATAAAATAAAATCATCATGGACTTTCTCACTGCTGACACACATACTTGTGAAATTCTAGAGATCGGTAGTTAAAAAACGTCGGTAGGTTGTACCACAAACATTCATTCTCAAAAACAGAGGAGATACAGAAAGTGCATTTTAATTACCCCATCTTTATGGCAACCGTTAGTTGCAACCGTATGTGAAACGTACTTGCTCACTGCATCACACAAAATAAGATGCAATTACCAAGAAACTTATGGCCTGCGCAGACGACGGACATTGAAGGACTTTTTGTCCGCGACACGACCTTATTACTAAGAACATAAAGTTGAATAAACAAAGAGGACTATCGCGTACTTTTCGCGGGTATACGCGGTCTAAGTTGAATCTTATTTGGTTAACAATAAAGACGTGTCGCGGACAAAAAGTCCTCCGTTATCCGTCGTCTGCGCTAGCTCTTATAGTTAGTATAGCCCAGACAGGGAACGGACAGACATTTTCGGCTCATTAATGTTTTTTCTCGGGTGGGATCGAACCCTCGACCTGTGGCTTAGTAGGTCGGACAGGTGACACAGAACGATACAGGCAAACCGAAACATTTAAAAACTAAAAATAGGTCACGTAAACAGTCATATAAAACATGTTTTCTTACATTAGACTTTTTCATTTTCGTAATAACTGACTTTGTCCGTTTTCATATTATAATCTGGGTCATTATCATACAACCAACTTTCTTCCACCGTCATTCCTATCCTTTTTAATCCACTTACCCTTCTGTTTCCGAAGGTTTTGTTTAAGGATACCATTCCTATTAATCTCGAGCGAAGGCCTGAAACTTATTGTCATGTAAATGAGGAAAATTTATATCACTTTGAGCGATAATGTGTCGATAGTGGAGATTATGTGTGTAATGTCGTAAGTTTCATTTGTTCGAATGTTGTTAAGATGAAAAACTTTTTTCAGATAAGTTTATGAGATAAAAAAGTTTTATACTCCTGCGCAAAATCAATGCAATGTTAATTAAATATGCTTTTTTTAAGGCCACCTATAAAACAAAACTTGAAGCACAAGACTTATATTAACTTGTTAATACTCGTATCACCGTTGTCCGTGCATCTTGATTATTTTTAGGCAAAACCCCTTTTCTCAAACTCCGATTTCGTCGTCGTCTCAGCCACATGACACCTTCTGCTGAGTATAGGCCTCCCCTAAAAGCTTGGAAGGCGGGTTGGCGATCGCAGTATGGCCAAGTTTGTATGAGACGCTGCTGCCCGTCTCCTGAAGGCTGAGTCCCTTAGTCGCCTTTTACGACATCCACGGGATGAGAGTAGTGCTATTCTAAGCCGACACTACACAACTCCGGTTTATAGGCATAAAATTCAACAAAATTGTCTGAGAGCTAAAAAAAAGGTTACAGGCCAAACAGCAATAGAAAACCTATTAATTCTAATTAGGATAGTCTTTGAGTCGTTCCCTGATAACCTTTTCTTATGATATCACGAATACTTCCTAACGATTCTACAGCTTGAAAAACTCCTTAAAAGGACACCCCTAACGTTATTTATATCCTATCCTAAACACAATTTACGGATAGACACGAAACATTACCCCAAAAGGTCACAGGATACAATTACCATTTGTCTCGATTCTGCACTCGGGTGCAACCTTGGATTCAGCCCATAACCGTGCAGATGTTAATCTTGAGGCCTCGGATGCTCCGCTGATTCGGCCTTGGAGGAAAAAAGGTCTATAAGGAAAGCCGTAAAAGCTATTGCTATGTTATCGTTCCGCTGAAATTTGACTGAGCTTGAACGAGTGTGATAAAATTATGGGTAAACAACTCTTGTAACACTATTGAAGGTTGCTTGTTTGTTGTTGTTTTAAATCTGTTGTTCAACTTTTTTTCTGTAGGTAGTTGTATTTATTTGTGAAGTCCCTATACAAGTGTGAAGTTCTAATGTTATGGTAGTTTGGGAAAATCTTAATGGTTAGGACAAGTTAGGTCAGTCGGGAAACTTCTTGGTCGACTAGTAGAGCTTTTCGGAAAACGTTATATCGTAAACGTTAAATAAATAATTTAGTATTCAAAGGAAAAACCTATTAATATTTTATTATTTGTGATATAATTGTTTTCATACTTATGCTCCATTTTTTCTTTGGAGAGCATTGGACCGGATTTCCAAAGGTCATGGGTTCGATTCCCATCTAAGAATTCACTTATGGCCGAGTTAATTTTTTCCAATATTTTTCTATTTTAAATTTATCATAAGTATAAAAAAGCATTGAAAAATGCAAAAAATTAAAAATCATTGTTTTCTTCAAATCTATTATTTATTAAAATAACGCTCCCTAAAAAGCTCTACTGGCCTACCGGGAAATTCCCTGAGTTTACAATTAAAAAAACATATGTATGACAACAGTATGAAAACAATTATATCACAAATAATAAAATATTAATAGGTTTTTACCTATTAATATTTTATTATTTGTGATATAATTGTTTTCATACTAATGCTCCATTTTTTCTTTGGAGAGCATTGGACCGGATTTCCAAAGGTCATGGGTTCGATTCCCATCTAAGAATTCACTTATGGCCGAGTTAATTTTTTCCAATATTTTTCTATTTTAAATTTATCATAAGTATAAAAAAGCATTGAAAAATGCAAAAAAATAAAAATCATTGTTTTCTTCAATTCTATTATTTATTAAAATAACGCTCCCTAAAAAGCTCTACTGGCCTACCGGGAAATTCCCTGAGTTTACAATTAAAAAAACATATGACGGCTGCTGGGATAAAAACGTGTAGAGATTCTTATACACATTTGACGGAAATATACGGTAAGATTAATTAATAGAGTAAAATAGATTTAGGTTTAAGGGAAGCGAACAACATTTTTCTATTATTTTTTAACAAAAAACACAAAACATGTAACCGAAACGACTATGCGACTAGCGCCCTACTTCACAGATATTTCAAAGTTCCGAACTAAAGTTTTAAGCAGTTGTGAAATTAGGCGCAAATTGCACAATATACAAGAGTTGTCAGTAAGTGGGAGTTAATAGATTGCACTCCTACGTGCATTGAAGCTAATGACACATTGTATCGTACCCTTTAGAAGTTTAAACCACAAAATAGAAAAGTTATCAGGAGAACTTGCCTTACTCGAGTAGGTATATATTTTGCATTCATGATGTACATGTTACGGTAAATGTTAGTATTTGTCAATTATTAATAATTAACAACAATTATTAATTACCAAGATTATACGTAAAAGTGATTAATTAAGTACTAATGGCCGCATATTATTAATTATTGCAACAGATAAATATTAAACAAGAAAATATACTAGAAAAAAGCAAATAGTCTTATCACTCAGACTAGTTGCTTTTTTCTAGTATATTTTCTTGTTTAATATTTATCTGTTGCAATAATTAATAATTCTTGCTCGCTCGCTCGCTCGGCTCGCGCGTCTTTTTGGTCACAGTTCTAACCTAACCTACAGTTCCTTTTGTACGTTAAGGGACTTTGTCACAGTAGATATTTATGCTAAAGCAGTACCGTAAGCATAGTGACGTCCGAAATGAGCGCACTAACACGGACATGCGCTCATCGAAGACTGACTGACTGCTCATCGAAGCACAGTTAGGTACAGCCACGAGCAATAACATAAAAACACTGAGCAGCCTTGTCACATATTTAACATTATTTAATGACATTTGTTTACATAAAGAACTTTGTTTTCGTATGTTTCTATGTGATATATTTACATATCATTAATTGCTCGTGACTGTACACTGTTTTGTCCACCGCCGCTGTCATTGGGACGTCACGTCACCGAGACGAGGCGATGGCGGCGGTGCCCCGGCGTCGAGGAAGCACAGCACGGCCATTTGTCCAACGGGCGACGAGCTTGCAGTGGACGGACAGGTGCGGCGGCTAAAATAAATAATTCGACACTTGGTCTGCATGGAAAAGAACTGTAACTCTGTTATGGCACTATTGATTAAAGATGATACTTCTTTAACAAAATATGCACTTATCATCGTATCTACATTCGCTATAATTTTAAATCTGCAGATTGTAAAATATCGTAAGTGCAGGTCAACTGCAGTAACCAAAATTGTATATTTAGTTACATGTGATTTTCTAAGTAGAATTGTATCTCAGACATACAATTATTTTATTCAACAAATATATCAATTTCATACAATATTGATTGTATGTCTGAGTTACAATGTCATTTTACAAAGTATATGTGGACGCAAATTCGTCCAATAAGTCAATGAACATTTAAGGCATCAAAATAATAAAATAGTTTAGGTATTACCAAGTTTCCTTAAATGTTCAAAAATAGCATTGTAAGATGAAAGTTAAAAAGTTATAATATCTTTAAAGTGTCAATTTTATAGTTAAAAACCCTTGGACCAGGAAATTATGCCTTGAACAGACTTCTTTTTTTTTCGAAACAATTTTTGATAAAGTTTTTGTTGATATTTTGGCGTTCCAAATTTAAATGTTATCATAATGACACAAGGGAAGTTCCATACAACATAAGCTCCCTCCGGGAATTAATAGCTTACTTTCAAGTTGAGAATATTTAATATATAATACGTGCTACAGTAAAAGTCTTGTTGCTACGTGTGTCAAGTTGTGTGCCTTGTTTCAGTGTAGGTATAGGTACTTTCTTCCTACTGTTTTATTTCTGTCTTTTTTTCTGAGCTTATCGGCTTGGGCGCCCGCTGCCTTACATACTCTGTGCTTATACTTAGGGAATCTAAAAGTCTTCAAAAAGAATCCACAAATTTACCACGCCCTTGAAAATCCAATCAGTGGGAGTTGATAACATTCGCTGGCTTGTATCGGTCACCCGGGCCTCGTTCGCAGCCAAGGATAATTGCGGCGGTCTCACTAATAAACGTTCTAATCTCCTTTTTGTCAAGTCTCCTTTGAAACCTTGATCCCTTTAAATGGCCCGTGAAAAAGAAACGGCGTATGAAATTTTAGACCTTGTAGAGGCAATCACTTTTTGGCCGATGGGTAGTATAATATTGTTATAGGCTCGATGGCTCAGTGGTACTAACTAATCATGATTTCTAAGCTAGGGGTCGTGGGTTCGAATCCCATTTGGGACAATTACTCATTTATATGATAAACCTTTGTGTTTGTTCCGTGTATCGGTAAAATAAAGCTACTTCTTCTTTTCGAATCGATAGTAGAAAAAGTTTTGCCTAGATTAAGTTTCGCCAGTAGTGTGCTACATCAACTTTCTTTTGGGCTGGCCTTGGGGCAGTGGGGAGGTTTGGGCAGAAGAGCATGTGCTGTATTGTATGGGTTGCTCCGCAAGCGCATTTATCTTTGCTAGGGCACCCATTTTTTCGGTTTATGTTTATCTTAGATTATGTTAGTACTAGGGCGGTTACAACCCGATACTCGGGTTCGTCGATCGACGAAAAATTCCAAATTATGCGAAAATAATGATACTTTTTAATTGCAGTTTGTGATCATCACGATTAACATTTTGTATATTTTATAGTTTTCGGAACAAATAGACTCGAGTACCTTTAATTTGATACCTTACTCGGCCGCGTACTACGCGCCAAAGTCCCTATCGAGTCGTCACAAATTTTGCGAACCTGAATTAAGTATAGGTATTACTAGAGCGGTTACAACCCGATACTCGGGTTCGTCAATTGACGAAAAATTCCAAATTATGCGAAAATAATGATACTTTTTAATTGCAGTTTGTGATCATCACGTTTAACATTTTGTATATTTTATAGTTTTCGGAACAAATAGACTCGAGTACCTTTAATTTGATACCTTACTCGGCCGCGTACTACGCGCCAAAGTCCCTATAGAGTCGTCACAAATTTTGCGAACCTGAATTAAGTATATCGTCCCCTTAGGTAATATACACCTTAACACATAGTTAAGGTGTATATTACCTTGCCATCTTGACAATAATTTGAGAATTTATTATAACAAAATTTTGCAAAAAAAAAAGTGCAGATAATCGGTTTTACCACTAAGGGGACGATATAGATAATACATACATACCGTCATGCCATAAAACAAAAGGTGCAGCTTGAGGGTAAAATCGAAAAACATTAATCACACCTAAACGATGACGCCACATTTGGCATTTTGGTTGATGTTCTTTAGCAACACGCGCAATGTCAATACTTTGTCTCATGTTACTATTTATTTTTAAAAATCCTGTAAATCCTGTAACGCTTGTTACACTATATTCAAAAGGTTAATAAGTCAAAACCTGATCAATGGATAATTATAGAATTTCCATTAATTAACTACAAAATAGTTAGTAATATTTCAAAGCTTTAAACTCGTGAATGTAATTTTCCATATTCCTAATTTAATATAAATATAAAAATATTTTAGTACCACGAAATCTCAGATTCAAGGAATCCAAGTGTAAACACAGGTAGGAGGAGAGTATGAGACATTATAAGAGTCACCCACACTCAAGATTACTTCCATAATTCTATTGAGGTGTTTAATTTGACATTTCCCGAAATCCTACAACTAAGAAACAATTGAAATATTAATCTGATGTCGTTGACATATCTAAAAGCAAACGTAGGGTATACAAAATTAGATAATTTCTCTCCAGTTCTGAATAAAACGTAGGCGTACGACTTCAGAGAACATTTTAGTACTTTGTCACATTAACTGCAAGAGTTGTTTAGTTCGACGTTCATAATGTTAGAACGCAATATTTAGCGCGACATGGTACTAAATTGACAAGCTATTTCTTCGACGGTTTATATCATACAAATAGAATGATATTTATCACCATATTTCAAGATGATATATTAGATACGTTTTGTGGGAAATAATGTTGTGTACAGATTATATTTTCGGTTCTTAGCCACAAAATAAATTTGAGAGAATAGGTGTTTACATATTATCAACACATGAATGTAAGCTTGGAAAAGCTTATTTTCCGGACATAATAACTTCACAAACAAATACTAACAAAAGATTTAACGCTTTTATTTATAATACTGCTTTATTGTCACACATTTCTTGTACATAATATGTTTTAGAATTAACACAATAAAATGGTTTCTATTCTTCCCTATATAGTTTGAATCGAAATTGAGTTGTAGTAAATAATCCAAAACATCTAATTTAGAAAACATAATTCGGAATAGAAAATAAAAAAGCTACTTAGTAAAAAAATTTTTGTTTAGTGAGGTCTCAAAATTAAAAAAGGAGTTTTGTTTGTGTTTCTAATCTTCTTTTCATCATCAGCAGTAGATATAACTAAAGTTTCTCGCGTAGTGTACGACCTCAACTGCTATTTTCCAGCAGTTTTTCTAATGGTGGACAGCAATGATCGGTGCGTGTCGCACCACCGGCACGACTGGTGCGTGGAGCAATGGTGCGGGGTGGACCACGGGGGTGACGATACGTGCGGGGTGGTGGACCACGGAGTGGGCGACCACGGGGTGGGTGACTATCGGATGCGCTACGGGGACGACCGGCGCGATGACCCCGGCGTGGGCAAACGCCACCATGGCGATGAAAATTGTCTGTAAAGAAAATAAATATTAATTGCCCGTCCGTGGTTAATGTTTGCGTGGAAATATCGGAATAAAATGCATACTCTGTTTTATTACAGGCTATATGCTGTAAGTGTGCGATTTATTCAAATCCGTTAGTCAAAGTTTTTTATTCAAATAGACTTATAGATAAGTACTTCAGCCGGATATGTGATATCTATACTAATATTATAAAGAGGAAATATTTGATTGTTTGTTTGTTTGTTTGCATTGAATAGGCTCGGAATCTACTGAACCGCTTTGGATGAAATTAGGTACACAGATAGTAGATAGCCTGGTTACGAACATAGGATACTTTTTATCCCGGTATTCCCACGGGAACGGGAACCACGTGGGCGAAACCGCGACCGGCCGCTAGTTGAGTAATAAACATTAACATTTATATATTTTTTTTATTCAGGTAACTAGGCCCATATAATATATACCTTACAGACTAACATACATATTTAAAATATATTTAAATATTATTTTACACGTATTAGTGGTGGAAACGTGTTGTGCAAGCAGTGCCCGGTATCCGACCGCGAAACCGTCGGAACAAGACACCCTTTGGCCAAAAGTCTTCTTTCATTAAGGTCGACAGCTGTTCAGTCGGTGCCCTCACCACGAATCAGTTGAAGTTCACATTGTGGCGGGACTTCAACCGCTCGACCCTCATTATATTTGGTCTTCACTCTGATGTACTCCACAATATCATCAGATTTCCTAATATAGTGCAAACAGGACACGTACAGCAGCGTTGTCGGGATAGCCGGACGAAGCAGGTGGTTGTGTCCAGTCGAGGCGGTGCCACATAGGTTACGGTGGGTGAGCTTCTTCTTCCTGTCCACCTTTTTGAAGCCGTCCTTGTCAACTTATCGATTCTTCGTGGAAGTGGTCCTCTTCCCTCATTTGTATCCCGCTGGAGTTGTTGGTCAGCGGGTCGGTTAGTTTCAGTTGGATTTTAATATTACTCGTATTTTGCTTCTAAATCAATCAGGGTTTCTGTGATTTCAATACCTGTGTTAGTCTAATTTAGTTCTATTGTGTAATGTTCATTTTGGTATAAAGTTTAATATGGCCTAT
Source organism: Chrysoteuchia culmella (assembly GCA_910589605.1). Taxonomy (NCBI): domain Eukaryota; kingdom Metazoa; phylum Arthropoda; class Insecta; order Lepidoptera; family Crambidae; genus Chrysoteuchia; species Chrysoteuchia culmella. The sequence goes on along the minus strand of OU342654.1, from coordinate 3,585,601 downwards.
ATTATATGGGTATACCCAGTAATTTACTATAGGCCAAATTAAACTTTATACTTTTTATACTTGGAGTTATTTGAACGATTCATAATTACTCAAACTTTGATTATAATCAAAGTTTGAGTAGTTATGAATCGTTCAAATAACTCCAAAGCTGGGAAATATATAGTATATTCAGATTATGGAAAGACTATGCGAGAAGAAAAATATAAACATGATTTCGATTTTATCACTCTTTTTAATGTAGGTATGTATATTTTTTTTACTGAAATATGTAACTTCTCTGTTAATAGTTTCACAGTGTTATCGATGATATCACTAGATTTTCGATAGAGGTACATTTTCATTTTTTTTTTTTAATACATTGAATTACCAATTTATCTCGGGGGGCCTTTGAATCTAATTGATAATGATAAGATATTTTTTAACTTGCCTTTTATTCAAAGCAAAATATCACTGTCTGATGTATTAACGCACTGATCCAACTGCAATTACATTGATATTGACAAAGCATTTATGTTTGTGATTAGAATTTTTTTTTTTTTACGATAAAAAGGACTTAGGTCTCTTGGCCTCAGATAAATGGATGGATGGAGCTTGCCTAGAAGAAGCCTGTTCATTCGAGCTTTAAATATATTTTCTCAAACATGCATGGAAATGTTGTCATTATTTTCGAAAAAGAACACGCGAAGTATCGAATTGCAGGAGCGTCTTTTTTAATTTGGAACATTACAGCGCTCCAGCAATGTTGTATGAAACGGCGTGCTGGAGTTGTTAAATACTCTTTGTAATGTTCGAATTCAAAAAACGCTTCTGCAATACATTTGATTTTCTTTTAGTAATTATTAAATGTATATTATAAAAAGTATGTTTTATTTCCCTGCATTCTTTTGCGAAAAGCTCTATATATGCCTCGGCGGAAATGACAATTGCCTGTCTCGTATTAGTACTCATACTACTCATACTCGACCTGCAATGCCTATTTCACGGCCTTTGCAATAATGTACTATTATATGCCAAATAAGATTTTTGAAAATAAAACCCAAAGGTGAAATAGAAGACAACTTGTCTGCGAAATAATAGAATGATACTATGTCGCAGTATCCTAGGAAAATATAAAACTAATACGGTAAAAAAAATATTAAAGAATATTTTAATGAATTCTACAAACTTCTTATTAATGCCTTCACAATTGTAAAATTAATAAAATATCAAACGATTAACTTTATACTGTCTAGTTCTTTTAACGGGTTTAATTAAAAATCGATCGAAAATAATTACTTCAAACTAAATGTGCTTTATTCTATCGCGCTCGAGAATTCATTTTAAGATAATTTTAATTGCGACTTCTTAGGATTTACATAAGAAGTAGCCGTTGTAGAGACAATACTATTATGCATTTGATAACTGTTTTAACCGACTTCAAAAAGGAAATAATATAGAAGACGGCTGTATCGGTTTCGTCGCCTTTGTATCTGACATATAGTATGAACATGTGACAGTAATGACGGGACTTAACTGAAACTGACCCGAGTTTCCGTTAGAGAATCAGGATGCCGATTGAAATGATTCAAACTTAATATAATAACATCAAGTTTGTCCCATTTGAAAAAATCGGTTCAGTATGATTTTGGATTTTTGCATTATTCAATGCTATTTTTATACTTATGATAAATTTTAAATTGAAAAATATTGGAAAAAATCAACTCGGCCACAAGTGAATTCTCAGATGGGACTCGAATCCACGACCTTTGGAAATCCAGTCCAATGCTCTACCGATAAGTCTCGGTACCTATCCATCCAGCCCATCTGAGAATTCACTAGTACTACAACTACTTACAAATAAAGAAAATCAGTCGAAATATTTATAAAATCAAACGCTTCTTACAATAAAATGATTGTTCTTTATTGAAATTCTGTGCACTGATAAGTTTAATGCATAACTAACGAATACTCGTGTGATGCCTTTATTAAACAACATCAAATTTTAATATTTGAACGTAACAATTTCGAATATGAGAAATTGACGTGAAAATAATGAAAAAGTAACTCAAATATATAATATATGGAAAAAAATAAGTGGGAATTAATATAATATCTTAAAGTCATTATCTGAGCCCGTTCATGAGCGGCTTTTATTACTTGATGTAGCTTGACATAACTTGATAAAGTGTCACAGTCTCGCGACTACATCTTAGCAGAGTAAGCAAGACAGCATCATGTGCTTTATGATATCGCGTGATAAACTGTGTTCGTAGGCTAAACCACTCGGCTCAAATTAGGCAGTACACAGAACACAATACAGTGGTTAGAAGTAGAAAGTTGGCTGTCACACGTGTCGCCACCCTTTTGAGCGAAACACAGAAGCAGTTCACATTATATTCCTATAGTTATATATAGTAGGTAAAGTTTTTATTCGTACCGTTGCCATGGCAACACTTGCCAGTTTTAAAGGTGACACTAGTGACCGCGCAACAAATTCCATTTCTACCCAACGAGTCACACCAAATCCTGTTACAATCACACAAATTCCCATTGTGTCACCGTGTTACTTGTTGGGAGAACAATTTATAAAAATAATTTATAAAAAATAAAAATAATAGGTTTAGGAAAAAAATCACAACTTGTTACACTCTAAACAAGGGCTTAGAAATTGTAAACTTATGCTAATATGTAACACAGATTGAGAAGATTTTTTCGCTAACGATTTTTTTCTCTAACTGTAACAGTGTAACAGGATTTATTATGACTCGTACTTCGTACACATGGTATAATATCATTGGTGCTAAGTATAAACCATATAAAATATTAACGAGTTGGTACGTACTTTATGCTTTCTTTGAAATTACTTTATTTGTGATTTATTATATCTCAGCAAAAAAGTATTTTAATAATTATTATTTAAATATTCTCACCAGTTTAATCATAACGTTGAATAGTTCTGCCTATCGACGAAGCTTGCCGACTGTACCTAGATTACCTAGATCAGCCCTTTTATAGTCCTAGCGGTCTAGGCTAACTCTTGTAATAAATCCATGCGCGTTTGGCAATTGCAACCTGAACACGAGAGATATAGTCGGATTAATTAGAATTGGTGTAATCAAAACTAAGCTATACTTAAGCATGTCATTTAGCGCAATAAAGTCCCCAAATTAATATTCTAGTTAAGATGGGGCTGCCATGTAACTTAATGTACAAAAGCTCCTAAAAACAATAAAGAAAAATAACTACGAAAATAATGTTTGTAAACGAACCGTCCATTTAACCTAAAAATTATTTTTTATTATGCCTTTTATAAATAATGTGTACTTACATCATTATCAGTTTAGTTTGATATACTTATACGTGATAATTCAAATGAATATGATGATACAGCTGTGGGATAAAGATAAATATTTTTTATTACACGCCATTGACATTTTGAACATAAAAACCGATGAACTTATTTTATTTTTTCGGAAATTATTTCGATCTCTGTAAAAATAAAACTTCAATAAGTGAACATTAAGAAAGCTAACTCAGATTTATCAATACTTACAGACTAAAGACTAAAGTCCACTTCTGGTGATAATGGTATTTTTATCCAGCTGTGGTGTTCGTAAATAAAATATGAAGTTTTTTTTTTAATAGAGTTGTCATACTAGTAACCCTCAAAGGTTAGTATGTAAAGCAACTATTTAATTAAGGAATTTAATAAACCGGTCGACTAATTTTTGCTAATGTGAGCGACAAAAAATCTAGGTTGGGTTGCGGAAAAAAATAGTTTTAGTTTAGGTAACATTGGCGACCGAGACCCCACATAGTATTTTTATCGCTCAAAAAGATTTTTATTCGATCGGTTAAATACTACCCTTAAATTAATCTTAGAGGTCTCAGTTATACATTTTTACAGAGCAGCTGTTTCAGCATTTCACCCTTAAATTATCGCCTCCTTATTATAATATTGTATAAGGACTTGATCATTCATCTTTGTCTGTGACCTACTTCTGAGATTTTGATCGATACCTAATTGTTATTGAAAGTTGTGTTTGGCTTATTGTTCGGGGGTACATAAAGTGGTTTTAAAAGTTTATTGTTTAACACAGACGCCCTTTAAGTTACTGAGAATCTCTACAGTTTCAATGTGACTTTGAGTAATTCTTATCGTACTTTTTCAATCGTTTTTTGGGCTGGTAGGTATGAGTTGTTGGGGATATTTTCTTTTAACTCATGCCATGGCCCCCTATTAATATTTTTGTGTAAGCATATACCGCCGGCTTTACAGCATTTATTTTTAAACCGTCACTACTGATAGTGAGGTCACTACAGTTTTAAAGTGATTCTAGATAGTATGCCATGCTATTTAAACAAATTCAATTATTAATATTAATTTTTGTTATAATATTTAAGTGAACTATTTAATAAATTGTATATTTTGCATGCTAATTAATTTCGGCTAAACATGTTTTAGTGCTTATTATTATCTGTGACATCTGTTACATACCATGTTTCATTGCAAATAAAGATTATGATTATGCCATTTTGTATTGGTTGGCACATATTTCATTTTAACGCATGTCACCGTATATTGCCAAAAAGGGATCACTTTTTAAGTAAGCAGATTGCGGTAATCTACTGCATGCTAAACGAAATAACGTCATGACATGTCATTCCACAAAAAAATACAATGAAAGTAAAATGTATTTCAGTTTGACTACTACTTATCTCTATCTTTTTGTTGTACTTATATAAATTAGGGACTAAACAGAATCACGTGCCATTTCAAAGTGATCCGACTGTAATATGACACTACTGGTGAACTCACCACGCGGATCTCGTTGCGATGATATTATATTGTTAATTAATTGATAAGTATATTAGTTTGACTATAGTCAAAGGTTACTTACTGATCTTGTGACCTGCGTGACAAACGATAAATGCAAAAATTGGTACAAAAACCAACTACCGACTCACTCCAACTTCGCATAGATGCAAATTACTTCAGAAATATATCTGAAAGTCTTTGAAAAATTTCGCTAAAATTACCGAATTTATTTATATATATATATTTTTTTAATAGTTTCATTTTCGTATTTTTTGTAAAAATAGCTTAAGTATGTACATTTTTTTTGTTATTTTGTTTTGTTCCGCTGTTGTCACCAAATAGGCTCCTCCAGAATACCAGCGTCTCTGTCACTGTGACATTGCTGAGGATGGGGCCTAGTTGGCCGCGCATTTTTTTATTATTTTTTTATTCATGGTAATTTTTTTTATTGATCTTCAAGGCCCACTTCACTTGTACGTGAAATTAATTCTTGGGTTGGGTAAACCCAGCGCTAACCCAGCTTGGCGCAAGTGACCCTAAGTTAGTTTTAAGTTAGTTACTTTTATTTTTAGTAGTAAGTTCACTTTTTTTATAATTACATTTATTTTTTTATTTTTTCCTGTGTGTGTGTGTGTGTCAATAAATAGTTTTTCTTTCTTTCTTTCTTTCTTCATATTTAATACAACCACTCTCCTACCAAATATAAACACATGCAAAGCATTATCTGCGTACAGTCAACAGCACGCACGGCTTTACATTTGCACTTATAAAACCGCCGCTATTACGAGCGACGTAAGGGCGCTCTCAAGGTCAAAGTGAACCTTACATTACACTCTCTTTCTCACAACTCTTCATGCTAAAGGACTAAGATTTACATTCTCATTATTTTTATATGACAGTAGTAATTAAAATTAAATTATTTAAAAAAGAGTATTAATTTAAAGTAAATATGCAGTATTAAATTAATTCAATTCTAATCCTTCCATATCCCCTTAGACCCGCAGGTCTTAAAGGCTCTGAAGTAAACCATTCAAAACGCTTCCCTTTTATCTACGCTACCTCTTTGTAAGTGAATAATCAAAGCAAAGCAAAGTTATGATTAAACAGCAATCCCAATAACAAAGTTTGAAGCGCTCTTGGCGGCGCCTGAGATACTGAATTGTGTTCGATCAATGCTTAGTCCGGCGGTGTCGGATGGGTGACCGTAAAGTGGTATTACAACCGACCGCTTCCGTGCTTCGGAGGGCACGTTAAACCATCGGTCTCGGGCACAGACCTATATCGAGGTAAACGGAAAGAGCGTTTCAAACTGTATGAGAACCTGGCGTGTCGAATTTATCGTACGTACGACGACGTTTTATTTAAAAATAAGTATCAACTGCTTTCTGCTGCTGTTTTGACCGATTGCTGCTTTTTCATCGTTACTCCCATGGGTATTTTTGGAATATCGAAGTATTCCGAATGTTTCGTAATACTTCAGGATATTGCGAAAGTATTCCACGGGAATGATTCGAAATTTTTCCCGACAGCAACTCTAGTCACGAGCGAGATTTAGTGATGTGGAATGTTATTTACGAGCTCTTGCAAGAAAGCACTGCACAATTAACCATTTTCGTTTCAAGTGACGCGTGTTGTCATGCGAATAGTCTCAAGCGGACTGACTTAGGTTGTAAAACTTTGACCGTGGATCAAACTTTGCACGCAAGGTAGGTACACTTTTACCGTCTATCTCGATATAGGTCGGTGGTCCCAGGTATTGTCGTCTGATAGTAGTCGTTAAGCCAAGTCAGAGGCCTTATCCTCCTGACCGCCCTCGTACTACAAAGTTTCATGGGGTCATTCAGAAAACACTATCTTGGATAGTCAGGAGGTTAAAGGCAGCTTGATAAACTCAGACACCAGAGGTGGCCACTAACCCTCACTCATACGATAAAAGAGAGAGAATAAGCAAGTTTCCAAACTCAAAATTAATCTTCTAAAGTGACAACGGTAAATATCACGTATAACTCATTTAGAATTATCACCAAAAGTGATGCCGTAACATCGTAACAAGATTCTATAAATAGATACGATAATTAAAATTAACGAATGAAATTATAAGGAGCCTTTTGTTCCCGTAATCTGATATTTTACGAAGCACTGTCACTTACAAGAGTGATTAAATTAGTGTGAGAAGGTCATTAGAGTGATATATATCTCGGAATAGTTTGATCCTCGCTAATTGCGGGTGAATGAACTGGGTAGTTTTAAGGGGCCGGATACATTTTATATTGGGATCGCAAGTAGTTTGGCGATAGGCGTTGTCCCTTACATGCCTGGGATGTCGTAAAAGTCGACTAAGAGGCTCGACGTATTGAACACCTGTGCGAGAGAAGGAAAACTTGAAACAAACCCTCTACCAACCCGTCTGGCCAGCGTGGTAGCAGTAGGCTAATAACCTCCTATGGAAGCAATAATAGGCGTGAGCTAGGAGAGGCCTATGTCCAGCAGTGGACGTCCACAGGCTGATGTTGATGATGATGATGAATTGCGTGTGAATGAACTGGGTAGTTTTAAGGGGCCGGGTACATTTTATATTGGGATCGCAAGTAGTTTGGCGATAGGCGTTGTCCCTTACATGCCTGGGATGTCGTAAGAGTCGACTAAGAGGCTCGACGTATTGAACACCTGCGCGAGAGAAGGAAATCTTGAAACAAACCCTCTACCAACCCGTCTGGCCAGCGTGGGAGCAGTAGGCTAATAACCTCCTATGAACGCCACAATAGGCGTGAGCTAGGAGAGGCCTATGTCCAGCAGTGGACGTCCACAGGCTGATGTTGATGATGATGATGAATTGCGGGTGAATGAACTGGGTAGTTTTAAGGGGCCGGGTACATTTTATATTGGGATCGCAAGTAGTTTGGCGATAGGCGTTGTCCCTTACATGCCTGGGATGTCGTAAAAGTCGACTAAGAGGCTCGACGTATTGAACACCTGTGCGAGAGAAGGAAAACTTGAAACAAACCCTCTACCAACCCGTCTGGCCAGCGTGGTAGCAGTAGGCTAATAACCTCCTATGGAAGCCATAATAGGCGTGAGCTAGGAGAGGCCTATGTCCAGCAGTGGACGTCCACAGGCTGATGTTGATGATGATGATGAATTGCGTGTGAATGAACTGGGTAGTTTTAAGGGGCCGGGTACATTTTATATTGGGATCGCAAGTAGTTTGGCGATAGGCGTTGTCCCTTACATGCCTGGGATGTCGTAAGAGTCGACTAAGAGGCTCGACGTATTGAACACCTGTGCGAGAGAAGGAAAACTTGAAACAAACTCTCTACCAAACCGTCGGCCAGCGTGGTAGCAGTAGGCTAATAACCTCCTATGGAAGCCACAATAGGCGTGAGCTAGGAGAGGCCTATGTCCAGCAGTGGACGTCCACAGGCTGATATTGATGATGATGATGAATTGCGGGTGAATGAACTGGGTAGTTTTCAGGGACCGGTACATTGTACCCCTACTGCGCAAGTAAAGTTGCCAGAGGGCCGGGAATTCCGGGAAAGTCCTGGAATTTTGCGTGTGATCCCGTGTCCAGTAATAACACTATATTATCCCGAAATTCACGAATGCTAGTTTTTTCCTACAAAGTTACGACATCACGGGGTGCGTGCGGACTTAGTACTTGCAGCCACTAAACCTAACCGACTAACCGACCTAACTAAAATTTTGCAATATTTTTGTTATTGGCCGTCCTATTTATTTATTTTTAATTGTCCCTTAAATGATAAGTCTGCATCTGGCAACCCTATGCGCAAGTTTCGTCGCCATCGACATCGACTTCATTTGACAGATGGATGTGACATATTGCTCTTAGTCTTTGGTACGTTTTCATTTGTGTCAAAATGAAGCAGCAATGTGTCACATCCATCTGTCAAATGAAGCCGATTTCGATGCCGACGCCACTTGCGCGGTACGGCCCCTGTTTCGGCAGAATGTCAAATTCAAGAGACGAGTTGATTTTGTGTTCCCAATTCCAAATCCAATAGTGATTCTTATATTTGTAAGAAATTATAATGAGGAAGTGGTATACCTACTTGTCTTAAAAGAACATCTTAAATTATGGCGCGCACCGTTCATCGTCGGGAGACCTAATAAAACATAAAATACACGGAAAATTAAATCTAAACTTGTGTGATCAAACTGTGCGCAAAAATCCGGAATGTTACATTAAATAAATAATTGCATTCAATCACGCCAAATACTAGCCCACGTAAGTTTCATGGTTATAACTGTTATAGATTCTACACAACGTATTACGCATTTATTAAACTTTTTTTTTTTGTAAACACATACATAATATACATATCAAACAGCCAGACCAAGACAAATAGACATGCACACACTGGTGTTGATTATAATGGACTAAATAGCAATGATGACAATGGCATTTCGTCACACTCCCATTTAGTCTTCTTTTCGTTTTGTTCGGAAAATATTCGCCTAACGAACAATGTAGCAGTCGATTCGATTCGGCTCGGCTCGGCGCGAAGGCTCTAACTAAAGCCTAAACTAACGCCGGTCATCACTGACGTGCTATTTAGCACTGTTGCTTAGTGCAACCTTAGAATAGTGTATGTAACATAGTACCGGCTAAAAGTCCTCCATTTTGATTTTATTCTGCGTACACAAGTTTTTATTACTTTATTTTAGTTCCTCAAATCTTTAAAACAATAACAATAAGATTAAACTTTTTAGCGTCTCGTACCTTTGAAACCCTCGCTACGCTACGGATTCAATCTCTGAATCCTAGGATACTTCCCCGGCTCATTTCTGAGAATTTTAGTTCCTTGAATCATAAAAACAATAACAATAAGATTAAACTTTTTATCGTCTCGTACCTTTGAAACCCTCGCTACGCTACGGATTCAATCTCTGAATCCTAGGATACTTCCCCGGCTCATTTCTGAGAACGCACTTTATAATAATATTATCCTCCTCGCCTCCGATGGTAATTTTGTACATATGTATATACAGATGACCAAAAGTTTAATTTCTATAGATCCTATGGCCTCCGAAGGTATTTTAAATCGTTTATGCAGTAGCTTTTGCTATTTTTCTCAGTTACTTACGTGCAGAAACCTTCCTACTTTCACTAAAAATATGCCCCAGCGCAGCAGGGCAGGGCATATCATAATGGCCGATGATGATGTTAAAACAACGTCATGACAACATTGTTACGCACTTGGGGACAGCCGTGTTTATTCAACACCCACTGCCTCCAAGATGCGGTCTGCTCAGCTAGCTCAGATGGGCACGAGACTCATGGGAGTGTGCGTGGGTTCTACCTTGATGGCTGTTACACTCGGAAAGAAAATATTGAGATTAGTTCACTAAAAGGTTCTAATTCTTACTTCTAAAGAGGGCGCCACCAACACAGGAGTGTTGGAATAAATCAAACAAAGTGATACATTTCTGACAAAAATTCTATGTATATTGATGTTAAACCACTGTCATTATTTAAAATTACAAACAATTCTTTCTAAACATTATTAGCAGAAAACATGGGCACTGTTAATAAAACTCATTAAAAGTTAAAGAATAAAAGTTACATGTGGGTACTCAAAAACACATGGTAAATTATTTGGTCATGACCTGTGGAAACAAGAATCAGTGGAAGCGTCCTTCCATGAATCTATTCTGAAGCTAAATGTACAATCCTAAGTTACTTCTATATTAAAATTACATTAATACAACTGTTTTACATGTCGATGAAATCCTCAAACAAAAAGTACACAAAAACATACGGAGTTCGTTGTTAGCTTACGCAGCCATCCTCCAAGGTGTTGGTGCACTCACTCTCCCATGCATCAGAGGAGAACACTTCTACATTCTGTGGCCTGAGACGAGACACCCTGCATCAGGGGGACATGTGCATCAGCCCGGGGAAAGTTGTCAGAAATGCAAATAAAATAACTTAATTTCTGGCTTAAAACAAAGGAGCGGCTCTCTGCCGCTCCAATTAAAATTCTTGAATTTACATAAAAATATATTGGCACTAGGCCATATCTTGGACAATCACCACCTCATCTCCAACAACGGATCGGACGATCCCAATATAAATTTTCTGCTTCCAATATTATATGTTGTATCGACCGACACCGAGGATCGAAAAGAAAGGCAAGTCACCGTCACCGGCGACCATAGACGAGCCAAACCAAAGACAATGATATATTGTTCCAGAATTTTCCACAAAAAGAATTTAGATTTTTTATTCTACAACTAATTGAAATGTATTTTAATAAATACAGAAGAGATACTGAAAGTAAATTAAACCATTACAATATTAAAAAACATTAGACAATAGCAATAAATATGCAATGAGTAACTTTCACAAAGACAGCAAGTTGTGATTTATAACATTAAGTTATTGCCTGTTACGAAACGTAAACGTCAGATGTCATGTCATTCGCTGTCAATGTCAAAGTCACTCAAAACAATAACACTGGTAGTTGTTATTGTGAAAATATTGAAAACAACAAAATATTACGGAATGAATGCTAAAACTTTAGTAAATACGTGTAATGAATGATTCTGCAATGAAATAGCTCGGTGCGCAAGGAACCTACGGTTAGTAACACTAAAATCAGTGCCACAAAAGAATGGTAAACAAAACACTATCGTGTCCGGTGCGACGGTGTATCCCGTGGTCTGTTCTTGGCGTCGTTGATGGTGAATTCAACACAGGGCCTGAGCCCAGTCCTGCGAATAGACCACCAGACACACCCTCACTCCAGTCTCGAGAGTGAAAATACCACGGTTGCGTATTATACACGCAACATACCCCCCTCACAAGAGCGAAGACGGGCGTGTGAAACAAAGGCCTATTCGCTGAAACAAGACAAAAAGTTAACAATGTACAACAACAACTAAACAACAACACCAACAGCATACACCATTTTAATGATCCTAGTGGCTGTCGATCAATAGCGACCCAAGTGGAATGTTCTCTGAATTCTCTACAAATATTCTTGTCTCCAAAGACTATAAAGCTATCACTTCTATTAAATTTTTTTTTTTTTATTTATTTAAATCCTATTAAAATAAAGGAATAAAACCTTTAAAATATTTCTTAAATTTCTAAGCATGCATCTAACATCCTACTTAAGTGAGGATAATACCCTAAATCCTTAGTGTGTTTAAACATATTCTATTCTGTAAGTGAACACCATAGTGCACTTATTCTAAACACGATGTTAATAAACATCATTAAACTCTTATAAAGAGTGTTGAAATTAAATTCTCTATTTCTTACAGTTTGTTGATTCACAATACTGTTTTAGAATACATAACGTGAGAAACGTTGTTAACTCATTACGAGTGTTGAAAAGTTTATATACTACTACTGTACTAATCCTAACTAATAAGTGTGGAGCGAGATACGGGTCAAGAACAAACTAATATTACATCTATCTAACATACCAAAGTTCCTAAAATATGTCGACTAATAATTTTGAAATATGCACACTCACTTTTACTCACTCTTCTTTCACACCCTAGTCAGCTTGTTCTCATCCCCCATCTCACTGCGTAGCTTATTTTCCTATCCTAGCTTATCTATACCCGACTTATAACTAAGGGCAGACATGTATGATGTCCTTAATGTGAGTTAAACCTAACTTTTTGCCATTTAAGGCGCGTAAGCGATAAACAAGAGGGCTCACTCTCTCTTCCACTACGCATTTAATATTTCTAGGGGCTAGTTTACTAGCGAAGTCGTCACTTGCTTTGGATAAAACGTAGTCCCTTTTCCAAACAATTTGGCCTACCTTGAGACCTAAATTTCTTTTTCTCTTATCATAAATTCTTTTGCCTTTTTCATAGGCTACCCCTAACTTTTCTTTGACTTTATTAAAAATAGTTTGCAGTTCCTTAAGGGAATCTGCATACTCCTTACGTTCTGGGAAGCTTATTTTTTCTTGAACGTCTGTAGACCCAAGTCTATAGTGTTCGGTGTCCAGGATAATTTCTCTACCATGAACGAGAAAGTACGGAGTGAAGCTAGTGGCCTCATGTACGCTGTTGTTCATGGCGGACTGGATATGTGGCAAGTGCACGTCCCACTCTTTGTGACTACCCTTAAGGAAGGACGAGATGGCGTCCCCAAGGACTCTGTTAACTCGTTCGACAGGGTTCACTTGAGGGGTGTACACAGTGGTGTAAAATAGGTTGGGTACCTTGTACCTATCAATTAGGTCCCTAAACTCTCTAGACGTGAACACCGTGCCATTGTCACATATCACTGTCCGAGGTACACCGTGCACCAGGAGAACATTCTCTTCTAATTTCTGTATGATTGTCGAGGCGGTTGCCTTTCTTATGGGGAAAAGGAACACATACTTGGAAAAGTAGTCGGCCACAACCATGACATAGACATTGCCTTTCTTGGAACGTGGTAAAGGTCCATGTAGGTCCACTGACAAGGTCTCGAATGGTCTATGTACTTTCTTGGGCTGCCCCATTAATCCGGGTCTAGCCTGGTTGGTCGACTTGTTTGCCAAGCAGGTGTCACAACTCCTAATATAATTCTTGACTTCTTTTAAAAGTTTAGGCCAATAATATCTAAGCGCTATCCTTTTAACCGTTTTGTTAATACCGAAATGACCAGCAGTAGGCTTGTCATGGTTCTCCGATATAATTTCTGTTCGGTTGCATGAAGGCACCACAAGTTTAAACGAGGTATCCTGTTCTAGGGCATATTTACTTTTAATAAGTTTATATAGCCTACCATCTATGATTCGGAACTTAGGGTAACGGTGTGGGGTCTTCGCGCAACTTTCATACATTTTATCATACCACGGATCTTTCGACGGGTAATAAATTTCTGCAAGGTTGTCCACGTTAAGTCTACTCAGTGCGTCTGGTACGACATGTAAGTGTCCCTTTCTGTGTTTAATTTGAAACTGGAATTGCATCAGCCGCATTGCCCACCTAGCTAATCTGCCACTCGGCGACTTAAGGCTTAGTATCCACTGCAGTGATGCGTGATCCGTGATGATAGTGAAAGGGTGGCCTTCTACGTAACACCTAAACTTTTCTACGCTGTATAGAGCGGCTAAGCATTCCTTTTCGGTCACAGAATAGTTCTTCTCTGCTCCGGTCAGACTTCTGGAAGCGTAGGCTATGACCTTTTCTATGCCGTCAATTTCCTGCGTTAGCACGCTGCCGATACCCTTATCACTAGCGTCACATTGGATGCAAAATTCTTTACTAAAGTCGGGACAAGAAAGCACTGGTGACGTAACGAGACATCCTTTGAGTTTCTCAAAAGCTTCCTGAGCATCGCCATTCCACTCAAACTTCTTCAGCTTTTTACTCGTTAGACGATTCAAAGGAGCTGCTATTGTCGAGAAGTTTGGGATGAAACGGCGGTACCACCCTACCATTCCGAGGAAACTCTTGACTTCTTTTGTCGACTTAGGAGTTGATAAACCAACAATAGCTTTCGTCTTTTCTGGATTGGTCCTTAGACCATCTCGGTCCACCTTGTATCCGAGATAATCAAGTTCATTTCTACAAAAATGAGACTTTTCAATATTTACTGTTAATTTAGCCTCTTCTAATTTCTTATATACGCGGTCCAGTAGTTCCAGGTGTTGAGCGAAATCACCCCTATTTACCACGACTATGTCATCTAAGTAAGTAAAAACTGATAAAGTCAAATCAGAGTTCTGAAATTCAGCGGTGAACAGTCGGTCCATCAATCTTTGTAAAGTTTGACCCGCTGTACTTAAACCAAAACACATTCTCTTAAATTGGAACAGTCCTCGACCAGGTACACTAAAAGCTGTCTTCTCTTTCGAAGACTCATCCAGCTCTACCTGCCAGTAAGCAGATTTTAAGTCTATAGATGTCATATACTTAGCTCCTCGCAAACTATTGAGAATGAAATCTATATTAGGTAAAGGATAACTATCAAACTTAGTAACCGAGTTCAATTTTCTACTGTCGAGGCAGACTCTAGGTTCTCCATTGGCCTTCTTTACAATAACCAACGGGCTATTCCATGGAGAGTTAGAAGGCTCTATTACACCCATTTTCAGCATGTGATCAACTTCTTTATGTACAACCTGAAGCATCGCAGGTGAAAACTGGTGACATTTCTGCCTCACAGGTGGATGGTCTCCTGTGTTGATCACATGTTGAACAAGACCTGTCTTTTCTAAAGTGTTACCTAATGTTAATTTTTTAAAACTCTCTATTCTCAAATTAAGCTGTTTTAACTGTTGAGGCGTTAAGTCTGCACTAGTTTGAAGAGTACCTGATTCTACAAAATTCTGATTAGTTAAACTATTTACTTCAATTAATTTTAAAATTTCTGTTCCAATATTAAAAATTTTCCAAAATTCTATACCAAAAATAATAGGTGTTTTGACTTCTTCTATTACTAAAAATTTTATTCTATGAGTTAAGTTGTTGTATTCTACAAGCAAGCGTGCATAACCAACAGCTGTGCTTTGCGAACCGTTTGCCGTGATTATTGTGGGTGCTGGTTCATAGGTATCGAGCACAGCCCCATACACGGCTAGGGTACGAAAAGCAGAGCCATTGATTACACTACACATTGCACCGGAGTCCAAGAGACCCCTACATTCTCTACCGAGGATCGACACAGTCAAGTATGGTCTGGCATCACCAGGCATGGGGTTGAAATACGCTTCGTTTACGCTTAGTGTATTTATTGCCTCTGGTTCCACCTGAACATCCCTGACTCTGCCTTCCCTAGTTTCTGAAAATTTAACTTTCTTATTCTGATTTCTAAAAATTTTACTATTACGTTTTTTTATTGGACCGCTGCTCTGGCTCTGGGTTAAGTTTCTCCGGGTCGTGAGGCTTCCCCGCAGTTTAAATTAGGGCGTGCTCTACAGGAGTCGCATTGAGGTCGCGTCACCCCAACTTTCCCACAGCCATAGCAGTGTATCGTTCTATTAAATTTACAATTTTGTTCAATGTGACCTTTCCTTTGGCACTTCCTACAAATTAAATTTTTACTATCAATTTCTGAAACTGAGTTCTTGGTTGAAAAATAATTCTTTGTCTTGTAACACAAGTCCGGATGTAGCGAACTAGACGCGGGAGTGGAGGGATTGACGTGAGCGGAGCACTCAGCCTTTAAGTCCTCCAGGACTTTGCACCGCGCTCGTAGCTCTGCTACACTCGCAAAAGTGTCACAAAATACTTTGGCTTTATAATAAGGCGCAAGGTTATCTTTAATAATGCCTACTTGTTCCGATTCCGGTAGTGGATTATCGAGACGTTTAAAATATGTTCTCATTACATATATGTAGGAGACAACACTCTCCGATGGGTGTTGTGTCCTATTGTAAATTTCTTTAAGTGTTTTCCGGTGATAAGAAGCCGGCAAAAACTCTTCTTTGAGAAGGTAGACAAACTCTTCCCAGTTGGCACAATCTCTACCGTAGAAACGGTACCACTCTAGGGCTTCGCCCTCTAAAAGTTGCGAGACACCCCTAAATAGTTCGTTAATTGAAACGTTCTTAGCTATCCTAAGCTCTTCTAGTCTCTCTAGGAAAGCATGCAGAGTTATCTTACTGTCCCTACCAGAGAACCTAATATTCCACTTGGAGACGTTACGAGTTGGGTCGATAGTGATCTGCAGCTCACCTGTTTGTATGGCTGTTGCTGCTGCTGTGTGACCAGCCGGAACCGACGACTGCGGACGCGGCTCATCACTACTGGGCACGCTGCTATCCTCAGCGAAGCAAACTCCCATCTCCCCTGACACATCAACATTCAAAAGTTTAAATGTGTTATCACATTCTTTTATTAATGAGGAAATCCTTTCCGAAACTTTGTCATCCTTAGATGTGAGGCGACACAATCTAAGTTTGACATGTGTTAGTCGAGAAATAATTCTATCTCGACAAGAAGGGGTCAACGGCTCAGCAGTTGTTAACTGTACAAGGTCGCTGATTTTATTCTCACAAATTTCTAATTCTGATTCCAGCCTTAAATCTGCAGGATTAATAGTCACTGCAAGACGACCAGTTCTTGTTAATGAGGAGAGCTTAGCTCGCATCTCATCCACTTTTCTCAAATTCTTATGACCTCTGACTAAGAGTTCATATTTTAATTCATCACTCAACAAGTGATAAAAATTCATTTTCACTGAAGCCATTTCTAACAATGAAAGATTCTCAAACAAAAAAACAAAGATAAGCGAAGACTAACCTCGATATCCGAGATACCAAATGATGAACAACGACGGACGGAGTCACCCTCCAACAATGTGTCTCATCACCGGGCCCCACGTTGGGCGCCAATTATGTTACGCACTTGGGGACAGCCGTGTTTATTCAACACCCACTGCCTCCAAGATGCGGTCTGCTCAGCTAGCTCAGATGGGCACGAGACTCATGGGAGTGTGCGTGGGTTCTACCTTGATGGCTGTTACACTCGGAAAGAAAATATTGAGATTAGTTCACTAAAAGGTTCTAATTCTTACTTCTAAAGAGGGCGCCACCAACACAGGAGTGTTGGAATAAATCAAACAAAGTGATACATTTCTGACAAAAATTCTATGTATATTGATGTTAAACCACTGTCATTATTTAAAATTACAAACAATTCTTTCTAAACATTATTAGCAGAAAACATGGGCACTGTTAATAAAACTCATTAAAAGTTAAAGAATAAAAGTTACATGTGGGTACTCAAAAACACATGGTAAATTATTTGGTCATGACCTGTGGAAACAAGAATCAGTGGAAGCGTCCTTCCATGAATCTATTCTGAAGCTAAATGTACAATCCTAAGTTACTTCTATATTAAAATTACATTAATACAACTGTTTTACATGTCGATGAAATCCTCAAACAAAAAGTACACAAAAACATACGGAGTTCGTTGTTAGCTTACGCAGCCATCCTCCAAGGTGTTGGTGCACTCACTCTCCCATGCATCAGAGGAGAACACTTCTACATTCTGTGGCCTGAGACGAGACACCCTGCATCAGGGGGACATGTGCATCAGCCCGGGGAAAGTTGTCAGAAATGCAAATAAAATAACTTAATTTCTGGCTTAAAACAAAGGAGCGGCTCTCTGCCGCTCCAATTAAAATTCTTGAATTTACATAAAAATATATTGGCACTAGGCCATATCTTGGACAATCACCACCTCATCTCCAACAACGGATCGGACGATCCCAATATAAATTTTCTGCTTCCAATATTATATGTTGTATCGACCGACACCGAGGATCGAAAAGAAAGGCAAGTCACCGTCACCGGCGACCATAGACGAGCCAAACCAAAGACAATGATATATTGTTCCAGAATTTTCCACAAAAAGAATTTAGATTTTTTATTCTACAACTAATTGAAATGTATTTTAATAAATACAGAAGACATACTGAAAGTAAATTAAACCATTACAATATTAAAAAACATTAGACAATAGCAATAAATATGCAATGAGTAACTTTCACAAAGACAGCAAGTTGTGATTTATAACATTAAGTTATTGCCTGTTACGAAACGTAAACGTCAGATGTCATGTCATTCGCTGTCAATGTCAAAGTCACTCAAAACAATAACACTGGTAGTTGTTATTGTGAAAATATTGAAAACAACAAAATATTACGGAATGAATGCTAAAACTTTAGTAAATACGTGTAATGAATGATTCTGCAATGAAATAGCTCGGTGCGCAAGGAACCTACGGTTAGTAACACTAAAATCAGTGCCACAAAAGAATGGTAAACAAAACACTATCGTGTCCGGTGCGACGGTGTATCCCGTGGTCTGTTCTTGGCGTCGTTGATGGTGAATTCAACACAGGGCCTGAGCCCAGTCCTGCGAATAGACCACCAGACACACCCTCACTCCAGTCTCGAGAGTGAAAATACCACGGTTGCGTATTATACACGCAACAACATATTGTTTAGCATCGTTGCGTTCCGGCAGTTAGAGATAAGATAGCCAGTTCCTCAGTGGTTGAGGATTCCGGGAGAGGCTCGCTTCCATCTTCAGTCTTATCAATACTTAACATCAGGTATGATGATGGCTAAGAGTCTTCCTGTTGTTAATAAAAAAAAAACAAAGTTGCTCGCACGATTACACACGATGTACTTTTTTCTACGAAAATATTTTTGCAATCTCGAATCATGATGTTCTAAGAAAGCATTTGTTACAACTTAACAAAGATCTGACGCAACAATTATGTCGATTACTTCTTACATAAAGTTATGGTCATGTTAAGATCCAGTTGCTCTGGCATGTCCTAATGGATAATGTCAATGGCGCGTCGAGGTTGACACGACGCTATCATGAAGTACTGTTTGACCCAATGATCTCGTTTGCGGTACAGTTATAAGCTGGAATAAAACAACTTTAACGGATTGAAACGCACATTTAGATCTAAATTATTAAATTTATGATTTTTGAATTTTTGCATATATTTTTTTTCAATGCTATTTTTATACTTATGATAAATCTTAACTAGAAAAATATTGGAAAAAATTCACTCGGCCACAAGTGAATTCTCAGATGGGAATCGAACCCATGACCTTTGGGAATCCGGTCCAATGCTCTAACCGCTGAGCTACCGAGACTTGCGAACCACCGTCGAAATTCTCCAATACTTTTATATTTTTAATTGCTGTAGGCCAGCGTTGTCACATCAATGCTAGGAATATCCTTGCATTCGAAAGAAACATCTTTTTTAAATTATTAAACACTACAAAAGGGGTAGGGTGAGAATATTTCGAAGCTTTTTTTTGTAAACATGCCTAAACGAAACGTTAAAGATTCATAATTATAACAATACCTATTTGCATTAATGTTATGCAATACCTACGTAGCACGATTATAGAATATTTTTTACTAGAAAAAAAAAACAAGTCTCCTAATTGCTTAGACGAGACTCGAACTCGTTTTAATTTTTGTTTCAGGGTTAAAAATTTGTGCGATCCTGTTCCAGGAATGATAATTAAAATTCATGCCTCACTGCAGTGCTGTAGACCGCTGAATATACTTGTATGTGCATGTCTTTTTGTACGTTTTTTTAATAAATAAGGCTCGAAAGATTGCAAATAGAAAAGTTATTTACAAATTAGAGGCCTTGCATTTTTTTTGTTAAACAAAGACAACAACATTGTGGTTATATTTTGTACCACAATGCCGTTGCCTGTATATATATGGTCCGTTTTTATTAGAATCCTTCATAAACCACAGGTTTTAAAAATAAGCATCAAGAGAAATTCTCACGATTTTATTACTAAGCGAACATCGTTTGCACAAATTTTAATGAGATCCCTTGTTTTTTTGGGAAGTATGTTTGTTTAAATCATGGTAACATATTTGGGCAACATCGTTGTGCATTTTATAGGTATATTTAGTATCATATTTAATATTCTAGACTGTACCTTTTTAAAGTGCAGTGCAGTGCAAATGCACCCCAGATATCTGAGCTACTGTGAATTTATCAAGAAGATTATTATGAGTCAGAGTATCCTATGTATCATCATCATAATCATCATCATCACCACCAGCCCATTATTGTCCACTGTTGGACATAAGCCTATCCAAGTGCCCGCGTGGGAATTCGTTGCCTTTGCGCAAGGCGGTTTGTGATGACTCTTGAGAACAGCTTGTAGGTGTGGCTTAAGAGCGAAATAGGTTGTTAGTTCTTGAATATTGTCTTGTCTCCTTTTTTAGCCGACTTCAAAAAGAAGGAGTAAGTTATCAATTCAGTTGTATGTTTTTTTAATGTTTTTCCTAATCCTATGTATAACAAAAACAATTGATTAAATCGGTGATTCTTGCCATTCTTTGACAAGAGTGGAAAGTTTTATTGTCATCCGGAATCATTGTTATCATCTTTCAATTACACCGGAAAAAAAAATCCGGTGTAGGTTGAGGTTCCTCGTATATGGAAGATAATGAGTAGATAGTGGAAGGTGATGAATAAGCGATGGGTGGTCATATTAGGCATTAAACTAGTTAAGTATTTAAAAATTTCATATGGTAGAAGAATAAGAAACATACGTACAATACAGTCAGGCTAGAGAGCCGTTTAAAGATACATAGATTTAACGCTGGGTGAACGTAGGGACGATATAAAGCTCCGAAGTGGGCTACGTACGTTGCTGGGTGGATGAGGGGGGCGTAGGCTACCACTCGTGGGTGATACACGCTCGCTACTGGTAGGTACAGAATAGCAGGTTGCTTTTACGCTTTGAAATGGAACTTGGTTCAAGTTATTAAGAAGATAAGGAGTGACAAGACTATGACTTGATGGGTGATACACGGTCGATCAATACTATTCGTATGTAGGCGATATGCGCTGGCTTAGGAGAGTCAATTAGGCTTTCTACTAGTACTAATAGCAAAATTATATATCGTAGAAGAATAAGAATGTGCTTTATTTGAAGAAAACAAGAAATAGAAATACAGTCATGCTAGGAAGATGCCGTTTATAAATACACAGGTTGGACGGCTGGAACGACGTGTGGGCGGTATAGAGCTCCAAAGTGTGGTACGGCGTACGGTGCTGGGTGGATGAGGGGGGCGTGGGCGACCACTGGTGGGTTATACACGCTCGCTACTGGGGGGTACACCACTATGGGTTTCGGCGCTGGTGCGCAGAACGCCGTCGCCAGCAGAGAAAGGATGATTGCCTGGAACAATAAAAGTAAAATTTTATAAACAACTTTATTGAAGTATGAAGTACAAATCAGATTTACACATGTTGTGGTAATAATTGAGGTTGGGGAACATTTTGAGTGAATATCTGTTTTTTAAATATTGTTATTTTTGTTAACACTTTGCCTGACACAACATTAGATTATTTTTTATTGTTATAACGGCTAAAGCGGTTAACTTTACTGTCAGTCCACGTAACTCGTGGACTGACAGTAAAGTTAACCGCTGTTTTTTTAGTAGTTGTAACCGTAGTTGTGTTTTTTATTTAGTATATTTTTTTAATTAGTAGATATAAACTTAATAAATTAAGCTAATTAGATGTTTAACACTTCTAAAGCTCCTTTAGCTGCAACTGCAATGATGTGAGGAGGAAATTCGGAAAATAACAATATTGTGCATACATATTATACTTACTGTAAATCGATAGGTAACTATGAAATTCAGCCAACAGTTAGATTTCTTCCATGAGTTTTATCGTAGCTAAATTAAATTATATTTGTCAGTTTTGAGATATAGCTACTTGTATGTACCTATCCTGTAGGCCTAGCACGAATAACTTTCGAGTACGTATCGAGGAAGAAAAGTAAAAAAAAAATTATGAGATATCGCATTTTCCAACCCTACTGAGATCTTTGTAATCACTTAGACTCAACTGAGTTTGTTCTAATAAAATGTTTAAGTTACCCATATTTAAGGATTTATTGACCTGCTTCTTAATTTCATAATGTATTTGATTTTCTGAATAAATAACCAGATGGAGCTATTTTCTTTAGTCATATTACAGGTTAACGATAATCAAGCAAATTGAGTTATGCTAAAGCAAAACTTGTTTCAACTTTTCTGCAACTTGTTTTAAACAACATAGTTTTTGAAACATAATAGATGCATTATAATCTTAACTCTTTGAATGTAGTAATTAGGCATTAAAATATTATGGCATTTAACATTAATAAGATTGTAGCTAAACTGCTTACTAATCTATTACAAACTTTCTATTCACGAAATTTCAATGTACAGTCACGTGCAAATACATAGATACACTAAGAACCTTGACACATGAATCATTTAATCGTTTAAGCTTTCTCGACCACGTTTTAATTCACGAAACTAATAAGTAATTGTTACTAACGCAGGAGCAGACTCCCCAAAAGCAGCTTGTAAAGTTTCTTAAGACTCCTTGAAGGTTAACCCGCGTTTATAAATAGAAAACCATAGCTCAAAAAGCTTTTCGCGAGACATCCATTGTTGCAAACAAAAGAAGAGTGACAGATAATCTTTAATCATAAATTTAAAAAAAAACTACACATAGGTGGCCAGTGATTTTCACAAAGGTTTGTGTTGAAATTACCTGTCAATTCAAAATAGTTTCATGACAGAAGAGGTTGTATTTATTCTGTGGCTATCAATTTTCGGAATTATCTAGGTGCAATATTGAATGACATTAATTGTGGACAGAGAACTTTGTTTTGGTGTGTGTCAATGCGATAAGGTGGTGCATATACATGTCATTACTCGTGACTGTACCTCGTTCAAAATTATTGAAAAAAATATCATTGAAGCTTATTTAAGTATGAATTGAGGCTTTATCGTTATTTTTATGAGAAAAACTTATATTTTGTTTAGTGCAAGGCATAAATTTTTTTGCGATGACACTTGAATACCTTCATAAAAAATTATTTTATTCTGCGATAAAAATATTAAGTCTAATTCAACTTTCTCTTCGAAATTTTTATTACTAGGTA
Source organism: Chrysoteuchia culmella (assembly GCA_910589605.1). Taxonomy (NCBI): domain Eukaryota; kingdom Metazoa; phylum Arthropoda; class Insecta; order Lepidoptera; family Crambidae; genus Chrysoteuchia; species Chrysoteuchia culmella. The sequence goes on along the minus strand of OU342654.1, from coordinate 3,562,364 downwards.
TTTGCTTTTCATAATTTATTCTTATCATGATATCACTTTCAAAACTTTTATAATTTATTACGAGTTACTCTCCTTTTTAAATGTCTTTTTAAGAAAATTTCAAAGATTCACTCTAAAAAAAATCAGTTTGTAATTTTAAACCACAACTTACAAATATGAATTTATTAGTTACTACAGCTGTCAATCAAGCTGTGTAGTGTCGGCCTTCAGGAGACGGGCAGCAGCGTCTTCTACATACTTGGCCATACTGCGATCGCCAACCCGCCTGCCAAGCGTGGCGATTATGGCAAACCCCCCTTTTGGGAGAGGCCTATAACCAGCAGTGGGTGTTATATGGCTGAGACGACGAGTTACTACAGTGAACCGCTAAGCCTTCATCATACCTGTACGCTGAGTACGAGTTGACATAATGTCAACGTTTTCGATAATATGAAAGAGACAAAGCGATAGTTTTCAAAAACATTTTAGTTTGCCCAACTTGTACTATGGGTTCTGATGTAAAGTACATCGCGCTTCTTCCGGAATTCTCAATCAGGTTCGACTCCCAATTTTATCCAATAGGTATTTTTATTTTTAAAATTTATCTTATGAATAAAAATAGCATAGAAAAATGCAAAAAAGCTAGAAAATATACTATTTTTATTATTATTTTTACCACTCAAAACCACAAATTATGTAGGTCTCCGAATAGGGAGCTTTGTAAATAAAATAAGTGAGAGTTGATTGGTGTCTTGTGCTGTGAGTAGGTGTTAAAAAAGTAAAGTTGGATGGAATCACCTTTGATTGGCCAACTTTTCTTTTTTGACATCCATTCACAGTACAATCACTTAATTAATTAAACAATCAAAACTTTTTTTAGAAATCTGTTAATTCGTGATTGGAACTCAGCCACAACGCAAATTTCGAGAGATTTTATTTTCACATTTTTGTCGGTTTTGGGAATATGGTAGAAATGTGGAATATGAATGAATGAAATGAATAGAAATGATTGAGGATTCCGGGAGAAGCTCGCTTCCATCTTCAGCTTTATCAATACTTAACATCAGGTATGATGAAGGCTAACGTCGTTCATAAAAAATGTAGCTTCCGGGGTTCACCAGAACCAGCAAATTTCGAAAGTGGTCTATGAAAAAAAAGAGTTTGGGAACCTCTTCTCTAGACCATAGGTAATAAGTAAGAAAATAATGCTACTAAATACTGTGTTTTGTGTATGTCTCTTTGCAATACTTATATCATGCGATTTTTTTAGTTATATTGTCGTAGCTAATGCGCTTTGATCTGATACTCCTCATTAAGTAAAGTGATCATAATCGCAATTAAGTATATCAAACGTGACCTAACTTAAGCTGGATTCAGTATCGGCGAGCAATATAACTTAATTGGGCTAATATTTATACGCCTGGATTCATAATTAATGGGCCAGACAAAATTATACGCGGGACCACAGCCGAGCGGAAGACTCTTTTATTTATGGACGGAAGTCTGGACTAGGGCTGTCAGTTTATCGATACAACTTTTATCGGTATCGATGAGAGCGAAAAGTATAAATTGAGAATAAATTAAGAATAAATGACATACGGGAAAGTTACAATTTTTGACTGTTTGAACTTTTCATACTTAAATCGCTGAATTGAATTCGATGAATTTGGTGTGGCGGTAGATTTGGATAGAAGGTTAAGGCTGCTTTTGGGTAGAGGAAAAAGATCGACGCCGATGAAATCGTGGATGACTGTTCTACGATAAAACTACCGAATATTATAAGGTTTATTTATAATATAGACAGCGATCTCTTATCTCTAAAATGGTTTTACTGTTAAATAATTTACAGCAAAATCCTACATCGATAAGAAATTATAAACAAATGAACTACAATAAAGTCAAAGTAACACTTCAAAAAATACTCTCTGTTTATTACAATGATGCCAATCGCGTTGTGCCCTTTACAATGACTCTTACATTGACCGAAACACTATTACGTTAAGTAAAGCCCTAGATCTACGTTCCTTTGTCATTATCGATATGTTTTAACATGCTAGGCTTTTGTCAGCCCTACCAAAAAAGTAGGTAACATGGTTTGCGAGAAAAATGGTGTTCTGTTAATGTTGCCTACAATGACCCAAGGGAAATGATTTAGGGCCGAACAAAACAATAGATAATGTTATACTACAAAACTTGGTCTAGTTCCACAAAGTTTTTGTTAAATTGATTTATTTATGTTTACTGGATTTATGATATTAAAAGCTAGTTGAGTGATCAAATTACTTTTTGTCCAAAAAGAGACTTTTGATTGAGTACTTGCTAGTCAACAAGACCTTATAGATCTAGCATAAAATTTAATAAGAAAACTTGCAGTCTAAATACTAAATCATATAAAATAATCAAATAAAAATTATTTTCAAAATATTTATAGCACAAAAGACAAAAAAAATATAAGCCGTAGAGAAACAATCATTACAAAACACCGAGACTAAACAAGCATGAACAAAACTATATTTTATAAAAAATTGTTTTCTTTTAAATCTATATTATATATATTTAAACTAATATTATAAAGCTGAAGAGTTGTTTGTTTGAACGCGCTAATCTCAGGAAGTACTGGATCGATTTAGAAAATTCTTAGACCATTAGAAAGCTACATTTCTCCCGAGTCAAATTGATTTGATGATTTGATTTGATTGAGTAAATTTGATCCCGATATTCCCACGGGAACGGGCACCACGCGGGTAAAACCGCGAGGATCCGCTAGTACCTAATAAACCTCAAATTCTATTCATTGAGTCAACTTTTACATTGAGATATTAATTAACAGTCTACAATATATAATAAAGCCCTATTTTCTGCTTTGAGTTATTCTCCCTAAGTTAAAAACTGGGTCAGACATGTTAATTTTAAACAAAGTTATTCTGTCGCTCCCGCTTTTCTATATTGAAACCAAACCACGAGTTATATACACGTGAAATTAATAATGAACTATTGTGAACTTTTGTAAACGTTATTGATTAACATGAACTAATTAGGGATTAATACCAAAGAAGGAGTAGATTATACTGATTTTAATACGAAGTACATTAAACAAGAAAATATATCAGAAAAAAGCAACTTATCTCATGCCGCCCTGACAGGATGAGACAAGTTGCTTTTTTCTTGTTTAATATTTATCACATAAAAATAGCATTGTGAAATGCTAAATTAAAAAGTTATAATTAATACGAAGTCTTCAGTTTTTTGATAAACAAAGTTATTTCGATTTCTTTATTAATAACTAACGGCTGCACGCGGTTCCATCCGCGTGGTTCCCTATCCCATGGGATTATCAAAAAATCCTTTCTAAGTGCTTGCCTACATCGATAAAGGATCCTGTATGCAAAATTTCAGCTGAATCGGTTCAGCCGTTTGGGCTGTGCGATGTCTGTAAGTCACGGAATTGTTTTATTAGTAAGTATAGACTATTATTCCGAGCTTGCTCTTTTCTGTCAAGGGCCTGGTAACTTCTTAGATTTTCTTCTTCTTAAATTTATGTTATGGTTAAACATTTCTGATGATAAAAAATAACGCGCTATTTTAATTTAAACAAAAATATAAAACATAATAAAATTGAGCGCTAAAAAGGTTGGTCTTATGTAAATTCAGAGCCAACTTTAAGTATGATTTAAATTTTACTGACGGATATTACGGCTTCATTTTGATCCTTGAAATATTATTTTCGTAATAAAATAACGAAGCTAAATAATTTGTTTTACCTACCTATCGCTTAGGTACGTAATTTCGCACGTATGATGGGCAGGCTGATTAGGTATCAAACAAAAAAATATTATCTAACCTAACCTAACCTAACAACCAGTTTCGGCGCTCTCATTACTGTCACATTTTCATACAAATGTGACAGTAATGATGACCTCCGTGGTAGAGTGGTACGTAAACCGGTTTCAAGGTGTTGCCAAGTCTGAGGTCCCGGGTTCGAATCCCGGTAGGGGCAAATGTTTGTATGATGAATACGAGCATTTGTACCTGACTCATCGACGTTTATATATATATTTCTACACAAAAATACTTAAACATGTATAATTATATGTATATATATATATATATATATCTATATATATATATATATATATATATATATATATCCGTTATCCTACTATCCCATAACACAAGCCTTACAGTCCTTACTTTGGTGCTAGGTTAATTGGTGTTAGTGTAAGAAAATATTCATATACTTTTATTTATTTATACGGTATAACAGCCACAACACTGAATGAACACGCGATAAAACTGAAACTCAACCGAGTTTTTGGTACATAATCGGCCCTTTTATTTTTTTTACTATATATATCTATATATATATATATATATATATATATCCGTTATCCTACTATCCCATAACACAAGCCTTACAGTGCTTACTTTGGTGCTAGGTTAATTGGTGTTAGTGTAAGAAAATATTCATATACTTTTATTTATTTATACGGTATAACAGCCACAACACTGAATGAACACGCGATAAAACTGAAACTCAACCGAGTTTTTGGTACATAATCGGCCCTTTTATTTTTTTTAAGCTACATCTTATGTTTTGGCGCGCACTGTTCATTGAAATAAAACAACTTTTACGGATATCAAACGCGCTATATTTCCACGAACTAAGTTGTAATTGTCCGTATTTTTAGGTTTTTTAGGGGTTTTTTTTCCCGACGTTTCGGCACCTTTACAGTCATCCCGTGACCACGGCAGCTGTAAAGGTGCCGAAACGTCGGGAAAATCAAAAAACCCCTAAAAAACCTAAAAATACGGACAATTACAACTTAGTTCGTGGAAATATAGCGCGTTTGATATCCGTAAAAGTTGTTTTATTTCTAGTATAAAAGCTACTAACATAGAAAAAAATAACTCACCACACCAAACATTGTCTCGTTTAATCCAAAAAAACTATTCCAGTTGAAGACCTGAATTGAACTAAGCTTATCTTCCAAGGCAGGCTTTATATACCGATTTTTCCACAAATTGCCACCACAAACCGACAACTTAAATGGTCAAGAATTCATTTAATTCGTACCACAGTTAGTCATTCCAGTGTTACATTGGCCAGTGTAATTTTAAAAATTTTCTATAGATACTTTTTAAATGGTATTGCATTCTGCTCCTATGTACCTACTCGTATTAGGGAAAGCTGTTTCTAGACATAGTACTAGTACATAGTCAACATATTGGAGCACTTCAATCGAAAAATGCTTGCGACCAATGCTGACTATGTATTCGCTCGATGTAAATATATTGTAGTAAGAACTTGTTGAATACAGTCAGCATCATATTATACATAGACGCAGCCAATGTGCTCTTATAAGTACCTATACCGCGTTTTATATCTTTGTGTACAAAGTTTTTTTTATTTTTTGTTCTTAATTTATCAAGTGTTAGCTTCTTTTATTTGGTTTTTTTTAAGAAATATATACTTAATTATATTAAAAAAATAAGTCGTCCTCTATAAAAAAAACCTATTAGCTGTGCTCTATCAGGGTCCACAATGTACTTACCCTCTATAAGTTACCATCTTGTTACCATTTGTAGATTGCAATAAAATTGAATTGAATTGAATTGAATTGAATTGAATGGGATATTAAACCTACCTAATAAATGAGAAACAAATAAAACATACTTAAAATAATATTAATAATAGTAAAAATAACTATTGAGCGTGCACCAAGCTCGGCTCGGTGATATCAGCTAATCGCGGCGCTATGATAAAAAAAAATATTTAAAAAAATATTTTCGCCTAATTTTGTTCTAAACAAAACATACCCCATAACTTTGGGCAGATAAAATAAAAAATCTGTATTCAGTAACATCCAAAGTGATCTTTAATATCGTTACAAATTGATGACAAAGTCATAGATAGAACGCTTTAAAACGGTGTAATTTTCAAGAACTGTCGTTTTGATATACTTAATTACTTTGGATGTTTATAATGATATGAGCACATTAGCCGTGTCTATTTATATGATGCTGATAGTACATAACGGTAGTATGTGATAGTGAATTCGTTATTGAACTCCACATAAAAATTACGACTATTGCAATATAATTCATTCGATTGTCTCGTGGAAATCAATTGAACAGACCAAAGCTTAGTGCCTGTTCGATTTCCAATAGCAAATTAATCCCAAAAGCTTTTACTAAGCTTTTAGCGCTATTTTTTCAACGGCACTGTGCTAAAAGCGAATTATTTTAATTATCCTTATATAATATTATAGATGCGAAAGTGTGTTTGTTTGTCCTTTCTTGACGCCCTACCTAAGCAACCGACTTGATTTTTGGCATAGAGTTAGTTTAAAGGGCGGATAGTAACATAGGCTAATATACCCCCTTTTTATCCCCATATGCACGGGAATGGGAACTACGTAAATGAAACCGCAGGCGGAAGCTAGTTACTAAATAAAAATTAACAAATAAACTGATGACAATTTAAGTGAAAAAAAATACATTATATAATTTCCTTGCTTGAGTGTGTCTGACGTAACCATGAATAATTATTATTTTGTATTGTGATTATATTTTAAATTTAATCAATTTGTTCAATATGTAATTAATTATTAATTATAATGTTAATATTAATTTAATGATAAATATTTGCACGTTGACTAACACCCATATTCTAAGTCGTTCCTCCAAAACTTACTTGTCCTCGACTTAACGAAACCTCATTGAAAACCTCTTCAAAATACTCCTCGAAATCGGTATTCTAAGTCATAACTCCGTAAGGACCTGGAGGAGCCAAAGAGTACGTAGCCACTCCGTGTTAGGCCTAGCGCACACTACCATTTTTACCCACGAGGAGGTTGAGTGGAGTAAAAAGTTTTGGAGGAACGACTTAGAATATGGGGGTAAGTCAGCAGTATGTTTGGGCCTTTCTCTGTCATATTTTGGCAAATAAATGTAATTGAATTGTATTGTAAAGCTGAACTATAAATATCAAAATAAATAATTTTGAATTAAACCAAATTATATGGATTAAAAAGAGTGTTTTATTAACACTTAATAAGATTTCGTGTTTTGTTTGGTTTTATACTCCTTGAATTTCATGACGTTTCGGGGCATACTAAGTCTAAATTAGCGTCAGTTAGCGTTAATCCATTATAGTTGGTTTAACTAAATACTAGAAACTCTCGATCCCGTTTCTACATTTGTTGTCAACATATTATCAACTTTATTCAAGCTACTCTTAGCTACTTATTTAAGTACAGTCGGGCTTAACAGGTTTACACTGAGAGGACCCTTTTGCTCATAACTTAATAGCGCTGGTTTTTTAAGTGCAGCTATAAATTTTAACTTATAGCCGACGAACATCAATATTTTCACACTTGGGGACAAAAATTACCAAAAGTGTAATTGTGCCGCTATTGAAAGTGTGGAAAAGCTGAATTACCTGGGTCTTATAATCGATAGCCACAGAGGTATGCTTGCTAAATTTTCTATCATAAGCTATAAAATACCATACCCAATTATGTTACAATAATGCAAAGCGCAAATGCAATCAAAATTAGCGTATGGTCTATCCAGATATGGCAGAACTTTTAAATCTCACCTTGAGCTCACCTAAACGCTACAGATACGCATCCTTAAAATAATCGTTCTAAAAAAATAAACAAAAATATATATTTCTTGGATACCATGATCTTTTTTTAGTTACTGCAAAATCTTACCGATACATGAGAAATTGAAGTTGTTAGAAGAATATTTTACTGAAAGACATAACAAAACTCTAAGGAAATATACTGGCACAACTCGCAATGCTACTAATAACAAATACAATAATTTATACGGAAAACGTACCCTTGAATATATGGAAAACTAGACGTGCTGTGGACTGTACAATAACAAATAACTACCTTCCAAGTATTAATAATGAGTACGTATTAATAATGTATAGGTAGTAAGTAAGTAAGAAGACGAAGGACGTATTAATAATGAGTCATAGTTTTGCCAATTATTACTTGCCATCAAAATTAATATTCGTATATTGATGTGTTCTAATAATGGGACTTCGGTAATTAACGTTGGTGTTGTTGTTGTATCAAGGCAAGCCTATAAAACATTCATAATCTTCCTCACTAGCTTTCCGCCCGCGACTTCGCCCGCTTCGAAATAGATTCGGAGCCGGATCACCGAGTCAGGGGGGGGTTTTTGGGTTTGGGACCCTTGTTTTTTTTTATTATATTTTAACCGCCTCTGTGGTCTAGTGGTACAACCACCGGTATCAGACCCAGGGGTCCCGAGTTCGATTCCCAGCGGGGGTAGATACCTATTGTATTCGGATTGGTTTGTGGTAGGACTTGTTCTAAGTCCGTCTGGCTAGCTACCACCATCTTATCTAAGTCTGATGCCATAACAACAATGTTTTCAACATTGTTGTGTTCCGGCAGTTACAGATAAGATAGCCAGTTCCTCAGTGATTGAGGATTCCGGGAGAGCCTCGCTTCCATCTTCAGCCTTATCAATACTTAACATCAGGTATGATGAAGGCTAAGAGTCTCCCCGTCGTTCATAAAAAAAAAATAAAAAAAAATAAAAAAATTGTCTATGTGACAGAACACCATTTCATGTTTTCTTTGGTCTACGTCCTACTTTAAGTTAAAATCCACTCAAATTACCTAGTGGTATAGGAATACAAAGGTAACAGGCAGGCCGAATTATTTACGTATTTTAATGGATAGACGAAACGCTTCAGACTTAGTACTTTTTCACCGTTTAAAACAATTGGGTTGTTTTCATAAAACAGGCCAACTATAATTTTAATAGTCCATCAGCCTGTGGACGTCCACTGCTGGACATAGGCCTCTCCCATCTCACGCCTATTGTGGCGTTCAAAGGAGGCTATTAGCCTACTGCTACCACGCTGGCCAGGGTTTGTTTCAAGTTTTCCTTCTCTCGCACAGGTGTTCAATGCGTCGAGCCTCTTAGTCGATTCTTACGACATCCCAGGCATGTAAGGGAGTGGTGACACTTGTATCCTTAGGCCGTCACCACATGGCACACAATTTTAATTATAACAGCTATTATTGCTTACAATTTACCCCAAATTGCCTTAACACTGAATCAACTTGAAAATTACCAGAAACTAGAACAATTTTTTTTTTGTTATGACTTTCTTTCATTTTCACAGAAATTCTGCCAAAATGTGCCGTAAAAGAGAGATACACGGTTTTTTTAATAATATGGTCGGTAATAGGTACTGGGTGTACAGTTTTAGATCTGTTTCTTCCTTGAGTATTCTTATTCAGTGTAAAGCCTACGAACGATAATCTTCATCGGATGAGTCAACCTAGGTACATAGGTAGTAAAGCAGCTTTAGTTGACATTTTAAAAGCATCCATTCAATTCAGATTAAGAGATACATAAATACATCTTGGCCATACCGATTATGGTAGGCGTTTATACCGAAGGGCGACCGGTCATCCTCATTTCGTCTCAACCAGTGTTTCTCAAAGTCGGTAATTTTGATCTTTAGTGGGTACTGGAATGTTAATAGGCCTTTTTTTTGCTAAGTTTTCTTTTGCTGAGTTCACAACGTGTACTTCAATTTGCTATAAATTAATGAAATTCTAATCAGCTTTCTATTTCAATAGGTCTTAGGTTAATATTTACTGATCAAAAATAGTAGATCAAAGATTTTTATTTGACAAAAGTTCGTTTGAAGCGAACTCAAATATTTGAATAATTTAATAATTATTGGGTCACCTGAGTAGCTGTACTGCTTGTAGCTATTCAAATTTAATTTAAATTAAGTTATTATTTAACTTTGAAATTAATAATTATTGTCAATTTTGTTTTCCAAACAAAACGTGTGAATCATCAAAACTACAAAGAAGAAGAGAACGCAATTTAAGAATTTTAACCTAGATAGTTCATTTTACTAATACTATATTTACAATGCAGACTCAGGAAAAAGTTTTTTTATTTATTTAGTTATTTTCCACACTTACATTTACGAATTTAGTACTTATTGTGAAAATTCAATATCCCCATTAGAAAGTAACAGTTTCTCTTACTTTTTAAGAACGAACCAAATACTTTTGATGAATTTTGATATACTTCATATGTTATATCTAAAATAATCCGAAAGTGGAGATGAATATTTTTTGACGGAGATACAGAGACACACACGGTGATATGAAAATCATAATTATATGTACATATAACACGCAGGAGAAACAAAGTCACATAACAATATTTGTCCAGGGTCGGGGGGACCGAATTCCATTCTATAGAAGTGTAAACAAAGTCACGGGTTAACCGAGTGTACCATAAATAAGATCATAAGCTAGTCGAGTAATGGGCCCAAGTATGCGGTGTGCATCTCGAATACCAGGGCAAAGGTGGCATGCTGCCGTGGATTTTGCAGCGCGGTAATCGCGCGCATCAAATTTGGATCGCATTTTACTATTAAGTATTCTGTGGCATAGCTATGTGCTTGCTCAGTGGACGATGTGACTATGATTATTATACTCAGTTATTATAAAAATGGGTTCTAATTAAACGTCCTAATTATTTAAAGCGTATCTTCAAAGTTTTTTTTGCGAATACAAATACTTAGGTGCCTGCTAACTGGATAGTGTGTCTGTTATATACTAAGTTATAAATATATTAAATATTATATCATCAGATAACTTTATTTATCTGAGCCTCCTACTTATTGACAATAATTACCCTTGATGAGGTTATTTTGGCAATTGTTTTGGGTTTTCCAACCAGCTTATTGCAAGTCTATAAAATCATCCCTTTTGTAAGTACTTATTTATCGTAGATGCAAAATGAATACTTTTTAATCTAGTTACGAAATAACTTTTGGTCACATTCGCTTATTTAAAAAAATCTGATTAAAGACTATTATCAAATAAACCTAATAACTAATTCTACTCAAACCCTAGCATTGACTCAGATTTACATAAAGTTTCTAAGTATACCATGCTCAAACAAAACTACGAACCAGTGAATGAACCCTAAGCCTTTTTACGATTGAGCAACCAAACTTAGAAATAACGGCACGAAAATAAAAGGCAGACATGTAATTTGTGGTAAAGCGTATAATATATTCTAATTGTTAAATTAATGGACGTGGACGAGGGGGATAGTCTTAACGACTGAGCCATGATGGACAACTGAGCTGGAGTGGGCGACGGCCACCGGGGCAGTCTTGACCACGAGTGGGGCAGCGTGGACGACTGGGGCAGCGTGGACTGCGTGGACAACTGGAGCAGCGTGGACCGCGTGGACCACCGGGGCGCTCTTGACTAGTACAGGGGCAGCATGGACCACGGGGGCAGCTTTCAACACTACCGGGGAAGCGTGGACCACGGGAGCGGAGTGCACGGCGACGACGGGGGAACCGTGGTTGACGACTTGGCTGCTCTTTGTGATGGTGGTCTTGGAGCCGACTACTGGGATAGCGGCGTGGACTACGGGGGTCTCGTGGGCGACTAGGAGGCCGGGGGCGGCGGCGGCGCAAGCCAAGATGGCGGCGAAAGCTACCTGTAAAGAAAATGGGAAAATCATTGACATTATGCTATTCATACAAAAAAATATTTTAGGACGCTCTGAAAAATCTTAATTGAATAGTTAACTTTTTAGTTTTTTACTTTACATTTCGGAGTCAATAAAATTTGAGTGTGAACTTATTTGATGTTCGAAGAAAAAAACTTATTTTAAATAAAACATTTTTATTTTGTTCAAAAATGTTTTTAAGTTTTCAAACAGTATAAAAATAAAAACCCAAAATAATGATTTCAACAGTCAACACCCAAACTTACAAAGGTCTGCATATTGATTGTTGTCGATTGGCTCTTGCTGAGTTATCTAACGAGTCCAAGCCTCTCTCCGTATTTATATATCTGTGGCCGCCGAAACTTTACAATACGCACGCAATAATGTACTTGAATTTTGTATAAATTATAAAGAGTTGCGAAGGCGTGGAGGCGGCATCGCTTAAGCTGCTTGGTTGATAGCAGTGGCCAAAACTGACCGATTTGTGCTAATATTATAAATGCGAAAATAATTTTGGTTATTTTCTACCTTCTGGTTATAGCGTGAAAACATTTTTTTAAGAGGATAAAAGTATGCGAGCTTTGAAAAAAATAAAGGTTAACGCTTGGTGTGTTATGCATGGCCCATTCTTCTTATTGATCCCTAAGCCGTACAGACGTTACACTTACCATACATTTTTGGGCATTAAAATTTTAAAGGCTGTTGATAATGATGATGATAAAAAAAATCTTGGGCAGTATGTATTGTGTGATAAAATGACAAACGGTATTAGACGAGAAATAGTAGATTGTTTACCAAGGGCTGTATGACACCCATAACAGTCGATATTTCGAGACTGTTATGGGTCCATACACCCGAAGTAAACACTCTACTTTTCATTTTGAATATGAGGAAAGTAAAACAAAACAGAATATTCTAAAAAAAATTTTGTAATGTTTCTACGATTTTAATTATTTTATAATGTAGCAAAATAAGCTGTATAGGCTTCTGTGCCTTTGCCTACATACCTTTGGTAAATAAAAGTCCAAAGAGATTACAGATATCGATTTGACATGACACCTACTATTCTCTTTTCAAATTTATTACAGCCCTAGGGCCGCCACATATCACTTTCAACCCGCATTTTAGGCAAGTTATGAGTTACTTTCAGAATATGAGACATGAAAAGAGATTTTCGGTGAATACCATAAGAATGGGTTATCATACTCTGCTCAAGTACGCCTCAGAGCTTTCACCCGCTTCGCACATCTGGAACCGCTCATGGCATTCATATAGCGATTAATGAATAAACCGGCACAACAAGGTTCGTATGTGCATGTAGGTTGATGCCAAGTTCACCCATTCACAAAATAAAATCTTACCAGAAAGACAACTCCCGTCATGCTCGTACAACTTGCCTGACTTACTAGGTTACTGTATTGACTCAGTATGTTTTATTACACTTTATAGTTTTTTTGACAGTTGAATGAAACTCTTTGGTAGTTGCTTCTTCTTTATGGTGTGTCGACTCTAGCTTAAAATATACCTGTATGTGGAAAAAAATACGGTCATTGGAGGGAAAGTACCTTAAGCAAATTGTACTCAAATGAATCATTCCATCATTTTCTACAATCAGTTAAACTGCATTCAAAGATTTTTGAAAAATCCCTTACTTGCGCCGGTAATCGAACCGGCTTAAATGAGAAAAATAACATCGTGTACTTTTATGGTACCAATCGTATTTTACCAATACCAATAGAATTATATAAAGTATAAAGAGCAATTTAGCTTAAGGCTGGATTCCCAAGGATGCGGGTTCGAATCCCATCAGGGTGACATGAGACAAGCTGCTTTTTTTTAGTATATTGCCTTCTTTAATTTTGTGATTTAATAATCTCATTTCATTGAAATAATGTTTTGGCATGCTGTTAATTAATTTTATTTAAGTTAAAGCAAATACATTAACACTTTGAATTCATGGGAAAACCAGGCTAAGACCTGGACTAAGCTACTTATTCCCCAGACGGCCAAACCTTTAATATAGAATTACAGTTTTATTTAGAAATATGTATTTTTTTTACAGAAGACAATATCATATAAATATAACATAACAAATTTCCTTTTAAATCAATTATTTATTTAGGCAACCAGCCTATAACACAATTTTACTGTTTGTCGTGTAATGTAAATAAACCGTTTTTTAACTCCTTGTTACTTTTGACCCCTTGAAACTGCATGAGAATGCCTGTAAATGTGTGCTTTTTTGACAAGATGTGATCTAAGGTGTAACATGCTTGCCCAGGAAATGCCTATTTACTCTCGCCTTGAAGAGACCAGGGTTGTAGAAATCGGGGAACACATGAGCAGGCAGCGCATTCCATTATTTAGCGGTTGCTTGCGAGAAAATGGCGCTTTGGCTTTTGTTTTCTAAGTGTTCCCTCTGATTCCTTATATATTTTGGGGCACAATCAACTTTAACCGGCTTACATAACCGGTCCCACGTAAGATGGACCCATAACGCTGTATTGTTTACGTTGGTAACAATTTCGCCATTACTATTGTTATTTTACGATTGACAAGTGTTTGATTGCAACTTGACAGTGTATTTGATTGTAACTTGACATTTTGTGAGTACTGTGAAAAAAATAAGATTTTTGTTTTTAAATGGCGGGATATTAGTGGACGTGGAATTAAGGATCCATTAATAATGCATTTATTATTATGTTTAAAAGTTAACTCCAACTAAACAATTTGTAAGAGCTTTCTTCTATATAAAACTTCTTCACAATTAAAAAAAAACTTTATTCCGCTAGTACAACAGTACTACCGGTGGTACTATTGGCTCTATACCAACGGTGCTAATTTATATCTGAAGACATTACAAAAATAAAATAAAATAATACTTGCTAAGACGGTGTATATAGGTAATATCCTTTTTTATAAAGACTTTTCTTTTTTACCTTAGATTTTAAACCTAAAGCATTAAATATGTAAGTTTTATTAACATGATATTTTAATAACCATTATGATAAAATAAAGTCATAAATATTATGTAATTAATCTTGATTTTTTCTATGATTTAACGAATATCGTAAATACTGCTTTCTAGTTTAATGCTTAGTTAAATTGCGAAATTTTCGTTAGCTAATGAAATAAGCTTTGCCCTTATTAATGTTAAAGACGAAACGAAGTAAAAGTTGCACGAACAATGAAAATGCAAAGTGAATTTCAGGTGCTACTAATTTAGTTATTGCGATGACACAGAGGCTAGTGCGTCTTTTCAAATAGAAGGAACTAGTGAGACAACCATGAAAAAATAATTATAACGTCGTTGTAGAATTTCACAAAGAAATCAAACTCTTCTCAATATTTAGGTTTCATTTTACTAGTCACAGCACATCTACGTAGATTAACATTTTTTGTAGTTATTAAAAAAACTTTATTTTAAATGAAAAGCTAATTAGATATAGTACGATTGTGACCATCAAAAAATAAACTAAATACTTATTCCTTCACTCTGATCTGAGCTGAAAGGACCCCAACGGAATTTCTTCATACATTTGTTGACGAGATGATCAAATTATTTGTCGCGCGCTTTCCGTGCTTGCTCCACAGATAAGAATGTATTGTTTACATAATATCGCTTTTTCAACTAATAAAACATACTTATGATAAATTTTAAATAGAAACTAGTCTCGGTAGCTCAGTGGTTAGAGCATTGGACCTGATTTCTATAGGTCGTGGGTTCGAATCCCATCTCAGAATTCACTTGTGGCCGAGTTGTTTATTTCCAATATTTTTCTATTTCAAATTTATCATAAGTATAAAAATAGCATTGACAAATGCAAAAATAAAAAAAAACATAAATCATAAAACATACTTATACATTAACTTTATACATAATATTGAATTAAATTACTACTACGAAAATATTATAATGACATAAAAATATAAGATGACGTTTAGATTACTACACATTTATGCGAAACTAGCGGCCGCTCGCGGTTTCACCCGCGTGGTTCCCGTTCTATGGGAATATCGGGATAAAAAGTATCCTATGTGCTTAACCAGGCTATCTACTATCTGTGTACCAAATTTCATCCAAATCCGTTCAGTAGTTTCGCAGCCTAATCAAAAACTGATTTAAACGTATGAAGATGGTTGTAAAAAAATACATATATATTCTGAAAATTCTTTACAATTTATTCGAAAACGAGATGACAAAAACGATTATAATATACTCGTACTTTAATAAAAAGCATGCCTTAAAATATATATATAGTGTTTCTCTTAAAGTTTATACCTTTTTTATGATCCCGTGCGTAATAGTTTCGGCTAAATAACTTAATATGGAACTATTTGCAGCTTTTGCATAATGAAATGTTCTGTATTATGCCAGTTGCAAGTACTTTTTCTTTATAATAATATTATTGGATTTTTTCTTTGTTGAATTTATCAACACATTCTTTTACGAGTAAAAAGAATAACGAAAACAATTTTTAAAACTGAAATATTTTTAAAAGGGGAGTTGCTAAGGTGACGTCAAGCCTTCGATTGTGGTAGTTAAGGAACTTTTACATTGGTCGGTCGCGGGATGGGTAATTTTACTATCTAGAACTCCACCGTGCTTTGGAAAGCACTTCAGAGAATTGTGAAGTGCATCGGCGCGTCGCGATTCCTAGAGGCGCTTGCCTACTTTTTCCTTCAGTAATATTGTTTCCGGCGTAACGTGTCTAAACCTTCACGAAATGGGACAATTTTGGTGTCATTCGATTCAGTTCACCTTAATCTAGGGCTTTATGGTTTTCTCTTTTAGTTATTCGGCACTTATTAGTCGGGTTAAGTATACGGTCTTTTAGCAATATTTAACAACATGTCAAAAAATTATCAAAATTGAATTATGTTTTTGGAGATGGTTGCCATTTGGGGGGTCCATTAAAATGATTTCATATGTCTTATGTAATTTGTATGTGTGTTTGTTCGATTTCACGATGGGCTCTTCTTCATCTCAGTTTCCACTTAGAAGTTAGGAGTTGGTGCTAGTCCTTTTGTACTTCTGTACGAAAAGAAAATATTCAGCAACTCTATCTAACACAATGGGTATTGTCCTTCCACTCAATGTAATACGAAACTTTAACGAGATTTTGACGTAACGTTGACAATCATTGTCTCGATAAGATACGACAACATTGTGTTATACATAAACATGTTTTGTGAAATATATAAGTGGTTATTTATAGAAAATTTTACATTGTGGAAAAGGGTTTGTTTAAATACTTTGTAATAATAATATTCTATACTTACGTACAAGTACTATTCCACTTTATTTGCAAAAACACAGACGGAACATACATAAATCGAAACATTAAACTTTGGAACAAGTTAACATTTGATAATTTTTAATCAAGTAAATATACTAGAAAAAAGCAACTTGTCTCATGTCGCCCTGACGGGACACGAACCCGCATCCTTGGGAATCCGGCCCAATGCACTGACCAATTATGCTACAGAGACCTACGAGAACACGTTGAAATTCTCTAGTATATTTTTTTTTTCTACGGTGTTGGCCACCGTCGTTTCATCAATGAGAGAAATATCCTCGCATACGAAAGAAACATCTTTACAGATGTTTGACTATCGATTAAGATGAAACTGCCATCTACTTATAACTTTTTAATTTTGCATTTTACAATATACTAGAAAAAATCAACTTGTCTCATGTCGCCCTGACGGGACATGAGACAAGTTGTTTTTTTCTAGTATATTTACTTAATTAAAAATTATCACATAAAAATAGCATTGTAAAATGCAAAATTAAAAAGTTATAAGTTAACATTTATTTGTAGGTTCGCGTGGTTCCCGTTCCCATAGGAATATCGGGATAAAAAGATGCCCGATACATTCGTCCTTTCAACTAACTCTTTGAAAAAATCTAATCGATTGGTTGCTTAGTTAGGGCGTCAAGGAAGGAGAAACAAACACTCTTTTGCATTTATAATATAATAATAATAATAATAAGCCGTGTGGTGACGGCCTAAGAATACAAGTGTCACCACTCCCTTACATGGCTGGGATGTCGTAAGAGTCGACTAAGAGGCTCGACGCATTGAACACCTGTGCGAGAGAAGGAAAACTTGAAACAAACCCTCTACTACCCCGTCTGGACAGCGTGGTAGCAGTAGGCTAATAGCCTCCTATGAACGCCACAATAGGCGTGAGCTAGGAGAGGCCTATGTCCAGCAGTGGACGTCCGCAGGCTGATAATGATGATGATGAATAATAATAATAACTTTATTCACAAAAAGTAGTGACAATCATATCATGAAGTCTCTGATTCCTGAACTAGGTATAAAAATACCTGTATCTCAGATCAGCGCCCAATTATATAAGTTGTTAATTTAGTAAGTGCCGATCGAGCAGGGGCCGCCCAGGTCAAGGATATAGAACACAATTTTAGCAAAAAAAAAATTGTTTTTTTTTTTATTATTTAATTTTAGAATTTATTTTAACTTTCATATTTTAGGCATTAGATACCTACTGAATATTTAGCATAAATAAAACCAAACGTAAAACCAATTTTGTTTTAGGTAATTAACCAAGGAAATGGGTGATTTAGCTATTTCGGCGATATTCGGCGGTCGACATCAAAAAAATTATATTAAAAAAAGCAAAAAAAATTTTTTTTTGACAAATTTGTGTTCTATATCCTTGACTGCTCGATCGGCACTTACTAAATTAACACCTTATATAAGTGCAAAGAAAAACCGAAAAAAATATTTGATATGATTTAAAAATATTTATAATTATGTGTGTGTGTTATTAGTTAGGATTAGGATATAATAGCGAGAAGGTATTAATTTAAAAGTAATGGCACTGGCTATTCTTATGAATAGACCGCCGCTGTGGTCTAGTGTCCACCGGTATCAGACTCAAGGGTCCCGGGTTAGATTCCCAGCGGGGGTAGGTACATATTGTATTCGGTTTGGTTGGTGGTAGGACTCGTTGTAAGTCCACTTGGCTAGCTACCACCATCTTATCTAAGTCTGACGCCATAACTACAATGTTTTCAGCATTATTGTGTTCTGGCAGTTAGAGATAAGATAGCAAGTTTCTCATTGATTGAGGATTCCGGGAGAGGCTCGCTTCCATCTTCAGCCTTATCAATACTTAACATCAGGTATGATGAAGGCTATAGGTCAACCCGTCGTTGATTCAAAAAATAAGAAAAATGGGCCGTAACCCACCACGCATGTCCCATAATCTGCATTGGTGGATTATACAAAGATATTATAGATTAAACTTATACTTTTACTTTTTACAAAGGTTATTTAATACCATAATGAATAGGTTGTTGATGAAGGAGAAAGAAGTGATCCTATTATTTTGAACGCACTTGCGAAGCTAATGTATGTGTGGGTTTACCTGATCAAAACAATAACAGAACAAAGTTAAGAATCGTGTAGGTTGTTTGAAGTAGCTAACGAAAGGTAATTTATTACTAAATATATCGAATAATTGTACATACGTAACAAATCCCTCATTTTTCCTACTCCTACCACATTTATGTAACAACTGATGTAGGCAGTTTCTAAATAATATATAAATTAATACAGAAACTCTTGGAAAGCCTAATATAGAAAACACAAATAAATAAAACCGAGACATTACTTGCTAAAAAATATATAGAGTAAACTGGTTTTAATAATTTTAACTGTCATTATTGTATATAACTACAAAATTTATTTATTATTTTTTTCGTACTGCGGAATTTTTTAAATATTTAATTTAAAGATTGGGTTTTGCAGGAGGGCCTAGACTTGGGAATCGAGATGATATACCGTAGATAAATTCTATGATTTTAGCACAAAAGCAAATAGGTACTTGTAGTCGAAATTACCTATGAGACGGCTATATTTATTGATATAATTGACCATTCCATCATTAGCCTGTGGACTGGACGTCCACTGCTGGACATAAGCCTCTCCTAGCTAACTCCTATTGTGGCGTACATTGGAGGCTATTAGCCTACTGCTACCACGCTGGCCAGACGGGTTGGTAGAGGGTTTGTTTCAAGTTTTCCTTCTCTCGCACAGGTGTTCAATGCGTCGAGCCCGTCGAGCCTCTTAGTCGACTCTTACGACATCCCAGGCACGTATAAGGGAGGTGGTGACACGTCTATTCTTAGGCCGTCACCACACGGCCATGAATATCATCAATCATAATTGACCATGCACCTTCATAATTATGTTCACTACATGATTCTTTAAACTAACAATGTTTTCTATACTATATTTATAATATAAATATTACTACCGTGTTTTGATACTCAAACCAGCCTCAGGGAAGGATTATTCTCCCACAACGAGAAGGTCATGACGAACCGATAGAATATCTTATTTGGCATGTTTCGCCTTGGCGGTTGAGGTCATAGGACTGATTGTCAATATATCAAAATTGTTTTTAAAAAGATCTTCTGATTTCGTAAAATTGTCAAGGACGTCGTTAAGGATAGGTCAATAATAAACGCCATCGCTTAATCTCAAAGTTAAATAGCTATAAAAACAAATAGATAATTATTGCCATAATCTATATTAATAAAACAATAGATACTGTGTAGTGATCGGAGACTTTTATAGAGAAGACACGCAGATAAATACAATATTTTATTTATTATTTATAACACTTTGTACAGTCGGAAACTTCCCGGTTGACCAGTAGTAAAAATACCATATAATAAAACCACATAATTACAAAAGAAACCGTCTTCAAAATTGACTTCTCGGATTGAAAGTAGACTCTTTCGAACAAAAAAAGAATTATTCAAATCGGTTCATAAATGACCGAGTACTCAGGTAACAAACATTAAAAAACATAGACTTCAATTGACAGCCTTCTTTTTCAATCGGTTGAAAATCAGAGCCAACGATGTGATTAAAAAATGTATATACATTGGTATACTCAACGGCAACTACGGCATATACAGAACTAGCTTCCCGCCCGCGGCTTCGCCCGCGTGGACTACACGACTTATGCTATTGTGGGTTATCCATAAAGGTGATATCAGATGGTTCATTTTTGGCTTTCATTCGGCATCATTCACTCGAAATGATACGTCTGAACTCAAAATGAAAAAAGAGTGCCTAATTAATTCGTTAATGAACCGATTCAACGATGGTTCATTAATGAAGAATTCACTCGAGTGAACCGTCTGATATCACCTTAAGAGATAAACATATACCACCGCGGAGTTTTCTGTAGACCTTTTCAAGGTGTACAAATACTTAGTACATTATTTTGATAAATCTCGTAGGGTTCAGCCTGCGTTTGCAATGTAAGCTGAAAAAATGTAATCATTTACGACATCACATTAGAAACCTCAAAAATTACAGTATTTCTCTACTCTATATTGCAGGTTATTATACATATAAACCTTCCTCTTGAATCACTCTATCTATTAAAAAAACCGCATCAAAATCCGTTGCGTAGTTTTAAAGATCTAAGCATACATAGGGACAGACAGCGGGAAGCGACTTTGCTTTATACTATGTAGTGATTACAAATTTCTTTAGACAATACCAAACGGTAAACGTAACGGTCTTAAAGTTAAAAGGTAAAGGCTAGAATCTGTTAATATCTGTTAATATTTTATTTGATATAGTTTTAATCTTTATTATTATTACTGTTTTGCACACCCATCATGGGTAAAATATGACGAACTAAATATTGTACTCTTGTGACCTCTTATGTACTCATATTTATGCAAATAAATGAATTGAATTGAAAAAAAATTGAAAAAGGCTGGACCTTCTGTTGACCGTACATGAAAAAGTAAATACCCAGAGACTGTATAAACTTAAATGTTTGTCAAACTAATGTTTGTCCTGCGTGGGTAGGAATCGAACCGACGACTCTTGGCTCAGTAGTCATAATCACCACTACGTCATCGGGCCCAACAACAAAGTACATATAGGTTAGGTAAGTATAAGACACAATAGATTCCATTATTCTCTGGACACCGAGGTGTCTAGCTATCAAATGAAGAATTGAAGCCAACAGAGGCTTAACTATTTATATTTCCTAACAGATTCCAAACCAAAAGCATCTAAACTTTTACAACGATTACTACAATACGACAATCAGGCTTGCACAATTCAAATTGTGTGCTCATTAGGTCCTTGAAGCACAAAGACTTTGATAGTATCTAATCGACGAATCGCATGATGTTATATTGCAAAACTGCTAAATACCGAGGGGCTCATTTTGGCGTTGCATTTGTTATCTGCATTGGAATCTATAAAGCTAAACTGGAGACAATGGTCGCTATCGGCACTATACTATGCGTAGTATTTGACTTATTTGCAAATGTTATTAAAAATAACTAATGTTTTTGTGTTTAGCTGTGTAGTGGCTTAGAATAGCACTACCCCCTCTAATCCCGTGGGTGTCGTAAAAGGCGACTAAGGGACTCAGCCTTCAGGAGACGGGCAGCAGCGTCTCCTGCAAACTTGGCTATACTGCGATCGCCAACCCGCTTGCCAAGCGTGGCGATTATGGCAAACCCCCTTTTGGGGGAGGCCTATACCCAGCAGTGCGTGTTATGTGGCTGAGGCGACGAATGTCTTTGTAAGTTTTGGTTTTTTCTAAGGGATATTTTTAACAGAATTTTTTGTAACTTTGTTTACTGAAATTCGCTGTAGCGGCTCTTTTGCATTCAGATGGATCATGGACCGGAAAAGAAAGATAAGAAAAACAATTATTTGAATCTAGCGGCAGCCCGCGGTTTCATTGACATAACATTGACGACCATTGTCTCGATACGACACGAGAACATTGTTTTACAAAAAAAAATACTCGTAGGTATATGTCAAGCGAAATATATACTTAAGTGGTTATTTATAGAACACTAGGTTCTCGTTCCCGTAAGAATATCAAAAAATCCTTTACGCTGTGCGTTGTCTTTTAGTCAGTCACGGTACTGTGATGCGATGGCATCACATTCTCTTTAATGTTCTGTGGATGGCATCGTAATGCGAACTCGTTGCTGCGTCTAACTCTTTCGTTGGAAAAAAAGTAGATGTCAGTATTCAAAGATAGAATTCTCTCTCTGACTCTCGTTCTAACAATGAACAAAGAGTTGCTTAGCAGGTGCTTAGCAGTGGTTGATCCGCTTGCACGTACAGTTGGGGATCTTTGTATGTAATTATGTGGTTTTATTATATGGTATTTTTTTGTTTTCATTTTTATATTTTCCTTTTTGAAGTCGGTTTTTTCGTAGCACAAGTGCTTAAAAGGTGCCGAAACGCGGGAAAACCAAAAAACTTAAATTAAAATACATACACGAAATGATAAAATACATGAAATCTAAAACATAAAACTATTAAAGTTAAATAACAATAAAAGTTTAAACAAGAAAATATTCTAAAAAACGTCTCATGTGGCTCAAGCGGGATTCGAACCCATACCCTGGGGAGTCCGGCCCAATACTCTCACCATTGCTACAAAAAACCTGTATGTAGGTCCTCGTTATTTACTTACCTGTATAATCGATCTCTAAATCTGGTAACATATTACACAATTTCTTGCTTAACCCTGATTTATTTTAACAAGTAGTTTTTTTAAGCTCATTAATAATTGGACTCCTAAAAATGGAGTTTAAAATTCAAGTGATTCAAGTTATGGATGCCATATTAAGTTATTTAACCGTGACTTACATTGAAATATATATTTTTTTTAATAAAAGTTGTAATTGTCACCATAATAATATTACAAGAACCTACGTACCTAGCATGTTTGTCAACTATTCAGCTTTGGTTATAATTAAGCATAAGATAATTTTAATGGCTTGCCAATTATTTTCTGAAAATTAAATCTACTCGTTATTTAAATTTATTATTTTAGTGCCCTTAACTAAAATAATAATGTAGGTGGTGACTAGAAGCAATTTTTCCAAAACCTTTTTTACGTAATTAGGGTTCCGTACCTCAAAAGGAAAAAACGGAACCCTTATAGGATCACTTCGTTGTCCGTCCGTCGGTCTGTCAAGACCGTTTTTCTCAGGAACCCGTGGAGGTATCAAACTGAAATTTATATCTAATACTCAGGTCTACTGTCCCTTGGAGCTGTAAAAAAATCAAACTTCTAAGCCAGCAATCAAAAGATACAGGCGTTTATGCCGCAAATAATCGAAACTCGCACGGGAATCAAAACCTACAGAGTACTTTCCGTGAACTTAGAATCTTGAAATTTGGTAAGAAGTAACGTCTATAATTTATAATTTATTTCAATGTAATAATTTATTTTGGGTATCTTTTAAGGGTTTCGTAGCCTAAAGGCAAAAAACGAAACCCTTATAGATTTGGCCAAATCGATTTATGTCACAGCCACTTTATTCCAAAACTATAAGGATTACATAGTTGAAACTTGGTAGGTAGATGTATCCTGTAAACTGCTTTACGGTTTTTACACAAAAATAAAAAATATATGAATTAAGGGGGGGCTCCCCATACATGGAACTAACACTGAATTTTTTTTTTCATCAAACCTATAGAAATAGAAATATTTATTTGCTCTTAAACATGTGTATATTGTGGGGTATCTATAGATAGGTCTTTAAAAATTGCATTGAGGTTTCTAAAACAATTTTTTCTCAAAGTCAACCGTTTGAAAGATGTCTAAAAATCTAAAAAAAAATCTGTAGACCTTTATAAAAACTTTCGACGAAAATTAGTTTGAACGAAATATATTATGAAGTTTAGAGCTAATAGCACATTTGCCAAAACCGCAAATATAACTTTGTCATTCATACAGACACTATGAAAAAAAAAAAAGTGGCATTTTGGGTAGGTAGGTGTATTTAATATAATAATAGAAACTTTATTGCACACATTACAAAAACAAACACATACAGAGAAAACACACAATAGGCGGTGTTATTGCTACATAGCAATCTCTTCCAGGCAACCTTGGGTGAGAGACGAAACCCTTCATGTGCGAATTCGACTTGCACTTAACCGATTTTTTAAGTTCGTCGTTTCGGATTCTTATCAATTACCAATTACACAAAGAATTCTGTATTGAATCGCGTAACTTCTTTATATGACAATAAATTTAGCTGTATTCAATCTTAGTAAAAGAGCACTAAAAAGGGAGTTGCATCGAATAATTATGAACGGCTAGCCATACATGGTGGTTTGATGTAATTGCTTTCTTTCTTTCTTAACGTTTAAAATATATAACAGTTTAAAATATGTGAATATGTAAGAACTATTTAAGCATATTATTGCATTGCTAACAATATAAACTTTTAAAAAAACTGTGAAGTCTGTATGCTGTTTGTGTTAATTAGTTAATTTGTCGGTCAGTTTGTACCTTTCGGTTCGAAAAATTGGAATATAAGTTATTCATTAACAGCTATAAGTTAATTTTAGATAGGTTTATGATCAAGTTATCATGATCATAAATTCTTTAAGCATGCATGTCAAATTAAAGAAAAAATTTAATACATTTGCAATTTGTCACTATTTAGATAACTTAGATTTTCACTATTAGTTTTCTTTACTTTATTCTGTATAGCCTCTAAAAATGCCACGAAACACTGTAATTTGCTTAAGAGTCTAATAATCATAAGTTACATTAATTGATTTTGTAAAAAAAAGCTGTTGAGTTTCTAAATAAATAAATAAATAAGCCCTCGTATAATATAAATAGAAGTTTTGTTCGAAATTGTGTTTTTATTTAAAAAACTAGAATTCCTGTATCAAATGAAGCAAATGTCACGCAATATCTAGGTACTAAATATAGACACAAATTATTGCTTTGAACCTGAACAAATTATGCTGAGTTTCAGGATCATCGCCCTTTTTCCTCATTAGTCATGAATTGGGTCTGGTTTGAAGGTTTCAAGCGTAAAATTAACGGTATGGAAAACTAATGAAATGGATATGCTATTTTGGTTAGTTGTAAGTACTAACCAAAATAGCATATCCATTTCATTGTAAGTACTTACTTACGTTACGTTCACTAAAATATGTGATGCGGATATCAGAAACAACACCGATATCTCAAATAACAAACATGGAACATAATCCCACGTGGGGACTTTGGACTTTGTTACATTGTTCCTACAGCATTAAAGCTTGCAACTCATCGTAGCCTATATATCACACTCAGAAAACATAATCGTTACAATAGGATCGATCCTCAGTCCACTAACCTAACCAATAAATTATCCAAAAACATCGACGTTATCTTAACTACCGAACTTGAAATTAATGTAATTTCCCTCAGTTTCCATGTTATAGCGAATTACCTTCCTTCTTAATTACTATG
Organism: Chrysoteuchia culmella; assembly: GCA_910589605.1. NCBI lineage: Eukaryota > Metazoa > Arthropoda > Insecta > Lepidoptera > Crambidae > Chrysoteuchia > Chrysoteuchia culmella. Next base: position 3,536,522 of record OU342654.1, on the reverse strand, counting down.
GAGCCTTCGGAAAACTCCCTGTATTTAGGGAGTTGTCTCAAATTAATTCCACTTTGCTGTAACTTTTTCATTACCGATAAAACAGATCTGAATATTAATTGGGAGACATAATTAGCTATTTTTAGAAAAAATCTATCGAGTAATCGGCCTGTGGATGTGAAGGTAAGAGGAGTTCGGTGGCGCAACGAATTACGAGCTTTCACAACTAACACTCTCAGGATGGGTGACCACAAATTTACTAGGTCCTCCGTGCTTCGGAAGGTATATTAAACCGTCGGTCCCGGCTATATTTGCAGTGGTTGAAACCACAGAACAAGGAAAAGAGGTTGAAACCCTGGTGTGCATTGGGCCCGCATGGTGGGTCATAGACTATTCTTCTAAGCCATCTGTTAGGAAGACTAGTGCCTCAGCATTGTAAACATAAAAAAAGACTAATGAGACGGGCCCGATGGTGCTGTGCCATTTACTACGATTTAAGCCAGCTTTAATAAGGAAAATAGGAGTAAGTAATAGAAGCATTTTAATCAGTCAATTCTTTAATGATGATACGAAACTAGTGACACTGATTTCACCACTGGAACTGTTTCGTGGACAGTCGAACTGTGATGAGACACGGCGGAGTCACCACCTTTGAAGGTAATCACTGGAGAGGAATGTACGAGTACTGGTGTATGGACAACTGGTACGGAGTGAACCACATGATCTGCAACGTGGCTGGTCTTCGGTACGTGGTAGGTGTGATGAACCACAGGGATGGAGTGATAGGTAGACCCGTGGTTGACTGTTTGACTGCTCTTGGTGATTGTGGTCTTGGATGGCTGGATGTGATAGATTGGAGAGGCGTGGACCAGTGGGGTAGCGTGGACGACCGGGGTAGCATGGACCACTGGGGTAGCATGGACTACTGGGACGGAGTGGACGAAGGTGCTACCGTGGTCAACGACTTGGCTACTCTTTGTGACAGTGGTCTTGCCAAGAGGCACGTGGATTTCCGCATCATGACTTAGAAGATAGGCAGGAGCTGCAGCAGCGATAGCCAAGAAGGCACTGAAGATGATCTGTAAGAAAATGGAATTGATTAAAATTTTATTAATGGCCATTTAAAAACTAACTGACGAAAGTAATGGAAAATATTAAGCGAGTCATCAAAAATGAATATTGGATTTTGACCGCTCAATTTACTCGATGCCACTACCAAACTCGAAGTCTAAATTTTATCTAACGCTAAATTTTATATTTTTCATGAATATAATTATTATTAAAGTTGTGACACATTTTAGAAAGGTTGGTAAATGTATTGCATATAATGGCTTTTTTCATGAACGGAAGTCTTTGTGTTGAATTCTCATAAATTCGTTTAGAAAATCGATCAGGGAATCTAGGACTTTATACGGAGAAATATTTTTCTTTTTACTTATAAAACTTACAAGTTTTTGCATTGTTAAAAAGTATGGTTGCTCACAGCTCATAAACAACTGATGGACGGTGGGCCCAGCGAGAACTTTTTATATGCTTCAAAATAATCGGCCGGCCCAGATTACGAAAATACTCGGCCACGTACTTGAACCTTTTGGTTTTATTTTGCAAATTAATATCGGTTTAAATTACGAAACTCGACGACGGATGCATTGCGTTTTGTTTTGAGGCCTTGAGACATATTTTTTTTGTTACCAAAATGTCATATCATTAGATGGCAATTAACATAATCAAAACTGAATTGACAGTTACGTGTAGTTAATATAGAGAGTTTCTTTGATTCATTCATTCGAATTGACGGGCGTTGTTTTTTTTTAATTTGATATTCTCATATTAATTACATTCGCGGAAATATTACAACAGGAAGCATTTAATTACGTATTGATCGTAGTACAATTTCTACTTTATTAACTTTCTATGTCTTATTTGATTTTTTGTTCAGTTTTTCTTTCTTTAGATAAATAAGTTCATAACATGTTTCTGTCTTTAAACACAAGTGCGTTTGTAATGTTCAGAACTTTTATAACTAAATCATACAAAATACTTTTTTTAGTTGAGACTAATAAAATGGGCGTTAAAATTCCGACTGCCCTTTGCAAGGGCAGTGCAATAATTGATTTCGCAAAGTTCTCTTAGAAGTTTTTCAAAGACACTTTATAAACTATCTCTTTACAATATACATTCTACCGCGTATTTCCCTTTCCGTGTTCAGTTCACGACGCCGGTTCCTTGAAATCCACACGCATTTGTAGCACGGGCTTTGCCCAACAAAACTGTGTTAAGTTCACGACTATTCAACACTGTTTTGTATTCGAATAATTGCGGTTTGCTTTTACAAAACAGTGTTCATTTGTGTTGGACACTGTTTTGGAACAATCTGTCCTAATGTAAAACCGTGTGGATTTCATGCATTCGTTTGTACTCGTCAAATAATACCGATGTTGCGGTTGTTGCTCAATGCTTCGGCATCGATTCAACAAAATGTTTTAAAATTCTTAGATAGGTGCAAGATCCAATAAATATACATACATTAATAATAAAATATCTGAACTGTCTCGACTAAGCAATTCCCCCAATATTGTTTCTTTTCTAGTTGATAAAAAATGCGACGTGCACGAAAATTATAGTTTTAGTCAATATAAGTTAGTGGCAGGATACACTCGGCCGTCTTGTAAAAACAAAACGTGCACATAATCGCTATTAAATTGCAAAATTGAATTTGTCTAAAGTAGCTGCTTTGCACCTGACCTACCTCGTTTTTTCATATAAAACTAACGTTTTCGTCATATTTTAATCTTTAATTTAATTTTGATCCTTTTATTTTTAACATAATCTTATTTATTATAACATGTGTGAGCTAGCGTGGTTTTCAAATCAACACGATTTTGTATTATGTTCGGTCATTTCAAATCACTGTTCAGATGCACACAGATGCACATTGCACACACAAAGCGCAATCAATTGATTACAAAATAGTGTTCAATTGACGCGAACTGAACAGGTTTTTCTTGACCATGTTACGTGCTACAAATGCGTGTGAATTTCAATCAACCCGTGTCTCGAATTGATCACGGAAAGGGAAATACGCCATTCTACCAAAAAAAAACCTTAAAAAGTGTGACGATTTTAAATTAATAAAATTACAACAAAAAAAATGTTTTATCAGTAAACTAAAGATAATTGAATTTCGGATGACTAGTAATCCCATTATTGAATCATCCCAAAAATAATTAGGATTGAATTTCAGTAATTCCTTCAGTACTACTGTAAGTACTACATCTTTAGCAATCCCTTAAATAGATACGGACCTTGAAATAAAATTGGCGATATCAAAAGCAGATGAACTATGACAAACTCTTTGGGCCCACTGATCGAGCGTAAGAATTGTTCTGACAGCGACGAACGGTCGCAAAAACCACAATTTCGGGATAATATTTTTGGGCGAAATGATATAATCCAGTGAGCTTTGGTAGTTTTTTAACGCTTGTAGAATACTGATCAATTTCAGAGCTGAATTTAGACTTTTACCAATTCTTATGATTGAATTCAACAATTTTAATGAAATTTTTGAATGGGAAATATAAATGAGAAAATATGACGTAATTAGATATTTGTCTTATTTAAATGAAAACCTAAAATTTAAAGAACAAAAAAAAATAAGAAAAACTTTAATGTTTTAAATTTATTTTAGTCGTAAAAAGTTTTAAGTACACAGCATTAAAGTTCATTATATTTATATTTTTCATTTGCTGTACCTTATGTTGGTGACTCCTTAAATAAATTAATAAATTATTATCGACGCAACTATATGTATTTTAAAAATATTTGAAATGGCTTTTCTAATATTACGGGGACTAAAGATCCAATTTTCCATTCGACGGAAAAAGCGACTTCTAATTTTCGCCATTTCCATCGTCATCGCGGATTCTATGTAAATTGGATTTGTGTGTTGAAATCCTTTTAAAGGCGATAGTACAATTGAAGAATATCAGGCTTTTACATACATACATACATTACATATTAACATTGAATGCAACCTTTTCACATCTAGTTTTACATATTGACATACAATGTCGAATGTAGGGAGGGGTCCGTATACCATGACTTCTACAGAGAGGTCCGGGGTTTGATCCCCGGGCAAGGCAAATATTTGTGTGCATGGACTTGTCTATTTAACTTGTACTGTGTGCATAATTAGGTATGTATATTATGTACCTTTGTATTTACAAAGTAATAAGTATTTAAGTACGTTTATCCTTTATTTCGATGACCTACTCTGAGGTCCTGGGTTCGAATACCGGTAGCGGCAAATGATGATTTGTATGATGAATACGAGCATTTGTACCTGAGTCATGGATGTTTATATAAATTTCTATACATAAATACTTATATATGTATGAACTTGCTCCGCTGAAAAATTCTATTTAAACTTTAAAAAGGTATATGTAAAATTGTAGAAGCTGTCGGCAGTACAATTACGGTACTGACAGAAATCTTACAATACTCCCAGCCGATACGAAATCGACATAACTAATATAAGATGCTAGATAACAATGCTTGCTCCATAAGAGACAGTTTGTTATCCGACTTTTAAGTGGCTGTATTGAATTGGCAAATTCTTAATTAAATTGTATTAAGCAACTTTGTATTAAAGTTTAATTTAATAGATTGGTAGCGCAGTGGTAAGCGCGTCACCGGTAAAGGGCTGGGTGACAAAAGCTTCTTATCTCGTCTATCGCTGTGCGTGCTCCGGAAGGCACGTTAAGAAATTGGTGTCGGCTAAATAACACAGAGGAGATCGCTGGCGCAGTGGTTTGGGCGTTTGGCCTACAATTGTAGCGGTTAAGGAACACTCGTAATGGTCGATTACCAAAACTTACCATCTCGAGCTCCACCGTGCTTCGGAAGGCAACTTAAGCCGTTCGTCCCGCCTCTATAAATTTGCAGTCGTTAAATTAACCCTTACCTAACATCGTGGGCACAGACCTATATAGAGATAGACGGTAAGAATGTACCCACCTTGCGTGTCAGGAGTTTGATCCACGGTTAAAGTTTTCCAACCTAAGTCAGTCTGCTTGGGACCATTACCATGAAAAGACACGTCACTCAGAAACGAAAATGGTTAACTGCTTTTAACTGCTTTGTCGGCTTTTTATATTTTATATTAGACTGAAATAAAACAACTTTTACGGATATCAAACGCGCTATATTTCCACGAACTAAGTTGTAATTGTCCGTATTTTTTAGGTGTTTTAGGGGTTTTTTGATTTTCCCGACGTTTCGGCACCTTTACAGCTGCCGTGGTCACGGGATTAGTTTTCTCTTTTCTTAATAATAAAGAATTAAAATAACAATTAAATCAAAATATCAAATCAATAATAATTTGTGCCATAGTAAATGTCTAACCGTATCCGAACGAAAATAAATTAACTTTTCGAGGGTAGACTTATAAGTAGCCAGTCATCCCGTGACCACGGCAGCTGTAAAGGTGCCGAAACGTCGGGAAAATCAAAAAACCCCTAAAAAACCTAAAAAATACGGACAATTACAACTTAGTTCGTGGAAATATAGCGCGTTTGATATCCGTAAAAGTTGTTTTATTTCAATGAACAGTGCGCGCCAAAACATAAGATGTTATATTAGACTGTTTGTGAGGATAAGAATCCAAATACAAAAAAGTGTTATTTTTTGTTTTCTCAAATGAAAGAATTACATGTATAACTTATGAAAATGTATCTTACTTTTTATTGTAAATGCAACTACATACACCATTTATGATAAATTAAAGCCCACGACCTTTGGAAATCCGGTCCACTGCTCTCCAAAGGACGTGGATTCGATTCCCATCTGAGAATTCACTTGTCCACAAAATTTATCATAAGTATAAAAAAAGCATTAAAAAATAAAAAAAAACATAGATAGACCATTACTGCATTAGAATATCAAATATAATTATTAATTTTTAAGTTTGGGGGTAAGTTTTTACCCAACAATGTCAGTGTGTAACAAAAAATGACGATGTTAGTTTAGGGTCAAAACCCACCAATCCTCATTGGGCCCGTGTGGCATGTCATGGCCTATTTACCTTTTCCATCCATGAGGCAGGCCAGTGTCCCAGCAGTGGGGACATTAAAATAGCTGATTATGAATCTGCAAATGGTTATGAATCTGCAAATGATTATGAATCTGCAAATGATTATGAATCTGCAAATGTAGTCATTAACATTGGACCCGCGTGAATTATGAGCCTTGCTCCTTAGCCGTAAGGAAGACCTATACCTACCCAGCAGTTGGGACATTTCAATGGATGATGATCATGATAGCTTTACATCTGTATACCTACTGGCAATTAATAAGCATCCCAATATTTCAAACAAGTGTTTTCTTATTTTTTTTTCATGTGAGGATTAGTGGCCACCTCTGGTGTCAGAGTTTATCAAGCCTCCTCTTGACTCTGACTTGGCTAAACGACTGTAATCAAATGACAACAGCCGGGACCGACACGTATTAACGTGCCCTCCGAAGCACGGAAGCGCTCAGTTATAATGCCACTTTACGGTCACCTATCCGACACCTGACCGGGCCGAACTTTGCTTAACGAACGTGATCGAATACGATCAGACTGTCAAGCGCGACTATGAGCGGTTCTAACAAGCCATAACGCTGATAGCGTTCCTATGAAACCACAGATATGTCAAAAAAAAAACTTATTATAACCCATTGATAATATTCGTATTTATGACAGGTTTATTCAGTTTATTTTAAGCACTTCTATATATTTTTTCTAGCAAGCTTTACCCGGCATCTTTCTTCAATACTCGTTTGTAATGAATGAAGGTATCGGAGCCTCTTCCGAGATGGCAAAATCTTTTTTAGAAATATGTGGTTATTTTCTACGAGCGGATTGGAGACGGGATTTCTTGATGAAAATCGTTGTACGAAATACTTTGTCAAAAATAATGTTTTATATTTATTATTTACACATCGCTAATTAAAAATATAAAAAATGTGTTGTAACTGGATAGTAAAGGGGTCTCTAATAAGTTATTAACTAGCGGGCATTATTTTCATCGGTATTTATTTTTACCTCTGACCGTGTTTTAACACTTTCGCGGACAGTGAACGAGACACAATAGAATTTTTATTGTTATCACTGCTATTGGCGTTGAATGTCCGCGAAAGGGTTAAACATCGTCCCGCCCCTTTAAACATCAATCAAAAGACTAAAATTCAATGAAATTTGGATCCTTTTTATCATTAATCGAGAATAAATCCTCACCTCAAAAATCACCATCGTTGTCAGCCATTATTAACGTCCCCACTGCTAGAGCACTGGCCTTCCTTATGGCTCAAAAGTCACCCTCGTTGTCAGCCATTATTATTGCTAGAGCACTGGCCTTCCTTATGGATGGATAAGGAGAATGGGCGATGGCCCACCACGCGGGCCCAATGTGGATTGGTGGGCTTTAACAACTGCAAATAGGTACAGCCGGGACCAACGCTTAAGTGCCTTCTGAAGCATGTAGGAGCTCGAGATCCCGTGACTGACCATTACGAAAGTTGCCTAAAGCTGCACGCATAGGCAAGTGACGTGCTTAGCGCCTAGAGCCTAGTGAGTCACCTAGCAAGTAGCTTAGAGAAACGACCGTTCTATAACTTTAGCGATCGGCCGAACTGCGCGCTTGTCGCCTTGCTAGGCGTTTTGTATAAGCGCTAGTCGCTAGGTTCCTTGCTAGGCTCTAGGCGCTAAGCAAGACGGCTGCCTATGTGCTGGCAGCCTAATACAATCGCAGGCCGAGCGCCCGAACCACTGCACCACCGAGTATACAACCTAGCAACTACGTTGAATAAACACAATTTAAAAATGGTCAAATTATGCCTGCCCAGTTAGTTGTAAAAAAATGTATGTTTTTTTTACATAAAAGCACAGAATACTTAATAGTATAAGTAATAAAAGTCAAACAAACTCTCTTCTATTTTGCTGTGCCCTACAGGGTCCATAATGTACATACTACAATACTTTAAGAACTTACTAACATTATGGAAAAGCAGTAAAGTAGTGTATTGAGTATTGAACTCAAAGTCACCCTAGGAGTAGTAAACGCGCCACGGTTAAATAAAAACCCACGAAGGGTTCCGTACTATTATCTATAGAACATTAGACACTATATTATAACCTTTTTAGTTTTTTTACGGCAAATAAATCACGCTTGTTGTATGGATCAATCACTTAAATACTTTAATATTTTATTTCATTCCATTTTAAGTATTTGTTGTTTTAAATAGCGACAAAAGAAATACATCATCTGTGAAATTTCAGCCTGGTGAAAGACGGACAGACGGACAGTGGAGTCTTGGTAATAGGGTCCCGTTTTTACTCTTTGGGCACGAAACCCTAAAAATAACAAAATATTGGTCGAGATTTTTATTACTTGGAAATTGCGTGTAAGCATTGAACTTAATTTCTTATGTCGAAGCTAAAGGCGTTAATTAATTTAATTGCAACCGATTGAAATTAAAAGAGCAATCTTTCCAAGTTTGGATCAAGTTATGGCTTCCAACGTCACTCTGTTAAGTAGCTGTCACTTAGGCATTTATTCATTTAGTACATATTTCAATCCATATCTGTGCTCATTTCAAAATCAATATAGATTTTGCTCACTATTACGACATTTAAATGTGTTATTTAACCGCCTCTGTGGTCTAGTGGTACAACCACCGGTATCAGACCCAGGGGTCCCAGGTTCGATTCCCAGCGGGGATACATATTGTATTCGGTTTGGTTGGTGGTAGGACTTGTTGTAAGCCCGCCTGGCTAGCTACCACCATCTTATCTAAGCCTGACACCATAACAACAATGTTTTCAGCATTATTGTTGTGTTCCGGCAGTTCGAGATAAGATAGCCAGTTCCTCAGTGGTTGAGGATTCCGGGAGAGGCTCGCTTCCAACTTCAGCCTTATCAATACTTAATATCATGTATGATGAAGGCTAAGAGTCTCCCCGTCATTCAAAAAAAAAAACTGTGCTCATTTCAAAATCAATATAGGTTTTGCTCACTATTACGACATTTGAAAGTGTTATTTTACAAGAATAGTGGTTGTAATTTCTCAAGACTTTTCATTCATATTTTAGCGGCTCGATTTTAATTTTTGCGTCGATAAAATCATTCACACCTACCGCGACGAATGACTACAGGGCGTTAAAGATCGCGATAAATAATTGCTCCGCGATTTTTTACTTTACGTTAGTCTTTTTAAGGAACAAAATTCTTTGACATTGTAAGCTGGTGAGATTGCCAAGGGATATGTTTTATGGTGCCATATTTATTCGGTAAAGATTAATAAACGCTAATTAATTTTATAACTGAACCGTTGTTGGTAATGAAATCTGTTTAAGTGCTGTAGATATTTATGAAGCATTAAATCTCGGCTTTGTTTATGAACTATTTTGATGGTGTTTTAGGATTTGAGCCATATCAATTTAGTAATTGTTGTAGTTGCGTATAAAATAATTACGTATTCATATTTTTTATATAGGATGTTAATTTATCAAGTGCCGATGGAGCAGGGGCTGCTCAGGTCAAGGATATAGATCACTTTAAAAAAAAAAAATAATTTTAACTTTCAGATTTTAAGCATTAGATACCTACTGAATATTCAGCATTTAAGCAAAACCAGACGTTAAACAAAATTTGTTTTAAGTAAATAACTAAGGAAATTAGTGATTTAGCTGTGAGAGTCGCCGCGGCGGACAAAATTAGAAAATTGAATAAAAAAATATTTTTTTTCCAAATTAGCTTTCTAGATATCAATTGACCTGAGCAGCCCCGGCTCGATCGGCACTTGATAAATTTTGATAAAGTAAGAACAAACATACAAACACACATTTATAATCTTCTTTTTATCGAGTGAGGATAAGTGGCCACCTCTGGTGTCAGAGTTAATCAAGCCGCCTATTAAGGCCTCTGACTTGGCTTAATGACTGTTATCAAATGACAACAGCCGGGACCGACGGTTTAACGTGCACCCCGAAGCACGGAAGCGCTCAGTTTTAATGCCACTTTACGGTCACCCGTCCGACATCTGACCTGGCCGAACGTTGCTTAACAAACGTGATCAAATACGATCAGTCTGTCCCTAGAATCTGTCATGAAATGCGCATTTATAATAATAGTTAGGGTTAGGATTATTAAAGAGGAGATCGGTGGAGCAGGTGGTTCGCGCGCTCGGCCTACCACTGTGGCGGTGGGGCAACTTTCGAAATGGTCGGTCACAAGATGGGTGACCAAAAATATAGTCTCGAGCTCCTACGTGCTTCGGAAGCCACGTAAAGTTGTTGATCCCGGCTGTTTTACAGTTGTTAAAACCCACCAACCTACATTGGGACAGCGTGGTGGGTCGTGACTACAGAACAAGGAAATAATGTTCTGTGGTCGTGACCCATTCTCATTAGCCGGCTTAAGGAAAGCCAGTGCCCAGCAGTGGGGACATTAAAATTGGTTGATGATTAATATATATCAGATCTCACATTTGTGAATTAACGAGACTGCGTACCTACTTATTGTTATTCTAGAGTAGATTTTTTTAAATAGTTACCAATATTTGAAATTCAGCAATATCGTTATCAATAAGCCTCAATCGGCGATTACTGATACTGGCTTTGATATCTCTCTATATTTGTTTGAATTGTAGTCCTAAAATTATATCTAATAGAAATGAAATTTAATCTCGTCGAAAACAATATTAACTACGTTCCACGAAAGAAAAATATTATATTATTTTTATTCTGATGTTGATTCTATGTGAAAAATAATACGTGAAATCCCGAGTGGATACTGGTTATCGGCTGTCAATACTCAGATAAACCATCCCAATGAAACAAAACTGACGTTTCGCGACAGTTTACAAGATAATTTCATAATGATTAACCCGCGTTCAAGTTGTTTGCATGTGTGACAGATGAGCACTACGAATATACATATACATACTCTAACTTACACCCGCGGTTTCACTCGCGTGGTTCCCGTTCCCGTGGGAATTACGGGATATAATATAGCCTATGTTACATCTCTCTATGCCAAATAGTTGCATAGTTAGGGCGTGAAGGAAGGACAAACAAACATACTTTCGCATTTTTATTATTAGTTAGCATTAGGAAATCCTCACGCCAAAAACCATTTGCAGGGTTAGCAGAGAGTCAAACGTGTAGTTTGAGATTAAAATGTATAAACATCACTCTCACATAAAATACACAGGTTCCGCGGTTCTGACACTCATGCCACGTCTCAAAGATGCCACATTTGACATTGCTTGAGTCAAAGATGTTGCCAGGAAACAATAAAGTGACAAGTGTCAAGTGTCAAAGTGACAAGTTAGAAGCCGCAGGGCTATTACCTATCTTGGCAACAGCGACGCCACAGCAGAAATTGTGCGATTATTGCTTTACGTCACTTACAACAGTGCGGCCTCTACGAAACAAACGATGAACTACAATGTGCATTCATTTAGTTCCTGTTATTGCTACCATATTGTTTTTGGCGCTAGCGTCATAGCAGCACGCAGCGTCTCACTCTCGCACCTAGGTAGGAGCGCGAGAAAGTGAGACGCCGCTATACGAACCACATAATACCATTTTTATTTTGACGTTCCGCAGCGACCGCTCGATATTTGCGCGCTAATTGCATATATTTAGAAAATAGCCCCGCCGCGGCCGATCACCAAAATTGTTTTTTAATATACCCTGTCCACTGATAGACTTTTACTATCTGCACTGGAAAGCTGCAGATGGCACATTTCTATATTTCGCAGTCCATCATGGATGACGACTTCGAATATAATGAATAGGTACTTTTTTTATGAACCACGGTGAGACTCTTAGAGCCTTCATCTTACCTGATTGATAAGGCTGAATATCGTAGCGAGCCTGTCCCGGAATCCTCCTCCTTCGAGTTCCTCATTGGCTAAGGAGCCAATGAGGAACTGGCTATGTTATCTCAAACTGCTGGAACACAACAATGCTGAAAATATTGTTGTTATGGCGTCAGGTTTAGATAAGATGGTGGTAGCTAGCCAGGCGGACATACAACAAGTCCTACCACTAACCAAACCGAATACAATATGTACTCCCGCTGGGAATCGAACCCGGGACCCCTGGTTCTGATACCGGTGGTTGTACCACAAGACCACAGAGGCGGTGGAACTATTAATGTATATTTATGTTCAAACTATTTTACTTTATGTCATTATTAGTAGGTAAGTTATTGTAAAACAGAAAAATCTGACTCGATCACGTCACCAACAAGACTTTATTTGGACAATAAAACCATATTTCGAATTTTGATTCCATATTCAATGTTAATGTTGGAAAATTACTATAATTCAGTCATTGTCTTATTTCATACAATTAAATCGTTACTATTACTTCATTATCGGCTTTATTTTGCCGTTCTCAGAACATGTCAATTAAAGTCATTTAGACTACCTCACAGGTCGGCCTCCGAGATCGATTAGCGAGTCCCATTCACATGCCATATTATTGCAAATAATGACAGTAGAGCAAACATACCTCATTTCATTACACAGTATAAAGATACATACAGTATTTTATCTTCCTAAAAAAGGTTAATTTGAGAGTAATACCCGACGCGCCTCGTCTCGGTGAGGGCTCGTCAAGCGTCTCGAAAGCGCCGCGGTGACAAACGCACGCTGTGAAAGTTGTTTTGTACGTAGTTCATTGCGTACCGCGCGGCTGCAATAATAATAATGATCTTTTATCAAGAAATAGGCTAAGATTAACTTACAAGTTTTTTTTATGAACGACAGGCAGACTCTTTGCCTTCATCATACGATGTCAAGTATTGATAAGGCAGATGGAAGCGAGCCTCTCCCGGAATCCTCAATCGCTGAGGAACTACCTATCTTATCTCTAACTGCCGGAACACAACAACGCTGAAAGGAAACATTGTTGTTATGGCTTCAGACTTAGATAAGATGATGGTAGCTAGCCAGACGGACTTAGAGCAAGTTTTACACACAACCAAAACACTGTACCTATGTATTATATTTATACTGTGGCAGAGCAAACACACCTCATCACTTATGCACAGTGCGCTATCAATCAATATTAAACTTTACATCACAACCTTAAAGCCATTTTTTAAACGAAAGTCAGTTCACTAACTTTGCTACAGAATGGGTTACCGTAATTACACCACTTTGTCTTATGTCAATGTCAGTTGACAGATCACCCAAGAAAGGATTGTTGGCGCCAAAACATGGCGTCGAAAGCGGCAAAATCACGCGAAACGTTCTCAAATTACATGTTCTCGGATACATTGTCATGATTTATTAAAACTACGTTGATATTGTAATGAGGGAAATTAAATATGTTGGTTTTATTGAGAAACAGTAAGTAATGTATGTTATCGGGTGTTATAAAATTTTATTAATAAAAGGTTTCAACATTTTGGGAGATGATCTCGAAAGGGCATCGGTGTGAAAAATTGGCTAATTAAGTATTATGAATTTTAAATTAAATGTCAGTAAGGATTGTGGAGTACTTAATTCTTGTCGGTCATGCATGCCTTATGTTTTTGGGCCGAGGCTGTGGATCGTCTTCGTTGCATTAAGATCTGACTAACGACAGCGGTGTGATATATGGCCGTCAGATTTTGTTATATAAGATGGATGACTCAGATTAATTTAGTTTATACGGGTGTGATTAAGGTTTTTTAAAACTTAATATTTAAAAAAAACTCTCTCTCTCCCTTGGTCTTCTTCTACAAATATAAACCTATTGAACTTATTTAATTTTTATTAATATTTTCATCATTTGACCAATATCTTAGGGAAGTGACGAAAACGGGATTTTGTTGGTCAAGAATTGAGATTTAAGAGAAAAACTTAGCAATCTTCTCATCTTGGTATATTTTAAATTAACAAATAATATTAACATTATTTCAAACTATAATTTATTTGTTATATCATTAACCTGCAACTATTTAATAATTGAAGGAAAACGAGCTCTACATGCTAAAATTATTAGTTCTATTAATTCATCAAACACAATATATCTATTTTGTCTCAGAATCCGGAGCCTAAATGGTCTTAGTAAGTAAACCAATTATATCTTTAAACCAAACTTAAATTCACAGATCATTAACAACAACTGTGTACCTACATATCAAATTATTATCCACCTTGTGCAACGGCATTGGAAGGAAAAAAAAACTAACTTTACCAGACAACAACCTTGTCAACACTACCATTGAAGAGAAAAAATTACGTCTACACTGCGCGCAAAATGATTTAAGTTTTAATAGCTTGGGGTTTAAGTACGTACAGTCGGGGAACTTAAAGTTTTTTTGAGAATCGATATTTCGGAAAGTACCTATTAAAGTTAACGAAATAATTTATTTATAAAATGAAATACGTACCTATTAAAGCTCTATCACTCTCCTGATCAACCGGGAAGTTCCCCGAATGTACATACTGCCTCAGGGAGTTTAGTTTTGATTTAGAAGCTTAAAACTTAAAACTAATGAAAAAAAAAAGTTTTTTATGAACGACGGGGAGATCATTCTCAGCCTTCATCACGTTAATTGGATTAATTTATTTTAATATTGACATGCTATCTCCAATGGCTGAATGGGCCGAATATCAGAATCCAGGGCACACAGAAGACCTTCAAACCTGAAAAGAAAATAAATACTTCTTTCTTTTTTGAAAAATAAAAAACAAGTTGTAAGAAATTAAACTGTTTCCAAGGATCAAAAAGAATCTGAAAGCACTTAACTTGTTTCCAATGACTTTTACGCCCGAACAAATAATTTGTTAAGCCATTGATTAGCGAAGACTCAACAACTTTTCCGATTTGCTTGATTCTTTTGCTAAAGTTTTGATGTCCTTTTATTTCGTCCGTCTAGTGACTTTGTCGTATCTGTTCAGTAAGTAATTCATGTTATTTGTGTCGCACATTTTCATTGACATGATATCAATTAAACGCATTAAAAACTTTTTAGTTGACAGGAAAGATGGATTGGGCTAATGATTTTTATTCTTTTTAGTTTAGTTCAGTTCTATCATCATGGTTAGTCATTTAATGTCTCCACTTCTAGGGCCTAGGCCTTCCTTATGGAGGGTGATTATTAAGTAGGTATTCATAAGTTTAGTGTTTAGTTGGACATGAAGAATGAAGGTGTGGTTTAAAGTTTCAGAGTAAAAGTTTTAGGTTAATAACTGTAAGATGATTTTGCATAATTTATTTTAGTTTAACGTCTTATATTGATGAATATTTTTCAGGTTAAAATAGTCCATTGTAAAACCTAAATAAAGAAATATGTTCAAAATTCAAATAAAAAAGTCATTCTATTGTTGTTAAAATCAATATGAATATATTTATCAGTAAAAAGCAATTTTTAGCTATAAAAGAAAAGTGTCGAAAGACTTCAATATCTAAACAGATTTATCAACAACAGAAGTAATTATCCTACGTAAAAGATAATTTCAACGATAAGCTACCGTTTTCAGATAACGTCTCACATGTACCGTTTTTTAATATATTTTGTCCTTTCGCTTCTTACAGACTTGGCTATGTTGACATTTTCGTAAATAACTTTTGCCTGCCCATCTCAGTTTAATGAGGGCCTATTGTGAATTGATAACCCGTGTTTTGGTTCCATTACCAAGATTACGGACGCTTTTTTTATCTGAGTAAAATTGAGATGTTGTGGACTTTATTTAATGTAAGGCTGACTACAATTACTTAAAAAACAATAGTAATTTTGAATGTTGAATTTTCCAATTTGAATAATTTTTGGCCGCCTGTGACTTTGTCTGCGTGTACTTTGACATTTAGGATATCTTTGGGACAGAATCTTTTTGAATAATAAAAATAGTTATTCTAAATTTTTACTCGTAAATAGATTCATATTCTGCGTGACATTTCAGTCATAAGGTCTTGAAGGTAATTCAATAGTGGTTTTATTGTAATGGAATGAAGACGTGCTTATACGAAACACTATCGTTGTTATTCTTTATTTAAACTAGATATTAAAGATAGATATACTTTTTAATTTTGTATTTTACAATGCTTTATTTAAGTGATAAATATTAAACAAGAAAGTATACTAGAAAAAAGCAACTTGTCTCATGTCGCTCTGACGGGGCGCCTATACTTTATGAATAAATTTAAAAACAAACTAGCAACTAAAAATATTTTACTTTGCATTTTTTATTAAACCGATTACAATTGTGTTCAAAATATTGGTTATTATAGGTCTCGTAATTATACGTGTTGTAGACTTTCAACAAATTATAATCATACACCGCTCTCATACCAGTCAAACTTCCGATATGGGATTTTAACTCCGATCGTGTTCAACATAAACAGGAAACGGTTGGATATTTACTAAAATCTTTTTTTCTTTATCATTCACATTGATGATTTTTTTTTTACTTAAATAGGCTTGCTTTTGGCATTGATTCTGAAATAAGTTGTTTGGGATATCAGGATATCAAAGTAATAGTAGTATCACAGCGCCATCAAATGTCAGATATTTATTTTTTATTTATTTATACAGCACGTTACAACCACTAATATAGATACTTATCCAATACGATAGTGTAGCTCTACTTATTATAAGAAATAACATACCATGCAATTTTTACGAAATCACTCTAATAGCACGAAAATATGGTAATTTAGTAGGTACATACAATATTAAGAATTATTATTTGAAAGGCACAGAGAAGATATAATATTAGAAGATATACATTTCTTCTTTAATTAACGCAGTACATTTTGCGTTATTTTTTCTTTTTACTTAATTTAAACAAAAAAATATCGATAGAAGAATCGATAGAAGTTGGCACAACAATTAAAAATTACATCCTCGATATAAAAAAAATCAAATTACCCGTTAAATTTATATTCCAAAGAGGAAAAACAATACGGCGTAGAAAAGCATAAGGTCAAAAACACTCCTATCTTAAAATTCACTATGTGTATGCAATATCCATAATTGTTGAATCAGCGTGATTAATAGATGAAGGTCGATCAATATCGACAAACAAACACACCTCATGAATATTGTAATTAGGCAATAAATAACAACTCAATCATGTCGAAGCAAAATACCTGTTTTAGAAAGAGGCGCCATTTGACCTCTCAAACGAAAAACCAAAAGCTTCAATTTTTTTATGTGGAGCCTAGCATACCCAGTTGCAAGTACGACATATTTTGGTGTACACCTATGAAACATACGCCACTTTACCGAGAAAATAATTACAAACGACAAAATACTATTTGACAAAATGTCGTAGATAAATGATATAGTTACCTACATTTTGAAATAATCACTTGGGATGCGTAAAATAAAATGATTTTGCATTCAAACTTCAATATTTCAGAAGATCATTTATGACATTTTATCGAAGAAAATTAGCTGTTTGTAAATAGCTTCTCTGTCGATTGGCGTATATGTCATACTCGTGGGTGTAGGTACACCAAAGTACGACTAGGAGTTTCACCCGAGTTCTTTTCGTAATAACACGTGTTGTGAGGCTCCATTTTTAACCGTACAAATTTCTTAAATTACAACATATATTTACTTGACATTGGCAAAATTCGCGTATCTAACGCGAGCACGCCATTAATTAAAAAAGAAGAAGAAGAAAGTACGACTATTTTAAACTTTAGGTATGCCACTAAGGATCCATGTTATTTGCACTAATATAGAAAAAGATGTGATAAATATTAAACAAGTCAGAACCGTCAGAGCGACATGAGACTAGTTGCTTTTTTATAGTATATTTTCTTGTTTAATATTTATCACATAAAAATAGCATTGTAAAATGCAAAAATAAAAATATATAAATAGAAAAAGATGTTTATTGTGCTCTAGTCGAAGTCAAAGTAAACTTACAAAGTAAACTATTTACTTCAAACATCATTATGTACTCTACTACACCAAAAAAAGTCATAATTAATATAAGTAAAAACGACCAATAAGCTTACTAACTGATCCATGTAATTTTTATCCATTGTTTTTCTCGTTGAAGCCATCAGTCCACTAGACCGGATAAGTTGTTAACGGTTTGCCGCATCGCGTCTTTCAAACAATATCTATCCATTATTATCCAAGATCCTCAATTAAGTACGAAGTAAGAGCTTGAAAAATACTTGTCTATTGCAACGACAGACTCAAGGTATTCGAAACGTATGGAAAGAGAATTGAAATTACCTTCAAAAAGATTTTTAAACAGGGAAATTGTACAGAAATATTGTGTTTCAGCGAGCAATATTTCAGCAGGTTGAACTGATTATTTTTCCAAGAGAAATCTGAGTTTATTACCATATTCATTATTATAATGGGTTTAAAGGTCACGTTTGGAAAGTTATTTTAATGTTGATGGAGAGAAATAATTTTATGTTTTTCTTTGTTACAGGTTCCTTGCCATCTGGTGGCCTTTGAAATGCCAGATCACCAAACGTCGAGCTAGAATGATGATTGTCTTCATCTGGATCTTCGCCATCCTCGTTACAACACCTTGGGTTTTCTTCTTCGACCTTGTTGTGGTCTTTGAAGATGACCCCAACGTGCGCTTATGCCTCGACGTGTGGCCCAACCCTATCAGTGAAGTTCTATACTTCGTCATAGGAAACCTCATCTTCTGTTATATCCTTCCCATGGTCCTTATCACAATGTGTTACATCCTAATATGGATCAAAGTCTGGAGACGATCAATCCCAACAGACACGCAAGATGCACAGATGGAGAGGATGCAACAGAAATCCAAAGTCAAAGTAGTGAAGATGTTGGTAGCCGTCGTGATCCTCTTCGTTCTGTCTTGGTTTCCACTATACTTGATCTTCGCGAGAATAAAACTTGGAGGTCCTATACAGAAATGGGAAGAAGATATGTTTCCAGTCGTAACGCCCTTAGCGCAATGGTTGGGTTCGTCTAACTCATGTATAAACCCTATACTTTACGCATTCTTCAACAAGAAGTACAGAAAGGGTTTCGTGGCTATCATCAAGAGCAGGAAGTGTTGTGGAAGGCTACGTTACTACGAAACCATTGCGCTTCAGTCCTCGAGTACATCGACGAGGAAGTCGTGGCATTACAACAACAACAACCATCCGTCAATCACGCGCAGATCGCCGCCGGTCGACAAGAACGCGGTATCTTTCATTTTTAACCATACGGGAGTGTAAGACTGCTCTTGCGAAACCTTGGAACCGGTTCTTCAAAGAGCCATACGGCTCCGCGCTCGGCACACGGCCAGCGCAAGCGCCGCGCGACGACGCATCTCAGCATATCGACACATACGACGTTTTTTATGCTTAAATGTATGGTTTAAAGTTTGATGTTGTCTTGTTCAAGAACCAAGTTTTTGACCTTCGTGACTTGATCCTAGTTGATAATGAGTGAACCTAATCTATGGATGTCTTTTCTAGTAAGGTAATATGTAACTTTTATACGTAAGACGGTTAAAGTGTTGTAAGGAAATTTTATTTTTACAATGATTTTAATACTGTATGGAGGTCAATAGGAGAACGCACATTGCGCACAAACATTTAAGCATGTGATGTTTTTTTAGCATCTCCTTTTGTAAGTTTTCACAGGTTCAGTTTTTAAAATTTTAATGTTTAAAAAATGTGAAACCCAAAAAAATAATACTAACACAAATAAATACTACAGTACAAAAATAATTTGTAGGAAATAAGCTTTTCAAATTATAATGTTAAATAAAAATATATACCTATAATTACAGATATTAAATTTATATCCCTTGCAGATAAACGTTTGTAAGAATTTAATAATATTGTTGTTTTCGTCTCATCATATAGCATTTACTGAAAGTTAATTTTATTTGAATTCTATTATGTAATTAAATTATAAAGTGATATTAGAAAAAAGTTTCTTTTTGTCTAGTGAAATCTCATAATTATTAACACCATATCTTTTTGGAATAAAATAATGATTTGGTATAAGTTAGTACTAAGTAGAAAAAGCAATAGTCAAATTGGACAAATCATTAGATTTTGACACGTGTAGATTTATGATAAATTACTTTAATAACTCATTAAGTATATGTATTTTATAGTTTGATCATGATTCATTTTAGAAAAGTTCGCGGTCGATTCCCTTCTGAGAATTCACTTGTGACCGAGTTGACTTTTCCAATATTTTTCTATTTAAAATTTATCATCTGTGAAAAGTCTTATTCATACTTCGTCATTCAGTCAGCAGTAATAGAATAATAAACATAAATAACTATATCACTCTATATTTATCTACTTTTGTATGTAATAGTAATTTATAGAATTAGATTGCTGGATTATTAATAATAATAAATTAATTCGACGCTGTCGATGGCCGCTTTACGTGCACAAAATAAGTAATGATAATAAATAATAATGAAATGTTCAATGTTATGTTTAGAGAAATAAAAATACTAATAATTTGTATGAACTTCTTGACACTACAATGTATAATATTTTTATTTCTTAAGCATTCATAGAACTTAGCTAGTAACTATTATAAGCGTTTATTATAATTAATAATTAAATTAAAAATACACAATAATCACGTATATGATATAACGATATACATATATAGACGTCTTGAAAAATATTTTTCTACTGTGGACCTCTAAATAATATATAAAATTAATAGTTATTATAATAATTACATTTTATAATTTTGATTCTTACAATTCATTTTAGCTTATATATTTTGGCATATTATTTTTATTTGTATTCCTTTCCTAAAGTGCGGAATGAAGGAAGTCAAAGCTTGCAAGACTGATGTATTTCAAATAATCCTTGTAAAGGATACTTTGTGTGATAGATAGGACCGGATTATTCGACTATTTTTATAGTTATGCCTATGGCGTTCATATTTAGCTTGTATAGTTATTACCATTGTGTTATATAAATAATAAATGTAATCAAAATTAATTTTGATTAAAATATGCAGGTCTCTTAAAATAAGCTGTCAAAGCAATATTCAAGTAATATTATAAGCAGGATGGTGCTATACGCAGTGTAAAGCTTCGTCCCTTAAACAATATTACTTAGAGATTGCGATAACAGTTAATGATATGGCCTCGTCTAACTCCATCAATTAGTGGCATTTTACGAAAAAAAAAATCAAATCTGAGATCTATTAACATCAAATCGATTACGATGTTTTTGAGCTATTTAAAATAATGTAGCCATAAAATGTTCCTACTACGACACGAGGAGATGAAAATACATTAAAATTTTACTTAAATTAAATAGATTTAACTATTTCCATAGCCACATAAAAAAAATTGTTTAGTTAGGATATACATTTTATTTGAAATATTTCTAGAGAATTTCAATACGTAATAATAATAAGTAACGAGCACAAATTGACAGTTCAGTTTTCGTTGCTGACTTTCCATTTAACATTTTATTATAGAATTGAGATTGATCAAGCCAAACCTATCGTAACATTTAATATTGTAACTACTTTTTCAGAAGCCGAGAGAAAACTTTATTCGTTTTCTATTGTAACAATTAACTTTGAATAACGTTTATCGATTAAAATATTATTAAATTTGAGTCCACCAAGCCTAAATTGGAACATTTGGAACATTGAACTTGCCTTTTCCTGAAGCTAAGCACGTCACTTCACTGTACTTACATACATACAAACACACGCCTTTTTGCCGTTAGTCAGAGATCACTAACTTCTTCCCACTTGCTATGACCCTTACACACACTCCTTGGACCCTGTATTCCCAGCACATTCCTTATGCATTCGTCTACTGTCTGATAAATATCAAATATAATATATAATAGTATTATGATATATTATTAAAATATATATAATATTATAATATTAACCTTATTATGCCTCTCATTCAACGATGTAAGTGAACCACTTTACGATAGTGTACTGTACTGCAGTATACTAAATTGTATTATTCTGTATTTTCATCTCCTCATGAAAAGCGTGTCTTATAAATTAAAATGAAAATACCACCAGGATTGCATTTAAAATATTATTATTTAGAACGCGCAACACGGTAATTTTTGCCTTGAAGAAAGCTCGTTTTTAGATATTGCTAATGCTATATTTTAAAACAACTTCACTATTAAAATCTGTAGGTAAATCGCTTTAATTCTTTCCTCAGTAATAATAATTATTAATACTTTACTTAAACCTAGTAGCATTCAAAAGCTGCAGAGTTGCGCACAAAATTATTGGACAGCGAAAATTTTGGGTATAATTACTGCACAATTTACAATTTGACAGATATATTTATTTGACGTTATCGTATTAAATAGACTATGGAATTTTAGAAATAAATCTATCTGTAAATGTTAATATTTAGTATACTGTGTAAGTATGTACCATATAATATATATTATATTAATGTATACAACGTAATGTACAATAGTATACTTTTTGTTTTGCCCTAATTTTTATCATGCCATAGTATGGTTATGGAGAGTTTGATTATGAAGTCGTCTCGCAAAAGCAATTGTCGCTTTATTATCGCTACTTGTATAGCGTCAGTTAAAGTGGTTAACGCTGAGTTTTTAACTGACTTCAAAAAAAGGAGGAGGTTCTCAAGTCGACGGTATTTTTATTTTTATTTTTTATGTATGTTTTACCATAACTTCGCCAGTTGTTAACAGATTTTTATAATTCTTTTTTAATCTGAAAGAAAATAATTTATGTGTGGTCCCATAAAATTTTTACGAAGATCTGGCTAGTAGTTTTTTCATAATCCTGAAAAATAACAATCACGTTTTGGGAAGTAGTCGTTTACCTAGATGACATCATTGTTGTGTATGGGCTGAATTTTTGTGTAAGTGCACATGATGTAACTAAAAAATCTGAAATAAAAACATTTTATAAAAAAATTCAAACCGACTTCAAAAAGTAAAAAATAAAACTTTTGGAGTCGATGCCTTGGCTGGCACCGACTCCAAAAGTTTAATTTTTTACTTTTTGAAGTCGGTTTGAATTTTTTTTATAAAATATTTTGTAGTAAGAAATAGAGCGCCCTTTATCGTTTTTATAACAAAATGATTTGTTATACGTATTTTATTTCTGGATTATGCTTTTGGAATTAATGTAGCAATAATCCTTATCAACTTAATAGCAAAATGTTTTTGTTGTCAGTTTTTTCCATTAACGGTTACGGTCGATAGTGGCCACGTTAGATGTAGTCCGTGACGTAATCCGCTAGATGGCGTCCCTCTGATTTCATACAAATATCGACGCGTTCACGATTGACCACTCAGTACATATTTAATATTCTGAGCTACATGGACATGAAATAACGCGGCATGTTTTTACAAAAGTAGTAAAAAGAACATTAATCATTTAAGTTCATTTAGAAGTACTGCTTCTTAATCTAAATTCTCCTTCAACATACATAAATATGTTTCGGTGGTGGTAAAAAAATATCATCTCCTTAGTTAGGGCTTCAAAATATGTAAATAATAGGAATAAGGTAAACCATAATAAATGATATGTATATTTGGGGCGTTCGAATGATGTTCGCGAGTGAAAACGATATATTTCTATAAAATTTATATTTTTTCTTGTGATTATATTTATATATATATATAATGAATATAGTTATTCGTGACCATTTTTTACGATCTGCGTGAATTTTTGATATTATCAATTTTTCGTTTCATATATGCATTTCTGTATAATATTGCTCTTATTATTTTGCTATGTTTGGTGTTAGATGTAGATTATTATATTATACATATTGTATAAAGTGAGTGCTTGTTATCCATAAAAAATTAAAGTGAGACCTGAGTATGGACATTAAATATTATGAAAAAACATAATATTTACAACCGTTGCATACAGTACCTGTTCTCCTATAATTATGAAACAATAAACATAATGTTTGATGTTAAACAAAAAATCTTGGATATAATTTACACTTAATTAAATAATAAAATAATAATTACTGCAGTATAGAAATGTAATTAACGTTAATGCTTGTAGTATAGCCGTTTGTTAGATTTCTGTAAAAACTGTATAAATATTTATCGAATAATTTATATAATAGTAGATTGGTGTTTTAAGCATTCGTTAGGCCTTTAAAGTGTAGAAAATCTGTAATTAGGGAACTGATTATGATTATGGAGGACATTTTTTAATTGTATTATATTTATGTAACAATAGGATACAGAAGTAAAATGGTATTTATTGAAAACCGCACAACAAATTTAGTCAAAAATAATGTATTTAATAAATTTAAAACGAAGAAGAAATGCACCAATTGAATTAAATACTTTTTTATTGATTAAAAATAAAGGGAACAGATGATTGGAAGCAAAGTCTCTAAATTGTATAAACATTTTAATATACAGTCACTGATGATGTAAACACCGCTAATTAAATTCCTCTAGAGTTAAGATGTAACAAGCATGAATGCTAAGCAATTTGAATTTGTGACTGTATATTTTAGGGTAATTTATAAATGCAATAAGAACGTGGTCACCTATAATAGCCATAGGCTACTTACAGCGTCACGTCACTTATTCTGCACGTCTTATGATCGGACTCTGGGGTTATTAATAAAATTCTTAAGTCAGAAACCGACCTTCGCACTGCGTCACAATGCTAAAAATAAATAGACTTAGTAAATAAGCTCTTTTAAATAGTCAAAATAAAAAAAAACGACAAGAAGAACAGGAGGCGCATGAAACTTGTTACCTACTTATTCGGATTATGTATTGTGGTCCCTTTCACACGCCAATCGGCATGTGCAATATACGAATACGATGCTGATTACAAAGTGACGCTGTAAGCAGCTTACGGTGATTATAAGACACCACATTGTAAGAGAGTTGTCAGAATAATAATATAAAGTTTCGTTTTTCATAATCAAATCAGTTTTTTATATTGAATTTCGTATTTTTCATCGCAATATTCAGTCAGGATATTAATAACAGAGGAACAAAAGCAATCAAAGCATGTGTTAATCACATCCCGGTACAATTTGATTACATATCATAATACTCTCAGTTTTTAAAGGCAACTGTTGTGAAATTTGTAATAAAAAAAAACATTAAAACAAGAAAAAAAAACGTAGTCACATTGTTTTTACGATTAATATTAATACGTTTGACTATTTTTTATACCAATTTGCTGAGTAAATTAAAGTAGTATACTTTTCTAGTTTCGCTTTTCAGTGACGTCCATAGAAGAAAGATAAAAGAAAAAAATTTGTTTAATTAATATTGACTGACATGGAGCATTATAATAATTGCGTAAACTTTTCATTTGTTTCGAGACAACCTTATGATGGATCATAAACGAGTAGTATCCAGCGATACTGAATTCACTTCGACCTAAAGGAAGTAGATGATCGGCTAATTTCGGCTTATAGTGTCGTCTCTATCACTCAGTTGTCGTCGTCGTCGTCTCAGCCATATAACACCCACTGCTGGGTACAGGCCTCCCCGAAAAGGGGGGGTTTGCCATAATCGCCACGCTTGGCAGGCGGGTTGGCGATCGCAGTATGGCCAAGTTTGTAGGAGACGCTGCTGCCCGTCTTCTGAAGGCTGAGTCCCTTAGTCGCCTTTTACTACACCCACGGGATGAAAGGGGGTAGTGCTATTCTAAGCCGACTACTCAGCTAGCCGACACTACTCAGCTACTCAGCTATCACTCAGTACCTACTTTGAGTGGCGTGATAGAGACGACGATCGCAAATTATCTTTCTTCGACTCGGTCTGCTTTCCTTCTTCTTTCTTTCTATTAGGGAACTTAGCTCTTGTCGGTGAAACCTTCTCCACTCCTCTCTAGACATTGACATCTCCTTGATTTCGGACGGATTTTGACGAATTTCGGCGTAAGATTTAATAATTATAGAACTTCTTTTTTAATGCTGATAAAGTATTGCAACATAACACACGTTCGTCCGATTTTTGGTTTTCGTAGTAGGCTCCTATACATAGTTCACGCTGACTTTTATGCTGAAGATGTGAACAGACCTTTATATTCACTGTCTACGTTAGTAAAATGCGTTATGAATAGAAGATTTGATAGGTCTATCGCAAAATATTCAAAGCAAAATTATGTGACTATTTATGACTATTTATACAATTAACACAAACTACTATCTAGTACACTTTTACCTATTTGACGCTATTAAACTTAAGCAAGTCATAAATTTCCAAGAAGATATATAACTTAAACTTTGTATTGTATTTTATTATTTTCCTTTTTTTAAAAACTAAATGCAGTTATTTTGGTAATTGCGAGAGTTGCGAGATAATAACGGCACATCAAAATAATTTTGTGCTAAATAATCTTATTTTTTAAAACATCTTAAAAAGAACAATAATCCGATGAAAACGTACAGAATCTGGGAACACGGTAATGTTCCAGCCAAGACGTACCTAGAGTATTTCAAGTGCGTCATTTTGATATTATTGTGTACAGTCAACCGCTTTCTTCTTTCGAATAAATAAATAAATAAATTATACAATCACACCACTTATCTAGCCCACATTAAGTTTCATGAAGAACTTGTGTTATGGATACTAGATAACGGATAAACATACTTATATACTTTTATTTTTGTAAAGACATACATATTAAACACCCAGACCAAGACAAATAGGCATGTTCATGCACACAACTATTTATCTTGTCCGGGGATCGAACCTGGGACCTCTGGCGCAGAAGGTGGGTTTAGTACCCCTGCGCCAAACAGGTCGTCATTCTGTCATATCCAATATTATATTTTCATTATAAGCGAAGCGGAGACCAATCACAAACCTATGTTTCAGTTATTGTTCTGAGATAAGTATATATTTTATTTTGTTAAAGTGAATTTTGTATAAAAGATTTACTTACGACAAATTAAAATTCAGATATGTGTCTTCAGTTTAATGTTGTAACAACGGGTTCATAATATAACAAATATCAAAGACATGGACGATTTAGTTTGCGTAAGTATATTGTTCAGTGATTAGTTAGTTAATTTAACCAAAAGTTATGCAACGAATACTAAAGGGACGTCAGAATCAGTTATTTTAATTAACATTACACGATCAACAAACTTGACTAATTTTTACTGACATCTGTCATTAACACATCAATGTTGACGGTCATATCTGATGTGAAAGTCGTCAATAATACACAAGTCAAGAGGTTAGATGTAGTAAGTAACGCGTCTCCACCCTTTTAATATTATATGTTTAAAAGAATTAAATAAATAAAATTAAATAATTCTGAAGCAGTCCATGCATTTTCTTTTTTACGATTTTGAATCTGTTCGAAATCGAAGTTACAGTACGCCTTACAGTTATAGTACGTTACAGTTCCTTTTAACTTCTTTCTTGTGTCACAAAGTGAAGAAGTAATTCAAAATTCAAAGTCAAAGTCAAAGATTTTTATTCAAATAGACTTATAGATAAGTGCTTTCAAATTGTCCAATATTTTTTTTCTACCAGCCATTCAGGACATCTTTTAACTGATTAGATGAACGGCCGCAAGAAACTTATCAGCTTTAACAAGCAACAACATTTACAAAGGAACATGTCGTTGCCAAACACAAATCTACAATCTTGAAACATATTTAATATAAGAGGAAATATTTCTTCTACCGTAAAAAGGTGGAAAAACTTCTTTTTATGTTCTGTGAAGTTACAAGTCGAACGGATAATGAGTTGTTAACATTTGACAACTATAAAACAGACAAACAAGCTTTTTTAAGTAGCTGGCATGAATCAATTTACTCTTAGTTACATTGTTTTCATTTGATATTTTCGATTCCGCTGAATGCAAAGCTGTACCAACCGCCCATGGATAGAAATTATAAAATGTGAAATGTCCTAATAAGTATTGAAATAAACTACGTCTGCATTTTGTTTAGTAAAATTTTGTCGTACAGATTTATAGTACTTTACGACAAAATTTTACAAAAAAAAATTGTTTTCTTATTGATATTGTATTATTTATGAATTGACAAATTACATTAATATGATCAGTACCTTTATAATAATAAAATTAAAACCTATTAGTGAATGTTTTAAAGCACCATGTCATTTTGTACATTGTAATTTATCCCTAGTGTACAATGATGGTACTAGTTTGGCACAATATATTGAAACTATCAAGCAAACTATATGTGATATTTAATGACATCTATCTTGAAAGTGATTAGATATGTTTATATTAAACATACAACCTATATGAAAAATAACGCTGCTAGGGTAAAAGCACAGTCTAAATAAAAGATGTCAATTTATCAAGTGCCGATCGAGCAGGGGCTGTTCAGATCAACGATATAATACTAGAATACAATTAATACAAAAAAAAAAAAAAACAATTTTACTTGAGAATTTATTTTAACTTTCATATTTTAAGCATTAGATATTGAATATTCAGCATAAGAAAAACCAAATGTAAAACAAAATTTGTTTTAAGTAAGTAACCAAGGAAATGGGTGATTTAGCTGTTTGAGTCAGCTGTCGAAATCAGAAAATTTAATAATAAAATTTTGACAAAATTGTGTTCTATATCTTTGACCTGAGCAGCCCCTCCTCGATCAGCACTTGATAAATTTACACCCTATATAAAATCTTTGCACTCGGCCGATAAAAAGCGCTCACACACACGCTCCGCTCCCTATCGCTACTGAAAACCAGTGAGCTAAGGGCCGGGGCGGCCCTGGATCTCACTGGTTTTCACTGGTAAAACAGTTGCCAGCGCATGGTCGCCCGAAGGTAGCGGAGCATATCTGTGCAAGTGCGTCATTTCGACTGTAGGCAGAGCAAAGACAGGGGCCCTAGTCTGCTAAATAAAAATACACCAATGGAGTCTCAATAGAGTGTCTGTTAAGACTGTAGTAAAAGCATTCATTGGTAATGAAAAATTAGACAATGTCTAGTCTTGACATACAGTGCTGATACTGTATATTTTTAGCATGTGAATTGGTTTATAGTTCCACCAAGAAAACTTAGTCTTAAAGTTTCGTAAACATAACTCTCAAAATAACTCCAATATTACACTGTTAAACACTAGTGTCATCACGGTACCTTCTAATTGTAAAATTGTGTGATTATAGGATGGTAGCGGTTTTTACATAGATAAAATTACTCAACAACGCAGAAATTGTATTTAAATAAATTGATTAAATGTAAAAATTACTATGTTGTTTCATTCCTTCACTGACCTATCAAACTTTTCCTTGAAATGTCCTCCAGATGAATAGAAACTTGGATCCAACGTGATGATGAAACGTGGGACTGATAAGTAGGTATCTAAAATTAGGTTTTTGTAAACTCGCCACATAATTAAACTCGTCACGTTTTGAAGAGTTCCATAGTAAATTCGCCACTATGGAATGTATGTGTAAATTCGTCACAGGTCACAAAGCAAATTCATTTTTAAAATGCTACCTGTGGCGAGTTCACACATTATTTTATGCTGTTTTTCTGATGACGTATTAACTTTAATGGCGAGTTTACAATAACCCCTAAAATTCTAGTAGGTACATGGGTATCTAAAAACACACAAAAGTATCTAGGGATCAATTATTACTTTATAACCATTTTTTACTATAAAAAGTATCCCATGAATATTTTACCAGATGTATAGTCTCTCAGGCTTGCTTCTTACTATAATTCTTTCTTTATTCAAATAGAAAAATTTACACAAAAGAATCATTAACGATCCAAAAATAATAATCCTCTACAACTGCGATACTTCAAAACGTATTTGATCCCTAGACACTTTTGATGTGTGTAACATAGAATATTATGATCGAATTCACGTGTAGGTAAAAAGTTCGTTTTCTCAAATATGCTTGGAAATATGAGCATTATTTTGACAACCTTCTTCAAGATAAATCGATATTGCTGTACTGGCCACATACATGCGAGCGAGCAGCGGCCGGCAAAAGTTGTATGAAAATCCATATATCTGTCGTGTTTAGCGGCAAAAAAAAATTACAAAGAAAATTCACATCTGACGTGTTATTTAAAAAATTTAACGATCTTACACTTCGAAATATGGCAACCAAGGAGTTAACTTATCAAAGGTTTTATTTAAATTTTGAACTGGCTTGCAAATAGAAAGCTGTTTTAGAAAAAAACCAACAAATGAACACTTTAACGCCGGAAAAAATATTGTTGTTCGTTGTTCGTTTGATTTCGAAAAGTAGTTTTAATTTCCGCACATTATTTGAGAAAAGTACTATACAAGCCTTGGCCACAACTAGGCATTGACGGACTTACGTTCGTCCATCAATGCCTCTTTTGCTGGCCGCTGCAGTAATGTACTAGTGATCATCAATTTTACGTACCTTACACACTAAAAAGAATCTGAAATAAAGAAAGGAAGGTAGGGATATTTTATATCACATTAATTGACATGAAAAGGTAGCCTTTTTTCACGGAACTAATTTACGTAACAAAAAATTAGGTATAGTGAATACCTCAACTTGCAGTCTGATCGTTATTAAATTCTTTATTTATTGCTAACAGCGTGCTTCTTTTGATATCCCATAAATTCAAGTTATAAATGAGTGCACGTAAAAGATTCAAATGACAAAATACTTTTTAAATTATATGTATTTTTTTATGTCATTGGTAAGTACACCGTGATTCGATAAAACTACGTTTTTGTATGAAATTTAGAAATGTATTACTTAATTTATTCATGAGTTTTGAATCTTTTCGAGCTCTCGTTATTAACCTTAAGCTATGTCATATCATAAGGAGCGTTGTGTAATAAAATAGTTACGAAGCATAATCAGTACAATACAAAATGTTTGTTCTGACCCCGGGTTTCTTTATCATAAGTACTAGGGTTGTTTTGGATACGGACAGTTATATTTTGACTTAATATTTTCCGTAGAAGAAAACGTCAAACTTTAACTGTTTGTAACCAAAAAAATGCGTTAGTAAATTATAGATACCCGGGGTAAAAGAATGATTAGATACTACATAATATTAACAGGATACATATAGAAACCAAAACTATAATAATAATTACACTGGGGAACAAAACTAAACTTGTTTTTTGTTTTATCTGGTTTTTGAAGGGTTTCTCACTAATTTGACGCCGCTGATTACAAATCTAAAATCCCTTTTCCAGTAGCAGCTCTACTTTTTGAGATATCGATGGTGGGAGATTAAGAAAAATGCATGAATTTCGTATGCTATCCAGAAAATTCAGGCGACTTAAGCGAAGAGCAGGGACAACGCTTCCATCAAGATATTCGCACAATGGAAGAACGATACCAAGGTCGTTGGAATGCTAATATGATGGCTGATTACTGCTGGAGCATTCAGAATAATAATGGACTCTGCCCATTCAAGAAAGTCTTATAAAATATTTTTTTTTTCGTGTCAGTTTTTCTTAATGAAAGAATTTAGTTACAAAATTCAACAATTTTTCTTAAAATCTCCCACCATAGTTATCTCAAAAAGTAGAGCTGCTACTAGAAAAGGGATTTTAGATTTGTAATCAGCGCGGCAAAATCGTTTAGAATCAGCTATGAAACTTTATAAAACAAAACCCCTGTTCCCCAGTGTTATAGTTAAAATATTTTTTCTGTAATAACATTTCTTAGTCCGGTAAAAAACGCAGTTGACATAGAAGCAAACGGGAAAAAAGTCAGTAGGTAATAAAACCCATAGAAACGACAACTCTTATTGAACATTTCGCAGCGTGAAATAGCAATATGTGTTAGCAACGCCACTAAGCCAAGTACGTTTATTCAGGCGTCGACAGTTCTCATCATGCTTGTTTTACATCAGTAGCGAAGCGAATAATGTACGGAAGAGTTATAGATAACGCTTTGAAGTTTTCAGCATTCCGTTTTGTTGTAGGTATTGCGGCAGTTATGAGTTTTGGTAGCCAGTGGTTAAGGATTCCGGGAGGAATATGATGAAAGCTGAGCGCTTCATCGTTGTATGTGAAAAAACTTAAATTATCGTTGTTATGTGAATTCAAGTAGGTATTTAAATTGAAGTCTTGAAAAATAAAAAAACAATGGTTCTAATCTTGCAGGTTGCTGGCAATCTTTGAGGTACCTACATAATTATAATCATAAATAGCTTATAGACTAAAATAAAACAACTTTTACGGATACCAAACGCGCTATATTTCCACGAACTATGTTGTAATTGTCGTATTTTTAGGTTTTTTTAGGGGTTTTTTGATTTTCCCGACGTTTCGGCACCTTTACAGCTGCCGTGGTCACGGGATGACTGGCTACTTATATAAGTCTACCCTCGCAAAGTTAATTTATTTTCGTTCGGATACGGTTAGACATTTACTATGGCACAAATTATTATTGATTTGATATTTTGATTTAATTGTTATTCTAATTCTTTATTATTAAGAAAAGAGAAAACTAAAAACTCTACTGGCAGTTCACAAATTGGGAGGACCTTCGAAGAAAGAAGCTGCCAAGAAAACTTCGAAAGCGGGCCGACCTCTACCTTTATAAAGAAATTGAGATATGTTGTCTCCAGCTTATAGACTGTCATTATGTTTGTTCAGGCATAGTTGTTCTTTATTATGTGGGTAAACTGCAAAACAACGTAGTTATTTCTCTCTTAGAGGTGCAAGCATGAGATCGCAGTTTGGACTATCGGTATTCAGTTTGAAATTTTGAATTTTTCCAATAATTATAAATTTTATGGTGTAACTAAACTATCATTTATATCAGACATTGGTGATAATTTGTGAAAATGTTGACTAGCAGAGAACCTGGTGGTATTCAGTGCCTGTATCAGCCCAATCTGTCTGTGGCAAGGTTAGTGGTATACTTCTTAAGGGCGCGCTCTAGGCTAAAAGCAAAAGTAATAACTGCAACGGCGAACTGCAAAGTAAATGCTGCCTTATTTCTATGAGAAATAAGGCAGCATTTACTATATAATTCTCCGGCCCCATTCGGCCGGTCCGGAATTAAGAAATGAAGGAAATTCTTTTTTTAAAGGATATTTAAAGGTTATTTACAAAAAATATATAACATAAGCCCTGCCTTATCTAAAGTGTAATTATACTAAAAAGTTCCAAGCTTTATTTTATTGTATTACTTGAATACTAGCAGTTTATCGTGTTAATTATAGTGATTTGGAGGCAATTTCGCAATTTTTTTCTATCGAGAAAATTTTATGCAATCGTGTTTTTGAGTAACATAGTCACTAGTGTTAGTCCTGTAGTTTGCTGCATCTTAATTTGAAAATCAGTTTTTCATTAATATATTGATATTACAGACGATCATGATAAATATTAAACAAGAATGTTTTCTCCATTAAGGGCCCGCTATAGGCCAACGAAAATCAGATTGCTTTACATGATCGTCTGTTTATAACTTTTTAATTTTGCATTTTACAATGCTATTTTTATGTAATAAATATTAAACAAGAAAATATACCAGAAAAAAGCAACTAGTCTCATGTCCCGTCAGGGCGACATGAGACTAGTTGCTTTTTTTCTGGCATGGAGAAAACTATGCCTGGACTATAACAAAAGAAACAATAAGAATAGTGACTTTAGAAATAGTGATCGTGATCGTTATCGTGTTCTCGCGAATAAAGTTAGTTTAAATCGATGTTCAACCTAAACGATTGGGAGATGGGATACGATAATTCATTAATCAAAATATATTATGTAAGAAAACAAAAACATAAGTAGGTAAGCATGTGAAGTAGCTTCAACCAGCCCCCTAATTGTCTAATTTAAAATCTATCACAATCCCTTTCAGAGGTATTGTGATTGTTATATTTTCGTCTGTCATATTACTCAGACAGTTCAATTTCGTTTATTCCATACCTTTTAAAACGCGCCATAGAAAGAATTTTATTTTCAACTACGTGACGCCCTGTATCTATCAAATTTTAACCGCCTCCAAAGGCGGTGGTCAAGTGGTATCAAACACCGGTACATATTGTAATGGGTTTAGTTGGTGGTAGGATTTGCTGTAAGTCCATTTGCTACCACCATCTTATCTAAGTCTGACGCCATAACAACAACGTTTTCAGCATTGTTGTGTTCCGGCAGTTAGAGATAAGATAGCCAGTTCCTCAGTGATTAAGGATGCTGGGAGAGGCTCGCTTCCATCTTCAGCCTTATCAATACTTAACAGCAGGTATGATGAAGGCTAAGAGTGTCCCTAAAAAAAAATAGTTGCTGAGGATATTATCCAACTTCGAGAAAGAGATGTCCCGTCGAATCCAACTCGGTTGGGCAGCATTCGGAAAGCTCCGTAAAATCTTCGCGTCCAACTTACCGCAGTGTCTCAAGACGAAAGTCTATGACCAGTGTGTGTTGCCAGTGATGACCTATGGTAGTGAAATGTGGTCGCTAACTATGGGTCTGATAAGAAAGCTCAAGGTCACCCAGCGTGCAAAGGAGAGGGCTATGCTCGGCGTTTCCCTACGTGATCGAATCAGAAATGAGGAGATCCGTAGGAGAACTAAAGTAACTGACATCGCTCGAAGGGTTGCTTAGCTGAAGTGGCAGTGGGCGGGACACATAGCGAGAAGAACCGATGGCCGTTGGGGCGGAAAGGTTCTGGAATGGCGATCGCGCACAGGACGACGCTCCGTGGGTAGGCCCCCACAAGGTGGACCGACGATCTGGTGAAGGTCGCGGGAAGCCGCTGGATGCGGACTGCGCAGGACCGATTGTTGTGGAGATCCTTGGGGGAGGCCTATACCCAGCAGTGGGTGTCATGTGGCTGAGACGACGACGACGACGACGAGGATATTATCCAGCATGCCAAACATTAGTAGGCGCATAAGATTCTTTCAACAAGCCGGCGTCTGAAATACTGACCGTTGATTATTCGCTCCGAGGGTAGACCCCCGACGTTGAGGGATCGTCGTGGAGATCCTTGGGGAGCTCTGTACAGTAGCAGTGGGTGTCATGTGGCTGAGATGATGTTGATTATTATTATTTATTAGCTTCTGCCCATTGTTACACCCGCGAGCGTCCCGTTCCCGTAGGAGTATCGCGATAAAAAGTAGCCTGTTACCCTCCGTCCTTTCAACTAACTCTATGCAATCGACTTAATTTTTGGCTTATTTAGGGCGTAATGGAAGGACAAACAAACACTTTCGCATTTATCGCAGCTTGACATCGCCTAGCTTGTGATGTGCACAAAGCTAGTAGTAGCATCAAGTTCCAATGCCAAGGTTCTGGCAATGCCCTATTAAGGAGCACTATTTGTTCACCCACGCATCTGCTAGAGCTTGATTACGTAAGTAACACTTTTTTTTTCTTTTTTTTTATTAGGATCACCAACAGTTGATACATTGATAAATCAGAAATAATGACTTAATTATAAATTTTACTTAATGTACAGCCACTTATTATGTGAACACAGCATGCTCCATAAATTAATTCTATTCTAATTACTGGAACTAATAAAATTAAATTATATTAAAGGGTATGTATGAAGTGAGTGCATGCGAAATAGATTAAGTGTGAGTATATGTATGTTGTGTGTACAGCTGTGTAGTGTAGCTTAGAATAGCACTACCCCCTGTCATCCCGTGGGTGTCGTAAAAGCTTCAGGAGACGGGCAGCAGCGTTTCCTACAAACTTGACCATACTGCGATCGCCAACCCGCCTGCCAAGCGTGGCGATTATGGCAAACCCCTCCTTTTGGGGGAGGCCTATACCCAGCAGTGGGTGTTATGTGGCTGAGAAGAAGATATGAATGTTGAAGTAGTTTTGTTTGTTGATACGAGTGAGCGTGTGTGAAAAATTATGAATAAAGATCAGGCGTTAAGAGAAAGGGAGTATGAATATGAGCTCAAGCAGTTAATAGATTGAGTATTTTATTCCGCATGAACTTGAATTACAATAGTTGAGCCTAGCAAGGTAAGGTTTATTAGGTAGTATTACAACTGTAAAAATAATCATGCTATTCGTATTGTTATTGATAGTGGTTTTTAGTTTTACTCAAAAATGCATGTAATGTGATCATTATTTTGACAACCTTGTTTGAGCAAATCGACCTTGCCGTTCTGTTTTAAGGAGCGGCCAACAAAGTTTTGCTGGTCGCTCTAACAGGCCGGCAAAACATTGCCGGCAGCTATTTTGACGTTTCAACTTTTAAATAAATCAAATGCAAAAAGATTTTATTTAAAACACAGCTGTTTGTATTTATATAGATAGGTACAAAAAGATTTTGTTCCATATTTGGCTGTATAGTTCCAACTACCATTGCTAAAAAAAAACAAAGAAGTAACAAAAGCGCGGTTTAAAAACGTAGTGATTACTTGCTCAGTGGGTTCAGCGAAAATTTTATTTTTATTTAGTGACAATTCTCTCTAGCGAAAATTCTTCCGATTCAATGTGTTTACATCGCCAAACATTAAAAATGAGTGGTTAAAAATTTAATACCGCGAAACTCAAAGGAAAAATAGAAGCTTGCATATGAAAAATTTGTGCAGTGGAAAATCAGTAGGAAATCTAAATCTTTATATGAAAACCGGGAAAGTCGGTGTAGAATTTTAGTAACTTTACTTTTCATCATTGTCATTTTAATTAAATTTCTAGTTAATTAATATATTTTTTATTTAAATTACTTGCTGATTTTATTTAGGTTACGTACTTGCATTTTTGCACTATACAAGCCTTGGCCCACAATGACTGCTTCGCTGGTCTCGCTATGATTGCCTCGAGCTAGCCTAGCTACGGTCTAGGCCTTTCAGCTTGGCCATCATTGCAGCCCTTGCTGTCCTTGCTGTAAAGGTTTGTCTTTTTTGGTTTGTCCTTGTTTTCTCAGCTCGTCCATCAAGTGCTGCACGCTGACCGCGCTGTGTCGGCCTGGAGCTGCGCTACGTTGCGCTGTCGGCCATCATCAGCGCGACCAGCAAAGTAGTCATTATAGACCGCGGCAGTAATGTACTATTATTAGGATATCCGTTATGATCTGTATCCGTAAACAAGGAAAAGTGGAGGGTATTAAAAATTGCTGATGACGATCGATTCAGGATTGAGTTTGAAATTTACATAGTACACCTGTGTGCACACTGTTGTGCAAGTTGAATGGATGTAAAATAAGTGTGGTATGTCATACGATAGAAGACATTATGTATCAGCAATTGGATGAATGTACAGGAAGCAATAGCAAATCTATACTTTTAATATTATAAAGCTGAAGAGTTTGTTTGAACGCGCTAATCTCAGGAACTACTGGACCGATTTAGAAAATTCTTAGACCACTAGAAAGCTACATTTCTCCCAAGTGACATAGGCTATATTTTATCCCGATGTTCGTACGGGAACGGGCACCACGCGGGTAAAACCGCGAGGATCCGCTAGTGAGTGATAAAAAGCTCCCTGAAAGACATTCACACATATAAACATCATAATATCGTTAAAATTGCAATTATACTCAAGATATTTAGCTGAAACTTCATTTTTCAATAGAAAGTCCTTACAAACTCTAATAATCTGCCTCATCTTCGTAAATAATCCTTGCGGATTGGTCGGTCGGGCTACAATAATAGTCTTCTGAATCACCTCAATCAACCATCTTGACTGCAGCCAATTTACGAGCAAAAGGCACTTGTGCGAGTTTCCCCAGGTCGTTGACCGATATTATTAGGATAAGTCAGCTTGTGAATAAAGTAATAGTTATACTAATGAAAATAATTATGTTACGTACGAGGAAAATTCAGAAATTGGTCGTCTATATAAATTATTTATTTATACTTATGGTAAATTTTAAATAGAAAAATGTTGGAAACATTTAACTCGGCCACAAATGAATTCTCAGACGGGAATCGAACCCGCGACCTTTGGAAATCCGGTCCAATGCTTAAAAAAATTTAACATAAGTATAAAAATAGCATTGAAAAATGCAAAAATTAAAAAAAAAATCATAAATTATTTGTTTATGTTAGTAAAAATTGCATTTATTTTTATTATAATTTACCAAAATCAATAACGGATCTTAGTTTATTTATATTTAGGAAAAAACTGCAAATATGGTTTACTAGGAAATGTTTTTATTCAATTGAGGAGTATTTTAATTTAAAAATTTACATAAAATGAATTATTATTATTAATGACATTAATGCTATACAATTTTATTTTATTCGCAATTATTTACCTTAATAATCATTTCTTTTTATTTTATAGTGACATTTCACATGCCCTTTGTTTGGCAAAACGAAAGATCAACATTGTAAACGACCATCTGTAATGTAACTTACTCTGTTTTATGTTAATAAAGATGATTTGATTTGATTTAGTATAATGTATGTAGTATGTATCTTTTATCTGTACTAATATTATAAAGAGGAATGATTTGATTGTTTGTTTGTTTGCATTGAATATGCTCCGAAACTACTGAACGGATTTGGATGAAATTTAGTACACAGATAGTAAATAGCCTGGCTATGTACATAGGATACTTTTTATCCCGATATTCCCACTGGAACGTGAGCTACGCGGATGAAAAGCGGCCGCTAGTATATATATATATATATATATATATATATATATATATATATTTATATATATATATATATATATTAGCACAAATTGTATGTACATAGGTGGACTTAATGCCATAGGCATTTTCTACTAGTCACTAGTACCTTAGGGTGATGTGGACACGCACAACCATTGTTAAAATTAAAACTGGAAATAATAATAAAAATATATATATATTTTTATTATTATTTCCAGTTTTAATTTTATATATATTTTTATATATATATATTTTTATTATTATTTCCAGTTTTAATTTTAACAATGGTTGTGCGTGTCCACATCACCCTAAGGTACTAGTGACTAGTAGAAAATGCCTATGGCATTAAGTCCACCTATATACATACAATTTGTGCATGAAGTATTAAATAAATAAATAAAAACAACATTGATGCTAGATAACTTCCGTAATTAACCTATGTTTACGAATAGGAAATTTTTCATATGGTAATAAATCTGCGTACGTATTGGTCGAGGTTATTGCTTTGCAACAGGCAGTTATATACATTTGTATGCGTTTGAATGTATCTCTTACACCCATATTCTAAGTCGTTCCTCCAAAACTTACTCGTCCTCGACTTAACGAAACCTCATTGAAAACCTCTTCGAAATACGCCTCGAAATCGGTATTCTAAGTCATAGCTCCGTAAGGACCTGGAGGAGCCAAAGAGTACGTAGCCCCTCCGTGTTAGGCCTAGCGCACACTACCATTTTTACTCACGACGAGGTTGAGTGGAGTGTACAAAGTTTTGGAGGAACGACTTAGAATATGGGTGTAAGTTCTTCAGAAGTGCAAACTAAAGCCTTTTACCAAATTTTATTTTAGTATGATTTTTTTTGTTATTATCAAGATTTGAAAAATTCAATAAAACATTTTGTAACGGATTATTATTTGCAAGGGCAGTCGTCGCGGAATGAATCACCAATGACCAGGGTTCCTTTCATCGACATAAGTCATTTTAATGTCCTCACTAATACGGCACAAACTTTCTTCATCGAAGACTTTGACCTACCACGGTGGAGGTTAATAGCTGCAATTCCAGCCAGGACCAACAGCTTAATGAGCCTTCCGAAGCAAGATTGAAGCAAAATTGAAATTTTTGAAGTGAAAACTTCTTTAGCGGCGTTGTGCACATCAATTTTAAATTTTTGGGATGGGTAAAAAATATTAAAGTCGCGTCAGGACACGTGACCTGATCGAAAATTCGTAAGTCGGAGGGAGAGTAGACCGCCGCCGGCGCGGCGTAGAAGAGGAAGTAATAAACCCCTCTCTTTCTAAAATGTATGCCTGCTCCTGCTGTTTCGTTTAAGCGGTTTTCACTTCTGCCGGCACTCCCGTGCAACCCGTTGTTTTTATCTCTCATCCCATGACCGACCATCTGAAAGTTGTTTAACACGGTACCACAGTGCCCCTCTCTCTACTAACTTTATTTTCCTATGTTTAATAACACCCACGAAATTTTAAAAAATAAGTTTGTCTATCTAAAAGCATCTTAATTTGGCAGAGTTCAATGCAAGTTCATCGAACTCCGGATGTAAAATGTCACGTGACTTTGGCCCGTTTCACAGCCTTAAAATTTAATTACAGTTCTTTGTTAAAGCCTTCTTCAATAAAACGTAGTGGTTGTTTTGTTGAAATCCCATTTCCATTTCCATTTTTATTTTTGTGTGCTCAGATCTTACCACTTTGAATAATTGGTGTTGGAACTACAGCAACAGATTTCCCGTGTCTTACAAAAACTAATTATATTTACTTTTACGATTAGTTAAGTCAGTGGCTAGACCAATAAAACTCAAGTAAATGAGTTATAAAATGCAAATGTTATAACTTTAGGAACTAAAATTGTTGGATACGCTTTTGAACTTTGGCGTTTCATTAAATTAAAATTTGAAGTTTAAGTTAGGCGTCTAAATGCTCATTCATAATTAATCTAAATATAACTACATTTTCCCTAATTGATCTTTTAAATTAATAAAGAAGAAATATAAAAAAAAACAAAGTTTATTATCAAGCGATTAATTGTTTGCATAATGTTATTACTAACACTATAATAAAAATAAAAAAAAAAAAATTTAATGATATTAAATGTATGGATTAATTTATCTGAAATAAATGTTTAATAATAATAATAATGGTTCCTATTTGTCTATACTAATATTACTAAGAGCTAAGATTTGATTTTTTGTTTGTTTGCATTGATTAGGCTTCGAAACCACTGAACGGATTTGGATGAAATTTGGTACACAGATAGTAGATAGCCTAGTTATGAACATATAATACTTTCTATTCCGATATTGCCACGGGAACGGGAACTACGCGGATGAAACGCACGAGCGCCCGCTAGTTTATAATAAAATAAAATGCACTTAGGTTATGATTACGTACAGAAGAAATATAGATATTGGAAAATTAAGACAACCTGTTAGACGAGATCGTATATTGTCCTAAATATATTTATTAATGAAAAGTTGATAGTTATTATTATATAAACCTTCCAAAGCAACAACCGATTAAAAGTTTTATAAATAAAGTTCTTGCCTTGTATCTAAACAACAAAAATCCTGAATTTGGACCTCGACAGAAAAGAATTGGTATACCCTCTATTACTCAGATAAATTAGCTAGATTTGTCGTGTGTTAGTACCCGTAGATTTGTGGCACTTGCTGCGGGACAATAAAGACTGGAGGTAAGTGAACTTCATTGGATTAATACCCAGGCCTACTTTTATTTCCCGAATTGGATTCTATAGTTAAAATCTTTGTGGTTGTTCAGATTTGTACTGACTACGTTGAAATACGACCTCATTTGTTTATATAACTATATTTATACCAATACTAATATTATAAAGAGGAAAGATTTGATTGTTTGTTTGTAACGAATAAACTCATAACTACCGACTACATTTGGATGAAATTTGGTACACAGATAGTAAATAGCCTGGTTATGAACATAGGATACTTTTTATTCCGATATTCTCACGGGAACTGGAACCACGCGGGTGAAACCGCGAGCGGCCGCTAGTATTTAATACTTAAGCAATGAGTATGTAAGGAGTTTTTAGCATTGTTTTGTTTGGTTTGGCATTCAATAAAATTTTCTTGGTTTTTGACTCAACGAGTTTAATTGAATCTCAAACAAAAAACTGTCGAAATTGCTGACGATGAAATATAAAGATGGTATTAAAACTCCTTGCATATTTAATACAAATAGGCACTGCTAAACTTACTGAATTTAAATTATACAAGTAGTTCTAAAAACCAAAAATCTAAGATTTTTAATTTTTCAATGCTATTTTTATACTTATGATGCAAAAAGTGAATTCTCAGATGGGACTCCAACCCACGACCTTTGGAAATCCGGTCCAATGCTCTAACCACTGAGCTGCCGAGACTTGTGGACCATCGTCAAAATTCTCCAATACCTTGATATTTTTAATACGCTGTAGGCCAGGGTCGTCACATCAATGCTAGAAATATCCTTGCATTCGAAAGAAACATCTTGATCATCTGTGGCCGAGTTGATTTTTCAAATATTTTTCTATTTAAAAATTTATCATAAACCAAAAACCAAAAAGACAGTGCATATTATCTACCTACGTGAAAACAATGCCCAGACGCCAAATAGAAAAGTGTTTATAGTCTGTAAGGATAAACTCCTCTTCTGCAGTCACTAAATACGGTATAATTTTCAAGTAGTTTACTTTTTTCTAAGAAAATTATATATTCGGTAATATTATTTTTATTTGAGGATCTAGGGGCATTGCAACCCTGTTGAGGGCTGTAGTCACTGAGATCTAAGACATTTATTGTAACTCGCCACCTATTTATAGTACTGTTGAGATCGTTTAAGTCTCCGCACTACAAGGAGGCCGCTACACCGCCGTTGCTGGCTGGTTTTGTTTTAATAAAATTAAAAAAGAGAGGCCCGTCGTGCGTATACATGGACAGTCGCCTTGTCAAATAAAATATTGATAAAATTGTAAAAATACTAATATAATTACTGAATATAAAAACAGTATCGAGTTAAACATAGTTTAAATTCTTTAAAGAGCACGCCCTGTCCATGAATATTGTCGAGCTTCTTGCTCGACAATATTCATGGACAGGGCGTGCTCTTTTTTTTTAGACTTAATTATTTTTTTTCTCCCAGAAGGAGGAGAATGTGGAGATCGTATATGTCTCCGCACTACAAGGAGGTCGCTACACCGCCTTTGCTGGTTGGTTTTGTTTATAATAAAATTAAGAAAAAGAGGCCCGTCGTGCGTAGACATGGACGGTCGCCTTGTCAAATAAATTATTGATAAATTTTTGGAAAATTACTAATATAATTACTGAATATAAAACAGTATCGAGTTAAACATTGTTTTAAAACAGTATCGAGTTAATTATAATAGAGCACGCCCCCGTTACAGTACCTACCTCTTTTAGCCCGGTTGCTTCCAGAAAGTCAAGAATTTTCCTAGCTTTTAGAGATTTTAGTTCCTCTGTGTATATGATGTGCCGACCCAGGTGAATACTGCGATTGTGCATAAATGGTCCGTAGACGCACAGAAGGTGATTTAGTGTCTCCTTCTCCTGTTTACAGTAGAGGCACAAATCAGTATCACTCAACTTCAAGTGAAATTGGTGCCTGTTTGCAGTGTCCGGCTAAGGCTCTGACAAATGCACAGATGTTCTTACTGCTGAGTCCAGAAGTTCTGCAGTTCGTTTAATATTCGGTGATGTGTCACTTTCTATGTTATAAAGCAATGTTTAAGCTAACTGTGTCATTTTCACTTTTACCTTACTTAAGTATTGTTTTAAATTTTTACTGTAAATAATTTACGAAATTCTAAAATAACCAACTTTGGTTTCCATTGCAAAAAGAGCCATACAGTCAACTATGTTGATTATTTAAGTTTTAGTTTGTCAAAAGCCTATCATAAATTGCGAGTGACACATACAAAGTGGAGCAATGAGTTTAAAACCCATCGGGCGAATATCCTTGACCGCGTCCACGAACTGCGCTCAGGTTACCAGTGCAAGGTCGAATGCGCCGGGAGAAAGGCCTTTTGGAGGTATTCAGTGGGATAGTTTTTCATTTCTCAAGGCTCAACTTTGGGTCCGATTTTCTTCTTCACTCTAATGAATGATTTTTGAGATTAATGAGAATTGTTGATTTATAACTTCTGAATTAAAACTTACTGTTCAAATAAAATTGATAATGTTTAATATTTATTGTTTCAATTCCTAATTCAATACTTTATTCAGTAAAAAAAAATCAATATCACAGTTTGAAACATATTCACTATCAAAAACATCCATTCCCAATGTAGGATTATTTGATTATAAAATTTACACAAAAATTTTAATAAAAATCTTATTGTTTAAATGTTCTAGTAATAAATAAGTAATTACAACAAGTATTTTATTTATTTTTCTTCACTTATTTCCTTCAAACGTTTGTAAGGTTGAAGGCCTCGTATTATTTTCATCTACCTCCTTAGGGATGAGGTCACAGGACATAAATAATCTATCGCGAGTTATTGGGTCGGAAATCCACACAATTCGATAAAAATTCCTTCCAAAACAATTGTCCCGTCGCTGTGGCCGGGTTCTATCATAGTGAACTACTAGGCAGAAGGAGGATCTCCTTCTATCCTAATCCTCCTCCTGTTTATCAAAACAGAAGCATATTTAGCGATTTTGATAATTCTAAACGTAAAATTGTGGTAATCAAAGTTATTTTTTTCTTTGAGTAAAGCTCATTTTCATTAATAATTAAACTTATTTTATAGAGTACCTATCAAAGGACAAGGTAATAAAAATAAATAATAGCAATGGAGATGAAATAGTTCAATGTCTCGATTAATAAATATTTACTTGTTGTCATCATTGACAGCGACAAACTAGCTATAGTCGATATAAAACTTTCCAAAGGGATGCCAAGATGGGTTAACCATTATCTCTAGAAGAAGTAATGACCCTTGTTATTTCATAGCTGTGTTGGCATATCCGGTTCTTGCTATACCTATGAGATGAGAATTGAGAAGTAGTGTTATTCTAAGCTGTCACAGCATACATACACGACGATCATTCTCATGTTCCTGAAGCAAAGTTATCATACTTACCTACAATGCATTGCCTGTGACCTAAAATAGCCAGTTCAGGGCCACACCCGTATGCAAGCTCCCTGTTGCATTTGGATCGATGGAGAGGTAAATTGTAACATCAATTTTTAAATCCAATTGGACACATAGATTTGTGATTGCTAAATGAGTAAATGTAAAATGGATATGATGTTGCATACGTGTTAGTTCTTTATGTGTTTGAGACTAATGTTAAGGCATCTTTAATACTTATTGATGAAACATTACTTGAAAATTTCATAATGCTGTCTTTTGGTTATGTTTGAGGTTTGGATGTTGATTTCTGGGTTTTTGAAAATAAAATATTTTGTTTAAATTGAAGTCGCCATTATAGAATCATGGTCTTGAGAATTGAATACAAATAATAACCTATTTGTTATTGTAACAA
Source organism: Chrysoteuchia culmella (assembly GCA_910589605.1). Lineage (NCBI taxonomy): Eukaryota > Metazoa > Arthropoda > Insecta > Lepidoptera > Crambidae > Chrysoteuchia > Chrysoteuchia culmella. Next base: position 3,491,532 of record OU342654.1, on the reverse strand, counting down.
AATACATAAAAAATGGCGTATTTAAAAACATTAATCATTCTTCAAAATTTCCGATATACTTACTGGTATTCACTCTGTATAAAATAATCAGCAAACTTTTGTACAAGCTTTATTTTCTTACGAATGCAACGATAAAAGTTAAATTTAACAATTGCTTGTATCAAAAAACAAACAATCTACAATCGTATGAAAACAATAACACACGGGCAGCGGTGCAGCGGCCTTGAACTGCTGAAAGTGGGTCAGAATCTAGGCGGTAGCACAGTATAAAGATACACAGTTTCCCGTCTTTTTTATAAACAACGGAAGTCTAAGCCTTCATCACACCTGATGTTAAGTATTGATAAGGCTGAAGATGGAAGCGAGCCTCTCCCGGAATCCTCAATCACTGAGGAACTGGCTATCTTATCTCTAACTACCGGAACACAACAATGCTGAAAACATTGTTGTTATGGCGTCAGGCATAGATAAGATGGTGTTAGCCAGGCGGACTCACAACAAGTCCTACCACCAACCAAAATCGTCTTCTTAATAAAAGTCGGTTCGCGAGTCATACATACCCGACGAGACGCGTCTCGGTTCGGCAAGACTTTGGCAAGACTCTCAGTCTCGAATGCGCCGCGGTGACGAAAGCACGCTGGAACAAACGAACGCATGTTGGCGGGCAGCCCTTGCGTACCACGCGGCTTCAAATAATAATTAATTAACTTTTATTTATTTATTTTTGGGAAACAAACAGCATACAATATTACCTTAATGCTATACTTAATGAGTAATACAAAAGCCAAAGACAGTTTCCACAATAAAATAAAACAGTTCAATTGAGTGAACACAATATAAAGTTATGTTTTTTATGTAGTAAACTGAAATTCATAAATAAACTAAAAATAAACTTTATTTTTTCCTATGTTTAACTATGAAAATAATCAATAACATAGGCGTATATAATATAAAAATTTTTAGCAAAATTTAATAAATTATTTATAAATTGTTTTCTTAAATTTTCTAAATTTATATCAAGAAAGAGTCAGACAACTTACTTGGGGTTTCTAATTACCTTGGCGGTAGACGCGCCAACATAATATTGTTGCTAACTGGAATAAAATTTGAAACCTATTAAAATTTGAACTGAATACGTTATGAACTGACCTTCTGGAGACAAGGGTTCGTTACGGAGAAGCAATACTTATATATTTGAAAGGTTAATTGCGCACATTCACGTACTTTTGGGTTACTAAGCTTACTTAATACTGATAATGGATTATTAAAAAGTGTACCTACACACTTTTCGTTGCCTACGTAATATCTGAATGTTTTTGAGTGAATAATCACTAGATTATAAAATGGTTCAAATTTTAAAATGAACTAAAATATTAAAACGGACCCGAGTATAATTTCAGAATAAAAGTAAATTATTATATTTATTCAAATAATAATAGAAGTCCTTCTTTCTTTCTTTATATTTAAGAGAAATAGATTTACCTCAAGTTTGAATGAAAATAATAGCTTTCACTTTATTATTAATCACTAACTGGCCCGGCGAACTTCGTTCCGCTTAAGAATAAATAAATGTCACCATCTAAATGTTGTGTTTAGTTATTAGCTGAGTGAGTTATATATACCTTTTAAACTATTGCATAGCTTTTATCGCGGGCTTTGAGCGCGGCGACCGAATCAAGAAATTCCGTAACGAAAATAAAACCTAACACCCCCCCACTCCGTGTTATAGATTTTGGTTGCTTAGTTAAAATTGTGAATAACAAAATTGTCAATGATGATAAAAAAATGTATGAAAATTTGTGTGAAAATATAATTTCATTTTAAAATATAATTTACCAGATTCAATAATAATAGAAGCAACCAAAAAATGTGATAAAAAATGCTATGCAATAGCTTTACCGCGGCAGTCCCCGAGTGCCACACGTATTTATTTTTATTGATATCAGGCTATGTGGTAATAATTTCTTACTCGTAATTGGGTAGGTGCACCAGTGAATGAACACCCTCCAGTGAATGAACAGAGGTGAGCTTTTTTTAATAAAATATGAAATGTAAAGATTTCTACCGAAAGTGATATTTTTTTCTAAATGGTAACGATTTAATTGTCATCAGCCGTTTTTAATGTCCCTACTGCTGGGGCACTGGCCTTCCTTATGGATGGATAAGGAAAACGGGCCATAACCCACCACGCGGGCCCAATGCGGATTGGCGGGTTTTAACGACTACAAATGCAGCCGGGACCAACGGCTTAACGTGCCTTCCGAAGCACGGAGGAGCTCGAAATAGTAAATTTTTGGTCACCCATCCCGTGACCGACCATTGCGATAATTGCTTAACCTCAACATTTGCAGGCCGAGCACGCGAACCACTGCGCCACGGGCTCCTCATTTAATAATCAAATAAACGTTGAACACAAATAGTGACAAAGTTAAATTTAAGCGAATCTTATAAAGATACTGAAAATTTTAAAAATTCAAGATTACCTTAAGGTTTCATTCATAGTCATCACGCTAAGCAACTTATCTTAAGGTGCTATATGTGTTTCTAGCAAATAAATGAATTTCATTTCATTTCATTAATTTCATTTCATTTCATTTCATTGTACTTTTATAGTTTAGCTGGGCTGCTAAGGTTCCACATCAGGTGTGCCAGACCTTCGATTTTTAAAAGTCAATTGAAAACAAGCAACTTATCGCAAGGTACTATATTTCTATCTTTTATAGTTTAGCTGGGCTGCTAAGGTTCCACATCAGGTGTGCCAAACCTTCGATTTTTTAAAGTCAATTGAAAACAAGCAACTTATCGCAAGGTACTATATTTCTATCTTTTATAGTTTAGCTGGGCTGCTAAGGTTCCACATCAGCTGTGCCAAACCTTTGATTTTTTAAAGTCAATTGAAAACAAGCAACTTATCGCAAGGTACTATATTTCTATCTTTTATAGTTTAGCTGGGCTGCTAAGGTTCCACATCAGGTGTGCCAGACATTTAATTTTTTTAAGTCAATTAAAAATACTTATCACGCAAAAAAACTTATCCCACGGTGCTCTATTTGTACCTTTTATAGTTTACCTGGGCTGCTAAGGTTCCACATCAGTCCTTCGATTTTTATAAGTCACTTGAAAATACTTATCACGCTAAACAACTAATCCCAAGGTGCTTTATTTGTATTTTTTATAGTTTAGCTGGGCTGCTAAGACTTTTAAAATAAGAAAGTGAAAAAAAAAATATGCTGTAGATCTTTATAAAAACTTTCAACAAAAATTGGTTTGAACAAAATATATTTAGCAGTTTCAGAGTTAAAGCACATTTTCAAAATATAACTTTGTCATTCATACAAACACTATGAAAAACAAAGTTACTTTTGCAGTCGAAAAAATATAGTGACATTTTGGGTAGGTGTAGGTAATCGGTAGTCAAGTAAATAAATACGTAATTTAATGTAATAAGAATAAAAACAGAAACTTTATTGCACACGATACAAAAACAAACACATACTGAGAAAATGACAGAAAAGAAGAACACACAATAGGCGGCCTTATTGCTACATAGCAATCTCTTCCAGGCAACCTTGGGTGAGAGACGGAACCCTTCATGTGCGAGTTCGACTCGGACTTTGCCGATTTATATATATAAATAAATAAATAAATAAATATTTGCATACAATCACACCAATTATCTAGTCCCACGTTAAGTTTCATCAAGAACTTGTGTTATGGATACTAGATAACGGATAAACATACTTATATACTTTTTTTTTGTAAATACATACTTGATATACATATTAAACACCCAGACCAAGACAAATAGCATGTTCATGCGCACAAATATTTGTCTTGTCCGGGGATCGAACCCGGGACCTCTGGCGCAGAAGGCGGGGTTAGTACCCCTGCGCCAAACAGGTCGTCGGTATAATATGTAGGTATATTATTTATGTATTTATAAAAAAGTTTATATGTAGCTTTATCCATTATATATTATCCATAACAGAACTTATTATGAGCTTACCTACCTTGGGCTTGATAATAGGTGTGGTTGTATGAAATTTGTTTATTTAATTTATTTATAATTTTTCATCTTTTATCACTTAATGCTTTCATTCGAGATTATTATTATAATCTCGAATGTGATCTGTTTGCGGATTCATGGTTTTTTGTGAGAAAATTTATTGAATGTAAATACCCTATACACCAATAAATGGATTGATTTTTATTTATTGCTACATTATTTTATTTCACTAATTGTAATAACGTCTGAGTTTTCGTTTTTGTCTAATTTGAATTGATTACTGTCTTTAATTCATGTTTTAATTAAGGTAAACAACTCAATAATAAAAAATAAAAAAAAAATCACTTTTTATAAAACAACTCAATGCTAGATTTATAGATAGGAATTCAGACGTCCACTATGTTTGGGGGACCGACCCAGATCAGAAAGTTCAAGGGCACTGCACCGCACAGTGATACGACTTACATTTGTTGCGTTTAATTCATAGGACACCAGGGGAATGTTTTGCATTTAGTACAGATAGAATGCTATGATTAATTACTATAACAATGGGGAGAAATTCAAAATCATACAACGGGAAAATGTATGGACAGTTTTCCATTTAGTACTGATTTGCTTTGATTATTACCATAACAAGGGAAGAAACTCAAAATCATACATCATTTATAATGTATGGACGCTGACTTCGGGGAAAAAGGCGACACGTGATGGGGAACTTATTACCTCATTTTTGTATTCTGTTAATTGGTATTTTTGTGTTGCTAATCAACCTCTGTTCTCATTTGCATGTTTCTTCTATATATATATATTATTTCATATACATGTATTACGAAATTTGTAATAGACCCATTTTATTTGGAAAGGCCTCATTTTTATTTAATAGGGAACAACCTTGTTTCCATTTGCTCTTCAATTAGACTTCAATTAAATAATTTTGCAATCCTTATATTTACTTCATTAGTATTTACCAAAATTACAAACGGGAAACTCACTTCATATCAAAGGATCAGGCTAACTCTGATGAAATTCATGAAAATACTGAACTGAGAATAGGGAATTAAATTACGGAGAATCGGTTAAACATCAACGCTGACAAAACTTATAATTTTTATATCCACTCGAATGTGTTCTTATAAAACAGTAACAGCCATCAAGTGTGTATCAGGTTACAGGGGTTATTTTATATTGTACCTATCGCCGTACCTTTTTTCCATTTTTCTCGAGATCGACAATGGACGAAGAAAATTCAATGACTGATTTAGAAAGACAACAAAATTTGCCTAGGTTTTATGTATAAATCTTATATATAAAATTCTCGTGTCACAGTTTTCGTTCCCATACTCCTCCGAAACGGCTTGACCGATTCTCATGAAATTTTGTGAGCGTATTGAGTAGGTCTGAGAATCGGCCAACATCTATTTTTCATCCCCCTAAATGTTAGGGGTAGTCCACCCCTAAATTTTATATGGCAAAACAACGTTTGCCGGGTCAGCTAGTATTATATAATGAAGAAAAAAAGGGTGTTTATTTTTTTTTTGTTTTCTATTAAAAAGAAGCTCTTCATATAATTTAAGCGGATGCTCTTACTCCAGTTAACTTACCTCTTAACTCAGCCTACGACGACGTGTCAGGGTTGCTCTTGTATCTAGTGCCTATAAGAAGCGTCCACTTGTAGCTAATCTTATGATTAATGATGGCCGATATAAGGCTAACGAACTTTTTTATATAAACTTTGTGTCAAAAATACCTATGATAACTTTATCTAAGAATCGAGAAAAACAATTTTTATTACTCGGAAAAGATGCCTATTTATGCAAAATAAACATGTCATCAATATATGTTATAAAAAGTTTCGTGTGTTTACAAACGCTTGAAAAATCATTTTGTATTTGGCAGAGTAATTTATTGGGGACGTAGTAAAACTCATATTTAAAGAAGTATTCTTGTCAAGAAAACAAATATCATAGTAGAAGAAAAGGGAATGAAAGTTTCTAAATCTATCTGGAGAAAGGTCCAAGCGAACTTGATCGATATCTAGTTAAAATTAAAGTAAAAGTAAACATCAACCTGCGTTTAGACGCAGGCAATACCAGCTACCTCTAAATTGCCAACGTGGACCCGATCCAAGATTTATTCCCGTAATTCGTATCGGCGCAGAACCTAGGCCAGCCTGACCTGATTCCCTACATCCGGAGGCTGCGACCTTGAATGTCCTGTTGCACTATTTGTTTTACCGGTCTATACTAAGGTCTCTGTGTAGTTTCGGAGTCGTTAGTACTAGACAGATCGGATATTTGCTTGTCGTTTTAAATATTATTAATGGCTTGGCTTTCATACATTTTGTAAATAGGATTTAATTTGGGAAATATTTGGGTTTCAATGTGTTTCTTTTAAATGATTTCATGCTTTTTATTAACAACAAGATTGTAACAACAAGTCACATTCTTTCAATTGAAGACAATTTTTGGTAAGTGCATTAAATATTTGAAATTTGATTTTTTTTTCTTACACTCATACCAATTACCCTAGCCCCAAAGTAAGCACTGTAAGGCTTGTGTTATGGGATACTAGAGTAATAACGGATATAAATTCATATAATTATTCATTTTTTTAAGTATTTATGTGTAGAAATATATATAAACGTCCATGACTCAGGTACAAATGGTCGTAATCATCATACAAACATGTGCCTCTACCGGGATTCGAACTCAGGACCTCAGAGTAGGCGACACCTTGAAACCAGGGTAGGTACCACTCTACGAGAACCACGGCGGTTGTCAAATTAGGTTGTCCGTTTGCCCTGCGTTTGCTGCGGCTAAATGACTATTACATTGGCTTTCCATGGGATAGGTGAAAAAAATATGTTTTGTCATCCGTGCCCCGAAACGGCTTAACCTGGCCTTGGTTCTGGCTACATTAGCAGTCCCTAACAGAATGGGACTAAGTAGGCTTGGGACTTCGAGAAAGGTTGTATATACTCCATTTTTTGTATAGTATCATCGAAAAATAAAAGGATTTTTAATCGATCGAAAATAAAAGAAGTACAATTCTCTTCCACTGAGTGTTACAATAAAATTGGTATGGTGTGTAAAAACACATTAAAACAATACGTTGTACCAACCACGTTCGTTCATTTCTGTCCTAAATTCTATTCCTTACCCATAGCCTGAACCTCATCAGCATCAAAGAATGGCTATTGATGACGATTAATTTAGACAAGTGTCGTTTGCATACACCCTTAGACGCATGCATCTGACCTAGTTCCAGCGGTTCACGGCCGGTGCACGCCTGTGGTCGCTCGATCACGTTTTATGGCTCTATTTACCTAGTCTACTTCTACAGAGGGAAAGTAATTGTTCAACCACTGTTATAGTCAGTTCATCTACTTATCTATTCCATACCCACAGCCTGAACCCCATCAGCATCAAAGAATGGCTGATGATGATGACGATAAATTTACACAAGATACCGTGTGTATACGCCCTTAAACGCATGCATCTGGGGCCGTACCGCGCAAGTGGTGTCGGCATCGAAATCGGCTTCATTTGACAGATGGATGTGTCATATTGCTGCTTCTTTTTGACACAAATAAAAACTTTCCAAAGACTAAGAGCAATATGTCACATCCATCTGTCAAATGAAGTCGATGTCGATACCGACGTCACTTGCGCAGTAGGGGCCCTGACCCAGTTTCAGTGGTTATACGTTTCATTTCCATTTTTCTGTTAAAATTACTACTTATTTATTTATATTACCACACTTACATTTATTTTAACAGGTTAAACCCAATACAACAAAGTAACTATGATTTTTTCAACATACATAATATTATTTTGTTCATTATTACTAATTTGATTAGCTATCCAATGTATATACAAAAAAGAAATCATGGCCATCCATAAGGAAAGCCAGAACCTAACCAGCATCAAAGAATGGCTGTTGATGATGACGATTCATTTAGACAAGATGCCGTTAGCATACGCCCTTAGACGCATGCATCTGACCCAGTTCCAGCGGTTCACGGCCGGTGCACGCCTGTGGTCGCTCGATCACGTTTTATGGCTCTATTTACCTAACCTTCTTCTACAGAGGGAAAACAATTCTTCAACCACTGTTATAGTCAGTTCTTGTACTTCTGTTCCAAATTCTATTCCATACCCACGTCCAGAACCCCATCAACATCCAAAAATGGCTGATGACGATGACCATAAAACAAGATATTCTTTCGTATCGTATGAAGGTTAGTGGCCACCTCTGGTGTCAGAGTTTATCAAGCCGCCTATGTAAAGCCTCTGACTTGGCTTAACGACTGACAACAGCCGAGACCGAGACAGTTTAACTTGCCCTCCGAAGCACGGAAGCGCTCAGTTGTAATGCCACTTTACGGGCACCCATTCGAAACCAGACCGGACCGAACGTTGCTTAACAAACGAGATCGAATACGATGAGTCTGTCAAGCGCCGATGACGAAATGACGATTAATTTACAGAAGATGTCGCATGCATCTGACCCAGTTCCAGCGGTTCACGGCCGGTGCACGCCTGTAGTCGCTCGATCACGTTTTATGGCACTATTTACCTAGACTACTTCTACAGACGGAAAACAATTCTTCAGCTAATGTATTACCAGTTCTTTGAATTACCTATCATTGAGGTCCATACTGTATTATTATAAATTGCGAGTGTAACTTTGTCTGTCTGTTACGTTCTTCCTCATAAATAATTTGACCATGGTATTGATATAGATTCCTCTATTTAGGCCATGGAGTTGGAAATATATATAAATTTGTTGCTGCTATAAAGGTTGGTGACACAGAATATTAAAACAGGGGGTAATTGTCTAATTTTAAAATCTATCGCAATCCATTTCAATTCGTCATTTGAAAGATATTCACATACTTCAGGCCGTCTCTTTTTGACATTTGATAGGGATTGTGATCGGGACGTGTTTTGAAAGGGATTGAATGAACGAAATTGAACTGTCCAAGCAAAGTGACACACGAAAATATCTTTCAAATGTATGGAGAAGTGACCAATGAAGTGTCATTAAAACATCATTGGTTCCGAAAGGGATTGCGTCTTTATGTTACACAATTCCATAAATCACTATCACAATCACAATACCTTTGAAAGCGATTGTGATAGATTTTGAATTTAGACAATTAGGGGGCCGGTTAGAAAGACACTCATGCGCCGTTTGTATCAGCCAGCGTAGCATGCGCACCGCGACTCGCTGTCGACGCTTATCTCGCGATGTCTGTCCCGCTCATATCAGTACGGTGTGAGCGGGACAGACAATACGCTCGCGCGACAAAAGTGTTGAGAAAGCTTTGTCGAGGTGCTCATGCTACGCATGCAGGAGTCAGGACTGCTGCCGCCACTTGGTCCTCACTACTACAATTGCACTTAATAAACACAAGCTTACGCACACATACGAGATTCTAATAAAGCCAATCAAGCGCGCGCGACATCAAATGAACAGTCAAAAATAACCAATAAGAGCGCGCTCACATTAGCATACATGTATTGTGCACAAACAGATTTGAGTTACACTTAGGGCTTGAAGTATCGATAAATAATTGTTATCAATAGGTGTTGAATATTGATATTGACAATGAAAAATTATTTAATGCATTATATTGACTCAAAATGTGCATGTTTATTTATTAAATTAAATTTGTATTCGGTTTGGTTGGTGGTAGGACTCCGTTGGATTGTGAGTCCGCCTAGCTAGCTACCACCATATTATCTAAGTCTGACGTCATAATAACAATGTTTTCAGCATTGTTGTGTTCCGGCAGTTAGAGATAAGATAGCCAGTTTCTCAGTGGGTGAGCATTCCGGGAGAGGCTCGCTTCCATCTTCAGATTTATCAATACTTAACATCAGATATAATGAAGGCGTAGAGTCTCGTTGAGAGAGTCGTCGCTAATAAAAAAAAATACGTATGGTGAATTCTCAGACGGGAATTGATTCTCGTCTGAGAATTCACTTGTGGCCGAGTTAATTTTTTCCAATATTTTTCTATTTAAAATTTACCATAAGTATAAAAATAGCATTGAAAAATGCAAAAATTACATAATCATAAATTATTGGCAGTTGCATTTTAATCGATCGTTAAACACCTGAAAAGATGTTTCTTTCGAATGCAAGGATATTCCTAGCATTGATGTAACAACGCTGGCCTACAGCGTATTAAAAATATAAAAGTATTGGAGAATTTCGACGGTGGTTCGCAAGTCTCGGTAGCTCAGCGGTTAGAGCATTGGACCGGATTTCCAAAGGTCGCGGGTTCGATTCCCGTCTGAGAATTCACTTGTGGCCGAATTAATATTTTCCAATATTTTTCTATTTAAAATTTACCATAAGTATAAAAATAGTATTGAAAAATGCAAAAATTACATAATCATAAAAAAAAAACGTTAAAAATATAATATTTAAATTAAATATGTACTTGACTTGTTATTTATTTTTTTGTCATGTGTTTTTCAAATACAATCGGTACATAACTTACTAATCATTTAAACAGCAAAATTATGAATGTCTACTAGAGAGTCAAATTGCGGCCCGACCGGATTCCTACAAAAACAAGTAGTAATGTGTATGTATGTACTAAATCTAGTATATTTTCTTGTTCAATATTTATCACATAAAAATAGCATTGTAAAATGCAAAATTTTACTTTTTTGTTTAAAATTTTATAACAGCTAGTACCTAATAAAATAGAACCCAATTTATAAATATATATTTCCTTATTAGGTAACAAATATCAATACTTGAAGCACTCCTGGCCGGGCTTGACATACTGATCGTATCAGAAGCAACGTGAGACCCTGATCAGGTATCAGATGGGTGACCGTAAAGTAAAATTATAACCGAGCGCTCTCGTGCTTCGGAGGGTACGTTTATTCTAAGGTTAAACCGTCATCATCTGACAGTCTTTAGCCAAGTCAGAGACCTTACAGACGTCCTGATAAACTCTGATACCAGATGAGGTACTAAACCTCATACGATAAGAAAGAGAGAGAGATAGAGATTAAGTAAAACAATCATTTTATCTAACATATAGCCTTTTATTTTGCCTATATACCATTTAAATACCTATGTTTAAATTATATAGTAATGGAATGTACTCATCAAGGTCTACAATTTGATAATAATTATGTCATAACTGAAGGAAAAACTATTTAACTTTTTTATTGTTAAATATTTATTACATAAAAATAGCATTGTAAAATGCACAATGAAAAAGTTACAATGAAGGAAAAACTGTTGTCACACTTTATATGGATTAGATGGTGCTACTTTTAGTGGGAAACCAGTCTTCCTGTAGCATCGACCCACTTTTCCTTAACAATAATAATAATAAAACATTTATTTCAGAAAACTGGTTCCATTTTTGTTAGTAGGTACATATGAAACTTATACGCTAATATTAGTATCCTATATCTAAAAACAAAAGACATTAATATTAGGGCCTGGCCCTCCCGTCGTTAGCGAGAGAGTGATAGCCCGCCCAGGTTCGCAGCATGGGTGAATCCCACCTTTCAGACAACGTCGCCAGGAGGATATTGGAGCTGCAACGCACGCGTCTTAATAACGAAGCGCTGCGTAAGCGCATCACTGCATAAAAATCTGGTACATTCTCCGCGAACATTGCGGACGCACTGCACCAGCGCGGCAACCCCATCATCGCCCTAAACGCGTTGTTGTATTGCACGCGAAGGGCGCTGTATGCTCGCCGCGAATATCCCACCCATAGACTTAATATCCGGGTCTTTAGAAAAACTAAAATTAATAAAAATAATTTAATATTGTATGAAATAAATATTAAACTAGTTTCAATAAACACACTTAACTTGTCTCTCTTGAAAACAATTTTTTTTTTTAAACAATAAAAATGTACGTACTAATTTGACTAATCTCTCCATACAAAAATGAAAATTTCCTTTATTGATAAATAATGCATACCACAGCACTAGGGTCATGCGATGAGTGCTCGGAGATGTACCACGAATGTGCATAGTCGCTATATCGTTTGCAGTGTACTACATTTAAAAAAAAATTGTGTTGTGTTTAGCGTTTTGATCATGGTTTACGAAGTTTGAATGAAATATCGTTATTATGAGAAGTTCCATTATTACCGATGAAAAGTAATCCCTTCATTGGCTGACATTACACTTTTGGCTTCTCGCTCTGCAAGTAATAATAGCGCAAGACGGCATTTTTCAATATTTTGAAAGCAGCGCTTTAGAACATACACTCAGTCGGGTTTCGCGAGTGACTAAGCGACGCGATCGTAGGTTTCGGTAGACTTTTGAGCATTTGCTCAAATTTGTGGCGCGCCTGCCCCGCCTACATGCCCTTTCTAACATCTTTTCCTTGTTCTGCGGTTAGTGTGATTCCTGAGGACAGCAATGTAACCGTGATTGTGATACCTATACTTGGTTCTTTTACCTTGGCTGGCACCGTCTTCTTCTTCTTTATAGTCAGTCATACCTTGACAACGGTCCCTGCAGAAGTATCAAAACATTGGGGAAATAATAAATAGATCCAGTCACAAAAAAAAAGTAGTAAAAAAGCTGGATCTATAATTACGGTCAACCGTGACTAGGAATTTCTTTGGTCGACTTTGAACTTTAAAACATAACCCCATTAAGTTCAGAATTGTCAGGAGAAACTAGACATTTTGTATAAACCGTAGTTGTCATTGACTTGCATGTTTTTTTTTAATACTTGCTGCACTTGAAATATTGTTACGTTTTTAATACCTACATGATTGAAACAACGAACAATAGGTGGTTTTATTTAATAGTTTTTCACGACTAAACGACGAACGACGGAACGATTTTTTTTAACTTACTGCCACGATTGAAATTAAGGATATCTTTCAATGCGTATTCACTTATTACTTAATTAAATTCACTAATTTCACAATGGAAAGGAAAAATGTCTTTCTAAAGCACAAAACGCAATCATGATCGCTGATTAAACATTTCTGCGGTGGTGTCGTGTGAGGCGGGTCGCTACGTTCCCTAAAATATGGTTGAGCGAAGCGATGGCTGGTTCATGTGTCATGCTCGTGAACGGGTGCTGCCAGCGGGATGGGTCTGCTCATGTCTGCTTGTGTTAAAATGTGTTGAGATATATATTTTTGTTTAGATTTTATGTTATTTATGTTGCTTTAAGTTAAGACGCGTGGCACTGCTTGATCAGAATGAATAAAAATAAATAATGTTTTCAAATTATTCCAATTATATAAAAGTATTCTTTTTTGTTAACTTACTTTAAATATGCTTTGTGATTATGACCCAGCTGATGCGTCTTCTACTAACATTGTAGGTTGTGTCCACTATGTCTGTGGTTGTGTCTTACATTAATGCACTTTTATCTTTCTTTTTATTGCTGTTGTTATTTTTTTTTATATATATTTATACAGCTTAACATAAGTACCTGAAGTACGTCATGCTCACTCAAACGTTTCTTCGGCGGTGTCATGTGAGGCGGGTCGTTACGTTCCCTAAAATATGGTTGAGCGAAGCGATGGCTGGTTCATGCGTCATGCTCGTGAACGGGTGCCGCCAGCGGAAATGGGTCTACTTCAGTCTGCTTATCTTAATCTTGTGCTTAAAGGTTAAATATTTTTTTTCTAAAATAAATTGATACTGACCTGTATGTTCCTCACAACTTGCAGTACAGTAATCTTGTAATGCGAGAAATGTTGTAATGTATGATAGATAAGTCTTTCTTTGCCAATTGAAAATTGTTTACGGTTACAATAACCATAAAATGTAATATTATAATTAGTATTTATTTTTGTGATGGAAATTGACCTTACTGATATGTTAAGGTCATTTTTCAATTTGACGACTCTGTATGAAATAAAACAGGGAGAAAAAAACAACCCTTGACGAGTTTTTTGCCGGTTCTTCTCGTTACAAGGTCTCCCGCCGTAGGGTTTGTGAACCGATGGCATAGCTTCTTTGACATTCATAAGTGCTTGTAACAGCCTAGACTGAATAAATGATATTGACTTGACTTTGACTTTGACGAAGTCAGGGTAAAAGCTAGTAAAGTGTGGCTGCGCCATATAATACTTTTTAAAATTCAATTAATATTATATTATTTTTCAAATCACGCATGAATCATACAAACATTATTTATCTATGAACGTAAAACGAAACGCACGAATCCTGACCCCTACCCCTTCCTAAGAAAAAAAAAAACTTCTTCGATTGGCGATTGGATCTATGCCTATACAAATAGTGCAAGAAAATACTCACCCAATTCAAACACTCTCAGATCGAATTTCTTCATGGTCGAAGCTTTTGCGCTCATTCATATATATCTTACGTTTTACTAAAGTATTAAAATCTCATGGTCCAATTTCAGTTCATGACTTAGAACAACCTGAACTTTATATTCTGCGCTACTTACAAAATAAACATTTTTCTCAAGAAATTCATGCGCTTCAAAATAATAAACTTTATAAAAATAAATCAGTTTTAAAACTCAACCCATTCATTGATAACAACGGTCTCCTCCGCGCAGGTGGACGACTTTCACATTCGCAGTTAAAATTTGATGCTAAACACCCAATATTATTGCCTAAAGATCGCATTGCCTCACTTCTCATTGAATATCATCATAAAATCAATCTGCACGCAGGACCCGCATTACTTCTGGCTTTATTACGTCAGAAGTGTTGGATTATTTCAGCTCGTAAACTTGTTCGCAAAATAGTACATGACTGTAACGTATGCTTTAAATTCAAACCCCGCGCTACTAACCCTCTCATGGGTGATCTTCCCGCAATTAGAGTTTCTCAAGTTAAAGCCTTTGTTTACACTGCAGTTGACTATGCAGGACATTTCTTCATTACTCACATCCGTGGATGTGGTGTTAAAAGCCACAAGGCATACGTATGCTTATTCGTATGCTTAACTTCAAAAGCTATACACTTAGAATTAGTTACTGATCTAAGTACTGACTTGTTTCTCGCCGCTTTTAAGCGCTTCATTGCCCGCAGAGGTCCAGTTTCCATCATTTACAGTGATGGAGGAACTAACTTTCTCGGTGCAAAACGTAAATTGAACGATATTTACTCTGAGATTCAATCTGCAGATATAGAAAATTATTTAACGAACTACCTAACTGAATATAAAATAGAATTAAAAAATAGCCCACCTTATGGCCCGCATTTTAATGGTATAAGTGAGACAAATGTCAAATCCGTTAAGAATCATCTATTTAGAGTAATTGGAAAACAAATTTTGACATATGAAGAATTTAATACCATACTTATTCAAATAGAAAACTTATTGAATAGTCGTCCGTTTTGTATTCTTTCAGATGATCCCTCTGATCTAAATCCATTAACGCCAAATCATTTTCTCAACGTCACGCCTTTAAAATTTCTATCTGCAGAACCAATTGATCTCGATACCCCAAATCATAGATTATCTCGTTATCAGCTGCTAAATAAAATAGTACAAAGTTATTGGAAACGCTATAGTTTAGAATATTTAACTTCATTACAAAAGCGCGAGAAATGGAACACTCCATCAAACCCTGTTACTATTGGAAAAATAGTCATAATAAAAGAAGATATCACTCATCCTATGTTTTGGCCTTTAGCTATTGTCTCAGAGGTCTATCCCGGTAAAGACAATGTTATTCGAACCGTTAAAGTTAAAACTTCAAACAGTACTTACATTCGCCCGGTAACTCGACTTTGTCCGTTACCAACACAATAATTAGTATTAATGATCCATATTATTCTAACTTCACTTTTAATATAGTTTCAATCGTATTCATATGATATAGTTTCTTTGTATAATAACTATAAGTATTTATTTATTTAAGTTGTACTTACTACCTCTACATTGAGTAACTAAATAAATAAGTATTTATTTATTTAGTTACTCAATGTAGAGGAAACCTCTAGGCCCCCCGAAGTTGGCTGCGCCATATAATATTACTTTTTAAAATTCAATTAATATTATATTATTTTTCAAATCACGCATGAATCATACAAACATTATTTATCTATGAACGTAAAACGAAACGCACGAATCCTGACCCCTACCCCTTCCTAAAAAAAAAAACTTCTTCGATTGGCGATCGAACCGGCTCACGTGCGCGCGCGCAGATCTATCTCAAATTATTCTATAAATGTGTTAAAATTAAAAATACGCTAAACAATCGAAATTTCTGAACAATCAGTGCAGTGTGAAGTGTTTTTGAGCTAAAATACAACATTAACTCTGGACGGAGACCCGGGAGTACGGCCAGCGCCACTAAGTTATCGAAGGTATTTTCCCATTTTATTCCCGGCCCATCCAAAGTGTAATATCTAACATTCATCTTTAATTAATGAAATACACCGTTTGTACAACTGTTGTTTTAAACTCTATTATAATTACATGACTAAATGCTGATTACGTTTCAGTAAATATAGTTAAAATTAATAATATAGTTAAAATTATATAATATAGAAATAACATTTCCGTATAAAAAAATACAGAGACCCTTCGACTGTATTGATTTTCACATTTTCTGTCATAAAATTATTGCGATGAATTATTAGCATTATTGATAAGGATGATTCTAGTGTATACTTATATTTTTAATCTCTAGTCTCGTATGCGTAACTTATTTAAATAAAAATAATTTTACATAATCTTAGAATTGTGTAATTATACTGCTTTTATTTAAATCGGTTCTTATTACAATTCCTATTATTTATCGCACCATAACTTCCTTACAAGACATCTTTTAACTAGTAATAAGCGTGTAATATATGTCTATTATAGATCTAAATTAATAAACTATGAACCATAACGGACTCAACTAATAATAAGTAATTTCATTGAAACAATATTGATGGAAACACCCTAGCTAATAATTTCCAATGAGTCCTTATCATCTCTTTTGATTTCTAATAGTTCAGTTGTTTTACTAGGATTGAAGTGTTCGGCTATTTCATATAGTGTTTTTCCCTTTGTTTCTGGTACATATTTATAAACAAGAAACATAAATAAGGTGCAACCTGTTCCAAAAAACAAAAAGGTCCCTTGGTCCCCAAAAAGCTTGAAAATAGAAGGTGTTAATTTTAAAAATATAGCTAAAACAGTTTTACCAAAAACAGAACATATAATAAAACCCATACTTCTGTATTTAACAGGTAATAGTTCGGAAAAAATAACTACACACATCATCATTGGACCACAGCAGGCTCCCAATGAATATCCTATTAAAAGAAATATTGAAATAAAGTTTTTTTCCGACACAACAGAAAATTTCACTAAAAACAAGTAAATACCTAATAAGTACATGAAAATAATACAAACTAAAGTAGCTGACAGAAGTAAAGTTTTCCTCTTCATAACTTTATTCAAACTACTTGCTAGGTACATACCAAATACAGTGAATCCATCAAGGATCAACATTCCATTGTACGCAACTTCTTCACTGCTCGTTATCTTTTTAATGATATCTATAGCATAAACGGCACAGGCTTGCTTTCCAGATATAATGTACAGAAATGCTACAAGATAACAAGCAATAATATGCCTGTACATTTCAGGCTTAAAAATAACATTGATATGTCTGGAAATACATCGAAAAAATGGTTCTTTTGCACTCCTTTGGCTTTTACGAAGTTTCTTACAAGCAATTAAATTCTTCAACTCCTTTTCTGTATCATCATGCACTCCTCTGGACCAGTGATAAGAGTCAGTACACAGATCATACTTTTCTTTACTCGCAAGCCAGTACGGAGATTCTGGTATAAACACTGTCACAATGAAATTAAAAATAGCAATTATCATTCCGAACAACCCAATCTTCGTCCAATGCAAATAGGTACCCAGCACATTTGAGATCCATATACCCCAGAAGTAGCTTGCTTCTTTGTGTGTTAGAATTATTCCTCGATATTCAGGACTGCTGTACTCTGTCACTATCGATATTGCTACAGTGGCCATGGATCCGTCAGTCATGCCTAATACAAGTTCGCTCATTAATACTCTTGTTAGGTCTGAACTACAGTACAAATTCAGGAAAGCTATGAATGTACAGATATTAACAAAGTACATGGTTTTTTTCCGGCCAGCATAGAACGACATTGCGAGTAAAAAAAACGAACATGGGACTGAAGAGAAGTTTGATGCAGATGCTGAAAAATAAACATATTTTTAACAAAAAGAGCTAAGCAATAATTTTAACCGTCAGCTATCAAGAGATACTTGTGAAGACCCATCGAAACATTCTAGTACTTTTTACTTTTCTCCATGTTTGCCAATTTCATTTCATCAATGAAAATACCCTCAATTTCAGATGAAATGTTTTAAGTATTATTAACTTTTTAAGGAATTTTGTTGAAAGCATTATTGATAAATAATTACATGTCCAAGACACCATTTCTTCACTAATAAAATCTGTAGAGTTGGCCTCCCTCCTCAATTGTGGAATTATGACTGTTGGGGCTCCCATAGCCATGCCAGCCATAATTGAAATGATTGATGACGTACTGCAGATGAAGAACTGAAAAGAAAAACTTCTTATTTAGTTTAGTTTTTTGTTTTCTTTGCAGCGGCCGAGGTCACGAGCTGATTACTTTCTTTAAGTCTATCTTTGAAAACCATGGTGATGGGGATAAAAAATTTTGCGATTGGGAAACCATCTTATAATAAATGACATTTAAAATATAATAATACCACCATCTTAAAGATGTTTGGACATAATATTGTAGTGCAGAAGTTCAACGTTCTCGGGGCCGATAACCACAAGATTAAATAGACAGTATTAAATCATCTACAATGTTCCCGCAGTGCCAGAAATAGAAAGAGATGGAGAAGTAAGCAAAAGCCGCAACGAATTTTCAAGATAACCCATGACCACGACCACTCCGCCAGGAGTGTGCGACTAAGAAGAAGAAGAATACCATCATCATTTTAAAGTCATCATGATGTGTCACTAAGGATGAGCCTTATCACGGGGGATATATTTGTAGATGTAATGCTATGTTAAGTTCTGTAGCCGGAAACAATCACTTCGTATGCTTTCACTTAAGATTTAGGTCGCCCATTAAATAACCGTCTATACTTAACTAAAGCTAATTGTCCTCCGGAACCGCTAGCTGAACGCGCTAAGCATACCTACTGTGTCATCGAGCCTCTTCTCATTCTTTATTATTATTTTATTATATATTTATTATTATAGTAATAACATACCTGTCTCAACGCTATCGTCCATTTCACTTTATTAACTTTATTTAAATTTTCGGTATCCATTTCTAATTTAGTGAGGATGTCTTACACTTGGCAAAGATTGCAAAGAATGTCGATTCAGTAATTTGTAAATTATTAACAGGTGCGTAAGTATGACGTCATGTCTACAATTCCGTCATCTGTTTAATAAATTGTTAATATATGTAATTACCATAATAAAGAAGGCAGAGTTTGCGTTCATGCTTCATAGACGGCATTGTATGCATAATTTGCTGTCATTTCTGAAAGATTTAGGTCCTTTAATATTTCTTAGATCAATTAAAAAAAAGGAAGAGATAGATTATATTTATCGCGTAAGTAAGTAGTATTTTTTATGTAGTTAACAGTACGTCAGGCTTTATACTTTGTGCTTGATATCGCCCTATGACGCTCTATGTCATTCATAATTAGGCGGGTCGACACCGGACGATCCGTCTTGGAGCGGGGATCCCACGATCCGCGATCCAAGATCATGGAGCGTTGATCGCGGATCGCGTTAGACCGATCCAGTTTTGGAAACTTGCGATTCTAAATATGCGCTCCAAGCGATCCTAAGGCAATCCGTGATTCAGTAGTCTCTTGCATCAATATGGAGTCACACGTACAGCGGCGGCGAATTGCTGCTGCAGCAGTAACCTTTATCTTGCTTAAATTAAAAATCTTTTAGGTCCATTTAAATTCCTCCAATAAGCATTTAAATTTCTTATAAAGCGATATCAGACGGCGACTTTGAGAAATATCCATGGTGTGATGGATCACGCAAATCACACACAACCGTCCACACTGCGCGCGCCACGCAACTGAGGCACCTTTGAGGCTAGCACAAATACCGACAACTTAGATCGCGCGCACCAGGGAGCGCGAGCTCCAAAGCTTGCGCATGAGTCGCGCGCGGCACGTCCACATCGCCTGCACATTTGGAGCGCGCTCCTGCCGCGCGCGTTTGGAGCGCCATGGATAGTCCGGTGTGGACCCAGCTAATGACATAGGGCGTAATGTAATAGGGCATTAGTTTTTATTCCTTCCACTCCTCAGAGTTCTGATCCTACCGAACGTGGATACAAACTCTATTAACATCTACCACGAAAATGTCATTAAAGAACTGAATCACGAAAATATTCATAAAGGCAGGGCCGATGGGGTCCATCCTCTTCTCATATCCAAATGTGCCAAAGAACTTGCAATGCCAATTACAATTATATTTCGATTCGATTCGAACAACACGGTTTCTTTAAACACCGCAGCGTTGACACTAATATGGTAACTTTAAATGACTTTTGCTGCGTGCAACAGATGATAACTTACAGGTGGATGCCGTGGACATCGACTTCTCCATAGCGTTCGATATAATAAATCAAGATCTGCTTATAAAGAAGCTTTCGAGGGTCGTTGTGCATAGCAGCCTCCTAAGATGGATCCAATCCTATATAAGTAATAGGAGTCAAGCAGTCTTTGTAAAGGGTTATTCGGCACGGTTTCTTCCAGTGCCTTCAGGCGTGCCTCAAGGGTCGCATATTGGGCCTTTGCTGTTTTCAGTTTACATTAATGACATTGGTAATATCCTGAAACATAGTCATCATCTCTTGTATGCTGATGAAACTAAGTTGTACCAAATCATTACATCAGTTAGTGACTGCCACAAACTCCTAGAAGACTTACATCTACTGTATGCATACTGTGAGTCCAACCATCTATTTCTTAATAGTAACAAATACTATACAATATCGTACACTCGCAAAAAAAAGTTACTTACGACTACCACATGAATAAAAAGGCCTTGCAGAGAGTAACCACAATCAGAGACTTAGGCATAATTATGGATTCGACCTTATCATTTATTCCACACATCCATAATTATTTTTGCTTAATTTTCAAACTCGCAGTCAAACTTGTTATGTTTTGAGATAATCTCTCAAAACATAACAACCTCTTGTTATGTTTTGAGAGATTATGTAACCATTTTATCATTTGTAATTTTATAAAATAAAAAATAACGATCACATCGGCTTTTCGAAATCTACGCTTCATTCTACGTATAAGTAAACCCTTTCAACGTCCCGAAACCCTAAAAATTTTATACTTCCCTTTTGTCAGATCTTTCCTACACTTTTGCAATACAGTATGGAGCCTTTGCTATGAAGTTCATGTTGGAAGAATAAAAAAAATCCAAAGAATATTTTTTAAATCCTTAAATCATCGCAAAAATATTTTAAATCAGTCGTATTCATTAAAGAAGAACAATTAACTATCTCTTTGCAATAGGCGCAAAATGTTCGACATTGTATTTCTTAACAAAATACTCAATAACTTAGTAGACTCCTCGTCGGCTCATCATTCGTTTTCAGAATTACCATTACAAAACCACTATACGTTACTCCACGATATCGTAAGAATTATATTACGCGATACGCGAAACACTTTGTTTATCGTTCCGATAACGTTTACAATAAATATTTCACAGACATTGATTTGTTTAACATATCTTTATCGAAGCTAAAATCTGTTCTTTTTCTAAATTTGGGTAATGAATAATTTAACACAACATATTTAATCACAAAAACCAAAATCGCAATCTAATAATAAAATTTTAATTTATTTGTTAGTGTTTTAGTATGATTTCTGTTTTGTTTTTTTTTTTGTTACATTTGTTACTTTAATTTAGTGAATTAGTTTTTAATGTCTTAGTCCTAGGAGTGGCTCAATGTAAGTTTAAAATATTGTTAAAGTGTAATTATAGGCACTACACTGTAAGGTCTTTAGTTATACTCACATTTTTACATGTTACTATTTTGTTTCTGTGTACATGATTGTTTGTTGCCTTAAATAAACAATTTAAAAAACTGGGGGCCGATATTTATTGGGTCCTTTTTTATAGCTTGTATCTAATTTATTTCCAAGCTTAAATATTAAAAATAAAAATAAAACAAAGAAACAATGGAAGCAGCTGACAATATTAAACACGCTCTCGCACCAACCGCACTACGCGCGTGTTAGAATAATAAAAATGTAATTATTATTCTAACTAATAATGTAAAAATGTTGGGATAATACTTATGTAAATTATGATAACTATATTATGTACAAATAATAACTAGGGAACTAAAGTAACAAATAAAACAACTCTATTGATTGGTTATCCCGTGACGTGACTTCCTGATGACAAATGGTGCGACCACGTGTTGCTTGTCAGTGGAATCGAATTGGGGGAGGCCTTATAAGGGCTGACTGGCTGTTAGTGTTCTCGGCAAGACCACCGCTATCCTAAGCGGGGCCCAGCGGAAGATGCCGCTTAAACTCCAACTCCAATGGCAGGACATCGCATGGCAGCCCTCTGTCAAATACCTGGGCTGTCACATAGACCGAGGGCTCTCTATGGTGGCCCAAGTCGACCCAAGGCGAGGGCCGTCCTACGGCCGGTACTTCATTCCAGGCTGCCTCTTCGTACAAAACGATCGATTTTTAAGTCCCACGTCCGGTCGCGTTATGCCGCACCGGCGTGGTTTTCTCTCTGTTCCCAGGCCCAACGCGACAGACTCCAACGCCAGCAGAAGGTGTCGCTCCGAGTCATCACTCAGGCGGGGGCGATACGTCCGCAACGACGTCATCGCGAGGGACCTGGACGTGGAGCCACTCCAAGACTTCGTAGATCGTCTGGCGCGGCGCATGTATGACCGCGCCGACCACGGCCCCCACGAACACCTGCAGGGGATTGCACCCCTACCTCTCTTCAAAAGCTAAGTAGCTTCTTATTGTTTATTTTGTCGAAGTTATGCTTAACCTTATTTATTAAGTGATAATTTATGTTCATTATATATGTTGGTATTTATAATTGTGTTTGAAATAATAATTATTTGAGGAACATTCTAATTGTTGTTTCTAGTAATTATTGAGAGACTTCTAACTTTAATTTATTTACTCCTTGTAGAACAATAGTTTGACTACAAATTGAAGCTTCTAAAGCCTTCCAGTAGATTTGAATTAATTATTTATTGATACTTATGATAGAAAATTCTAACACGCGCGCCCGTTCCTTAAACCTCAGCCAGCCAGCTGGGAGCCATACATCCCTACGACTACCACACAGTTATAAGCATATTTTAATTCAATCCTACACGTAATAAAATTAAATAAAGTCTTGTGTTACATAAAATAAACAGATAAGCGAATGCCTAAAAAGCTATTTCTAAATAAGTATCAGTAGGTACATGGCGTTAATGCAACACACCACTGTTGATATGCTTTCCAACACACTAATGTACCTTTTATATAATAACTTATATAATCAAAATAGAGTGTAAGTAATCCTTTCCTAATAAGCAAGATTAATGCGTATAATCATCAAATAATTCTCATGGTGGAAACAACTGAGACCTACCGGTCTCAGTGGTCTAAATGACAAAAGTATTGCAGGGTATTAGTGTAACATTTCTATTTTTCATATTATTATTATTTTTATAGTAATTTGACATAATACAGACAGATAAAAGATTTTTACCTATGGTTTTGTTCGGATACATACGTAAAAAAAGTTCGTATCTGGCAGATACGAAAATGCATGATTAAAAACGTTGTGTTAAAAGCAGATACGAGATTTACATGTCATAATTATCTCTAAAGTCTATGGTTTAATCAGTTACGTGTTTTATAACATATCAGCCTTTTTATGACGATTGTTTTACCATGGCAATCACAAATATAGAAAAAAGTCAGATACGATATTTTTTGGGAGTACTGACGAATTGTCCATTCAAGTACCTAAGTCACGTAGCCATAATAGTCTCTTTACACACCCGTTACTAAAATATAAACATCTGTTCATGGCTCTGCGCTGCCCGCATCAAACGACTTCCTAGTAAATACTTCCAAATAGACCTTTGAAAATTTGCGGTCAACTCCGCAGTTCGTATTCTATGAATAATGTAGATAAATGTAAAAAAATAAGATAGCGCTCTCACATCTAATCATAAAGCTTGAACTCCAACGAAAGATAAGTAGCGATTGCTTAGACTCGAGTTTGTACAAATTTAAGCAGTATTTTACTAAAAAAGTAATTTATTTATGCATAAGCACATGAGTTTAGTTTTTCCGGAGTTTAAGGATAAATCCATATCATAAATATGAGTACATAAGAGGTCACAAGAGTACAATAGTTAGTCCGTCATATTTTACCCATAACGGGTTTGCAAAACAGTACATAATAATTATAAAGATTAAAACAATATCAAATAAAATATCAGCAAATTAGTTAATATCATATGTCAGAAATTAAAAATGGTCGGACAAGCGATGGTTGCTCGAAGCAAAGACAACATGGTCAAGAGGGGTTTTTGGACGGCTCCAACTTGGGGTGTAGGTGCGGGGCTGTCCCCCAAACGATGGCACACTTGATGTCGTGTCCTGTAGTGTCCTGTCCTGTCGTGTCCTGTTTAGTCCGTACAGCTGCACGCAGGAGGAACTTATGGAGGCTACTGATGCTGAGGTCTTATAGTAGCTGATTTTAGGGTCGATACAGTCTAGGTTTGCTATCGACTCGAAAAGAAGAAAAATAATTAAAAATATCAATTTTTGTATTTTACAATGTCAGAAATTAAAAGTATAAAGTGACAGAAGTTAAAATTAATACTACACCAACTAAAATGTAATAATGTCCAAAATTAAAATTTATATTATAAACTGTCAAAAAAATATATACTTAATCTGAAAAAAACCAGGCAAATCATCAAATTAAAACATATTGTATATAAATTAATAAATTGTCACAAAGAAATTCTGGTATATAAATGACCATGATTTTTAACAAATAAAGCTATTTCCAAAATATACAAGTAAGGCAGTGTTAATATTTTTAGGGATTTGAAAAACGGTACACAACTATCCCTCGTAGCAAGCCCGCAAATTGCCCTAATGCATCGAATCTGTGCTTTAGACATAGAATATAATTATATTAGTACCTTACGGTACTTTAGATAAGAAAATTACACCAAACCTTAATACCGATCCTATTAATCCAGATAGAACTGCATTTCTGTTGAATTATTTTACTTAGTCAACAGAAATGGCATATAATTTTTTACATATTTCGTCTGATTGATGAAGAATGCAGGATACTGGCGATATAAATAAAGCTAGAAGCAGTATAGCTTTATTAATATCGCCAGTATCCTTCATTGGAACACAAGCATGCTTAACAAGTCTACGGTTTTTTGACATCTCAGTTTATGAGCGAAACTTAAATCTGTCTTTGTTCCAGTGATTCTTCCAGCTGATTAACTGAAAAAGTGAAATATTTTGAAGTTATTTCCACTTTATAACAAATATTTTTAGTTTTATCGGCATGATTTACATAACTAATTATAAAAGTTTGTAAATGCTCCTACATTATTACATACAAACGGCCCATGAACGTTAAAACAAAAATTAAATTAATCGAATATCCAAGTCAGCATTTGCTAGCAGGACAGCGGTGTCCACAGAACAATGGAATAGTCCGGGGCCTGACAGGTTAAGAATATCAACAAAAATCTTAAAGAGAGGAACTGGACCACCCCGACAGAGAGTAGGTAGAGGTATATTACAGTCAAAATTCATAGCCGGTCAAAACCACTTTTCACTGCAAAAGTCGGGTGAAAGTAGTTTTCACCGATGCCCTTAGTTAAACACAATTTTGACTATTTTTTGCAGTCAAAAGTGGTTTTAACTAAGGACGTTGGTCAAACCCACTTTTAACTGAAAAATCTCGTATTTCTGCGTTTTTGTAGGTCAGGTCTATCTCTTGTCGGTCTAAGGTATAGTACAATGCCGATTGAATTTTGTATCCACAAAGCGTTTCACCTTAAAATTGTTTTATAACACTTTTTTGATGATTTTCCTGGGAATTACTAACCAACTTAACTTGTTATGAATATTGACCGATAGTCTGAATTTTAAATCAGGCAAAAGATTTTTGCAGTCAAAATTGTTTTTGACTAAACCCATCGGTTAAAACCACTATTGCTTAATTTTTTCAGCCAAAAGTGGTTTTGACCCGTTATGAGTTTTGACTGTAACATATCTATTAATGCTGAATCAATTCCACAAGATTGCAATCCACACGTTACCACGAAAGAGAAACAACATTGTTTTATGAACATACCTTGCCATACTATTTCATATACAGGGTGGAAAAAAATCTATGTGCCCTGGAGGGGGAACTGCCTTAAATCCTTTAGTTAGCTCATTTTACTGAAAGGAAACATTCTTTCATCTTTTAAAAGAAAGAAAACTGCATTCTAAGATTTTTTTAAATATGCTTCCCACACCCTGGAATCGATCCAGCTAAAATCTGTAAAAAATAACATCCTGTACTTTTATGCCATCAATCCATAGGGTCAATCAAAAGGATCAACTCTCTCTAACAAAGATAGTAAATTAAATTAAAGGAAACACATGAAAACTCAACTTATAAACTGAATGGGACTGATAAAGCACTTTTATTCAAGGCTCCTTTTCTTTTAAAATTTTTGTTTCTTTTAAAAAATAAAGGGATGTTTCCTTTCAGTAAAATGAGCTAACTAAAGGATTTAAGTAGTTCCCCTCAAAAGCCCATAATTTTTTTTATTAGGGCGACTTTCACCAATCTCACTAAACACATTTAGGGCTAAACATACATATAAAATGACATTGTCGTTTGACAAAGTGACAGAGCGAAAATACTCGTATGTTTAGCGCTAAACGTATTTTGCGTCAGTTGGTGAAAGTCGCCCTTATACTGTAAAAATAAGCTCAGTATAAAATTTGTATTGTACATTTAATGTACAGTCAATAGCAGCTACAAATACAAATACAAAATACAAATACAAAATATCTTTATTTCTTTCATAAGGTACATGATTAATAAAGCTAGATATTGGATATTCCTTTTAAGTATATATATACTTGTGCCAGGAGTCTACGTCTTTACACTTTGACCTTAGACGAATTAAATTCGTCCAAGACTGACGACAAATGTAAAGCCGTACGAGCTGTTGGCCGTACATTAGATTCAAAGAAAATAAGAGTTCTAACAAAGTAAGAAAAGCAACAAAGTAACATTAAAAGGATAGTAAGCGATTAAGATAACCAATTTATTTGAGCCAACTTTATTAATTAAGGTAATAAGCACCTTGTTTACAAATGCTTCTCTATAAATCACGATCGCGAAATCATACAAAGTTTTCCCCATTACCTGAATTGCTTCAAATTAAAACTATACGGTAAGTTTCCAATAGTTAATTACACGTAAAATTAGTTGCAATATTTTTGGATTTTAATGGCGATAAAAGTCTATACAAAATATACTTAAATATAACGAGAAAGGAAATGCGTCTAAATAAATTAAACATTGATAAATATTAAACAAGAAAATATACTAGAAAAAAGAAACTTGTCTCATTTCGCCCTTACGGGATTTGAACCCGCATCCTTGGGGAACCGGCCCAATGCACTAACCAATTATGCTACAGAGACCTATGAGGACACTTCGATTTTTTCTAGTATATTCCCCTTTCCACGATGTTGGCCACCGTCGTTTCATCAATGAGAGAAATATCCTCGCTTTAGAAAGAAACGCTCAAACTTCCGCCGCGGCTTCTCACGGTGGCATAGATTCGAGTGGTCTAATTTTCGATGACTTTGCCGCATAAATCCGGGTGAATTTGAGCGATGGCCTGGCTTAGGTTGACTTTGAGGGTATTCGTCGATTGTAGCTTATTATTATAGACCTAAGACTTCAGCAAACCTCACAAAAATAACCAGCGGGGTTAAATCTAGGTGGCAAATTCACAACCTTCACAACACCTTTGCAAAAAATAAAGTTCCCCATGTCGTTCATGCAGAATTTCCATTGAGACATATGTTGTTTGGCACGCAGGGCCGTCCTGCGAGGGCCACAGATCGTCTACGTTCATACAGTTAAGTGTGGGTCGATCGTCATTGACAGGGATGGCCTCACCAACGTCGTTATCGAAAAATAAGGGCCAATTACGCCTCCGGCCTAAAATCCACTCTAAACATTAACTTTTTTTGGATGAACCGTCACTAGTGTCACTACTGAACGTTACTCAAGAAATTGTAAATATTAAACATTAATGTAATGTTAGTTTTTTAAATAGGGAAAAATATGTGCGAGATGCCAAAGTTTCGTTAAGGTTTAGAAAAGTTAACGCAGACGATGTTAAAGAAATTATTACATATCTCATTATCTTGCGAAAAAGCTCCTGGAAACGATAACATTAGAGTAACCGATTTAAAACATATAAGATACCAAATTAGCCCCGTTATAGCATATTTTATAAATGTGTATTGAACTAGGTATTTATTCTAGTGAGTTAAAAAAGCTATTATTAGACCGATTTATAAAAATGGTAGTCACTATGAATACACTAACTACAGACCTATTGGTACTTTATCAGTGATCAATAAAATAATGGAGAAAGCAGGGATAGGTCAGATAAGTCGTTTCTGGAAAGCAATAACAGTAATATTCGCCTTCGCCGGAACGCTTCCCTTCTGTACAACATTTTGTTCCATCCTCTCTCACCGCATTACCTAAAAGAGCGCTTCAGTTTCCTGCGTGACACTCATTCTCGAGTTTTGAGATCGTCGGAGAGCATGACGTTATAGAGATACCCAGGCACTCCACTAAGTTCCTAGACAAGTCCTTCGCAGTACAAGCTGCCCGGCTGTGGAATACGTTACCGGAGGACATAAAACGTGCACAATCCTCAGATAGCTTTAAACGGCTCGTCAAAAATCACTAAGTATCACTCACATCATAGAGCTTCAATACTTTGTCTGTTCGTTACATAGTATTATACTTTTGTAAACTATCATGGTGTACAATAATGAATATTTTATCTTTTATCCTTATCTTAACATATCAGTAACGCATCACGATTTCAGAAGAGGCCGTGGTATGGCAACAGCTTTGCAGCAATTCGCAGAGTTTGTAAACAATAGTTTAGGGAAAGGTAATCAGATGTTGGCATTATTTAAAGACTTTAAGAAGGCCTTCGACACGTTGGAGAAGTGCTATTACAGGCTATGGACGAATGCGGCATTAGGAGTCCGGTGAAAGGGTGGCTTCGCCAGTACCTACGGTACCGCCAGATACAAGCGCGACTTGCTGGAGAGGAAGGAATAGCCGCCAACGTAACTCTAGGTGTTCCGACTGGATCCGTGTATGGCCCAGTAGGGTGCATAATACACGACAACAGCGTTGCCTACACGTGCTTAAACACAGTCAATTGGTTATGTATGCCGACGTCATGTGCCTGCTATATGCTCGTCACATGACATAAAAAATATTCATGATCAAATACAGTCGGATTTTGATAATGTGACTAAGTGGGTGCATGACAATGGCATTTTACTAAACATAGATAAGACCAAGTGTCTGCAATGTGACTGCGGATTGAGTGATCCTCTCATCAATCTTAACAAAAATTTAGAAAGATTTAGTAAATAATAGCAAAAAAATAACTTTGTTAAACCTGACATAAAAATCATATTATTTTCAATAAAGTGGATCACTCAAAACGCCATTATGTATATCTCAGAATATACAGCCTATGCACTTTTTATTTCAATATGGAAAAGAATCAAAATAGTTAAAAACTAATAACAATTTGTGAATTCACTGGCACGTCCCATTCCAAATTTATAACGATTAATTTGGATCACTCATTCCGCACGCGTGCCGTATGAGTGCTCTTAAATATCATTACTTTATGCTAATTTAATACGTTTTATTTTAGTTGTATAATATAACTAAACAAATGAGTGAATTTGTTTAAAAAGAATGAGTGTGACAAAACTTATGAGCTGAAGAAAGATAATTAACGTTTATTTTGTTATCCAGTATGCCGTCTGAGTTTTTTACGTCGCCGTAATGTTTTAACTATTATTTATTAAATCTTCCTCAGTTTTTGTTTAGATTGATGAAAGGATCACTCAATCTGCTGCAGTCACATGCAGACGCACTATTTTCACCATACAATAGAGAAGCAAAAATTTTAAAATGGCATCTTTTGGCATAATAGTTCACTCATTTTCATGTTTACATCAAAGTAAGTCAAATTGCTCTTGTCCTAAAATTGAATACGTAAAGGATTTTAAGTTCTTAGTGATTTATATTGATCAGTATTATATGTACTGGAAAAAACAAATAGAAACTGCGTGTTCTCGATTAAGGCCTAGGCAAATTCTATTAGGTATCTTAAACGTTCGCAAATCAAATCAAATCATTTTTATTTGCCAGAACATTATTTTATATAAACAGGTGATATGTCAAAAGAAAGTACAAACGTTCGCCTTATACACAAAAGCATGCAAAAATACAAAATTTCAGTTAATTATAATGTCATGTAATTTATGTGAAAAGTTACCATTTATTGAACACCTTTAAATTCTCGCAAGGAATAAAACATTTTTCAATTAACCATTTGCGTAGCTCCGATTTGAAGCGATTAAATGGCATCTCTCGAATACCTTAGGGTATCTTATTAAACACTTTTATTGAATTAATGTAACAGTTTCTGTCATGCATAAAACCTCGGCATGGTTGCGTTTTCAATTTAGTAGGGTCTCTCTGTGTATATTTACTATTTTCGCTAGTCTTTTTGAAAAAGTGTGGGTGATTTTTTACAAAAATGCCAACCTCTAAAATGT
Organism: Chrysoteuchia culmella; assembly: GCA_910589605.1. Lineage (NCBI taxonomy): Eukaryota > Metazoa > Arthropoda > Insecta > Lepidoptera > Crambidae > Chrysoteuchia > Chrysoteuchia culmella. Next base: position 3,460,570 of record OU342654.1, on the reverse strand, counting down.
ATATGGATGGTATTTGCAGTTTTTTTTAAAGTTGTCTGCAGGAATGCATTTGACCAACCCTACAAACGGCACGTACACACTTTTTTTGTGCCAGGAAGGCTTTATTAACTAGGGTTGAGTTTCCCCATAGCAAAATACCATATCTGAGAATGGAGCCTACATAGCCATGGTAAGCAGTAAGGGCCGCGTTTTGGCCGACTGTTGTGCTTAATTTTTTTAGTGCATACACAAATTTATTTATTTTACCACATGTCCTAACAATATGTTGTTTCCAATTACAGTTTTTGTCAAGAGTTAAGCCTAAGAATTTTGATGAATTATTATTGTCTATTTTATGTCCATCGTATTGAATATTGAGTATTTTGTCAATAGTGTTGTAGTTAGAAAATTGAATATAGTTTGTCTTACTTAAATTAACGCATAGTGATTTTGCTCTAACCATTTGATTATGTTACTTAATGCTAAGTTTATTCTAGTTTCATAGTCTTCGTGTTTCTTGTCGTCTGGGATTATTAGAGTTATATCGTCAGCAAATAATATACACTTTTCGTTGGTCGCATTAGGCAAGTCATTAATAAAAAGCAGAAAAAGTAATGTTGATAAGACGCTACCTTGAGTCACGCCCTTATTACTGCTCAGAAACGAAGATCTACATGGCATGAGGACATTTTCTTTATTAATGGCTGCTACTTCTACACATTGCGTATGACCAAGAATATAACCACTCCAGCGCTTTACCTCTTATACCGTATCTTTCACATTTATCTAAAAGTAAATCGTGATTAACCATATCGAAGGCTTTGCTAATGTCTAAAAAGATAGCTGTTACAGGTGTTTTTTGTCCACTAACTCTGTTATAGCACTGACTAACGTAAAAGCCGCAAGAGTTGTTGATTTTCCCTTTTGAAAACCATTTTGTTCCTCTTTTATTATTTTAAATTTATTTACAAAATCAATAAGGCGCCAGTACATAATCTTTTCTAGTAGCTTAGAAAAAATCTGTGCAAGACTTATAGGTCTATAATTAGTTAAATCCAGTTTGTCATCTTTTTTGTGTAGGGGCTTAATAATCGATGTTTTTAGGCGGTCTGGAAATATACCCTGTTCCAGAGATTTATTAAAAAGATAAGACAGAATACTTACAATTAAGTCAGCACAATTTTTCACTATGGCGCTGGATACATTATCGTATCCAACGGAGTTTGTATTTTTAAGTGAATAAATACATTTAAGAATCTCATTGTCAGTGCAGGCCGCTAAAAATATGCTACTGCTTGTCCGTTCTATTTTACTGCTAGTTTTATTTTCCATATCAAATTTGTTTTCAGTTGTTTCGGTCGATTTAATAAAGAAACAAAACTTTGTCGCTAAACAAAATACATTATTATGTAATTTATTATGCACTTGTCGATTCTATGTAAACTATGGACTCGCATCTTTAAGGACTTACATTTAAGACTTACTTAGAGAAAATTAAAAACATACCATTCAGATTCTTAAAACATTTCGTTAATAGAAAAAACGTAAAAAATAATAACGAAAATAAAAAAATAAAAAACCCGTAGTTACAACAAAAGCCGTCTTCAAAATATACTTTTTGAGTCGGTGCCAGCAAAGGCATCCATGGTGCAGTCTACATTGCACTTCTACAATAAAGGTACGTATATTTTGTCCTAATTGTCACCGACTCCAAAAAGTATATTTTGAGAATCTCGTCTCCACTCCGCCACGGCGGAAAGGTCGGCGACCTACAGTTTGATTTATCCTGCGTTTCAGTCTGTCATCCCCTTTTCTGAGCTCAGGAGTGCCAAGTAAGGTACAGGAGCGGGTACAAAAGAGGTCTCTTTAGTTACTAGAGGTATGAATAGTGGATACCTACCTGCGTACGACTAACCTGTGGTCTAGGTGGTATCTTCTAAACCTAGTGGTACCGGTGGTGATAACCACCCTTAATAAGACCAAATTGCTACTTTTGTATGCACTAACTTTGGGTTAAATGTAAACCTAGCTTGGCGCAGGTGGGTCTAAGAGGTGTTTATTATTTAACCATAGGTTAGCTTGTTATTTCATAGTGTGTGGGTAATAAGTTACATGACTTGTCGTCTGAGATAGCCACTCATAGCTAAGAATATAGTTTAAATCGTATGCTACACACATTACGTACTCGATTAAAGTTTATAGTTGTACCTCAACTTTTGAGCCACTAAACTGAAGTTGACCTAGTATCAGCGAACCCTTCCGATACTTCATATCTAACAGCCGAAGAACAGTTCAACGGTTAGATTTCAAAAGTAAATGTTTGTTCAATAAAGTTGGTTCAAAGTTTTTGGAAGGAAAGTGTTCTGTTTGAAATGGTTCTACATACCGTAAATAATAATGTTGCTTTAAATATTATTAACCAATTAAAAAAAATGAGAAATTCGTCGCGTATTGTTTTTTACGTACGTTCACAGATTAGTTGAACACGTCTGAACCGATTTCAATGATTCACACGTTATCTATACTAATATCATAAAGCTGAAGAGTTTGTTTGTTTGAACGCGCTAATCTCAGGAACTACTGAACCGATTTAGAAAATTCTTAAACCATTAGAAAGCTACATTTCTTCCGAGTGACATAGGCTATATCTTATCCCGATATTCCCACGGGAACGGGCACCACGCGGGTAAAACCGCGAGGATCCGCTAGTTATTCATAAAACCATAACATCAGGAGCCCAAGTCTGCTTAATAAAAATACACCAATGGAGTCTAACATGTACCTAATACAATATACGCCCAGAGAACAAGGAACCTCTTTTAATATTCTGTGGTAGCGCCCCATACGGCTTGTTTTTTTTTAAGTTTTGAGTAGCAATAATTAAAAAATTAGACGATTTAATTTTTGGCTCAATCTTACCCTAGCCGTCATTCAATATACTTAGCTTTACCAAATATGGCTTCGTTACTTACCAGTTATTTACAGATAGCCAGTTCCTTAGTGGATGAGGAATCCGGGAGAAGCGCGCTTTCACCTTCAGCCTTATCATTACTTACCTACTTGATATTAGGTATAATGAAGACTGGAAATAATTTGTGAATAATAAGGATTTCCCTGTTTTTTCAAATGCCGCAAATTTCTATCACTTTTGCGTTAAGTCAATTTCTCAAAATGTTACTCTTACGCGATAGTAGCGTTTGCAAACTCACACTAGGTCCTCAGAAATCAAGTAGGTACTTACTTATACGTAATGGTATTATTGTTAAAATCAATTGGTACCTATTTTGAAGACAAAAAATTAACAGTTTTTTTACAATTTATAAATTGGTTCCCTTTTCGTGGATCCCAGCTCCTGGTCTAACACATTATCAGTCAAATGCGTTCACTTTAATTTCCCGTTTCGCGCGACTGATGGGATATCTGCTTTATCATCGATTATCGGGTACCTTACTGAACCTACATTTTGAGAAAAAAAGAAACGATTATATTAATAGTCTGTTTCGCTGGCTTGATGGCATAGTGATTTTGATTTAAGATTAACAGTAATTAAATTTATATTCATAAAATATACAGTCACGTTTACGTGCAATAATATAAAAAAATTCAAACCGACTTCAAAAAGTAAAAAATAAAACTTTTGGAGTCGGTGCCAGCCAAGGCATTCTACATTGCACTTCTATTAACTAGGTACCTATATATTTATTTGGCTTAGCTAACACCGACTCCAAAAGTTTTATTTTTTACTTTTTGAAGTCGGTTTGAATTTTTTTTATAAAATGTTTTTATTTCAGATTTTTTAGTTACATCATGTGCCGTTACACTAAAAATCAGCCCATACACAACAATGATTTCATCTAGGTAAACGACTACTTGCCAAAACGTCATTGATATTTTTCAGGATTATGAAAAAACACATAAACCATTTTCTTTCAGATAAAAAAAGAATTATAAAAATCTGTTAAGAACTGGCGAAGTTATGGTAAAACATACATAAAATAAAAAAAATCAAAAAACCGTCGACTTGAGAACCTCCTCCTTTTTTTGAAGTCGGTTAAAAACACTAAGCAACCTCATAGTCTTATTTCTCCTTATCCATCCATAAAGAAATCCCAGCAGTGGGGACATTAAAATGTCGATGGCGACTAAGCAACCTTGTCACATTACGATATTGTATGTTGAATTTGTGGACATAGAGAACTTTCATTCCATGCGATATGGTTGTATAGTTAAATCATTGCTCTTGACTGTACAGTCGAGAAACTTCCTTAGGGAGCTTTCTTAAAAAACATAATAGATATATAGAAAACGTTTATTGTTTTCTATATATCTACAAATAATAGAACACTAGCGGATCCTCGCGGTTTAACCCGCGTGGTGCCCGTTCCCGTGGGAATATAGGGATAAAATATAACCTATGTCACTCGGGAGAAATGTAGCTTTCTAATGGTCTACGAATTTTCTAAATCGATCCAGTAGTTCCTGAGATTAGCGCGTTCAAACAAACAAACTCTTCAGCTTTATTATATTATAGTATAGATTAACAGGTATTTCATTTGATAAATAAATTATTTCTTTAACATAAGTAGGTACTTTCCGAGAAAACGTTTCCCAATAAATCTCTACTGGTCAACCGGGAAGTTCCCCGATTGTATATGTATAAGTATAAAGTACACCTTTTATTACCAGAACAACTTTAGGGTCCTTTAGGTAGGGACTTTACTTTTGTTGGAGCTAAAGACGAAATTTTCGAAAAAATCAGGGGCCGTACCGCGCAAGTGGCAAATCGGCTTCATTTGACAGATGGATGTGACACATTGCTGCTTCTATTTGTCACAAGTGAAAACTTACCAAAGACTAAGAGCAATATGGCCCCTACCGCGCAAGTGTCGTCGGCATCGACAATGACTTCATTTGGCTGATGGATGTGGCACATTGCTGCTTCTATTTGACACAAATGAAAAATTACCAAATACTAAGAGCAATGTCACACACATCCATCTGCCAAATGAATTTTCCATTGCGATTTTCCATTTGCGCGGTACGGCAGCTTTGTCCCATAGAAAAGTAGGTAGAATGTCGTAAAAAAATAGAATCAAAAATTGTATGAAACAGCTAATTTATTTTCGTCGTGTTAGCTCCATAATAATCGATGGATACTACAACCAAAGAATACTAACTACATATTACTAGCGTACTACTTACGTTTTCTAGAAATTAAACTACTATATTCTTGCCGTAGTAGGTACTCTGTAAGAACAGGTTTCAACGATGTCTCTGAAAAATTCGGGATAAAAATTCATAATGACAATCTCTTCCTACCCACTCCATACTTGCAATACGTGCGTTAGACCCATCTTCAACTTACCCCAAAGTTACTGACCCAAAACATGAGTGGATCATTGTCGGCTACATTACTGCGGAGTGTCTTGGCCAAGTCGAAGCAAGTGGGCCAAGGCCGCTCTCCTGTGTAAAGATTTAATGACCGACCGTTTTTGCCCAGCCTTTGCACACCCGACTGTGGTCACCAACAATTCCAGGGAACACAAGACTTTTTCGAAGTTAAATCTGATTTTTTTCTGAAGAGTCAATATTTTATTAATGGAATAGGTAGGTACGTACACCTACTTAATAGAATAAAATTTGGTGGAATTAAATCCATAAATGCGAAAGTAGTTCTGTCTATATGACTGTTACCTTTTCACGCGTAAAAGCCATTGAAACAGTTTTATTACATTTTAACAAATAGAAAGATCACACTGACATGCACGACTAGGGCATAGTTGCGGGAATTCTCGGTGCCGAAATTTCCCGGTACCATCGTATCATAGAACCAGTATCCTTGGTATTCAATAATAGTAAGAAACAATTCAAATGCATGGGTTAGATATGCAAAACGATAAAACAAAAATATGTTTTAACGAGTAATTCGACAGTTACTGCATAAATTCTAATTATGATTTCCACGATCAGAAAGACTTTCTTTGAGAATTTATTTATTTATCGATGACATATAAATATAATCTTCTGACCATACCTTCGACGGCCGTATTTGCAATCACTTCCATCAGATTATCCCATAATAGTTAAAGTTAAGATTTAGATCCAATTAACTTTATCATTTTTTTTTTTCATTTATTTATAAATCCAATTATCTTTAAGCTGCTGTTCTTACTATCTCGAAAACAAAACTGGCTGTGCTGTACCATCTGGTTTACCATATTGGTATTGGTTGGACTTATAAATTATTATAAAATCTACATTTGAGAAACCGAAGTAAGTGAAAATTTTTGCGTGAAAAAAGCTTTGCTTCACTGCCAAAAGTGAGATTGAGTATTTCCGAATATCTAGACTATAGTCGGATATATTATTCAGTAGAGTGATTTGGCGGGTTGTCAATGTCACTTTGTAAAAATAATGCTGATTTAAAATATAGCTATACTGATAATATTGAATTTGAGCGCGTGAATAGAATCAATACTTAGAAAGTATAGAAAGAACTGGATCTGCACAAATCATTACGAAAAACAGTATAAAGCAGTATTATTTTTACAAAGTATCATCGGCACCTGTCAAATTACTCTACTAAATTAAAAATTCGACTATAGTGCGATCATCATAGATCGCATCTTACCATCAGGCGAGATAACGGTCAAGCGCTGACCTATCTATCTAATGCGACTTTGTAATTTCGACTTATTTTTTGATAAAACTGGTTTTCCTAACGGTTTCATATAAACAAGCGCTCATTCTAAATAGCGCAATATAACAAAAGTAGAGAATTTTTCTATGGGATGTTCTCAGTACCGGGAGTACCGGTATTTGGAACCGACTTGGAACGGACCCCTATTCTGTATAGGGCATACAGACCCGGGGTCAGTTCCAAGACATAACGTGTGAAAAAGTTCAAACCTACAACTACTTACCAGTGAGCAATGCGTGGTAAAGTTTGTCCACAGGTATCTACAAAAATAATAAACATACTAATTACGTATTTTTAATTTTGTGTATGTGATATCCTTAACTCTGATTGGCTTGATTTTTGCTTGCTAGGCATCTCTTATTTTGTTTGGATCATTGTTAAACTAGGAACCCATCAGAATAAGAGTTGGCCAACAAGCAAAAATCAAGCAAATCAAGAGTTAAGGATATCCAATAACACTAAAGCAATTCATATTTTTGCAAATACCCTAGTAAGATTGAGAAATGTCGTGACTGTTGTCTAATTATCCGTACTTTCGCAATATCCTTGAGATTATTAATTAAATTCGGTTTGGCAAATTATCCTACGCCTATATACGGTAAACGGCAATAAAGAACTTTGACAGATATGCACTGCCGTAGCTGCTGTTGACTGTACCTTTAACTGAAGTTTTTTTGTTCAATAAGAAAATTGAAAAACACCGTAGAACGGTAAATATACTAGAAAAATCCGACGTGTCCTCATAGGTCTCTGTAGCATAATTGGTTAGTGCATTGGGCCGGACCCCCAAGGATGCGGGTTCGAATCCCGTCATGGCGACATGAGACTAGTTGCTTTTTTCTGGTATATTTTCTTGTTTAATATTTATCACTTGAAAAATCTTTCCTCCCTATCCTAGACGGCCAAAAACGATGGTCACTGCTTTACCAGAATGCATGTAAAGGAGGTCCCTTATTAGTTTATTTACGAGAGGCCGACTTACTTGGGTTTGGATATTTGTGACGCGTTTGTATTCATACCCTCACATACTACCTATTCAAAACTGCTACTATTGTAAGCTTTCGCATTGTTAGAAAGTTTATTAATGGCAGTTGGTTCAAGAAATCTCAATTAACAGATTTTGAGTTCCTAGATTGTTTAGAGGCACTCCGTTGTATGTGAAAATGTAACCTTGACCTCCTAAACTTGTCGAGAATTAAGTCAAAAGGTTTAATTATGACTTTTAGGCCTATGCGCCAACCCAGAGTGAGTGCTACTTTTGTATGCACTAACTCTGGGGTAAAATTTAACCCAGCTTGACGCAAGTGGCCTTATAGACCGATCGCGCTGAGTTATTTTGTAGGCAAAACCTTCAAAAATTCTAAAGTTTATAAAAACTTGCCTGTGGATGTATTTGCATATAAAAAGCTTATTTTTGCGTTTTGTGTCATTTCTTGCCTATGCATCTATAGAAATTCGAATATTTGTGGTGGATATAAATAATTCAAAATAAAACTTACAAAATTGATTTCAAGTTAAAAAACGCAATGGTATTGAATTTAAGATAGCCTGCGTAGTGTACAAACCTAGTTTGTGTCACATTCGTCCAGGGGAAAGTGACTTAAAGTCAGAACATTAATAACTAGGGCAAAAAAAAATTAGAGTTTAAATAACTAGTACCATAATCTGCAGATTACTTAAATAAACCCATGAAATAAATTTGTGCCAGATTCAGGCATGGGATTTTAGTATTTTCAATTTTTTTGTTTGTCTGAGCTATAAGTGCTTTAAAAAAATATTAAAATTATTAAAATTTACTTATTTGATATTAAAAATGCATGATTGATGGACAGTGTGAATTTGTGTCATATTAATGCACGGCATTATTAATTAAGACAAAAATACAAAAAAGCGCACGAAGTTAGTAGGTACATACATAGCGCGCGATGCGAACGAAGCGCAGCCTGCGCGCAGGCGGCAAGCCCGGCGCGGTCGACCTACCTATACGCGTGGACCGTGTGACATCGCGGCGTCCGTCTCAGTCGGGTTATATTCGGTACCTACTATAATAGGTAATTAGATTATCCCGTGATTAGATCAGATTAGGTAAGGATTGAATTGATGAACGAAAGAACACACGCCGTCGTTCGGTTATGTAGAGATTATCATCACAGTCTATATTAAGCGTTAATCTACTATGCAGACGCAGGTCACATCTAATTTTCAATACTGTTACTTTTATGCAAGTGAAAGAATGACAGGGTGTCCCTGTCCGGGTCGTCGGTCGCATAGCAGAGCAGATATTATACCTATATGAGTTATTTAGTAGATTTTCACTTTTACTTACAGAGTACCTATCGCTTTTCGGTAGTTTTTATTTTTTTATATATCATACTAGCTGTGCCCCGGGGCTTCGCTCCCGTGGAATTTCGGGATAAAAAATAGATAGTAGCCGATTCTCAGACCTACTCAATACGCTCACAAAATTTCATGAGAATCGGTCAAGCCGTTTCGGAGGAGTATGGGAACGAAAACTGTGACACGAGAATTTTATATATTAGATAAAAAAAAGTATTCTGCTTTAAGTAGAGTCAGCAAAACAAAATTTATAGCTTATACTTACGAAATACGGCATAGTCGTAGATCGAGAAAATGTTAGACGCAATATGAAAGAACCATAGAAAGTGCTGCTGCTGTGAAACTATTTTTTGGTAGTTCCCCGCGTAACACACACAAAATTCAGCTTTTATACTATAACGTACTATTGAAATACGCTCATATTACCGGTCATATTACTGTCTGGCTATTGCTGTCTCACTCTGATAAATAGGTCACTGCCCTGTTATACCGCCTAATGATAAGCTAGGAGTATCATACAATCAACGATGAGCCTAGAAGGTATTCATTAGGGATTTAGAATCCCCGGGTTTATAAGTATTCGGAAACACAAGAACAGGTAAGAAGTTACACTCTAGCGCGGTACAGAAGATAAAAGAATCAAAACGCTTAGCCGATTTCGACGCATTGAACGCCAGTCTTTGGAATATATTGTGAAGTACATATTCGTATTTATGATTGACTAATGGCAGGGGAAGAGTATAGCTGTCCATTTCAGACCGAAATATATCAGATAATAAAGCGTTAAGCTCGCAACAACGCTACTTTCTGTCTCTGCTCAAGGGGTTTGCGTTTTAACCTTATAACAAAAATATCTTTTGTGCGGCGTCGGTACCGCCACAAAAATAGATAGATACCGACGCCGCACTGTAACCGCACCGCGCGCTTTGTATGGAAACAAACGACCGTCCGTGCGCAAAACGACAAATGCACCGCTTCGGCACCGCAGCGATCCGACAAGAAACGTCTAAACTGAAAGCGCCCTTAAAGATGTTTGGATCTAAACTTCGATCATCAAGTCGTAGTCATCGTTTAAGCCACATGACACCCACTGTTAGGTATAAGACTCCCCCAAGGATCTCCACAACGATCGGTCCGGCGCTGCCCGCATCCAGCGGCTTCCCTTGACCTTCACCAGACCGTCGGTCCACCTTGTCGGAGGCCTACCCACTTCAGACTACCCATTCCAGAACCTTTCCGCCCCAGCGGCCATCGGTTCTCCTCTATGTTCCCCGCCCACAGCCAAATCAGCAGAGTAATCCTTCGAGCGATGTCAGTTGCTTTGATCAGTTTAGTTCTCCTACGGAGATCCGTACGGCGTGAGGTGAGGTATGAGGAGATCCTCATATCAGATTCGATCACGTAGGGAAACGCCGAGCATACTCATAGTTAGCGACCACGATTCACTACCGTAAGTCATCATCACTGACAACACACACTGGTCATAGACTTTCGTCTTGAGACACTCAGGTAAGTTGGACGCGATGATTTTATGGAGCTTCCTGAATGCTGCCCATCCGAGTTGGATTCGACGGGAGATCTCTTTCTCGAAGTTGGACTTACCTAACTGGATTGTCTGTCCAAGGTAAACGTAGTGGTCAACATTTCGAGTGTAGGGTTCCCAACGTGAACTGAAGTGGGTATAACATGGGAATTTGACATGATTTTCGCCTTTTCCATGTTCATCTTAAGACCCAATGTTTGGGAAGCACTACGGAGATCTTCGAGCATTGTGTTCAGATCTTCCAAGGTCTCAGCCGCAAGGACTATATCATTGGCTAAACGAAGATGTCAGATACTGGCCATTAATGTTGATGCCGAGTCCAAAGAGCTTAAAGATATCCTTCGACGCAGCTGTGAACAGTTTCCGAGAAATGACGTCTCCCTGTCTCACACCTCGCTGAAGTTGGATGGGATATGTGTTCTGGTTCTGTAATCGGTCCGACATGGTGGCATGTTCGTATAAGTACCTCAACACCTCGAAATACCTATAGTCCACTTGGCACCTCTGGAGAGAATGCAGCACCGCCCAGGTCTCTATCGTATCGAAGGCTTTCTTATAGTTCGCAAACGCCAAGCAAAGTAGCAAATTATACTCCTCGGTCTTCTGTATAACCTGCCGAAGCGTATGGATGTGGTCTTTGGTTTGCTAAAGCCTTTTCAGAACCCGGCTTGTTCGTGAGGAAGTCGTCGAACCTGCGAGCTAGACGACTCGTTATGACTCTCGAAAACAACTGAGTTTGCGTTTGGTACAGTTGGAGGAACCATTTCAGAGTAAAAAACCTTTGCCAGTAAAGCAAAGCTTTTTTCATGCTAATTAAAATTTTAATGAAACATTAAAAGTTGAAACTTAATGAAAATGACACGCATGATCAGCAAGCATATCCCTCAAAGTAGGATTCAGGTTGAAAGGACTGACCTGTTTCTTATCCTGTTAATCTTACAGCCTCAGTGGACAACCGAATTAGGGAATTAGGGACAAGATGTAAGTTAGCATAGGCTTGGCTATTTCACTAAAGGCCAGGGCGAAAAAATTTAACGATTCTACATCTATATCAATAAAAGCTATAGACTTGCTCGGTCGTCAACTGAAGCTTTTTGGGTTACATGACAAGGGGGCAGAGTTGTATTGCGCTATTAAGAGTCTGCCTGCGGAGACAGGTTCATGAACCAGTTCAGTAGGTGCTCGTGCATCAAATTTAAATTCAAATTCAATATCATTTATTCAGTCTATGCTGTTACAAGCACCTATGAACGTCAAAGAAGCTACGCCATCGGCTCACAAACCCTACGGCTGGATACTGGATTTTCTTTGCTAGGAAGGCATTGAATGATGACCCGATATTCAATTTTCTCCATACTTGTGAACAACGATAAGATGCTTAATTAGTAGCTACCTGGGCAAATGAACCTGTCTCCACAATCCCCCCAAAACCGGAAAGTTTCCGGTCTCAGGAGATTGCAATGCAAATATGGCTAGCCAAAGGATAGGTCAGAAGTCAGATAATGTTTATATAACATCGATAAATAATGCTAGGGCATAGTCCCAGGTACTCCTGGTTACGAATTTTCCCGAGATTCCCGGTACGGTACTTACTGGGGCACATTAACTGGCATCGGTTTTAACAGGTATCGCAGAACCGGTTCTCATTAATAGTAAACTTCAATATAAATATATTCAAATGAATGAATTCGAGATAGGGATAAGTTAAATTTTTTTCTCGGGACTCCCAGTACTGACGCAAATTAACTGACACCGGTACTATCGTATAGAAGAACCAGTATTCTTGGTTCTCATTAATAATAATGAATGGGTTAGAAATGCAAAACTTAACAAAATGTATTAAACGAGTGATTGACAGTGGGTGCATGATTTCTAATTTCAATTTTAACAATCAGAAAGGCTGTCATTTAGAATAGTGGCACTTGAGGTGGTATAAAGTAAAAACAAATTATACTTACTTACTTGCCTAGATCAGATATATATCCTGTTTTCTTTTTTTGCTTTTTATTTAATGTTTACCTACTTCTAAAAAACATCTTAGTCTGATCATCAACTTACTTAAAAATAATTAAGTAGGTATCTTCTTGACTAGCAATGTAGGTACCGTCAACAGCACGTACGTCTTTACATTTGCACTACGAAAACCACCGACGAGCGACGTAAGGGCGCTCTCAAGATCACACACACCGCTCGCGTGTCGCGTCGCGTCCCATGCGCTTGCTCTTAGAGGCAAATTTCAAAATGTTCCGGATTTAAACTGAATCTAATAATATAAGATTCCATGGATAAAAACGACACAAATTTTGAATAGTGTTTCGTTATGTCATAAAGATAATAAAAACATAAACTCTAATAACTTGAATTTTCTTTTGTGACTTTAACAGCGTTTTTAACAAAAAAAAGGAAAGTTTCTGAAAATACCATGGAGGAATCTGACACAAAACATTATAAACAAAAGATACCATTGATCTAAAACTTATAACACTTATTTCACCAACTCTAATATTCTTTTGAGCTACTGAGGCGACATCTTAGGTAATGGTTAAATAACAGTATTCCCGTGGAGAGAGATGACACAAAAACCTCTTGTAAATCGTTTACGACTTTCTAATCCCCATGAAAGTAAAATTATCGTCTCTAATTTTCTTTTCGGCCGATAATGTCTGAAAAGACAAAAACGTCAATATATACTTATCCCTGCACCTAAGATGACACAAAATCATATATTAGGTTAAGTAAATGGTCCTGGAACTGTATACCAAAAATCAAGAACTTTAATATTTTTGAAACCTCAAAACTTATCCCTATCGGTCTATTAATAGACCGATCGCGCTGAGTTATTTTGTAGGCAAAACCTTCAAAAATTCTAAAGTTTATAAAAACTTGCCTGTGGATGTATTTGCATATAAAAAGCTTATTTTTGCGTTTTGTGTCATTTCTTGCCTATGCATCTATAGAAATTCGAATATTTGTAGTGGATATAAATAATTCAAAATAAAACTTACAAAATTGATTTCAAGTTAAAAAACGCAATGGTATTGAATTTAAGATAGCCTGCGTAGTGTACAAACCTAGTTTGTGTCACATTCGTCCAGGGGAAAGTGACTTAAAGTCAGTACCTTAATAACTAAGGCAAAAAAAATTAGAGTTTAAATAACTAGTACCATAATCTGCAGATTACTTAAATAAACCCATGAAATAAATTTGTGCCAGATTCAGGCATGGGATTTTAGTATTTTCAATTTTTTTGTTTGTCCGAGCTATAAGTGCTTTAAAAAAATACTACAAATTATTAGAATTTACTTATTTGATATTAAAAATGCATGATTGATGGACAGTGTGAATTTGTGTCATATTAATGCACGGCATTATTAATTAAGAAAAAAATCAAAAAAGCGCACGCAGTTAGTAGGTACATAGCGCGCGATGCGAACGAAACGCAGGCGGCAAGCCCGGCGCGGTCGACCTACCTATACGCGTGGACCGTGTGACATCGCGGCGTCCGTCTCAGTCGGGTCGGGTTATATTCGGTACCTACTATAATAGGTAATTAGATCAGATTAGGTAAGGATTGAATTGATGAACGAAAGCACACTCGCCGTTGTTCGGTTATGTAGAGATTATCATCACAGTCTATATTAAGCGTTAATCTACTATGCAGCCGCAGGTCACATCTAATTTTCAATACTGTTACTTTTATGCAAGTGAAAGAATGACAGGGTGTCCCTGTCCGGGTCGTCGGTCGCATAGCAGAGCAGATATTATACCTATATGAGTTATTTAGTAGATTTTCACTTTTACTTACAGGTACCTATCGCTTTTCGGTAGTTTTTATTTTTTTATATATCATATAAAAAAAGTATTCTGCTTTAAGTAGAGACAGCAAAACAAAATTTATAGCTTATACTTACTAAATACGGCATACTCGTAGATTTACAGGAACCGGTCCGATACTCCGTTAAGAGAACCGGGAATATCGCTACTCCCGGTACTGAGAAACCCCTAAAGCTTTTTTGTATTATTGAGCTGTTTAAAATGTGTGCATAAATGAAAATGTTAGACGCAAGATGAAAGAACCATAGAAAGTGCTGCTGCTGTGAAACAATTTTTTGGTAGTTCCCCGCGTAACACACACAAAATTCAGCTTTTAACTATAACGTACTATTGAAATACGCTCATATTACCGGTCATATTACTGTCTGGCTATTGCTGTCTCACTCTGATAAATAGGTCACTGCCCTGTTATACCGCCTAATGATAAGCTAGGAGTATCATACAATCAACGATGAGCCTAGAAGGTATTCATTAGGGAATAAGAATCCCCGGGCTTGTAAGTATTCGGAAACACAAGAACAGGTACGAAGTTACACTCTAGCGCGGTACAGAAGATATAAGAATCAAAACGCTTAGCCGATTTCGACGCATTGAATGCCAGTCTTTGGAATATATTGTGAAGTACATAATAATATTCGTATTTATGCTTGTCTAATGGCAGGGGAAGAGTATAGCTGTCCATTTCAGACCGAAATATATCAGATAATAAAGCGTTAAGCTCGCAACAACGCTACTTTCTGTCTCTGCTCAAGGGGTTTGCGTTCAAGCTTATAACAAAAATATCTGTTGTGCGGCGTCGGTTCCGCCACAAAAATAGATAGATACCGACGCCGTACTGTAACCGCACTGCGCGCTTTGTATGGAAACAAACGACCGTCCGTGCGCAAAACGACAAATGCACCGCTTCGGCACCGCAGCGATCCGACAAGAAACGTCAAAACTGAAAGCGCCCTTAAAGATGTTTGGATCTAATTTTCGATCATCAAGTCGTAGTCATCGTTTAAGCCACATGACACCCACTGCTAGGTATAAGACTCCCCCAAGGATCTCCACAACGATCGGTCCTGCGCGGCCCGCATCCAGCGGCTTCCCTTGACCTTCACCAGACCGTCGGTCCACCTTGTCGGAGGCCTACCCACGTAGCGTCGTCCCGTGCGCGGTCGCCATTCCAGAACCTTTCCGCCCCAGCGGCCATCGGTTCTTCTCTATGTGCCCCGCCCACAGCCATATCAGCCGAGTAATCCTTCGAGCGATGTCAGTTGCTTTGATCAGTTTAGTTCTCCTACGGAAGTCCTCATATCAGATTCGATCACGTAGGGAAACGCCGAGCATACTCATAGTTAGCGACCACGATTCACTACCGTAAGTCATCACTGACAACACACACTGGTCATAGACTTTCGTCTTGAGACACACCGGTAAGTTGGACGCGATGATCTTACGGAGCTTCCTGAATGCTGCCCATCCGAGTTGGATTCGACGGGAGATCTCTTTCTCGAAGTTGGACTTACCTAACTGGATTGTCTGTCCAAGGTAAACGTAGTGGTCAACATTTCGAGTGTAGGGATCCCAACGTGAACTGAAGTGGGTATAACATGGGAATTTGACATGATTTTCGCCTTTTCCATGTTCATCTTAAGACCCAATGTTTGGGAAGCACTACGGAGATCTTCGAGCATTGTGTTCAGATCTTCCAAGGTCTCAGCCGCATCATTGGCTAAACGAAGATGTGTCAGATACTGGCCATTAATGTTGATCATTGAATCATTTCTGATTTGGCCAAAATACAATGGAATGACATTTTAATGAGGGGTAGCGTAGATGAAGCACTATCCGAATTTTATTCTATTTTGTTCGAAATGAGAGATCTTTATATTCCGCAGTGGAACACAACACTAAGGGACTCCAAATATCCTCGCTGGTACACCTCTTCTCTTATTAAGATTATTAAAGATTATTAAGTATTTAACTAAGTATAAGATATATGGCAACCTCTGCGATCTGTTATCATTCCGTGTGCTTCATGACCGTGTTAATGTGGTCGAACATTCTTGTTATGAAGCATATATGACCAGAATTGAATCTTCAATCACGGAGACTCCAAAGGTATTCTGGTCTTATATTAAGAGTAAACGGATAAACAGCAACTATCCGTCAAATATGTCTTATAATGGCACTAATTATGAAAATGGCCAAGATATATGTGAATCCTTTTCCTTAACTTTAGTTCCACATTTTTAGCACCCCTTTCATCTGCTAATAGCTCGTCTCAGGCACAACATGATATATCCTCCTGTTACAATATTTTCGAATCAATTGAAATTGACCCTATAGTCGTGAATAAACATCTAAAGGCACTCGATCTCAATAAATCTGCGGGGCCCGATTCTCTTCCAGCTATATTTTTTGTTAAGTGTGCCGATGTGCTGACTGAACCTGTGACGCTGTTTTCCGTCGTTCTTTGGCTGAAGGTGTGATGCCAGCCAGGTGGAAATCAGCATTCATCACGCCGATCCATAAGAAAGGTGCTAAAACTGAAATTGTAAACTATCGCCCAATATCAAAACTCTGTATTTTAGCTAAATTACTTGAGCGCATAGTACATGATCAATTATATAATAGCTTATCTGCATCTTTTCTCCCGCAACAACATGGGTTTATACAAGGTAAGTCTACGGTATCTAACCTTATGCTCTTTACCGACTTCGTCTCGGGGCAGATGGATGATGGAGCCCAGATTGATGCTGTTTACACCGATTACAGTAAAGCGTTTGATCGGGTCGATCACGATATCTTGCTGCGAAAGCTTTTTGAACTGGGAATACGAGGTGATCTATACAGATGGTTCTCCTCCTATGTTCGAAATCGGACTCAGGCAGTAGTACTCAGTGGTTACACATCCGCATGGATAGAGGTCCCGTCCAGTGTACCTCAGGGGTCCCTTATTATTTGTGATCTTTATAAATGATATTGAAAAATGTTTCAAACATTCTAAATTTCTATTATTTGCGGATGACATGAAAATGTTTAAAACAATTAATTCCTTGTCTGATGCTCAACTTATGCAGGAAGACCTTCTAAGGGTGGTAGAATACTGCAATGTTAATCGTCTTGACCTCAATATATCCAAATGCCAAGTATTAAGTTATTCACGAAAAAAGAATCTATTGAAATTCGATTATTCGATTGCTAATACTTCACTTACTCGCGCCGACACTACTGTGGATCTTGGTGTTCACCAGGATAATCAGCTATCTTACAGTCATCACATTGACCGGATCGTAGGAAAGGCTACTGCTGCGCTTGGTTTTATTATCCGCAACAGTAAGTCGTTTAGTACTATGAAATCACTAAAGATTCTCTATTGTGCTTTTGTCAGGAGTCATTTGGAATATGCCAGTCAAATTTGGAACCCTAATTATGCAATACATGTCTCAAGACTGGAGAGAATCCAGAGGAAATTTACTAGATTTCTACTTCAAGTTCAAAATTCCTGCCATGGCGTATGAGGATCGTTGTTCGCGTTTCCATCTTCTTCCACTCGAAACCCGAAGAAAGATTTCTGATCTTCGTTATCTAATGAAAATAGCTCAAAATAAAGTCAATTGCCCCGAACTTGTTTCCAAATTAAAATTGAATGTACCATTCCATCACTGTCGTCCAAGAAATCTGCTCCATGCCCCACTCGTCCGCACGATGCACCACAGAAATGTTTTTTATGTTCGTGCCAGTAATTTGTTCAACAGTATTAACAAGCGAGACATTAATGCTCTTGACCTATTTTGTGATAACTCGTCAACTGTTAATAGAGTTTTGAGTAGCTCTGTATAGTGTCTATTTTAATTAGGTATATAAAATAAATATGAATTAATTAGCTGTATAATGAAAGCAAGCGTAAAACAGTTATTTAACCAAGTGCTATCTGTGGAGGCTTGTAAATGGCTCTTAGTAGTATAATTTACGTATCTACCTTAAAATGTTAGCTGTAAGCCCCCCAAATATTGTAAAATAAAATAAAAATAAGTACCTCAACACCTCGAAATACCTATAGTCCACTTGGCACCTCTGGAGAGAATGCAGCACCGCCCAGGTCTCTATCGTATCGAACGCCAAGCAAAGTAGCAAATTATACTCCTCGGTCTTCTGTATAACCTGCCGAAGCGTATGGATGTGGTCTTTGGTGCTAAAGCCTTTTCAGAACCCGGCTTGTTCGTGAGGAAGTCGTCGAACCTGCGAGCTAGACGACTCGTTATGACTCTCGAAAACAACTGAGTTTGCGTTTGGTATAGTTGGAGGAACCAATTCAGGGTAAAAAACTTTGCCAGTAAAGCAAAGCTTTTTTCTTGCTAATTAAAATTTTAATGAAATATTAAAAGTTGAAACTTAATGAAAATGGCACGCATGATCAGCAAGCATATCCCTCAAAGTAGGATTCAGGTTGAAAGGACTGACCTGTTTCTTATCCTGTTAATCTTACAGCCTCAGTGGACAACCGAATTAAGGAATTAGGGACAAGATGTAAGTTAGCATTGGCTTGGCTATTTCACTAAAGGCCAGGGCAAAAAAAATTAACGATTCTACATCTATATCAATAAAAGCTATAGACTTGCTCGGTCGTCAACTGAAGCTTTTTGGGTTGTTTTGCGCTACTAAGAGTCCGCCTGCGGAGACAGGTTCATGAACCAGTTCAGTAGGGGCTCGTGCATCAAATTTAAATTCAAATTCAATATCATTTATTCAGTCTATGCTGTTACAAGCACTTATGAACGTCAAAGAAGCTACGCCATCGGCTCACAAACCCTAAGGCTGGATACTGGATTTTCTTTGCTAGGAAGGCATTGAATGATGACCCGATATTCAATTTTCTCCATACTTGTGAACAACGATAAGATGCTTAATTAGTAGCTACCTGGGCAAATGAACCTGTCTCCAAAATCCCCCCAAAACCGGAAAGTTTCCGATCTCAGGAGATTGCAATGCAAATATGGCTAGCCAAAGGAAATGTTTATATAACATCGATAAATAATGCTAGGGCATAGTCCCAGGAACTCCTGGTTACGAATTTTCCCGAGATTCCTGATACGGTACTTACTGGGGCACATTAACTGGCATCGGTTTTAACATGGTATCGCAGAACCGGTTCTCAATAATAGTAAACTTCAATATAAATATATTCAAATGAATGAGTTCGAGATAGGGAAAAGTACCGGGAATTCAAAGTTATTTTTTTTTCCCGGGACTCCCAGTACTGACGCAAATTAACTGACACCGGTACCATCGTATAGAAGAACCAGTATTCTTGGTTCTCATTAATAATAATGATTGGGTTAGAAATGCAAAACTATAAAACAAAATGTATTAAACGAGTGATTGACAGTGGGTGCATTATTTCTAATTTCAATTTTAACAATCAGAAAGGCTGTCATTTAGAAGAGTGGCACTTGAGGTGGTATAAAGTAAAAACAAATTATACTTACTTACTTGCCTAGATCAGATATATATCTTGTTTTCTTTTTTTTGCTTTTTATTTGATGTTTACCTACTTCTAAAAAACATCTTAGTCTGGTCATCAACTTACTTAAATATAATTAAGTAGGTACCTTCTTGACTAGCAATGTAGGTACCGTCAACAGCACGTGCGGCTTTACATTTGCACTACGAAAACCACCGACGAGCGACGTAAGGGGCGCTCTCAAGGTCACACACACCGCTCGCGTGTCGCGTCGCGTCCCATGCGCTTGCTCTTAGCGGCAAATTTCAAAATGTTCCGGATTTAAACTGAATCTAATAATATAAGATTCCATGGATAAAAACGACACAAATTTTGAATAGTGTTTCGTTATATCATAAAGATAATAAAAACATAAACACTAATAACTTGAATTTTCTTTTGTGACTTTTACAGCGTTTTGAACAAAATAAGGAAAGTTTCTGAAAATGCCATGGAGGAATCTGACACAAAACATTATAAACAAAAGATACCATTGATCTAAAACTTATAACACTTATTTCACCAACTCTAATATTCTTTTGAGCTACTGAGGCGACATCTTAGGTAATGGTTAAATAACAGTATTCCCGTGGAGAGAGATGACACAAAAACCTCGTGTACATCGTTTACGACTTTCTAATCCCCATGAAAGTAAAATTATCGTCTCTAATTTTCTTTTCGGCCGATAATGTCAGAAAAGACAAAAACGTCAATATATACTTATCCCTGCACCTAAGATGACACAAAACCATATATTAGGTTAAGTAAATGGTCCTGGAACTGTATACCAAAAATCAAGAACTTTAATATTTTTGAAACCTCAAAACTTATCCCTATCGGTCTATAAACTGTTATCTAGGGGCAAGAGTAGGTAGTTTAGTGCTTTCTTAATTGCGGCTTCGTTAACCTCTCATCTGGGTACGTCAAATGTCGTTTAATGTAACATTTAGTTTGTGTGTGCAATAAAATGTATTTATTATTATTATGGCAGTAACTTCTTTTAAAGTTTTTAACGAGGCCAAAAGGTCTTTTCTTTAAAAAAAACTTTAAAAAACCCCTTTCTTTAAAATTTAAACAAAGGGGTTTATACCTTTTGGCCTCATCCCCATCGTACCATTTTTTCAAAATGGCGTCGCACGATAATACCTATATGTATAGATAGAGAACGTGAAGAGGAATAAAAAAATTCATACAAAATAATGTCCTAAAGTGTCAAGTTAGTGCGATAATTGGTGTTAAGGTGTTAAAGATACAAAGGTGATATTTTGGTTCGGCATTATTAATTTTTAACTCTAATTATCTGGCTAACGTGACACTTTAGTTAGGGCATTATAATATCATAACATTTTTATTATCTGTGTGTCCCTCTATCATTTTTAAAGTTATTATCATGCGACGCCATTTTGAAAAAATTACAAGATGGCGTCTCATACTGCGGAATGGAACGAGCGAGGCCAGCCTAAATACAAAAAAAGTTAAAACCTTGTAAACATTTATAAAATAGCTTTTGAATGTATCAAACAATCACATGCTTAAACTTATTCTAAAGAGATCAATTTATTTTAAACTTATTTTTCATGAACAGTATGTATCAAACAATCAGATATTTAAACAATATCTACAACACGATATAAAAATATTTGCTTGCACTAACAACGACTTTACTTCATAAATTGCTAGGATAAAGTACCTACTGTAATGCAGCCACGCACGTCAAAAATTTGACAACGACGGTTTTTGACATTCGGCGCGTGTACATTTCTGTTCCTTGCGGTGGATGAACAGATAAAAATTTAATTATTACTACAGGGGACTACAATGGTTTTACTCAATTCTTATTTAGGTAGGTACCTATAAAAATAATACACCACTATGCCGATAAATTGCATTAAAACGTCAGTTTTACAAAAAAGTGACATTACCCGTCATTGTATTACCCGTGCCGTGGAATCTTCCTTTAAAGTGGAGCTAGTCTTACTTACTAATATGACTAACAGCTAGTTATATTAAGATAAACTAGTGCTAGTTTTAATATATTTAACAAAAATTTTAAAAAATACAGAGACTAACTTGATTCTTGATTTTGTGTGTGTGTGTGTGTGTGTGTGTGTGTGTGTGTGTGTGTGTGTGTGTGGGCATGTGTGCGTATATGTGTGTGAGTGCGTATGTGCATGTTTTTGTATTTGCTTTACAACAGAAAATGAAAATCGTAAATTATTTTTCTAAGTAAGTACCTAGTTCTTACCCACTGTTGTCAAGATATTAATATGATGAAGCTAACCTTTCCATCCCCTTTTCTACTTCAAGATTTTTAAAGCATCCACTTATTATCGTGCCAGGAACAGTAAACCAAGCGTTAAACGCAAGCTCTTAAAGTTGACCTTCGTGTTAACGAGCCCTCTTGGGACGCCATAAACATACACGTCATAAAATTAATATTTATTTACCAATATCTGGCGAGAGTTTTAGGTATTGGTAGTCATTTTCAAGGAATCCTTCCATTTCATAGCCCGTCCCAGTTCATACAATTTGTGCAAGTAAAATTGCAAAAACTCTGTCTGTGTGTTTTTATTCGTTGGCTGTGCTGGCTGTTGTGTTGTTATATTTTCCAGCGCGCAGGGTGCCCAACAGAAGCCCACCTTTCCGGAAAAAAAATAACTCAACCGGTTTATGAGCGACGAAACGTTTTTTAACAAACAATCGATTTTCATCATAACTTTTTAATTTTGCATTTTACAATGCTATTTTTATATGATAAATATTAAACAAGAAAATATAGGTACTAGAAAAAAGCAACCAGTCTCATGTCGCCCTGACGGGATTCGAACCCGCATCCTTGGGAGTCCGGCCCAATGCACTAACCAATCATATAAAAACCATTTATCATATAAAAATAGCATTGTAAAATGCAAAATTAAAAAGTTATTATTAGATGGCTGTTTCATCTTAATCGATAGTCAAACATCTGTAAAGATGTTTCTTTCGAATGCGAGGATATTTCTCTCATTGATGAAACGACGGTAGCCAATACCGTAGAAAGGTGAATATACTAGAAAGATTCGACGTGTCCTCATAGGTCTCTGTAGCATAATTGGTTAGTGCATTGGGCCGGACTCCCAAGGATGCGGGTTCGAATACCGTCAGGGCGACATGAGACTATTTGCTTTTTTCTAGTATATTTTCTTGTTTAATATTTATCATATTAAAATCGATTTTCAGTCACATGTACGAGTAGGTACGTATGTATCACAAAATTTTATTTAAATATCACAATATAATAAAAATACTGGTACTTTTTTATTATTTTGTGATCTTATTTGTGATAGAATAGATAATTGAAAATTACGTCTTATACAAAAAAAAGTAATAAAACTATGCTTGAAACGGAAAATTCAGTGCTGTCCTTATCTGTCAGTCAATTGTCAGTGTCAGTTGACGTTGACACGACCGAACTTCACTCAACTCACCTTCCTTGCATATTTTCGACCTCCATTCATCCTTCGCTCAGCCTCAGTCAAATCAAAACACTGATTTTAATTCCGTTTTCAATTTTTAATACAAAACATAACTCAACAAAGCCTTTTAGTAGGCACTCCAGTGTTACTTTCCCAGATTGAAATAAATTACAGTGGTTAAAACTTGAAAATGGCGTTGAAATCACCGCCGGTAGTTTTTGGGGTGCTGTCGAGATTGACTCGGCGCAGTTTTTCTACTTCCAAAGCCTTGGCGTCAAAGCCTATGACTGTCCGCGATGCCTTGAACCAGGCCATCGATGAAGAGATGGAGAGAGACGAGAAAGTGTTCGTAATGGGTGAAGAAGTGGCTCAGTACGACGGCGCTTACAAAGTCACAAGGTAGGAGCAAACGCAGTCAATAACCTTAATTAGCGTGTGACCGGATTGTAAATCAATCAGGACAGCGAAGCATCCATACAAGTCATGTCCTACAGTTTTCATCTTTGTAACTGAAGCATGTTTTTCTGTCATTGATAAAACTCTGTTGTTACATAACCAAAAATATTGTTGATATCTCCCATGTGTGTTATCTGATATGTATGAACTATGAGAAGTCATTGGAAAAGTCATACACAGTAATGCAATTATTAATTTTGATATATGAACTAAGGACATTCTATGATTGCTGATTATGTTACCAATTATATTCTTAAGATGGAATAAAAATAAATAGTTTTATATTAGTAGTAACTACTTAGCTTAATTTTCTATAACAATTCCATATTGTGCTGTTGTCATTGTCAACCCGTAGACGTCCATTGCTCAACTCTCACCATTGTACTGTAATTCTTTACCTGTTCCTCAAGTACTTATTTCCTCCAAATCCTGCCATATAACCTGAAAGAAGTAACTTAAAAAAAAATAGTACTTACTAGTTTATTTATTTGTTTATGAATTTTAAGATACATAAATATTAAAATAATAAAGTTTCAATTATTTTCATTAACATTTATTATATTTCTTTTATTTATATCTGAAAGCAATTCTACAGCTATGCTTTATATCAATAGCTTTGTGTTAAAATAAATAAACTTGTTTCTGATTCCAGGGGGCTTTGGAAGAAGTATGGTGATAAAAGGGTCATAGACACACCTATCACTGAGATGGGTTTTGCCGGTATAGCAGTAGGTGCAGCGTTCGCTGGTCTTAAACCAATCTGCGAGTTCATGACCTTCAACTTCTCTATGCAAGCCATTGATCATGTAAGTAGACCGACAATGAAATTTTAAGACATTATAATATTCCCAAAAGTATTATTTAAGCCGGATCCAACATTTCTCCAAAAAAAGTGTGGTGAGTCGGTGGAGTGGCTGTTCAGGGACTTCTAAAAGAGAAGCCAATGCGAATTGATATGTATGAACCTTCCACCACTGGTAAGCAAAGACAAATAATATAGTACAGACTGAAAAGATATGGTTGTAAAAATAAAATAAAAAGTGCATTGCAGTACCTACTTATAAACTGGCTTTTTTACTGATCATGCAAATCTCATTGATAACATGTTATCATTTATTCCTGCTATGTCTTAAATATGCATTTTTACAAATATTAATGCATGGTAGTCAATTTACCTAAATGAAACGCAAATTCATCAAATACAACTAGTCTCATGTCACCCTTTTTTCTAGTATATTTTCTTGTTTAATATTTATCACATAAAAATAGCATTGTAAAATGCAAAATTAAAAGTTATCATCAAATACAGTTAAGAAATTAGTTTATCCAAATGCATAAGTATAAAGAATGAAGCATTTATTCACTATGTCAATAACAGAATCAGTTTAACAATGTAAGTATAAAAATAAAATCTTATCATGAAACTTATCTTGTTATCAAGTAACATGATTATGATTTTTGTGAAGTGGTAACTATGATTTATCTGAGTGTAATCATCTTGTAAATGTTGTAGAATAATTTGATAAATCTTATTTTCGCGAAAATCCTAGGGATCCATAGTACACACTATGCAATACTTAGACAAAAGTAAGGACATTCTCAATCTTGCTGAAAAAAGATAGGGTTTATGCCAATAATTAAGCCGATCAGTGTTAAGAACATATATTTCTGCGAAAACAAAATAGTTTATGATTTTTAAAATTTTGCATTTTTCAATGCTAGGTTAGGGTGTCGCAAAGGGGGTGCAAGATTTAAAAAAATTTCAACTGGTTTTGTATGGAGATAGAACATAGAAAAATTTCGAGACATTTTTGTATAATACTTAAAAAAATGTTTTCAAAATGAAACATTTCTTACAAACGGGAAAAGAGAAGTGGGGGGCGAAGCCCCCCGCCACCCAAAAAATGTAAAGGTTGTTTTAGGTTATGTTAGGTCAGTTCTAAAACTGCGACCAAAACGGCGCCCGGCAAAGCGCCAGAAAAACATAAACTCGGACTTGACCATTTTCGATAAGTACATCGGATAGTTCCTAAATACCGCCGGGAATTTATAAAGGGGAAAAAAATATTCATTAAATTTTACCTACGACGCACCGTTTTCGAGATATTTTCATTTTTATATAAAAATTTTCAAATATTATTATTATTAATAAATTATTTTATTAAGTAAATTTTTCAAATATTATTATTATTTATAATTTTTGAAAAATTTACAAGTCTTTGCTGCATACTAAATCAGTCAAAAATTTTCTAAGTCCTGTCTCCATACAAAATCAGTCGAAAATTTTCTAAGTCCTGCGCCCCCTTTGCGACACAAGGTGGAGAAAAAACGAAAATATACGAAAAGTCGAAAATCCATACAAAATTGTTTCGAAATTCTATGTCCTGGGCTCTACCATACTAACCATACTAAAACAGTTAGTATGGAGCCAGGACATAGAAAAATTTCGAAACAATTTTGTATGGATTTTGGACTTAGTTAAAAAAAAATATCACTTTTTTTATTTATTTGTCTATCTTTTTTCGAAAGCTATGATTTTTTACACTTTTTGGAAAAAAAGTCAGTGTTTTTTTATGCACCCCCTTTGCGACACCCGGACCCGCGAACTGTGTCTATGGCGAAAAGCGAGAGCAGAGATGTTATCAACATAAACTATATCGCAAGGCCAAGACTTAAAGCCCATATTTGAATGATATTTTATTAGTCGGGTGGTAGCAGAGTCGTGTAAGTGGGCTATGACCTTAAGTAAGACATAATAAGATAAGACTAGAACAATTCCTACCACCATCCAAACAAGGTAAAATATATACTAAGAATCGAATCCGAAATATCTAGTTATGATATCTCTAGACCACTGAGGTGGTTTAAAGCTAGGCATTTTTGCCTATGTACTATTGCATCCCAATTGAGCCCGGAGGCGCAATAGTTCTCGCGTCGGCTGGGTCAACCGCCACTACGGTTAAACCATGGTCTCTTTCGCGTCTGTTGCCGGTGCGGTTGTATTATCACTAGACCCCGGGGTCTACCTAGGACCACGCTAGGGGGCTAACGTGAACACCGTTATATCAGGCGATATGATAGGCGCAATACACACGAGCTGCGCTTTGCTGTCAACAAGCCAACTGCAGCGGTCGACAGAGCCAGCAGCAGCTGTCGACAGCTAAATGCGGCTGTCGTCACTGGTCGGCAGCAATATTCGACACGTCGACGGCGCCGCACACAACTGCAACTGTTGACTGATCGAAACTTGCTGCTGAGTCGCGTCGACAGCTGCAGTTGGCGCTGTCGGCCGCAGAGTGTTGCTCGTGTGTATGGCGCCTTAAGGCGTATGATGCTGTTTTGCTTACCACACAGAGATCAATAAAAATCAGCGGCCTGTTACAGATAATAAATTCAGCAGCCAAAACGTTCTACATGTCAGCGGGCAACGTGCCCGTACCGATCGTGTTCCGCGGGCCCAACGGCGCCGCTTCCGGCGTGGCGGCGCAGCACTCGCAGTGCTTCGGTGCTTGGTTTGCGCACTGCCCAGGCCTGAAGGTCATCATGCC
The DNA here is from genome assembly GCA_910589605.1 of Chrysoteuchia culmella. NCBI lineage: Eukaryota > Metazoa > Arthropoda > Insecta > Lepidoptera > Crambidae > Chrysoteuchia > Chrysoteuchia culmella. The sequence goes on along the minus strand of OU342654.1, from coordinate 3,433,227 downwards.
ATACTCTTCGGAAGACGCTAAAGGTAAGAACAAAAATAAGTTATTATATCATCATCAAACCATCATCGCCCATTGCTAGAAATAGGCCTCTCCAAGTGCATGATCATTCAGCTCTTGCCAGCCACCTTGCGAAGATCGTTACTTCACCTAGTCTGAGGGCGTCCTACACTACGTTTGCTGATACGCGGTTTCCAATCAAGAACTCGTGGCGGCGCAGCACTCACAGTGCTTCGGCGCTTTGTTCACCCTCTGCACAGGACTGAAGGTCGTCATGCCCCACTCTTCGGAGGACGATAAACGTGAGAACAACTTGTCAGCTCAGCGAAGAAGAGCATATACTCTTGGTTGTGGAGCGGAAAATTCTCAGAAAGATCTTGGGTCCAGTAAGAGGTGGAAATGGGTGCTGGAGAATCTGGAAGAACTCCGTGATACAGGAACTCGTGACCGAGCTCAACATAGTCGGAGAGATTAACGGCCGGTTTCAATAATCTATCCCTTACAACAGATAGGTCTATCTTGGTTACGTTACTTAGCAACCGCTGTTATTTTGGGTTGTTTTGGACTGATTAACAAAAATATCTAGGCAACAAAGCTCTAGTAAGCCTATCTCTTACAGCAGTTAGGTTATTGAAACCGACCGTAAATATCAACGCCTCCGATAGATTGGTCACATAAAAGGATGGAAGAGGATCGAGCAGGAACGAAAGAGTATTTGTGCCGACCAGAGGGACGACGACGCCCCGTGGGCTGGCCCAAAAACTGCTGGCGGGACCAAGTGCTAATGCCGGCGCTAACTTGACGCCGAATATTGATTGATTGTTTACGTTCCTTAGCATTAAATATCATCCTATTCTTCGCAGGTCTCATGAAAGCAGCCATCAGAGACCCCGACCCAGTGGTCTGCTTGGAGAATGAGATGCTATACGGCACCCCTTTCCCCATGTCAGATGAGGCGCTATCTAATGACTTTGTCTTACCTTTCGGTGAGTGCATGTTTGATCTTATCTGAGACAGTGCTTTTCCTGTTTCGATGGTCTCAGTTAACACTTATAAGTGCTGGGGGCCTAAGTAGCTTCTTATCATTGATTTACTAGAAAGAATTCAAATATCCAAACAACCATGGTCACTCTTTTTTATGATTTTTTAATTTTTGCTTTTTTATACTTATGATAAATTTTAAATAGAAAAATATTGGAAAAAATTAAGTCGGCCCCAAATGAATTCTCAGATGGGAATCGAACCCACGACCTTTGAAGACCACGACCGAGATCGCAAGTCTCGGTAGCTCAGCATAGAGCATTGGACCGGATTTCCAAAGGTCGTGGGTTCGATTTCCAACTGAGAATTCACTTGTGGCCGAGTTAATTTTTTCCAATATTTTTCTATTTAAATTTTATCATAGACCATGGTCTCTTAGCTATCTCCTACTGGCAATAACTATGGTCATCAATAATCCAGGCTTTACCAAACTTTCAAATCTCTGTGGTTGAGTATTCCTGGAGAAGCACGATTCCACTTTTAGTATTAATGTTTTTCTTGTATAATATGATTTTAACATAACACCAATGGAGAATTTCCATTTTTTTCTATTACCCAGAAAATATAAGTTTACTTAGTGTGAAAGAATCATGAAAATATCTCTACAAATATATGGCCTTAAAGTTGCGCTTAACGGCGTGTGACGTCACGCCACTTCGGCCCGCAGGTAATTTGTAGGGCGGTGCGCCGACATGAGGCAGTGGCGTGACGTCACCACCATATTTGAGGCCACAGTCAATTCTGCGCGACAATATTATGTAATTTAAATAATTTAGTTTTCACCCATTTCTTGATGGATTTAAAATAGAATCATTGTCTTATTAGTTTGATATATATGTTAAATCTCATAAATATAGAGCTAGCGCAGACGACGGATAACGGAGGACTTTTTGTCCGCGACACGTCTTTATTGTTAACCAAATAAGATTGAACTTAGATCGCGTATATCCATAAAAAGTACGTGATAGTCTTCGTTATATATATTCAACTTTATGCTCTTAGTAATAAGGTCGTGTCGCGGACAAAAAGTCCTCCAATGTCCGTCGTCTGTGCAGGCCCATAATGTTTTCTACATCAGGAAACTTTTCCATTCTGCTAAAGTTTAGTCAAAATCATATTTCAATCGCGTTCCAACTCTAGCGCTGCTTTACACAGTTCTTGTTTTGAAAAAAAAATTACATTACAATTGAAAAAGAACTGAGATACGTTTATGACTAAATGTTAGCGGAAATGACCCCTATGTCTGGATCTGCAGGGTTATTACCTAAAAATGAGCAATTATCGCGCGATCGACGCGGAATATCAAAATAAAAATGTATGTGATTGCTGGCTAATCGCTCGCTGATGGTTCATATAGCGGCGTCACACCCTCTCGCACTCCTACCTAGGTGCCAGAGTGAGACGCCGCGTGTTGTTATGACGCTAGCGCCAAAAACAATTTGGTAGCAATAACCAGAACTAAATTAGTGCACATTGTAGTTCATAGATTATTCGGTAGAGGCCGCACTGTAATAACAGTGCGGTTGCTACGGTCATTCGCGACGTAAAGCAAATACAGGATGACGAAAAAAGTAATCCCGCTTGGTGGCGCTGCATTAGATGTAGACCTGCCAAATGTTGTTTACTTTCGTGCATGTGGGTTATTATTTATTTTTATCTAAAAATGCATTGCATTCGCTTCCCAATTTAAAAAAGTTGTAGCAAACAAATTGTAAACAAGTAAATGCAATAGAAACAACGTCTTTGAAAAATTTACAGGTCTACAACTACACTAGCGCCCCCTTAAAAAACGATCAAATTATCCTGCTATTATCGCGCAATTCTCACTATCGCATTGCTCTTGCAAAGATAGGTAATATCCCCGCCGACGTTTGAAGGCGTATCGCCGGTCGCACCAAAAAATTATTTTTACAAATTCGTATAAAGTAACTGTAATTTGCTTGTCAAATCTGTCAAATAGCATTTTTATACCATAAACTCTGTAAAACTAAAAGTATAACGTAAAAAAACTTGGTGCAACCGACGGGAAGCGTTTCCCCGTTGTACATAAAAGAACTGTTGGGATATAGTAGTAAAGCTTTCGACTATTTTAACACTGGTGATGGTAAAATGGTGCAGGCAAGGCGAAGATCGAGCGCGAAGGGAACCACATCACTTTAGTGGCGGCCGGTCGCTCCACCGAAACGGCGCTGCAGGCCGCCAACACGCTCGCCGGACAAGGTACGTAAACGTCTAGCCTCCTAAGAAGCCGCGTACAAAATGTTTGTGTACAAATTAAATACCCTTTCACCTCACAGGCTCGGAAAAGGAGGTTTTTCACCCAATTTATGCGTCGAATATCGCATTTCCCGGCCTAAACCAGTAAAGTATTTTTTTTAATTCCGACAGAAAAAATGAAATTGAAAGCGAGGATTTCAAAGGTACAAGACGCTAAAAACTTTTCTACCGAGCGCAACACACAATTTTTCACCTCACAGTAGCGAGGAACATTTTATGGTTGTTTCCGCGGTCAACTTCCGGTAAAAGATTCTTTAAACATAAAGTTTAATCTAAATATACCTTATTCTCGTTGTTTTAATGATATGAAAACTAAAATAATAAAAAAGAAAGTATTATAGTTACTTCTAAGTTATTTAAAGTAGGAATATATTGTTACTTATTAATAAGAATAAAAACGATTCCGTAAATGTTGACACTGACATGAGGTACAAGACACAGACAATTTATTTTCACCTCACACGCTCTGAAAAGGAGATTTTGTCAATCAGTTTAGGCGTAGAAAATCGCTTTTTGCAGCCTAGCGCGGCAAAGTACTTGTTATTTAATATCTAAAAATATGTCATAATGCGTTCCGATCGCACTATTGACTTTTTTGTTACAATTGATTGTTATTTTAAATAGCTTTACATTAATTATAATACTCAGTTTTGGTTTTATTATTAGACTTGGTGAGATTTCACAACTTATGATTGGATTTCGGAAAGTGACATAAATCTTTATTTTTAAATTGTCTTTGTCCTGTATCTCATGTCAATGTCAACATTTACCGAATAGTTTTTATTGTTATTTATAAGTAACAATATATTCCTCCTTTAAATAATTTTGAATTAACTTTGATACTCCCTTTTTTATTATTTTAGTTTTTTATATCATTAAAACAACAAGCTTAAGGTATATTTAGATTAAACATTTTCAAATCGTTTGTATATAAATAACCAATATTTCGTGCAGATAGATCGACGTAAGTTAATTGATTTATACCAAAATGTTCCATATGTGTTATGGTATAGAAGGGTTTAGTGTTGCGGGTTTCGAGGGTATGTTCAATACTCCCGAAATCCTAAAATGCCTCGCTTAAAATGTATAATGTTCTATTTCTCTGTCCCTGGGTCTGACAGCAATTGTCTAATTATAACTTTTTGAAGTGAAAACTTCTTTAGCGGCGTTGTGCATATCAGAGTTTTAATTTTTCGGGATTGGTAAAAAATATTAAAGTCGCGCCAGGACACGTGGCCCTGATTGAAAATTCGTAAGACCATTTACCGTTGACCTATTTCAAATTACATACAGTCTCACACTTAAAAGATCTACGTATATTACTTAATAACAACCATTATATAAAGATATCTCATTACTACCAACTTTCATATTGATGCCAGGTCAGTTTTAATTTCAAGGGAGGAATATTCTTTTCTATCATTACAACGCCATCTAGATATAGTTGCCACTAAGTTTTTGATACTTGATGACATTGAGTTGGTGCCTTGAGAGAGAATTAGAGTTTCATACTACGGTGCTAGATGGCGTTTATATTGTAGATTCATTATTCATAAATAACTTTTTGTATTTAAATTAACTATTTCAAAGTTTTTATTATTTGTTATTATTTGAAGCGGTTTTCACTTCTGCCGGCACTCCCCGAGTGCAACACGTTGTTTTTATATTTACAATGCTATTTTTATCCGTGTGGAAGAAGGTTTATTTTTGAGCTATGATAAATTGCTTTTTTGTTCTCTTTGTAATTAGTCTTATGCTGTAGGCGGGATGTGATGGTAAATTAGGAAAGACGTCAAGGAAAGAAGTGTGAAAACGTATTAAAAGATTATTTGTTAAATTCAACCACTATTTTCTTCAACGATCCCACATCTTTTGTGCTAAATATTAAACAAGAAAATATACTAGAAAACAGCAACTTGTCTCATGTCGCTCTGACGGGATTCGAACCCGCATCCTTGGGAATCCGGCCCAATGCACTAACCAATTATGCTACAGAGTGTTGTAGTGATTGTGATAGTGATTTATGGAATGGAGTAACTTAAAGTCGCAATCCCTTTTGGAGCGAATGATGTTTTGAATAACACTTCATTTGACATTTCTCCATACATTTGAATAGTAGATTGTTTACCAAGGGCTGTATGACACCCATAACAGTCGAGTGTTTTGGGGCGCCGATAGTTCGAGACTGTTATGGGGCCATACACCCGAAGTAAACTCTCTACTTTTCATTTTGAATATGAGGAAAGTAAAAACAAACAGAATATTCTAAAAAAATATTTAATAAGAAAAATGTTACAAAACTAAAAATTTACTTTTATATATTATATTAATAATTTCTCTTTTTGTAAGGTTTTTACGATTTTGATTACTTTATAATGTAGCAAAATAAGCTGTATAGGCTTCTGTGCCTTTGCCTACATACCTTTGGTAAATAAAATCCAAAGAGATTACAGATATCGATTTGACATGACACCCCCTATTCTTTTTTCAAATTTATTACAGCCGTAGGGCCGCCACATATCACTTTCAACCCGCATTTTAGCCAAGTTATGAGTTACTTTCAGAATATGAGACATGAAAAGATATTTGCGAGTGTCACTTACGTCAAATTAACTATTACGTTCATTCAATTATCTTTCAAAACACGTCCCGATCACAATCCCTTTCACATGTTGCGATAGATTTTAAAATTAGACAATTAGCCCCCAGAGCCTCCTTCGCTCGTTCGTGAGTCGGAATCCACCTGAAAATGCCTGCGGCAATGACAAATGTCCTGACAAAAACGGCTTTGCGAGATGTTACAAAGGCGTTTTCCTACTGTTGTTACTGTACTGTTTACTGTTGTAACAACAGTTAAGGGTATAGTATTTTTTCAGTATTTTTATACTAAGATGAAACGTTTTTTTTTTTAATTCTATATAAGTAGTTTTAATATTTATATATTTATTATTTATAGAAGATAAATTCTACAATATCGGCTATTATAAAAAAAAATATATGTGCAGATTTTAATAAACTGAAAGACGGCAAACGATTTTCTATTTTATTACTTTAAACTTTTTATCTCCATTTTGGCATGTTGCCACATGCGCCTTTTTGACTATCGGGGGCAGTGTTGTCCTGCTGTGTTTTTACTATGTGCACTGAAGAGCTACCAGCTGACACACATTTCACTCCCAGTACAGCATGGTAGATTGCAGAGTCTAGTGCAGTCGAGTGAATTCAAGAGATCATTATCGCTGTGTCTATAATATCTTATTTTGCTCAGGCATCGAATGCGAGGTGATCAACCTCCGGTCGCTGCGGCCACTGGACTTCGACACCATCGCCCGCTCCGTGGCCAAGACGCATCACATCGTCACTGTTGAGCAGGGATGGCCGACGTGCGGTAAGTATTGTTTAGCCCCGCATAAAGTTGCCTGTTATACGTTTACTATGAATCCGCATCCATTGGCGACGTGCCGAATTGAAACGGCGCTCACTGCGCAGGCGAATTTCGACCTCCCTACTTTGAGAAAGGGTTGAGGTTCGTCTGAGATAAGTCCGTAAAAAGAATTGCGATTCGTTTCGACTCTGCTGTTGTGGACGCCATGCTATATTATTATTTGTTCTTTCTTACCTGATTACGAATTCAGGTATAATGAGAGAAATTTGGACAGTCGTATCGCATGGGCTTATCTCGTCACCCACGGGTAGTTATTTAAGGAATTTTGCACGACAAGTGGACTACCGGAAACATGATTGTACTCTTGAACTTGCTAAATCAAAGTCTTGAGCAGAACCACCGCAACAGCATAGTCTAGGTTACAGCTATTTATTACTTATCTGTTAATATAAACAGAAATTGAATGCGGCTGAGTGGTCCGCTTCTTTACATTAGCCTCGTTGAGTTTACACTAGCTAGAGTAATTTTAATTAATCTGGCTAGTGTTTACATTTGTGTATTTTACCATAGGTTGTGCCAAAGGTGAGATCGTTTGTTCACCTAACATGAAAACGGCTATGGAAAGCAGAATTACTGGCTTACGAGTACGCAGTTCTATCAGGCCTAGTTCACTCCCATGTACTCACGCGCGATAATTACCTACCGGCCGGCGGACATTCGGATATCCAAATTCAATCGGGTTGCCGCCAGCCGAGTGGTGCAAACGTACCTGTTTGCGCTTACCGCTCGCTTGAAGGTTCGAGACCGACGGCGACCGACTGTAGAATTATTTTGTTAAACCTTTTGTAGATTTAGAATTTTTTTTTCTATTATAAAGTTGAACAATCCGGATTAAGACAGCGCCAATTTATTGACCATTACGTTAAAGTTGCACATTTGTAACTATTAAATATTGTATTATTCTAGAGACAATTAATATAAAAAGTATAACGTTATTTAACTGTTTTATCGAAAGAGGCAACCCTAGCGTTATTGGTTTTGCTTCAAGGTCATGCGACCGCGCGGAGCTGTGAAGCAAAAGCAAGCTTACGCCTGAAAAATACGGTACATTTTCGTGCGCAGCGGTAAAGAGTAGCCTATTATAAAATGCAAGTACCAACATTTTTTAGAGAGTAGTTTATCTGTTGGAAAGTAACGTATTTAGTAATCTGTGGTTCTACTGCCTAAACCAGGCATCATCTGTAAAAATCTTTGAAAATTCTTGTTTCCTATTTACTTGGCTGGGTTAAAATTTAGAATAGTGCGCCACGATTTAAGAGCTAAGGGCGGAGCGGGGGGAGGGCCGATGCCCCCCCACCCCCCGCACTACTCCCATTACAAGGTAATACATAGTTATGAAGATATTAAAAAAATAAAATATAACCTCAAAATGTATGAAAATCTGCATGGTGGACCCCTGCACTACAAGACTAAGACCATTTTTTTAAAATTTGATATAACTATCGTAATATTGGTTCTAAATAAAAAAAAACATGTAGTTATATTTACGGCCTTGGTGTCAATGTTTTAGGTGACAGCAGACATTTCAGCTTCTTTTTGCGTTTTGTTTCACGGCATTGCATAGACAAGTTATTTTTTTATCTTTACGACAAGTCAAACAATGATAATGCGAGGTGAATTAGCGTTTCGTTTTAGGTTTTAACCGTATTGAAATTAAAAAATGATTTTTTATTTTCTCAAAAACTACATTACCTTGTAATAACAACCCCTCCACTTTTAACCCTTAAATCGTGCCGCACGATTCTAAATTCGACTCCTTTTTTGTTTATTATTGTGTTTGTGAATGATGAGATGAGGGTTGACGTTTAATTCACCATCCCAGGTATCGGCTCCGAGATCTGTGCCCGGCTAATGGAATCAGCGACATTTTTCGAGCTGGACGCGCCCGCGTGGCGGGTGACGGGTGCCGACGTCCCCATGCCGTACGCCACCTCGCTCGAGCAACTCGCCCTCCCGCGCGAGCCCGACGTAGTCGCTGCTGTTACTGCCGTGCTCGGCAACCGGTGAGTGTCTTAGTGTTTTAATCCTCGTAAAAAACTGGATCGATGGGCATAAAATTTGATTTTTTACTGCCCATTTTCTTGCTAACTGTATTTTTGTATGTAACTTGCCGTACGCCACCTCGCTCGAGCAACTCGCCCTCCCGCGCGATCTCGGCGTAGTCGCTGCTGTTACTGCCGTCCTGTTACTACCTTTTGTTAGGGATAGTTTATTGAAACCGGCAGTTAGTGTTATAATCCTCTTAAAAATCAGGATCGATCGGCATAAAATGTGACTTTTTATTTACTGCTCATTTTCTTGCTAACTGTATTTTTTTATAAATCTATGAATGCAGTTCAATATTTCTAAAACATTTAAGGATAGTTTCCTAAGAACGGTTTCATGAAGCTACAAAGGTTATGGTGCCTGCCCTGTTATCTCAACTTTCCGCCTTGTATGTAACATGCCGTACGCCACCTCGCTCGAGCAACTCGCCCTCCCGCGCGAGCCCGACGTAGTCGCTGCTGTTACTGCCGTGCTCGGCAACCGGTGAGTGTCTTAGTGTTTTAATCCTCGTAAAAAAAACTGGATCGATCGGCATAAAATTTGGTTTTTTACTGCCCATTTTCTTGCTAACTGTATTTTTTATAAATCTATGAATGCAGTTCAATATTTCTAAAACATTTAAGGATAGTTTCCTAAGAACGGTTTCATGAAGCTACAAAGGTTATGGTGCCTGCCCTGTTATCTCAACTTTCCGCCTTGTATGTAACATGCCGTACGCCACCTCGCTCGAGCAACTCGCCCTCCCGCGCGAGCCCGACGTAGTCGCTGCTGTTACTGCCGTGCTCGGCAACCGGTGAGTGTCTTAGTGTTTTAATCCTCGTAAAAAAACTGGATCGATCGGCATAAAATTTGGTTTTTTACTGCCCATTTTCTTGCTAACTGTATTTTTTATAAATCTATGAATGCAGTTCAATATTTCTAAAACATTTAAGGATAGTTTCCTAAGAACGGTTTCATGAAGCTACAAAGGTTATGGTGCCTGCCCTGTTATCTCAACTTTCCGCCTTGTATGTAACATGCCGTACGCCACCTCGCTCGAGCAACTCGCCCTCCCGCGCGAGCCCGACGTAGTCGCTGCTGTTACTGCCGTGCTCGGCAACCGGTGAGTGTCTTAGTGTTTTAATCCTCGTAAAAAAACTGGATCGATCGGCATAAAATTTTATTTTATACTGCCCATTTTCTTGCTAACTCTATTTTATAAATCTATGAATGCAGTTCAATATTTCTAAAACATTTAAGGATGGTTTCCTAAGAACGGTTTTATGAAGCACAAAGGCCCCTCCTATCTCAACTTTCTAACATGCCGTACGCCACCTCGCTCGAGCAACTCGCCCTCCCGCGCGAGCCCGACGTAGTCGCTGCTGTTACTGCCGTGCTCGGCAACCGGTGAGTGTCTTACGGTCGGTTTCAATAACTTATCTGCATGCAGATAGGTTTACTAGAGCTTTGTTGGCTAGATATTTTTGTTAGTCAGCCCAAAATAACCCAAAATAACAGCGGTTGCTAAGTAACGTAACCAAGATAGGACTACCTTTTGTTAGGGATAGTTTATTGAAACCGGCAGTTAGTGTTATAATCCTCGCAAAAATCAGGATCGATCGGCATAAAATGTGACTTTTTATTTACTGCTCATTTTCTTGCTAACCGTATTTTTTATAAATCTATGAATGCAGTTCAATATTTCTAAAACATTTAAGGATGGTTTCCTAAGAACGGTTTCATGCAGCTACAAAGGTTAAGGTGCCTGCTCTCTTATCTCAACTTTCCGCCCTGTATTGTATGTAACATGCCGTACGCCACCTCGCTCGAGCAACTCGCCCCCCCGTGCGAGCCCGATGTGTTAGCTGCCGTAACTGCCGTGCTCGGCAACCGGTGAGTGTCTTTTAGTGTTTTGATCCTTATGAGAGACAGGATCGGAAGGTATAAAATTTTTCTTATTTTTACAGCTCATTTTTCTGCTGGTTTTTTTTTTTCAGAATCTGTAAATGCTGTTTATAATTACTCAAACAGTTAATAATGGTTTCCTAAGAACGTTTTCAAGTAGCCTTAACGGTTAAGGCCCATCTCAACTTTCCATCCTGTATATAACATGCCGTACGCCACCTTGCTCGAGCAAGTCGCCCTCCCGCGCGAGCCTGATGTGGTCGCCGCCATTTCAGAACCTTTCCGCTTCAATGACTACCGGTTCATCTCGCTATGTGCCCCACCCTCTGCCACTTCACCTGGAAACGTATTTTTGAATTATTCTAATTACCATCCGAATACGGAATCGCAAAATTCGCATGCGAATGTTAAAATGCATTCGAATCTGCAACGAATGGTCCCGACCACTCTTTTTTTATTCGAGCGATAGAAAGTTTGACGTTTAGCACTTAATGTCATTTTCAAATTGACATTGACATGACGGATAGTTTAATAATTTAAAAAACGTTTCGTTTCACGTGATTCGAGTCTGATTCAGTGTCGGGTTTTGCAAATCTATGGAGAGTCAATCTTCGGTTTTGAAATATTCTGCGTAAAATGAAATTATGTCAAGAGAGTTTGGGAAAACGGCAACACCGTATTGGAGTGATTAAAAAATGAATTCGTATGAGAATTTCGAATGATTCAAAAATAGGTCTCCTGATCAATCCTTCCAGCGATGTCGGTAACTTAGTTCTTCTACAGATCTCCTCATTTCTGATTCGATCACGCAGGGAAACGTCGAGCATGCGTGCACTCGCGCTCCAGCGCGAATCCAACGACGACGTTGTGTTCTATTTTTTTTTATGACCCACGTGGAGTCTAAGCATCATCATAAGATGTTAAGTATTGATAAGGCTGAACACAACAATGCTGAAAACATTGTTGTTATGGCGTCAGGTTTAGATAAGATGAGGGTAGTGGTACCTAGCCAGGCGGACTTACAACAAGTCGTACCACCAACCAAACCGAATACAATATGTACCCCCGCTGGGAATCGAACCCGGGACCCCCACTAGACCACAGAGGCGGTTAAATACATACCTACCTACTGCTACCTATACGAAATCACATTCGTAAAACAGTAATGTTTGTTACTCTCTCTTTCGGTCCCTCTGTATAATATTCAATAACTATAGGTGGTGAACGATGATATTTTATCCGTGGCGTAGCTCCGTTTCGTATCAGCGTCACGAACCAAAAACTGGACGCAAAGTTCGTCGCTGCGATCATCATGCGTTCATTTCCTATGACCGGGCGAAAAGTCGACTCGTGATGGATCGGAGCGTACCTGAATCCGTACCAAGATGCTGTACCGCCGTACCGTACCAAACTGCCGTTCACACTAGCGTTCTTGATCGCGACGCTGATACAGATATCTGGACCCACCTTATGATTCTGTTTATTGCAATATTACCCGTCACAAATAGACTAGTAACAGCGTTTCAAATTGTCAAGAAAAACTTTATCACATAATTTTTCTTTCAAACGAAAGTAACAATTTTTTCTTTCATTGTTTCAGAATAAGCCAAGCCTCAGCACAGTAAATAAAGTGAATCTCTAGTTAAATAAATTAGCTGCCACGCACACGTTCAGCTGCCATGTAAATATTTCCATTATGCTTAGACCGTCGCCCGCGCAGCCGGCGCCGGCGTCGCCATGTGATTTTGTAATGATATTTCAAAGCAACTTTGTAAAATGTATGTGCAAATATTTAGATAAATAAAGACTATTTATTATTAAATTAAAATACGTTTATTAGATTTGGTTATTTTATTTATGGTACCGTACAGGAGCCTAATTCTGCGTATTTCAATCGTGTCCTAATGTTGTTTTTTTTTACTAAGAACCTGTCTAAAACACGATTGAAATAGCATTTTAAATGATATTGTGACTAAACGTAAGCAGAATTGAGTGAGGGATGATGCCTACTGAACCTGGGTCGCGGGTTCGATCCCCACCTGTGGGCCTACCATGAGTTTTTCTTTCCGTTCACTGTACAGTAAACGGGAGACATTTTGTATGCGAATCTTTACAGCGCCTCTAGTGGGCAGTAGCAGAACTACAGCTTCTCATACAAAATGTCTCCCGTTTACTATACAGTAAACTGAAAGTAAAACTCATAGTAGGCTCACTGCACAGTGGTCCCGGTTCCTAAGAAGGGCTGTCATGTTGCAGGTCGGAATAAAATTATAGAATTAACTTTTTTACCTTGAAAATTATTGTTTTGAGGTGCTAAGGGTAGTAATAAGTAAAACAATGTATTTTTAAAAGCAAGGTATATATATTTACAAAAAAAAACATTTATCCATACGAAAAATAGGTAGGTAAGCAGGTAACAGTAAAATTGGTTTTATTTATTATTATTTATTGAACATAGTTTAATTGACATATAACTAATACAATTTACTAGATAATAGATAACAGAACATATTATGTTATATAAAACAACGGCTATTTACATGGTAAAAAAACATTATAATTTATAATATATTATTTCGTCGTCGTCGTTTAAGACACCGGTAAATTTTCATCAACGTTTTGTGATAGTTATAATAAGCATAGATTTAGAATTTTAACATCAAAATGTTCTAAACCACAAATGATATTTTATTGTGTACCGTACCATTATAGCCCGTTAAGGTGGTACGACTCCTATACAAACAAACATTACACAATTATTGGTTCATCATACCTTAATAATACATAAATACATGCGCAACTAACTTGTTTCAGTTATTTGTTTGCGCGAAATAATAAAAAAAAATGTACATTCATACATAAAACACGAATATACTAATATCTTATAATTTCAATAATTTTACGTATGTGTGTGACCCAACGCATTTATATAGCTCATGTATGAAAATACATTTATTTTAATAATTTCGCGCAAACAATTAACTGAAACGAGTTAGTTGCACATGTATTTATGAATTATTAATGTATGATGAACCAATTAATGTGCAATGGTTGTTTGTATGGAAGTCGTACCACCTTAATAAGGAAACATTCAAGAGAAGTCTTGTGTAGTTGTGAATATCCGGAAAAAAACAAGTCTAATTGTTCATTTATTACATTTACATTACATCCTTACAAAGCTCCTACAACTTTGGTCACATATTTACTCTAGTTACTTATTGCTCGGACTAAATTTACAGGCATAATCATGAAAAATGCTTATAAATAAAAAATGGTGGCATCTACAAAGTTATTTTAAATACCATTTTAAGGTAGAAACAGGGTATTAACTATTGCTATATTGAAATATTCGTAAAAGCTTGGGGGGTGTTAAATCGGCAGTGTTTCCGCGGTCCTGACGTCAGAATGGCGGACCACTTTAGAAATAAGTATGAATTGAAATATACAAAGGTACTAAAATTTTAAGTAAAGGTACCAACTGGTAGCAACATAAGACTAACTATACTTACACTATTCAACATACAAATTTTTGACGTAGTTCCGCGGTTCTGACACTCACGATTTTATAAGCTTTTCCTCGGAGTCGGTAGATGGCGTCACGTGTATCAGAGAGTTTATTTCCCTAAAATTATTTGAAAACAACTACAGCTGGTGCAGAAAAGCAGTGGCTGATGATTACGTTACGACAAAGGCTGACGCTCCGTTTCTTCATTGTTAATAACACGTGATTGTAAACTCGAGTTCTAGTTGAACTGAAGTTTTTTTTGTAAGCCGTAGGCAAAAAGAAGTAAGTATTTTGGTAGTAGCGGCAATGTATAAATGAGGACTTAAACCTACGGGAAAAAGTTATAATTAGATGGCTGTTTCATCTTAATCGATAGTCAAACATCTGTAAAGATGTTTCTTTCGAATGCGAGGATATTTCTCTCATTGATGAAGCGACGGTGGCCAACACCGTAGAACGGTGAATATACTAGAAAAATTCGACGTGTCCTCATAGGTCTCTGTAGCATAATTGGTTAGTGCATTGGGCCGGACTCCCAAGGATGCGGGTTCGAATCTCGTCAGGGCGACATGAGACTAGTTGCTTTTTTCTAGTATATTTTCTTGTTTAATATTTATCACAAAAATAGCATTGTAAAATGCAAAATTAAAAAGCTACGGGAAAAAGTTAACACACGACATATACGTAGCTAAATCATAATTAGGTACCTACCCACATTATTATGTGTAAGTAACAATATTTACCTATCGCCAGTGTTAACGGCATCCTCGTCCGGCGTAGGCCGAAATCTCCCACCGCTCGCTCCTGTCCGATCCATCATCCTGTCTGACTGTCCGAGCAACGCGGACGGATGTACGACTATTGTATAGCGTTGTTTACCTCCTCGGGAGCCATGACAGCCTGGTACTTTCGCCATTCAGCCGCTTGATTAAGATGTAATGCTTTTATTATTGTTGTATTTTCATCATGTATTGTACGTAGGACACAAAGTAGAAGCAAAAATTAGAGAGCTTTTTCCAGTTGTCCGTTTCCTTTATTTTGGGAAGTGCTGATTGACGTCAACTAAAAATTTCCCTCGAACCCTCTTACAATATTCTGTAGAGATTAGTGGAACAGCCGTTACTATCGAAATAACCCGAAACACCCGGCTTGTACAAGAACGCTTACGAACTTCGATCATACGAAACGTCACTTCATCAACATTTATTAACACTATCGCGGACTATGAACGAGACACAATAGAATTTTTATTGTTATCACTGCTATAGGCGTTGAATGTCCACGAAAGGGTTAAACTGTCTTTAATAATACCTAGGTACCTATCTACCTAATGTTTTCTGGTAAAAAGCAATCGCGAAAAATAAAAAAATTGGAGCTATATATACGTGTTTGTACTTAGAAGCTCAAGGGATTCCTCTGCCATAACGGTTCTTCTTTGAAACGAAGACTAAATCATTATGTTACTACTTTTTATGGAGATTATGGATTAATATAATTTTTGTCTCACATTGGTTCTGTTTAATATTATAATTAGATTCGTTCCTTTCTCACCCAGTCAGCAGCCGTTTTCGTCACAATTTAGTCTAACTTGTCCCATTTTTATTATAACTCACACGTGCGGTGTTCCCGAATCTGTCTCGCTGGCTGGTGATGGATCGCCTAGGCGTCATTGTGGGGACACAAATTATACCTTTATTCCTACACTCCCGATTGACGGGTCCGCTCGTCTGAGGCTTACGTTGAAAGCTTGCGAAATTGAGATGTGATTTTTTGTGAGATTCAATACTAATCCTTAGGTACTGGTAAAAAAAGATTACTTAGGCTGAAGTCGTTGATGATTTAATGTGAATTAAATCTATCAACATTTACGTACTTATTAATAACGTTTTCGTGAAAGTTAACACTCAACTCGTAATAGCCGCTTCTCTGATAGTTCAAAAATATCGAAGTATATGAGTAAGTACAGTTAATTTATGAATTTACACTGCTTTACAGTATTTACACAAAAATAAATGATCTTATTTGAAAGCAATAGGTACCTACATCGACCTTAGTATCTATCTACGACAAAGTTCGCTGGTCTGAAATAAATTTTCCTCATCTTGTAGTCTAGGTAAAATTCGTAAGTGTCAAGTGTAGTTTGAATTTGAAGGGGCCCATCTGAAACGTAAAACGCAGCAGTCGACGAGTCGGCCTTCCTAGGTTAACAAAAAAACTGCTCTACTTCTATCAAAGTATTGGATGAACATTATTAATATCCATCATCCATCGAAGTATTTCAAGGTTGGTTGGTGAAATGGCTGACCTTCTGTAAAACATGGGCACAAATGGATTTGCTTGGTGGTATGACTTGTTAAGCCGTGTGGTGACGGCCTAAGAATACTTACAAGTGTCACCTCCCTAATATGCCTGGGAAGTCGTAAAAGTCGACTATGAGGCTCGACGCATTGAAAACCTGTGCGAGAGAAGGAAAACTTGAAACAAACCCTTGTTATAGACTATTTACATAGGTACATAATAATTTTCTCTAAGTACTCTACGTAAGCAAGTTTTAAACAAACACAGAATAGAAAATCCAACTATGGATCCCCTATGATCTCTCCGATATCTCTGGCAAGTCTTTACGCAAATGGCATGTGAAAGATATCAAACCCACGAAGTAACATCAAGGATCTTTTCTCGCATATTATCTCCTATAATAAATGTATAGGTGTATATAGTATTCTTAGGTTTCAATTTCTCACCTCACACGCCTCTATTGCCACCTCATTCAACCATTCGAATCCATCAATGAAGATTAATTTATTTTTAATTGGTTTAATATCACCGAGCGGTAACCAACTCGTAAAAAAAGTCATCTTCATTTTATTTAGTCTTTTGGCTAATTCTGCCCTGTAAAGGCGGACTACATAATTTTGCTTTCCAATCGGTTGGAATTATTTGTACATAGTTTTATCATCAAATGATGTTCCTTGGAACTATGTTCCAAACTTTAGGAATTTGGTTAGGTGTTCCGCGTAGTAGTACAAGTTCGGCGGAACACCGGTGTGCAAGGTTTCCTGTTGCTATGGGAGACAGAGAGACATTTGATTCTGATGTACCTATGATTGCGTGAAGTATATTTCTCACCCACAACTTTTACTCCCATTTTTCTGTTAATATTGTATTATAAACTCCTAAATTTATAGTTTACTACTTAATTTACTCTTTACCTTAAAGAAAAAACCCTTCTGGTTTTTTCTTACAGGGCGAGCGGGGTATTATGACGAGGCATACAACCTCGTCACAATCCTTGCAGTCCCTTTTGGCTTTTTTCTTTCGGCATTCTATTTCTAAATTCAAAAATTACTAGAAGATCCATCTTTGACTTCTGTCAAGAGGGTCTATGACAGGATTTACATAGGAACATTATTTTTAGTTTTTCTATAAAATAAACTCTATCTTGAGTGTATTCAAGTATTTTATTGAAATTATGTGTTAATAAGTGCTCTCCGCGTGCTGACCGTCACACTCTCTACCAACCCGTCTGGCCAGCGTGGTAGCAGTAGGCTAATAACCTATGAACGCCACAATAGGCGTTAGCTATTATAGGAGAGGCTTATGTCCAGCAGTGGACGTCCACGGGCTGATGATGTATGACTTGTTCTAAATCCACCTGGCTAGCTACCACCATATTAAATGTTGCCATATCAACAACGTTTTCAGCTGAGTTCCGGCAGTTAAGAAGGTTGCCAGTTCTTCAGTGGTTTAGAATTCTGCGAAAAGTGCGATTCCACCTTTAAATATTACAATAAGTACTAAAGCACCACAGAACTGCTAGCTGGCGGCTAGTCTAAAGTTCTAAGTAGGTACACCTTCTATAGTCGGATTTTTTATTCAGTAGAGTCATTTGACAGGTGCCAATGTCACTTCGTAAAAATAATATTGCTTTACGGTACGTATACACCAAAACCGACTTTGTCGGCCGATGACGGACAGAACTACGGACGAGCGTGTGCTTACACCGCGTCGACATTGTCGGATGTTGCCGGTTTTCTCTCGTTGATTGTGGGGCTGAACAGAGTGTTGATGCGTTTTCAAAATGGAGGAATTTGAAGAAATGTATATTTTAGATAATTCGTACCTCAATTTAATACGTCGACGTCAACGAACTGTTAGAACAGTTAGAAGTTATCATAGTTTTAAAGGACCCCGTGCGAAGCCGTGCCGGGTCGCTAGTTGTATATAATATAAACCCAAAAAAGCCATCAACTTGCATTTTGTAGACGCCCCGGTTGACGGACGAGAAATCCCAACAAGTTCGGACCCGGCGGCAGATCGGCCGTGATCGGGCGTCTACGGACGATGGCGGTTGTAGTAGTGTACGCGCTCCCTTTATTATACATACGTTTGATTTCATCGGCCGAGTTCCGCCGATGACGGGCGAGTAAAGATCGGCCGATAACGGTTTTGGTGTACGCGTGCCGTTAGACTGTTTTTCGTAATGATTTGCGCAGATCCTGTTCCAGTTCAGTAAGTGTTGATTCCACTCAGGCACACAAATTCAATATTATCAATATAATTAACTACATTTTAATTCAAAGTGAAAACCTACACTCTCCTGAATAAATAAATCCGACTTTAGTCTTTTAAGACGTAATAAACGCACTAATTATAACCTTATTGATTTGTTGAACGTGGTATTTATTTCTGTTCTTCAGTTTACAAGCCTCAATACCTAGTTCCTATATTATAAGATTGTATTGATGAAGATTTAATTATCACACAATAACTTTGTCCTGTCATGGCGAGCGGAGGGCAGAGCGAAGATTTTTTAAATAACATGATAACTTTTTAAAACCATAGACAAAGAACACATTCTTATAAGGGATATACACACAATCCTTAATATAGTCTACCTACCGCAAATGTCAAGGCTAGGTACAGTTGACAGCAGCTACGGCTTTACACTTTGACCTTAAGAGTGCCCTTACGTCGGTTTTCGTAGTTCAAATGTACCTAAGTTCAAATGTACTCAAACGTTGTCACTCGCAGCGGCCGAGAAGTCAGGTTTTTCTTTAGTACACATTTTCCCACAGACATTTTCCCACTGTTGATCAAAGTCTAGCAGTATAAGTACCTATAGGTACCTACTTATACTGCTAGCTTGCCATTTTAATCGACTCTGCATCTTGTAGTCTACAGCAAGTATCAGGGCTGAAATTCCTAAGGGGGTCACACTGAAACGTTGTAAAACGCAGCGGCCGTCGAGTCAGGCAACCCCGCAGCGCCCATCCATCAGAAAGTTGGGCGACGGGAGACGTCACGCCGTTTAGTGTTGCAAAAGATCAACACTGGCAGTTACTTCAAACTGAAGGGCATTTAATAGAATTCAAAAACGTAAAAGTGAAAAACGAGAGACAATCACAACTGATAACACCGGAGGACCTATGTCCGTAAGATGTTGCGGAACCCAATAAAAATATAAAAATTTAAAACTTACCTTTTAACGAGCAGAAGCATTAAGCAGTTGATATTTCCACTTATCCCTACAAGTAGGGACAGGTGTACCAGAGGATACTTGTGCGACAAAACATACCTTTAAGCAAGTACCTACCTAATAAAAATATCACAAAGTTCATTCTTAAGTTAAAGTCTCTTGTTAGCTTCAGTTTAGCTACCGGACTTATAAGTATAACAGACTGATTTATGATTTGAAAGGTAGGCATAATAAAATACTATTAGTGTTATAATAGAGATTCTAGCCGGTTTTAGAAGAAGATCTCCCACCGGGGTATTGAGACCATCGCACTCCTGACTGTTAATAAAATGCCTAGACTGAAATCAAAGATTTTGAATACCTGGTACTTACTTACCTATTTCTGAAATTTCTGAAACTTGGCAATGAAGTAAGTAGGTACTTAGTTAGCATAAAATTTAAACTCTATGGAAATGTGTACTTGATATGGTGAGGTATCGCTTTATAATAAAACCCATGATTAAAACATACCACTCAGTGGATTGAGCAAACCGTCCCTCCGAGGGGAGGATTCAATCTGAGGGATCACATCTTTCAACGGTGAATTAGAAGGGCTTTGAATTTTAAAGTCGGCTGCTTTTGACAAATTGAATCGGGATGGAGTAGGAATTAGAGCGATAAGCGAACTTTGCAGTTCAAAGGTCAAGGTGAAAATGTCGTGGACATTACTGAGGGTCATATCTTATGTTAGAGTTTGAGTTTTGACGATGCTAATGTTAGAGTTTGAGTTTTGACGATGCTAATGTTTGAGTTTGAGTTTTGACGATGCTAATGTTAGAGTTTGAGTTTTGACGATGCTAATGTTTGAGTTTGAGTTTTGACGATGCTAATGTTAGAGTTTGAGTTTTGACGATGCTAATGTTAGAGTTTGAGTTTTGACGATGCTAATGTTAGAATTTAAGTTTTCGACGATGCTAATGTTCAAAGATATGTTTATATTAAACTCAAAAACTATACCTAAGTAGTTATCTTGTGTTTGTGTAATTTGCTTTTCGATTGGGGATTCCAATTTCTAATTGGGTTCTTGACATATGCTGACGGGTGCCTATTTAGGGCCACTGAAATTAAGAAAGCTACAATGTTTTTTTTTTGAAAATTAAGTTTGGCTTTCTAATATATTTTTTCATTTTTCTTTCTATCTTCTAACACAACCTATTCTATCATGAGTAGGTAAGTAATTGCTGCAAGAATGTACATAAATCACTGTGCAAACTATTTTTAATAATAATTTTATTTTAGTAAGCACCTTATTATTTATTATATTTACTAAACATAAATCTTACCTACCTACTTACTACTTTTATTAGGTACTTAGGGCCAAGCCTCATCTGACGAATTTACAGCGCATCTTCCGTTACATAATTTCTGTTAAAAATGTTACAATGTTTACTTAGTTTCGCCGATCATAACTTTTACCAGCGATTACCTTGGATTAAAAATAATAAAAAATATTATCATTATTATTATTACAATTCTTTTGGTCCAAAGGGTGGATGTGTGCTTCAATCTACGCGCTGAGCCGCCGCGTCCGATGGAGATATTTCTGTTTACACGTTTATTTGTGAGCAATTTCGCGACTGCACAGAGGAGGGAAAGTACTGGTCCATATTTTTTTGATAAAGGACAAAAATAGTATTTTAAACTTGTCCATACACAGTGAATTAATCTACGTAACCATTGCCTACGACAGTATTTTTCATGATTTCCTGACCAATTTCAAAATTTCAACAAGTGGGTCCAACTTGCGAAAATCCAGTTAACGTTTGAGTTATAAATCCCAATGTTGTTAGTTTTGGGAATTAGAATTGAATATTACAATCTCCCCCATAAAGTGACTCTCCAGCTAGTGAGGTGAGCAGTCAGCCAGCTCTCCATACTTCGTTTTGTCCTCGGCAAGATTTTAGTTAAGAGATGCTCTGAATGCCTGTCCACTCCCTGATGTTGCGTCACCAGAACTGTTTTCGAAACTCGGATATTCACGTCCCGACAGCCTTCCCCATCATACTGAGTCTGTTTCAAGAGCTCGTATCTGTCGTGTCTCAGCACATGTCTCAGGTCTCTAAATTTAGGTCTGGAAAAGCTCGAGTTTACGATCGACCCGAATATTACAATACAATTTAACAAATTTGTATTGTTGAAAATAAGCACGAAACCGAGTTATTTCCACCACAAAAAAAAGGTAAACTTCTGAGTCGAGTACTTTCGTGCTACCGCGGCGGGTAGGCCAGGCTAATGGCATGTGACAGCGCGGGTGATAGATCGGACTCCCCCCTCACCCGCCCCTCCACGGGCAGAAATAGACGACTTTTCTCTCGAGCCTGTCTCATTTGCTGTCATAGAACGGCTGTGCGAGGTATTACTCGAAGCGCACCTATTTTCAAGCGCACCTAACGAAACGCACTTAAATTATTCCTCGAAGCGCAGCCATAGGGGAGCATGAAGGAAATGTAATATTATGATATGGATAAAAAAAATATACTCGTTTAATTACTTACTTAATTGTGCTATTAATCTAATATATGTTTAGTTGAAAGTACCAGGGCCTAAATTAATTTGCGTGTTCGGAGAAGTTCTGATTTCATATTTGTTTTAAATTAGGATTTTTTTTATTTCAAGTAAATATACTCCTGCTTTGTTATGCTACCCTGGTACTTTTTGTATGTTATTTTTCCCGTCAATTCCGTCACAGTGACCTTCTTTCTCATCTCTATTCAAAATTTGAACATAGTTGCGCCTCGAGGTGCGCTTGAAAATAGGTTCGCATCTAGGAATACCTCAGCTATGCTACACAGAATCTTTTTTTATTTGGACCCTTCTCCATAAATAATTATTTATTAGTTTGTGCCTTAAATATAAGTCAGTAATACACATTTTAATATTTAAGAAAAATCAGATACGTTCCTTTCAGCCAGCTTAAAATTAACTGTCTACCTATAACTGCAAGTTGCGGCCTTCGTATGGACTCCGTCCAAGTCGTAAGTTACCTACATAACGTCGTAAGTTACGTAAGTTTCAAAGAACCGATTATATCTTTTTTCTCTTAAAACTTGCTTAAAACTTTTGGTAGGTAAATATTAGATATATTTAACAAAATTTTCAACATGAGGAATTCGTTACAGGGACATAGGTACTTTTAAGTACTTTATCAAACAATTATTGGAGCCTGAAACTTTTTCTGTGAACCTAAATAAGTACTTACTTAAAAGAAGAATACTTTATTGAACATGACAGAACAGCAAAAAACCTTATTTATGAGACAAAACCTTAGTTTGAATGCAATGCACAACCTAAGGGTTTAAAATTACTCAAACATAACGCTTTCAGAAATTATACACAGGATGGAAAAAAGAGAGTAATTGAAGAAGTACCCTAAATATTGATGTAAGGAAATTATAGTCAAAGTAAACATTGCTTTATTTTTCAAAAATTACTTACTTGCGCCGGGAATCGAACCGGCTTAAATGAGAAAAATAACATCGTGTACTTTTATGGTACCAGTCGATAATGTGTTAATCATAAAGATCAATTAAGTGTGAGTAAAATAGTATCTAAAACTAAAAGACAACTCTTAAAAAACCTGTTCAAAAAACTTATTCATCGATTGAGCTCGCGTCCTGTCGCCGTTTGAATGGAATTATGGTGCATATATTAGCCAAAAAAAGTCAATAACCTAATAATAAAAATCAGTGTATTGCTGCCAGCAAATGGTTCTCATTTCGAGCATATAAGTAAGTTAAAGTAAACTTCATTTTTATTTAAGTTTGTGTAAGTAAATGTAGGTACAATGAAGTATATTCTTAACACTACCATTTCGCCAATTTTAACCCTTTATTTTCGGTTACAAAGATAGTCTTTGAATATATCAAGGGATCGATTCCTTATGCCTATATTGTCAAGCCTATGTATAAGAATGGAGACCGGTACTGTGTCAAACGCTTTTTTTAAATCAAGGAAAACAGCTCGATTGGTACCATAAAAGCACACGATGTTTTTTTTCTCATTTAAGCCGATTCGATTTCCGGTGCAACTACCTGTCATTTTCAAAAAAAAACTTTGAATGCAGTTTAATTTATTTTTGAAAATGAAGAAACGTTTTCTTAAGTGTAAAATTAGCTGACATCAATATTTAGGGTACTTTCCCTCCAATGGCCGTCTTTTTTGCTTCCTGTATACTTTACGATCTTCAAGTGAACTTTTGCAACGAGATCAATTCATGAATAGCACTTGATATAAATACGCTATTGTTTCACTTGGTTAGCTTGTTAACAATGGTTAAACACAAGCCTGAACCACGATTACTAAATTAAGATTCTGTTCATGGATATACACACGTTGCGCCATAGAAGGTCGTTCATGTCATGACCGTTGTAATCTGTAATTTTTTAATGGTAGACAGCTAATTGTAAGGTAGGAATTAACTTCAAGATTCAATGTTTTTGAAGAAACTGCACAGTGATAACAAGCATGGACGAATAAGGTTTAAAAACAATAAAATATATATAAGTATTTTATATTTCGATATGATCCTCAATAATTCCTTAATTATCTGGTTCCCAGATTTGGGCCTATTCAAGAAAATGATAGAAATGATGGGGAGAATACTTCGTTTTCGTTATGGGTTTCGAAATAACAAAAAGGTAAATTACATGAGACTACGTTCTTTCAATATTATTGTAGTGTATATGTAATAAGTACACATAACCATATCTAGTTATAAGTATCATTTATTTTGTATTAAGGAGTAGTAATAAATTTAACGTGTAACTATGAAGACGTTTGTTTAATATTCCCGAGCTCCCATCCTTACATGGCGACCCTGCCATCCGAGCCGGGTTGCCGGAGTTTGGCCGCGCGAGTGGATAACGCGACTTTGATTTGATAAACTGTAAATGGAGAATGTGTCGATCATATGTTGAAAAGGACGAAGTTGTAGTGAACTAAAATGCCCTGGGTTCTAACACCAGGAATACCACCTCTCAAACATTAGCATCGTTCTGATACTTATTTGCACTATGATAGCCATTGCGGGAATCCTTGGGCTGTATCTGCTCTATAAGAGATGCCATCATCAATGGATCCGGAATGAGGTATGAAAACTAGTTACCGAAAATTAATGGTGTAAAACACAAAACATAAGAAAGAATTCGGTAGGCCTAGCACGAATAACTTTCGAGGAAGTTAAGTAAAAAACTGTATGAGATACTGAGCAGCGTACCTACCGGACGTAAACGAAACTAATATTTTCCTATACATTTTTTGACATTACGTGCTTGATACTATTTCAATAGTCTTTCGTGCTAACCCCACGGATGATGGAACATGCCTTGAAAACAGACATGCTGCCATAACAACGTGAGGGAAATGTATGGGCACAGCTTGGTGTGCTGTCGACTGTAATATACTAAACTTGCGGTTTACAGTGGTCAAAGTCAGTGATATTTTGTTCCAACTTTAATAAAAAAAACAAATGTTAGTTCCGCGTATAGTAAAAACGACTGCAGGTCAGACTTCACAGTTTTATTTCACCCCTATATTTCTAGTAATAGCAGCGACTTTCGTAGTGCAAGTGTGAAAGCTAACTTGCTGCTTACTGTACATAACCATACAGCCAATTATTTGCAAATAGCTTACGTCCATAATCGCTATTCGACCTTGGGTCTTGGGCTCCTTAGTATCCTATTAGACCTACTTTCATTTCATTTTACAACTAGGAAGTTGAGTTCAGATTAATATAAATTAATATTCTATTTTTGACTTTTATTGTTCTCGTTAGCGTTTTTTTTAATTATTTCACGGAAACGAAAGCATTTGGTTAAAGCGATAATTTAAACATATTTTAAATAGGTTATTTAGTAGTTGAAATCAGCTGGACAAGACCTGCCATACTGGAAGCAATCTTAGACTCACAGACTGCCATAAGTACTAGATAAAAACGAATGTAATAACTTGTGAGTCGAGTAAATTGTTTCAAGCATTTTTCTATAAAAAATATAATTAAAGAACGTTATAAAAAGCAATATTTAAAAATCATAAAGCAAATTATCATAGCATAGCATCTAAATTCCCTGACCCTACTGAATCATAAAACAATTCTCAGTCGGGTCCCACCACAGAACAAGGAAAACCTCTATTAATGTTCTGTGGGTCCCACTTTTATGAAAACCACTTAATATTTGGCTGAAATGATTTTGGCTTTGGCTAAAAAAACAAACACATTAAATTCAAAAGAGATAAAACAGTTTTTGAGTCACGTCTTTATTAAATTAAATTAGGTGGCGAGTTACAATTGATCTTTTAGGTCGCAGTGACCAGTCATGGGTCGTGGTACACCTGGGTGGTTCACCTAGGTGCATTTTTACCTAGGTGCCTAGGTGCCTCATTGTTTATTATATATATATTTTTTTTTTATTCAATTCAATATACTTACAGGATGACAGCAGAATACTCCAAAACGCCAGTAAGCTTAATGTAACAATAATATAAATGAATGAATTAGAATTTATCTTAATGACAAATTCAATACAATGTTGTTTATGACTGTTTTATTTTAAAAATCTATGGGCCGCGGTACAGTCGGGGAACTTCACGGTTGACCAGTAGGGTTTTTTTAGGGAGCTTTATTCAAAAAAGTAATAGATATAAACAAAACTTTTGTATTACATAAAATAGAACATGAACAGGGGCCTTACCATCAACTGTAATGCAATTCATTGTAGGTTGTGAGAGTAGGATGCTGCCATAAGGCGCGTCTAGCGGCATCCCGCTCTTTCTACCTGAAAGTAACCTAAAATGAATCGCATTACAGTTGATGGTAGTCCCCCAGGTATTTCATTTGAAATATAAATATTTATTTAACCCTAGAGAAAACATTAATTTTAAGTTACATTGATTTTTAACCCCCGACGCAGCGCAAAGAGGGGTGTTATAAGTTTGAAGCCTATGTCTGTCTGTCTGTCTGTCTGTACGTATATTCGTAGAGCCTAAACGGATCAAGCGATTTCAACGCGGTTTTTTTAAATTGAAAGCTAAATTAATCGAGATTTGATGAAAATCCATTTGTTCTATAAGCAATATGTTTAGACATTTTAAGTGAGGTGAATAGAAGAACACGACCTCGTTCCAAGGCATGCAAAAGTAGGACCACAGGGCAGGTAAAGTGCCCGTAGTTCTCCGAGGCTCAACTAAGGTGTACCACGGGTAAGAAAAAGTGCCAGTAATACACCTAGGTAAACTAATGTGTGGTACACCTCGGTGAACCAAACAGGTGTACCACGACCCATGACTGAAATTAAGAGGTACTTAGGTATTTTTTGAGAATCTTACACTCAAGCAGCCATGATATTTTAACCTCTAACAAAGGTCGCGATATGGTTACCATTAAAAAACCTTGGGTAACAATGATTGATTAACTTGTATGTTTCATATTGCTTACTGCTATACTTAAGAAATCATCTAGTAATTAAAATAATAATGAGTTGTGTGATTGTATTGAAATGATAATCTTAAGTACCTTTAAAAAACAAAAATAAAGAATTTTGAAGTTTTATATAGTTAGTAGCTAAAAATAAAACTACTATGCCAAGAAAATAACGAATATTTTACTCTAACTGTTACAAAAACCTGTATGTATTTATTTCTCTTCAAGTTTTGATCATGGTTTTGACTAAAAGTCTTTCATCAGGTTAGAACACACAGGTTTCACAACCTCTGTGGTCTAGTGGTAACAACCACCGGTATCAGATCCAGGGGTCCCGGGTTCGATTCTCAGCGGGGGTACATATTGTATTCGGTTTAGTTGGTGGCAGGACTTGTTGTAAGTTTGCCGGGCTAGCTACCACCATCTTATCTAAGCTGACGCCATAACAACAATATTTTCAGTATTGTTGTGTTCCGGCAGTTAGAGATAAGATAGCCAGTTCCTCAGTGATGAGGATTCCGGGAGAGCCTCACTACCATCTTCAACCTTATCAATACTTAACATCAGGTATGATGAAGGCTAAGAGTCTCCCCGTTGTTCATAAAAAAAAAGACGGGTTGCACTCCGGGAGTGCCGGCAGAAGTGAAAACTTGATTATTAACGTTGAGCATGTTTGATATTTTGGAATGGTTAGGGAATAATTTTGCACCAATTGCTTTATCAGTATAAAAGTACTATCATTTATGTGGTAGAATACAATATTCATTTATTGCGCTATCGTACACAAACATGACAAACCATATTAAAGTGAACGTTAAGTTAGGTAATAAGATATAAGAAAACATTAGTTATTATAGAGAATCGAAAAATATATATTGACAATAAAACAAGAGACAAGTAAAAGACATTATCAACAGTCTGTCGCTAAGCAACCGAGACCATAGTCAACCTGTCACCTCAACATTCTCCATCCGTCCTACGCTTTTTCGATCAGGTCACGTGTCCTGACGCGAGTTTAAGATTTTATACCCATTACAGAAAAAGTGCTCAACGCCGCTAAAGAAGTTTTCACTTCAAAAATCAATCAGAGGATTGAAAAATGCATCAGTCAGTTTAATTCTTAATCAACTGAAATAAATGGTAATCACAAATTAGAAATGACAATTAATTATCAGTTTTCTCGACTTCGATTATCGTAATTCGTAACGAGAAAAAATCATACTTTTAGTAAGTATACTTTTTTGTAAATACATAGCGATTATACCTACCTTCATATTTTATATTACTTTTGGTATGTCCCACTATTTGATAGGAAATCAATATTCTAGTGACACAATATTTATATTACCTATGTTATGTCATTCCTTGTTTTCACGTGCATTCAAATTAGTCAGGAAATCACTTCAACTTTTGCAATATATATTTATTACTTATTATTAATTATAAATGTCAAAGCGGTGAATTTAGAAATCGCCACATAATTCTTGGAATATTCATGAAATGAAACTATATTTTATAAACTTTAGACCAGTCAAACAAGTATTGCTAAATTGTGAGATAATGTCATAATGAAGCAAATCAAACTACACTCGGTAACAAATAAATCAAGCCACTTCGTTATCTTCATACAAACATACTCACTTCACGGTCTTATAAATAAAAAAGTATGTGTATTTCTGCAAAGATTTGGGTGCTGATGGCGAGGTCAAATGTTCAATTAACCAATAAGCATTTAAAACAACTGAAAACATTTCTTGATTTTTAAAAATTTCCGTAAAACTAATGATTAATTTTCGTTCCATATAAAGTTGTAGGAAACCTGATTGAATTTGTTTTCATTACTTTGCCCAAAACTGAAAGTTTTCTTTAATTTTTGGGACTTATTCGCAAGTCGAGTATTCGACTCATACTTCGACGTACAAATGTTTACATAGCTGTTCATGTGTTTTGAATAATGACACTGTAAAGTGAGCATGTTTGTATGAAAATAACACAGTGGCTCGATTTATTTGCTACCAAGTGTATTAATTCGCTTAGTGAAACAGTATCGACCTCTTATAGATTTTAATCAAAACAATGTCTTACATTTAACGATCACAACGTTATATCTTGTAGTCATTATCCCGTATCATTATCAAAATTGAATGTTTTCGCAACTGCGACTCACGACGTCCTCGATCGTAACAATCATTACCGCACTTGATTTATCGATATAATGTGCTAAATCGATACCTGATTATAGTGCCATTGGTTGATATATTGATCTTAATGTTACCTGGTGGTTGTCTCAAATCAACATTGTGTTATTACCCTAAGCCACTTAAATAGGTTTTCATAGGCCATTTCACCATTGCCCTATAAGTAATTTACTAACCCTAGAATTTTGAGTTTCTTATAAATGTGTAATATTAATGATTTTAACAATAAAGGTATATATGTTTTTTATTAACGTCGGGGAGACTCTTAGCCTTCATCATACGTGATGTTAAGTATTCATAAGGCTGAAGATGGAAGTTAGCCTCTACCGGAATCTTCAGCCACTGAGGAACTGGCCATCTTACCTCGAACTGCCGGAACACAACAATGCTGAAAACATTGTTGTTATGGCGGCAGACTTAGATAAGATGGTGGTAGCTAGCCAGGCGGACTTACAACAATTAAAACCAACCAAACCGAATAAAATATGTAACCCCGCTGGGAATCGAACCCGGGACCCCTGGGTCTGATACCGGTGGTTGTACCACTAGACCACAGAGGCGGTTAAAATTTAATATTATTGAAAAGAAATAAAAAATAAGAAAAATACATACAGAACATGTTATGAATTTATGAAGTCAATGAACAGATTTTAATGATACAAAGACATTACCATTTTTGAAATTTGATTTGAAATTATAAAATCGGTTTAGTAGTTTTAAGGAAATCTTGAAAAAACTGTCGTTTTCGTAACTTGTTGGTTTCTTTACCTAGATGACATAATACTATAAACTGTAACTCGATTTTTAGTGTAGGCAAATACGGGAGTTATTTTAACTTTCAAAAATACTAACTAATAATATAAATGCGAAAGTATGTTTGTTTGTCCTTTCTTCACGCCCTCACTCAGCGACTTTATTTTTAGCATAGAGTTAGTTGAAACATATCCCGATATTCCCGGAGCGGAAGCTTGCTAGTGTGAAATAAAAAAAAACTACTAAAAACCTAAAAATAAAAAAAGGATTCAATAAGTAAATAAATAAATAGCCTTTTGCAGTCGGTCGGTGCCAGCCAAGGCATAAGAATAGAGTGCCTTGTAGAATGCTTTGGCTTATTTTTTATTTTTTGAAGACGGTTTCAATTATTTTTTTAAGTTTTTCGGTTTATTTTCCATCTTAAGTTTTGTTAGTGTACAAATATGTAAAGAATGCAAATAAAGTTTATTCTATTCTATTCTAATTAATAGATATTAATCAATTAAGCGCAGACATTATCTACCATCATCATCATTGCATTTAACCATTTTTTAACAGTCCCACAGGTGGGACTCCCACTGTTGGATCCAAGAAGGATGAGCCTGCCACCGAATCCTACTTCCTAGATAATTTTGTTTGCTTTTCAGCTACGTTTAAACTGCTGAACAGATTTAAATGAAATTTTGCATACAGAATGACCTTAAGATAACCAAGAAAAGCATGCTTTCTAATTCAAATAAAAACTAAACTGCATACGCAACTAATACTAAAATAAATGTGCTTGTTAGGGTTCCTTACCCAAAGGATCCGGGACCCTGTTACTAAGACTCCGCTTTCTATCCGTCCGTCCATCTGACTGTCCGTCTGTCACCAGGCTGTATCTCATGAACCGTATTAAGTAGGTAGACAGTTGAAAGACACAGATGATGTATTTCATTCGCCGCTTTATCAACAAGTAATAAAAAACAGAATAAATATTTAAGGGGCTCCCATACAATTTATTTGCCGTTTTTATAGATAATGGTACGGCTACGGAACCCAGTCCGACTCGCCCATGGCCGGTTTTTTTCATTAT
The DNA here is from genome assembly GCA_910589605.1 of Chrysoteuchia culmella. Taxonomy (NCBI): domain Eukaryota; kingdom Metazoa; phylum Arthropoda; class Insecta; order Lepidoptera; family Crambidae; genus Chrysoteuchia; species Chrysoteuchia culmella. Next base: position 3,402,071 of record OU342654.1, on the reverse strand, counting down.
CTAGACCATCTTACCAAATATAACGGTACTTGAAAATGAACCGCTTTATCCATTATTTTCTACTATTTAACAAGTAACGTAATGTTCCAGTCAAGTATGTCTTAGATAACTTAACGAGTTAAATGGCAGTTAAACCGTTAGTGCGTTACGAAATATGTAAATATTGTTACGTTTCCCTCTACCAATAAATCGAAATGTTTCGAATAGAGGTACATAATAAATAATATTCGCCAAAATCTTTTTTTACCTAATATGCAAATTTATAAAAAGTTAACAACTGGTTATTTTATCAACTTATTGTATAAAATTAACCCTGTTTTGCGATAAAAAAAATCTGTATTAACATTAATGGACTGTAAAGGGCAAAACATGATTGTGCGGGCTATTCAAATTTTGTGGCCAGTATTGCGGACGAACAAATTATGGTTAAAGAACGCGAGGTCAACAAATATACAAGGAAGGGCACGATACCTTGACCGCCTCGTGATGCTGCTTAGAGCTGGAGGTAGCCTGGGATGTTCCTGGAGTTGGCTGTTGCAGTTTCTTGAGGTATTCGATGGAATGACACTTCACATCGTCTATAATTGACTATAAAGGGTTCTGAGCGATTAGGCCACTAAATCTTGATAAATCGGAGCACACGAGCAAGCGGCCATTTGAAAAAAAACAGTTCAAATATTGTGTGAAACAGCTATTTTTCCGCGACATTGGGGTTGCAAAAAGTTGTTCGTAATGCTGAGCTCTACGAGTTGTTAATAGATTTTTTTATGAACAACGGGGAGATTAGCCTTCATCATACCTGATGTTAAGTATTGATAAAGCTGAAGATGGAAGTGCGCCTCTCCCGGAATCCTCAACCACTGAGGAATTTAAGGGTTTTGAGTAAAGATAAAATTACGTTAAGTACCTATATAGATCTAATTATCTATTGTATTCTGAACAGCGTTAACATGCACTATTCCGCATTGGAACCACGTGGTGAGCCATGGCCCATTCAACTTATCCATCTACTTGTTAACCCGAGCCCACTCTGCTGGGCGTGAAACATTTTTTACATGTGATATTTTATCAAATTATTTATATCATTTTTTTTATAAACAAAACAAGGCTTTGCACTCTTTTCCATTTCATTTAATGTCACCACTACTGGGGCACTGGCCTTCCTTATGGATGAATAAAGAGAATGGGCCATGCCATGACCTAACGCAGGCCCAATGCGGATTAGTGGGCTTTAACGACTGCAAATGCAGCCGGGACCAACGGCTTAACGTGCCGTGCACGGAGGAGCTCGAGATAGTTAATTTTTGGTCACCCATCCGGTGACCTACCATTACGAAAGTTGCTAACCTCAACTAACGAGCGCGCAAACCACTGCGCCAGGGGCTCCTCTCCAATGCGCCTGTTTCCCATTTCACCTGCGATATTGTTAAGACTTTTACTAATCACCCTGTAGGTATTTAGTTTACAGAACATATGGTTCATAGTTCATAGTTATTTATTCCATAAACAAAAATTATTGTATTGGAAATTACAAAAACACAAATCCACTTATAATAAATAATAATAATAATAATAAATATTTGCATACAATCACACCAATTATCTAGCCCACGTTAAGTTTCATGAAGAACTTGTGTTATGGATACTAGATAACGGATAAATATACTTATATACTTTTTTTTTTGTAAATACATACTTAGTAGACATATTAAACACCCAGACCAAGACAAATAGACATGTTCATGCACACAAATATTTGTCTTGTCCGGGGATCGAACCCGGGACCTCTGGCGCAGAAGGCGGGGATAGTACCCCTGCGCCAAACATGTCGTCAAATAATATAACTATAATTACACAGCAAAAACATAAAACCGCACAAGACACACATTTTGCAAAATCAAATAAAACAAATACCTAACTACGTTTTATCCCAGCTATATAATTAATTAATTAACTACTTCCTATCATTTGTGTAATCATCAATGCAGTAATATCATTTTTCCAATAAGAAAGCCTTAAGTTTATCTCAAAATTGATCTAAATTGTAAATAGTTTTATACTCTACTGGCAAGGCATTAATCAACTTGATTGCTTGGAATCTTACACAGTGTCTAGCGATATTTAGTTTAGGTACTACAGCGATTTGCAAATCGCAGAATCGCTGTAGTACCTAGTAGTAGTAGTAGTTTTTTCTGCGCGTGAGTTCTCTCCGTGTTCTGTCATCAAATGATGCTTTGTGCAAATGTTTCACTTGGTTTTTATGGAAACTGTTCAGCTTGACGTCTTGTCCACTGTACCTGTCTTATGTGACCACCATAGCCAAAGAACACAAGCCTTATTAGAATTCCAGTGGTGAAGTCTCACGTAATAGTGTCTAGCAAACATATGACTAGTAACGGTCATCAGGGGCCCAATTCTGCTAATGCTTAGTCACAATGGTATTCCAGTGGTGTTTCAATGGTAGTGCTGTTTTACACAGTTCGTGTTACAACACTGTAAATAAACACTACTATTGTAACACCACTGAGAGACAATTAAGACAAAAATTTAGCAGAATTGACCCCCAGTTCATCACTTTCTTTTTCTCTATACTAATTTAAAGAGGAAGGATTGGGTTGTTTGTTTTTTTTTGCATTGAATAGGCTCCGAAACTACAGAACGGATTTGAATGAAATTTGGTACATAGATAGTACATAACCTGGTTATGAACATAGGATACTTTTTATCTCGATATCCCCACGGTAACGGGAAAAAACGCGCGTGAAACCGCAAGCGGCCGCTAGTAGTTTATAAACTTAAAAAAAAAAAAACTTTGGGTATCCCGACGTTTCGACATCTTTCCAGGGGCCGTAGTAACGCGACGAGCGACTGGACTTCATGGATGAATTATATCGTAGCACTTATGCCTGCATTATGGTTTTGCAGCTAAGTAAAGATAAAAAAAAACCGTTGTCTATACTTTACCTTAGTGTTTATCCCAATTAGTTTCTACTGTACTTAAATAGGCTTCTAGGAGTTGGTTTCGTAAATCATACAAACGACAATAGCGTCGTTAGTCCTTTACTTCTTAGATTTCGATACCTATGAACTAGCGTCCTTTTTGCGATCGCAATTGAATACAGCCAATATCAAATCAAAACAAGCAGCTCATAAAAATATCCATTTAAGTAGATTTCTTCTCAAATGTTTATCAACAAACTAAATTACATAATAAGCATAAACATAAAATCGGTTACTTCACTTCCTCCGCTTCCGAGCTGAGTCGATCAATCTCGGCCGTCATTCCTGCACAATCGGCTTGCCGAGCTGCTCGCACGCAGCCGCATCGAGTACCCGCGAACTTATCGATCTTTTTATCGATTCCTTGTGATGTGCTTTGTGTAGTGACTGTGTTAAATTATTTTGGGAAAATGTTTTTAATTGCGGTGAGTAAATTAAAATATAACAATTCTCAAATATTGCGGGAAAACGTTGTTGTTTTAATTTAATAATTTGATAACAACAGGCAATTTAATTTTAATCAATTAATTTGAATAATAAAATTATTATTCAATAAGTATCGTAGAGTATCCTGGATGCACTTGAAGAGGCCTATGTACGTCACAAACCGGGATTGTTGACCAACTTGCCAGTGTTCGTATTTTGGCCGTGTTTTGACCTTTTTTTGAAGTCGGTTAAAAAATACGGCATTCGTGTAACAACCAAGTTAAGATGATAAGCAAGTGGCTCAACAATCCCAGTTCGTGACTGTACAACAGTGGACGATGATGGGATAATGATGATGATGATGAAGTAGAGTATTTTTTAAGCAGTTTTAAGCAATTTTCTGAGTGGTAATAAGGTTAGGCGTGTGATAAAAAAAATTCAACGTGAAGAATCAATACCTAATTTAAAGCTTTTTATAAAAAGACTTGTACATCCCCTTCTTTTGCCTCAGAATGTAAATGAACAGCACAGTTAAATTTTAAAGATGTTATAAAAATTACGACATGTAACATGGTAAACCTGTGACAGAATCGTGACGGCGAAGGAATTATGCCTTGACACAGATCATCAGAGATCCGAAGTAACCCAGATTTAGCTTCCGTGGCCACAGAACAACAATTTTTTTATGGACAAACAAGTTATGCTAAAATAATTTAATAAGTGAATGAGAGCAGTAGTCGCGTCCGTTTATTGTGTGCGTAACTTTAGACTTAACTTTGGGAATAATATCACGAGCTATTAATATTTTTAGTTAAACTTAAGTACAAGACTTTCCAGATAAATATAAAATTAAGTTTTAACTAAAAGTTGTAATTTTTTAAATATTGAAGTACTTTGGTTTTAGGTTAAATTTTAAGATTTTTATCTAAAATTCAAACTTTGTAAAATTGCTCGGATCAACATTCTTGTCAAATTGGTTTTTAAAATGGTAAATAGGTACAATCGGGTAACTTCCCGGTTGAACAGTAGAGTTTTTTTTTGGAAAGTTAAAGAAATAATTTATTATTCAAATGTTGTACCTCTTAATGGTCTATTAATTGTTATATAAACGTTGTCTATATATCTTTTACTGTTTTAAATAAAGCTTCCCCAAAAGAAACTCTACTGGTCTGCCTGGAAGTTCCCCGACTGTACCTAACTACTTAATAAAAGCCTGATAACTGACGCATAATTTCGCACTATCCATGTTTTCTATAAGTTTGTCATTATTCATCTAGTAAATTTTTTATGACTTTTTAGCTAATTGGCCAAATATTATACGACAAATAAACTATTGTCATTAACATAAACCAAAAAAAGGTATACTTTAAAATTTATCACATAAAAATAGCATTGTAAAATGCAAAATTAAAAAGTTATAATTAACCAAATCACTTTAATTGTTAAACTCCACATAGATATATATTTTTTAACATTAAATAGGCTTACTCTTGGCCTCATTCCGAATCGATAGATTGTGAATATATTCGCTGGATGCGGACTGCGCAGGACCGATCGTTGTGGAGATCCTTGGGGGAGGCCTATAACCAGCAGTGAGTGTCATGTGGCTGAGATGACGACGACGACGAGATTGTGAAGAGGCCTAAGAAGGATCGAGCTTGCCTGGAAAAAGCATATTTACTCGAGATTTCTTCTAACGTAACCTAAAACTCGAGTATGCAAAGAACAAATTCCAGCCAGCTATGCCATGCTCTTACAATGAGAGCATCGTAGATTGTTGATGATGATAGTAAAATTTGGCATCACCATCATCTTAGCCACATGGCAGCTACTGCTGGATATAGGATTTCCACGACGATCAGTCACTTCGATTTTTGACTCCTTTCTTTTAGTGCCTCTTTTCGTAAAAGTTGTTCTCTATAAGCTGATTAATGCTTAATCTGCCAATGATACCTAGAAATGTTTTTTTCTGTCTACATATTTGCGAAATGTAGAACAAACTAGCTACGTAATCTAATGCCCGTTGCCCTAGTTTTGTCTCTCAGACTCACTAATTAGAGGTTATGATGAGATATCAATCGGTACCCACATTTGTTAATTTATTAGCCGTATTCCTCAGTAATAAGGTTGAAAATGAAAAGATACATTGAGTATTTGAACAATGAACAATGCAGGGCAAATAGAAGTTTTCAATGTTTTTGATGTGTTGATAAATATTGCTGATAGTTTGTTTGTCTATTGTTTATTGTTTTGTGTATCAAAGTATTGATGTATTAGATAGTTCTTAGCTAATTATTTCACCGTTTATTATTACATAATTGAAGACGAAAGATTTATCCAAATAAATCGCCGAACGTATGCTCGCAAATAACTTCAGAACGACTGCACATAAGTGGATAATATTTTTTTTGTTGTGTTCATTATATCAGGGCAAGGTTTATATATAAAAGATTAAAAAATAGTATATACGGAAATATATACAAATCCAAGCGGACCAGATTGCGAGAAAAAAATAATCTTCATAAACGTATTTAAACGTTGAGTTAGTTTGGGAATTGTTTGAGTTTAAAATAGTTTTTCCTTTTCACTAAACTATAAGTATTTTTTTTTCCAGATACCAATCTTACTCCTAGCCTCAAGCGTGCGATCACATCATCCAAGCTTTTATCTCCCCCGAGAATCAGCAGCTTCAGAAGCTCAAATTCGTTTCGCCATAGAAAACAAATACGACGACACTGGACCAGGCGCAAAAGGGCCCGAAAACGCATTCGCTACATTCAATAACTTAGACGACGCCCTAATAGGGTATATAAACGACCCAGACACTAAGCTATCAGAGCACGATAAAACGCGAGGACTGCAAAGGTTATACGCAAACCAGTACAATGAGAAAGCGATTTTAAAAACAGGCGTAGGACAGCTGAAACGACCAGTGCCACTGACGAACACCTTCTCTCTTCTTCGACAGCTGCAATCAATGCCTACTCTCATAGCTCCAGAAGATAAACCGAGCTTGCTTTCAAAGCTGCCGAAGATCAGAACTGAACAGTTCAAGATACACTCGTTCAGGCCAGTCAAAGGTAGCCCACTGAACCTGGCGCATTACGCTAGAGCGCCTTCGGCTTCACTAGACACTAACATTCTGAGTTCGAGTCCGAACTACTCCTACTCCTATGGAGTTCATGTAAGTAAACATTATAGACTTTTTTTATTTCATAGAATCAGGCGTTACTTGGCGGAAATCCACCGTACCAGCACAGGCTCTCGGTGCTGGTATTACACGATCTAACAACTCCTGAGGATGCTCCGTGTGTATGCGAAACACGTGTAGAGTAGTCGGTGAAGGTGCAAGGTGTGACACTGTGTTGCATCTGCATTTATTTGAGTGAAGTTGAGTGAAAGAAAAGCATAGAATATTTTTTTATAAACAACGGGGAGAATCCTAGCCTTCATCATACTTGGTGTTAAGTATTGATAAGGCTGAAGATGGAAGCGAGCCTCTTCCGGAATCCTCAACCAATGAGGGACTGGCTATCTTATCTCTAACTGCCGGAACACATTAATGCTGCAAACATTGTTATTATGGCGGCAGATTTAGATAAGGTGGTGGTAGCTAGCCAGGCCAACTTACAACAAGTCCTACCACCAACCAAGTCTGTCCCAGCTGTTAGCTTACCAGGGCCCCTAGCCAAAGTAACAATTCAAAAACGATAACGAAATTCAAAAAGAATTAAATGTATGGGAGTGGCGGATTGGCGTGGTTTTACCGCAAGTTAATTGGCGCTTATAGACAATAACGAATCATATTATCGTTTCGCTACATAACGATGTTACTTTGTCTATGGGCCCTGTGCAGATAGTAAATCAATGATCAAGGATTTATAGCATGAATATATGTGATTTCTTTTTTATTATTTTTCGCCCATACCGTATTCGACCATAGCTTTTTTTTCATTCCGTCACTCTATCAATAAAACTAGCGCGTTAGGACTTTTATTTTATTAAATGTCTTCACGTTTCACTATAAAGTAAATCATTTAGAACTTAAATAGTCTGAATATTATATATAATAGGTATTGTACGTGTTCGGTAATAAAAACTTCAGTAGGTGTACCTATATAGCTAGACAATTCTACGCTCTACATTCGCATAATAATAAACTCATTTGCAAAAAAAACGGGCACCTAAGCAATGAACCATTTCAAATGTTAATATTGCTTTGTTTGATAATTATAGGTAGTTTTATCCTCACAATTTGGTAAATTAATAAGAAAATAATCGTTTTCATCAGTATTTCATAAAATTTAGATACAATTTATGCGAAATAATGTTAAACCTCGCTAGTAGTGTATGTTCGCTAGTAGTGCATATACTCATGAAGTAAAAAAAAAAAATTTTTTTTGATTGATTTTCTTTAATAAAGTAAAAGCAGATAGATGTTTAGTATCGAGTGTGACCCCCTCTAGCTAAAATCACAGCTTGAATTCGTCTGGGCATGCTAGCGAGTATATCCCGGATACTTGCTTGCGGAATACGTTCCCACTCCGCAGTAATCACATTCTTCAGCTCTCTGATGGTCTGCGGAGCCGGGTGTACTGATCTCACACGCCGTTTCAGAACGTCCCAGACATGCTCTATGGGATTGAGGTCGGGACTTCGAGCTGGCCAATCCAAACGACGAATGCCGACCTCTTGCACATACGTATTAACATCGCGGGATCGGTGGGCGCGAGCATTGTCGTCCATAAAATTGGAGTCTTCACCTAGAGCGGCCAATGCGGGTTGTGCATGAGGAATTAGAACTTCCGTTATGTATCGATGCCCAGTCAGTGAGCCGTTTTCAATGAAGACTAACTCTGTACGATCCATTGAATTTAATTCTGCCCAAAACATAACATGCCTCTGCAAAGCGTTCTCCTTGTCTTCTTAGCACTCGCCGACGTCGATCTTCACCAAACAGAGATATCCTGGCTTCATCAGAAAACAAAACCCTATTCCAATCTTCTTGAGTCCATGATTCACAATTTCTAGCGAACCTAAGCCTGTCACGGAGTAATTTGGGGCCGCGGGCCGGGCGGTGACTGCGTATATTGGCAGCGAGAAGCCTCCTCCTGACCGTCAATAGACTAATATGCACATTTCTTACTTCTTGGAGGTAGTTCTTAAGATCCACATACGAAGATTTGCGATTTCTCAATGCGCGACTCACAAGAAAACGATCATCCCGTGGTTGGGTACATGGTTTTCTTCCAGAACCAGGCCTTCTCTCGACGGAACCAGTCTCCTGATATCGCTGCCAGGTCCTTTGGACTGTCGAGCGACTAACATTTAGCCTCCTAGCCACGAAACATTGGCTGCAACCCTCTTCAAGCAGCGCGATAATTTTGGTAGCTTTTACCACTTTATCTACCATTTTTGATACAGCCAAACAGCAATAAATAAAGCTTTGACAGTCAAGGATATGAAATTAATCGATAAAAATTTAATAAAAGTTATGAAAGTCGATGTTAACTTCTGGAACTTCGCGCCAAAAATGTAGGATAAAAAGGGGTTTTCTGTAAAAATGAGCATCAAATGAAAATTTGAATTTAGAACGTACTTTTTTAAATACCACAGCATTTTTAAAACCGGCCAGTAACGTGTACAAACGATTGAAACCTTTTTGGTATTGTATCTTTTTAAAGATGAATGAAAGTCAAAACCGCCTGTTTTTTTTGCAAATGAGTGTATATATATAACTAACTAGAGGCCGGGCACGGTTTTACCCGCGTGGTTCCCGTTCCCGTGGGAATTTTGGGATCATTTATAGCCTATGTTACTACTTGGGGTCTAAGGATTCTCTATACCAAATTTCGTCAAAATCGGTTCAGTAGTTTTTGTGTTTATTCGTTACATACAAAAATACAAATCTTTCCTCTTTATAATATTATTATTGTATAGATTATATTTACTACTTTTTAAACAGAACTGATTACGTATCGGACAATACTAGACAACGACAAACAATGTTCTTTAGTATTCTCATCATGCAAATACAAAATGACAATGATCTAAAAAATATCATACATCATATACCTACATTGATATAATTCCGATGTAACAAGTTTATAATGTACTGTTAGTACATGTGTTAGGCATACTAAGACTGACATTAGTACAACAATAATTTACATACAAATATAGAAAATAACACCCAGACACAGAATAAAACACAAGTAGGTATTCATCACAAGAATGCTTGTCCCTGATGGGAATCAAAACATACATGATGCTTCAAAAGGCATGATCAGTATTTCAAGCTAGTAAATCTATCGATAAAATGAAAACACACCTATTACTAACTTATGTGGCAACTATAAATACAAAATACAAATTATATTGCCTTTATTGCTGATAATGAAGTATACATAAAAACACACCAATAACATTTTCACTTATAATCCAGCGTGTCCTGCAGACACATAGACCTCCTCTGTGTGGTGTTTTTTTTTAATTGTGGCATGTGGCAACTAACATGCCACAAATAAAAAAAAGCACACACCGCACCAATTGAATATTATTTTTTACTCGAAAACTTAAGATGTGCTTAAACTTTCGTATAATAATAATAATTTGAAAAAAATTTGGTTACACATGAATTTGTAAGTAAAAAAATTGGCAAAGTGCGTGTGTCGGATAGGATAGGGTATGATAGGGTTCTGTAGTTCGTCTTTACAATGGTTTTAAATGGTTATACTTATATTAATTACTCTCTTTTTTGACACTTTATCTAATTAATGGAATTTGTACTTATAACAACTTATGCATTTTATTAATTTTGCATTTTACAATGTTATTTTTATGTCATAAATATTAAACAAGAAAATATACTAGAAAAAGCAACTAGTCTTTGAACAAGTTATAACAACTTGTTCAAAATCAAAATTTTGTTTTAGTTAATCGACTATTACCTGTAACCTTACTCGTTAACCTGTAATGTCTCTCTAGCAGTGATAGTTTTCGTTTGAACTTCATTAAATGTACTACTTTCCTGTTTTTTATACGTATAAGCTACCGTTTAAATTTTGCACTTTAAAGCATATTATTTCGAAAACAGATCCCTAAATTGAAATGTGGTCCTCTTAAACCTATAATATTTTTAAAAGACCTATCCATCGACAGGGGTGTCGCTAGTGGATAGCGATAGAGTGGGGACACTATGAGATTATCCCCAAGATACATGTAGGGTGGGGGTGTACTTAAAAAAAATATTTTTCAAGATTTTATTCTAGCACTTTTTCAAATTACAGCTCTTTTGAAGTAAGGACCTCTGAGCTAAGCCTCGGACAGACAGACAGACAGAAAGACAGTCGGATAGACGGACATGGCGAAACTAGGTTGGTTTTACTACTGAACTATAAAAAAGGAGGGCCAGTTTCTTTGTGATGAATTTTCCCTAACTCAATCAAAAAAATCAGTGGAAAAACGCCAATGATATCGTTTTATATTTAGTGCGAGCAATGGTTTAATTACCGGTCAAAAATACACTGGTTTTCGTAAAGAAGTGTAATTACGGCATTAACTAATCAAAGGTTATCAGTGTTAATTGTTTACGCGAAGTTAGCGAAGCAGTTATGACAACGTAGCGTAAAAACTACGCCACGCTCTAATGAACACATTTAAATTATTACAGGTGGACTGCGTTACACTTTCATTTTAAAAACGACCTTAACAAAATACTATAAGAATGCGAACTGATAAATAATGCGAAAGTGTCTTTGTTCGCATGTTTGATACCTTTTTGCAACTGAATCAGAAAACGGATTCTCAATCTTTTAAAAATCATGGAAATGGTGTCATGATTTTTAAAAGATTGAAATCAAAATACAATAAACAAACTTTTGGTCTACTCGCTGAAGGTCTGTCGTTATCGTGAAATCTTAAGGAAGATAAAATTTTGTTTTTACCAAAATCTTTTAACAGCAACTTTTGAAAATCATATTATTGTTTAAATAAAATAAACAAATATAAATATAAAAATTTTATCGAGAACAAGAGTGTTCTATTTCTACGTCATTAAAATCACTCGCCGACGTCGATCTTCACCAAACAGAGATATCCTGGCTTCATCAGAAAACAAAACCCTATTCCAATCTTCTTGAGTCCATGATTCACAATTTCTAGCGAACCTAAGCCTGTCACGGAGTAATTTGGGGCCGCGGGCCGGGCGGTGACTGCGTATATTGGCAGCGAGAAGCCTCCTCCTGACCGTCAATAGACTAATATGCACATTTCTTACTTCTTGGAGGTAGTTCTTAAGATCCACATACGAAGATTTGCGATTTCTCAATGCGCGACTCACAAGAAAACGATCATCCCGTGGTTGGGTACATGGTTTTCTTCCAGAACCAGGCCTTCTCTCGACGGAACCAGTCTCCTGATATCGCTGCCAGGTCCTTTGGACTGTCGAGCGACTAACATTTAGCCTCCTAGCCACGAAACATTGGCTGCAACCCTCTTCAAGCAGCGCGATAATTTTGGTAGCTTTTACCACTTTATCTACCATTTTTGATACAGCCAAACAGCAATAAATAAAGCTTTGACAGTCAAGGATATGAAATTAATCGATAAAAATTTAATAAAAGTTATGAAAGTCGATGTTAACTTCTGGAACTTCGCGCCAAAAATGTAGGATAAAAAGGGGTTTTCTGTAAAAATGAGCATCAAATGAAAATTTGAATTTAGAACGTACTTTTTTAAATACCACAGCATTTTTAAAACCGGCCAGTAACGTGTACAAACGATTGAAACCTTTTTGGTATTGTATCTTTTTAAAGATGAATGAAAGTCAAAACCGCCTGTTTTTTTTGCAAATGAGTGTATATATATAACTAACTAGAGGCCGGGCACGGTTTTACCCGCGTGGTTCCCGTTCCCGTGGGAATTTTGGGATCATTTATAGCCTATGTTACTACTTGGGGTCTAAGGATTCTCTATACCAAATTTCGTCAAAATCGGTTCAGTAGTTTTTGTGTTTATTCGTTACATACAAAAATACAAATCTTTCCTCTTTATAATATTATTATTGTATAGATTATATTTACTACTTTTTAAACAGAACTGATTACGTATCGGACAATACTAGACAACGACAAACAATGTTCTTTAGTATTCTCATCATGCAAATACAAAATGACAATGATCTAAAAAATATCATACATCATATACCTACATTGATATAATTCCGATGTAACAAGTTTATAATGTACTGTTAGTACATGTGTTAGGCATACTAAGACTGACATTAGTACAACAATAATTTACATACAAATATAGAAAATAACACCCAGACACAGAATAAAACACAAGTAGGTATTCATCACAAGAATGCTTGTCCCTGATGGGAATCAAAACATACATGATGCTTCAAAAGGCATGATCAGTATTTCAAGCTAGTAAATCTATCGATAAAATGAAAACACACCTATTACTAACTTATGTGGCAACTATAAATACAAAATACAAATTATATTGCCTTTATTGCTGATAATGAAGTATACATAAAAACACACCAATAACATTTTCACTTATAATCCAGCGTGTCCTGCAGACACATAGACCTCCTCTGTGTGGTGTTTTTTTTTAATTGTGGCATGTGGCAACTAACATGCCACAAATAAAAAAAAGCACACACCGCACCAATTGAATATTATTTTTTACTCGAAAACTTAAGATGTGCTTAAACTTTCGTATAATAATAATAATTTGAAAAAAATTTGGTTACACATGAATTTGTAAGTAAAAAAATTGGCAAAGTGCGTGTGTCGGATAGGATAGGGTATGATAGGGTTCTGTAGTTCGTCTTTACAATGGTTTTAAATGGTTATACTTATATTAATTACTCTCTTTTTTGACACTTTATCTAATTAATGGAATTTGTACTTATAACAACTTATGCATTTTATTAATTTTGCATTTTACAATGTTATTTTTATGTCATAAATATTAAACAAGAAAATATACTAGAAAAAGCAACTAGTCTTTGAACAAGTTATAACAACTTGTTCAAAATCAAAATTTTGTTTTAGTTAATCGACTATTACCTGTAACCTTACTCGTTAACCTGTAATGTCTCTCTAGCAGTGATAGTTTTCGTTTGAACTTCATTAAATGTACTACTTTCCTGTTTTTTATACGTATAAGCTACCGTTTAAATTTTGCACTTTAAAGCATATTATTTCGAAAACAGATCCCTAAATTGAAATGTGGTCCTCTTAAACCTATAATATTTTTAAAAGACCTATCCATCGACAGGGGTGTCGCTAGTGGATAGCGATAGAGTGGGGACACTATGAGATTATCCCCAAGATACATGTAGGGTGGGGGTGTACTTAAAAAAAATATTTTTCAAGATTTTATTCTAGCACTTTTTCAAATTACAGCTCTTTTGAAGTAAGGACCTCTGAGCTAAGCCTCGGACAGACAGACAGACAGAAAGACAGTCGGATAGACGGACATGGCGAAACTAGGTTGGTTTTACTACTGAACTATAAAAAAGGAGGGCCAGTTTCTTTGTGATGAATTTTCCCTAACTCAATCAAAAAAATCAGTGGAAAAACGCCAATGATATCGTTTTATATTTAGTGCGAGCAATGGTTTAATTACCGGTCAAAAATACACTGGTTTTCGTAAAGAAGTGTAATTACGGCATTAACTAATCAAAGGTTATCAGTGTTAATTGTTTACGCGAAGTTAGCGAAGCAGTTATGACAACGTAGCGTAAAAACTACGCCACGCTCTAATGAACACATTTAAATTATTACAGGTGGACTGCGTTACACTTTCATTTTAAAAACGACCTTAACAAAATACTATAAGAATGCGAACTGATAAATAATGCGAAAGTGTCTTTGTTCGCATGTTTGATACCTTTTTGCAACTGAATCAGAAAACGGATTCTCAATCTTTTAAAAATCATGGAAATGGTGTCATGATTTTTAAAAGATTGAAATCAAAATACAATAAACAAACTTTTGGTCTACTCGCTGAAGGTCTGTCGTTATCGTGAAATCTTAAGGAAGATAAAATTTTGTTTTTACCAAAATCTTTTAACAGCAACTTTTGAAAATCATATTATTGTTTAAATAAAATAAACAAATATAAATATAAAAATTTTATCGAGAACAAGAGTGTTCTATTTCTACGTCATTAAAATCACAACGCCGCGGCTTAAAATAAAACAAAAATACAAATATATTTACTACATCCTCCACGATAAAGCACCTTATCTTATTTCCTCTCTAAATTGCAAATCTGAACACACGAAATTACCGATCAGATCTCACAATTTTCCCTGAACGAATCGAACAAATTGTACGGTGTTTGCAATTTTGCTAAACATTTCGACACAAAGCAAATAGTTACGTAGTCGCAACGCATTGTAGGTTGTAGAACTATGGACGTGAAAAATCGTAGTTGTGCCATGTTTCCCGGACGTTCCGAGGGATTGTTGGGCATTGCGATAACTGGGTCCTTGACAGAAAATAGTTTTCACGTTATTTTTGTACTTGTTAGATTACTTACTAATGTATGTTAGTAAGTAATCTAATTAACTGAAACATGCTATTATGCGACAAATGACTTTCTCATAGACGAAAACAGGTTCGGTACTCCATTCTTAATATAATCATTTTAATGAAATTTAGAGACTGGTTATGTAATTAATCTTAAAATAACATTAATAACATTTTGCGTGCCAAATAAGCAAGGTATGTTAAGCAACATTATTGATGAGTTTTCCCATCATGTACAACTATTTTTTTTTCTCTTTATACATATATCTTATGGAAATAAATTCTGTTCTATTCTATAACATCTACAAAAAATCCACATGAAACCACAATGTGGCTGAGCGCCTGAGACGACGACGGCGATACATACACTCGCGCCATTAATCCCTTCTGGGGTTGGCACTGTTGGCAGAGCATCAAAGCGCGGGGTTGTTAGATTGATTAAGGTACCTACCAGTGGCGAGAGCGATATGGCAAACGTAAGCTGAACCAAAAATTTCTTCAAAAATTATATTAGCTGTATGGCAGATTGTGGTGGTGGCATTCCTAAAAGGGATGCCGATGGGAATCGTATTGTATCGACCCTTCGCCACTGGTACCTACCCGAAATTGGGCTGATGTTTTCATAATTCTGAATTTACAGATGGTTTTTTTTACTAATCCTTCCTGCAAGTGGTAATTTTCAACGTTCCTGTACAATTTTCCTGAAAACCAGGTTTTCTTCGATATAAAATAAAAGACCACAAGCAAAGTAAACGATGATTTTAACAGTCAATAAATGATTATTATTCGAAATTAACACGGTTCTTTTATCAAAATAATGCACTATAATTTACACAAGACTTTTTATGCAAGTTTCAATTCTGTTTAATTAGGAAATAATAGTCAACATCCTGCATCAATAATTAACACAACGTAAACACATACATTAACTTAACTCAGGTTAATGTTTTGTAAAAATTATTACGTAGCGAAACTGTACTGTTCTGTACGTTTTTTTATAAATAACAATTATTGATATGTTATGTGAGCAGAATATAGACAACAAAACAATATTACTTGTTTTTATGATTTTGTAATTTTTGCATTTTTCTATGCTATTTTTATACTTAGGGTAAATTTTAAATAGAAAAATATTGGAGTCCTTCTCAAAGTTTGGACTCATAGGAAGATTAATAGTGTTTTCTTAAATGCGATCTCCGAAGATTGCGGATTCAACTTTGAGTTGCTTTTTTTCTATTTTTATTCATTCACACAATCCTTGTACATTAAATACATTTTTAAATACATTTTACGATAAAAAAAAGGAGAAAGTTCTCAATTCGACGGAATCTTTTTTTTATGTATGTATGTTACTCGATTACTTACTCGAAGACGGCTAGACCGATTTGAGTAATTCTTCTTTAGTTCGAAAGGGTTTACTTCCCATGTGGTCCCATTGTCATCATGTCAGGATCTGATGATGGGCTCCTGATGGATGGATGGATTTCGGTGTTTTCTCTAGTAACTTATGCATATGTTTCCGGAAAACACCATTTGATTGAAAAGACCACAAATGGTCATCGGAACTACTAAATATTTAGCGATACGATTACTTTTATGTAGTTCATAAGCAATTTATGATCGACTCAATGCATGGGATGAAGTGGAGCTAATGATGAAGTACCGGGAGAACTCCTTAATAAGTAACGTCCCTGCACCGGGAAAAGCAGCATTTAGTAAAAGGTGATAAGGAGTTGACATAACTATCTTTATAAAATGTGAAATAAAAACTTTTTATAAAAAAATAAAACCGACTTCAAAAACTAAAAAGAAAAAAATAAACACTTTTGGAGTCGGTGCCAGCTAAGGCAAGAAAAATAAAATAGTCGGACCGCAAGTAGCAGAATGTCTGGCACCGACTTCAAAAGGTTTATTTCTTGCTTCTTAGTTTTTTGAAGTCCGTTTTTCATGTTTAAGTACCTACACCTTATACACATTAGGTCTATTTTAGTAGTGGGATATAGATAGCATATCAAACCTTACAGTTTGACCTTATGTTGCTCGTATTACTATTTTCGTAAGTATTACAAGTGTAATGCCTGACGTGCTGCGGACTATTGTACTATAGGTAGCACAAGTAACTATTTTATTGGAACCATGTATCATCCTAGGCAGAATAAATGAGTACGTCGAACTATTCGTTTGTCTTTAAGGCGCTACTCGGAAAAAGTATGGACTTTTTGATATAAAACTATAGCATGGTTACAGTTGTTACAAATCTGGTAATAAGATATATATTTCTTTATACCTTTATCTAAATTCGTATAGTTTCGAAAACACGATTTTATGATTTTGCCTCGACACTTTTTCTTTTCGAAAAGACCTCTAAAAAATACGAAAATTGAAGATTATTCTTAAATGGGGTTACTTACACTATTGGAAATTGGTTTAATAAGTGGACACCAATAATATTTAGGATCGTATAGAAGCATTTTTTTTAAATCGCTGTTGTTTTTTAATACGAAGTGATTTTGTGTTTTTTTTGCCTTATCTGCAAAATCGGTCTCGCTCCCGTGCGCGTCGATTTCTCATTGCTATCTCGCTTCAGCATATTTTTTTCGAGTATCGCCTTAATTCAAAACGAACATAAAAACAACAAATTTGCACACTTATATTCACCATTCACCATTCTCCTCTTTCGATCGTGAAAGTGTACGAATGTCGCGTCAATTCGTGGTCAGTCGGCGAAAGTGGTTCAGCCGGATGATTCAGATCGGAATCGTTATATAGGAGTTCGTGAGCTGACTTAGTGAATTCATAATTCACTTTATGCGATAAGAAAAGTGTTTATCTGGTGAGGGTGTTATGCAACAAGTTTGAGTAATCGGTTGAGCTGAGTAAGATTTTGAGGAAAACCTATTGTATTTTATGAATACACAAAAAATATGAAAATTAAAAATATAAGCTTAAAATATACTATCAAAACCTTGTTAAGGGGTATACAAGGAACACAGTTCTAACATCGTCGTCGTCGTCTCAGCCATAATACACCCACTGCTGGGTATAAGCCTCCCCCAAAAGGGGGGGTTTGCCATAATCACCACGCTTAGCAGGCGGGTTGGCGATCGCAATATGGCCAAGTATGTAGGAGACGCTTCTGCCCATCTCCTGAAGTCTGAGTCCCTTAATCGCCTTTTACGACACCCACGGGATCAGAGGGGGTAGTGCGATTCTAAGCCGACACTACACATCTAGTTCAGTTCTAACATAGCCTTATAGAACATGATCGCTTCCCTTTTCGGTGGTTATTTTTTTGTAAATGCTACGCTAAGCCTTTGCTGCATCCTAGCCAGTAACATTAAGTCATTTTCCTTCTTTTATGAGTGATCATACATGTTATTTATTTCTACTGACCTTAACATAAACGTGTCGATAGAAAATCATAGAACAAAGGCAGAACCATGTGGTTAGCCACACCTCAAAACACCGTATTTATGTTAACTATTTGTCAATTATGTAAAGTATTACCTACTAAGTTCGTAATAGTTATCTTTCTTTGGTATTACAATCCGTGTTTGCCTGCAGCGCTGTCGGCTTTGACGAGTTCGTAGAAATACTGATTGTTGTTATTTTGAAATGTTTTATTATAATATGGGCAAACATTGACTTGTATGCAGTTTTAGAATAAACTTTTCAGGATCGGCTTTAAATAAGAAGCTGCTTTTTTTCTCTTTTGTTGTTTTCGTTTTTTATTTTGTGTTCTGACGAATCGGCTCTTCTGCAGTCACAATACGATGAATACATAAAAGGAACGAAAAACATGAAAAGGAAAGCAGTGTAGGCAAAGATACAAAGACTACTGTTTTTCTTATGATAAAATTTTATTAGAAAAATATTGGAAAATAATCGACTCGGCCTCAAGTTACTTTCAGACAGACATTATCATAAGTATACAAATAGCTTTGAAAATGCAAAAACTTAAAAATCATAAAAAATACTACTGAATCTCTGAATTACGTAGGTACTTTTGCTGAATATTTTTTAAATAGAATATTTTATTTTAACACCCGCTTAATTGCTTATTGTTTACTTTGCTAACAGAACCATTATCGCAATAACATTATAATAATATCTGTTTTCCGTATTACCAGACCATTTGCAGTAAAAAATATCTTGAAAACGTCAACTTACGTTTTCTCCAACATAAAGTGTTCCAATTATTATAGAACTCTGAACATATTTAAAGATACTACCGTATTACTGAAAAAATAAAAAGAAAATGTTAAACCCAAAAGCTATGAGCCCCTAAAAGGTTTTATTTCAATTACTACCTAATAATAAACGGTCAAAGCCAAAACAAAAGTTAAGTTACCTACTGTAAATTTCATTTTTTATATTTTGCTCTAAACCAATTATGTTTTAGGAGTCTTAGAATTATTGAATAATGCTTTTTTATACAAAATATAATTATTCAGTCTCCTTTATCTTCTTCACAATCGGACTCTGCTTATCAGACTTGTGAAAGAAACCGCGGGAGGCAACTAGTTTCAAACAAAGAACCTTAAAGCTCAGCTGATCATAGTCATACAACAACGCAGACAATTCAATGTCACGATCAATTCATATCGATATGATTGTTACGAATCGCTTACTACTCGATCTCGACGCAAACGAATGTTTGTTTTCACTCACGTTCGTCGAAAGGTTAAGAGCACTATAAATCTGAAGGCTCTATTTAAAATGTCGGCTTGATTTGTAATTAGTTGTTTTCGAAATTGACCTAAATGATTAGTGACATTTTATTTTCATACTCGATTTAAAAAGCATTTCTTCAGTCTAGGTACTTAGGCAGTCATATTACAAGCACTGTGAATATCAAAGTAGCTACGCCATCGTCGCGCAAAGCCCTGCCTACGGGCGGAAGACCTTGTACAGGCAAGAATTGTTAGTAAATAAATACATGCGTCCCGTCAGGGCGACATGAGACAAGTTGTTTTTTTCTAGTATATTTACTTGTTTAACAATTATCAAATACAATGCACTTGAAAACTAGTGTTAGTACGACATGTACAGTAACATTAAGGTCACAACAACTCATGGGGTTTTACTCAATGTCTCATAAAAGGACACGCGCAAAATCTGTTTGCTAACACTCCTAAAATGCTGTTGGAATTTGTTCGGTCACGGTTAATCATGGAGGCGGTTCTTTTTCTTACGATGGCATGAAATCCAGTACACGTGTTTCCGCGAACATACCTGATGCACTACAGTGCCTAGAAAATCAACAACATCCTAAAGAGGTTATTAGCGTTGACCGCTTTCTGGGTACAATTAATCCAAAGGCTGCACGTGTAAAACGTTTGGCAAAATGCTTTGAATAGCAAACCTACGAGCCAACATGTTTTCTTTGACGGCCAACGCTCTTCGTTCCCTCTCAATGTCGACATCATCCGAAAGATTCTTCGTGACCCAATGATCCAGATACTTAAAGACGAAACTCTGGTTAACGGCTCGCCACCAAGAAGTACCGGCAGCACGTATGACACTTTACGCTCCCGTCACTGAAATTTAAGGAGTTCGTTTTTATTCGAGTTATATCTGAGTCCATGAGCACTGATGTAACCCTCGCAGGCCTTAAAGCTTTCATAGACCGCTCAGTGAGGGTCTCAGCAGAACCATGTCATCTAAATAGCTGATGTTATTGATCATGGTACTGTTAATACAGGAACCGACTCCTGCGCTACTGAGACCCTCAATAAGCTTATTTATGTACAGGTTTAATAATTTTTGGGGTGGTAGACCTCCTTGTCTCATGGCATGGTCTCATGGTAACCTGTAACCTCCTCAGAGGTACCATTTGACCATCGAACCACGTTAACTTGATAGCTGTGCCAATACTCAAAAGTATTTATGATCTCAGTCGGAAGATCCGTTTCAGCTCTTAGTTTCTGCCAAAGCAAGTCATAATAAAAGCCTTAAGCATATCAAGGAAGCACGCATATACAGGAGTCTTCCTGTTGGTATAGTAATGGACGGTGTGCTTGAGACACAAGATGGCAGTCTCAGTGGACATACCAGTTCTGAAGCCAAACTTCGCATCATTAAAAGATATGTACTTATCTAGCTGTCTATCAAGCAAGCCGTCTAACACCACGGTGGTAGCTAACGAAATAGGCCGATACTGGGTGCGGTCAGAATGATCTCTTGTTTTATTTTTGATAACTGGCACAACCAGTTTTGTACTGTCATTGGGCAGATAGGAATGCCGTACACAATAATGTTACAAAACATCGCTAAAACACGTGACAAATGTACTCCCGCATGCTTCAGGTGCTCGATACTGATACCATCAAAACCAGGAGACTTACCACCTTTTATTCTTCGGATGACGGATTTAACGTCTTTGGCGGTAAAGATAATGGGTAAGATTTGTTCATCCAATGAACCGCGCAAGTTATGGTTCTCAGACGAGAGCACCATCGGCCATTGAGTTGGGGTTCCACTCTAAAAGTATATTTAAACATGTTCGCCGCTTTAACAGGGTCGCTGACTCCGTCGACATCTAGACGGGCATTTGGCCGTGTATTAGCTTGCTAGTCTGCTTCCAAAATTGCTTAAAATCTTCTTCTAGAATGATGTGAGGCTAGAATATCCATTCTGATTTGCTCCGCGTTAGTTTGACAGCATTTCATTTTCTTTTTAAAGACACTACGGGAGTCTAGACATATTCTTATATTTGGAACCACTTCGTGCCTTACCAAGCAGCATCCAAACATTAAAGTGCATACTTGGCACCGTATGAGCCTCATGGACATGCTATTTCATCCCACAACATATCTTTTTCTATTTTGATTACGAAGCACTTGATAAGAATCCACAGCCGCTTCAGTTTCACTATTTATTAAGACGGTACCCCCACCGAAAGTGGCGCCGCGTTGAATTTTATTTAATATCGTAATTCTAATACACAATTTTAATAAAACTTTACGTGGAATTTTTAGAGCCCATAATCTAGTATTTTTAGACGGTATGATTACATTCCCTCGTAGTCACTGCTAGAAGTAGATAGCAAAACTGCTAAGAGTGGCCGTTTTTTGACACATTTGCTATCTACTTCTACGAATGACTATGACGAGATGTAACCTTCTAAAAATACAAGACAATGGGCTCTAAAAATTCCACCTTTAGTTTTATTAAAATTGTGAATTAGAATTACGATATTAAATAAAATTCAACGCGGCGCCACTTTCGGTGGGGGTACCGCCTTAAGCAAATTTAATTTTGTTTAGCGAACATTTCTAAAAATGTGTTCGTTTAATACAAAGGTGCTACGATATCTTCTCATATCGTCATATTGTCTTAATTCTATTAACACCCCGCTTTTATATATCTTTAAGAGGTGTCCTTTGTTTGTTTTTTGTATGAGTATATGAAATAAAAAACGTTAGTAGGATGGAGACTTCGATTTTAACATATAATCGACCATAATTATCGACTTATTATCCACCCTAACGTTTTTTATTTCATATACATTCAAATCTGTCTTAACAAAATTACCAGTTATCTACTTATCACTTGTAATTTAACCGCTAACATTATAAAACACAGAGTAATAAAGTATAATAATTCGCATAAATGTATATCGCTGTGGAATGTCGTTTGACTTAAGGCAGTACAACCACCAATACCTAATCTTGCCAGTTTTGTATGTGTAACGCTCAATACACCGATCTCAGTACCACTTCATTTCTTCATTCATCACTTATAATTAGAGCAATGTCAATAGCCCGAGTGTATCTTGTTACGCGTTGTACATTTCTCGTTTTAAGCCAAGTGTTTCATTGACAGGTTGTACATAGATGACAATGTAAAGCGTTGTAAGAGAACGCCAGTTTCATTGCCGCTAGGAAGCGTTCGAAGTAGGTGTGGTCGGTTACGTAACGAAACGTAACGAAGGCCTACTAGGTGAATGCGGTCGCTACGTCACGTACGCACAGTGATAGCGAGAAAAAATTAGCATACGGGCGCGTTCGCATTATGTCGTGAGGTCGTGACGACAGATTATCGTTTCGTTTAAAACATCGTGGTTTGTGTATTTCAATAGAGGTGTTCAAATATAGGACGACACGATTAACTATCGTCCACGAATTTTTTTGCAGTGACGACAGATTATCAAGTCCACCATCGCGACAATCGTATATAAAAAATGAGATGACGTAGTGACGGCAAACCGTGTGTTGTTGTTGCGAGTCAGTATCTATAATAGCCACGATAAATTGTGTCGCTGTCAGATGTGAAACGACCATGGCGACTGCCGTGAACAGTAAAAAGTCCTTAGTTAACTTAAAGTTGCTTCTGTTAAAGCTGATAAGTTTCTTGCGGCCGTTCTTCTTAGCAGTTAAAAGATGTCCTGAATGGCTGGCAGGAAAAAAAATTAGACGATTCGAAAGCACTTACTTAGAAGTCTATTTGAATAAAAATCTTTGACTTTGACTTTACGATCCAATGTGAACGCTAAATAGGATCGCTAGTCGTTTATACATGATAAACAATCGATATAATGGAAACAGCTATATATGTTAGTCGTTCAACGAAAAATTATCCGTCACGACATAATGGGAACGCGTCCTAATTCGCGATCACGACTTTTTAGTTCTGGGCCGTTTTTTGTACCATTGTGAACCTCGAAATATTGTAAACCAATAATGGCTTAAACGGTTTAAAATTACCTTGTCACTTTATGACACGTGTATACTAATTTGGTGTACTTTAATTAGCTACAAAAATAAAAATAACAAAATATATTATACTTAACCACAACATATTATTAGTACACTGGAACCTAGTTCTGAAATAAACGATTTGAATTGAATAATATAGTAGTTTCTGTAGGCCCAACACGAAAACCTTTCGAGTAAGTATCGAGGACGAATAGTCGAAAAATGTATGATATATTGATGGCTTATTTTTTGCTTTTTAGTTTTTGAAGTCGGTTTTTTTTAACGCAGTTTTTCTTACACAAGTCTCAATGCTATTTTTATATTTATGATAAATTTTAAATAGAAAAATATTGGAAAAAGTCTACTCAGCCACAAGTGAATTCTCAGTCTAGTCTAGGATATCGTCACTACGTGTTAATTCAGCGGTTTAAAAATGAATGCAGATAAGATAGATACCTAAGTTACAAACAGTCTGATAACTAATTTGGAATTTTAAACACTAGTTTCAATTAATTAAAAAAATCTTTATCTTGATTATATCAGTCATGCAAAAACTGAAACTACAATATCCTGAAGTTCAGTCTGATCCGACTCGCTGTATGTAAAATAAATAGTCACGCAGTGGAATTGAAATAGGCAAAAAAAGGCAGGAAATACTTCGTAAATGCTTTTGCTAATGCTGCCTTGAACGCATTACCGGAGGTTCACTTGGTCCACTGAACGCGAATGACCTTGAAAATGTGGCTTCTACGGAAAATTTGAGCAAGGTTTTACAAATCCATTGATTAAAATTATTTAAAACTTTCTTTTATTTTAATTTTTAATTTTTGCATCAATTTTCAATGCTTTTTTTTATACATATGGTAAATTTTGTATAGAAAAACAGCAGTGTGCCGCAGCAGTGCACTAGGGTGCGCCAGGGTCGCAGCTCAGCGTCATATTCATTTCATTTCATTCATTTATTCAAATTGCTGAATTTCAGCTGAAATTAGAAGGCCTTCTCTTAGCCTGTCAACTAAGATACGGGCCCCCGTCCGTATCTAAGTTTCCCGAAACTACGAATGGAGCTTATTCTCTATTGATTTCGTATGTACTAGTTTTGGACAAACGGCACAAACATTGGGAGTTGGCACGCATTCTCATTCATCTTAGTTCGAGTCTCCGAACTAATAAGCTGTCCTTAGGTGATACGCAGTAGGAAACGTCCGTAACTTAGGCCGAAACTACGGGTTTCGTGCTTAGAGAGAGACCTCCTGGAGAGAGCACGACGCGAAGGTACCTAAAACCTTCCTTTTTCAATTAATATGTACTTATAATAAAATATCCTAAATTTTAAGCACATCATAAGTTTCTTCACTCTCAACCCGTGACCACAGCAACTGAAAAGGTGCCGAAACTTCGGGAAACCCAAAAAACCATAAATAAACCAAAAAATTATTTTGTTATTTTTTATTGTAGGCAGGTTTTTAACTTTCTAAGAACTCACTTTGAACTGCAAAAACGTGAGGATTGCTTACACCCCTGGCTGTTCGTGTCAAGCTTTCTTCTCCTCCACTAATAGATTAACTTTGCCCTAGCCACACATAGGTATACCTACGGTTTCTCTTTGAGAATTTCCTAAACGAAATTATAAACGACTCAAACTTAACTAAAATCGTGCATGAGTGAGGTTTGAGACGATCTCAACTTCTAATTCGCAATTCAGATACCGACCACGTTTTTTATTTTCAAAGTTCGTTTTATCGTCACATATTAATTAGTGCACTCGGCTGGTCTTGGAGATATTATCGAAACCTAATTACATTTAAGTACCAACACTTAACTATAACACTTTTTAAATATAGTGTGTGCAACCTTGAATCCAAAAAATTGTGTTGATAATCAACGGCGCTGTTAATTACAAATTTAATGCGTAAGGTTCATTGTAATAACATACTGTCGTGGAGCTCGCAAGGTCGGATTTCGCATGTGGATTCGTGCCGCATTCTTGAGGTACTACGGACACGCGTTTGAAACAAATGTTGCTTTGTATTGGGATCTCGCAGACAGCGCTTTCGCATCCGATCCGAATCTGTAAACTGAGGGTTTAGTGTGCATTTGCAAATGTCGAAACGTAACAATCGCGTGAGAGTAAAATGTTTACAGGTAGCCTTAATACAATGGGAATAAGGGTTGAGAATTAAACTCTGTTCGCAAACAATGACGGCGTTCAAAACGCCCGTAGATTTACGGCATATTTTCATACTGTATGACAGCCACAACAGTAACGAAACTGTAAACTGAAACGATTTTAAGTTAGATTTTCAATCAGCCTTGATGAAGGAATGAAAATCAGATCTAGTGTTAGTACTTGTTCAAATATAATCGTTTCAATTTGAAGACTCTGTATGAAATAAAACAGAAAGAAAAACAGCCCTTGACGAGTTTCTTGCAGGTTCTTCTCGTTACAAGGTCTCCCGCCGTAGGGTTTGTGAACCGATGGCGTAACTTCTTTGACGTTCTAAAGTGCTTGAAACAGCCTAGACTGAATAAATGATATTGAATTTGAATTTGAATAGTGCTATTACTACTTGCTCAGCTAATTGAGAATAGGTTATTGGAGTTTAAAACTAAAGAGGAAACTTTGTAAATTTGTTTGTAGGCAGTAATTTTTGGAAAAACTAAACCGAAACTAAAAAATAAACCGATTATGAAAATATTTTCTCTAATAGTCATCGTCGTCGAAGCCACATGACACCCACTGCTGGGTATAGGCCTCCCCCATGGATCTCTACGACGATCGGTCCTGCGCTGCCCGCATCCAGAGGCTTTCTGCGACCTTCTCCAGATCGTTCGTCCATCTTGTCGGGGCCTACTCATGGAGCGTCGTCCGGTGGCCATTCCAGAACCATTCCGCCCCAACCCTCCATTATTCCTGAGACTTCCTCACAAATAAAAAGTTTGGCGCCCAGTGAATTGACACGGTTCCGTTTTTTTTCTAATTTAAATAATATATTGTAATTAACAACACGCGGAAATTAATCGCAAATGAGTAAGCATAAACTGTTTAGTTAAAAGTAAAACCAAACAATAAAAGTAAGTACGAGTTACTTACCTAGTCTTAGAAGTAAATTAAACGCGCAGTTTTATAAAACAAAAAAAGTGGCTGTGACATACATCGATTTGGCCGAATCTATAAGGTTTAGTTTTTTGCCTTTAGGCTACGAAACCCTAAAAAAAGTTATTGTTTTAGCTAGCTTGATTTATAAATATATTATTTACAGTAAAGAATAATAGAAAATTCTAACGATATTGGATTTGTCCTAAGGCATTCACCGTCTTCGTAACTAAAATAACAAGTGCGCTTTTATTAATTTTTCTTTTTTCTTTGAACAGAACTTAATTTTTCGAACGGAAACTTGGGTCAGTTTCAGATTCGTCGCTGTTGTGGCAGTAATGACAGGACGAGACTGAAGCTGAACCGAGTTTCTGTTGATAATCAGCCTGCCTGATTATCTTCATGTGATGAAGATTTGCGGTTGTTCAGTATTTTGTACCTTCATTGATTCTTAAATCAGTAACAAAAGTTCTACTATTGGAATAAATCCCACATTACATAACTATAACCTCGTTATCTATATACTTAATTCAGGTTCGCAAAATTTGTGACGACTCGATATGGACTTTGGCGCGTAGTACGCGGCCGAGTAAGGTATCAAATTAAAGGTACTCGAGTCTATTTGTTCCGAAAACTATAAAATATACAAAATGTTAAACGTGATGATCACAAACTGCAATTAAAGATTTTCGCATAATTTGGAATTTTTCGTCGATCGACGAACCCGAGTATCGGGTTGTAACCGCCCTAGTAGTTATTTAATATGTCCAGCCATAAAACAATTGAGACAATGTGATATGGCCCTAAAGTAATGCTTTGTTTAAACGAAGGTTTGGAAATGGGAAGAGATTTTTTAAACCCTTTAAAGTGCTTTAAGTAAACCTTCATATTTCTTTGCAGAAATAAGTTTTATGTCTAAAGTCGCAAAGTGAGCATGTTTGTATGAAATAACGGGGTGGCCATTAGATGTGCCGGTGAGTGTATAAATATGGTATTACAACAAAATATATTTTTGTCTATTTCCAGGATAAAATGACAGGCGACTCCAAGTCGGCCCACGAGACGCGGGAAGGGGACAAAGTGACCGGATTCTACACCTTTTTGGACCCAGACGGGAAGCAAAGGACCGTCCACTATACAGCCGACGACAAGGAGGGCTTCCGGGCGATCGTCAGGAGGACCGTTACTAATAGCCAATGAGAAAAAACTTCTAAATTTATTTTTGTGAGTAGAGTGAGTAACTAATCACTTACATAAAATAAGCTAGTGAAGAAAGCTTAATAAAAAAACACAGATTTTATTTTATTGTCTCTAGGTTAAAAAAGAAAGAATACCTTATAGACTTTGATTTGTTTATGAATTATCGTCGCCTGTGTAAATGATTAGTTATTTAGAGGAAATGTAAATAAATAATTCATTATAATAGCAAATTAAGAATCCTCTCACGCGATTTTAAGCCATTTTGTGATTGAAAAGAAATGTACAATCGAGAAACTTCCCGGTAGACCAGTAGAGTTCTGTCGTCCTACCATCATGTCATAAGAGCGTTGTTTGCGTTTTGTTTTTATTTAAGTAGTCACATTTTGACACACTTTAGTATTCACACTTTGGAGGCGATAATTGAGCGAAGACGTCAAAAAAACTTCCGTCAAAAAACAAGCTTACTTTAAGAGATTTGTAGTATGAAATAGCATGGCAAGATTGAAACAATACTGCGCTAAGAGATGGCAGTAGGCCCCTCGGGAAACGTGCTTTCGAAAAATAATTAAGTTAAAGCAATCATTTATTATTCAAATGAAATCCCTTTGACTGTTCTATTATAACTTGTGAATCTTGTGATATATACTTTTTCTATGAATCTACAGGTTAAGAGACCTATACCGAAGCCGTGTTATATGTGAAATGTACATCAAACTAAATAAGATTATATAAAAATAATTTCTGGGAATCGACTTTTATTTATAATAAAAAAATGGGTGTCATTTTTACACGTAATGGAACGCGTGCAACGTTTGCGTGTCTATAGAGTACGATTAGGCGACCGGGGGCCACGTATCATTTAGTGATTTTGATATTCATTGCGGTCTTGTGACTTAAAACGATAACCTTTTCAAAAAAATTTTGACTTTGATTCTCAATAGCTCCTTTCCTATCAGTTTCCCAGGTTTGGCCCCATACAAGAAAATGATTGTAACGATGGGGAGAATACGTGGTTTTCGTTTTCGTTATGGGTCTTTTAACACCCTGTATAAGCTATTTTGAAACAACTCCCTATTAAACTCTACTGGTCGAACGGGAACTTGGTCGTACAATACCATGTAAATCTAACTTTATTTTCTACCACTGAATAGTTAAAATTATTGTTGCCTTGTTTCTATGGATATTATTATTATGTAAAGTAAAAAAAACACTGAAATATCAGAAAGAAGTGGCCGCCCGTTACCGGGATAAAATGTATAAGATTTGTTCTAATCTAGGCTATAAACTATCTGTGTACCAAATTTCATCTAAATTTGCAATTTTCAGCCGTTTTTGTGCGATTAAATAACAAACATCCATACTTTCCCATTTATAATTAATAGTTGGAATATTAACTCTCATTGAATTCATTTGAAAACTAATGTAGGTATGTAAAGGGTCACTAGGTTAAAAATATTGAAAGATATTGTATGTAAGTTATTTGAATATTACTATCGCTTTAGTTTAATCTATTTGTAATTTGTATATAGGTAAGACTTACCCGTCGATAATATAAAATCTATACATTAGTTATATTTTCTGAAATCAGAAAAAAATCTCCCTCTATGTCTCCTCATCTTTCCCAACCTTTCAGTACATTGTAAGAGAAATACCAATGTATTTTAATTGATGCTTCCGAATATGATTACGCTAATTTATCAACGCAACAATCTCTTATTATAGATAACATACATTTCAAATAGAAAAATATTGGAAAATATCAACTCGGCCACTAGTGTATTCTCAGATGGGACACACGTCCCTTGGAAATCTGGTCTAACGCTCCAACCACTGAGCTACCGAGACTGTCTCGGTAGCTCAGTGGTTTTTCTATTTAAAATGTATCTTATGTATAAAAATAGCATTGAAAAATGCAAAAAACATAAAATCTTATTTTTTTCATTTCGATGTAATATATAAATATGCAAATTTTGACCTATTCAGAAATAAAAAGGCGCTACATAGTATATTTTATCTACACACATCGAAAGTGTCTAGGGATTAAGTACGCTTTAGAGCTTTTTTTACAAGTAAAAGCTTTTTTTTTAGCAGGCATTTGACCACCATCGTGCCTAGTAAACAGGATGTGGTCTAAGGTGTAACATGCTTTATAAGATTTTATACTTCCGCGTTCCATTATAATTATATATTAAAACAGCGGGACTAAAACGCGACATTTGTTATGTAGTACAACAATGTACTTACAGCTTGACGTTTCGGCTATGTTGCAATAGCCGTGGTCACAAGCAGACTGGCGGTGCGCGGCGTCGTCTGTTCGGGCGGGCTTGGAGATCTTCAGCCACTCTCAAATTGTCACTATTTTTATTTTTATTGTCTTTTGAGAAACGACAAGCTGTAAACAAGTACATAATTGTACTACATAATAAATGTCGCGTTTTAGTCCCGTTGTTTTAATATATAAGTGTAACATGCTTGCCCAGGAATTAGAGTATCGCCGTAATAGATGATAATTATCTTAAATTTTCTAGATCGTTAATTATTCTTTTTTGTACATTTCACTATTTGAATTAAGAAAGAATTAAAGTAAGCCTGAAAGCTACATTTAAATATAAATCGGACATTTTTTATAGCTATAAAAAGTAGTTGATTCCTAGACACTTGATATTTATATCTAAGATTGAGTTAGGAGAAAGTTCATCAGATTCTAATTAATGTTTTTAACAACCTAAGGCTGTCTTTATGTGAATTACTTACTTACTTGCTTAACCTTAAGTGGATCCTCCGACAACAACGTGCGCCATTCTTTCCTATTTTGTGCCAGGATGGACCAGTTGGGAACGTCGAGCTCTTTCAGATTTTTGGCGACTTGGTCTTTCCAGCGATACCTCGGGCGACCCAACGGGCGTCCAATTGGTTGCCCAACATTATGTTCTTTTTGCAGCACAATCCTGACCCATCCTTTCATCGTGACCACGTGGTCACGTTATTTGTATTACAAATCCGATAATACCTACTATGTAAAGATAACGATAGCCAGTTCTCAGTGATTGAGGATTCCGGGAGAGGCTCGCTTCCATCTTCAGCCTTATCAAACTTAGACTTAACTAAGAGCACAGAATACATAATTGCTAAGAGTCTCCCCGTCGTTCATAAAAAAATAAATGTGTAATGTAATGCAAATTAGCTATTTGTACATAACTATTTTATAAATACTTTAAGTAGTAAATAAGTGCTAAACAGACCTCATTTTGTACTTTTCTGTAATTTAATAAAAATATATTAAATAAGTAGTTCACTTTTTTCAGTCACCTCACGGAAGTGAGATTAATATCTCACTGCGTAGAAAAAATGGACCCATATTATTGCTTTTTTTATGTGTTTTTTGACCTTCGAATATTTCACCATACCACGTATTAAGTAATTTGTCTGATATAGGTACTTGTAAAATTGTAAATCAGAAGTAACGGGAGTCAAGGCGACATTTTTCATGTAGTCTAAACGGGGAACAGGTGGCCTACCCGGTTGACAAGTTGAGTTGTTTGGGAAACGTTTTCTCGGAAAGTACTAAGGTTAATAAAATAATTCACTATTCAAATAAAATACCTGTTAATGTACTAATATTAT
Organism: Chrysoteuchia culmella; assembly: GCA_910589605.1. NCBI lineage: Eukaryota > Metazoa > Arthropoda > Insecta > Lepidoptera > Crambidae > Chrysoteuchia > Chrysoteuchia culmella. The sequence goes on along the minus strand of OU342654.1, from coordinate 3,370,473 downwards.
TAATACGTTTTCTATATATCTATTACTTTTTTAAATAAAGCTCCGTAAAAAAACTCTACTGGTCAATCGGGAAGTTCTGTTAAGGGAAGAAACTGTACATAATGTAAGTACATATGTACCACATAATAATTGTCACGTTTAGTCCCGTTATTATTATTATTATTATTATTTTCTAGATTTTATTTTCTCAGCATCCGCTGGTTTACCTATAATTACGGGCAAGGCCAAGTAAATTATAGGGTGAGGTGAGTTAATGGTGTATTTAATGTGGTTTGATTATTTTCATCCATTTGTAGGCACTTTCGTACGATTCTGCAGGTGTTTAAGATGGCGGCTTTTTGTAATATATTCATTATGTTAGGTTTCAGGTCAATGATGTTGAGGCTTTGACGCAGATTATTGGGTACTACCCCTGTTGCAGAAAGACCTATTGGCACAATATAAACTTTTTGTTGCTTCCAGATTCGGGTTAATTTTATTATTATTATTATTATTATTTGGAGAGGGGACTCCAGGAAGGCCGGATAGGTGATCAGTCTCCCTAGTCAGAACCTGAAGACGAGCTCCAGCAATACAAGTAAAACTACGTGCAACTTTGAGTGATCTTGTATTTCGACTTTTTTATAACAAGCCCTTGTTTTACATAAAAATATCAAGAAAAGATGACACTACTAATTTGGAATTTAAAACATATAGCCAAAGAGAAAACCAAAGAGAAGGCTATGAAGGCTGTAGCCAAGCTTGTCGGTAACAGAACCATTCCACCCAGTTCAGTTTAGTCCAGTTACTTTTGGTTCCAAAAAAGGCACCAAATTCACATGAAATTAAGTGACACTGACGTTTGCCGTTACTGCGGATTAGAGAGAGAAACACCCAAACATCTCCTATGTGACTGCGGACCCCTAATTCACAAACGCAGTATCCACCTGGGCCGGCATATAATTCGGCTAGAGGAACTAAAATCTCTCAGAGCTAGGAAGATTTTAGACCTCCTGGAGGCCGCCAGGCTAAAAGAGATACTATAACAAGGTGGCGAGTTACAATAGATCTTATAGGTCGCAGTGACTACAGTTCCAACTGGAGCTGCATAGCCCCTATATCCTGCAATTAATTAATACTTTTGGTTTATACTAGTACGTATTCAGGTGGCCTACTCTAAGCCCGTCAACTAAGATACGGGCCTCCGTCCGCAAGTTTCCCGAAACTACGGATGGAGCCTACTCTCTATTGATTTCGAATGTACTTGTTTCGAACAAACGGCACAAACACATTGGGAGTAGAGACAATGTCAAAACGTATTCTCATTCATTCTTAGTTTGGGTCTCCGAACTAATAAGCTGTCCGTAGGTGATACGGAGTAGGAAACATCCGTAACTTAGGCCGAAACTATGGGCTTCGTGCTTAGAGAGTAGACCAGGACACGAAACAGTTTCATCTACACGTTATTATAAATTAACTAAAAAACTCAAAAGCATTAAATTTGTAAAACTAATAATTACAAATTTTTGTATGGAAGCAAAAAAAAACCAGCTGGTTTTGTACGAAACAAAATTTAATTTGAACTCTGCTTAAATAAATTGAAATTCCTCAGTACTTATATTGATATTACCTCAATTTAAAGATCTCGGACATAAAAAAGATTTTGTCTGATTTAAAGAACAACTAATATCAAAGTCAAAATCAAAGATTTTTTTTTTTCAAAGTCAAAGATTTTTATTCAAATAGACTTATAGATAAGTGCTTTCGAATAGTCCATTTATAACAGTCTAACAAACAGTTCAAACTTTTCATCATCAGCCTGTGGACGTCCAGTGCTGGACATAGGCCTCTCCTAGCTCACGCCTATTGTGGTGTTCATAGGAGGCTATTAGCCTACTGCTACCAAGCTGGCCAGACGGGTTGGTAGAGGGTTTGTTTCAAATTTTCCTTCTCTCGCACAGGTGTTCAATGCGTCGAGCCTCTTAGTCGACTCTTACGACATCCCTGGCATGTAAAGGAGTGGTGACACTTGTATTCTTACGCATCACCACACGGCACAGTTCAAACTTTACTCTTCCAAATATAGGATTACAAAGACATTAAAAGAAATATTTTCTAATAAGCCATGTAAAGAGCAATGAAGGAAGTAATGTGAAATCAACGCTATTGATTTGGTGTGGGTTCAAATTCAGAAATACTGCTAGAGGCATATACACATCCTTCTTTTGCTACAAAAAAAAATAAAAATAGAGAAAGCTTGTAAACATGCAAAAAAGAAGATTGGAATAAGGTTGTGAATAGTTTAGCTAGGTAAATGCATAATGCATGCATAATTATTTATCGATATGGAAATATTTTGAAAGATACCTATGTGAAAAAAGATTTTATTTTAGCATTATAAGCTAAAATAACATTGTTGATAATGACTGATAGCAGCGATCAGTGGAAATAGCAGTATGGACGTACTAATTGAATATGCTTTTTATGGCACCTCTTTCCTGTCTCTCTGTTCGAACTTATTTTTATTTTTTAGATTCAGAATATGGAATGGACAAGAGTAGGTAAGCCTATACTATGTAAAAACCATTCCAATATTCAGTTCATTAGGTATCTTTATTCGAATATGTAATATAGGTCCCAAAAACTTACATAAACAATTATTTGAATTACGCTAGGTTCCTATGTCTTTAGTTCTTTATGTAGTAACTACCTTCTTCGAAATACAAACAGTTATAGGTTAAAATTAAATTGATTGTTTTAACATAATATAGGAAAGACGTCGTAATCTGCAAATGTATTATTTAGGATCAAAATATTTTAAAGAAATGAACTTCATAGTTCCTATGAAAGTTGCAATAGCAATGGTCAATGCTCACTTACTTGCTATAACAAAATATTCTAGTCAAATGAAAGAATTGGTAAGTACTAAAGTTAATTAAAACACTACGTACCTAATATTAACTAGGCTGAAAAATAAATAAAGTTTATTAAACAAGAAAGTATACAAAAAAAAGCAACTAGTCTCATGTCGCCCTGACGGGATTCGAAACCGCATCCTTGGGAATCCGGCCCAATGCACTAACTAACCAATTATGCTACAGAGATGTATGAGGACACGTCGATTTTTTCCAGTATATTCACCTTTCTACGGTGTTAGCCACCGTCGTTTCATCAATGAGAGAAATATCCTCTTATTCAAAAGAAACATCTTTGCAAATGGTTGACTATCGATTAAGATGAAACAGCCATCTAAATATAACTTGATTCTTGTTTAATATTTATCACATACAAACATTGTAAAATGCAAAATTAAAAAGTTATGTTAGACTTTTCCAGCCTTCATAAAGATTTTATTTATTTTTTATTCCTTTGAAGATTGCACAGTTAACTCTATAAGACAAAACTCATATAAATAATGTTAATAACTTTAGGCGTGAAATGGATGTTTAATTAGGTAATTAATTATGTAAGATAACTTTTTTTTATATTAATCTATACTAATAAAACAAAACCGTGACTGACTGGCAGACAACGCACAGCCCAAACGGCTAAAGCGATTAATTTATAATTTTGTATACAGGATCCATTAACGATTTACGTAGGCGAGCACTAAAAAAGGTTTTTTTGATATTCCCACGGAATATGGAATAAAACTGAATAAATAGTATTGTAACCTAATTCCTCGCGGACGAAGTCACGGTATGAAATATGATGTAAAGGATTTATTTTCATAAAGGCTGTTTACATGAAAATTGAATAAAAGTAAATATAACGGTACCGACGGAAGACCAGCGCTGGCCAAAAAGCCAAACATTAGAGCTAGCGCAGACGACGGACAACGGAGGACTTTTTGGCCGCGACACGTCTTTATTGTTAACCAAATAAGATTCAACTTAGATCGCGTATATCCATGAAAAGTACGCGATAGTCCTCGTTATTTACTCAACTTTATGTTCTTAGTAATAAGGTCGTGTCGCGGACAAAAAGTCCTTCAATGTTCGTCTGCGCAGGCCATTATGCTGAGTCGGTACCGTTTTGGGACAAACCTGCGCCTTTTAAATTTATATTCATTCTCTCAATCTTTTTTCAAAATTGAAAATAGACTAAGAAGGAACTGCATGTATTGTTGTAGGTATCTTATGTAATCCTAAGAAGGAGCGGGGTACTCCTAACACAGGTTTATACCTAAAAGGAGACCCCAGCCACTGTTATAACATTGGCAAAAGATACTGAATAAATATTATTTCATTTTAATTTTTTGTTAGTTTGATGTATGATTATCGTTTTTGTCTCAAATAAATATAATTTTCTTTCTTTCTTTCTTTCTTTATTTCTATTGTGAACAACATTTTGCTAGCGCACTAAGAACGTAGGTAAATTACCTAGGTACTGTAATTAATAACTGTATTTAATAGATCCGCGGACATTAAAAATACTGTTATTTTTTCCTATATATCCTATATTTACACTATTAGAAGTTTAAAATACCAAGCTTAAAAAAACTTTTGTAAACAAACACAAAAAAAAAGTATTTCCGCAAATCACTGCAATAAAAAAAACATTGTTATTTACATTCAAAAACCACAAACCACAATGTTAACTTTGACAGCCGTGCCCTCGTCAAAACAGTATCGATGTCCAAGCTCGTACTGTCCTGTCTCGCATACAATTAGCAACAATGGCCCAGCAGTGGCATAATGTCAAGTCCCACTTTTTGCAGTAAATGTGCTGAATAGGATTATTAATACAATACCCCACTTAAGCTGGTGGTTATCATAATATCAGCGTGTAACAATCATAAGCTTTTTTTTGTTAAAATGTTTGATCCGGTCAAGTTTGAGTCGGGTTTGAATTTGGGAACTAGCTGTTGTCCGCGACTTTGTTTGCGTTGAAATTCTTCTATCTCTATAGACTCTATCGCATGAGGAGCTGGAGAAAGATAATGTCATACAGTAGAAAAATCTTTTGCCAAATATTACTATACCTACGATTGAGACAAAAAAATCAGGGATAATGCTGATCCCCAAACACATATCGGGATAAAAAGTATCCTATGTTCATATAGGATACGTTTTATCCTATATTCACCAGGCTATCTACTATCTGTGTGGCAAATTTCATCCAAATCCGTTCAGTAATTTCGGAGCCTATTCAATGCAAACAAACAAACAATCAAATCTTTCCTCTTTATAATATCATAGTATAAGTATAGATGATTGTTGTAGTTCTTGTTCTTTTATCCTTTATTTATCTATGTGCTGTGTATGCCAATAAAAGATTTTTCTTTCTTTCAAATAAATTTCTCTAGTCCTTATTTTCCTGACAACAGATAGACTAGGATTGTTCTTTCCGATGGTCCGGTTTTTCTCTGTGCGAAAATGATTCAGGGCAAACCGTCTTGAAGTTCTAATCTAACACATAAGTCAAAGATTTTATTCAAATAGACTTTCTCAAATAGAGATAAGTGCTTTCGAGTAGTCGTTTTTTCCTACCAGCCATTCAGGACATTTTTTAACTGATAGGAAGAACGGCCGCAAGAAGTTACTCATAAACAAACTCTTATGCTTTTATGTTGTTGCAAATCTACGAACGCTTCCCGTCTCGGGAATCCCGACGTTTCGACATCTCCGATGTTCGTGTCGAAACGCCAGGAAACCCACAAAAACATCAAATAATGCGAACAAGTAATATCACGAAGTGTTTAAAGTCTCTAATATATATAAAATATAGAATATTTATTAAATCTAAGTCTGTAGGTTCAAAAATTCATTAATCATACAGAGACTTTAAATAAAAAGTTATAATTAGATTTGATTCTGGGAAATGGATATCTATATCGTGAAAATAATCTTGTAAGTCAGTGCTTTCATATTTCCAATGAAAATTCGCTTCTAATTTATTGTGTGCGTTTTCGGGACATACAAGGAATCTACAGAAAATTGGAATTCAGAAAAATCTTCTTCTTCTTCTTATCGAGTGAGGACTTAGTGGCCACCTCTGGTGTCAAAGTTTCTCAAACCGCCTATAAGGCCTCTGACTGGGCTTAACGACTGTAATCAAATGACAACAGCCGGGACCGACGGTTTAACGTGCCCTCCGAAGCACGGAAGCGCTCAGTTATAATGCCACTTTACGGTCACCCATCCGACACCTGACCGGGCCGAACGTTGCTTAACAAACGTGATCGAATACGATCAGTCTGTCAAGCGCGGCCATGAGCGCTTCGAATAATCATATACTTAGACGTTTTTCAGATTTCCAATGAAAAGACATTTCTATTTTCTTTCCATGGAAAAATTACATTTGTTTTGAAACAGTAGCCAAAGCTAGAGCCCTTGAAACTTTATCATGTCCCAAATCAATTATATAAAAATCATTGCAGCTTATCTTTAAATACCCAGTTTGGTGCGTCGTGTAATCCGCGGTATCAGTCGGTATCGGCGCGATACCGAATGTCACATTATCATAATGTATTAGCAATTAATCAATTTACCATCGCACCGTTTTGTGCCGCGCATCGGCGCCATTGATTATGTACGTACAGATATGGTACGTACAGATGACAGCAAACCAAGCTTACTAGGCAGGCCCAGCGATCATACAATAAACTTTCCCAAGAGCTTGCAAGTGATATGGATACTATACTAGCCGCCGTCTGCGATTCCCGTTCCCATGGCAATATCGGAATAAAATGTTTCTTATGTTTCAATAGAGGCCGTAAACAGTGTGCCAAATTCCATCCAAATTTGTTTCGCCGTTCTTGCGTGATTGAGTACCAAACATCCTAACTTCTACATACAATCCAAAAGTATAGTAAAATAAAAATATTTGTAAACGGTATTTTTTATTTATAATATTGTCTTTAGTGTTATATATATATATATGCTAAAAAAGGTATCAAATACAAGAGCCACAAATGGACCTTAAAGTGGATTTAAACCAAGACGTCTACCCTTCATAGAAAACTCCCAGCCCAAAACAGATAGATGAGTTCAGTATTGTTCAGTTCATACACACACAATAATTTTCTGCTAGATTCTAAATTTCGAATCCACGACCCCACTCAGAAGAAAAATATGCAGATCATATCCAAACACGAAAATCTATATTATTATCAACATAAAAAGCATTGGTGTACGCTAGACTGTACCTATTGGCTGGCTGATTAGTCGTACGATAGAGCTGCCTTGATTACGACATAAAACCTTCTTATGACGTCGAAACAGGTGTTAGTCTATAAATAATAAACTAACAACTTAATCAATCTGCGCTTCATTGCACCCAAATGATGTGATTTAGCTGGTAAAATTTCTCCAATTGGTTTCGTGCCATTTAGGTCAGACGTAAAGCCGCGTCTCCGCCGAATATAGGAAACTGTTTCCAACAAGAGTTGCTTCATTGTCGCTATTCTACAGATTGTACTTCGGAGAGCGTGCTGTTGAGCTACGTCAGCTCATCCCGCCAGCTGCTTTTTACCAGCGGGAATCTAGACGTACTGGTTGATATTCCACGTCAGCGTAGGTACAAAGTGTTTTTCCTCATCTTTTATTCCGCACAGCCAGGGGGTGGAATTTCCTGCCTGAGTCTGTATTCCCGGGTGCCTCCAATCCTGGTATATTTAAATCTCGAGTGAATAAACTTTTTCTAGGCAAGCTCGCTCCATCTTAGGCCTCTTTTTAATCTAACGATTCTGAATGAGGCCAACAAACAAATCGTATGCCAACAACTTCAGAGAATGTTTGTATCCACCGTAAAAAAGTTTCCAACCTTTGTATTGCCGTGTTGGTGACAAATGTTGCCAACGAATTATGGTGGATACACGGCTTAATGTTTGAAATGCATTCAAGAAATTATACATACTGTCACGTGATTTTGGTGTCTACTTTAAAAATTATTAAGAAACACTACTACTTATGTATGAAAAATTTTTTTTTTTTTGTATTCAAAATAAGCGTGTGTTTATAACCTGAAATGAAATGCCTTGTAGGTAAGCCCGATAAAAACTATTAGTCTAGTAACGATAATTATTTTTTTCGAGAAAATGACATTAACTCTTACACTCAAATTAATTTTAATTTTTGATTATACTTGAGCATGCAATTTTTTTTTTAAGTTTTCACCAAAATAGTTTTATAATCCTTCTATCTTTAAATTTTTTAAATCTACACGAGTGAATTCTTATTTACTAATAGAGCCTTAATAACCAATAAACACGATATCTAAAAAGTCACCCCAGTAATAGCAATGGATTAGCAAAAAAAACGTATAAAGTAAAAAAACAAACAACAAAGCAATAAATAAACAAAAGGAGATTTTCCATTATAATGTGATTTAAACGACTACCTATAATCGCTAATTGATTTTTTTTTATTATCAATTTTTGTGTATTTGGAGCAGGCACATTAATTCTGCAGTCCATTTTTTTGCAAAATGTTATTGTCTTATCCTTAATTAAGTATTATATTTAGAAATATAAAATTCCTTAATAATAATTGAGGCATTTTCTGTAGAAAAATTACTTTAAAACAATCTTATTTCCGAAACGTCCCAAAATCAATAAGCGATTTTTGGGTCTAAGGTATAGGATGTTCAAACAAATGAAATCCTACTCAAATACCTACTGTAGATTTTTATCAGCAGGAGTCATAGGATCGAGAATATCGAGTTCGTTTCAATATATTTCGTTATTATTTAAGATTGGTTTAAATAACGTTTATTAAGAGTTTTGTTATATTTTAGATAATTTAAAATTGTTAGAATTAAATATATAAATATCACAAAATAAACTGTTTAAACTTTTAAAAAAACTTTGATGATTATAGAAGAACTAACTGCCTTACCGGAATTCTAACATCTATTTTTATACTTTCTCAATCAATTGTCCACGTAAACATTAATCTTTCGAATAGTCATATTCCCACAAAAGTGCAGCTTCCTGGACGTCCATCCGCGTCAAACAAAGGCTCGGGCGCCCGGGGAGCTGTCACAACAGCGTACTGTCGTGTGTCGATCGGCGTGCGCGCAGCGGACAACAAACTGTTCGCGTTTAAGCATTTTCTAATGGTACAGCCAGCTTTCCACGTTGTCGCGAACTTTTGCTACTTCTATAACAAGTCTGTCCAAGCAATAATCACCTTTCAAAACACAAAGCATGCAGAGCAAGCATGCAAAGCAAGCATGCAAAGCAAGCATGCAAAGCAAGCATGCAAAGCAAGCATGCAAAGCAAGCATGCAAAGCAAGCATGCAAAGCAAGCATGCAAAGCAAGCATGCAAAGCAAGCATGCAAAGCAAGCATGCAAAGCAAGCATGCAAAGCAAGCATGCAAAGCAAGCATGCAAAGCAAGCATGCAAAGCAAGCATGCAAAGCAAGCATGCAAAGCAAGCATGCAAAGCAAGCATGCAAAGCAAGCATGCAAAGCAAGCATGCAAAGCAAGCATGCAAAGCAAGCATGCAAAGCAAGCATGCAAAGCAAGCATGCAAAGCAAGCATGCAAAGCAAGCATGCAAAGCAAGCATGCAAAGCAAGCATGCAAAGCAAGCATGCAAAGCAAGCATGCAAAGCAAGCATGCAAAGCAAGCATGCAAAGCAAGCATGCAAAGCAAGCATGCAAAGCAAGCATGCAAAGCAAAGAAAAGGCCCTTCGCCCTTGCGTACTAAAACACAGACACCGCGCGAGGCGGAGCGGCTGAGGCTGGGCGCCGTAGGCGACCAGCAAGCCGAAGCTGCGTTTTGCTACGGTGGGCGGGGGCTGTTTTACACTCTAGTATTGGACATACAAGCGGCAAGGTGACCACGGCTGGTCAGGATCAGGACCTAATTCCCTACCAAACACGCTAACTTTTACTCTTAACTATTGTTGATGGCTATTATTACAGACGGGATTGTTATGGATAAATTCATTATGCATTTCACATATTGTGAAAAATTGCCTTTAGACGTATAAAAATTATGCCCTATAAATTTATGATTATGAAAATTATGTTAACGGAAATTAGAGTAAGTAAGAATTATGCCGATGAAACCATTCTGCGTTCATAAAACGCATCTTATCATAAATTTCGCGAAAAGACTTTAGGACAAAACTGTTATGCCAAACAACATTATAACTAAAAACATTATGCGACCGAAAGGGCACCCCGGTCAGCTATAGCAGCCTGACTGAGATGACTTCTGGTAAGTACAGAGAATAAAATTACCATTGGAATGTTTTGAAAAATAAAGAAATTGAAATATGCTTCTTGGGGCCGCAAACACTACAAGGACAGTTTAGGAGGTGATACAACAACTTTTTCTATGTAGTTAACAACGTAATTGCGAAAAACACAGCTATTCCATAGAAAAGTTGTTCGTATTAACACGACATCGCCTAAAAACTCTGGCAATTAAAAAAATCACTGTATTATGTTCCAGTACGAAGATGCTAGAGTTTAAACCCGGAGGAGAGTGAAGAACACTGAAGTGTCACCTCGAAAAGCATGTTTTCTTTGACAACGTGAAGAAAAAACAGAATCGTACAGAGGAAAATGCGTGGACAGCTTCTGTGTTTTGCGCTAAAGGATGACGTGTGACAGTCAACTTTGTTCTAGTATATATATCTTTTTTAATATTGCCTATAATAAATATTTCTAAGTCAACTTTCTACATTTTATCTCCTCATTCTTGTGTTCTATGTCTTTTAACTTAGGTTTTTCAAAGTTTGAGCACCACTGTGCAAGCTCCTTGTATCACCCAATGATCCGGAACGACGCGGCTCGGGGCATTTTTTGTGGCGGCTCCCCGCGACGTCTCCGTACGACAGGTACTTATCAGATTGCCCACTGTATAACTCTCCTAGTTGACAGAGGCATCTAAAAGGTTAGATCTAGGTACTAACTGCATCTTATGATGATCGAGGAAATATTGAGCCTTCCTTTAAAAGTTTGATTATTTTCATTAAATTGGTAAATGTTAGAACAAACAAACAGAAAACTGGGAACTATTTTAATGAATTACAGGAATTCATTTTAAGGAATTCGAGTAATGTCAATGAACTAACGAAATACTTTAAAGCATTTTGTGGATTCGCTCAGTATAACAACATTGCTAACTCTAACAATCGTACATTAGACTTGGTTTTATGTTCGTTTAATTGGGATGATTGTGTGAAAGTGCATTCATCAAAAACTAGCCTGGTAGGCGTAGATAAACAACACCCGCCACTAGAAGTGACAGTGACGATACCTGGGTACCACAACATCCGAACAGGTAAGTCTGCATCCTTTCACATGGACAAAAGTTGCTTACAATGGAATTTCTATAAAGCGGATTTTAATCTCTTATATTCATTAATATGGAGCATTGATTGGACCCCAATTTACTCATTAGATTTAGAACAAAGTTTAGATTATTTTTATAAGGAATTTTATTCAATATTTGACAAGTGTTTACCGAAAAAGCGGAGTAAAGGGACAAATTCTGGTCATGTGTATCCTGAATGGTACACAGGAGAAATAATTAGTTTAATTAAACAAAAAGCACTTCTTCATAAAAAATATAAAACGTCTAAATTAGAATCGGACTATAAAAAATTCGCGGAGTTACGGGCTAAAATAAAAACTATCTTAGAAGATACACATAATCAGCATATGAAATGTTTACAAAATAATCTCAAAAGGGATCCAATGTCGTTTTGGAATTACGTAAAATCAAAAAAAGGTAAAAAGAATAAACAAAAAGTTATGATGAATGGAGAGGTTTTGACTGGCGAACAATGTGCTGCGGAGTTTGCTAAATATTTTCATTCGGTTTATAGTAGGCACAGAGCCGAGTTGAATGTGAACACGGCGATTGGAGATTCCGGTGGGCAAAACGGGGCAGCTCGGGTCCATTTAGACCATTTAGAAATCAGTGATGTACTTACCGCGCTAAAACAGTTGAAAGCAAAAAAATCAGTAGGCCCTGATGGAATACCACCATTTATTTTTAAGGATTGTCGGTTGGTGCTTGCCGAGCCTCTGCTTTACATTTTCAATAAATGCCTAAGTTTAGCGATATTTCCGGAAATATGGAAACTTACAAAGGTCGTACCAGTCCCAAAGATAAGTACAGGAGCGAAAATCGAAGATCACAGACCTATAGCAGTGCTATCAACTCCGGCGAAGGTGTTTGAGTCTTCTATATACAAATGCTTATATGAACAAGTAAATATACAGCTGGCGGAAGCGCAGCACGGGTTTAGGCCGTGTCGAAGCACCACGAGCAACCTTCTTTCACTCATGATGGATGTTGTGCCAACAGTGGATGGTGGGGGACAAACCGATGCTGCATATTTTGACTTTAAAAAAGCGTTCGACCTAGTAAATAATGATATACTTCTAAAAAAATTTGCGAGCTTTGGTTTCACTCCCCATCTGCTGAAATTTTTCTCAAGTTACATGAGAGATAGGCAACAGTATGTGGAATATGAAGGGCATAAATCAGATCCATATTTCACATGGTCTGGGGTAAGTCAGGGATCGAATCTGGGCCCTTTGGAATTTCTGATTATGATAAATGACTTACCTAATGTGGTTAAGAACTCAAAGTGTCTACTTTTTGCTGATGACCTTAAGTTGTCATTTAATATAGTAAAAGATGGGAACGGGGACAAGCTTCAGGAAGACATTGATAGGATAGTCAAATGGAGCAAAGATAATTTGCTGCAATTCAATACATCCAAATGCTTGACTATAACTTTCACTCGCAAACATACACCAATTGAATGTTCCTATAAAATCGATGGAATTCCTTTAACTCGGGTAAAAGAAACTAGAGATCTAGGAGTAAAGTTTAAATCTGATTTAACATTCAATGGGCATATTACTGACATCTGTAAAAAAGCGTTTAGAATTCTAGGTTTTACTTTGCGAACCGTTAATAGTTTCACTAATGTGCAAGCTATTATAGCCCTATATAATACATTAGTTAGGAGTCATATGGAATACAATGCAATGATTTGGGCACCTCATGAACAAAAGTATGACCTCATGTTAGAGAAGGTGCAAAATAAATTTATAAGATACTTATATTTAAAGTTATATGGGGTCTACCCGTTTTACCCTTTACAGTATCCTACATTATTTGTTCTGGGTATGGTAGGGTACAATAAACTTAGCGTCAGGAGGGAGCTCGGGTTAATTACCTATTTATTTAAGGTACTAAGAGGTAAAATATATCATCCGGAAGTGTTAGGCTATATAGGTGTGTGTGTCCCAGATAGATACATATGGCGACGACGAAGGCCAAACCTACTGGTTGTCCCTCGAAGTCGTACGAACTTACTCCAGGAGGCGCCACTGACGCGTGCATTTCGCACAATCAACCTCATTGATAAGGAGACAGATTTGTTTCATTGTACCCTGAGCGAATTCACAAAATTAGCGACATGGATAATTTGTTATAAATGTTAAATTATTTGAATGATTATACTGTTTGTGTTTTTTGTTTATGATGGTAATTGATTGTTTATTTGCTTCTTCTATCGCATTGGGTAATCTGTAATGATAGTTGTAAGTTTGTGTTTAATAAATAAATAAATAAATAAATAAATAAATAAATATTGTTAATTTTGTAGAGGTTGTAGAGGACCGTTATTTAAAAACAAAACTTGTACCTAACAGGTTATGATTAGATATTTCATCTTTTTCAGCTATTCCACATAGTAATTTTTAAGCCTTTTATTTACATAAAAAATTGACCATTTTTGCATTTTTAATTTAGCACTCAGCCAAAACCAAAACGGTACCGAGACGGAAGACCAGCGCTGGTCAAAAGCCAAGCATCATGCTGAGTCGGGGCCGTTTTGGGACAAACTGCTCTATTACTAGTTTTTATTTTGTTTGTTTCGTCCTAGTGTTTGTCCCAAATAAACGATTTTTTCTTTCTTTCTTTCTTTAATTTACAGTAGGTAACGTAAACTTAGTGTTCACACTGACCTTGCATCACAAGTAGGTGAGAGGGCGTAGCGGATATCAAGGTGTTGCGATGGTAGATAGTGGAGACTGGCAGGCCAGGAAATTGCACACACCACCGACAGAACTGTTCTAGTGGTTACAATAATGCAAGATTAACATTTACTTGAAAAAAGTTCGTGAAAAGGAAAGTATTAGTAAAATAAACAAAAAATTGCTGAAAAATTAATTTAGGCAGAATCAAAAATGAAAGCACTCATTGGAGATGTTTTGCTTTGCCCTGCGCCTGCGACAAAAACAGATTTAAATATTGGGTGTAAATGTAATCTCTTTTTCACAGTCTTAAATTGAAGATAACCACAAGTTCTTTTACATTATTAAGCCACAAAAGAAACTGGTAGCCTTTAAAACATAACTTGATTAAAAGTTTGCAAAATTTTTTTCACCAACTAATTTAATATTACATTAAAATATTAAGAAGATACTTTCGACCACCACCAGCTATTTTTATTCACATGTCATATATTTTTAAATATATTTCGTCGTACAACATTAATCAATTAAAAACCTTACAGAAAACTTAATGAACTTTAATCTTTATTGCTATTAGGTAAAGTCCAATTTCAATTCAATCGTCATGTACACGTTGTTGGTAAAATATTTCCTCTGGGAATACATGGTCAGACCGTTGTCAATATTTTAAAACTCAAAATCTTTTCGAGTTCTCGGCTGTGACACAAAAAATGCAATGTAAGAAATGTCCAACGGATTCCGAGTTCGTTTTAGCTTATTTATGTACATGGTTGACTTGGATCGATGCCCAAAGTCAGAAGCAACCTGCGTATTTCGATACTCGCTTTTCCTGCAGAGCGTAGATTTTAGTATAAGTAGTTCTTTTGAAATCAATATTCAAAACCAATATTTTAAGATTTGTATTAAGAATTATATTTCTGTGCGTTAAACTTTACCTTGAAATACATCAAAAAATAATAATTCATCAAAAGTTTTTGTTGAAAATGATTCGTCACAAAACCAAAACGCGCTCACTCTCCTCGACTTGATATAAAAAAAAAATTTACTAATGCTGAAGAACCTTTCATTGACAAGCGAATAAATGACAACATTTGGAGCCTCAGGCTTACGCTTATTCCAAGTATTTTTTTTTTTTTTTATGAAGTACGGGGAGACTCTTAGCCTTCATCATACCTGATGTTAAGTATTGATAAGGCTGAAGCGAGCCTCTCCCGGAATCCTCAATCACTGAGAACTGGCTATCGTTATCTTTACATAGTAGGAATTATCGGATTTGTAATACACATAACGTGACCACGTGGTCACGATGAAAGGATGGGTCAGGATTGTGCAAAAAGAGCATAATGTTGGGCAACCAATTGGATCTTGTCTCGAACTGCCGGAACACAAAAATGCTGAAAACATTGTTGTTATGGCGTCAGGCTTAGATAAGATGGTGGTAGCTAGCCAGGCGGACTTAGAATCAGGATCAGAATCAGAATAATTTATTGCGTTTAAGATCTTAGAGGTAGTTATTAGTGCATACACATGAGCCCTGTAAGGACATAACAATATTAAATCTAATTACTTAAAATCTAGTTAAAAATATTCAAACAAAATTAAATTAAATTAAAAATATTATCTTTTACAATAAATACACAAACAAAAAAGAAAAACAAAACAGTAAGATAACATTGGATATTAAATTAAATTATTGTGTATTAAATATTTTCAGTATTATCAAATTATAAGTTAACTTTTTATTGCATAGGTTTATAAAATTCGTTGAGTTTATAATAACATTTCTCTATTAGGTAATTATTTAGACATTTAACATATTTATTATAGTTATCGATTTCTCTAATATAATTTGGTAGGCTATTGTAAAGCTTTATCGCCATAGAGTAAGGTCCTGACCCAACTAACTTACAACAAGTCCTACCACCAACCAAACCGAATACAATATATACCCCCGCTGGGAATCGAACCCGGGACCCCTTGGTCTGATACCGGAGGTTGTACCACTAGACCACAGAGGCGGTTAATGTGTAAAGTTTTGACCAGTCCAGTCCACGTCGCCGAAGAATAATAGTTTTTTTTCGAATGGGTTCGCTCTTGATCCTAATCAAGCTCGGAGGCTAAGGCAGAATCTACGGTGGAGCAAGCCAGCCCAGAAGTTGCCTATTCACCTTTGCTTTGGAGATTTAAAAGTACTTGGAAATACAGACGCAGGGAGGGAGTACCACTCCTTTGCTATGAGCAATTAAAAGATTATGAGTAGAGCTTTATGCTCCCTTTAGGAATACCAACCAAGAAAGGGTGGTAGCCCGCAGTGCGTCTGGATGTCCGTTGGGAGAAGGGGGGTGGCGGTATGAGCTCATGCAGCTCCTGAGCACACTCTCCGAAGTCTGTGAAAAGTTGTAATTTTAGAGAAAACTTAAGGTAGAGTATTACTCACATCAACTGCCAGTCAACGGTAGTTGGCCCAGTGGGAGCTACCATGAGTTTTTGGTTCCGTTTACAGTACTAAAAACGGGAGACATTTTGTATGAGAATCTGTAGCTCTGCTACTGCCCACTAGAAGCGCTGTGCAGATTCGTTTACAAAATGTCTCCCGCCCATAGAGCGCTTTTTTTTATGTAGGTACAGTGTAATATTTCAGCCTACAACAATACAATATTTGGAGTTCTGTGTTACTTAATGATAGGAATAATGTCAGGATCACAAACGGGATGGGCAGAGATTTACCTCTAAGTTTTGTTATATTAATTATTAACCAAAAAAATCAAAATAAGTCTATACCTAATTCGTCACTTGCTAGCAGGACACCAGTGTCCAGAGAACAATAGATAAACTATTGTGTCTCATAAGTTCATAACTCGGGACCTGAGAGATTAATTAACATTGACCTTACAAGTTCCGTCAACAAAACCTATCGTATGGACAAGTGCGAGCGCGTGTCGCGGTCACAAGACTGTCAGCGACGCGTCCGACCGTGTCACAGATTGGGTTACACTATGAGCCCTATCGGTGCTTAGTGTATTTGGTTCCGTTCATTTTATAGAGGTACTTATATTACAAACTTTTCGAAGTATACAGAGATGCATACAACTCACATCTGTACAATCAACAATGCATATCATAAAGACAAGTGCTAGCGCGTGTCGCGGTCACAAGCCTGTCAGCGACGCATCCGACCGTGTCACAGCTTGGGTTACACCAATGAGCCCTATCGGTGTTTAGCGAATTTTTTCCGTCTACATCTAAGAGGTAGGTAATTGTTAGTTACTTTTTAGCTTCATATAATTCACATTCTTTTCTAACTTCTGTTTTTGGTTGAAAAGTTTCCATAATTAGTCAAGATTATGTTTAGGTGAAATAAAACAACGTCTACGGATATCAAACGCGATATATTTCACGAACTAAGTTGTAATTGTCCGTATTTTCACGTTTTTAGGGGTTTTTTATTTTCTCGACGTTTCAGCACCGTTTCAGCTGCCGTGGTCACGGGATGACCAAGTGCGCGCCAAAACGTAAGATGTACGTACGTAACTGTTTTTTTAAATTAAAAACCTGATTGAAAAGAGAAAAAATAAGCCTTTTAGAGTCGGACCAAGGTAGGAAATCAGCCAAGGAAAAAAAGTATAGAAAGTGCAATTTTGAAATAGCGTTGGGAAGGTATAGCACTCGCAACTGTTCACAATTTCTTACCATCGATATGGCATAACCTGGATCATTTGTGATCCCAAAACAGCCTCGTCTCGATTATGTCTGTACGGTCAACCTGTCAAACATCGTTGGAAATCAACACGCGTCATTTCACGCTTGACCGCGCGCGCCGGCGCGTGACGTTGGCGCCTCGCTGGTGTCACGGCGGGATAACACTGAAGGGTCTGTGACACCAATCGCTATCACAGCCTGATAACCGAAATGATTTTTATGATATTAGGCACATAAGAAATCTAAAACACATAATACAAGTGGTTCAAGTAAATTTTTCGAAAAAATTTACCATGCTTAAAAACGCTACAACAAACTTTCCCAGATTGAGGATATGATTGAAAAAAACTTACTATAAGCGTGTCTTTAATCTTACTGATTATTTAAAACCTCGAAGTTAGCCTGCTCATAATATAGAGCGCGGTGCCGTGTGGTGACGGCCTAAGAATACAAGTGTCACCACTCCCTTAGATGCCTGGGATGTCGTAAGAGTCGACTAAGAGGCTCGACGCATTGAACACCTGTGCGAGAGAAGGAAAACTTGAAACAAATCCTCTACCAACCCGTCTGGCCAGCGTGGTAGCAGTAGGCTATTAGCCTCCTATGGCGTGGCCACAATAGGCGTGAGCTAGGAGAGGCCTATGTCCAGCTGTGGACGTCCACAGGCTGATGATGGATGAAGGATGGAATATAGAGCGCACAATTATCTTCATACAATTACTGAAGAAATATTAATAGAGGTTATTTTTTTTTACTATAAAACCGCTTAAGTATTTAGCTATATCTTACATTACAGTTTTAACTATTTACATATAAAATAAACTAGTTCTGTTAATCTAACGACTAGCCCAAACATTAGCACAGATCTTTGCAAAAATGTATTGTCATTTTTAGGGTTTCGTAGCCTAAAGGCAAAAACGAAACCCTTAGAGATTCGGCCAAACCAATGTATGTCACACCCTTTTTATTCCAAAACTATGAGAATTACACAGTTGAAACTTGGTAGGTAGATGTATTCTGCAAACCGCTTTACGGTTTATACACAAAAATAATAAAAAAATGATTAAAGGGGGGCCATACATGGACTGTTACTGAATATTTTTTTCTCATACGTGTGGAATATTGTTAGATAGATCTTTAAAAATTACATTGAGGCTTCTAAGACAGTTTTTTCTCAAA
Source organism: Chrysoteuchia culmella (assembly GCA_910589605.1). NCBI lineage: Eukaryota > Metazoa > Arthropoda > Insecta > Lepidoptera > Crambidae > Chrysoteuchia > Chrysoteuchia culmella. The sequence goes on along the minus strand of OU342654.1, from coordinate 3,351,653 downwards.
GTCAACCGTTTGAAAGTTATACACTTCCAAAGTGGAAAAATGTGTGTCCCCACCCCCCCTCTAACTTTTAAAATAAGAAATTGAAAAATCAAAAAAAAATATATGATGTAGATCTTTATAAAAACTTTTAACGAAATTTGATTTGAACGAAATTTATTTAGTAATTTAGAGCTATAGCACATTTTCCAAAACCGCAAATATAACTTTGTCATTTATACAAACACTATAAAAAACAAACTTATTTTTGTAGACGAAAAATTATAATGGCATTTTGGCAATAATAATAATAGAAACTTTATTGCACACGATACAAAAACAAACACATACAGAGAAAATGTCAAAAAAGAGGAACACACAATAGGCGGCCTTATAGCTACGTAGCAGTCTCTTCCAGGCAACCTTGGGTGAGAGGCGAAACCCTTCCTGTCTCTCGCTCGCACTTGAACTCGCACTTGGCCGATTTTTATGTATAGAGTAGCAAAGTGAGCATGTTTATAACCACGGTTAAAATCACGGTGGCCAGATGATTATGTCTCCGAGTGTTGTTAATTTACCTAAGTGTTTAGAACAACTAAAATACACGTATATATATGTATTCTGCTGTACATTTTATTAAAGTATGGTATATTGTGATAATGTCCCATTCCCAAATTAATTATACTCTTTATTAAGATAAAGATTACATAAAGATACATAAAAAGGAATGTTTTACAATATGTGGGCAAAGGTGGACTTATCTCTAAAAGAGATTAATGAGTAATTTGAAATGTCATTTGTATATTTTTGTTGTTCGGTGTCAACAGCAACCCGTCTTCAGCGTCAGTCCCGTGCCAAACCAGCGTCAGTGACACGTCAATACCACGTCAGTAAAGCGTCGTCGACAAGCAAGCTCATAACCAAGATCGCGATAACGAAACAGTCACATTGCACTTGGGCTTGTTTTGGGGTTCCCTTTAAGTAATTTGCTTTGATAGCGCTTTTTCTGTAAAGTAATTTTTAAGAAGGAGAGTTTCCTATTTAAATTATTAAGTATGTGGCTTTAATTTCGAGCAACTTATAAAGTTTAATAAGTAAATCTACACTACCTTATACTTACTATAACAAGAAAACGCCGTCCAATCCGCAGCCGCGTGGCATAGTACCGAGAACACTGGCGCTGTTGACCCGCTGAATACATAGACTCAACCACTGGGCAAGATAGGCACCAGCTCTCAGGTCTCCTGAAGATATAAACATCTACTGCAAAAATTAAAAATTAACAACTTTGGAGTATAGAATTGTAATGTAGAGTGCGCCATCAATGCCTTGGCCGGCACTAAAATATACGCAATGAATTGATAACTTCCACCGAAATATCCTCTTTCAAGGAAAAGAAGATTAGAAGGACAAAAGAAGAAGTTATAGTCGATCATCCGTAGGTATTAGTTATTTAATGATAGCGAAAATTACAGTACTTCCAAGATTTACTGAAATTAAAAAGGGACCAACTCCATAATGAACCTGATTTATAATAATGTCTGAATCATTTCTATCGGACTATCGGTCTACCCGTCTTCTACCCTAATCAGCAAACGGCCAGCCAAAATTATATAGACAGGCCCCGCAAATTGAGAAAAATTAACCATGTAAGTATATACCTAACGCCTAAAAATTATGATAAGTATATTTAAGTCACATTTAAGTCATATTAAGCTTTGCACTTTACATAACCTGCTATCATATTTATCTCTGACACGTCCTAGGTTGGCTGGAAGAGATCTCTTTTAGAGATAAGTCCACCTTTGCCCACATATTGTAAAACATTTCTTTTTATGTATGTTTATGTGCAATAAATAGAATTATTTTTTTCATCGCCGGTCTACTGGTTATGTTATATATTATTCTTAGAATGTGAAGATGACGAACTACAAAATATTACCTTGCCTAAAATCCAACGTGCCCTTGCCACAAATTTTCGATCATTTTTTGTTCGACCGGAAAGCATCGTCTTCTTATTTGTTTATCTCTGCGCCTTGTCGACAGCATCCCATCACTGCGTAATTAGAGACAAGACAGTTTTTCCATAATAATTGAGTGGACAGCGAATATCACCAACAATCCATTTCAAACCTTAATTTGTACGCACCAAGTCTCAGAATCATTTCAGTTTTTTTAAAAAGGATTGATAGCCCCTTTTGACAGGTCCCACTTTTTGCTTTTTTGACATATTGTTTTTCGGTGACACTGCCATTTTTATCACGTGAGTAATTTTGAATGTGCTTTGATTTTTTTTTGTTTTAATGCATTCCGTAAAAATAAATGTTGAAATCTTTATTCCAATGTTAACTAATTAATGTAGTCTTTGCTCATTCAATATTTACGATATAAAGGTAACAAGAAATAGTTATTTGTTATGCAAGGCTGGAAAGTTGGTTATTAGCGGCGAGTTACCTAAGATTGAATCCTGAGCGAAGCAAGGATTTCAAAGGTACAAGACGCTAAAAACTTTTCTGCCTAGCGCAACACACAATTTTTCACCTCACAACAGCGAGGAACATTTTTTATGGTTGTTTCCGCGCTCAACTGCCGGTAATAAATTCTTTAAATATTAAGTTTAATCCAAATATACCTTATTCTTGTTTTTTTAATGGTATAATAAACTAAAATAATAAAAAAGAGAGTATTATAGTTAATTCAAGGTCATTTGAAGTAGGAATATAATAATATTGTTACTTATAAATAACAATAAAAACGATTCGGTGAAATCTCACCCAGCCTGATATTTTTTTTTATAACAAATAGTTTAATCTTATTGTTATTGTTTTTATGATTCAATGAACTAAAATAACATAATGAAATCAAAACGGAGTATTATAATTAATTCAAAGCTAAAAATAGCTTGTTTTGTTACATTTTATGCTTATTTAAAAAAATTAGAATAAAATGTAACAAAATAGTCAATAGTGCGATTCGGAATGCATTATGACATTCCGAACATATTTTTAGGTATTAAATTTAAAAAGTACTTTACCGCGCTAGGCCGCAATAAGCGATTTTCAACGCGGAAACTGCATGACAAATCCTCCTTTTCCGAGCGTGTGAGGTGAAAAGAAAATTATCATGTGATTGCGGTTTGTTTTAATATCTCAACATAAGTCCTGATTTTATCAATCCTCCCATTCGGGTAAAACAACATTTCGATTTTTTTCTTCATAACGATATGAAGGGCAATTTTTTCTTTAAAAGTATAAGGGATCATTTTTAATTTATGTTACAACTCTGATTTTCTAAATTCCATCATACATTTATGAAAAAGATATTGAGTAGTATTGCCTTCATTAGAAAAGTTTTTGATGTCATATAAACATCGTATCTTTGTGATGCTTTTACATCCGGAAAACTGTGTCCAAAATCTCAGAAAAAAAATCCTTCGTAAACAATAATAAACTTGAAATAAATTTAGTGCGATTTATTTACCCGAAATATATATTTGGTACTATAACTTTTCGATTTATTTGAGGTTTTTTGGTTTCCCGACAATTTGGCACCTTTTCAGTTGCCGTGGTCACCCGTGACCTTTATTTCAATTATAAGTGCGCGAAGAAACTTAAGATGTGCTTAAAACAATAAACTTCCTTATACAAATACAAATATTTTTATTTGCTCTAAATAGGGTTACAGTAAATGTTGTTTAGTACAATTGTGAAAACAAAATGGAGCTTAACCTATTTAGCAATTTTACATAGCATGCAAATATATAATAAAATGATTTAAATTAGATTAACATTAAGAAACTGATCGAAATGTCATAAAATAAAATCGAGAAATAAATTAATAAAAAACAAATGTATGATAATAACTGTCAAATAAGAAATAAAATAAATTAATTTCAATATACAATTAAATTCTCATGTCAGTCTACAATTACAACAATGTCAATACAAATACATTTTGTGCGTTTGAAAGTCTCGAAACCTTTGTCAATATAATTGTGATATAGATAAAAAAAAAAAAAAAAAAAAAAAAAAAAATTGTGAAAGTGATAGATATGTCAAAATTGCAATTCTATAATAAAGCCTGTAAACATATCCAAAGGGTGCAGAAACATTTGTCGTGTCGTGTAGCTCTATATTACCGGCGCCGTATGTCCGTCACGTGTGAAACTAATAACAGGGTGTTCCGGGATTACCGGCTTAGCTACCGAACACAACTGCCAGATAAGATACAAGCAATATACTGGTGCTGGGGGCCTACCGCCATCTCTTAGCGCAGTATTGTTTCAATCTTACCATGCTATTTCGTACTACGAATCTCTTGAAGTAAGCCTGTTTTTTGAGGGAAGTTTTGTGACGTCTTCGCTCAATCATCGCCTCCAGAAATAAAGTATGTCAAAATGTGACAAATTCAATAAAAACAAAATGCAAACAAAACGTTCTTATGATTTTGTAATTTTTGCATTTTTCAATGCTATTTTTATACTTATGGTAAATTTTAATTAAAAAATATTGGAAAAAATTAACTCGGCCACAAGTGAATTCTCAGACGGGAATCGAACCCGCGACCTTTGGAAATCCGGATTGAGAGCATTGGACCGGATTTCCAAAGGTCGCGGGTTCTATTCCCGTCTGAGAATTCACTTGTGGCCGAGTTAATTTTTTCCAATATTTTTCTAATTAAAATTTACCATAAGTATAAAACGTTCTTATGACATAATAGTTTCTAATAGATGATGGTGGATCCTTTCGCGGTCACTCAACTGATATAGCAGTCATAACAATAAAAATTATATTGTGTCTCGTTCAGTGTCCGCGAATGTGTTAAATGATTGAATTTGAACACTATAGTGTTGTTTAATAGTTTTAGACTTGATAGTTCAAAGGGTTTGCAAAAGGGTTTACATACATTTTAATAGAACAATACTAGAAAAGAATGTATTTGCCGTGTGGTGACGGCCTAAGAATACAAGTGTCACGACTCCCACACATGCCCGGGATGTCGTAAGAGTCGACTAGTGTACGGCCAGAGTGCCCGCTCTGGTAGAGCGTGGAGCGGAGCGGGGCGGGTAGCGTTCGTGGTAAACAAATGCTAACGCATAGTGGTGTTTTTTTTTTTTTATGATTTTGTAATTTTTGCATCGAATCCGCGACCTTTGGAAATCCGCATTGGAAAGAGCATTGGACCGAATTTCCAAAGGTCGCGGGTTCGATTCCCGTCTGAGAATTCACTTGTGGCCGAGTTCATTTTTTCCAATATTTTTCTATTTAAAATTTATCATAAGCATAGTGGTGTCCTGAGTAGCGGTCGGAGCGTCGACAGCCCGCCCCGCCCCGCTCCACGCTCTGCACTCTGGCCGTACACTAAGAGGCTCGACGCACTGAAAACCTGTGCGAGAAAATGAAAACATGAAACAAACCCTCTACCAACCCGTCTGGCCAGCGTGGAAGCAGTAGGCTAATAGCCTCCTATGAACCTCACAATAGGCGTGAGCTAGGAGAGGCTTAGAGGTTTATGTCCAGCAGTGGACGTCCACAGGTTGATGATGGAGAAAAGAATGTAGTCGTTTTTCATCTTAATCGATTGTCAACCATTTGGAAAAATGTTCCTTTCGAATGCGATGTTATTCCTCTCATTGCTGAAGCAAAGAGGGTAGAAAGGTAAAAAATATTTAGTAGAAAACTTCGACGGTTTCTTGTTCGAGGCTGGGTTCGAGTCCTGTCTGAGAACAACTTGTGAAATTTGACGTTTTTTTGTGGTTTTTTATTATTTTTGTTTATTATTTTAACTTACGATACCTAGGACGTATTCGTCGTTAGTTAGCAGCTTCCGATAGGTACTTGTTTACTTAACTTTTAACCATACTAGAAAGTGGTTTATGCACTTTTGAATTCTAAATTCGCCATCGGAGGTTAATCATTTCAATGATCAATAAACAAGTCACTACTATTTGTTGTTAAAGTTCAGCTTTTGCTACAAAAATCACAGTCTTAGTTTGAATGTATTTAGCCATAATAATAATCACTATAGGTATCCTATGCAAGTGAAATCTCACAAGTTTTCAGTCAGATCCGTACTCTTAACTGATAACCAATGATAGTAGCTTCTAAACTGATAAAGTTTCCAAAATACTCTCGTACCTACCCGTTACGTCATGGCTTAATTCATATATTTTTTTATTTTTGTGTAAAAGCCGTAAAGCGGTTTACAGAATACATCTACCGACCAAGTTTCAACTGTGTAATCCTCATAGTTTTGGAATAAAGTGGCTGTGACATTTTACCACTTTGGAAGTGTATATCTTTCAAATGGTTGATTTTGAGAAAAAACTATAATAGGAACTTCAATGTAATTTTTAAAGACCTATCTAAAGATACGCCTCAAGTATAGGTTTGGTAAAAGAAAAAATAAAAAATTTCAAATCCCTTCTGGAGAAATGCTATATTTCTAAAACTGACAACCATATTTCGTTCAAATCAATTTTCGTTGTAACTTTTTATTAAGATCTACAGCATATTTTTTTTAAATTTTCACTCTCTTATTTCAAAGTTAGAGGGGGGGGGGGGGGACACATTTTACCACTTTGGAAGTTTACATCTTTCAAACGGTTGACTTTGAGAAAAAATCGTTTTAGAAACCTTAATGCATTTTTTAAAGACCTATCTATAAATACCCCACACGTATAGGTTTGATGAAAAAAAAAATTTCAGTGTCTGTTCCATGTATTCCTCCTAAGTGTGCCTCCCTTAATACATATATTTTTTATTTTTGTGTAAAAACCGTAAAGCGGTTTACAGAATACATCTACCTACCAAGTTTCAACTGTGTAATCCTCATAGTTTTGGAATAAAGTGGCTGTGACATACATCGGATTGGCCGAATCTATAAGGGTTTCGTTTTTTGCCTTTAGCCTACCAAACCCTAAAAAGTATAAAAATAGCATTGAAAATTCAAAACCTTAAAAAAATATGTCACTTGCTTAATTAGCTTTTCGTTCAGTGTTATTGTAACATTGGGCTTATTAATGTACCAAATTATTACCACTTATAAGTAAACAATTTACCAAAAAAAATACAGTGTCCAGATCGCTTATCTACTTTGATAGATAACGAAAAAAAGCAAGGAATTTAACAGATAACCAGTGCAAAGTAAATTATCGTTATCGGAACACGATCGGCGGTATCATACCTACCTATAAATTAGTATCTATAATAAATACCAGATTACCAAGTTCTGTACATGAGCTTGGCTTCAGAATTATTTATTTATTTATGGTATACACAACTGTACCCCTATTACGAGTTTGCTTAACATGACATTTACAGGACTCGTGAGCGTAGACTATAGGATACACTCCTCATGTCGGTAAAACAGTCGCTAAAGATGAAAGAGACAGAGCTACATTTTACATTAACGTTTACTGTAACGTCGAGTTTGCCAAACTTGTAATAAGCCTACTGATGTCAATAGCAGTATGAAATGAGAGCAACGCAAGTTTCGAACAAAACTGACATCCAAATACGTGTACCTACATACACAAATTCTTGCGATGTGAAATCATAAAAAAAGCAACGGGTTGCACTTCGGGAGTGCGGAGAAGTGAAAACCGCTTAAACGAAACAGCAGGAGCAGGTATACATTTTCGCCGCGCGGTAGAAAGAGAGGGGGGTATTACTTCCTCTCCTACGCGCTGCGCCGGCGCCGGTTGACCGTCTTACGAATTTCGCGACGCGACTTTAACATTTTTTACCCATCCATAAAATTTTACACTGATGACAACGCCGGTAAAGAAGTTTTCACTTAAAAAAAAAAAATTGCCTTTTTCAATGCTATTTTTATCCTTATGATAAATTTTAAATAGAAAAATATTGGAAAAAAGTCAATGCAAGTCTGGGTAGCTAAGTGGTTAGAGCATTGGACCGGATTTCCAAAGGTCGTGGGTTCGAGTCCCATCTGAGGATTTACTTGTGGCCGAGTTGATTTTTTCCAATATTTGTCCATTTAATATTTATCAAAAGTCGAAAAATTCTTCTTTTTAACAAACACCCAATCGAACTTAAAGAAATTAAAGCGCAGGTGGACCTACGAAACTCAGAAGTTTGTGGCAAAGAACACAAGACAGAAGTTATAATAGTTAGCTGGTTGGTGCTTGCCACTTATTAAAAAAAAAGCAGTTCATTCATACATCCTTTTTATCTTATTTTTTATTTTATGAACGACGGGGAGACTCTGTGCCTTTATCATACCTGATGTTAAATATTGTTAAGGCTGAAGATGGAAGCGACCCTCTCCCGGAATCCTCAATAACTGAGGAACTGGCTTGGCTATCTTATCTCTTACTGCCGGAACACAACAATGCTGAAAACAATGTTGATATGGCGTCAGACTTAGATAAGATGGTGGTAGTTAGCCAGACGGACTTAGAACAAGTCCTACTACCAACCAAACCACAGATACAATATGTACCCCCGCTAGGAATCGAACCCGCGAGGTCTGATACCGGTGGTTGTACCACTAGACCACAGAGGCGGTTGGGTTTGAACTTTGATCGATCTACATTTTCTTAACATTGTCTGCAAGCGAGACGACACTTCTTTCAGGGCAAAAAGGGTCTAAAAAGGGCACTAACGCAATATTGCTGTGAATTCCCTAACAATTCAGTTGATTGTTTATTTTCAATGGAGAGATATTGAACTGTGTCAGTGTAGCAGAATTGGCTTTAAATTTTTTAAAGGCAAGAATACTCACTAAAAGGAAATTCCAGCGGAAATAAACAAATATAAAAATGAAGTGTCAGGGAACTCAATTAGCAATATTACTTTAACGCCATTTTAGACTCTCAGTATAAATGCATAACATGCTTCTTCTAACCTTCTAAGCTTCTTCTAACCGGGAAGTTCCGACTGTACCTAAGTATAGCTTAGATATATCGGCGATAGCGGGTGCTGGTCGTGCGAACACCACTACAGAAAACAAGATTAGTTATCTTTAGGGAGCTTTATTTAAAGTTTATTTAGGGAGCTTTATTTAAAAAGTAATAGATACATATAAATCGTTTATATCACAAATAATAGAACATTAACAGGTATTTCATTTGAATGATAAATTATTTATTTAACCATAGCTTTAACCATACTGTTGAAGCTGTGATAATTTTAATTAAGTAAGTAATTGATTGTAATAACCTGATTCCATCAAATTTTAACTAAAATAACATATTTATAAGTGCTACTAACAATAATGGATCTTTGTCGTCTGAAAATAAATAAATAATTATTAATTATATATAGCACTTTGAAAGAAAATGTTTCCTAAAAAACTCTCTTGTCAACCGAGAAGTTCCCCGATTGTACCTATATAATAGACCATATATTAAAATAGACCCACCTGCTCACGACCTGACCCGTGACTAACACCCGTAATTAATAACGCATTACGTTTATATCCGTAGATATAGATAGGGCTATCTGAGATAGGTACGTAAGATATTTTAGTTAATATGACCAAAATAACGATGGTTGCTAGGTAACGAACCCAGTATTCTAGGCAACAATCTCAGATAGCATAATTCATATCTACAGATGTCGGGCGTTAGCCGCTCGAGAAAGGAGGTTTTATTATTGAATTTCTGCGCCGAAAATTTTACCGTGTTAGCGTGGTAAAGTACTGTTTTGATTTAAAACCTAAAAATATGTCCTAATGTTGACTTTTTATGTTACATTTTATTATTTTAAATAATTTTAAATCCATTATAATACTTCGTTTTGGTTTTATAATATTATTTTAGTTCCTTAAATCATAAAAACAATAACAAAAATATTTAAACTATTTGTTATAAGAATTTTATATTAGGCTGATTGAGATTTCACAACCTATGATTGGATTTCGGAACGTGACATTCGGATTTTTTAAATGTCTGTCTTGTACCTCATGTCAATGTCAACATTTACGGAATCGTTTTTGTTGTATTATGTAACATTATAGTCCTATTTGTAATAACTCTGAATTAACTATAATACTTTGTTTTTATTATTTTAGTTTGTTATATAATTGAAACAACATTATAACCTATATTTAGTTAAAAGATTTTTTACCGGAAGAGTCCGCTAAAAATTTTCCTTGCTATTGTGAGGTGAAAAATTGTATGTTGCACTCGGCAGAAAAGTTTTTAAAGTCTCGTACCTCTGAAACCCTCGCTAAGCTCTGGATTCAATCTTTCAATCTAGATTTCAATCCTAGAATCCTTCGCTTGCTTAGGTTTTCAATAGAGGTAGCTCGCCGCTAAATCCATCTTTCTAGCCTTGAATAACAAATAACGATTATAGTCGCTAATTTGTCGTTAAGAACTACAGAAAAATAATCGCTTTTGTTTTGGAAATATTTACGAAACCTAGATATGGTGACTTTTTCTTGAGAATTGAAGAAAAATATTTTATTTTGATTTGTAAATATCTATTAAACTTAGGCAGAAATTTTACTTGACAATTCTAAACAAAGACCGTATTAATAACACGCAATTTATAAATGTGTTAATACTAAAAAGCGCGTTTTTAACAAAATTTTGATGTTCTTAAAAAATGCATTGTTTGTACTATATCAATACAAACGTAAGCAGTTGACTACAGCCATTAATTTAAAAAAAATACGGACGTAACCCAAATCGATGTAAGCTTGTAAGTTTAAAGTGAGTCGCAATACTTAGGCATCACGTGCATTATCGTCACTTATCTAACTTATCGTGCTTATTATCGGGTGACGTACTTCCGCCTCTATAGGGAGGGACACATCGTTTCCAGCATATTATAGAATTGAGACTTACTTTTCTTAAACTTAGATTATATATATTTTTTAACCGACTTTAAAAAAGGAGAAGGTTTTCAATTCGGTTGGTATATATTTTTTTATGTTTGTACACCGATTACGACGAGATTTCTGAACCGATTTCCGTGATTATTTTTTTTTCGATGCAGAATAGTTGCCAATTGGTCCCATAAAAATATTAGTTTTAATAATTTTTAATCAATTAAATATACTAGAAAAAAGCAACTTGTCTCATGTCGCCCTGACGGGACACGAACCCGCATCCTTGGGAATCCGGCCCAATGCACTGACCAATTATGCTACAGAGACCTACGAGAACACGTTGAAATTCGCTAGTATATTCACCTTTTTCTACGGTGTTGGCCACCGTCGTTTCATCAATGAGAGAAATATCCTCGCATTCGAAAAAAACATGTTTACAGATGTTTGACTATCGATTAAGATGAAACTGCCATCTACTTATAACTTTTTAATTTTGCATTTTACAATGCTATTTTTATGTGATAATTTTTAATCAAAAAAGCAACTTGTCTCATGTCGCCCTGTTTTCTAGTATATTTACTTGATTAAAAATTATCACATAAAAATAGCATTGTAAAATGCAAAATTAAAAAGTTATAAATTTTAGTTTTGTTTAGTTTGACCCAGTACTCTTTATGTTACGAGCATTTTTATGAATAATGTGATGAGCAGTTGACATAAGGTTATTAGCGTAGACACGGGCACCTCTTCTGCCTTTATAAATTGTGAAACAAAAAACTTTTTATAAATAAAATTAAAACCGACTTCAAAACACTAAAAAGCTAAAAATAAGCCTTTTGGAGTCTTATTTTTAGTTTTATAGAAATACAACTCTCAGAAAATCACTCTAAAAAAGTATTTTTAATGGGTAGCTTAAAGGATCAAAGTTGTAATTATGAAAAACTAAATTAACTGAAACAACTCCCAAAAACAGAATTAGTTATACTTACAAAATAGCTGTGTACTGTCGGTAGCTGTGTAGTGTCGGCTTTAAATAGCACTACCCCCTCTCATCCCGTGCGTGTGTCGTAAAAGGCGACTAAGGGACTCAGCCTTCAGGAGATGGGCAGCAGCGTCTCCTACATTCTTGGCCATACTCGCCAACCCGCCTGCCAAACGTGGCGATTACGGCAAACCTCCCCCCCCCCTATTTAGGGGAGGCCTATACCCAGCAGTGGGTGTGGTGGATATGGAGTGGATGAGACGACGACGACGACGTCATAATAATAATATATGTAATGTATAATTTAGTTTTTCACACACATCTAATCCATTACAGCTATCCATTAATTTGTCTTTTGCTAGCTGGTCACCAGTGTCCAGAGAACAATGGATTATCTATCTATACTAATATTATAAAGCTGAAGAGTTTGTTTGTTTGAACGCGCTTATCTCAGGAACTACTGGACCGATTTAGAAAATTCTTAGACCATTAGAAAGCTACATTTCTCCCGAGTGACATAGGCTATATTTTATCCCGATATTCCCACGGGAACGGGCACCACACGCTAGTAATAGATAATTGTGTCGCGTAACCCAGGGCCTGAGAAGAAATAATTTTAGGCAAAAAAAATAGCCTTTGTTTCGCCATTATGAGTTTTAATCTATACCAAGCAATAGGTAACATTATACATTTTTAATTTTGCATTTTACAATGCTATTTTTATGTGATACATATTAAACAAGAAAATATACTAGAAAAAAGCAACTAGTCTCATGTCGCCCTGACGGGATTCGAACCCGCATCCTTGGGAGTCCGGCCCAATGCACAAACCAATTATGCTACAGAGACCTAGGAGGACACGTCGAATTTCTTGTTTAATATGTATCACATAAAAATAGCATTGTTAAATGCAAAATTAAAAATTTATAATTAGATGGCTGTTTCATCTTAATCGATAGTCAAACACCTGTAAAGATGTTTCTTTCGAATGCGAGGATATTTCTCTCATTAATGAAGCGACGGTGGCCAACACCGTAGAACGGTGAATATACTAGAAAAATTCGACGTGTCCTCATAGGTCTCTGTAGCATAATTGGTTAGTGCATTGGGCCGGACTCCCAAGGATGCGGGTTCGAATCCCGTCAGGGCGACATGAGACTAGTTGCTTTTTTCTAGTATATTTTCTTGTTTAATGGGTAACATTTTAAATAAATTTTATTTATATACTTAACTAGCTTCCGCCCGCGGTCCCACTCGCGTGGTTCCCGTTCCCATTGGAATTACGGGATAAAAATTAGCTAATGTTACTCTCCGCCCTAATGTCAAGCCGATTGGATACTTATTTAGCGCGTGAAGACAAAAAAACCACACTTTCGCATTTATCCTAATCCTATTATAATAGTTAGGATTAAGATTATTAGTATGATTCGAGTAAAAAGGACTTTTCAAACATGTGTACCGTCACCCGTTCCTGATTTTCTCTCGAAGTTCCCTCTCCCTACACGGACGACAAAGACGGATGGGTTCTAACGCGTGTATTCCCGGGGGAGCTTCCTGTCCGACGATTTCGGGATAGTTGGACACCGAGTTGAGCGTGGAGAGACCGGGGAATACTCGGGAAGAAACGGGATTAAGTTTTTTGGTAGGTAGATATTTGGTGATAATCTTAATGTTTATTTGACAACGTTTTATAAATTAGTATTATTTTGGTTATTTTGATTTTATCAAATAGGTACAAATAGATCATCCCTTAGCAAAAAACGTTTTTGTAATTTAAGTTAAGTGTCCGAACGTTAGCTTTTGTAATTTAAGTTAAGTGTCCATAGATAATAAGCTGTTCTGTCATACTTTTGCTACACCTTAAACAGTTACTAAGCCGTACTTTATCATGTATGTAACACCTATGTATCGCTTAGTTTGCAAACTAAACGATTAGAGATCGAGCCACTGCGTTATTTTCATACAAATATCTTCACATCACGGTTTAATAAAAAAAACCTGACAAGTGCGAGTCGTACAACACGAGTTTGTAGGTACCTACATATTATTATATCAGGAATCATGTCTCGCAGTTTTTCAGATTTTCAGTTTTCAATACTAAAGACTATATTTTTATGATTTAATTACAAATGTGTACTTTTAAAATCTTCCTGAATTTGTAGTAAAAGACGATATTACTTGCCAAATTTCATAGTTCTAAGTCAACGAACGTACCCTATGAATATTGATTCCTTTGAGAGTCGAAATATCGTTTTTGCGGCATAAACGGCTCTACCATTTTTAACGTTAATTTACAAGTTAGATTTTTCCACAGCTTCAAGTAACTGTTGACATAAATTAAAAACTGTTTATTATTAAATTTGAAAATATGGTTTTAATTTTAGCTCGATATCTCTTCGCGTTCCAGAGTTTTTCCCGAAAGTCATTTTCCGAACTTAATGACAGTATTTTTATGATTTAACTAGCTTTCGCCTGCGTTTTCACCGGCGTGGTTCCCGGTACCGTAGGAATATCGAGATAAAAAGTAGCCTATGTTACTACTCTCTACCAAAACTGAAGTCGATTGGTTGCTCAGGTAAGGCGTGAAGAAGGGACAAACAAACACACTTTCGCATTTATAATATTAGATACGATTACAAATGTACATATAGTTTTAGACTTTTTGCAGTACTTGTAGTAAATGACGATATTACTTGCCATATTTCATAGTTCTATCTCAACGGGAAGTATTTTTTTTATTTTTTTTATGAATTTGTAATTTTTGCATTTTTCAATGCTATTTTTATACTTATGGTAAAATTTCTGTCTGAGAATTCACTTGTGGCCGAGTTAATTTTTTCCAATAATTTTCTATTTAAAAATTTACGATAGGGAAGTATTATATAAAGATCTCTCATTACTACTAACTTTCATATTGATGCCAGGTCAGTTTTAATGGATTTACCTGCCAAATCAAGTTGGTCTCCGTTTTCATCAACTTTTTATGAAGTTGTGGTCAAGATATAGTGGATTTTGATCGTTATTGCGAATGGCAAGGTCAGCAGGAGGCTAAAACTGTAGTCAGCATTTACACAGGGTTTAGTTCCATTTCGATCATCAGACTATATGAAGAAGGACATACAAAAAAATACAAAAAAAGTGTGTGAATTTTTTGAGTGCTGTTTTGAATTCGGAAAGTGTTTTAAATGTTTTTAAGTAGCTAAGTATTTTTATTTATTAAATGCTGTTTCGTTTAAGCGGTTTTCACTCCTGCCGGAACTCCCGAGTGCAACCCGTAATTTTTTTTTGTCTGGGAGAGATTGTATATTGAGTTAGGACTTGCACGTTACACTTCAATTTAAGAAGATGTAAAATATAGACTTTTTTAGCCAGCACATTATAAAGAAGTGATTGTCTTAAGAAATCGATAGACAAAGATCGCTTCCTCCATCTTATCTGTTAGTCAAACGCGGCTCTTCTTAACCTTATCAGCGTCTATAAAATAGTAATTTACCACCGTGGGAGTCTTGGTGGGAATACCCCGATGAGAGCAATAACTGATAAAGACTTCATTGATGATAGATTGTGATTAAAATGTTTAAAATTTAATGAAAATAAGACTCAAAAATATGTGAAACCTCAATCCAATACCTACTCTGAAATCCTACTAACTACTTGCCTACCTAGGTATTAGTTTGAAGCTTCCATTAAATAGTCATGATTATTGGAATAATATTAGAGACTTTGTTGCCCTATTTATTTACCTACTTAATTTAAGAAATTGAAGCTTCATAATGTTCTATTTTTTTTTTTTTTTTCGGTCATGACGGATTTAGGAAAGAGACGCAAAGGGACACAATATTAATTTAAATGAAAGGGGCGCAAACAGGTTCATTATTATTTAAATATTGTTATTGCAAAGTAATGAAGTCGTATCTACTATTAATTACCTGACTGCTTAAGAAAGGGTTATGTTTTTCAAGATTTTGTATGTATGTATGTTTGTGTGTAGATTTCTATGTTCCCTGCAACAAAACAGCTTGAAGAAATATTTAAGGATAAGAGATATTATTTTGTGAGATCAAATAATCGGAGACTGGTCCGAAATATTACCAAGCGTGAAGAATTATGATGTGTATTTGTAAAATGTTTTGTCTTAATAAATATTTATTTACTTATTTTAGTTTTGACTTTTATTAAATATATCATACAAAAATATTATATAAATACTGTAAAAACCAAGGGATTAGTGAGCGATCGGAAATTAATGAAAATAATAAGTAAGTATAGGAAAATTTTGCGACAAGTTTGATTATTTTAATCTAACATTTCATGAAAAAATCTGAGTTCGCCCCTGGATGACCGAAAATTTCCGATCTCTGTGATAGGGTATACAGAATATCTTTACTCACTTACATTTTTGTTTTATTAGCTTTCGATTTCATTACTTAATGTTTTTGTCAGAAACGAAACAGAATTATTAAATTCTGTTTAAAATTGCCAAAAAACTTTCAATGCCTAAATTTCGGTTTTCTTGTTTTCTTTTTCAGTTACATTATAGGTATACCTACCAAAACCGCCTAACAAATTATATCATACAACAATACAGCAATGGATAACTTGCTACAAGTAGTTTCGCTCTAATATAACACAACCGGATATTCAACATGTCATTCTTGTCTGTTAAACACAAACTACCTACAACACAACATAATGTTATTCAAAACCTTGACAAGCGCAAAATTTCCAAATTTACCTAAAAACAATACGTAAACACAACCACGGAACTGCGGAAAGTCCTTGAGCTGTCAAATCTGACAGCTGTCAGCGTGACAGCCGCTGTCAACGGGTGACGGGGCGCATGATTAATTAACGGCGGGTAATTGATTTGTCTGTCTGTCATTTAGCGGCTGGCGTGATACCGGTAGGTATTAGATGTCGGCGTCGGCAATTAGTCATTTTGTTTAACTTGTTAAATGTCTATTGAAGGCTAGTTATGAATTTTTATCGTGGAAATAGTTTTCGTTACAGATTTCGTGTTTAGATAGTGATACGTGTGGCGGTTATGATAATTAGCTAAGTGACCCTAGGCAACTGCGACTCTATAGAACGAGTTTGTGACGAGCTATTTTTATTAATTCTTGTTGCTCCACAAAGAAAACCCTTTGTATTTTGTAATTTTATAATAGAACTTATACTTACTTATATAGAACTTCGGCACCTTTTCAGCCGCCGTGGTCACGTACGTACTCCACGCCAGCTGAAAAGGTGCCGAAACGTCGGGAAAATAAAAAACCTTAAAAACCGATACAATATACTATAGTTATATTGTATCGGTTTTTTAAGGTTTTTTTGGTTTTCCCAACGCTTCGGCAACTTTCGAGGGTTCCACTGTAGCTCCTTAGCTGCAGAAGCTACAGTGGGACAACGCCCTCGAAACTTCGCGGCCATGCCGCTTTTGACAAGACTTTCTTAGTATTTGACAGGACATTATGTCATTATACCGAGTGAGCGTATGGCAGCTCCTCCTCTCGCCCCGCGAACCCCGATTACGATCTCTGGCAAAACGTGTCCATCGGATCGGACGACTGTATGTATATATATATACTGTGCTACCACTATCAAAGAATACTAATTTATTACTAACGATCATTATGTGTAAATATCGGGTAATAAACAGTGTGCACTGAAATCCGTTAAAGTTGTTTTATTTCAATTATGACTGCGCGAAGAAACTTAAGATATGCTTATGAGAGCTTAGAAATATTATTTCTTATTTTAACACGTTGAATATGTATTAATAACTAATTTCGGAGTAGAAACACAGATATCGTCTTAATTTTATCCGTTTTGAGGTAGCCCGTAGCGATTGTGAACCCACCACCATGCTCCAAAAACTTGTATTGTCTGGAACTTCTTTATATATAAATTGATATTCCCATTAAATGTAAAGTTTCAAACAAAACTCAGGAAGATAAGTATCACAACATTGATTAAAATGGTGTTTTAATCAACGTTGTGAAACTTTTGTGAACTCATCGTGGAAAATGTTTTAATAAAACTTTGAAAAAGTCTTAGTAGGTAGGGTATACCTCCGAGTACATACCTATTCGCCTTTTCAAATTTACGATTGAATAATTTTCTGGTAAATACACATTATCTTTAGAATTAGAACTAATCATCAACAACAACATCAACAACAGCCAGTAGACGTCCACTGTTGGACATAGGCCTCTCCTAAACCACGCCGTTATTATTGTGGCGTTCATAGGAGGTTACTAGCCTACTGCTACCACGTTGGCCAGACGGGTTGGTAGAGGGTTTGTTTCAAGTTTTCCTTCTCTCGCACAGGTGTTCAATGCGAGTTATTGCAAAGTAATAAAGTCGTATCTTAGTCGACTCTTACGACATCCCAGGAATGTAAGGGAGTGGTGACACTTATATTCTTAGGCCATCACCACACGGCAAAATTAGAACTAATATAAAACTTTTATTAGCCGGAGATGTAATAAAATTCGTATCGGTATATTTTGTTTATTTTTTGCATTAGAAAGCATCGCCTTTTTTCTATACCATTTATATGCAACGTTTTTTACATAACATTAACGTTTTATACAAAAAAATCACATTAAATTCATAATTTTTGTGCTTGTATTTGTTTCTACATTATCGTATGTAAAAAATCGTTCTGCTCGACCACGCACAACACGTATGTGCAGTACATCCGTATATCTCACATACCAAATTGAGTTGGGACGACTAATTGAGTCTATCCGGTTTCCTACCACATACACTGCGCATAATTGAATTGACCATCCAAAAATAACGAGCCTCAGCTTATTCCACACCCACCTAATGACCACGCTTTATCGTAATCTCACAAAAAAATCCCAGGGACATTAACTCGAGGCAATCTTTATCGCGTTTCGGACAATGAAAGCTGCCTGACAGTCGATGTCTTCATACCACCAACACAAAAACAATGCCCTATCATTTTACACGCTATTAAAAAGCAAATTTATCAAACACTCAAAAACGGACCCTAAATCTTTAAAATACGGTCGGTGTTCGATAATTTCATCGATAGTTTCGACATCACTAAAAAGTCTTATCTGTCAAATGTCGCTTTTCAAAAATTTACTTTTGCTGTGTTGTTTTAAAATTCAAATTGGGTTGACGGAGACAAATGAACGGGTTATTATCGAGTAACGATATCATAGTGTTGTGACGTGTCGCTTGATTAATAATGGAGCGAGCTTGTCCCAGACTTTTTATAATTATGTTGATGTAGGTAACGTGTAACGCTTTTAAGTTGGAGAATATATGTTAAGTAGGTATTGACTTTTTTTATCCTGCTTATTGATTGAATGATCCTTTCAGTTAAGTTGTGAAAAATTATCTGGCAGTGACAGCCCTAAATGTTGACTGGGTATTGTAAGTGGTTTTAGAAGAACTTTATTAAGCTTTATGTAGTAGAAAGCAATAGAAATTTTGGAAGTATCTTAACAACTCCGAAAACTAGTAGAGCAAAAAATAACATTTTAAGCAGACTCTACCAGATTTTTTTAGAAGTAGCATAATAGCGTTTAAAAAATATCTGCTAGAGCCGTAGTATTTAAACTACGCATCGATTATTATACCAAAAATTATGATGATAATAAAAAACCTACAAGATTTTACACCTACAACAGGTAACTATTGAATTCCTCCATAGAAACTGAAACCGTTCTATACTTATCAACTATAGGTACAGGCCAGAACTCGTCAGGGATACTTGCTCTACGAAAATCGCCTCTATTACGAGTGACAAAAGGATAAATTTTAAGTGAAAGTGTAAAACATGACGTGCCGTTAACTGTACCTAAGTTGCAGCAAATAGTTCCCTCACACTATTAATCATTATATCTAACCGGACTGCTTCCGTTGCAGAGAGGGAGAGGGCAGAGCTCAAAACTAAGGGGAGGGAAAGAGACGCCACTCGACACTCGACAGCTTAATTGAAATGTAGGGACGGACGTCAAGAAGATCGGTTATCGATAGTATTTTAAGGATTTTTGACTTTAAGTAGCCCTTGGATTTTTGTTTATAATTAAGCATTCAAATCGTTTCTTCTTTAATTGCTAGGGAGCAGTTCGGGCGCTGCAACATCTCGAATTAGACATTTTCTGGAGCCACATACTTAAAAATTCATGTAAACAAACTTTAGTATTATAGAAAATCGTTGAGACCGAAACATTTTGACTTGAAGTAGAGATTTCACTTACATTTTTAATTAATAAAAGTAACTAAAAATTGCTTGGAAAAGGCTGAACCTGTTAAAATTATTCAAAGTTGGTGCCATTTTTAGACTTTTTTATTAAGTATTAAATTGCATCTCCAGAAGATTCTTATCATTTTCACTTTAGGTAAGAACTAGCGGCTTCCCGCGATATTACCCGCGTGGTTCCAGTTCCCGTAGGAATATTGGAATAAAACGTATACTTTGATTTAATCCAGGCTACCTACTATTTCTGTGCCAAATTTCATCAAAATTCGTTCAGTAGTTTTAGCACGAAAAAGTAACAAAACAAAATGACATACTGTCATGCTTTATAATATGAGTACCTAAGTTAAGATTTTTTTTTGTAAGTAACAACACAAAATCTAAGAACATTCCATGGTTAGGCACTTACCTCAATATCAATTTGTATATAAAACACAATTTTTATATAAAAAAATCTAAGTACTTATAATTTACAGGAACTTTTTGGGTTCACATTGTTTTGCATTAGGCGAACTAATGCATCTATTTAGTAGGTACAGCAACGATTGTCTATGATGATAACTTAGAATTGGATAGTTAGAAAGTTATCGATAGAAGCATGAGAATTATCGATAAAGACACATCACTACAATTGAAGTATCAACCGAACCCATAACGCGTTATCTGTCTCGTCTTGAGCATTAACACGTCCCACCTCGTTAGAACGTCGTCATACATCATATTTCATACAAAACTATAGAAAACACACCTTATTATTAGCTTCTTAAGAGCTATGTGATGTGCTGGATTTTACTTTGGTTTACCTTCTGCAACTGTCATCACATTATCTCATACAGTTATTAAAGTTGTTGGCAATAATATCTATTGGATGCTTCGGTACCGTGTCACATTAATTTATTGCACAATGCTAATGGAATTCGAGTTTATTTTTTACTAGCTTCCGCCCGCAGTTTCACGCGCGTAGTTTCCGTTCCCGTGGTAATATCTGGATAAAAAGTAGCCTGTGATACTCTCCATTCTTTCGACTAATTCTATGCCAAAAATCAAGTCAGTTTATTGCTTAGTTAGGGCGTCAAGACAGGACATACAAACACATTTTTGCGCAATTATAATATTCGTTAATATTAGGATGAACAACGGAGACGCGGTTAGCATTCATCATAGGTACCTGATGTTAGATTTCCTAACGTAAAGGAATCTGGAAAGCCGTGCTTTCGTATCGAGACTTGTCACATCACTACCTAGGATGCGCAGCGCCCACGCCCGCCGGGCGCACTTCACTCCGTTCGGCAATGAGGCCTACAACTTATGAGGCAGATTAGACCTCACTCCAAGTAATGATAAGGAGGTGAAGGTGGAAGCGCGCCTCTCCCAGAATCCTCAAAAACTGAGGAACTGGCCATCTTATCTCTAACTGCCGGAGCACAACGATGCTGAAAACATTGTTGTTAAGTATGGCATCAGACTTAGATATGAGATGGATGAGATGGTGGTAGCAGGCCAGGCGGACTTACAACAAGTCCTACCATCAATCAATATGTATCCATACTGGGAATAGAACCCGGGACCTCTGGGTCTGATACCGGTGGCGTTATCGCTAGAGCACAGTGGTGGGCTAGAATGACAAAGTTCTATTAACATTATCATTGTGTTCCATTTATTGTGAAGTTTTAAATTAATGATATGTTAAGGTCAGTTTTTTAATTTGGCGACTCTGTATGAAATGATGCCCATGACTAGTTTCTTGCCGGTTCTTCTCGTTACAAGGTCTCCCGCCCGTAGCGTTTGTAAACCAATGGCGTAGCTTCTTTGACGTTCATAAGTGCTTGTAACAGCCTAGACTGAATAAATGATATTGACTTTGATTGTGAAATAAGAAATATTTTCTGTCTTTGGACTTTTAGGAGACTTTGAAGCGCTCAACATATTTAAAACATCGCTCTGTCACTTTTTACTTCAAACGAATGACTGAAATGGAATGTCTTTTTTAAAATGTTTAGCGTTAAATGTGTTTACTAACAATTGGTGGTAGTCGCCTTAAGGTACTATTTGGCTAAATATCAAGTATTGAACTAAGGAAGAGTTTATGATTCATGAATATTGGAAAAATCACGACCAAAATATAGGCGTAAATTACAACTAAGTAGGTAGTTATATTTATTTATAACTTTTTAAGTTTGCATTTTACAATGCTATTTTTATGTGATAAATATTAAACAAGAAAATATACTAGAAAAAAGCAACTAGTCTCATGGCCCGTCAGGGCGATATGAGACTAGTTGCTTTTTTCTAGTACTTATATTTTCTTTTTTAATATTTATCAGGTAGGTATATTTATAAAAATACCTACGAAAGTAACTGTCTGCAAATCTTATCTCTTAGAACGAGACGGGTCACCTTGATTGGAGCAACGTAATTTACCTACCTATTACATGTATCTATCTACTCATGGAATTTTTAAGAAAATATAAGAACACCGATTTTGTATAGGTACTCTTTGACAAAGTTATGGAGACTAGCTTTAGATTACCTGAGAGTTTTTTTACCTTTAATAGTTAATAAGAAAAATGAACCTATACGTATTTTTGATAAATTTTAAATAGAAAATAATTGGAAAAACAACTCGGCCACAAGTGCATTCTTAGATGGGACTCGAATCCACGATCTTTGGAAATCCGGTCCACTCATTGAGAGAGCTTTAAAGAGCATTCGACCGGATTCCCAAAGGTCGTGGGTTCGAATACCATCTGAGAATTCACTTGTGGACGATTTGAATTTTTCCAAAAATTTTCTATTTTTTTCTATTTAAAATTTATCACAAGTATAAAAATAGCATTGAAAAATGCAAAAATTCAAAAATCATAAACCTGTAAGTAGTTTTCATTAAAAATAATACAGCCAAGGGTAGGCGAGGGTAATTCGCATGCTTAGACGGTTCCTTTCAAACATCCTGTATCCTATAATCTTAATCCTTTAGACGCCAAGCTGATTACAGTTCTGTTAGTAAAAATAAGGATATTATATTTAGACTAAGATTACCTATATTTAAAAATAAATTGTCAAATCAAGCTAAGTATTTTAATTTATAGTTTGCCTGGCTGAATAAGGCACAGCTTTCTTTATAATTCTATTTAAATTTTTATCCTGGCATTTTCTTGTAGTTACTAGCTTTAGTAAGAAAATGTTGTACCTTTTTTTTAAGTTAAGGGACGCCTTATGCTCCTAACTGTTCTTTTAACAAGTTTGCTTTCCGTGGCAACCTTTAATAAAGACAACACCAATTCTTGTAACCATTGGCTGTAACTAAAAAGGTGTCCTAGCATTTAAGGGTATGATCTTGTTGGTTGTCCAAATATATATATTTTTTTTTTATGAAGTACGGAGACACTCTTAACCTTCATCATACAAGTATTGATAAGGCTGAAGATGGAAGCGAGCCTCTCCCGTAATCCCCAATCACCGAGGAACTGGCTATCTTATCTTTAACTGCCGGAACACAACAATGTTGAAAACATTGTTGTTATGGCGACAGACTTATATAAGATGGTGGTAGCTACCACCAACCAAACCGAATACAATATGTACCCCCGCTGGGAATCGAACCCGGGACCCCTGGGTCTGATACCGGTGGTTGTACCACTAGACCACAGAGGCGGTTAAAAATTAATTAATTATAATTAATAAATTAATTAATTAATTAAAAATTAATTAAATTCGATTCCCACATCGACATATTGTATTCGGTTTGGTTGGTGGTAGGACTTTTTGTGAGTCTGCCTGGCTAGCTACCACCATCTTATCTAAGCCTGACGCCATAACAACAACGTAAAAAAAATATATAATTTTTCCATACCTAGGTAGGTATGGAAAAATTCTATTTTTTTTTTTTTACTTATTTTTAATGCTTGGATAATAGGTAATTCAAATATTATTTCCTCGTTTTTTTTGTGTTTACGTTTCTATTGAGGTGTATCTCTACCAGTGGCGAAGAGTCTTACAACAAGTTCTAACTACCAACTGGACCACAGAGGCAGTTGAAATGTGGTTAACATGTTATAAAGTTTCAAAATATCAGAAGCAAATTGACTTCACGATATTCGCTTTGCTTTGAATAATTTAGTAAACTATAATAAAAATGAGATGCTCTACATTTTAAAGCAATTCATTTGAACAGTTATTTTTTTTTATTTCATAGCAAATTTTATAGAAAATTACCCTGAATACTGACCTACGTAAGCTTTAGATGTCAGTCGACGCTTGTCAGATTTCAAAAGCGTGAAAAACCAAAAGCCATGAAAGAAACACATCATTCATTTCTTTCACGTCGCTTTCGAAACCGTCGTCGGAACAACAGTGACAGCTGCTTCAAAGGAGCGACGAAGGAGGTGCTACCGTTCGCACCTTGAAATCGATTCACGTCAGAGCTAAATTACAGCGTTTCGCGTAAACGGACGATGCCATTCAGTACAACACAAAGTAAATAAAAAAACATCCGCTGCCCGCATCCAGCCTCCCAGATTCGCACTATTATCTCGCGCCGACCAATCCAAAATGGAGATCGTAACCCGTCGCTGCGATTGGCCGGCGGGCTCACGGCCGCCTCCCGCCAATCGCGCTCCGCCCATCACTCTGAAAAGTTCCCAGCGCAAAGCTCTACCCGCCCGCCGCCAGCCTCAGACTCACCTCTGGTCTCGCAAACTCCCCGATACTGAAACCGCCGAATCTGTACTTCCAAAATCACGTTCCTCGCAATCTTATCGAGGTATCGTCACCTAAGAGATAAGGCTATCTTCCTTGACTCCTCAGGTCCGGACGGTGCGAGACAGAGACGGAGCGCTCGAGCGTTAGGTGTGGTTAAGAAATCTAACGAGCAGTGTTCGCCGGTACACCTGACGTGCGGGCGTGCGGTCGGCGCGGCTCACCCGTAAAAAAATTCGAACGCAGCGAATTCCGGGACGCCTATAGAACTGCGACCTGTGACGTGTGTGATGTAACTGTCTATAGACGCGGTGACCGTGACAACATGATGACTATGGACGTCGGGATGTACAACAACCAGCAGAACGGTTACAGCGCGGAGTACTACCAGCAGGGGGGTTACCAGGCTCCGTATGAGGGATACCACGAGGGGTACTATGAGCCTACGTCCCATTACTACGAGCCGTTGCTGCACACGCAGGGGACGCACGAGCATCCACCAGCTCCCGTTATAAGTACTGACACGGGGTTGTGTTACACGAACTTGGATTACGGGGAGTTGCAGCCGAACTACCCGTTGCATTCGTTGCCGCCTCATTCGGAGGCTTTTAAGCATAGAGAGGATGTTCGGCAGGAGGAGTTGCACAGCCATGAGCATAAGCTGGATAATCACTATTTAGAGACGAAGTATAACATGCATTTTGTTGATGAGGGGTCTATGCAGTATGCTCATGGAGGTTCCCCGCTGGCTTGCGAGGGTTTCGAGCAGTACCAACCCAAGGAGGAGTTTGTTCGGGAGGGGTTCTCCAGGGAGGAGTGCCTGGGCGCGCACCACTTGCAGGCGCACGCGTCGCATGCAGCCGTGCCTACCTATAAGTGGATGCAGGTCAAGAGGAATGTGCCTAAACCGACCGGTAAGTATATTTTTGAATATTTATCATATTGATATAAGATTATTCGGGAAATCTGTAGAAAAATGGGTGGAAGGAGGCATATTCATAATAAAGAAAGTCAAGTTAGCTAACCAAAGTGTAATTTTAATAATACATTATTTAATAAGATAAAGAGTCATGTGTGAATATTTAACGTTTCCTTTTATGGCTTTTCCTTTAAATAAGTTAGATTTAAAAAAGAGAAGAGAAAAAAAAATCATAATAAAAAATAAAAAAAATATAAATATACGAAATAAGTATACTTTAACAATATGTTTGTTAAAAACATAATGATTTTGAAAGATTATTTTTCTTTGAAAACTTAGAAGATAAATAAAACTTAAAACCCATTTTATTTTGTATCCAATCGCTACTTTTTAATAAATATTATTTTTTTAATTCAACAGAAAACTGTAGGTATTATACTCATATTTATTTAATACCTACCTAATAGCCTTATTTATATTAAAAGCTTTAGTGTAGATTTTATGAAAGTAAAATTAACGTTGAAAGTTAATTTATTAGGAATCTAATTCACTAATCCGAAAACCTACATCAAATAATTTAGTACAAAAACTAGCAGCCCCATACAATTACGTCCAACTTACACAAGTTTCCATAATTCTTGGATATGTAAATAAAGCGGCACTTACTAAGTGCTTAATGGCTATATCGCGTCCGCGAGCTAACTTAATTACAGAGGTTAACGTGAAATTGATAGCTGTAATTAAATACTGCACTACTGTTTAATTACTACACTATGACGTGTCACAGTATATCGAAATGAAAAAAAGTAATCATTACGGCGCGTATGAATTTTTTTTTAAAAATTATTTTGGGTAGTTATTTACTTTAGGTTTTTGGTTTTTTAGTATCCCTAAGTACTTATATACAATATAATATAAAAACGTATGTACATTTAGAACTATTATAATATTCTGTGCCCTAAGTTTCTTTTGTATTCCCAAATTTTGGGGTTCAATAACATAACTTACACAAGTTTCCATAACTCTCAGTTGTGTAAATAAAGAGGCACTTTACTAAGTGCCTAATTGTTATATCGCGTCCACGAGCTAACTTAATTACAGAGGTTAACGTGAAATTGATAGCTGTCATTAAATACTGCACTACTGTTTAATTACTACACTATGATGTGTAACAGTATATAGAAAGGGAAAAAAATACTGATTACGGCGTATGTATTTTATTTTATGATTTTGTGTTTAGGTTTTTGGTTTTTTAGTATCTCTAAGTACGTCTAGCACTATTATATATTCTGTGCCCTAAGTCGCTTTTGTATATCCCTATTTGGGGCTCAACGACACAACTTACACAAGTTTCCATAATTTTTAGTTATGTAAATAAAGAGGCACTTACTATGCGCCTAATGGCTAGGTTAATCGCGTCCGCGAGCTAACTTAATTACAGAGGTTAAAATTGATAGCTGTCATTAAATACTGCACTACTGTTTAATTACTACACTATGACGTGTCACAGTATATCGAAATGGGGAAAAATACTGATTACAACGCGTATGTATTTTTTTAAAGATTTTGTGTTGGGTAGTTATTTACTTTGGGTTTTGGTTTCTTAATATCCCTAGTACATACGTTTAGTACTATTATAATATTCTGTGCCCTAAATTTCTTTTGTATTCCGCAATTTCGGGGTTCAATGACATAACTTACACAAGTTTCCATAATTCTCAGTTATGTAAATAATTAGGCACTTACCAAGTGCCTAATGGCGTAGAGGTCGCGGCTTCTAACGTGAAATTGATAGCCGTTCGATATATACCTAAAGGAACAAAATACCTCAACAAAAATATTCTATTAATCTGTTACTTTTTGTAATAAAGCTTCCTAAAAGTTCCCCGATTGTACCACACATGTAAGTTTTGAAGAATTTGAAGTTTTGGACTATGTTGTTTACTTTGGCCTAAAGCGACCAACCAACCAACCCAACGTCGCAGAAAGTGGTTTTTTCTTTGTAAGTTGGTATTACAACGCATTTCGTTAATTGCCACACATTTCAGATCTTGTATTACGTAGTTTTTATTGGTTTTTCGTTTTCTCTAGTTTCGGGGTTCAATTATTAAGTTCACAACTTTCCATGATAGTATAGTTACAGTTACCTTCAGAATATAATAATTATGTCAGTGTGTTGAAATGAAAAAAACAAGGATAGCGACATTTATGTAGGTATTTAAAAAAAATATTTACCTAGGTGCAAGAAATGTTAATTATACTTAACTAGAAAAATCAACTCGGACGGCTAGGAAGGCTAGCTTCTTTTCTGGGAGAAAAATCTTATAATACTTATAGCATCGTGATATCTAATGTGTTACTTTGTTTTTTTTTGGCAGAATTTTTATTTAATATAACTAGATTGCAACGCGTTTCACATAAGGTGATTTTAAAAAGTTTTGTTTTTGTTTTTTTTCTCCGAGTTTTGGTACTTACTTTTTAAAGAACTATGGCTAAGGAAATCTTCAAAAAAGTAAAGTATGTTGTGCTAGAAGTATTATTTTTACCTGACTGCAAGGTAAGGGTTTGTTTTTCGCATGTATCTTATTATGTATATGTTTAAATGTATTTTTCATTACCTCATTGCATTCAAACGGCTCAATGGATTTCTATAATTAAGTAAAATATTGTTAGACTCATTTTGACAACCCAAGTGTTTTTAGGTTAGTGATGTTAAAAAAAAGCAACATAGCTAGGTGCTATTAATAGAAGAGAAAAAAGTTTTTTTTTGTATATTTTAATATAGGTATCAAATTAATGGGCTTATCATAAGGATTTCGAGACTGAGAGAGAAGGTATATGACCGATAAATAATTAAAAAGATATAAATAAAAAATAAATAATTAAAAAAAAATACAAAAAGACCGTCCTGCATTAAAAGACAAGTCAATTGAAAAGATTAAATAAATAACTTTATCGGAGGCATATAATTAGTGTTTATTTTCAATAAAGCCTATGTTATTTATATAGAAAATCCAAACTACCCGTAAACCAAAAGTCAGCAAAACAATTTAGTAATTTTGACGTGAACAATTTCTGTAAGTACTTACTCTATTTTAATAATATGTAGACCAGTAGAGTTTTTTTAGTAAGCTTTATTTAGAAAAATCATAGATATGTAGAAAACGTTTATATCGCAAATAATAGATCATTACTAGGTAAGTATTTCATTTAAATAATTAATTATTTCTTTTCCTTAGTACTTTCCGGGAAAATGTTTACCAAAAAATCTCTACTGGTCAACCGGAAAGTTCCCTGTTGTACCTACCTAGTGCCTATATTAATGAACCGCGTAACTTTTAATATAGTGATATTAAAAATCGTAAAACATGTAGTTGGTATTTAATGGAATTATTTTATAGTATTTACTGTTTAATTACTGACTTGAGACATTAATAGTCACAGCTAAATTATTGTTAAAGAATATTGATAAATAACCTCCTCTGTGGTCTAGTACAATCACCGGTATGAAACCCAGGGGTCTGATACCCAGCGAGGGTACATATTGTATTCGGTTTGGTTGGTGGTAGGACTTGTTGTAAGCCCGCCTGGCTAGCTACCACCATCTTATCTAAGTCTGACGCCATAACAACGATGTTTTCAGCATTGTTGTGTTCCGGCGGTTAGAGAAAAGGTAGCCAGTTCGTCAATTATTGAGGATTCCAGGAGAGGCTCGCTTCCATCTTCAGCCTTATAAATACTTAACATCAGGTATGATGAAGGCTAAGAGTATCCCCGTTGTTCTTAAAAAAAAAATGCAATAGTTAAAAAACTCTTAAGGTACTTATTTATATGGGGCGTTTTATTGACAGATTTTATTAAAGTAAGTTTGGTTTACAAGTGGATGGTGGATAATTTTGAATCCTTTCGCAGGCAATGAACTGGAGACACAATAGATTTTTTATTGTTGTACCTAACTTATAATATGTCTGCTTGCCAGTTAATTTCGTACATAAATAATGGTCTATTTAAATTTTAATTACCCCTAGGTGTTATAGAATAATAAAAAAAATTTGCAAATTATTAATTTTATTAAATTCTTGGTTTTTCGCTTAAGAAGTAGTTTTAATTGTTTTCGTCATAAATAAATATTATTTAAATACAGGAAAAAACCACTGCGCGCTGCTGCTAGGGCACGCAAACATGTAAATCGCTACAATTATTCTAAAATTAGAAAAACGAAAGGAAGAAAAACACACACAAAACACAAGAAAGAGGAAAAAGTAGTAAATAGGTATTATAGGCTGCATGTCAACCATTTGCAAGCAAAAGCAGTCTGTACGTGGGCAAATCTACGGGCGGTTTGAACGCCGTCATTGTCCTCAACATATAAAGTGTCATGCATACCTAAGTGCGAAAATAATAAAGTTATGCCGCTAAACGCTACTCGTCTGGGTCCTATATTCGTAACTGGACACGAGGACAAATTTTATTACTCTCAAAATATGAAAATATGTTGAGGACAATGACGGCGTTCAAAACACCCGTAGATTCACCCACGTTATTCCTGTGACTAAATGACTGATAATAAAACTGGAATTCTGTGCCAAGAAAAATCTTGTTAATTATTTTGAATTTGTTAATATTTTCGCGGACAGTGAACGAGACGCAGTAGAGTTTTTATTGTCTTAACGCATAGACGTTTACTGAGAATTAATAAATCGCTAATACCCTTCTCTTCCTTTCTTCTAGTTAGGAAAGTTTATTTTGGATAAAAACTATATCCCGTACATTAAGAAAATAATAATACCTACACATAAACCCCAATGATTCCATTCACATTATAAAAACCAAACATCTCCTTGGTTACGAAACAACCGATGCCCGGACTAGCAACAAAACGCGGCCTCCCATCTTCTTATTTTGAAAGCTGACTTTAAAACAAATGCCTCGCGTCTTATTCGACAAGCGACGCACGAATGTGTCAGCTATCGAGTTAATAAGTCGGGTTGTGACAGCCGCCGTCGGCGTAAGGAGTCAGGGGTTGTGACCGCGGTCAGATCTGACTGACTGACTGCCAAACAGCGTGGCACGTAACGTGTCGCTGCAACGGGAGTTTAGGACGCTGGTCAAAAGGTCGAGGTTACAATAAACAGCTACGTTTTTGTTTTTTTTCTGAGGGAAATGTAGGATTTCTTTCATTATACCGACCTTTATAATTAGGGTAGGTAATTAAAAATACACTGACCAAAAACAGAACAAGACAATTTCCTCGTGACCAACGGCATAGTTTGTTCCGCACAAGAAAAATAGCATTGTGGTCAACTCTACAAAATCAAAATACATCATAATCTTAATTTTTAAATGAAGTTAAATAAGAAGCATACAGCCGTATAGCCTATTTTTTAAAAACCAATACAATCACAATACCACACCACAATACCACAAAGTATTTATTTTTCTTTTTTAATTACCTATCAAATAGAGCAGAATTTTAGTGAAAATCAATGTCAAAAAAAAATGTGTTATTTAACATCTTAAACTAGTAAATTTTTATTGCTTTTGTTATTTTTAAAACGACGAAAAAAAACTGTTTTTTTTTCAAAAGCTTTCAAAGGCCCAATGATCTACAAGACATACGCAATCTCCAAGCCGAGTCACAGGCAAACGCTAGCTTAATAATCCCTCCAGTAGACAGGTAGACAGACAGACACGTAGATGCAAGATAAAGCATAAGACATGACGTCTAGAGTCACTAGCCCATAATATTTTCAATTAAAATTGGTCCGTCTTTTCCAGCCAATTATAGATGTTATAATGATGATATTTCGCGAGCGACGAAGTAATCTTGTATAGATAATGCTACGGGTATGACATAAATTAATTAGGATATATTATTATATATATAGTTTTTTTTTATGAGCGACGGTAAGACTCTTAGCCGTCATCATACCTGATCTTAAGTATTGATAAGGCTGAAGATTGAAGTGAGCCGCTCCCGGAATCCTCAGCCTCTGAGGAACTGACTATCTTATCTCAAACTGCCGGAACACAACAATGCTGAAAACATTGTTGTTATGGCGTCAGGCTTAGATAAGATGGTGGTAGCTAGCCAGGCGGACTTACAACAAGTCCTACCACCAACCAAACCGAATACAATATGTACCCCTGCTGGGAATCGAACCCGGGATCCCTGGGTCTGATACCGAGGCGGCGGATACACAGAGGCGGTTAAATTTATTTATTATTATATTTATTAGTTATATTATTAGTTTTGTGTAACTGCCGCACTCAGAGACGTTAATTTTTAAGTTACAATAATAGTCCTCATCCTAACTAATATTATAAATGCGAAAGTGTGTTTGTCTGTACTTGATCGACTTTATTTTTGACATAGAGTTAGTTGAAAGGACGGACTTATGTTAATTTTTATCCCGACATTCTCACGGGAACGCGAACCACGCAGGTGAAACCGCGGTTGGAAGCTAGTTAAATATATTGCTTTCTCTGTTATGTTGTATTTAAAAGAAAGAAACAACAAGACGCGTTATTGATATTTAAAATTAAATGACGTCTCTGAGTATGTCAGTAAGTATAGCATATGCAACTGAACCACAGAACTCCAGAAAGAGCTGATTTAAAGTTGTAGCTTGGTTGTCACGCTGACGCCTCGTCAGCCTTTTGCGCGAAGCACTGAAGCGATCTTTACATTTCCTTTTTTACGTTTTAGGGTTCCGTAGCCTAATGGCAAAAAATGGAACCCTTATAGATTCGTCATGTCTGTCTGTCCGATGTATGTCACAGAGTCACTTTATTTAATTTTCTTCACTGCTACGCTTACTCGGATATGGGGCCCCTGCGCGGATGAACTGATTTTTAATACCAGTCATTGGAACTTAATGTAGCAAAGCGCATGTTTTTGAGGCGTAGCTTGTCTGCTTCCATGGGATCTAAAAAGGTGCTTAAGCAATATTGCCAACTAAATTCCTTAACAAATAATTTAATTGTTTCTTTTCTATGGAGTTTAGAACTGTGTCAGTGTCAGTGTAACAGAATTTGCTTTATTTTTTGAAGACAAGAAAACTTACTAAAAGCAAATTCCTTAAGAAATAAATAAATAAATATTAAACAAGAAAATGTACTAGAAAAAAGCAACCTGTCTCATGTCGCTTTGACATGAGACAGGTTGCTTTTTTTGTATATTTTCTTGTTAAATATTTATTACATAAAAATTGCATTGTACAGTCAGCAACGAAACTTGTCGAACAAAATAACGTTACAGAAGACACATGAATTGTACAAATTTTGATATTTTACAGATCAGGCTAATTTTATTATGTAATTAAACACGTTCAGCTACTTTTGTAAAAATAGTGTACATCGACCTTTAGTATTCCCAAATGTCTACAGAGATTTGTTCCCTTACATATAAAACTTTATAGTCTGCAGGTGTTTTTAAAATTTGGATGTGTTCATGGACTTTTGTTGCTGACTGTACAATGCCAATTCACTTAGCAATTCTGCTTTAGCACCCTTTTTAGACCTTCTAAGAAACGCACGCGTATTGAGAAAGGCACGCAGCGTAAATAGGATTGTTTCAAGTTTTTAACACAGAGTTACGTACTAGAATAGGCATAATGTAAGTAGATCGGAATTAACTTTTCTTTGCTTAACCTCGCACTCAGAGAAGCCTAGACTAATTAATTTGACATCAGTTATCATTACGAGGTAACCAATTTGAATCAGAGGCATAAACGCTAAGATAGGTTTTTATTGGCCCCACACAATTGTTCTTAGTTATATTTTGTTGTTATTATCGTATTTATACTTTTTTCTCTCCTCCTTTCTATTTTCATTGTCTGTATCGTATGTGTGTGTGTCAATAAATGTGTTTTCGTTCTTTCTTTCTTTCAATAGACTTAGCCAAGAAGTCAAAATTACCTAAAAAACTGTGAGTAACATTTAAGATTATTAAAAAATATATAAATCCTCATATACCTAAATAAGAACCTATTAAAAATCTCAGCCTTATGATGAAGTAATCACGAACTGTAAATATTACTATAACGAACTATTATTTCGAGACAAACACATCAATTGTGCTATAAACGCCTCCAAGTTTCCACGAAATCCCCTACATTCAGTTGCGTGCAATTATAAAAACAAACACAGATAACAAAAGTAACATGGAGGATTAGTTCGAACGTAAACGTCGCGTGTAGAACCGAACGTGTAGCGAACACACGTGAAACGGAACGTGAAATTAAAAAGAAAAAACTTTAACAAGGAAGTCAGGTTTTACCTCAAGATCTTAGAAGTACTGGTGTTAATTTATGCTGGCAACAGCTCAGATATTTTTTTTTTCATAATTAACAAACATAAACTTCCCAAATAGTAAGTAAATACATATTGTAATTTTTCATTCGTCTTTTGCATCAGCAAATGCTGTTTCTAATATTAAAATATGACAAACTAAAATATGACCGATTATTCTGCCATGCTTGGTTCGGACTTTGGGGCGTTACAGCTTTTCGAATCTTAGAAAAAAAGCTTTAAACTGCTGTCCGCTGGTTAATTGGTACTTTATTCTTCATTGTCGTCCACCATTCCGATTCGTAGAACTTTAGTTATTTCTTATTTTCTAGCACAAGTGTAGAACCTGCTACCTCCTTTCTTTTTAATTAGTTCTCCGAGTTTACTTCTACGTTGCGTTCTAATCACAAAACTCAAGAAAAACGAAAAAGTACTATTGGAGGGTCTAATACTGGAACCAGTCTCTCCATTGGCGCAACTGACACAGTGAATGGATATATAAAAATATAGAATATCGTAATGAGAAAGCATTTTTTAAGTTGCATGAGTAAAACCTTAAAATGCGCTTTCGAGTAATGGATTTTTTTAGAATGTAAAATCCTGCAAAATTTTGCTTTTATTGAATACAGTCCAGCGCGCATTTCACTAAGGAATTTCCTAGGATGTAAACTTGTAAAGTCACAGAACAGAAAAAAATAGTTTTTTTTTCTGTTTGCAATCTTGTGTTGCGCACAAGAACTTTTCTAGTATTCAATGATAAGCATCTAGAATAATACCATTTCCGATATGTATTACGGGAAGAAAGTTAGCATTAAATAAGCGTTTAAAACAACTTCCCAGTCAAATTAAACACCTATTCAATTTACATCACGGAACTGCATACCTTTTTATGACCATAAACTAGAGTAAATGTAATTAAGTAAATAAGTTTATTACCTATATTTACTGACTAGTATAATGTTGTTTTTGAAACATTTACGTTTGAATAAAACGGATACATATGATGACCTTATGATACAGTCCTAATGATTGGGGAATGAACAAATAACTTAGGTAAGCATTTAATTAAGGACCAAAAAAAATATTGACGTAATTCTACTAAAAGCTGAGTTTTTGTTGAATCGAAATAAAAAAATTCAGGCAGGCATTTGACCACCATCATGCTTAGTAAACAGGATGTGGTCTAAGGTGTAACATGCTTGCCCAGAAAAAAATATATAATATTTACACTTAACTCAATTTTATAAACATATAAAGATTGAATGAACGGTCAGACATAACATTTACAATAAACATAAAAGCTAGTCACGCTGACTCTCAGGTCTCTGCCGGTTATGAAGTAACTATTTAATTATCTGTGGCGCTATGTTGAAATCTAATAGAATTATAGGTGATGGTGCCGTGAGATAAGATAAAAAAAAAGTTACGCTAATTCCGTATGGCGGCTACTGTGATTACTTTTCAATTGGTATTTATAATGGGCAATGATTTAAAGTGGCAGTTGTATATTGTAGTTTTGGTAAGTTAAATATTACCAAATTCATGTTCAATAATTAGTTCAGCAGTAAAAAGAGAGCAATAAACTAAATAGAAATGATTCGTAACAAATATTAAAATGGGCAGTTAAATAAATATTGGGCAGTAATATGACTGAATGGGCAGTTACAAGTGGGCAGTAAGCAAATCGGAATCAGTCTGTAAAAAATATATTTTTTAACAGTTGTTAAAAAAAAGTAAAATGTATTTAACCGCCTCTATGGTCGAGTGGTTACAACCACCGGTATCAGACCCAGAGGTCCCCATTTTCTTGTTTATTTCAGCGTGTGAAGTTAAAAATTAAAAATAATTTGTTTCGTATGGAAGTTATGATTTATACGTCATCAGCCATTTTTATGTCCCCACTGCTGGGGCACTGGCCATCCTTATGGATGAATAAGGAGAATGGGCCATGACGCCCATGACACGCGGACCCAAGGCGTTTTGACGACTGCAAATGCAGCTGGGATCAACGGCTTAACGTGCCATCTGATGCACGGAGGAACTTGAGATAGTAAATTTTTGGTCATCCATACCGTGACCGACCATTATGAAAGTTGCTTAACCTCAACAACTGCAGGCCGACCGCGCATACCAGTGCGCAATGGAGTCCTCAATGATATGATATGACTAAATTATGAAGGGGAATATCTCTCGCTTTTATTCACTTCAAATGAGTCAAATAAAACAACGGCACCAAAATAATTTCAAAGTATTAACATCTACGCACTTGCATAGTGGGTGATGGCCTTATAAACCAAATGAATGAATGCGGCACTTGTAATTAGCCTACGTCACCAACGAGCGTATCGCTCTTTGCAATCGAAATAATATTCGAGTGTTACCTCACGGTAGCTCACCGTAAACTGCTGAACTATTTATCGAACTGCCCATTCCGTCATTTTACTGCCCATTTGTATTTTAGAGTGCTTAAATGGTTTTTGAACCCGCATTGTATGATTAAATAACCGCAAGTTTTTATTTTTATTACTGTTCATGTTTTACTGCCGTAGTAATCTATCAACTGCCAGAAAATTAAATAAATGCCCATTTTGTTTTTGTTTTTCAACTGATATTAACATCCTTAATGATTAAATAACTGTTGTAAAATTGATTTCCCTTTATAATGTATTTGAAATTGATACAAGATTATATGACATTTTTATCTTTAACAAGAAAGTTGAATTAAATGTACAAAATATACCTACATATTACTTAAATTCTCAACCGGAATCTGACCGATCAAAAATAGCGAAGATAAAGATATTGTGAGTCAATCGAATAAATAGAAGTTTTATTCTACTTACTATAATTACAATTTTCGTTCGTCTCAATGGAAGATCGTATCAGGATTATATCTTCTTCTTTACAAAAATACCCATTATTATCAATAACAGATATATAGTTTGTAACGCCAAACCACTTCAATGAAATTGTCTAGTCTAGACTGATAAAATATAAAAATTTAAAGAGATTTTATTGATGTATTTACTAAAATATTGCAACTTGCTTCTGTACTTACTAAAACATGTGTGGAAAGATATAATATTAAAAAACAACGGGTTGCACTCTGGGAGTGCCGGTAGAAGTGAAAACCGCCTAAACGAAAATAACGATCAAAATCCACTATATCTTGATTCTTGACCACAACTTCATAAAAAGTTGATGAAAACGGAGAACAACTTGATTTGACAGGTAAATCCATTAAAACTGACCTGGCATCAATTTGAAGTTGGTAGTAATGAGAGATCTTTATATAATGGTTGTTATTAACTAATATACGTAGATCTTTTAAGTGTGAGACTTTATGTAATTTGAAATAGGTAAACGGTAAATGGTCTTACGAATTTTCAATCAGGATCACGTGTCCTGACGCGACTTTAAAAATTTTTACCCATCCCAAAAATATAAAACTCTGATGTGCACAACGCCGCTTAAGAAGTTTTCACTTCAAAAATTTATGGTAAAATAATAATTTTTTAGAAGGTACAAAAAGCAAGAATTTTATTTTCTATAAGTTAATTTTAGAAAGCATTGACGTACTTTTTAATAATTGAGTTGTTGAGTTCTCTTTTACGAATCATAATTTTTCAAATACTTAAGAAAAAAATGCCCTTGATGTGTAAAGTTAGGGATGCAATAAGAACTAAATTACAACTTTTAAGTTGTGAAAAACAGTCTTTTATTTCCATTTTTATAAGCAATACAGATTTCCTTTTTTTTTTAAATAACCAACAACCAACAGACCAACAACTTTATTTTAAATATTTTTTTTTTGTTAGCTACTAATATCAGTACTAAATGTGGAAAAACCGTTATTCGGATTAAGTTGACTTTCGGATTTTTTTATAATCTCTAAAGATAACGGGCTCAATGGCACATAACATTGATAAACTTCTAGAAAAAGAATTAAGTTACTTTTAAATAAAGTAAATAAAAATAAAACATCAATAACTTGAATCGTGCGTCAAGTGAAATCATTTGACTAGACTGTATTTTGTAATGAACAAATTTAATTTATAAAATAAAATAAATAATAAAGACAACTTTGATATTTTGGTTCAAAACACTCACTAACGATTTTAAAACTAGGTATATTAAACTAACCGCCCCGGCCGTACCATATGCCAATATTGCCAATGTTATCTTTCGCATCAACCAATACCGTGACGTCATCACCACAATGACGTCAGCAAGAATCCTCTTGCAATTCTGCACAATGTGGCAAAAACCGCATACCACGGTTAG
Source organism: Chrysoteuchia culmella (assembly GCA_910589605.1). Taxonomy (NCBI): domain Eukaryota; kingdom Metazoa; phylum Arthropoda; class Insecta; order Lepidoptera; family Crambidae; genus Chrysoteuchia; species Chrysoteuchia culmella. The sequence continues at coordinate 3,313,460 of OU342654.1, read as the reverse complement.
ACCACACGGGCGGATGCAAAGCGATTTTATCTATTCACACACAATGCGACTGCACCAGCACATCAAACCTGACTGCATTCGCCAACTTAGTTATGGCGATGAATCCAATAAAAATGCAAGCAATTCAGGTCCTTATGTCAAAAGAATTAAGTCCGTTCTGTTGTTTACTGAGGGCAAACGTATATTAGCCATAAAGGATATCACACGTTGTCATTTTCTGGTTGGAATCGGCGTCTTGATGTTTGTCTCTCATGTCACTTCGTGAAGAAATTACAATTTTAAATTCGTTACAACAAAGTTCATTTTTGGGGTTCTACTGGTTGTGTATTGGAAATCGAGGAATGTATGAATAACGTTTCAGTTATTGGTTAAATCGATCTTTTAAGTCTCTTGGGAGATGAACGGTAACTCATAAGATGGATGTGAAATCAAATACTGTCACAAGTAATTTTAAGGACAGACGTTTTTCTATAAATACTGTTTTGTTTGCGCTACACAGTAAAATAAGCGTACGAGAAACCAGAAAGTCATGTTTACAATGAGAAAGCCGCATGTTTACAATGTTTCCAAGCTGCAGTTGAAGCTTAATTGAATTTCGTTACTATCCATTAATGTTTTAGTAGGTAACTATGTATTTAAATAATTTAGTCGGATTGTATATTATATTTTTATTTTTTAACGTTAAAACAATCTTTGAAATGAAAAACCCTGCTGTAACATTGTTATAGATAACAATAAAAATGCTGTTCAGATACACAAAGAGTTTAAACAATTATCAATACAATCTTTATACTTCAGTTGGTAGTAAAAATGTCGACTTAGAAAGTATGATACACTTAAATATAACAGTAACACAAATTGAGAGACAAAGGATTAAACAAATCGGGCCATCCTCTCATCATTAAGCTTATCCCGATAAGACTGCACTCCACTGCGGCCATTAACAACTCAAACTATAAGATAAGTTGTGACAGCATCACCTTTTCAAAAATTTGTACGAGATGTTATGGTTTCGTTTTAATGTAAATTAGCTACCTTTAAAGCAATCAGTGATTTGACAAGTAGCCTAATGTTAATTTACTTTTTACTTTACTTTAGTTTCAGTGTACAACGGAAGAAATTCCCTGCAGACCAGTAGAGTTTTTTGTGAGAGCGTTGTTTCAAAAGTAGATACCTAATAGATTCAAAGAAAATAAGTGTCGATAGGTATCTTCCTTGGTTGTACATAGAAATATTGATGTCTAAATAAGACTTGTATTGGCACTGAAAACTAATATCACAAATTATATAGATTCTTAATTGAGAACCTTAAAAAATGTAATTAAAGTACGGCTGATAAACAAGAAAATATACTAAATAAAAAAATCGCGTCAGGGCGACATGAGGACTAGTTGTTTTTTTCTAGTATATTTTCTTGTTTATCACACAAAAATAGCATTGTAAAATGCTTAATTGAAAATTTAGAAATAAAGTAGCGCTATTTCTTTTTTTTACCGATTAAATAGCTACCTAGCTTATCAAAAAGTATACATTAAGTTATTAGCTGCCGCTTTAACAACACAATTTAACTCTTACAACCAACTTCAACAAGCCATGATCACAATAAAACCACTTGAGAAAATCACAGCGCACCAAATGTAAGCCAATAAAAAAGTTCAGGCAATCCGTGGCTAACGACGAAACGAGCGTTTTATTGATATTAAATAAGTCAAGGGGTCATTACCAGGACAAAGCCGAATATCGGAAAGTGTTCGCGTGAGGGGTGGAGTGTGCGGGTGCGGGGCGATTGCGTGCGAGATCGAGCGATAGTCGCCCCGCGGTGGACCGGCGCCGTAATCGGTTTACTGCGACCAGCGACTTTAATGTCTGGTGCAAGGTAGCGGATTAGAGAATATCGGTAATTAATCGGGATAGTTTATTGTTTTCAGGAAAATTATAGGCATTCCAAACCACCACCGTCGAAATTATCCAATACTTTTATAATTTAGGCCAGCGTTGTCACAAGGATATTCATATTCCACTGATGTGACAACGCTGGCCTACAGCGTATTAAAAATAAAAAAGTATAAAGTTATATAGTAAGTATAAATTTATAAATTAAAAAAGTATTGGAGAATTTCAACGTTCGTCCGCAAGTACCGGTAGCTCAGTGGTTAGAGCATTGGGCCGGATTTTCGAAGGTCGTGGGTTATTCCCATCTGAGAATTCTGTTGTGGCCGAGTTAATTTTATCCAATATTTTTTTCTCTTTAAAATTTATTATAAATCGATCGTTTTTTTTAAACGCCCATCGACTATCGCTCTTCGCTTAGACCACACAGCTAGGCAAGCTAATGCAGGTGACTTGCAAGCCGTTAATTCACCACTCGAGCCACTTCCTCACTCCTCCAACTGGTAATAACCGAACAGCCTCCAACCTGAGGGTGGAAACCTAGGAAGTCACGTTACAAAGTTCAAACCTATTTGTGGGAAATCTTTTCTAAGAACACTTGGAGGAAAGATTGACTTTAAAATTTAAAGTAATGTCTTTTTTGACGTTTTTTATTGCTTTTAACAGAAAAACTAGGCACAGCGATTCCGAATACGATAACTAGGCTAATATTAGCAGAATCGATGCTTAAATGGAGATCTGAATCATGTGACTCTTCGCTCTGATGATAGAAAGATTGTCTATTCCATGTTACAAGTAAGTTAACTTCCAAAGAATTTATGGGAGCTCTAAATGAATGTAACATTATTTTCTAACTCTTCTTAGCGTTTCGACGACAAACTTAAATAATATTAGCCCAGAATTTGGCCACCTCGATAACAATGCTAGTAGTGGAGTCAACAGATATTAACTTTAAACCGGAGGTAGACATTGACTTTCCCAATGAAACATTCTCAAATTTCTCAAGTACGTAGTTTTAATCTAAGCCATACATTTCGGTTTTAAAAAACTTTTCTGATAAATTTTATTTTATCATTATAATGTTTTCTTTTATCTAATCCTAATTAATTAATGACATTATTACCACCACATGTGAATTCGCCGGAAAAGTGAAGTGAAAACCCCCAAGTTTTAACTAAATTATTACAACCTCAGACTAATATTAATTATTAAATTTCAATTTGAAATCAACAACCGTTATATTTAATCTATGACAGAATTAATAACAAATCCTTTGTCTTTACACGATTAAAAAACCTGTATAATTATTTTCTCAACGATACCGAATATGTTTGACCATAGACATGAATGCATTCCTAGATAAGCCGCGCCATTGTCTTTGCATCAAATAGATTTTTATGTCACAGATTATCCGTATTAGTAGTACAATTATGTACCTTAACTATTATTCCATATGGTTGAATTTGCGATGGTTGTATTACGAGTTTATAATGGTGCTACTGTTTTGCGTGGGAGGGTCGATGATGGCGTATTAATGGGGTGTATCATTATTAGGTTGATAGGTTAAGAACAATGAGTGCTTAGCTGATAGTTATGTATCAGTTATGAAGGTTTTTTTATACTTATCTTGGGTTATGAGTGGGAGAAAGTTGTTGCTTGAAATGGGTGAGTTTTAACCTCGAAAGAATTTTCTTGGAAATGAGACACTTTGTAGGATTAAAAGTATTTAGAATTGGCCAGTTAATAAGGTCCTTTTTTGTAATAATTTAGAAAATAACACACGAAAAGTAAATTCAAGTAAACTCCCACACGGACTCAATTTTGTCTCGCAACAATGAAATGAAATATTTATGTGACCTAATAGGCTTTACAGTTTTACAGAAATCCTAATCCTATATATATGTCGTCGTCGTCGTCGTCGTCTCAGCCATATAACACCCACTGCTGGGTATAGGCCTCCTCCAAAAGCCACCATCGCCACGCTTAATCGCCACGCTTGGCAGGCGGGTTGGCGATCGCAGTATGGCCAAGTTTGTAGGAGACGCTGCTGCCCGTCTCCTGAAGGCTGAGTCCCTTAGTCGCCTTTTACGACACCCGCGACATGAGAGAGGGTAGTGCTATTCCAAGCCGACACTACACAGCTATATATGTGTATATCTATAATTATATTATAAAATAATATTTTAAATGCGAAAGTGTGTCTTTTTGACGACCTGTTTGGCGCAGGGGTACTAAGCCCGCCTTCTGCGCCAGAGGTCCCGGGTTCGATCCCCGGACAAGACAAATATTTGTGTGCATGAACATGTCTGTTTGTCTTGGTCTGGGTGTTTAATATGTATAATAAGTATGTATTTACAAAAAAAAAGTATATAATTATGTTTATCCGTTATCTAGTATCCATAACACAAGTTCTTCATGAAACTTAGCGTGGGCTAGATAATTGGTGTGTTGTATGCAATTATTTATTTATTTATTTTGTCCTTCCTTCACGCTTTATCTAAGCAACCAATCAACTTGATTTTTGGCATAGAGTTAGTTAAAATAACGGAAAGTAACATAGGCTTTTGTCCCGATATTCCCACGGGAACGAGAACTACGCGGGTGAAACCGCGGGCGGCCGCTAGTGATATTACAATTCTCTAAGTGAATTATCTATTTATATAAATTGTATTGATTATTAATTAATATATAACTCAACTGAATTAATTGTTAGAAGCGGTCCCAGTCGCCGGAAGACTCCTAGCACAGGGACAGTATCCTAGAAGGAGTCCCGTGCCTACACTCATAATTATAAAATAAATAATAAATAAATAAATTTCATACAATCACACCAATTATCTAGCCCACGTTAAGTTTCATGAAGAACTTGTGTTATGGATACTAGACAACGGATAAACATACTTATATACTTTTTTTTTGTAAATATATACATAATATACATATTAAACACCCAGACCAAGACAAATAGACATGTTCATGCACACAAATATTTGTCTTGTCCGGGGATCGAACCCGGGACCTCTGGCGCAGAAGGCGGGTTTAGTACCCCTGCGCCAAACAGGTCGTCAAAATGCTCATTATCATAATCTTATGTCAACTGCTCATTCTCTTTTACCAAATGTTGCTTTACCCGGTGACGTTAATTATTGAGGAGTTCTCGTAGTTCTTCATCATCAGCTCCACTTCATCGAAGAGACGAGCATAAGTTGCTTATGAACCATATTAAAATAATAGTATCGCTTTCGTGAAATGCTAAGTATTTATTTAATAGTTCCGATGACCATTTGTGGTCTTCAGCATCAGTTCCACTCCACCAAATGGTGATTTTCGGGAGCAAATATACAAGATACTTATGAAACCACCGAAATCGATATAAATGTGCTTATAATATTTGAAGAGTTCCCTCGATTTCTCCAGGCTCCCATCATCAGATCCTATCTTGACAACAATGGGACCAACTTGTAAGTATACCCTTTTGAAAAAAAAACTATCCAAATCGGTAAATAAATGATCGTGTACTGAGGTAACAAACATAAAAAAACATACGACCGAATTGATAACCTCTTCATTTTTTTGAAATTGGTTAAAAAAACGTCACGTTGATGTATAAAGGTCCGCAAACCCTGTCCTAGCGTATTTGTTCACATGTGATTATTCTTACACATTTTACTCTAAAACTGCAATTTTAATGATCTGCCAAGCCCGCAAAGCGTTCATGACATTTATTTATTTATTTATTCATTATTGCATATCATTACTTTATTTAAGGTACACATGTAGACCGTATAAAGAATATACGGTCTACATGTGACGCCCTGCAAGGACATAGCAATAGGCTAATAGTTTAGGCTATTTCTTTATAAATGACACAATATTAAACTTAATAACACATTTGACATTAAATTATTATCAGTCTCAGGACAAAAATGTAAAATACAATAGTTCAGGCTTATTATTCTTAGTTACATAATAAAACCTATTTTAATAATTGAATTGAAATAGAATTATCGTTAAAAATATTCTTCATTATACCATTACCAACTATGATAAATGTATGTAGCTACCTAGTTTGTTCCGAAAACTAATAGCCATAGAATAAATATAACCTCTTTTTTCATGAAACTATTTTAAATTGACGGCTAATTTCAACACAAACTTCATTTGTGAAAATCACTTTCGTTATTTTTTTTATTTATGTTAAAATATCTGTCACTCTTCTTTTGTTTACAACAATGGACGTCGCGGGAAGCGAGACGTTTCGTGCGATGATTTTCAATGATTACATACGAAGGTTAACCTTCAAGGAATCTAAGAAAATTTACAAGCTGCTTTTGGGAAGTCTGCTCCTGCGTTAGTAATAATTACTTATTGGTTTCGTGAATTTAAACTTGGTCGAGAGAGCTTGACCCCAGACCCGGCCGTCCACCAACTGCAGTAACTCATGAAAACGTCATAAGGGTAGAGTGGCTATTGCGGGAGATTAGACATTAATACATCGAGAGATACAGGCTGAACTAAACATTCGAATACAGGCAGTTTCCACCATCCTGCATAAACGCCTTAAAGTTAGGATGCTTGATTCGCGATGGATACCTCATTCTCTCACCGATGAGCAAAAATGCCGTCGTGTTGATTGGTGCAAATTTATGTTAGAAAAGTTCTTCGTTCTTACAACTGACGAATCATGGATACAGCTTCGATCCTCTCACGAAGCAGCAATTCACGCAATGGGTGTTTGAAGAGGACGATTTGCCCATAAAAGTTGTTCGCGGTCGGAGCGTTTATAAAAAAATTAGTAGTATCTATATGTAGATAGGTCTTTAAAAATTACATTGAGGTTTTTAAAACGTTTTTTTTTTTCAAAGTCAACGGTTTGAAAGATGTACACTTTCAAAGTAGTAAAATGAGGTGTGTCCCCCCCCCCCCCCCCCTCTAACTTGTAGAATAAGAAAGTGAAAAATGTAAAAAAATATTGCTGTAGTCCTTTATAAAAACTTTCAACGAAAATTAGTTTGAACGAAATATACTTAGCAGTTCATAATAATAATATAAAATTTATTGCACACGATACAAAAACAAACACATGCAGAGAATATGACAAAAAAGAGTAACACACAATAGACGGCCTTATTGCTACATAGCAATCTCTTCCAAGTAACATTGGGTGATTGACGAAACCCTTCATGTGCGAGTTTGACTTGCACTTGGTCGATTTTTTTATATTCTAACTATTTTTCCGTATTCGCCGGCGCAGGGACTTACACACTCTTAAGCTCCTCTACTCTATTCTTTTGCTATCTACTTCCCCACCTTATCTGAAAGAATGCTTCTCCTTTCTTTCTTCGTCCTCAAACGGTACCTTGCGTTCTTCATCTACAACACTCTTCTGATTTCTTTTCCTATCCTTTTCTGTGCGTGCTGTTCGTTTGTGGAACGCTCTTCCAGAGGGTATGAGAAAGGCTCAGACTCTGCGATCCTTTGGTGAGCAAGTCAGAAGTCATTACCTTTCTCTTGCTTAAAATTTATCATTATTAGCTAAATATTTCCTCTTTCGGTATTTATTTTATTAGTACATACCTAACTATATTATTCACTAACCTCTTTACGCACCCACTCCCCTATATCCTATTATTTATATATATATATATATATATATCTCTCTCTCTCTCTCTCACCCAAGGTTGCCTGGAAGAGATTGCTATGTAGCAATAAGGCCGCCTATTGTGTGTTGTTCTTTTTTGTCATTATCTCATTTGTCTGTTTTGTATCGTGTGCAATAAAGTTTATTTAATTATTATTATTTTTATTTTCTCAAATATTTGGTATGTTAAGCTTTTGTGGAACTGTGAGTCAACAGAAAGAGGCTGTAATATTAGGTAGTTAAGAATCGATTGTATTTTCGGGAATATCTAAAAACTTTCTAACTATTTGTATTAAGGATGGCGGCTTTTTGCATATTAATGGCTTTTTGCATATTAATAAAGTGGTTGGTCTGAGGCCAAGTAGTTGAATCGATTTGTGTAAATGTTTCGGTATGACACCCGTAGTCGAAAGAATAATTGGGACTATGTACACTTTGTCTTGTCTCCAGACTCGGGTTACTTCATCTTTTAGGTCAGTGTACTTATGTATTTTTTCGGTGATAGTTTTTGTAATGTTATGTATATTTGGTACTGCGATGTCTATTAAATATGTGGTTTTGTTTTGTTTATCCTGCAAAATAATGTCTGGTCTGTTGTAATGTATCATTCTGTCGGTAAGGACACTTCGGTCAAAGTATAGTTTATGCGTGTTGTTTTCTAAAATTAGTCTGGGTGTGTACTTGTAATAAGGTGTATGTTTGTGGAAGTCTTTTAACAGTCTGTATTTGTGAACAAGATTTTGATGAATGATATTGGCAACTTAATTATGTCTGTGAGTGTAATCTGTTTGTGCCAGGTTTGGGCATGCTCCTGTTATGTGTTGTATTGTTTCTATTATTATTATTATTTATTTATATTTTATTTTACTAACTATTTTTGGAACAGCCTACGTATGTTACCATTATTACGCCAATTAAACTTTTTTGAAAGAACCAGAATACTTACTTTTGGATCATAGCACGTATCTATTAAATTATTATTTTTTCTAAAAAAAACAAAACAATACTTATTTATCAATAAGCTGTTTACGTCACAAGGATTATAAATACATGCTCGCTATAAGATTCTTATCTTCAGATTACCGAAGTTTATACAGGGCGCAGATTATACTTTATCAATGTAGCCACTTTAAAAATCACAAGTGATACGTTATCTCCTCTGTGTTGCTATTTAGGGGCATTCGATTTATGGCTCTGCAAGTTATCGACGATTATTAACAGAATATTTGACGATTAGGTTGTAAATGTACGAAAAAGGAAATATTTTGTGATATTGAATTGAAAATATAGATTGCCTTGCAAAGCGACACGATTTCAAATTTCAGAACGCTTTTGATTTATATAAACAGAAACAACAAGAGTATGAAAATGTGTATTTATAACGATACTTTAATTCTTTTGTAATACTACTACATCCTACAACGGTGTCAATTGGCTCTGACACTCAATCGCATGATAACAGATTTGGATGGCATAGTCATAGCCTGGAGTAAAACAAAGTAGGTATAATTTATTTATTTATTTATTTATTTATTTATTTATTTATTTATTTATTTATTTATTTATTTATTTATTTATTTATTTATTTATTTATTTATTTATTTATTTATTTATTTATTTATTTATTTATTTATTTATTTCCACACTTACATCTATTATTACAGGATTACCCCAATACAATAGAGTAACTAATAATTAAATCAATAAAATAATAACAATTACATAATTATGTTTGCCAATCTAAATTATTAATCTATATTATTCAATTTATTAAAAAAAATAAAAATAATTAATCATTCCTCAACAAAATATTATAATATAACAAATAATTCAATAACTAATTTAAAAAATAATAACAATAATATACCTATCCAATTGCAAACTCCCACGGGAACGAAAATCACACCGATGAATCTGCGGGCGGCCACTTGACTTGTATTAGGTATATAAAGCCTCACATTTTTTTTTCTCATACTTTACTGACTTAAAAGCTGAAGATAAATTAAACTTGACGTTTAATTAATGATATAATTATGAGATATACAAATTTATAATAACTACATACTTTTTTATATCTAATAATTTGTATATTGCATACAATTTATTGCATACAATTACACCAGTTATCTAACCCACGTTAAGTTTCATGAAGAACTTGTGTTGTGGATACTAGATAACGGATAAACATACTAATTTTTTTTGTTTTGTAAATACATACATAATATACATATTAAACACCCAAACCAAGACAAAAAGACATGTTAATGCACACTAATATTTGTCTTGTCCGGGGATCGAACCCGGGACCTCGTGCGCAGAAGGCGGGTTTAGTACCCCTGCGCCAAAGAGGTCGTCGAATATTATATGATACTTTTAGAGGTTATATGATACGTGCACAAATATAACTTCTTTTACAGATTTTATAACATACATAGTTGGAAAAAAACGTGTATCGAAAATGTAGGTAAAATCGTAAGCAAACATTTACTCTTGACATGTCAAACACTTGGTTGTACATGATTTTCCCCGATTTATTTATCAGAAGTATCAGAACTAATAGTTTATCGGTCGTTAACTCAGAATACGATCGTTGATTGTGTTCCAAACTTCAATATTTTTTTTCATTTAAACATGTTATGGAGCTCGGTGACACAGTTGGCTACGATGTTAAGAAACTTTCGCAATGGTCGGTCAAGGGATGGGTGATCTAAAACTGATTTTGATCTCCTGCGTGCTTTGGAAGCTACGTGTAGCTTTTGATCTTGGCTATATTTACAGTCGTTAGCCCACCAATCCATACTGGGTTCACGAGCTGACCATAGACCATTGTCCTTATCCATCTATTAGGACAGCCTGTGCCCTAATATTAAATCATAACCTTTTAGCTGTAAGTTCGAAAGTTATGAATAAGATATGCTAACGCGTTGTGAAAACTACAATAGTTTTAAACGAAAACTGTATTTTTCTTTTTCTGTCTTTTTAATTAAAAATTATCTTAGAGCTAGCGCAGACGACGGATAACGGAGGACTTTTTGTCCGCGACACGTCTTTATTGTTAACAAAGTAAGATTCAACTTAGATCGCCTATATCCATGAAAAGTACGCGATAGTCCTCGTTATTTATTCAACTTTATGTTCTTAGTAATAAGGTTGTGTCGCGGACAAAAAGTCCTTCAAAGTCCGTCGTCTGCGCAGGCCATTAGTCGGACTTATTGAAGTTCTAAGCTAGGTTAGTCAATTCTTATTAGGGAGTGCCTCCGCTGCTCCCAATAGCGATTGGGAACCGTCGGCGTTGATATCCGTATCCAGTATTTCGTATTTTTAGGAGGTAATTTCGAAAAGATAAAGTGCCGAGGCAAAATCATAAAGTCGTGATTTTGGTACATGACAAGATCTAGATAATATGTCTAATTACCAGATTTGTGACATCTCTAACCATCCTATACCTACTTAATTTTATTTATATCAAAAAGTACATAGTTTTCAATCAAATCATAGTGAAGGGTAGGTGAAGTACCTAATCTTTCTATGATCTCAGATCGAGACCAAAGATAAACGTTTGAATAATGGTTCCTCTGAAATTTAAGAAATAATGATGACTTCCAACTAAAAAGAACAATTCAAAAACAAAGCATTTAATTTGAATTTTATTCTTTAAACTATTCAAGAGTAAAACGTAAACATAAAAATGTTTACAGTCATGTTTTGTTGAAAATTCTTTGCAGTGAAAAGACTTTAATAGTGTAAAGTGATCATGTTTTCCTGAAAATAATAAAGTGACTCTTTTCTATGCAATCTTGTGTAGTGTAGTGAAGCTAAATTAGATAGACAGATATTTAATCAATCGACTATGCAGTTCAGTGCTACATGTGAATATACTCGTAGGTAAGGTTGTCGTAGTCCAATTAGAAAATCGCAACTCTCAGAAATGTTCATGTTGAACGAAAATGTAACAGTTTTACCCGAAATTTAGGATCGAGGATGGAATACTCGTAGATACCTAGTACAAATACTAAAAACTTTTCGGCGTTTACAAAAGCTCCCGAAACATAATTTTTTAACAGAAAAGAATCTATTAAGTAGTAGCGGCTCGATAGAGATGTCTGCTACAAATAAAAATAAATAGCTACTCCAACCTATCTATTATCATAATCCGATACATAAACGTAACGGGATTCAATATTTGGTTAACAATACCTCGCGTAACAATGAAGTCGTCACCGCTGACAATCTGACATTAGTTCGGACGCCATCTTGAATGCAGCTGCGAGTCGACTCATCGATTACGGACTGACCACAATCGATCACCCGAGACGTGTCGCCGCACTATCACGTGTTGGTATTATAATTTATTATATTTGGAGTGTTAGGCTTCCGGATATAGCATGTCCAGCATTTTACACTGTCAACACTCAATAAATCAATTACATAAACGTATCATCTCGGTGTTATAGTTGTTTGTACGAGTATAGTGCAGTGATGCAGATAATGGATTGCGATCGTGAATCGCGGATCGGTGATGTTAGAAATGTCAGATCAAAAGCACTTAGTTTTAATGACTAGCTACTTCGATTCCACTTGCCGTAGATTTGAATAGTAAAATTAGACGGTCGGTCTCTATAATAATAATTTCATTATGAATGTCTCAAACTCTACTCAAAGCAAAATATTCAGTACAATAATTTAAGCATGACTTGAAGTATAAGACGATTTTAAACTTTCGCGTTCCATTATAATTATAAACAAGAGTAACAGAGCTCAACGCGACATTTATTATGTAGCATATAACCCAGGGATATGAGACACAATAGATATTCTTTTGTTCTCTAGCTCTTCCTGTAGCCGTCGGGAGTTAAAGGGTATATGTACTTATTATATGTACTTGTAGCTTGCCGTTCCGACTGTGTTGCTACAGTCAAGCTGTAGTACAATATTTGCTACTCGTACATAATAATGTCGCGTTGAGCCCCGTTACTCTTGATTACGATAGGATTTTCTATTCAAATTTGTAAAATTATTGCAAAACCAGCTTCCGTCCGTGGTTTCACCCGCGTGGTTCCCGTTCCCGTGGGAATATTGGGTTAAAATGAATAATAAACCAACTCTATACCAAAAATCAAGATGATTGGTTGTTTAGTTAGAGCGTGAAGGAAGGACAATCAAACACACTTTCACATTTATAATATTAAGTTAGGTTTATAGTTAAAGTTATACAGTTAATAAGATCAATCACTAAATTTACATTTGGTACAAGTAGGCCTGAAAACTTCGTTGGTGGTGGTGGTGGTTCTTGGTTGGTGGTAGGACTTGTTGTAAGTCCGCCTGGCTAGCAACCACCATCTATCTAAGCCTGACGCCATAACAACAATGTTTTCAGCATTGTTATGTTACGGCAGTTCGAGATAAGATAGCCAGTTCCTCAGTGGCTGAGGATTCCAGGAGAGGCTCGCTTCCATCTTCAGCCTTATCAATACTTAACTTCAGGTATGATGAAGGCAACAAGTCTACCCGTCGTTAATAAAAAAAAACTATAGAATAAAGTTAGATAAATGAAAATAATCACGTTGTGCCAATTGTCATGAGGCCAAGGTTGATAAACATCAAAGTGAAAATGATAAAATTCAATGACAAAACAACTTGATTATCAAAGCCCAATAATTATTCCAGACCGAATGGTTATTCCATTCTTGCCTGTTATTTCGACATTGTGGACATTCGGACCGTCGAACCGGTATGGGCTCTGCTTTTCACTCATTAATTCAAGCCACAAACTCTAAGACGATTGTGTAGCTGCAAATTTTCATGCAAAAAGGGGGGAGAAGCGATAAAGTTTCTCCCCCCTTAAAGCGCTTTTCAGACTACGCTATAATATATAGCATATAGCTTATAGCTCATAGCACAACGATTTCGCCCACCATACATTTACTTAGATAGCGTATAGTAAGCCAATAATATATATTGTAGCTAAGTGTGAACGTGTTCTAATTAAATGTATGGTGAGCGATATCGTTGTGCTATAGCTATATGCTATTATATTATAGCGTAGTCTGAAAAGCGCTTCAGACGATTAATCGAAAAATTACGTACATTTTGGTATAAAACAATAGGACGGTTAGAGATATTACAAATCTGGTAATAAGATATATATATCTTCATACCTTTATCTAGATTAGTATAGTTTCAGAAACACGATTTTATGATTATGCCTCAACACTTTTTCTTTTCGAACCCCTACCCCTTAAAACTACGAATTTTCAAGTTTATTCTCAAATGGGGTTACATATACTATTGGAAATTGGTTTAATTAGTGGAATCGCACCCGCGACCTTTGGAAATCCGTTCCAATGCTCCTGGACCGGATTTCCCGTCTGAGAATTCACTTGTGGGCGAGTTATTTTTTTCCAATATTTTTCTATTTAAAATTTACCATAAGTATAAAAATAGCATTGAAAATGCAAAAATTACAAAATGATAAAAAATAGTATGTCATATTATTACAAAAGTGATAAAATTAAAGTTTGGAATATTATAACAACATGTCAAATAAAGTAAAAAATGTCCAATTACAAGTCTTAATATGTCAAATTACAAAATTATGTCTTGAATTGTAAAATGCAAAATTAAAAAGTTATAATTAGATGACTGTTTCATCTTAATCGATAGTCAAACATTTGTAAAGATATTTCTTTCGAATGCGAGGATATTAATTCTCTCATTGTTTAAACGACGGTGGCCAACACCGTTGAAAGGTGAATATACCCGTATCGGCACTACACAATACTCTTAATTTGCAATTGAATGATTGTGATTCATTAAAACGTGTACTACAAGGCTGTGAATATAGAGTACAAAATTCCTCAACAGGATTTGAATTTAACAGTAAGTGCTTTTTTAAATTTTCATAGATATCTACTTGCGTAGATACTTTATAATAAAGTGAAAAAGTTAATATGATACATAAATACATACTTACTAATTCAGATAAAAGTCAAAGCTAAACATATTACAAAGAGATATTCCTTTTAAAAATAGCTAAAGTACATCCATACCACGTAAAATCTTCTATACCTACTAAGATTTTGTACCTACCTTTATCAGACAATGGTTACACTTTTGTTTATCTCTTAAAACAACAGATAAATTTGATGGATAGCGTTAAAACACATATTACACACTATTACCCCGTACCATCTCCCATCACATCTTACAATATTACTTAAAAAATTGTTCTTGTGATTATCTCTTAGATAGAGGCTGTATATCATACGAATTGAAGAGCTATTGCTAGTAATCATTGATTTCCTAATATTCAATATACTCATCTAGTAGATAACGGTAGTCTAATGTCTTAGGCGGACTTTCACCATAACCAGCTGAAAGGGTTTCAAGTGTAAATATTTGGCATCGTCACCGATCCGCCATTTTGTTTTTTTTTTAAATCGCGCCGCAAGGTATTGGATGCAAGGTACCTATATAAATGGATAGGGAACGTAAAGATGAACAAAAAATAGTCAACATAATGCCCTAAAGTGTCAGTTTAGTGAGTTAGTTGAAGTTAAAGATACAAAGGTGATACTTTGGGTCGGCATTATTCATTTTTAACTCTAATTATCTGGCTAACGTGACACTTTAGGGCAATAAAATAATAACATTTTTTGTTCTTCTGTATGTCCCCTGTTCATTTATATAAACATTATAGTGCGACGTCATTTAAAAAAAAAAACAAAATGGCGTCCTATACTACGGGTTTCGACGAGGCCACCTTCATACAAAAAAGTTCAAATCCTTTTAATACGTTTAGCGATAAATATATTTAAAACATCACTCTGTAACTCTTTATTTCAAACATTCGTATGACCGAAATGGAATGTCATTTTAAAAATGTTTAGCGCTAAATGTGTTTACTGACTGTTGGTGGTAGTTGCCTTTAGCAACTAAAAATTAATTATAGGAGACTGATAGGAGATCATTCAGGTCCCATCCATACATTTTTAGGCAACAAAAAGAATTGCTACGTGTGGTTAGAACTAGTCGTTTGGAGCAATAGTTGATATGGCAGAAAAGTTGTAGCACTACTCAAAATCAAGGTATACAAGTTCAAAGATTCGTCACTTTCATACATTTATGGATTCTTTAAAGTGTAAAGAATCACTGTAGGTATACAAATGATGGGCTAAATCGTTTTGTCTCGCAATGACTTCGGATTGTTAGTTTTAGCAATATAAGTCAATAATTTTTTTAAGCATTTTTAGAAATTAAGCAATGTATGAAATTGTCTAATCTTTGAACTTGACTTATAGTTATCCTAAGTACAACTTTTGTACCATATCAACTATTGCTGCATATGACCAGGTACTAACCATACGTACCATTATTTGAAGTGAAAACTTCTTGAGCGACGTTGTTCACATCAGAGTTTTAAATTTTTGGGATGGGTAAAAAAGTTAAAGTCGTTTTTATACTTATGATAAATTTAAAATAGAAAAATATTGGAAAAAGATTAACTCGGCCACAAGTGAATTCTCAGATGGGAATCGAGAGCATTGGACCGGATTTCCAAAGGTCATGGGTTCGATTCCCATCTGAGAATTCACTTGTGGCCGAGTTAATTTTTTCCAATATTTTTCTATTTAAAATTTATCATAAGTATAAAAATAGCATTGAAAAATGCAAAAAATCCAAAATCATAAAGTTAAAGTCGCTTCAGGACACGTGAAAATTAGAAAATTCGTAAGACTATTTACCGTTGACCTGTTTCAAATTACATAAAGTCACACACTTGAAAGATCTTTGCATATTAGTTAATAACAACCATTATATAAACATCTCTCATTACTACCTACTTTCATATTGATGCCAGGTCAGTTTTAATGGATTTACCTGCCAAATCAAGTTGGTCTCCGTTTTCATCAACTTTTTATGAAGTTGTGGTCAAGATATAGTGGATTTTGATCGTTATTTTCGTTTAAGCGGTCTTCACTTCTGGCGGCACTCCCAGAGTGCAACCCGTTGTTTTTTTTTTGTTGGCTGGGGTACTTTTAGAAACGGGCCCAAAATGAATGATCTCCTTTAAGTATATGATGCTCTTTTGTCCGTTGTATCGTTTATGTATTGTATGTTATAAATAATTCTTGTAATTGTTAAGTTTTTATCGCGGTTATTCGAGTATAGAAAACGGAGCACTTTTGTTCTTATGCAAAACAATCACAGAACTTGGCCACATAATCAATTATTTAAGTATTATATAAAAATCAACAGAAATGATAGTACATCTTATGTTTTGGCGCGCACTGTTCATTGAAATAACACAACTTTTACGGATATGAAACGCGCTATATTTCACGAACTAAGTTGTAATTGTCCGTATTCTTAGGTTTTTAGGGGATTTTGATTTTCCCGACGTTTCGGTACCTTTTCAGCTGCCGTGGTCACGGGATGACTGGCTACTACTAGCCAGTGTTTTTTTCACTTAGTTCATGAAATATAGCGCGTTTGATATCCGTAAAAGTTGTTTTATTTCAATGAGAAGTGATAGTGTTCAATTCTAGTCTCCAAGAACGTTGAAGTGAAAGTGAAACTACAAATTAGCCTATGTCACTCTCCGTCCTTCCAACTAACTTTATGCCAAAATTTTTTTTTTTTTTGTTTATTTATGTATTTTTTGCTGTGCCGGTTAACATGGCTCTCAGCCCCACCAATACGGTACCGACGGAAGATCAGCGCTGGCCAAAAAGCCAAGCATTATGCTGAGTCGGTACCGTTTTAGGACAAACCTGTGCCTTTTTTGTTTTATTTTTATGTACATTATCGTGTTTGTCTCAAATAAATATAATTTTCCTTCTTTTCTTTCTTTCAAAATTCAAGTCGATTTGTTGCATAGTTAAGGCGTCAAGGAAGGACAAACAAACACACTTTCGCAATTTTAATATTAGTGAGAATTAGGATTAGCACGTCTCAGCCACATGACACGCACTGTCGGGTATAGGCCTCCCCCAAGCTTGGCTGTGTAGTGTCGGCTTAGAATAGCACTACCCCCTCTCATCCCGTAGCCGTGTCGTAAAAGGCGATTAAGGGACTCAGCCTTCAGGAGACGGGCAGCAGCGTCTCCTACAAACTTGGCCATACTGCGATCGCCAACCCGCTTGCCAAGCGTGGCGATTATGGCAACCCCCCCCCCCCACCATTATGAAAGGACCCAAAAGGATTAGCACATGCACATTCAATTTACATATGCTGGAGTGACTATCAATTTCCTGTTACCACTGCCATAATACGAAAATACTCATAATTTATTAAATCAGACACTCAATAGTTAATAAAGTCAAATACAATAAAAACATACAAGTAACAAAGATCTTATCTCAAGGTTGTTATCGACCAATTTATCTCAAAATCATGGGTCGATATTGACTTCTACGGATTATCCAGGAAATTGATTACTGCATCAGCTCCTCTTATCAGACGAATCGCAAAAACTGCACTTGTTGCCTTTAAATAAAGAATATCGGGATCACTTGAAGATAACACAGATTTTTGCGTTAACATTATGACAGATTTGATGGGGCCAGATTCCATTCCTGTCAAAACTTTGTCTGTCAAAAAGCAATACATCTCGATAAGATTTTATATTTTGCTGTATTTTTTTTATATAGCTCCAATTATTTTCAAAACAATCAAACCTTATCTTAAAGAATCTAATCAGAGAAAGTTTAAATTCAATGATTTTATTTATCTTACTAATTATTAATATTCAAAACCAATTGACCTCCTTTGACGACCTCCGTGGTAGAGTAATTTTAAGACGTCGCCTACTCAGAGGTCCTGGGTTATAATCCCGGCAGGGGCAAATGTTTGTATGATGAATACGAGCATTTGTACCCGAGTCATGGAGGTTTAAATATATTTATACACATAAATACTTATATATGTATGATTATTATGTATTTATATTCGTTACCCTAGTATCCCATAACACAAGCCTTTAGTGCTTACTTTGGGTTAGGTTTTAACCGCCTCTGTAGACTAGTGGTACAACCACCGGTATCAGACCCAGGAGTCCCGTGTTAGATTCCCAGCGGGGATACATATTGTATTCGGTTTGGTTGGTGGTGGTAGGACTTGTTGAAGGTCCGCCTGGCTAGCTACCACCATCTTATTTAAGTCTTACGCCATAACAACAACATTTTCCGGCAGTTAAAGATAGGATAGCCAGTTCCTCAGTGATTGAGGATTCCGGGAGAGGCTCGCTTCAATTTTCAGCCTTATCAATACTTAACAGCAGGTATGATAAGGGCTAAGAATCTTCCCTTCCCGTCGTTCATATAAAAAAAAAAACAAAGTTAACTGGCGTGAGTGTAAGAAATATTTAATTTAATTTAATCAGTATGGAAACATCCCCGAAATCTCGAAAATGAAAATGCTTAAGCAGAGCGCAAATGAAATGTTGCATGCAACATAAAAATAATCGTTATGATAAGTTCTACAACTGGTTTTGAGGTTTTAACCAAACGTTAAATAAAACTTGTTAACATTCTCAAAAAAACAGAAATCTATAATTATTGAATGTTTGAATTTTCTAATGCAATTTTTATACTTAAGATAAATTAAGAATAGAAAAAAGAAACGACCACAAGTGAATTCCTAGATGGACCTCGAACCCACGACCTTTGGAAATCAGGACGACTTTTGGTTTGGAGAGTATTGGACCGGATTTCCAAAGGGCTCGAGTCCCATCTGAGAATTCTCTTGTGGCCGAGTTGATTTTTTCCAATATTTTTTCTATTAAATTTTTTCTTAAACAGAAATCTATCATTGTAGACATACATACATTTAATAATATAACCTAAAATAATCACCATTAAAAATGTCAATCGAACCTGCCAATTTGCAAAAAATAAATATGGCGAAACACATAAAATTCAGATTACTTAAATAGGTAACAATACCACATCATAGTGTTCACTTCCGCCATGACGATTTCAGAGAATTATGAAATACAAAATATTATGTTATCTGCCCTAGAAATAGATAAATTTTGCCGCATCCGAATTCTAGAATCCACCATTTATTGTGATCTCTTTGAGCTCTATCCATTGCTACACCAAAGCGAACTGTCTTTGCAAGCCAGTGATACATGCAAACTGTGATTGTCATATCGAAAGCGATGCTATAAGTATACGTTGCGTTACAAAGTTAGAGCTCTGATTTCTATCAAAGAATGTAGTGTTTGAAATCTTATCAAAATGTTTTTACAATGAAAATTATTACTATTAACTCGCGCGTTACCTTGCCACGCGTCGTATTTGAAGTTTACTTATCATCAGTTTTATCATGACCTTGATTTGAGCATCTATCTATTTCAACCTGGCTTTAGATTTTAAATAACAGAATTTTAGACGGTGCCGAATACTAGATAAACATATTTTAATCCTAATCCTAACTAATTTTGACGACCTGTTTGGCGCAGGGGTACTAACCCCACCTTCTGCGCCAGAGGTCCCGGGTTCGATCCCCGGACAAGACAAATATTTGTATGCATGAACATGTCTATTAGTCTTGGTCTGGGTGTTTAATATGTATATTATGTATGTATTTACAAAAAAAAAATATAAGTATGTTTATCCGTTATCTAGTATCCATAACACATGTTCTTCATGATACTTAACGTG
The DNA here is from genome assembly GCA_910589605.1 of Chrysoteuchia culmella. Classification (NCBI taxonomy): domain Eukaryota; kingdom Metazoa; phylum Arthropoda; class Insecta; order Lepidoptera; family Crambidae; genus Chrysoteuchia; species Chrysoteuchia culmella. The sequence continues at coordinate 3,293,261 of OU342654.1, read as the reverse complement.
GGCTAGATAATTGGTGTGATTGTATGGAAATATTTATTATTTATTTATTTATTATTTATTATAAATGCGATAGTGTGTTTGTTTGTTCTTTCTTGACGCCGTAACTAAGCAACCAATTGGCACGATTTTTGGCATAGAGTTAGTTGAAAGGACGGAGAGTGACATAAGCTACTTTTTATCCCGATTATTCCCGATATTTCAAGGAACCACGCGGGTGAAACCGCGTGCGTAAGCTAGTATCTTATAAATAAATCAGTCCATGAATATGTCCATGTAACATTATTAAAATAACAGAGCTCAATAAAGAGAAGTATGAAGTAGCATTTAAGCTAACGAAACCACTAAAATGGCGACGACATTTTAAATGGTTGATTGACAAAAAGATGGATTTGATTGCGAAAGAAAAAAAAAAAATTTTGTAATATTCTTCCAAGTAATTTATAATCGAACACCTTGAACTGAGTTTCGAAAGTCTGTTTGTTAATTCATTTACCCATTTTAATATTTTTCACGATCAATGAGGATATATTAGGACAAAACAAACATTCTCTGGTAAGTCAAGATACCTCCATCAATGTTGTCCCACTGTCACAGGGTTGTCCCACTGTCCCTCAATATTATTCTAAAAAATACCTATAATTATTAATTCAAACTGGGTATTTTTCTATGAATAGGTTATAAATGTAAGTAAGTATTTGGTTAAATTATTTATGTGATAAATGCTACAGAGACCTATATAATAGGTATCTGTAGCATAATTGGTTAGTGCATTGGGCCGGACTCCCAAGGATGCGGCTTCGAATCCCGTCAGGGCGTCATGAGACTAGTTGCTTTTTTCTAGTATATTCTCTTGTTTAATATGTATCACATAAAAATAGCATTGTAAAATGCAAAATTAAAAAGTTATAAGATAAGTATTTTTTTATAAATTAATTTATTGCTACGAGTCACTTATTTTGTAAGAACTGGCAAAAGTCAGAGTGAGCGAAAATGCAATTACAAGATTTTATTTTTATTGGCTGTTTCAAGCTGTTTCATTAAATAAAGTTTTGATTGGCTACCTACTTGATACGCTATATGTACTTTAGTGCTTCTGTGTCGTGAACAAAGTGGTTAACTTTTCAACTTTTTTCCCATAAAGTATAAACATTTTAATGGAATTCACAACCCTATGCAGTTATTTAGTTTAAGAATTTCGGCTAGACCGAAATTCTTTCTAGCTTTAAGAAATCTACAGCTGGACATAGAATTTATAACCAAATTAATTTGTAAGAATAACTGAAAAATCGGTCTAACGTATTGTTTTTTTTTTAATCCAGTCTTTGTGAACTAGAAAATTTTACAGGTCTACTAATAGAAAACCTCATTTGGATAAGTTTCAACCAACACTCAAAGTTAGTGTAATTGTAACCGTTTATAAAAATATTAGTTACATCATACGACACGAAAGCTTCAATTGCCCCGTTTGATGCAAAAGTGACAACCCTAAAGTATACCTATTTCGCGAAAATAGAAAGGGAGTGTGTGGGGGGCACAGAAATAAAAACGGTTGGGAACAAGACACAACAAATCCCGCGGGAGGTGATCAATCTAGGCGAGGGAGGCGGAGCGGGGCGGTCAGCGTGTACGTATAGGTACATGCGTATACTATACCTACTTGTTATAAAGCTTTCGAGCTTCATTCGTATATTTCCTTCGAACCATTGGCAGAAGAAGTTCTATGAATATAGTCTAAGTCATCACTGGCAACATACATATACTTTCATCTTAAGACATTGAGGTAAGTTGGGCGCTTTTACGGAGCTTTCCGAATGCTGCCCATCTGAGTTGGATTCGACGAGAGATCTCTTTCTCAAAGTTGGACTTACCTAACTGGATTGTCTGTCCAAGGTGAACGTAGAACATACAATCGACAAACAATCAAAAAAAATTGTAGTTCGATACATAAAAGTGATAGAATATTAAATTTTAACCTTTGAACACACCCTTTACGTGTACATAATGAGGACAATATTTTTATAAGTTTTATGTATGAAACTTTTTCTATGGGAAAAAATATGAAATCGTAAGAAAAATATTACATTTCATACATATAGGCTGAAGCATAAAGAGATAACAGAAGTTTAATGAAACTGCAAATTTCTCATGGTGTTTTCGGCTGCTTCGTAATGATGAGTCCTACAAACTTAAAATAAATGTAAAATGACATTTCACGTATCTATAAGATAGAGAGAAGATATATAAAGACAACTAGATATTTTCGTAACAAAGAAGGCTTAGCTTCATTATGAGACGCATGTATTCATGCATATTATCTATGTGTAAGAGATATTTTTATCTTGTAACATGTGTTCTTGTCACATTTCACTTCTTATCCAAAAATATCTCTTCCAAATCAGAATCAGATGACTTGATATTTTGATTTATGACATTTTTAAATTTACGAGATACTGAACGTAGTTATACAATTAAAGTGTCTGTTCAATTCTTATTTTAATATAAGTAATAAACAAAGAAGCGAGACAGACTTATTCTGTTCTGCATGATTTAATTTTGAAATGTTTAAAATCCTACTAATATTATTATAAATGTGGAAGTTTAGATGTTTGGATGTATGTTACTCAATCACGCCAAAACGACTTAATGGATTTAGCTGAAATTTGGGACGCAGATACTTTGTCGCCTGGAGAAGAACATGGGATACTTTTTGTCGCGTAAAAACCTATCCTTCCTACGGGAAAATCAAAAAATCTATGCAGGCTGAAATAGCGTAACGTATTTTGGAAATACGCCTCACAATACATGGCGTAAATGGTATCCTATCCTATTAATATTATAAATATGAAAGTTGTTTGGATCTTTGTATGTTTGTTACTCAATCCTGTTTTGTAATGATATTCCCACGAAAACGGAAATCATGTAGGTGAATGTTTGGATGTTACATGTTGTTACTTAATCACTCTAAAACGGCTAAACGGATTTTGATGATATTTTTTATTTTATTTTTATTTTTATTTTTAATTTTTGTATGTAAATTGTATGTAAATTGTATGTAAATTGTATGTAAATTGTATGTAAATTGTATGTAAATTGTATGTAAATTGTATGTAAATTGTATGTAAATTGTATGTAAATTGTAATGTAAATTGTATGTAAATTTTTGTATATAATATGTATGTAATACATTTTTATATATAATATGTACTGACGGCTAATTACAAGTTTTAACAGGTATTTGGGACACATATACTTTGTAGCCTGGAGAGGAACATAGGATACTTTTTGTCGCGTAAAACCCCTCATTCCTACGGAAAAAAAACGATGCGAGCTAAAATAAATGGCGCCACATATTTTGGAAATACGCCTTCCTCACAATACATGGCGTTACTGGTACCCTACCCTTCCAATATCATAATTGTGAATATTTAGGTGGATTGATGTTTGTTACTCTTTCACGCAAAAACTACTGAACTGATTTGTATGAAATTTGGCACACAGTTAGAAGATAGCCTGGATTTAAACTTCAGCCTATTTATATCCCGATATTCTCACGGGAACGGGAACCACGCGGGTGAAACCGCGGGCGGCAGCTAGTTTGTCTAATAAAAGACTACGCGGCTTTTCCAATACCTCAAAAACATAATATGTTCTTTACCCTGTATCGCCTTAAATATACATTTGGCATAATAGTTTTTTTTTTTTTTAATAATAATAATAATTATACTTATATAAATAATAATAATAATAACTCACCTCACCCTATAATTTACTTGGCCTTGCCCGTACTTATAGGTAAACCAGCGGATGCTGAGAAAAAAAAATCTAGAAAATAATAATAATAAATATTTCCATACAATCACACCAATTATCTAGCCCATGTTAAGTTTCATGAAGAACTTGTGTTATGGATACTAGATAACGGATAAACATACTTATATACTTTTTTTTTTTCAATACATACATAATATACATATTAAACACCCAGACCAAGACAAATAGACATGTTCATGCACACAAATATTTGTCTTGTCCGGGAATCGAACCCGGGACCTCTGGCGCAGAAAGTGGGTTTAGTACCCCTGCGCCAAACAGGTTGTCAAATCAGTTAGAAGTTAACTCTGACTTTCAGGGTATAAGCTATGATGTTTGTATGTACTTATCATTGGGTAAAACCATGCCTAAAACTGTTAGAATTAACCATATAACTGACTGCTTTGAAAGGTACTGAATGAACGAAATTGAACTGTCTACGCAAAGTGACACACGAAACTATCTTTCAAATGTATGGAGAATTGTTATTAAAAACATCATTCGTTCCGAAAGGGATTGCGACTATAAGTTACACAATTCCATTAATCACAATCACATTAACAATACCTTTGAAAGATTTTGAAATTAGACAATTATGGGGCTGTTTCGCCGCCATAATTACTGTCTCATTTTCATACTGTAGGACAGTCTCCACAGCGACGAAACTGAAATTGAACCAAGTTTTAATTAGACAATCAGCCCTCCAATGTCTTTGCAGAATCAAAAAACGCCAGCTTTTTATTAAAAAACTGTAACCTCCAATGACGCTTTAAAACCATTCACCATTAAAAGATGAGAAACATATCACATATCATATTGGCAGCCGCAGAGGGCCGGGTGCGGGTGCGCCGATGTCTAAAATTGCGTCGCTCTTACGCAAATTTACAGAGCAAACAACGGGGGAGCCGGCCCAGGAGGATGTACAGTCGGCTCGAGAAGTCAGAAAATAAGGATGCTGTTAATATCAAAATACACTAAGGGCCGGTTTCACCACTTACTGATTAGTTCTGGATAGCTATTGTGTAGAGTTGAGTCGTTCCTGAATAAATCCTTCAATTGAACTAGTCCACTTAACAAGTATATCTCCTTCATTAGTTCATTAGGGTCCCTACTTCAATACTTCATTTAGTTCACACTTCACTGAAGGAGAGTAAAGCGGACGGTTAGATTACGAACATCACATGCGGAAGCGAGATAGTTCCACGGCCCGCACTCAATTTGATGTATCATGATTTGAAAGTATTCATGAAAAAAACAACCTATTTCGCAAACATACGGCTTAGTTTCACGTGAATATTAATTACGAATATTTACAACGAAACATATCGAACTAGAATGAAATGATGCGATTGAATTTAATGACAAGGTGACTCAAATGGACTACTGAAGTACTGAGCCAAGTGAACTAAATGAACTAGATGAGTGTTAAACTTCATCTAGTCCAATTGGACCATAACATTCTTTACACTTCAGTAAACTATTTTGCGCATCTCTACTATTGTGCAGATAATTTGTCATATTTTTTTATATTACAATCTTCAAATCATGTGCCAATTAAGCTATCCAGAACTTATCACTTTATCAGTAGGTGGTGAAACCAGCCCTAATTCTATAAAAATTAAACAAAGTTATTTGCACCAATTTTATAACTCAAGAACGACTGGACCAATATCGACCTTTTCACACAATATAATGTAGTTGAGCCTGGATTGAAACATAGGATTGAAGCCGCGAACGACGCGGTTGAAGCCGCGTTCGGGCCTCTAGTATTTAATAAAAACAATATTCTATATTGGCAAAATACATCTATAAGTCCTGTATTTAATATATTTAGCTTAGCCTATACTTAATTAAATGGTGGCTAAATATTGATGTAAGCAAATTGCACTCAAGGGGAACATTCCTTTATTTTCAAAAATAAGTTAAACTGCATTCAAAGATTTTTGATAAATCACTTACCTGCACCGGGAATCAAACCGGCTTAAATGAGAAAAATAACCCTGTACTTTTATGGTACAATCGGGGAACTTCCCGGTCGATCAGTAGAGTCTTTTTGGGAAACGTTTTCTCGGAAAGTACTAAGGTAAAGAAATAATTCATTATTCAAATGAAATACCTGTGAATGTTCTATTTGTTTTCTAAATATCTTTTAATTTTTTTAATAAAGCTTCCTAAAAAGCTCTACTGGTCAACCGGGAAGTTCCCCGACTGTACCGTTCGATAGTCTTAAGAAAGAAAGAAATAATTTATTTGCTGGAAAACCATGAATGTACATTGCGATAGTCTACAATATTAATTTGATCTAATAGTTTTCTGCCGTATACAGGTTGGCATGCAAATATTAGTTTAAGTAGTCGTAATCAAACATAATAATTAATGACCAATTCTATACCTACTTTTACAAATTTGAATTCTATATCAGTTAGTTATATTTCATGTCAGTCCGATAATACTAGTTACAAATTAAAACAATGTCAATTGGATTAAATTACAGTCAAATATAAATTTTAATTTAAATAATAAATTACACATGTGACATTCGATTTTCACTGACTTTCTTTATGTTCCAGATATTCTTAAGTAAAAATATTAATTTAGCATAAGTAAATTAGTGTCTGAAATTAAAGACAAAGTCTGTAAAGATAAATGTTCAAAATACTTTACTGTACCTGGGTACTTACCCATACTAATTACTAAAATACTTTACTGTACCTGGGTACTTACCCATACTAATTACTAAAATACTTTACTGTACCTGGGTACTTACCCATACTAATTACTAAAATACTTTACTGTACCTGGGTACTTACCCATACTAATTACTAAAATACTTTACTGTACCTGGGTACTTACCCATACTAATTACTAAAATAAAAATGTTATTCACTTATTTAACTTCATAAGTTGCTCGAAATGAAAGCCATTTGCAGCACCACAACATCACAGCTATTAACTTTTAGTTAAATAAGTTTTTTTAATAATATTTGCCATAAATTGATACAAAAGGCAACGAGACGCGAGTTCTATCGATGAATAAGTTTGTGTTCAATAAAGATTTTTGAACAAGTTTCTAAAGATTTGTCTTTAACTTTTTTAGATAGTTTATCACTCACACTTGATTCATCTTTAAGAATAACACTATCGATTTGTTTTATAAACCTCAATGCAATTTTTAAAGACCTATCTATAGATACCCCACACCTATAGGTTTGATGAAAAATTTTTTTTCTGTGTGGGGATTTTCATGTATGGGGAGCCCCCCCCCCCCTTAATTCATATATTTTTTTATTTTTGTGTAAAAACCGTAAAGCGGTTTACAGAATACATCTACCTACCAAGTTTCAACTGTGTAATCCTCATAGTTTTGGAATAAAAAGGGTGTGACATACATCGGTTTGGCCGAATCTATAAGATTTCGTTTTTTGCCTTTAGGCTACGAAACCCTAAAAAAGGACTCTCGTACAATCTCATCTTTATATTTAAAGGGGATCATACTCAATAATAATTACAAATTATTACATTACAAGTACATAGCAAAAATTCATACTTACAAAAAAAATGAAAGCCGTCCAGCCATCGTGGGACACGTCTGACTAAGGCCCCTCGGTTCCGTACGTTAATGTTAATAATTCCGTACCGTAGTCGGCATTATGGCACTCGACAGCGATGACGGATCACCGACGAGGGAGGAAAAAAATTATATTCGCCTACATTCCGGGAAGGCAAGGGTATCCGTCTAATGTTTTTATGTAAAAATTAGCTTTTACACAACGTTGGTACTGGAAGTTGGGAGAAAACTTTTTGATGAGTTGACGCGATCTAAAAATTTTCGTTGGAGAGCATAATGTGATTTCCGAGAATCCCGCGAGTCCCGCAGGCATCCCGCAGGATTATTATCTAGCAAAAAATAAATCTATCGCAATCCCTTTCTATTCATAATTTGAAAGATATTTACATACTTCAGGCCGTCAGTGTTTGACATTTGATAGGGATTGTGATCGAACGCGTTTTGAAAGGTATTAAATGAACAAAATTGAACTGTCTAAGCAAAGTGTCACAAGAAAATATCTTTCATATCATTTAAATCACTTGTTCCGAAAGGGATTGCGACTATAAGATATACAATTCCATAAATCACTATCACAATCAAATAGCGACTAAACTGAAACTGTACTGTTTTATCTTGAAAACAATAATCAAAAAATAAAAAATACTTACCGAAATGCACTCTAATCTTAACCGCCTCTGTGGTCTAGTGGTACAACCACCGGTATCAGACCCAGGGGTCCCGGGATCGATTCCCAGCATATTGTATTCGGTTTGGTTGGTGATAAGACTTGTTGTTAATCTGCCTGGCTAGCTACCATCATCTTCTCTAACTGTGACGTCATAACAACAATGTTTTCAGCATTGTTGTGTTCCGGTAGTTAGAGATAAGATAGCCAGTTCCTCAGTGGCTGAGGATTTCAGGATAGGCTCGCTTCCATCTTCAACCTTATCAATACTTAACATCAGGTATGATGTAGGGTAACCCCCATATTCTAAGTCGTTCCTCCAAAACTTTTTACACTCCACTCAACCTCGTCGTGGGTAAAAATAGTAGTGTGCGCTAGGCCTAACACGGAGTGGCTACGTACTCTTTGGCTCCTCCAGGTCCTTACGGAGTTATGAGTTAGAATACCGATTTCGAGGAGTATTTTGAAGAGGTTTCGTTAAGTCGAGGACGAGTAAGTTTCGGAGGAACGACTTAGAATATGGGTGTTAGAGTCTCTCCGCCGTTCATAGAAAATAACCGTTAATTTTTATGTCAATACTATTTAATAACTGTTATGAAGATTGAAATAAAACAACTTTTACGGATATCAAACGCGCTATATTTCCACGAACTAAGTTGTAATTGTCATCCCGTGACCACGGCAGCTGTAAAGGTGCCGAAACGTCGGGAAAATCAAAAAACCCCTAAAAACCTAAAAATATGGACAATTACAACTTAGTTCGTGGAAATATAGCGCGTTTGATATCTGTAAAAGTTGTTTTATTTCAATGAACAGTGCGCGCCAAAACATAAGATGTACGTATGTTATGAAGATGTTAATATTGATTGATTCAACTTTAACTCTTCTACGGTCGGTTTCAATAACTTATCTACAGTAAGAGATGGGCTTACTAGAGCTTTGTTGCCTAGATATTTTTGTTATTCAGCCCAAAATAACCCGAAATAACAGCGGTTGCTAAGTAACGTAACCAAGAGAGGCCTATCTCTTATTAGGGATAGATTATTGAAACCGGCCGCTAGAGAACACAATGTCAGACTTGGAATGAATTTACTTAACTTTTCCTAATTCTGATAAAGAAAACTAAATAATATCTTTATCACTCTCCCGAGAATAGTTTTCATAAGAATAAAAAATAATAATAAAAATCTTTATTCCTCACGACTTAGAAATAGAGAATACAGAGAGATTACAGAATATAGAGAGCCACACAATAGGCGGCCTTATTGCTGCATAGCAATCTCTTCCAGGCAATCTTGGGTGAGAGAAATAGAGATAATTAGGATTGGGTGCATAAAAATTAATGGAAAAAGTATCAATATAATACTTACAAATATACACTTGTAAAGGAAATACTATGACAAAAATAAATAAAGGAGAAAAACAAAGGAAATAAGTTCTAACTTAATCGATCACAGTAAATTTATAACAGTACGAAAAAAATAAAATCTATAAATTTACATCAAACAAGTCTAATTTTCTGTATTTCATAATTTCTAGAAACATTTGTCGGGGCCCTAATCGAGTCATAATCATAATCATTCGAATTACATTCGTATGCGAATCTTGCGAATTTGCAATTAGCATGCTAGTGCGGTGTTAAACATAGGAATTCAGATGCGAATCTTGCGATACCTTATGCGAATGTAATTCAAGTGATTCAAAAATACGACTCCAAAACTCACATACTTAGTCCAAGAGATCCATCATCAGCCTGTGGACGTCCACTGCTGGACATGCCTCTCCTAGCTCACGCCTATTGTAGCGTTCATAGGAGGCTATTAGCCTACTACTACCACGCTGGCCAGACGGGTTGGTAGAGGGTTTGATTCAAGTTTTCCTTCTCTCGCACAGGTGTTCAATGCGTCGAGCCTAGTCGACATCCCAGGCATGTAAGGGAGTGGTTACACTTGTATTCTTAGGCCGTCACCACACGGCAACAAGCCCAAGAGATAATAGTAAATAATAAAATTCCTTTATTTTCTCATCACGCAATAGGACACTTGTCTTATGTCTAAAACTAGGGCGGTTACGACCCGATACTCGGGTTCGTCGATCGACGAAAAATTCCAAATTATGCGAAAATAATGACACTTTTTAATTGCAGTTTGTGATCATCACGTTTAACATTTTGTATATTTTATAGTTTTCGGAACAAATAGACTCTTTGATACCTTACTCGGCCGCGTACTACGGGCCAAAATCCCTATCGAGTCGTCACAAATTTTGCGAACCTGAATTAAGTATATAGATAGAACAAAACAGTTGAGTAACCTGGAGTGTGAGAAGCTGGTGCCTGTAATACGTTTCAGAGAAGAAATATAACAACGACCATTATCATCAATATATCAATCCTCAACAATAACCAGCAAAGCAAACACGCCGACCATACAAGCAAATAGCTTGTCCCAAATTAGTGTTACCATATTTGAATATTTGGAAAACAATATTTGAATACTCGACAGTATCAGATACGGGAGCCGCGGCTTATAGGATTACCGGCATACACCCGTGTTTGTACTGCTTTCCAATATGGGCGATACTGGCTTTTATCGAACCTTTTTTTTTTACTTTATTGGGTTCTCTTGCGTCAAATTTATGGCCAGTGACAGTTTTATGGCAGTAGGGATTGACGTGTCTTGCGATAGGTTTTATGAAAATTTGAAGCTTAAGGCCGTGCTCACTTTGGTTGCGTTTTTTGTGCGAGTTTTACCTACGAACCCATATGGGATCGTACGTAAAACTCGCACAATCTATATATATATACAAACACGCACGAACGATCCCAACCTTCCAAGTACTATGGGAGCGCACATACTGTGTGCGAGAACACGAATACGTGTAGTTCTGACGTCGGAAAACAACCTGAACTAGTTGGGATTTTAAACTACCGTTCGTGCGTAAAACGCGATATCAACGGAACTCTACTTACCTATTTGACGGAGAAAAGCAAATCAGTGTGCGCACTCGATTCGCACTAACCTCTATCAATACGTATACGTCGGAACAATTCGTATCTAAAGTGAGCGCAGCCTTATACTGAATAGATAGTACTCGTAATGATGAGACCCTTTTTTTATCTCAAAGTCTCTTTTTTTTCATCTATATTTGGTTTTAGATTCGGCGAAGTGGAATTGTTTTCCGTTGGTATTTCGGGAACTGCCTGAGTTATGTTATGGATACAACAGTAAGACAGACGGGTTCTTTTTCTTAGACATAATCTTACTTTAATTAATCGTTTTTAAAAAATCTAAAACAATCAAAGTGTTTAGGATCTCGCCTGAAGCTGCACTTGAAAGTTAAAAAAATAAATGCTGTGTTTAACAGTAGGGAAGGGTCCATACATGTCGATTCCCATCGGCATCCCTTTGGAAATCCCTATCCAGCGATCCACCTTGCAGATCATAATAATTATGTAACTAATTAATGTCATCAATTTGTTAAATATACGTGCATACCGGGCAGTAGCAATGTAAACGAAATGTTTTATTTTCCATGCTTATTGTTGACTAATTTGTAGTTTTTTTTGGTCCGGTTTACCTTCTCCATATTTTGAACCCTCACCACTGGTGTTTAATTATTTAAATAAAACCTGAATATATGGCTCAAGTTAAAAAAAGTACCTACCATAGCACAGTTTCTGTTAGTGCTAATGTAGAGGTTACCGACTTTTCGCATTGTCTTACAAAATAGTAGTAAAAAACAACGGGTTGCACTCCGGGAGTGCCGGCGGAAGTAAAAACCGCTTAAACGAAACAGCAGGAGCAGGCATACATTTTCGCCACGCGGTAGAAAGAGAGGGAGATATTACTTCCTCTTCTACGCCGCGCCGACGGTCTACTCTCCCTCCGTCTTATTTTTTCCAAATTTTCGATCAGGTCACGTGGCCTGACGTGACTTTAACATTCTTTACCCATCCCAAAAAATGTAAACTCTGATCGCATCTGATCTGATCTAACAATGCCACTAAAGAAGTTTTCACTTCAAAAACATTTCCGTTTCCACAAAAAACTTAAATAAAGTGTAAGATTATGACACGTATAAGTATTATATTATCCGTTGTAAAACTTACATGAGCGATCGCAAAATGAACTCGAGCATAAAATTAATTCGTGATTCTGATAATTTTCAAAACGCAACAGCGATACATCATCCCCTTCCACAACTATCGTATCCATAATCTGAATAATGCCGACTTCATTACAAATGCACAAATACATTTGCTGCTTAGTATTATGTACACTTTAATCGCTTACATCTCATGTCAAGCTATGAAGACATCAGCTGCGCTCTACACACCCATTTTTCGGTAAAGAATTTGAGTAAACATGGCTGGTTTGGTACATAAAAAAAATAAAGAGAGCGCATCTGCCACATTGTCCAATTTCGAGCCAATGGCGGCGTTTCCCGCTCCCCTAGCTGTCAATTGTCAATTGTGGATGTTATTTTTTTCTGACGGGAGCATAGGGCGTTGACGGCCAGTACATGGCCAGTTCTGTTCAACAATTGAACTGATTGAATTATGCTTAATTCGGAACGCACCGTGCCGTTATTGATTACCACCCGCATTGTTGTTAGGTAAATAAAGGAAATGATACTTTTGTTATTTTTTCTGCATTTACTCGGGCAGGATCTAGTTTTGCTTTAAAACCCCATTTCATTTGTTCCAAGTTTAGTTATGAGATAATTTACGAGTATATTTTATTCTATGATTAAATAAAATAAGACTCAGTTTTGTTGTATGTAGTTACATATTTAGCACTTATTAGTATATACTTTGTGAAAGTTAAATATTTTTCTCAACGCCCCGCTCTTTTAATCAATAGGATTAAAAATGTCCAAATTTCTGTGATCGAAAATGCGGTAAAACTAGTAGTATCAGCATTACACCGGGGCGATTGTCGCGCCGCAACAAAAGCGCAATCCGGCGTAATCGTACGCAAGCGGGCAAACATTTGCGTCCGTAATGGATTAGCCGTGTACCGGGCCGTCTCCTATTACCAGCTGTGGCGATAGACAGCATTGGTGCCTTACATATTTGGTTATTTTTATAAGTTTGTTTGTAGGAAGTAAAGTCTTGACGTCTTTAACCGATTTTTTTTATTACTTTCACCAGCTTAAGCATTATTCCTTAATCTTATTAGTCTTATAGTCATTATCTTATCAAAATCTTAGTAGACTTCTATGATAGTCGGGCATACTGTGACCTAAGTTCATGAACAGGTGAGAAACTAAGACATCTATGTCTTTAGAATGCAAAAAATCTGGTCATAGGTGAACAATTAAAGAATAATGATGTGTCATATTCATAAATATTGCCGTTAATAATATTGGAGGTAAGTATGTAATTGACAAAATAATTAATAAAGGTAATAAAATTACATATCCTCACTTTTTTTAAACATAAAATTTAATTCCCACAAATCGTATGTACGAGTAGTTCAGAGATCCTGTATATTTCAGGGATCCTGTAACTAGCGGACATATTTTATAAAATGTCTCAACAAATAAAACTTCAGAATGTACCTAACTAGTTTAAGTATCATTATATTGACAATGAATAACAGCTGGACCTCAACTCCTTGCGACACGAAAGCACCTGCGCGTTAGATGTCGCTTTCCTCGAGTCCTTATTACTTGGTACTGGTGATCGATCACGGTCCTTCGTGGTCAATGGAATAAAGCCGTTACACCCGCTCTTTCGTTTGTTGATTTTTTATAAAACACTTTTTGTTACTTTTCTGTTGAACACAGGGATAATGAAGATACAAGTTTGAAGGCTATTAGAATTTTATAGGAAATATTGATATTAAAATGTAACTCAAAAGTTAAAATAAGAAATCCAAAGTGCAATAGCACATTCGAATAATTTATTTATTTATAGTGACAACAACAGCCATACATTAAATAAAAAACCATACTTTCAAAGTCAAAGTCAAAGTCAATATCATTTATTCAGTCAAAATTCGGCCAAAAAGTTGCCAACAGTGAAAATCAACAATACGCCCTTATGGCAAATTATTACCTTTAAAAGTGATTAGATTTAAATCACCATAGAAATAGAAAAAACAAAAGACAAGTGTTTATACTAAAGTGCTATTACACAAGTTACACAAGAGTAGTTAAGTAATAGAATTAAAGAATTGACACTAACAGCATTTAGATAAATTAGTAACAAATATAAATATAAACAAATATATATATATATATATATATATATATATATATATATATATATATATATAAAATAGCAATGTATCGCTTAGTAGGTAAAAGTAATTCCTTCTACTTGCTATGATATATTTAAGCCCGCTTCTGTGGTCCAGTGGTAACAACCACCGGTATTAGACCCAGGGAACCTGAGTGCGATACCCAGCGGGGGAATATATTGTATTCAGTTTGGTTGGTACTACCACCATGTTATCTAAGTCTGACGCCATAACAACAATGTTTTCAACATTGTTGTTTTCCGGCAGTTAGAGATAAGATAGCCAGTCCCTCAGTTGAGGGTCTCTCTTTTTTTGCTTCCTCTGCCCTTTTTCCTAACACGTTGTCGTTATGCGTACAACATAGGCAACAAAAATGCTGTCGATTAGAAAGACAAATTATGCATCTGAAAGTGAAATGTATAGCTTTTGCTACCTACGATTGCGAAAAAATTTTGAACTCTTTTTATTAAAATCTATAAAATAATGACATCTTCAAATACTACGTGACTTCTGAAAGTATCTTCTTATCAGACAGCATGATTTATTTACAACAATCAGATGTTTTGATTTTTCTCAGATTAATGTGTATTGCTACTGGAACCAGTATTCTGGCAATCAATCAGTGATCTTGACTTCAGTGAATATGTCTGTACCGTGGCTTTCATCGCTTACACGCGTGCGTTTATCAAATGACAGATTGCAACTCAAACGATATCTTGCCTGTCCGAAATGCATGTCGTATTTGTTGACATTATACTTAAGTTAGCCAAAAATATAATCTTTGCGATATACAAGTACAGTGACACGTATGATTTTAACGGGTTACCTAATAGGGATAGAAGGAATGGAAAAGATCGACCTAGGCAAACATTAACACTCAGATGAAGGTGTTCTGATAAAAGACCCGGTGAAAAGTACCAAATAGTCGAGTTTGTATAGAAAGACTGTGAATTATAACTTTTTAATTTTGTATTTTACAATGCTATTTTTATGTGATAAATATTAAACAAAATCGGCCAAGTGCAAGTCGAACTCGCACTTGAAGGGTTTCGTCTCTCACCCAAGGTTGCCTGGAAGATATTGCTACGTAGCAATAAGGCCGCCTATTGTGTGTTCCTCTTTATTTGTAATTTTCTCTGTATGCGTTTGTTTTTGTATCGTGTGCAATAAAGTTTCTATTATTATTATTGCCAAAATGCCACAAAAATAACCTTGTTTTTCATAGTGTTTGTATGAATGACAAAGTTATATTTGCGGTTTTGGAAAATATGCTATAACTGTGAAACTACTAAATATATTTCGTTTTAACGAATTTTTGTTGAATTTTTTTATAAATATCTACATCATATATATTTTTTTAATGTTTCACTCTCTTATTTCAAAAGTTTATTTTAGAAGTGTACATCTTTCAAACGGTTGACGAAAAAATCGTTTTATAAACCTCAATGCAATTTTTAAATACCCTCCTATAGATACCCCACACGTATAGGTTTGATGAAAAAAAAAATTTCAGTGTTAGTTCCATGTATAGGGAGCCCCCCTTAATTCATATATTTTTTTTATTTTTGTGTAAAAACCGTAAAGCGGTTTACAGAATACATCTACCTACCAAATTTCAACTGTGTAATCCTCATAGTTTTGGAATAAAGTGGCTGTGACATACTTACATCGGATTGGCCGAATCTATAAGGGTTTCGTTTTTTGCCTTTAGGCTACGAAACCCTAAAAAGCAACTTGCCAACAAGTTGCTTTTTTAGTATATTTTCTTGTTTAATATTTATCAAACTGATGAATGTTAATGAAGTTTGAGCATTATGTCAGGATTGTGGCACGAAGAGGTCCGTTATCTCTGCATATCCCTCCGGGAAATAGACGCAATAAGTAAAAATATTGTATCATAAACTTACAAAACAACTTACAATAATCCCAAGCGATGCTAATAATTAGGCTATTTTGTGAATAGTACGCAATATCTTAGTAATTATAGAAAATTTAGTCAAAACGTGCGACCACTATTGCTTTTCGCAAATAAAGAAAGTAATAATTAAATTGTAGACCCAAAATGTACAAGAGCTCGTAGATTATACACTAGCTCGAATTCAAGCCGATTTTCGTCTTCAAATGCAGTTCTCACCTAGCTTCTTCAGTTATTTCACCCATCTTAGTTATAAGACCTACTTATAAATAAAATACCTATGCACAAAACAAGCCAATACGCCCCAGCGTCAGTGTGGGAATAATAGAATCATCGTCAACTTCGGCTTAAGCGTCACAGTAAACATTATTGTAGGCGGCTGCGTGCACGCATGCCGACCGCGCCGCTTTGAACAGTACGCGTTTCCATGATCATTAGGCATTTGAATAATATTAAATGTAGGTGTATTTTACAAAAGATAGGAATCTGTGACATTTTTAAGTTACTACGACAGAGCTGCTACGAAATAGTTTGTTTTAAAACTACTACGACGTAGCTGCTATGACACTTTTTTGTTGGAACTGATATTATATACTGTAATTAAGAGAAATAAATAAATAAATAATTGCATTTTAACACACCAATTATCTAGCCCACATTAAGTTTCGTTAAGAACTTGTGTTATGGATACTAAATAAAAGATATACATACTTATAATATACTTTTTTTGTAAATACATACATATTAAACACCCAGACAAAGACAAATAGACATGTTCATGCACATAAATATTTGTCTTGTCCAGTGATCGAACCCGGGACCTCTAGCGCAGAAGGCGGGCTTAGTACCACTGCTCCAAACAGGTCGTCGAAAGAGATTGTAATTAGACTCTTATAAACAGCGATCGGATAATCGGATACATGTTTACCTAAACTTAATTTTTGTCTAGGAATTTATGGAATCTTAAAACATATTTTTTTGATATAAATCCTGTGATTCCAGAAACTTTCGATATATCTCGGAAATGGTGCATGGTAGCACAATAATAAGACATTTCTCGTCCCTCTACGTTACCTATAAACCCCCCTTCAGAATCAATTGACATAAGTAATAAAAAGATAGAATTCCATAAAAATATTTTTTTTCCAAGTCGCGTTTTCATAGTTATTTCACTCGAAAGTTCGGCTAAGTCGCTGGCCCAAACAAAACCGATAAAAATTCGGGATTTTTTTCGATAAAAAGATTTTCGAAACTTTAGGTAAATATGCATCCAATTATCCAATTATTAATTCAATCAATTCATCCAATTTTATAATAATACCATTAACTTAATTTTACCATGACGAGTCTTCCTCAATCTTAAAATATCCTACCAATATTGTCTCACTGGACTAAGTTGTAATAACATGTAATATAACATATTGTTGTAAATAAATAAAAATTCATTTATAAGATTATTACAGTGAGTTTACGAATTTAGCTACATTCAGCGTAAAGCCGTGACCAAATGGAAACGTGCCCACATCTAGTCTATCCCACCGAGTGGCCATTGCGCAAATAGTCTAGGACAAACACCAGGCTGTTTGATCTGCCGACGGGTTGTCCGGAGGCCAGTAATGGACCAGCTATTTGTTTTTAACTGACTCGGCTTCAATTTCATATACACGACACACCACTAACGTTTTGTTGTTAGAACTTAAATAACAAAAACATAGTTAATATCATTCAAATAATTTAAGTATCAACAAAAAAGTATGATTCTTGGACATGATACGAAACTAAGACATGTTTTTTTCTTTTTATCGCTAACTGTTCATCGCTTACAATAAAAAGTATTATTATTATTTTATTTTTGAAGTGAAAACTTCTTTAGCGGCGTTGAGCACTTTTCTGTAATGGGTATAAAATCTTAAACTCGCGTCAGGACACGTGACCTGATCGAAAAAGCGTAGGACGGATGGAGAATGTTGAGGTGACAGGTTGACTATGGTCTCGGTTGCTTAGCGACAGACTGTTGATAATGTCTTTTACTTGTCTCTTGTTTTATTGTCAATATATATTTTTCGATTCTCTATAATAACTAATGTTTTCTTATATCTTATTACTTAACTTAACGTTCACTTTAATATGGTTTGTCATGTTTGTGTACGATAGCGCAATAAATGAATATTGTATTCTACCACATAAATGATAGTACTTTTATACTGATAAAGCAATTGGTGCAAAATTATTCCCTAACCATTCCAAAATATCAAACATGCTCAACGTTAATAATCAAGTTTTCACTTCTGCCGGCACTCCCGGAGTGCAACCCGCCTTTTTTTTATGAACAACGGGGAGACTCTTAGACTTAATGATACCTGATGTTAAATATTGATAATGCTGAAGATGAAAGCAACCCTCTCCCAGAATCCTTATCACTGAGGAACTGGCTATATAACTCTAACTGCCGGAACACAACAATGCTGAAAACATATTATGGCGTCAGGCTTAGATAAGATGGTGGTAGCTAGCCAGGCGGACTAACAACAAGTCCTACCACCAACGAAACCGTATACAAATTGTTCCCCCGCTAGGAATCGAACCCGGGACCCCTGGGTATGATACCGGTGGTTGTTACCACTAGACCACAGAGACGGTTGAATTTAGATGAAGGACTGAACTTCGCAATTAGTGCTAATTCCAAGTCACAAAATAGTTCAATAGTTCAAAACGAAATAAACTAATGATAAAATTTAAATAGAAAAACTTTGGAAAAAATTAACTCGGTCACAAGGGAATTCTCAGATGGGAATCGAACCCACGACCTTTGGAAATCCGGTCCAATGCTCTAACCGCTGAGCTACCGAGACATGCGAACCACCGTCGAAATTCTCCAATACTTTTATATTTTTAATACGCTGTAGGCCAGCGTTGTCACATCAATGCTAGGAATATCCTTGCATTCAAAAGAAACATCTTTTCAGGTGTTTAACGATCGATTACGATGCAACAGCCAATAATTTATAATTTTTGAATTTTTCAATGCTATTGTTATACTTATGATAAATAACTGTTTTTTCTATTTTTTTCAATTCGATGAAAAATCTTTGTTTATATTTTATTTATTTTCTTAATTTTTGGCATAAACAAAGCAAACATAACTTTATATTAAATGTTTTTAAATAGTGTTGCTTTCATGCTACTAGCCTACTACTGAAGTAAAAGACTTCAACGACTCACCTTCTCGTTTCCGTTTTAAAGTCAAGAGTGTTATATAAATTATATATTGATGAATAAATAAAATAGAAATAATTCAATCAACAATTAAGGTAGTAGTTAATTATCCCATTATTGAAATTGAATGTAAATACACGTATTCAGTTAATATTTTCGGTTCCGAATACATTCATCCGATTTTGATCGCTTCTAGTTTTTGAAAATTTTATGTATTGTTTTGTTTTATTCATTCTTTTTAAGTTATTTTCTTTGTGTTTGAAACAAGAAAAACTTATAAAGCATTGATTTTCTTAAAAAATATATATAACTAAGTTGTTGTAGGTAAATTAAATCAATCAATTCCACCCAAAACTATGAAATAACAAATGTAACTATCTTTTACTTATAAAAGTAACATTTCAACATCTAATACTTAACTCGTGTACCATATGTGACAGATATATCGGACGTGTCCTGTCCTAATGACCGACCAACCCTCCAATTAGGCCGATGGTGAAGGGTTGGGTACATCTGTCAAACTGATACAGTTTATTGGATATCGATGACATGACGTTTCATTTCGATGGTTTTGGGGATTTTGTTAAACCCTTATGATTAGCCGAAAGTCACGTTCAAATCAAATCAAAACGAAATGTTACAAAGGTGTTACAATTATAAAGTGCGACTCAGTGGCCGTTATAAATGTAATTATTACAAATTTATTGCTCTGCTCTACTGGTTTATTAAATAAAAACAATAATTCAAACTTAAATGATACGAGATAGTGGTCAATAATCAGTAAAAACATGATAGAACTTCACATGATAGCAATTATTCGAAATCTGACTTTTTTAACCGACTTCAAAAAAGGAGGAGGTTCTCAAGTCGAGTGTTTATTTTTTTATGTATGTTTTAATATAGCGTCGTCAGTTGTGAACAGATTTTAATAATTATTTTTGGATCTAAAAGAACATAGTCCCATATATTTTTTACGAAGATCTGGCTAGTATGTTTTTTCATAATACTGCAAAATATATTTTACTTTTGGCAAGTAGTCATTTACCTAGATGACATCATTGTTGTGTATGGGATGATTTAAAGTGTAACGGCACATGATGTAACTAAAAATTATGAAATAAAAACTTTTTATAAAAAAAACTCAAGTATATCAAAAAGTAAAAAAATAAAACTTTTGGAGTTGGTGCCAGCCAAGGCAAGAAAAATAAAAATATAGTTAATAGAAGAAATGCAATGTAGAATGCGTTGGCTGGCACCGACTCCAAAAGTTTCATTTTTACCTTTTTGAAGTCGGTTTTAATTTTTCTGCAGTAAAGTTACATGATGTCGCAAAGAATAAGCTAACTCGACCAACAAAATGTGTGATCAAAAACTCGATTCTGAGAATGCCTCATTCAATATTAGCATTCAAGAACAAAAATCCTTAGTTGAGCAAACAGACACACAATTAGATAATGCCCCTAAAGACGCGAGGTCCACAATAATAAACGTCAAAACTTCACATGAAGTAGTTTGACTTGCAGGCTCGAAACAACACAGGAAATACGACAACAAACTATGAAATTTACTCTACAAGGCTTCATATGAGGCTTGACCATAAAACAAGTGCCAGCAAAAGAAGTAATGGTCGCTTAAAACCACGATAGTTTCATTCTTTACTCGTGTTTCGGAGTGACCTGGCGAGCGAGTCGCCGCCGCGGGGTGCCGCCTTTAGGCCAATATTGAAATATCTTTTATCTTGCTCTTTTTGGTTTAGAAAAAATTGACACCTGTCATAAATGGACTGTGATGCTCCCACGGATTTTTGTTTGATTTGAAAAGGTAATCCACGGGCAATGAGACGTTTGTGTAAACAAACTTGTTTTTGCAAACCTCGTATTGTCTGCGAGTGCAAGTGGATATTGAAGAGATAGTCATAAGTTTGCATTGTGTTATTTTGGTAGGCGTTTTTTGTTTGGGGTAACTCACCATGATTCATCATGAATGGATGTTTTGACTTCAACTAATTAATGATTATGGTTATTCATTTTTTTTTTATCTGCAGTCTCAGAAATGTATGAATAGTGTTGTACGTTTAATTTTTTATTATTAAATTTTTCTTAGCAATTCTTGACTCAGTTTTTAAACGAATAACCAATATTGAAGACCACCTTCCTATACCGTGTTACAAAGCACGAACCTATATCCATAACTCGCGCTACCCAGCCGCTATTTTAAGTATATCATCCCCGTGAAAATAACACGAACCTTTTTCTATTTCCAGCACCAAAACTGATGATACCACCTGCGGAGTTCGTGAACCAAGGCGTCCTGGGGAGTCCCCAGGAAGGCCTCCGCACTCCAACCGGCAGCCAAATGCTCTCCAACCCTCTCCTCAACCTCAACAACACCGGCCGCACCAACTTCACCAACAAACAACTCACAGAGCTCGAGAAAGAGTTCCATTTCAACAAATATCTAACGAGAGCGAGAAGGATAGAAATAGCCTCCGCCCTCCAACTAAACGAGACGCAAGTCAAAATATGGTTCCAGAACAGGCGGATGAAACAAAAGAAGAGAATCAAAGAAGGTTTGATCGCTGCCCCTGACGTCACCTCACCCACTCCTCAGCCGAACTCTAACGAGAACAGCCGAGAGTCCAGTTAAAGAAAGAGACAATCTTAGTGCTGTTAATTGTGTTATACAACAAATTAGTGGTCAATGTGAACAGTACAAACTGTAAGATAGTGTAACTGTTATATGTAAAAAATAGTGGGTGTTTAAGGCTAAATGCGTAAGATGCTTTTCTTGGTATTCTGAAACTTTGTTGTATTCTTAACATCAAAATGGCATTTTTTTCTTTTTTTATACGTCTAAGCAGTAAATACTTATGGCAATGATTCTTTTTTCATACGTCTTATTTACGAATGTTTTCGATCGCAAAATTTGTGACGACTCGATAGGGACTTTGGCGCGTAGTACGCGGCCGAGTAAGGTATCAAATTAAAGGTACTCGAGTCTATTTGTTCCGAAAACTATAAAATATACAAAATGTTAAACGTGATGATCACAAACTGCAATTAAAGATTTTCGCATAATTTTGAATTTTTCGTCGATCGACGAACCGGAGTATCGGGTTGTAACCGCCCTAGTGTTAATTAACACTATTAGGAGCCTTACCATGAGCTATTAGAGCAATATCAGAGGAAAATTAATTAATAAAAATTGAGATCGCGCGATACGCAGCACACGGCTTATTTTTAAACTAGCGGCCGATCGCGTGGTTCCCATTCCCGTGGGAATATCGTTATAAAAAGTATCCTATATTCATAACCCAAATCCGTTCAGTAATTTCGGAGCCTATTCAATGCAAACAAACAATCAAATCGTTCCTCTTTATAATATTAGTATGGAAGACGGAGCTCTGAAATAAAAGCGCAGAAATCTGTCGCTTGATAATATCAAATCAAATAATATCAAATCATTTATTTGCATTGCAATTTTCATTCTTTCCTTTACTTTAAATTATTTGGGTTCTTTTTTGTAACGTTAATATCGGCACAACTTCTATAAGAAATGCATTTTACGCACTAAAAAACTTAGTATAGGACAATAAGCTTTGTTACTATGTCGACTTATAGCGTTCTGTCCAATTAATTTTACTAGAAACTTACAACAAAGTTTACATTTTAGTAAGATATCAGTCATTTTTTTAGTTCTTACTGAAATAGGTTGTTAGGAGCATTGTATTTTAGAGATAATAAATCTAAACGAAACAAAACCGTAAGTAAATAATTTGACGAACAAGGAATAGTAGATTGTTATAGAAGGGGCTAAAATGTCCTATAAGGTATTTTTACTCCTGAGCTTCAGCTAGGGAGTAAATAGAAACCGAGTTATGAAAGGTTTTTAGCGCCGTGTATTACACTCTACTTTTCACTAGATTGCAAGAATATAAATAATCAATTGAAAATAAATTACGGTCACCAATTCAATTTGTAATTAGAAAATAATTCTAAAGAAAAGATGGCGACCTAATCTTTTTTGTTTTTTTTTCTGTAATTTTAACGGAACGCAATGGACGCATTCTGAAGTGCGTTTCCTCCTACCACTATGTTAGTACCCTTGTTTTTCAAGAAGGCGCGAACGAGCATCGATTATTTATTTTGCCACTTTTTAATGTTTTGGGCATGTATACAACGCAAAATACAAAACTTATAATATGCAGGGAATTAATTACCTACTAATAAGTAACGATATATTATGTAACCTTCTTGGTAGATAAAACAAGGGTATCGACAAAGCGGCTTGGCAAAATGGGCGTACTCTATTGCCACAAAAAAAACATGGCGGCAAATGAATATGCACCGAAGAGGTCGTGGTTAGTTCCATTTTCAAATTACTTTATTGCCCTAGAAAAGAAGTTCATTTGCTTCCTACTGTAGTTTTCTGCAAGATTATTTCCAATTATGAAAAAGAACGATAACTTATCTAAAATTTGTGATTTTTTTATTTTTGCATTTTCAATGCAATTTTTATACCTACTGATAAATTTATTAAATAGAAAAATATTGGAAAAAACAACTCGGCCACAAGTGAATTCTCAGATGGGACTCCAACCCACGACCTTTGGAAATCCGGTACAATGCTCTAACCACTGAGCTACCGAGACTAAAGACTTAAGTCTCGGTAGCTCAGTGGTTAGAGCTTTCTATTTAATAA
The DNA here is from genome assembly GCA_910589605.1 of Chrysoteuchia culmella. Classification (NCBI taxonomy): domain Eukaryota; kingdom Metazoa; phylum Arthropoda; class Insecta; order Lepidoptera; family Crambidae; genus Chrysoteuchia; species Chrysoteuchia culmella. Next base: position 3,269,136 of record OU342654.1, on the reverse strand, counting down.
ATTTATCTATAATTCTTTTTGATTTCACTGCAGTAGTTTTTAATAGTGTTTAACTTTTTAATGTTTTCCTGAATATAACGCATGCAGGTGTTAATCGTTTAGAATGCTTACATCAAATGGTATTTTTAAATGGCTGAAAGAACCTATTTACTAATAAACCGTGGCTTAGAGTGATAAGGAACACAGCTGTTTTTTTCTTTCTTATTAATGTCAAACCTATGTAGTTTGACAGAGAATCACTAGTGTTTAAGGGTAGATGATCTAGTTGCGGTCACTCTAACTAACCGATGTACATGTCGTTTAATGTTCAATCAAAGTGGCCATAACAAGAGCTGCTGCCCTACATACCTACTCTATTACAACCAATAATAATTAGTAAATGCGTAAGTCAATGCCTACTACACTAATATTTAAAAATCTGTTTGATTTATGAATGAAGTTTTATTCAAGTATCATGTTTTGTTTCATATTGAAAAATGTACTTACTTGACTTCAATGTGGCCGTAACAACAGCTTCAGAATACTCTGAAACTTTCAAATATTAATAATTTATAAATTGCTCATTAAAGACACAGATTAAAATACGATTGTACTTCCCCATTCCAAATTCACCAGTAGTGTAGGAAAACTGTAACGGAAATAATCCCATAGGTGTGTTACCAGTGGTAAAAGAATGAGATTAAAAAAAACCGTTTGTTGCAAATGGTGACGAATGAGACTAGTAATCCCAGTTGTTGCCAGTGGCAAAAATGGGGTGTAGTATAATCTATGAATTGATCCTTAAAGAGTTAGTTTTCAGCTCCATACTGTTCGCGACGACAAATTAGTTAAGGCCTTTGATATATTTTTTATATTTATTTTATAAAAAACCTTTTATTTTTTAGACCAAAGCTCATTTTTCTAATTTATTTTATAGGTACTGCTATGTAATTAACTGTGTACAGATAATTTTAACATAAATCACTCTATATGTATATAAACGCGTGCTAAGTTGGTTTGTGTGTACATTCCCTATCATTAAGCTAGTACCTATTATTTTATCAATAAATTAATTAACCTATTTTCATCATGCAGTTTTTATTTGCGTTTAAAGTCCTTATAAAATTAGAGCTTAGCGAAGCGAGAACCCTTTCTAGTGTTCTTTGTTTATAACCAAGCCAATATAAAAATCCTAAGTATCCTAATCCTAACTAATATTAGAAATGCGAGAGTGTGTTTGTTTGTCCTTCCTATTCCTACACGCCCTAACTAAGGAACTAATCGACTTGTTTTTTGGCATAGAATGAGTTGAAAGGGCGGAGAGCGGAGAGTAACATGGCGATAGGCGGGAACGTGAAACACGCGGGTGAACTCGCGAGCGGAAGCTTTTCTTTCTATAAAATAATAATAGAAGTTCATAAGGAAGAAATAAGCCTTTTGGTGTCGGTGCTAGACAGGCATCGACGCTGCAATCTACATTGCACTTCTTTATATTTCTTCCCTCGGGTAGAACCGACTCTAAAAGGATTATTTATTTTTAACTTTCGGTCGGTTTTTAGACTTATTCGTCAACTGGCGAGTGTGAAACTCGCGAGTGAGCGCGAGATGGCAACTACCGATTTTATAAAAATAAAATGTCAACTCTCGCGCTTAGTTGATCAAATAAAAACTTAAAGTTTAAATAGAATTAGAAATGCCCTGTCACTAAAATTTTCAAAAACAGTTGTAGTGGATGGTTAAACATCCGACCTAAAAGTAATCGATGCAGGTGTCCCCCCAAGGATCTGTCCTGTCTGCGACACTGTTCCTATTGCACATTAACGACCTGCTGGTATCTGATGACACCACTTTAACCAGCAGATATTTCTCAACTGCAAAGGTTACCAGTGATGAAATCCAGTCTTGTCGGGAGTCCCTTGTCGAGCATATGAATATGGCACTTCAGGCCGTCTCAGATTGGGGCATCACAAATCTTGTCAGTTTCAATGGCACTAAAACACAGGCTTGTTTATTCACTGCTAAACTTCCAACTGACTCCGACTCTCCAGGGTGTATCCTTGCCGATAACCGAAAATCTGCAATTTCTCGGCCTGAACCTGTCTTGAACCAACCTGAACTTTGGCGAGTACATCGACTGCATTGCGAAGTGTGCTGCAAAGAAACTGAGCGTCCTATCTAAGGCTAGGCGATACTTCTCTCCGAATCAGCTTTTCCTTTTATACAAAGCGCAGATTCGGCCCTCTATGGAGTACTGCTGTCACCTGTGGGATGGTTCTCCTAAGTATCAGCTTGAACTTCTGGAATCGATTGAAAACCGTGCCACGAAACTAATTGTATACCTACTCAGCATTGGCCACGGCGGAACTTCAGAGCCTCAGTCATTGTCGCAAAGTTGCATGTCTGTCGGGCTTTTATATGATACACTTTGGAGAGTGTAGGTACGAGAGAATTGCACGACCTTGTTCCTCCAGCCCCTTTCCACAATCGGGGTACCAGACGCAGGTTAGCTTACCACCCGGACGTCGTTGACATTCCAGCGATCCGTACCAAGCGCTTTGCTGACACATCTTATGCGAACCGCTAAATAACGGAATGCGATGCCTGCTTGTTCCCCGATTCCTACAACCTTGTCCTCGTCAAGGCAAGAGTGAATAGGCATTTCCTGGGCAAGCGTGCAACACCTTAGACCTGTATATTAAGCACGATGGTGGAGAAATGCCTGCCCAGTTATTATATATAAAAAAACGAAGAACCTTCTTGATTTTGGTGGCCGTTCCCGTTTTTATTTAGTAGATTGCAGTTTAGTAGTACTGTCAACAGCACGTGAGACTTTTCACTTTGACCTTCAGAGCGTCCTTACGTCTCGTATATATATAGGCTATAAGTCTCCCCGTCGTTCTTAAAAAAAAAGATTTTACCTAAAGATGTTTTTCCATACACAGTAGCGGCGTTAGGATAGAAGGGGCGCAGTTGGGCGCAGTTTGGCACGGTATAATGGTGTTACAGGGGAACCTTGCGACTGGGGGGCAATTCTCGTGCCTTCGACATCTCGAATTAAAGTAAGTAAGTAAAATACTTACTTCGGTCAAAATACTTTAGTTTCAATGATCTTTGACAATCCTATAATGTTGATTATTGTTTTTAGTGAGTTCAATTCGAGATGTCGAAGGCGCGGGTATGGGGCCCCTGAAGCGAGATAGTATAATGAGACAAAGGATGCGCGCGAGAGCGAGAGACCGATTTTGCAGATTAGGCGAAAAACCCATGAAATCACTTCGTAGTAAATAACTAGGTATAGCGAAATAAGAGAAAATGAAACTACTTAAAAGATCCTAAATATTATTTGAGTCCACTAATTAAACCAATTACCAATAGTTTATATAACCCCATTCGAGAATGATCTTGAAAAAACGGATTTTTAAGGGGTCATTTCGAAAAGAAAAAGTCTTGAGGCAAAATCATATTTAATCGTGTTACTTCTAAAACTATGCAAATCTACATAAAGGTATGAAGAAACATATAAGTACTTATGTACTTAATTTAAATAATTAATAATCTAAGCCGACACTACAAAACTTAATGCTCTGTAGTGTCGGCTTAGAATAGCACTACCCCCTCTCATCCCGTGGGTGTCGTAAAAGGCGACTAAGGCCTTCAGGAGACGGGCAGCAGCGTCTCCTACAAACTTGGCCATACTGCGATCGCCAACCCGCCTGCCAAAACGTGGCGATTATGGCAAACCCTCCCTTTGGGGGAGGCCTATACCCAGCAGTGGGTGTTATGTTCTGTTCTGTGGTGTTATGTGGCTGAGACGACGTACTTAATTTTGAAACAGCAAATGGGTACATATGTTTTTTTTTTTTTTTTTTTTTCAAGTATATACGGGTGAGTAATGTTGGTCAGTTGATATAATAACATTAATATAATTTCATTTCATATACCAATCACCTGCCGATCACATAACATAACATACAAATCATATAATTTAATTTAACATAATTTCATTTGATATACGTACATCTTATGTTTTGGCGCGCACTGATCATTGAAATAACACAATTTTTTCGGATATCAAACGCGCGATATTCATTTGATATAAAAATCAATTGGCCTAATAATCATTTGTCTTAATCATTAAATGTTATAAGGCTCATTTTATATATCACCCATATATTGCAAGCGGCAAGTACTTGTACATTACTATATAATTTGTGGTTCTGTCACGGCTCCGGCCGGGGCGGGGCGTTGCGAGCACAGAACAGATTCTGTCTGTTCTGTGGTTGCGAGGCTCCAGCGGACGGTCCTACGCGTGCATATCGTCGCAGATGGTTTTAGCTCACCACCGCAGCTTCGGCTTGCTAGCCTAGCTTAGCCGGCCAGCCTCAGCCACGCTGCCGCACAATTTATAAATGCAGTAAGGAACATCAGCACTGTTTTGAGAAAAAGGCAGGTAAAGTTAAAAAAAAGTTTTAAAGCGTCTCTCGTTACCTATTCATCTGATTTTCAAAAATGATGTATGTACTAAAAGAGCAAAACACGGCCAACACCTTGGTATACATTTTTTTGTTCAAAACTTAATATTTTGTATTTAAAATAAAAAAAACTGTTCATATTATGATGTAATTAAGTTTTCGCGTGATTCAAATGATGCATAAACGCCGTATAAGTGTTACTTACTGCATTTATTACTAGATTCTGCTACTTACTGCAAATATGTTAAGAGATGAAGACGAGTTTTTAATATTACACCATAATGTATGCACTGTATCCATTTGTTATACTGCATTTATAACTAGGAGACATATAAGAAATTTCCGAATCTAAATTTAAGTTATGAAGTAAATGGGTGTCATACTGCATTTATTGTGAGTTAATAACATTTAAATTTGGGACTTTGCCAAATAGAGAATAGAGAAAAAGAAATAAAATTAGTACGAATATACTTTTAGAGAACATTTATTAAAAAAATCACATACATTTCATTTGACTTTAATCACGTTTAGGCACATATTACCCTGTCAATGTTGCATAGGCACTTAGTCAATCTGAATTTCTTAGAAATAATAAAGAATCAACAGTTATACTTATCACCAAAAAAATATCTTTGAAAAATCTTTTCACTCAGAACCACCAATCAGAAATACCGATAGCAACATTTTTTGATGGAACTACGAGCTCTTTGTGCTTTGCTATTAGCATTAATCTGAATGCCGGCCGCCGTACTGAAATCGCTTTGAGGACTATACTACTCCCCATGGGCATTTCAAGATTTTAACTGTTCGGGGACTGTAGTCGCCATGGGCGTAATAGTAGATAAAAGTTAGAAGATACACTTGGTAAACATTTAAAAACCCTTTCATAAATCAAAGAATTTGAAATCCATGTCCATATTAAAATTAAACGATGTTTTTGTATTATCTGCATCTATACTTATCGATATCTGTAGTCTATACGATAGTCAGGCGCATCACTAATTGAATGGCAAATCGCTAATCAATTAGTGATGCCTGTGTGTACATACAACGAGAATCCCCGGGAATTAACTGGAACCGGTATCATTGTATCGGAGAATTGGTATATACTCTCGGTGCTCAATAATAGTAAAAAACCATTCAAATTAATGTGTTAAATTTATGATTTTTGAATTGTTGCATTTTTCAATGCTATTTTTATACTTATGATAAATTTCATATAGAAAAATATTGGAAAAAAACAACTCGGCCACAAGTGAATTCGCAGATGGGACTCTACCCACGACCTTTGGAAATCCGGTCCAATGCTCTAACCACTGAGCTACCGAGACTTGCGAACCACCGTCGAAATTCTCCAATAGTTTAAAATGGCAGTGGTGGCGACCCTGCCAATTTACGGTCACGCCTATTATTTGTAAGATAATGGAAAGTGTTCTGAATACCTTGTCGTAGGCTAGGTTTTACCCCGGCTCTAAAAGAAAACTATCTTCAAAATGGGTGAAATAATCGAGAGGTATGGTAAGGGGTAAGCCGTCTTTTATGTCTCGAAGGCTTTTTACATGGTTTGAAAATAACGCCTTATTGGCAAACTTTCACCATATCAACTTCCCGACTGGTTTGTGTGTCTGGATATCGAACTTCTTGAAGTTAGTCAATTTGAGTTCTCATTGCTATTCAGGTTCAATACTCGTTTGTTGACTATTTCTGCTACATACTCAAATTAACGATCTGCTAATTCATGTTATTTTCTTCTAATACAGAAATTTAGCTTGTAAGACTAAAAAAGCTTTGCATTACTGGCAAAGGTGAGAAAGTACTTCACGCTGGAACAGTTTGCTCAAACGCAAGCTCGATTAAGCATGGAGTACTTTTCTCACTTTTGAGGTGGTTTCCCTTTACACGCTTCAGTTCAAGAGGACGGTTCACAGTTCGGTCAGTGTGCAGCTGAAATGGTTAATCTCATCCCCATCACCTACTCTCAAAAAGTTATGGATATCTCAAAGACACGCGCTCCGCATTTGTTAGCTTGAGTGAAACTTATTTATCGCAGTCTGTGTTTTGGTATATCCAGGCTAGTGCGATCATCGTAGATCGCATCATCGCTTACCTACATGGTATCAGTGCAGTAACCGCTGTTTGCGTCATATTATACTGAACTGAGATCAGTAATGGCATCACATAGCATGTGGTGCTAATAACAAATATTATTCTATTTTATTCTTTCCATCAGGCGAGGTAAAGGTCAAACGCTGACCTATCTATTACAAAATGATGCGACTTTGAACTTTGTAACGTGTAAAATCTAACTTTGTGATTCCTACTTATTTCTTGATAATACTTGTTTTCCTAAAGTTTTCATATAACCACTCATTTTAAATAGCTCAATATAACAAAAATAGATTATTGTTCTCAGTACCGAGTATCGGTTTTCCCGGGTCCATCACCCTTCAGTACCGGTACCGAAAAAAACTTGGAACCGACCGACCCCGGTTATGTATCAGCGATAAGGCGCATCACTAATTGAGTGGCGACCAAGTACGGCGCAAAGCATGCTTTCGGTACTTCGGATTATGCTTAGAAATTTCTAGAAACGGTAAACTGTACATTGAAATATACACCTTAAGAACATAGACGGAAAATTGGATTCAGATTGTTTATTATTAAAAATATTACAATTTAACTTTTTTGTGAAAATAAGTGAAAATAACAGAAAATATGAATTACCGATGATAATGTTATGCCTCCTTTAGACTAATTAGTCTCTCGGCTATAATTTTTCACATCAAAACTGCACAGTATGGCATTTTTCTAATTTTTCTCTATATTATTCCGCGTGGAGGTTACGATCGCGACTGAGTAAGCAAAACGACGATGTATTTGAACATAGGCAAACCTTTGCTCATATGGGGCTACGCGGGTACCGCCCACTTGCGACTTCTACTGTTTTTTTCTGTTCTGTGGACTTGACTGAAGCGCGCGGCGCAGCTAGCTGCCGCCCGCCCCTCTCACACCCCTTTACTCGAGTAGTTAGAAATGCAGTAAAATACTTGACAGCCTCATAAGTTTTGAAAACGCTTCATTTGTGTTCAAATTTTACCCTAATATTAACACAGTAAATAATCTTAAGATAGGTAAAATCGTAAAAAAATGGAGTAAAGGTTCTGCGGGACTTAACATTAACGCCGTAATTTACATTTACTGCGTTTACAATTTGTTACACTCATAAAGGATTATTGAGTAGCCTTACTATTTACGCAGTATAATTGGTAATTACTGCGTTTTTATTAAGTGAAATTCATCGGCTGTTATTAGCAAAACATAACAAAAAAATATTAAGTAAACTTACTGCATTTGTACTATGTGTACAATTTTATTGCCTATTATTAAGACACAACAATAATGCTTTAATTGACATTTAATGCATTTATGCTATGTTGTACCTTTATCAACATATAATATTTACATATTATTAAATCCGTAAGGAGTCTTACTGCTCTTAAATCATGAACAACAAATTAAAATTTACACTTTACTGCGTTTATGCTTTTTGCTATCTTGGCTTCTATAGGGAGAAAAAAAAAACGGGTCTTTGATTTATATTAAGCTCAATTTTGCGATCTCGAATACATAGTCAACTCATAAACGCAGTAAGTGGTACTTACTGCGTTTATAAATTGTGCGGCAGCACGGAAGTGAGATTAAAACCATCTGCTCATCTGCACGCGGGCCGCCTCACCCCTCCGTGCCGGCGCGACCTTAAATTATAGTCTAGTCTAGTCATACAAGACTACTTGTAGTCGGTTTTTATGCAATTCGATTTGCCGGGCATCATGGAGGAACGAACACATAACTTTCAAACACACAAAGATTTAAGTGCACATGTCGCCATATATCCAAATATTATAAGAAACTCCAATCCAATATTTGACTGGCTTGCCTGCCTGCCACGGCAACACTATCGATCCACCAGTATATTACGAGTATTTTACGATCGATACCAGTATAATTATAATGTATATTATAATGCCATCGATATTTATCAAAATATATTATATATGGGTAGTAATAATGATGATCTGTGGACAGTATCCGTCGTTCCTCAGTCAAGTCGAGGGCGTCAGGAGCCAGATCCAATAAGAACCGTACTTGTAAATATTTTATTTGTAAGAAAAAGTATAAGATTTGACAAAAAAATAATATGAATATAACTATTTATTAAACAACCAAAAAAGAAAACAAATTATTTTAACATTTTATTAACTGTCTGAAGAAAACTATTTTCGGAAATAAAGTTTAAACAAAAGTAATGACTAGGCAGTATGGTCCCTGACCTTAGCCTGTGCTAGAACGAAAAAAATCTGTTCTTGTCAGTGTCAGTCACACTGACATGACAGATGTCAGATACTTCTTCAGTCAGTCCAGTCAGTTCACTCACTCACGGCACGTCAGTGTCATTTTGAACGTCGTATGTGGAGGTTGTCTAATCGTTTCCTTTTGCGTTGTGATTACTACGAATTACTATACAAATAATAATATTCGCCAATTTAAAGAAATATATAGTTGTAATTGATCTCCCAGTTGCCGATTACTTTACATTCGTAAAGTCGCAGATTTCGCAACTAAAGGTAAGCACAGTTTTTAAATTATTCCACTATTGGACCGGCCGGTTTTTTTTATCGCATTCAACATAAATGATTATGGTATGGTACAAAGTTTACATTCATTACAGCTCATTGCACTCGATTTTCTTAATACACAGCGTTAAATTATAAATTTTCTTAATAAAAATAAAAAATATTGCAACTTCTTGGTAGGAAAAAGGTCTCCAAAAGAAAAATTTGGCTAAAATTTAGTATACAGTCCCATGATTTGGATGTTGGTAATTTTATGGTGGAAAGGTATAAGAAGACTTCCTACAAAATTTCAGGTTTAAGACGCTTGTAGTTTTCGAGAAAAAAAATCTTGAAGTTTAAATTTTTCCTATGTTTTTAGGTGATTAATTAAAAAGATTTTTTGCACCCCTACGTGTAGGAGCCCTGTGGGTCTTGTGATAGGTTAGAATTGCGAGGAATTTTTTTTTTTCTAACCATAGAATCTCATTTTTCTTGGAAAGTATTAGACTCCTCAACTTGATTTTTCAGGGGTGTCTCCGCACCTGGGAATTAGGCCTCCCAATCCCCGGAATTTGTGGGACTATATTATAATAACCCAAAAACATAGTGAACATCAACACTTCAGGTATTTTTTCTCAAAAAGTACAAGTGTCCTAAACCTGAAATTTTGCAGGAAGTCTTCTTATACCTAGACCTATATACCATAAAATTATCAACATCCAAATCGTAGGATGTCCTACAATTTATATCATAATTCCACTTGATTTAACTACAATATTCGTATACACAGGATGTCTAAACTGGACTTAGTTGTATTTGGAGCAACGGGGTTCACGGGCAAACATGCTGTGGAACACCTGGCCAAGGGAATAAAGGAGTTCACCGGCCTCAGCTGGGGTATAGCCGGCCGCTCCAAGAAGAAGCTGGAAGATGTCCTTCAAGAAGTTTCTAAGAAGACTGGTAAGACAACTTGTTGATATAAACTTTTACATACCCTTCAAGTTTTTACTGAAGAGCAATCTACGTATCTCTTCAGGTAGATACAGGAAAATAAGACTCAATAAATATTTCAGTGAAATGAAGTTTTCAGTTTTGAACCCACCAGCATCCGCTTGATACTTTATTATACATTTTTTAAATTATCTGGCTAGTCTGACCTCTGGCCTACTAATTATTAAATTGATAATTAAAAGAAAGTATTTGAAGATACCATGAAGTGTTTTTGGTATAATATTATTTATACATAATAAGCAAATGACTAACATTTATGTTTTGTCATAGAACAAAAATCAAGACATGGTTTTGATATTGAATAAATAAAAGAAAACAATTCTATTGTCTGAGGAAAATGACAGACAAGACAAGAATTATAGATACAGCTGTCTGTAGGGCTAAGTAAGCTCTCAAGGTCAAAATGCCTGACCTGTTATCTGTGTAGAAAAATAATAACACATGTGAGTCATGTATTTTTTTTGTTTTGTTGTTATAAAGTACTGGTTTTAGCGAAACTGTTTATAATAAAACAATTTATATAAACTTCGCATAAAATTGCGTCACGAACGGTACTCGGGCTTCTCATATGCATTGCGCGAAATAAAAAAAACTACGAACATAGAATCAGCAACCTACTATGCGTACGCGCACACCCGACTGAGCTACGGTATCATGTGGGGCTGGGTACTGTGGGGCAACAGCACAGATGCAGCAGCATCACTATTCATTCTCCAAAAAAAGCTAATCTGCATAATTGCAAATATATATAGTACAGACTGATAATTGCAGGCCATAGTTTTTAAAATATGAAATATTAACCCTTTTTGCAGGCAATTTAAATATATTTTTATTGGCATGATAAATCTTCGAGTTTTGTATAAAATTGATTTCAAACAAATTTACATATCTCCAAAATATATATTTAAATTTGTTGGAAAATACAATAAATTTTATCCAAAACGCGAAGATTTACCATGCAAGTTTACGCTACGTCATAAAAATTAATTAGTATTTCCAAATTCCCGATTAAAACTAGCATCTTCAAGCACCTTCAGTTCTTCTATAAAAATATAATAAAATGCCTGACATAATAAAAAATTTAAAAAATGATGTTATTTACTAAAATTAAAACAACTACTAACTAGTAATAGCTATTATAGCATTAATGATATATAGGGTCTACAATAGTAGATTGTTTACCAAGGGCTGTATGACACCCATAACAGTCGAGTGTTTTGGCGCCCGAACGAAGTGAGGGCGCCGATAGTTCGAGACTGTTATGGGTCCATACACCCGAAGTAAACACTCTACTTTTCATTTTAAATATGAGGAAAGTAAAAACAAACAGAATATTCTAAAAAAATTTTTGTAAGGTTTCTACGATTTTAATTATTTTATAATGTAGCAAAATAAGCTGTATAGGCTTCTGTGCCTTTGCCTACATACCTTTGCTAAATAAAAGTCCAAAGAGATTACAGATATCGATTTGACATGACACCCCCTATTCTTTTTTCAAATTTATTACAGCCCTAGGGCCGCCACATATCACTTTCAACCCATTTTAGGCAAGTTATGAGTTACTTTCAGAATATGAGACATGAAAAATAATAATTTAATATAATATGTACTTAATACAAATTAAAACAAACCAATTATGTAAGTACCTTCTATCCTATCCACAGATCTATATCGAGATAGACAAAAAGAGCGCTTCAAACTGTATGAGAACCTAGCGTGTCGAATTTTTCGTACCTACGATTACGTCACGAGCGAGATTTAGTGATGTGGAAATGTTATTGACGAGTTCTTGCAAGAAAGCAATGCACAATCAACCATTTTCGTTTCTGAGTGACGCGTGTTTTCATGGCAATGGTCTCAAGCGGGCTGACTTAGGTCGGAAAACTGACCGTGGATCAATCTTTTTACACGCAAGGAAGGTACACTTTTACCGTCTATCTGGATCTAGGTCTGTGATCCTATTACATATAGTTAAACGTCCCCTCTCTTCTAGTTCAAACTTTGCGTGCCCAACAGGGTCCCATAACAATGGTCTTTTATTATGTAACACCTTATAAACATGTTTTCAGGATTGTTGTGTTCCGGCATTAAAATTAAGAGGTATATCATTCCTCAGTGGTTCAGGATTCCGGGTGAAGAGCACAAAGGTTTCTAACAGATATATGCCTGGAATAACACGGCTCAAAACACGGTTGAGCCTAGGGGCTCAGCCTAGGGGCAAACAGGATGTTTTACTAACATACTGTTAAGTCATTCAAAGACAGGTTAGTTAGGTCACAAGAATAGGAAAACATAAATACGTCATCATAACATAACACGGAAGCAGTTGGGTATGTACCTATCTGCTCGGCGAAGCGGCTTAATAAAGTAATGATTTTCTTTAGTTGTATCGAATGATGTTTGAAACGTAACAACTGCACAGCTGATGTTAAAAACCGGTTGACCTTCATAACAAATTCAAACATAATACATTGGTTCTATTAAACTTGATCTTTGCATCTAGCTACAGCAGTCACCCACGTGTTTGTTTCCAGCTGACGCAGCACATAGTATAATAAAAAAAAACTCCTAAAATGTACACAAGCTCTTAGGACATGACGTCCATGTTCTGACTGACTGACTGTTTGATTTTTATCTCCTAGCTTGAATTGGAACGTGAATCAAATAATTAGGGTAAATATATTAAAAATGTTACATAAGTACCTACGTATTATTATTGACTTTTGACTTTAACTATAAAAAACTTCACTTTGTTTGTCAATAACGACTGTTGTTGACTTGACAGTCACAATCACAACAGGTTACTAAATACCTATAAAAAGAAATCGGCAAGTGCGTGTCAGGTCACTTGTAGTATAGGATTCCGGTACTTGTCAAGTATACGATATTAAGATTTTATATATTTACAATTTTAAACGACTCCGAAATTATGACCATTCCTGTGCATTGACTGCATTGCAGCATCAATACTGATGACGTCGCTTTAGTAATCCAAGCACATAGGACACTGGTAAGTAATATCGTTTCATATAGCTCATACAGACGAGCAGTTTTGTTGTCGACAGAGCCAAAACGTATCTGTCGACATTGTTCGGCGCAGAAGTCATGTCAATAAGCCAACAGCAGCTGTCAACATTGGTCGGCAGACTGCTGGACATAGGTCTCCCATATAAAATAATGAAATATAAAATAACGATCAAAAACACCCAAGTTCATTCTTGCTTCCAGATGCCAATTTGTCAGGGGTGCGAGTGATAGTCGCCGACTGCGGTGACGACGAGTCACTCAAAGCGATGTGCGCGCAAACACGCATGGTGGTGAACTGCTGCGGCCCTTACCGGCTGTACGGGGAGCCGGTCATCAGGGCCGCGGTGCAAAGTGGCGCGCATCACGTGGACGTCAGTGGGGAGCCGCAGGTATCTACATCAGCAGGAATGTGATTGATAGATGCCATTTTCGTAGGTTAACTAGACTGCGTAGGTCCCTACGACTAGGAAGGGAAAGAAAGGAGGAGGAGGGGGGGGAATAATTATGGAATTGATGTGGGAATAGAACTAATAGAACTACCTACTTAGTATTTTTTTTAACAAATTGTTTGGAAATCATCTCGTCGCGTACCTACCGCATACCTACCCGCGGCCCGACCGCCTAACGGTACTGCTTGTGCTATCGCTATAGCTATCGAAACTTCAACTCTCATAAAAGCCTTCAACGATAGGGTTTTTGACTAATTCCTGCATATTTCTATTCACCTACTGAATTCACTATTGCATTTTTAGTATGAAAGTGATAGCGTCAGCGAGAGCCCTTGTAGGGAGTTTGAAAAATCGATAGCTAAGTATAGCGATAGTTCAAGCTATATACCGTTAGGCGATTTGGGGTGCCGGTAGCGGTAAACAGGTTTGACGTGCACCCTTAAATAACACAACATTATCCTTCAACGCAAAAAGGGATGTTATAAGTTTGACTTCTGTGTCTGTCTATCTGTGTAACTGTCTGTAGTCTCGGTTGGTTCTCTTACGGCCGGTTTCAATAATCTATCCCTAACAAGAGGTAGGCCTATCTTGGTTACGTTACTTAGCAACCGCTGTTATTTTGGGTTATTTTAGGTTGAATAACAAAAATATCTAGACAACAAAGCTCTAGTAAGCCTATCTTTTACTGTAGATAAGTTATTGAAACCGACCGTTAAAAGTGGACCAATTTGAATTTTTAATGACAATGCTTTTATTCCAGTTCATAGAAACAATGCAGTTGCAATATGACAAGGAGGCGCGCGAGGCCGGCGTATACATCGTGAGCGCGTGCGGACTCGACAGCGTGCCCAACGACATGGGCGTCGTGTTCTTGGAACAGAACTTTGAAGGTAATAAATAACATTGAATATGTCGAAGGCGGATTTCAGATTAAACTACAACCTTGGCCTCGTCAAGGCGATAGTGGATAGGCATTTCCTGGGCAAGCATGCAATACCTTAGACCACATCCTGTTTGTTAAGCACGATGGTGGTCAAATGCCTGCCCAGTTATTACTAAAATTCACATACAAAATTCGATAAGCTAATAGTATTGTTATGATTCCCAATTTGGGTTAGAAGAGTTAATATGTTATTGATAACCTATCAATCCTGGGTCTATAATTTAGCGAGTTGGTGCAATGAGCTGGCCTCAATCAGGCCTTTAAAATCATGTTTTACAATCTTCGTAGGCATTTTGTAATACGGCGAATTCTACAACCCGCCTTCGACAGATATACTGCCAAAAGTGGCATCTTGTTGCTTGTTTCAACCGCCTCTGTGGTCTAGTGGTAACAACCACCGATATCGTACCCAGGGGTCCCGGGTTCGATTTCCAACAGGGGTACATATTGTATTAGATTTGGTCGGTAGTAGGACTTTTTCTAAGTCCGTCTACCACCATCTTATCTAAGTCTGACGCCATAACAACAATGTTTTCAGCATTTTTGTGTTCCGGCAGTTAGAGATCAGATAGCCAGTTCCTCAGTAATGAGGATTCCGGGAGTGGCTCGCTTCCATCTTCGGCCTTATCAATACTTAACATCAGGTATGATGAAGGCTAAGAGACTCCGCGTTGTTTATAAAAAAACCAGTTCATAAAAATAATGTAGGTAATTGGAATAAGCGTCAGGCCGACGTATACATCAAGAGCGCGTCCCCTTTCAATGTTTCATTTGAAAGATATTTACATACTTCAGGCCGTCAGTATTTGACATTTGAAAGGGATTGTGATCGGGACGCGTTTTGAAAGGTATTGAATGAACGAAATTGAACTGTCTAAGCAAAGTGACAGACGAAAATATCTTTCAAATTTATGGAGAAGTGTCAAATGAAGTGTTATTTAAAATATCATTCGTTCTGAAAGGGATTGCGACTATATGTTACACAATTCCATAAACCACTATCACAATCACAATAACTTTGAAAGGGATTGTGATAGATTTTTTAATTAGACAATTAGGGGGCAGATATGTAAAATCTCTACCCATCCTATTTTATATAAAAAAGTACATACATTTTCCGTATAGCGTCTTAAGCTACAATTTGACGACCTGCTAGTTGATTATCTATCTCTGTTGCTAACATAGATTTTTATTAAAATTGATTGAAAGTGCAGTTACATTGCTGTTTTAGTAAGATAACTGTCACATTGATTTTTACTAAAGCAGCAATGTGACTGCCCTTTCAATCAAACGTTGATAGAAACAAGTTATATAATCAAGGAGCTGTTTGGCGCAGGGGTACTAAACCCGCCTTCTGTGCCGGGTTTGATTCCCGGACAAGACAAATATATATATATATATATTTATTATATTTGTCTTGGTCTGGGTGTTTTAATATGTATATTATGTATTTATTTACAAAAAGTATCTAAGTATGATTATCCGTTGTCTAGTATCCATAACACAAGTTCTTCATGAAACTTAACTTGGGCTAGATAATTGGTGTGATTGTATGCAATTATTTATTTATTATTAATTTCATCTGGCCATCATTAGGAACCCTGAACTCTGTGGAGTCGTACCTGAGCGCCTCGATGCCGTCCGAGTATATGCGCGACGCGTTCGCTTACGGCTGCATCAACTATGGCACCTGGGAGTCTCTCGTACACAGGTTCGTATTTTGAGCTCTTATGTAAACACTTTTTGTAGGTATAAAATCAGAATTTCGACTACGGAACTAGACTTTCGAGCTGTCTGTTTTAGTTACTTGTGCACATATTTTTAGCCAGGCTACTTACTAGTCTGCTTTCGGTGTTTTATTTTATCTTAAAGATTATTTTGTAATGAATTTTCTATTAAAAATCGGTTTAGATTCAATATCACTTATGGCCTGCGCAGACGACGGACATTGAAGGACTTTTTGTCCGCGACACGACCTTATTACTAAGAACATAAAGTTGAATAAATAACGAGGACTATCGCGTACTTTTCATGGATATACGCGATCTAAGTTGAATCTTATTTGGTTAACAAAAAAGACGTGTCGCGGACAAAAAGTCCTCCGTTATCCGTCGTCTGCGCTAGCTCTTATGCAGTCTATGTGACTTCCTTTTTTACAGTCTGGCGAACTGGAATGAACTTCCCCCATTGAGGAAGAAACTGTATCCGGATCGTTTACCAACCTTCAAGCCTAAATTGCAGAACAGGTAAATCTGATGTTTTTTTTTTAATATTTTCCATAGAGGATATAGTTTCAACCAGGGACTGATTAACCAGAGAATTGCGGTACTTTTATTTATCGGTATGACGTCATACCGGTTGAAAACTATTCCTTCATATTTTGATACCATTATTTTTTCGGTACTTCAAAATATCGGTACCGTAATTTTTGGTTGGTCATCAAAGCGTTACCGATTTTTTTCATTACCCATCTGAAACCTAAATATAACGGTACCGTTATATTTCGGTTAATTTAACCTCTATTATAAAGGCTTTCTTTGATATACGCGGGTGAAACCGCGAGCGTCTGCTTAGCAAGTGTTCAATAATGTTCACTGCGGTCGGTTCAGTGTATTTCGGTACCGATATAAAATTTCGGTTAAATAGCGGTATCATAAGGGTTGTCATATTTCGGTACCGCTATATTTCGGCTGTTTTATACCGAAATAATGTTTTTAGGTATTTCAAGTAAGGGTAGAATATTTCGGTACCGCTATATTAACCGTAAAAAAACGAAATTCTAACAACCGCAATCAACCCCTGGTTCCAACCCTTAATGTTGTGGGGATTGAATTTATACATTTAGGCCGCTTTCAATGTAGATGTTTCGTGTCGGACCGCTGCGGTGCTGAAGCTTTTCGTTTGTCGTTTTGCGCACGGACGGTCGTTTGTTATCATACAAAGTATACCGCGGTGCGGTAACAGTAGTGCGGCGTCGGTACCGCCATAAAAATATATAGATATCGACGCCGCACTGTTACCTTACACGGATTCAAACCCGCAACCTTTCGATATCCAGTACAATGTACTTCTAGTATTTTTTTCTATTAAAAAATATCATAAATATAAAATAACATTGTCAATTATACCGAGAGACCGGGAGAGGTATTGATACTCCAGTGGATGGTATAGAAGTATATTTACGTACTTAAACTACGCGCTTAAATACTAAAATATAATTGTGACGTATCGCTAGCAGTACAGACGTAATCTCTTTTAGATAAAACTATTTAATATCTACTGAACAATCCCTATCTCAATCAGAGAGGTATGTGCATATCAGCACAGTACTCCCCCCTTTTAAGAAAAGTTAAAAATAATCACAAAATATAAGAAATGATAATACTTATATGGAATAAATAACAAACACTAAAATTATTGCTAATTATTACCCCATCATGCTAACGGTTGTTTTGCTGATCGCGTGAGTATATTGACTCGCCTTGAACGGCAAAAATGCTGATTTTTGTTTTGCATTATCGCTGCGATAGACATATAAATAATTATCTACTTTCATTTAAGTAGCAATTTCAAAACTACTGGTTTATTTAACCAATCTTCCTGATCTTGTAACCAACGTGCTTTTTCCTTTGGCTATAGGCACGTTTTCGCAATCGGTATTCATCAGAAATGCGGGTTTTAATCGGTCGATTGATATTACCGTTTCTTTGCCTTTCATTCTAATTAAAAATGCTTCCTTCATTCGCTTTATAACTGAGAAAGGCCCTTCGTATGGTGGGCATAAGCTTTTTTGTAGCCTATCACAACGAAAAAAGACATGAAAACATTCATTAAGTTTAAACGGATGTACAAATAACGACTGTCTATGACATTGGCGTTTTGGAACTGATGTCATTTTGCAATGCTTTCTTGAATGCTTCTCATGAATTCTTCGTAGGTAGTATTCGTGCTGGGTTGTTCAAAAAATTCGCCGGGTAGCTTCATCGACGTGCCATATACCAATTCCGCTGAACTATAGCCTGTGTCATCGCGAAAACAATTTTTTAACCCAAAAAGTACTGAATGAATTTCTTTGACCCAGTTAACATTTGCGTTTCTTGCCATAAGTGCTGCTTTTAACGTTCGGTGAAATCTTTCTACCATTCCATTTGTTTGAGGGTGGTTTTAATTTTGTGTACTCCTAAGAATTTTGAAAGCGCTTCGAAGGTAGCTGATTCGAATTGGCGACCTTGATCGTAGGTGATACGTATTGGGCATCCAAATCTTGTTATCCATCCCTCATAAACGGTCCGAGCGATCGTTTCTGCGGTAATATCCTCCAGTGGGAAAGCTTCTGGCCATGATGTACACTACACTACACTTCGCGGTACAATTCGCGGCGTAAAGTTTATAATGCTGATTAGATGTTATTCTGTGACGATTGCATATAATAGAAATATTTTCTCCCGTGTCGATCAAAAACCTCATACCACTTTTTCGGTCGGTAAATAAAGTCTTAGACGGGTGAATAGCACAGAGGCCTGCCGTAGTCTGTGCTTCCTTTAGTTTCCCTGGTTTTGCAGGATGCCTCCTTTTTTCCTATCACATTTAGGCTTTACGCATCTCGATGAATATTCTCGATACTTGTGATGATGATAGCAATACTGCCTGTCTTGGCTTCGCGATACTGATGGCTGATACGTGCTGTGTCGGACGTTTTATCGTACGTGCTTCATAGCGCACATTTCTGACTGCATTTCTTTTAATTGTTTTAAAATGCTATTCATTGCTTCGTTCTCATTAACGTTAGCATTGACTGTCGACACTTCGTTAATTTTAATATTTTCCATGATCTTGTCGGCGAGTTGACGGATCACATTAAGGACCTAGTTCTGCAGAAAGCAGCCATATGAGGAAAAGTACGAACGGAGTTATGAGCATTTTTCTGTCGAATGTTGCCCTTCAGTTATTTATAACTTTTTTGTTTATTTTATATTTGAGAATTATTAGAAAAAGTATAGCAGTTTTTTATATCCTATCCAGTATTTCGTATCGTTTAGCATAATACCAATAATAGCGTTTTTGACGTGGCTGTTTTATGCTAAATAGCTTATTTCATCGGAAGTACAATAATGAGTAAACCAGCCACATAAGTTGGCTGTGTTCTGCATTAATTCAAAATGGAATAACAGTATATAAAAGACAGACAAGAAAATAAACAAAATGTTGTATTACTGGTTTACTCCTTTAAAGTATTTACATACCTTTATGATTTCATGTAAAATAATATTTGTGTTTGGTAAGAAAAGTATAAAATCGTGTTAGAAGTCTTTATAAAAAAAAAACCTAACAAAATGTTTATTGTCTTCTTACTGAACACTACTCATTTATTGACATTACAAATAAAACAAAATCTAATCAATACAATACAAATTTTCCGCTCTCACTGTTCCTCTTCCAAATTTAAATCCAACTCTGCGATAAACCCGTCAATATCATCATCAATTATATTTTCATCAGCTCTACTCGTCAAATTATCATAGAAGTGTCTAGCATCCTCCGGAATCAGGTGTTTTATTATATCACGTAATTTCGGCTCCGCGATCGCTTTCCACTGGGCCATAATTTAGATAGCTTACTCTTAAAATCACCTTCTTCTGGATTATTAGTCTTGACGTCTTTTAGATGTTTTGCGAGCAATATCCAAACAGTCATAATCTGCTTGATCAAAGTCAGACTTCATATAAATATGATATTGGTCTGTCTTTGTTACTTTTAATTCTCTTGTTTTCAGCCAATTAACTTTGTTATTACTTGTCGTTTTCTTCCGATTTATTATTAATTTTTCGAGAGTGTCAACGGAGTAAAAATCGTCACCTTGCATTTGGCAAGTTATTAAAGGGTTTTTCTTTTTGCATACAGCCATCATTTGAATATAGTCGTCAGGCGCATAAATCCTTTGATTGTACTTTAAGGCTCTCTCAATGTCACCGAAGTCCTTATCGTTGGGTAAGTAACTGTGGCCTGGCATCAAATATTTAAAAGTAATAGATTGAAGGTTGGGTTTCATCTCAAGCACTACTTTCATCATGTGTGTTCAGGTCCTCCAAGGTCTCAGCCATAAGGACTATATCATCGGCAAAACGAAGGTGTGTCAGATACTGGCCATTAATGTTGATCCCGAGTCCTTTCCAGTCCAATACCTTTAAGATGTCCTCTAACGCATCTGTGAACAGTTTCGGAGAAAAATAACGTCTCCCTGTCTCATACCTCGGAGACTGCAGCACCGCCCAGGCCTCTATCGAATCGAAGGCTTTCTCACAGTCCACAAACGCCAAGCAAAGTGGCAAATTATTATACTCCTCGGTCTTCTGTATAACCTGCTGCAGAGTATGGATGTGGTCTATGGTGTTAAAGTCTTTTCGGAACCCGGGTTGTTCGGGAGGCTGGAAGTCGTCCAACCTGCGAACGAGACGATTCGAAATGACTCTCGAAAACAACTTATAGACATGGCTTAGAAGCGAAAAGCTTCTGGAGGACTTTTAGTAACGGCTTACCGCCCGCTCTCAGAAGTTCTTTAGTGATTTCGTGATCACCTGCTGCTTTGTTGTTTTTGAGCTGTTTGAGAGCCATTCTAATCTCGTATCTCTCGATCTCCCTCAGGATTTCAGGTTTCGTAGAAATGATGCGACCCTCGTCAGTTTTGAGCTTCGTCATCTAGCTTTGCCTAATAGACAGATCTCTCGCGAACGCTTTGGAGCCTTTATTCCGCTCGATAGCCTCTTTAATACGGTTCGTATTAAATTGGCGAAGGTCGCTTGTCAAAGTCTTAGAGATCTGCCTATTTAGCTGCCGATAACGATGAGCATCTGCTGAGTTCTAAAGCCTCATTTCACGTCTCTGATCCATGAGTGTGGAGTGTGTGGTCGGAAAGATTCTTTAATTTGGGGCGGCGGGTCTTAAAGTACTTAGACCCTACCGTACGGATAGTATCCACCATCGTGTTGTGTAGATCGTCCACATCTATGCTGTTCTGAAGGGCTTCGAAGCGGTTTTGGAGCTCGAGTTGAAGCTCTCAGGGTTTTGGATATGGGCCGGTTATGGTCGAAGCGTGGACTTTATCAGCCGCGATCTTTCCAGCTTAACGTTGATATTCATCGTGCGGTGATCGCTCGCCGTCTTTACGGTGTTGATCACAGTGATATCATTGAATATTTGCTTTTTCGTCGACATGATAAAATCTATCTCATTTTTTACTTTACCGTCTGGACTGATCCAGGTCTACTTTCGGCTTTCCGGCTTTTTGAAGAAGGAGTTCATCATGTCGAGGTTCTCCTTCTCCATAAAGTCGGCCAGCATCTGGACTCTGTCATTCCGTTGCCCAACTCCAAATTGCCCCCACTCTCAACTCGTAACCGCAACGTTGCCCCAACTTAGCATTAAAGTCCCCCATCACAACGGTTTCGTGGGTTTGTGGCTATGCATGGCTCTACAAATGTCCTCATACATAGCTTCCACTTCGTCATCTTGGTGTGTCGATGACGGAGCGTAGACCTGTATAGCTTTCAGCGAATACCGTTCGGATATTCTGAGTATCAGGTACGCTACCCTGGTCGAATAAGAAATAATACTTATTAATTAAATATGAAAACAAACCCCTCCCGCGAACTGCCACCGCGCCGCGCCCCCGTTGTAATAAAATACAGGAATCTAAAGACGTAACGTAAGTAAACCAAAGTAGATGATATGTAATTTAAACAAGTAAAAGTTATACGGCCACGCTCAGAGACGTCATAAGCTAATATTAATAAACAAGTTTAAAAATCGTCCTTATTCGCATAAACGTAAGTAAGTGTCACATTTTTTTTTAAAGTAACCGTTTAGTTTGATGTTTGTTTCTGAGTACGGCGGTTAACCGCGTATAAAATGGTATATTTTATTAACATTAAAATTTGATAAAAACAGCCTGAATGACGTTGGAAAAAGCCAAGTATGGACTCGTAACAAATATACAATTTACAGAAAACAGCCAACGTACACTGGCTGTTTTTTACGAAACTCGATCCCCGAATCCTCCTCACATTTTGAAATTTGTACGAAACAGCCATGTAGTAGGCTGACTTATGCAATATAGGTTAGGCAGTTTGTGTCAAAATTGGCTGCATTTTACACCATGATGACTGTTTTTTACAAAATATTTTTTGTTGAATGGCTGCATTTGACGGCTCATATCTCAGCCGTAAGAAGAGATATCGAAATGGCTGTCTTTGCAAAAAATCCGGCATGTCGAATTTAGTAGAGCTGCGATAATAACTCGATTTTCGAAAAAGTGCCACTTGGCTGCTTTCTGCAGAACTAGGTCCATTTAAATGTGACGTTTCCGAGACAGCTAGGACCGTAGTAATTTGGACCGGAAGTAACCTGAGCCACAAGACTCGAATGGTTTCATTCCCGATTGTCCCGCGCCCTAAATGCTGCATCCGGCGCAGAAGATGGCTTTTGATCTCCCAGGTCCATCTCGGTCAAAAGTATCTAAAGTCGTTGCTGCTCGGATTCTTCGAAACATTTAATAAGGCGTTCTTTAATAGTCGCGTTCTTTCCTGTCGTTGGCGGTGCCGTGATAATGTCGCTGACTAAGATAATTTCATCCTTACTTAACTTTGAGATGACGATGCTGTATTTGTACTTGTCGCCTTGTTTCTGAGAAGTGAGTACTGCTTCCAGTTGCAAGAACCAGAACCAGGCGAGGTCGATCCTTCCAAAATTCTGGTAACCTTAACGTTCTTGTGATTCGGCGTGGCATGTTTTCACTTGGCAGCCGGATGGCTGAGACATGATGATTCCTTTCTTCAAATGTGCGTAGAGTGTGTTCAAAAGGTTATTTTCTCTTTAGGGGTCACCAAATATACCGAGAGACCGAGAGAGGTATTGATACTCCAGTGGATGGTATAGAAGTATATTTATTTATTTAAACTACGCGCTTAAAATACTAAAATATAATTGTGACTTATCGCTAGCAGTACAGACGTAATCTCTTTTAGTTAAAGCTATTTATTATCTACTGAACAATCCCTAACTTAATCAGAGAGGTATGTGCATACCGGCACATCAATGAATAATTTATTTATTTATTAGATTTATTTGGTCCCTTACATGTGGATTTTTTATAATATATGTATTATTATAGTGTGTGTACTTATTTTATTTGATAGTAATGTTAGTTTTTGTGCTTATAATAATGTTAGTGTAAAAATTATTGAATTGTGTGGGCAGTGCGAACGCACGGTTAAAAGATTGAAATTGTTACTTTTTATGTGTAAATGGTGCTTTATGTTATGTTTTTTCCCAGATTCGCGGTCCACAAACACAATGACGGTTGGTGCGTACCATTCATGGGGGCGGACAACTCGATAGTGTACCGTACGCAACGCAACTTGTACGAGACGCAGAACAAGCGGCCCGTACAGTTCCGCGCTTACGTGTACTTCTCTAGCTTACTCTATGTAATGTTACTGGCTTTCTTTGGAGGGATCATTGCGTTGATGACTAAGACCAGCTTTACGAGGCAGTTGCTTCTGGATTACCCGAGGATATTCTCTTGCGGGTTCATTTCGAAGCAGGGGCCAAAGAAGGAGGTAAGCTTTTTAATTATATATATAAAGAATCATCTGTCATAAAATAAATGAATTTGGCTACTGATATACAATGTTATTCAATGTTATTTATAAAAAAAAAACACCAACAACATCACAGGACTAAAAATCCAACATCTGAAAATATAGTCCAATTTTTTATTCAGTAGAGTAACTTGACAGGTGCCAATGTCATTGTCAAAATAATACTGCCTTTTAATAATGTAGATACAGTGGATGGTCATATAATTAACGACACTAGTTGATTTTCATACAAATGAAGTAACTTAGGAGCCTTGGTTCCCTGCCAAGGATTGAACGAGCTGGATCTGATAATGGCTATCCAGGGAGTGAATGAAGAAGATCTAAATTGCTATACACACCCAACTGATCTGATCAACATTCTAAGAGATATGTATGGAAAATGTATGGAATTTCTGAAACTGAAAACTCTGATTCTTACATCTTTTAGAATGTTGATCAGATCAGTTGGGTATATATATCAATCTGGATCTCCTCCATTCACTTCTTGGATGGCCATTATCAGATCACAGCTCGGTCAATCCTTGGCAGAGAACCAAAGTCACCTCGATTGTATGAAAATCGACTAGTCGTTAATTATGGAACACTGTTTAACTATAATATTAAATTTGTGTACGTGAATGGAATCAATACTTACTGAACTAAAACTAGATCTGAGCAAATCATCACGAAAAACAGTTAAAAGCAAGATTATTTTTAATAAAGTGACATTGGCACCTGTCAATTTACTCTGCTGAATTGAAAATCCGACTAAAGCAAGTTTTAGTTTTCCTCATCATCATCATCAGCCTGTGGACGTCCACTGCTGGACATAGGCCCCTCCTAGCTCACGCTGTTGTGGCGTTCATAGGAGGTTGTGAGCCTACTGCTACCACGCTGGCCAGAGGGGTTGGTAGAGGGTTTGTTTCAAGATTTCCGTCTCTCGCACAGTTGATCAATGCGTCGAGCCTCTTAGTCGGCTCTTACGACATCCCAGGCATGTAAGGGAGTGGTCACACGTGTATTCTTAGGCCGTCACCACACGGCACAGTTTTCCTCAAATGCTGGCAATTACAAAAACGTAAACATTGAGCCACTAGTAACAGATTTTGATCTTGATTTTCACAAGTTTTCTAGTACTTCAATTTAGACTAGCGGCCACCCACGGTTTCACCCGCGTGGTTCTCGTTCCCGTGGAAATAACAAAAAAAATTCTTAGTGCTCGGTTTTGCCGTTTGGTTTGTGCGTTCTCTGCCAGTCACGGTATTTTGTTGTATTTGTATAGATGAAATAACGTTGGTATACAGCTAAAAGTTACAAATACTAGATAATTTCAAATCTAACATCTCGGCAGCTCAACTAAAACACAAGTAGCCCTGCCCGATGGTTGTCTAACTAGTCCTAGCGACAAACTTATCTGTACCTTAATTCTAAGAAGTAAAATGTTTTAATTACTTCACCTTTCTTGTATAGCATACTTTATGTTCTCTTGTTAATAATAACGTATAGGAGAGCCAGAACTTGACTGATTTCTAACGGGAAAAGCAGTTGGATAAATGACGTCTGCTTTTTAGACTTCACTAGTTCAAATCAAACAATAAACTGATTTGTACCTTCGCTCTAAGTA
This sequence comes from Chrysoteuchia culmella, assembly GCA_910589605.1. NCBI lineage: Eukaryota > Metazoa > Arthropoda > Insecta > Lepidoptera > Crambidae > Chrysoteuchia > Chrysoteuchia culmella. The sequence continues at coordinate 3,243,383 of OU342654.1, read as the reverse complement.
ATAAAAGTCATTGTTGTATACCACTAACCTGTTGGTGTTGCCTTATAGGTGAGCCAGAACACTCGTTTTACTATGGAACTGGTGGGCCGCGGCTGGGCGCAGGGAAAAGATCTCGCCGCAACTTCACCGGACACTACGGTTGTTGCTAAGGTGAAATATAATGAAATAAGAACACTGTGAAAGCGGCGGGGCTATTACCTATATTTGCAACAGCAACGCGACAGCAGAAATTGCGCGATAATTGCTTTAGGTCACGTATCAACAGTGCGGCCTCTACCGAACAAACGATCTACAATGTGCATTCATTTAGTTCCTGTTGCCAACAAAACAAATTGTTTTTGGCGTTAGTGTCACAGAACGTCTCACGCGACGTCTAACTTTCCACCTAGGTAGGAGCGCCAGAGAGTGAGACGCCGCTATTTGAACCATCAGCGAGCGATTAGCCAGCAATCACGTAACACCATTTTTATTTTGACGTTCCGCAGCGATCACGCGATATCTGCGTGATAATTGCTAATTTTTAAGTCATAGCCCCGCGGTATACTTACTATATAAGCTCTAGGGGGGTGTTACATACATAGAAACAAATAAAAAATTTTGGGCGGTCAATTGCAAACTTCTATCTTTGAGTTAGTCGGTACTATACTTGCTTATACGTTCTTATAAGTTGACACAAAAGTGTTGTGAGGATTCATAGACAATAGAATTCTGGTAGCTTAAAAAATGCCTTTGGTGTGGCAACATTAATGGCGTCTCTTCCTCTCAGTGATTTCTGTAATAGTACGATTGTTGTGTCGTGTGTTCAATCAAGTTAAATCAAACAATCCAGTTGAATCTAATAATATTTTATTATTACCAGCCTATATAAAGCACTCTGCTATAAAAAGACTTTGAATTGGGTCAAAGTTACCCCTACGTGCCTTTTCACACGTTTCGGTTGCCGGGTACCAGCTACCGTAGTATTCCGCTATCATGGTCACAAGAAGTGTGAAAAGACACTAAGACAAAAGTATGTGTACCGGTTTTTCGGTAATCTTTACTCACACGAACTTGAAACAATCCTTTTTAAACATTCCATTGAACTTATGATACATTTTAAATAGAAATATATTGGAAAAAGTCAACTCGGCCACATTGCATTTACTCGAAAAAAATATGCTGAAACGAGATAGCAATGAGAAAACGACGCGCACGGGAGCGAGACCGATTTTGAATATTAGGCAAAAAAAACACAAAATCACTTCGTATTAAAAAAATACAGCGATTTTTTAAAAATGCTTCTATACGATCCTAAATATTATTGGTGTCCACTTATTAAACCAATTTCCAATAGTGTAAGTAACCCCATTTAAGAATAATCTTGAATTTTCGTATTATTTAGAGCTCTTTTCGAAAAGAAAAAGTGTCGAGGCAAAATCATAAAATCGTGTTTTTGAAACTATACGAATCTAGATAAAAGTATGAAGAAATATATATGTTATTACCAGATTTGTAACAACTGTAACCGTGCTATAGTTTTATATCAAAAAGTCCATACTTTTTCCGAGTAGCGCCTTAATGTATCAACGCTGGCCTACAGCGTATTAAAAATATAAAAGTATTGGAGAATTCCGGCGGTGGTCCGCATGTCTCGGTAGCTCAGTGGTTAGAGCAGTGGACCGGATTCCCAAAGGTCGGTGGTTCGAGTCCCATCTGTGAATTCACTTGTGACCGAGTTGAGTTTTTCCAACATTATTCTATTTAAAATTTATCATAAGTATATAAATAGTCTTCAGGACCATTAAATTGAATTCCCGTTATGCATTTAAAATGCAAAAATTCCAAAATTTAACATTCCATTGAACTTACTTATTACTATTATACATTAAACAGACAACATTTTTTCCATTTCTCCTATGATGTTAATAAACTTTTATTATATGATTAGGTATCAGCGCTGGACCCCGGCTATGGGTTCACGACCATGGCGCTGCTGATGTGTGCGCACACCATACTCACAGAGAAAGACAAGCTTCCACAACCGTAAGTTTTGATTCGTCTTTTTTTGTCATTTCTGTCATTAGTCGATTGCGTAAAGTCAATCGTATTAATTTGACAGTTCATATTGTATCATTTTAAATGTCACTCCATACAAATTGCAACCGATTGAATACGATATGAACTGTCAAATCAATACGATTATCTTACGCAATCAGTCGTGAATAAAAAAAAATCATATTCATTTTGTCGCGTGGGTGTCGTATAGCACCACCATGATTTAATTTGGCAACAGCGTTTTTTGATGCGCCCGAGACGAGGGTAGTTTTTCAAGCCAGGCTCGCGAGTGTTACAAATCCCAGCTTCCGGTTCCAGCTAACTTCGATACTCACCTTCCAGCCCGATTCTGCTGCCCCTTTGACTCTTAATGTTGTTTATTAAATTTATGATAGTTGAATTAGTTATTTCAAATATATTTTTTTTACAGTATTAATTCTGCTAATTCGTTTCACTTCCGGTTCATATATCATTATGTAATTAAGAATCTTGTTAATTAGATTTCTAATAATAATAAATGATGTCTAATAATAATTTATTAATTTAATCAATAATTTAGAATAATGTAAACTTAACAATAACTAACTTTTGCAATCATATTTTATTATAATACGTTTATTATTAACCGTTGTGAGTTTGACCTGTTCGTTCCTAAATTATTAACTGCGATCGGCCATTTTTGCGGGAATCAATAGACCAACTACTGAGCAATAAACAACTGTCTTTTTGATAAATATTAAACAAGAAAATATTCTAGAAAAAAGCAACCATCTAGTATATTTGCTTTTTTTCCTACTATATTTTCTTTTTTAATATTTATCACATAAAAATAGTATTATAAAATGCAAAATTAAAAAGTTATTACTGTCTTCTTATTCCACTCCGAACCCAAGCTAGTTAGAGCTAGTCAGACCTAGGGGTCCCGGGTTCGATTGCCAGCAGGGGTACATATGTATTCGGTTTGGTTGGTGGTACGACTTGCTGTAAGTCCGCCTGGCTAGCTACCACCATCTTATCCAAAGTCTGACGCCATAACAACTATTTTTTTAGCTTGGTTGTGTTCCGGCAGTTAGAGATAAGGTAGCCAGTTCCTCAGTGATTGAGCATTCCGGGAGAGGCCCGCTTCCATCTTCAGCCTTATCAATACTTAACTAACATCAGGTATGATGAAGGATAAGAGTCTCCCCGTCGTTGAAAAAAAAATGTAAACAGCACTCGCATGTAGGACAGTAAATTCTGTTTACTAGCTTCAGAGCCTAGGCTCGAATTTCTTTTCGTCTATACTAATGTGTACTTATTTGTTGTTTTAGAGGCGGCGTTCTGACTACGGGAACTGCGTTTTACAACACCAAGCTTATTAAGAAGCTGCAAGATAACAATGTTACTTTTGAAATTGTAGACAAGAAATAGTAGAATGTCTATCACACGCCTATTTATTTACGCATCAGTTAATATTGTTATGTCAATCTTAATATTTCTTAATATCTTTATATCAACAGATTATTTGAGTTTGGCAACACTGCCACTCAAGCCATGAGTCTATGTTCTCTCTAGTGATATAAAGTAAACACTTTATTTTATGGGGAATTATTTTTTTGTATAGGTTTTTTTAAATCATTCATTTTACTCAATTTACCAAAGTTGTGCACCAAAACCATTTTAATTACTAGACTTGATTTTGATTGTGCCAGTTGAAAAAAATAATTTTAACGATGCTGTGTTATGTGAACCGAAACTTTGTATCTATCGAAACAGCTTATATCTATTTAGATTACGCTAATTTAGTGCCTTTGTATTTTTAAGGGTAGATAAAAAAAATCTTGTTGATTTCGCATTCCAAATGTTCTACTTTAGGGTATAACCATATAAACAGTCGATAGCAGCTACGGCTTTACATACCTACATGTCAAAGGAGATGTTCCATTTTTGTATGGAGGCTGGGCCCTCTAATTCCTACAGTGATGAAATTATATTATATGCAAAGAGCTCAAAATAAGGAACCTTGCCATGTATCAATATATTTAAAAATGGGCCCAAACATTTTATTTTAACAAAAAAGTCAGATGATTAATGTTTATAAACAGCAACCCAACACTTTTTCTACTTTGGCAACTTCGATTCTCATTTGTCACATTGAGTGACGTGAACTGTCAGAACGCTGATGCACTGATAGTGACATATGATTTCTAGCAATTCGTGTGACTGAAGGTTATATATTTTTTAATGCAGTGGAACAACCGAGCAAAACCCGCTTGGTTTAATTTTCTGAACTGAATAAACTGTATTAAAAGCTCATAATATCTTGTAGAATGTATTAAAAAACTCATAAGAAGAAAATAAATAGTTAGACCATTCATTAGAAATCATAAAATATTAAGAAAAGCTTTATAAAAAAACAAGATTTCAAGTTTTTAAATATTTTTTTATTTAGGTTGGGGCCCGTTTTTTTTCTTTTTGGAAACATTGCCTTAAAAGGTAGATCTATTAAAAAAGCATTACTTCAAAACTGTAGCAAAATAAGGTCCAAAAACGAACATCTTCTTTCAATCGACTTTGAACTTTAAGACGTAAGCCGTTGAGTTTGAATCAAAATGTCTTTATAGTAGTTACACATTTTGTTACACCATAGTTGCTGTTGACCGTTTTATTGTAGGCAAGGGCATCGCCAAGGGGGGCAGGGAGGGGCAGCTTCCTAGAGATTAAAAAAATGTAGCCAAATGCAAAGCAACCAAAGTCCTAAGGCCGTGCTAAGCCAATCGCCATAGACGCTAAGATTCGCGCTACAAGTGTAGCTTCATGCTTTTGAGTGTAGGAAATAGCAGTAAACATTCATCATTATCTTTTCACACGTCATTCCAAGTAAGCTTTAATATCGTTTTGTTTTATTATTTTAACATTAACTGTTTATCTTAAGTCTGTAATGGATAGTTGAGATTACAACTATATCTGTATTCTGCTAATTTATTTCTTGTACGTGATTAGTTGATTACATTGATCACAATAAGGATTTACAATTGATTATTGTTTAGTCAATATTTTAAATAGAAAAGTACTGCATTTTTATTAACATATTTAACATTTTACCACTGATCGTTGTTTATCATTCTTAAAAGTTGGTTGATCTAATTATAAATGCACATGTTCGCGCACCTCACTAAATTATACGGGTAAATTTAGATAAGTACCTTGCATCACCAGCAATAAGGTGTATTCATATACGATAATATTATTGCTGGTGAGTGGTGACTACAGCGGCCAGGCCGCAACCCACTCGGTGCCTCTAAACGGCCATGTCATTCGACACCTAATGTAGCGTAAACAAATTTCGGCGCGCACATATAAAACGTCAACAGAGACTCTTTGTCTCAACGCATGGTCATAACGTTTTGTTTTTTGTAAAGCTTACGAATGGCACTTGTAACATATTTAAGTGGGTTTCGACTGTACAAATCTTTTTTTTTTGTTAATCAGCACTAAACAGAGAGAAAAAAAGTGAGTGAAATTTGACACCTTGGGTCATAAAAATACTTATATTTTAAAATTTTCAGCGATAACCTATGTTTTTTATACTTTTAAAATCATTATGATTATATTCTAGACCAATATAAATAAAACGTAAACAAAGTCATGTAAAAAAAACTGAGTGAAACACTCGAACGGCACTTTGTTTTTGTAATTTGACACCACTTGATTGACACCTGTCAAAAAAAAAAATTTTTCTTGTCTCGTCTGAGTCGAATGATTGTTACTGTAGTTATAAAGGTTGGGAATTTATTACAGAATTATTTAAAAATTAAAGAAAACCAATTTAAACTATATTGTAAGGGCAGGAAAGCTTTTACGAATGCAAGATCGTTTGGTTAACTACCCATGGCCGTTTTAGGGCATTTTCGATTTGGGTAGCTGGCTACCCAAGGGCCGTTTAGGCGGGTATACAACTTTAATATGTGGCTATGGTTTTCAAAGTTTCGTTTAATAATGTATGTATATGTTATACGGGCTAGCTTTATTAATCATCTAGTTTATATTTTTGTTAACTGAAATTTATTGTTTGGTATAGTAGATCTATTAAAATATATATCTTAACACTTTTTATTATTTACAAATCATCTATAGAAAACCAAGTTATGCAGGCAGCAGGAACAGGATGTTGTTTGGATTTCCCAAAACATTTGAGTTGTTAGAAAACTCTTGATTGGGCATCGGCGCATCAGTCATTAACTATAAACATAAAAATCGCCCAAGTGCGAGTCGAACTCGCACTATATTTCGTTCAAACCAATTTTCGTTGAAAGTTTTTTTTAAGGTCCACAGCATATTTTTTTTAGATTTTTCACTTTCTTATTTTAAAAGTTAGAGGGGGGCACTGAGATCTCTACAAGATTCTATGCTTGAGCTCGATCTGCTATCGATGACGACGGACGTCATGCTCCCACTGTGTAATTTCACCAGAAATTACTCGGTGGAAATACCAAGCAGAGAAGAGTGTTCTGAGGATCACTATTCCTGTAAGGCTGGAAGCCTGGTCTGGTTTACAGACGGCTCCAAAATGGGTGAAAATGTAGGATGTGGAATATTCGGCGTAAGTCCCAGAGTCAGTAAAAGTTTGAATCTGGGCAAACACGCCACAATATTCCAAGCGGAGGTTTACGCCATTATAGAATGTGCGGAAGTCAACCGTCAACGAAACTACATAAACCAATCTATCTTTATCTTCTCAGATAGTCAAGCAGCGCTTAACGCCATAAACTCGAATACCATAAATTCGAAACTGGTGAAAGACTGCGTCAATAAATTAAATGAACTGGGTCAAAGGAATAAAGTTATTCTGAAATGGGTACCAGGTCATTCGGGAGTCGTTGGCAATGAAAAAGCCGATGAACTTGCAAGGAAGGGGGCTCAGGGACTACAGATGGGTCCAGAGCCTTTCTGTGGCATCTCAAAGAACCAGGCCATGCAAACTCTTAAGAACAACCTTCTTGGCGAAGCTAAAAAATACTGGCTTAAACAACCGGGATTACTGCACGCCAAGTCTCTTATAGAAGGATACTCGCTAAAACGAACTGCAGAACTTTTAGAGCTCAGCAGGACGAACATCTGTGCGATTGTCAGAACCTTAACCGGACACTGCAAATTAAACAGGCACCAATTTCACATGAAATTGAGTGATACTGATATTTGCCGCTATTGTAAACAGGAGAGGGAGACACCAAAGCACCTTCTGTGTGACTGCGGGCCATTTATGCAAAAACGCAGTATTCACCTGGGTCGCCACATCATCGACCCAGAGGAACTAAAATCTCTAAAAGCTAGGAAGATTCTTGACTTTCTGGAAGCAACCGGGCTAAAAGAGGTACTATAAATAGGTGGCGAGTTACAATAGATCTTTTAGGTCGCAGTGACTACAGCCCTCAACAGGGTTGCAAAGCCCCTAAATCCTCAAATAATAATAATAGAGGGGGGCACACATTTTACCACTTTGGAAGTGAATTTTATAGACCTATCTATAGATATCCCACACGTATAGGTTTGATGAAAAAAAAAACAGTTTCAGTTCCATGTATGCCCCCCTTAATATATAATTTTTTTTTTGTGTGTAAAAACCGTAAAGCGGTTTACAGAATACATCCACCTACCAAGTTTCAACTGTGTAATCCTCTTAGTTTTGGAATAAAGTGGCCACGGAACCCTAAAAACGGAAGCAATACACAAAAACAACAAATTAAAAGTCTGAGATGCAGGTATGTTAAGCGTTTACTAAGTACCTATCAATAAAAGTATATATTGGGATAGTAATTATCCTTTATTGATTATGATTACCGAGTAGTGTTTTCTTTGGATTAATAATTTTACCATTATGTAAATTGTATTTATTTGAAACCATAAAAAATAAAAATTTACAACAAAAGTAAAATAAAAAAATCGGCCAAGTGCGAGTCGAACTCGCACTTCATGTGCGAGTTCCATCTCTCACCCAAGGTTGCCTGGAAGAGATTGCTACGTAGCATAAGGCCGCCTATTGTGTGATCTTCTTTTTGACATTTTCTCTGGTGTTTTTTTTTGTATCGTGTGCAATAAAGTTTCTATTATTATTATTATTATATTAAATACACCTACCCAAAATGCCACTATAATATTTTGTCTGCAAAATAACTTTGTTTTTCATAGTGTTTGTATGAATGACAAAGTTATATTTGCGGTTTTAGAAAATGTGCTATATTTATAAAACTGCCAACTATATTTCGTTCAAACCAATTTTCGCTAAAAAAAATTATTAGGATGTACAGCATTTTTTTTTTAGATTTTTCACTCTCTTATGTCAAAAGTTAGTGGGGGGGGGGGGTGACAATTTACCACTTTGGAAGTAAACATCTTTGAAACGGTTGACTTTGAGAAAAAAACATTTTAGAAACCTGAATGTAATTTTTAAAAACCTATCTATAGATAGCCCAGAGGAATTGGTTCGATGAAAAAAAAAATTTTTTGTTTCACTTCCATGTATGGAGAGCCCCCCCCCCTTAATATTTTTTTTTTTGTGTATAAACCGTAAAGCGATTTACAGAATACATCTACCTACCAAGTTTCAACTGTGTCATCCTCATAGTTTTGGAATAAAGTGGCTGTGACATACATCGGACCCGTTTTTTGCCATTAGGCTACGGAACCCTAAAAAAACAATCTTCTAATTTAATAAAATAAACCATGAGTCATACCAGGCGCAAAGGTTCCCATGACGCCTAAGGCATTTTCACGCTGGATGGTGATTGATAATCTTTGCGCCAGGTACGACCCCGAGCGGGCTCGCAGCCCCTCACATAGGCGGCGACCACAGAATACTATCGCTCCTAGTAGACGGCGACCCAACTCTTTAATAAAGGCGGACGTCTCCGACCCCCAACTAAGGGCGGATCCAGGGGGAGAGGGTCATGACCAACCCGCACCCCCCACCCCCCTGGGCTAATTTCAGGACAAAGGTAGACCACTTATTCAAATTGTTAATCTGGATCCGCCCTTGCCCCAACATCCCGTCTCGTCTCATGGGCGAGTGCTACAAACAAATATGTAGTTAGAGGACAGGGCTGCATTCTTAATCCGCTTAGCAGCTGTCTCAGTAGCAGCGCCGGCCGAGCGCACTGTGCGGCCAAAGGGTGTGGCAGCGAAGGTGCACGCACGTGGCGTCCCACAACAGGCACCTTCCCCTATGCCACGGCACCATAGTAAGCCCATCCGGCCTTTTACCGTCTGAGCGGCTGAGGCCCGGCGGTTCTATCACGCATGGAATGTTGGCCCAAATCAGTGCCCTGCGGATAATATCGTTTAAAGCGTGGTGGCGAGGGAATCGCCCTGTGCATCGCCTACAACTCACCCCGTGGTGGGCGCTCGCCTCCACCAAGGACCCCCAGATACAATCACGATGAAGTTCACAGATATCGCATCCCAGACGTAGAGCTTCCGCCACACGCAAAGAGTCGCCATCCAGGAGTGATGGCAAAGCTTGCAGCCACGCTCCAGATTCAGGAGTTGATATCATTTTATTATAATAATCAAAGGATTGCGAGTCGGATCACAGGATTTCTAGATTGGATTCTGATAATATTGAACATTCGCCAAAACGGTTTTAAGATGGGATAAAATGTGGCTGATAAACTAATATTCTATAGCTGAAAAACTTTAAAAAAGAAAATTGTCAACGTCAGCTCCCGTCACCATCTCGTAACGTCACAAGCTGTCACTGTCAAACCAAAATTATTTTTGTCGCAACTTTATAACCTATAACTTTAAACTAAAATAGAATTTATTGATTAAAAATGGAATTAAACGAAAGAATTTTACATTTATTAGATAAAAATAATAAGTTAGATACCTTGAAGTTAGCTAGTGAATTTAATGAGGACCATCAGAAAATCATTGGTGCAGTGAAAAGTTTGGAAGCTTTGGAGATGGTTACTTCGGAAGCAGTGAAGAATACTAGGTGGGAGCTGACTGAGGAAGGTCAGCTGGTCGCTGATAAGGGTAGCCACGAAGCAGTGTTGTACCGAAGTGTACCAGATAGCGGAATAGCACAAGCTGAACTCATGAAGGTAAAATCTAGAAACTAGACACCAAATCTAAAAACATACCCTCAGATGTTCCCCTAGGCTAGTTAGAAATCTCTGACCAATATTTTAAAATAAAGGATTCTAGCCCCAAAGTAAGCCCTGTAAGGCTTGTGTTATGGGATGGGATAGGTACTAATGGGATACTATGGGATAGGTTATAAAATTTTATTTTATAAAATGCTAAATCTTAAAACTGCCATAAAACTAGGTACAGCCAAACTAACATTATGCAACAAAAATTTGTTGTAATAAAGTATTCAAACAATCTTTTTATTAATTTCAGACTGTTCCTAATGCAAAAGTTGGATTCAGTAAAGCCATGTCATCAGGATGGATATTATTAGATAAATCTGGTGCAGCACCTCTCGTCAAACGTAAAGTTGAAAGCATAACGGATACTGTACAGGAGCGTTTACTTGAAATAAAAAAAGGCATAGACATCCTACCCGACAATGTCAGGAATGATTTCAAGAAACGGAAGCTCCTTCAAGAGGTCACTATTAAAAGTTTTGTACTTTCAAAAGGTCCACAGTTTGCCACTACTATCAAGAAATTAGAAACTGATTTGACATCAGAAATGCTGCTGACAGGTTCATGGAAGACGTTGCAGTTCAAACCTTACAATTTTGATGCACTAGGTAAATACTAATTCAACTCAAAGAGAGACTATAAGACTCCTTTTTAGAAATAATAAATACTTTTTAAAGTCCTCATCACCTACATCTACAAAGACATCACCTTGCCATCGCCGCTTTGCGGAAACAATTTTTTCTACTCAATTAAACATTAAGTAACACTGGAAATGAGAAATTTGTGCCCGAGGCCACAATTTTTTAAATTATTTGGTCTGGCTTTATGAAAATAAACCCTTCATTGTTTGCTTTCACCAGGACAACCACCGGAATGTGGACACCTTCATCCTCTGTTAAAAGTGCGTTCGGAGTTCCGTGAGATCTTCTTAGAGATGGGTTTCACCGAGATGCCAACCAACCAGTACATTGAGAGTTCCTTCTGGAACTTTGATGCATTGTTCCAACCACAGCAGCACCCTGCCAGAGACGCCCATGACACTTTCTTCATGTCCGACCCAGCCACCACCACCGACTTCCCTATGGATTATTTGGAGAGAGTTAAGAAAGTCCATAGCGAGGGAGGTTATGGTTCTCAGGTAAGTGATTGATAACTTATATAAACAAAAGTTACTTTTTATTTCTCTTTTCATTGACATTTTCTCTGTATGTATTTGTTTTTGTATCGTGTGCAATAAAGTTTCTATTATTATTATTGCGAAAATGCCATTATAATTTATCGTCTGCAAAAATATTATTGTTTTTCATAGTGTTTGTATGAATGACAAAGTTATATTTGTGGTTTTGGAAAATGTGCTATAGCTCTGAAAATACTAAATAAATTTCGTTCAAACCAAATTTCGTTAAAAGTTTTTATAAAGATCTACATCATATTTTTTATTTTGATTTTTCACTTTCTTATTTTAAAAGTTAGAGGGGGGGACACACATTTTTCCACTTTGGAAGTGTATAACTTTCAAACGGTTGACTTTGTTGTAGAACTGTTTTAGAAGCCTCAATGTAATTTTTAAAGATCTATCTAATGATATCCCACACGTATAGCTTTCATGAAAAAAAAAAATTTTAGTAATAGTTCAATCAATCAATCAATCAAATTCATTTATTTGCAAAATATGGGTAGGTACATAATTTAGGTCTTACAAGTCATAAGAACGCCATTTTTAACCATTCGGCATGCAAAATTTTCAAAGGAAAAAAATAAAACACAATACGTATTAAAATATGACATATCAAATACAATAGAGTCGAGGAGTATTATCGTGAATAATAGGTAATACTTATAACTAACAACAGTCACTAGTACATTTTCTATATTAAAAGGGTAATCAAAAACACCAAGAATATTTAATTCCATTTTTTAACATTCGATTTAAAATAATAATAATAAATATGTAATACAATAATAACCATGTCATGCAAATGTAACCAAAAGTAAAAAAAATGTAAAATAAATTAATCTAAAAGAATAAAATGTCAGTTGATATTTATAAAAAAATTTGCTTCATGTCAATATTTTTGTCTGTAATAAATTCTTTAATGGTATAATATGTTCTTTCAACCAAAAATTTTTTTAGCCTTTTCTTAAATATTATGAATGATTCAGCATCTTGTAACATTCTTCGGCAGATGGTTGTAAATAGTAACTTGCATGACAAATACGCTATTTCCTAACAGAGTGGTCCTGCAGGGTTGGGTCCTTATCCTCGTCATATGTCGTTTACTCATTAATGTATCATATTTTTTTATGTTCTTTCGTACATTTAATGCGGCTTCTAATATATATAGCGAAGGAAGTGTCAATATTTTTAATTTATGAAAATGGGGCTTACATGAATCGGTCGGTTTTAACTTACAAATAGCTCTAATGCATTTTTTCTGTGCCTTTTGGGAGAAATGCTATATTTCTAAAACTGACAACCATATATCGTTCAAACCAATTTTCGTTGAAAGTTTTTATTAAGATCTACAGCATATATATTTTTTAAATTTTTCACTCTCTTATTTCAGAAGTGAGAGGGACACACATTTTACCACTTTGGAAGTGTACATCTTTCAAACGGTTGACTTTAAGAAAAAATCGTTTTAGAAACCTCAATGCAATTTTTAAAGACCTATCTATAGATACCCCACACGTATAGGTTTGATGAAAAAAAAAAATCAGTGTCAGTTTCATGTATGGGGAGCCCCCCCTTAATTCATATATTTTTTTATTTTTGTGTAAAAACCGTAAAGCGCATTACAGAATACATCTACCTACCAAGTTTCAACTGAGTAATCCTCATAGTTTTGGAATAAAAAGGGTGTTACATCGGTTTGGCCGAATCTATAAGGGTTTCGTTTTTTGCCTTTAGGCTACGAAACCCTAAAAAAGGCTTACATAAAACACCCCATACTATGCAACACTCTAAATTCTCAGTGATCAAAATAAATATTGTTGATGAACTGACTATAATGTTATGCTAAGCTTGGTGTTAGGTTCAAAAACACCCACCAAACCGTGCTGCGCCCGCGTGGTGGGTCTTGGCCCATTCTCCTTATGACCATTATCAGATCACACCTCGGTCAATCCTTGGCATAGAACCAAGGCTCCAAAGTTACCTCGATTGTATGAAAATCGGCTAATGTCGTTAATTATATGACCACCACTGTATTTTATTCCCACGCGGAGTGACAGAGCCCTGCTACTACCAGCGCCCTAGGACGATATTCTACCAAATCTTATTTGTCTCAGGGCTACCGCTACAAGTGGAAGATAGAAGAGGCCCAGAAGAACCTGCTACGCACACACACCACGGCTGTCAGCGCGCGCATGCTGTACAAGCTCGCGCAGCAGAAAGAGTTCACGCCACAGAAGTACTTCAGCATCGACAAGGTAAACTACTTTTTTTTGTGTTTGTCTTTCGTTTCTTTTGCAGCTGATGGAAATTTACCACGGATCCCGAAGAAATCTCGTCAGACTAAAAAATTATTTACGTATATGGTATAGAATATGAAGGAATAGCCTGAAAGGATTGACCTATTAGTATTATTGCAGAGGGCCGTTTCACATAAATACTAACTAAATCATAAGCAGCTTCTTGGTTGGTACATATTTTGTTAGACATTATCACATAACATTAAAAATAACATCAATACAGCAGAAAAACTGTGACACTCAGCCAGTCCTCGCATCTTCCAACAGGTCCTACTTGTCTGATATCAATCTCCCCAGGTATTCCGCAACGAGACTTTAGACGCGACGCATCTCGCCGAATTCCACCAAGTGGAGGGCGTGATAGCGGGCCGGGGACTAGGTCTGGCCGACCTGGTGGGCACCCTGGACGCGTTCTTCAAGAGGCTGGGCTTCGACCGATTGCAGTTCAAGCCGGCTTACAACCCTTACACCGAGCCTAGCATGGAGATCTTTGCCTTCCACACAGGTGAGGAAAGGATCATCATCATTAAATCTATTGCAGTCTACTGCTGAATGTGAGTAACTAAACGTAAGGTGCACCACAAGACACGATCTCCCGCCTTTTTCATCCAGCCACTACTTGTCACCTTTGTCAGGTCTAGGTTCCATCTAGCAGAGGAAAGGATACAGTATTAGTACGCCATTACTAGGCCTGGCCGACCTGGTGGGCACCCTGGACGCGTTCTTCAAGCGGCTGGGCAGCGGTTTTCTATCAACAACAGGGAAATGCTTAGCCTTTACCATGGGTGAAATAGCGCTTCTCTCGGAATCCTTAACTACTGAGGAACTGGCTATCTTATCTCTTTAACTGCCGGAACGAAAACATTGTTGTTAATTGTTATGACAATAGACTTAGATAAGAAGATGGTAGGTAATCTGGCCTGGCGGGAATCGAACCCGGCATCTCTGGATCTGATATCGATGGTGCCACACTTTGTGGTCTGCGGCGGCGAAACATGGGACGATATAGTGAGGGTAATTTAGAATACATTATTACAGGGGTAATCGCTTTAAGAAGAAAAATAGATAGGAATAGGATGGAAAATGGATAGGAATAGGAAGGACTGATAGGATACTCTGACTCGGAAGAATCTTCGAATTAAGTCAAAGTAGTCACAGTTTAGGCATCTGGTGTCGCGCACCAGTACGCACCACACTATTGAACCTTCTGGAATTTTCCAGGTCTCGACAAATGGATAGAGATCGGCAACTCTGGCGTGTTCCGTCCCGAAATGTTGCTGCCCATGGGTTTACCCGAAGACGTGTCCGTGATAGCTTGGGGCCTCTCCCTAGAACGACCTACCATGATCAAATATGGCTTGGACAATATTCGTGACCTTGTCGGACCTAAAGTGGACCTCCAGATGGTCCAGAACAACCCTATATGTAGACTTGATAAGTGAATATAATAAGTTATCAAAGCAAAGTGGTTTTCTTTTGGTATGTTGCTTGCGTTTTGTATGTTTTCTTCGCTAAGGGGATCTCTACCACCGTTTACCGTATCTAATTAGGATTTTGAAAGGATTATGAAATAAATGGATAAAGTAGGTGTGTAACAACTAAAAAATAATTTCGAATAGTTATTTGGAAGGACAACTAGACCTCTATTTTTGAATCCATCGTCGCGCGAGTGGCGAGGCCAACGAGGAGGCGATCAGGCGATTAGCGACCTTACATGCGTAGACATAGCACGCTTTTCGCTTTGCCCCTCGCGCACTCGCGTTGGGAGGCGGTACTACTGGCTAAAAGCGAAGCTATGTATATAAGGGGAAGGTCGTTTTTACGGAATACGGAAACTCAAACGTCACACGAAAATCAGCAGAATCCTCGAGACGAGTGAATAAAAAAATGACCTCCTGATGATAGTAGCGCTATTTCGGCGATCTAAAACGCCACCACACAAAACAACTTTCTTGACAAAGATTCTAATGTGTGCTGAAGTATATTCCATTATTGTTGAAGGCCGAAACGGATATTGGTGTGTTCATTCGCTCCTTGAAAATGCTGCTTGTAGGAAAAGCTTACTATTCCATTAATGAATACTTTGAGGAAAAAAGTTTCTAAATATCTGCCCCTCTCCTGTTCGTTGCAGTGCCTTTCGAGGTGCATGCGATACATTGGTGCTTGCATGTTTTGTTTAGCCACTAAGTCGCATGTATAAATAAATAATAAATAATGTTTTCAACATTAATTGTAGGCTAAACTCCAGTATGTTAGCTGCCATGGTAGTTCAATGATTATAGGACTGACACTGTACAATCGGGGAACTTCCCGGTTGACCAGTAGAGTTTCTTTGGGAAATGTTTTCTCGGAAAGTACTAAGGTTAAAGAAATAATTTATTATTCAAATCAAATACCTGTTAATGTTCTTTTATTTGTGATATAAACGTTTTCTATATATCTCTTATTATTATTATTATTTTTCTTACGTTTCTTTTTCTCAGCATACGCTGGTATTTTATGTCATTATTATTATTATTATTATAGCCTTTATATCCCAAATTAAACAATACATTAAAATTATACAATAAACATCCAATTATTTTCAACTTAAAAATATACACGTATTGACATTTATGAATGAGTAACATAATTATTATCCTTTGATAACAATAACAAGTAAATCATTAAATTTATTATTATTTATAAAATATATCTCTTACTTCCTTTTAAATAAAGCTTACTAAAAAAAACTCCACTGATCAGCCGGGAAGTTCCTCGACTGTACACTGCAGTAAATAAATTGATAATTGCATACAATCACACCAATTATCTAGCCCACGTTAAGTTTCACGAAGAACTTGTGTTATGGATACTAGATAACGGATAAACATACTTATATACTTTTTTTGTAAATACATACATAATATACATATCAAACACCTAGACCAAGACAAATAAACATGTTCATGCACACAAATATTTGTCTTCTCCGGGGATCGAACCGGCAGAAGGTAGGCTTAGTACCCTTGCGTCAAACAGGTCGTCATAGTGTTGCGTTGGTGGTTACTTTTGTAAATAAAATACCTTACTAACCTATGCTCCGTGATCTTCAGCGACCAACGAGATTTAGCTATAATGACAGATATAATTTGTAAATGTATATTTTTTTAACTTTTATGCATTAAATTTCAACAATTATACCTACTACTTTCTAAAATTAAAGTTGGTAATGCATAATATAGTGATTTTTTTTTTAAAGGTGAGTAATTTTAATCTATACCTGAACATCCCAATATATACAAACAACTAAAATTAGGTTTACCTGGGTATAGCGTCTCAAGTCTTCGCGAATGAAGTCTTGTCTCGCGCATGATTATTATAAGCGGAATCCAAACGCGTGGCGGTCAGCGATATCGCATTGACATAGATAGGGCCCTGGATAAATTGTAGTAGGTAGGGTAGACTAGGGGCCAGAGTAATACTTTTTGTTCGACAGGCTCTGGTGCAAAATCTATTTGCTTTTAAGATACTTTATCTGTGGACTTAGGGACTGAGGTTATTCATCTACAATATTTTCTGCTAATATTGAACGTAATACTTAAAAGGAACGTCAAAATTTAATCCGAACGAAGACGACTGTTATAATTGTACCCATAGTGTGGTCAATTGTAACAAAAGTTTAATATAATATTAAATAAAACACCAGTAAGTTGATTAGAAATACTTGAACTGTTATTTACTTGCAGTCTCATAGGTAAGAATCAGTCTTAAATCAAATTAACAAGATACTTTATAAAATATTAAAACTAAACATAAAAGTAGGTATTTATAAAAAATAACATAGCTTCTCTAGCTTCACAAAACAAATGAAAATGACTTCTTTGTTTGACAAGTGATAATTTTAAATCTTACATTTAATTTTAGCTTATTACTACCATTATACTAAAAGAAGGAATTACACGGTGGCTAAAACGGAAACAGTTAAAACTAGCTTTGCAAAAAAACAATACCCTAGACAATCGGCATATCTATATAATATTATTTACAAGGAACTTGACATATATTCACTTACGCACCGAGAATGTAAGAAAACTCTCACCGAATGGCTTAAAACCAAAAGTTATGACGAAATCGAGTCTTTATTACAAAAATAATTCTAAGAGTATAGGACTAGATATACTTATTTATATTACATGCATCCCACCCACGTCCGAAACCCACATAAAACACACAAACAAACGTAAACAGAAACAAACAATTACACACACACACACACACACTCACACACAAACACACACACACATACACACACACACACACACACACACACACACGAGCGCGCGAACACACACACACATAAATGCACAATTCTTATTTATTCTTAAAGGGGCATTCTTTTAATTTTGTAGGTAGCTGTAATTGATTTTAGTTTTCATTATTTTGAATTATTTTATTTTGTTTTTAGTTAGTAGTTTCGCTTAGCTTTCGCTTTCGCTATATTTAAAATGTTTAACAGTAAAACTCTTAAGTATTTTACCATTGAAATTATCTAAGATATGAAGAGCGGAGCATCCTATCGCAAGTACTTCTGTGCTCAAATGGCTGCTCCATTATCTGTTACTGTCTTTGTATTCAAGTTATCACAATAAAACATTTTATTTATTATTATTAATTTTTATTATAGCTCTTATAAAATGCGAGTTATTCAACAATTTTTGTTTGTATGGTGTTACAATTCTCCACCGTTACAAATATCCCCAGCCACGTGACTCATATTATTTGGCATATCCGCGTAATTAAAGCTGGCCGTTCCATACGGGGTGCGGCAAGTATGTTTGATCTTACGAACGTGGAACACGTTCCGTCTTTCTTACTCTGTTCCGAGGCATCTGAAAGAAAATATATCAATACTAAAAAAGTTTGGTAAATGTTTAGTAAAACTTACAACCGACGCCGGAGATTAACAGTTCACAAATTGTAATCAAGCAGTATAGATATTAACATACCTACCTACCTGTGCAGGCGCCATCTGACCGACCATCATAACATTTATAGAACAATTTTATATTTGATAAATAAAGAACAAGAAAATATACTAGAAAAAAGCAACTTGTCTCATGACGCCCTGACGGGATCCCGTCAGGTCGACTAGTATATTCTAGTATATTTTCTTATTTACTATTTATCACATAAAAATAGCATTGTAAAATGCAAAATTAAAAAGTTATAAATTTTATATTTATTGCCATCGGACACGGGGACAATTGTAACGTTTCAATTGTCCCCATTGGCGGTGGTACAACTGTCCTTTACACACAATCTATGGAATAATGTAAATATCTAATAATATACTGTACATTAATGGACAAAAACTAGGGTATACCAAGTGTGATAATTTAGTAATTGACTAAATAAAAAACCTGGAGAGAATAAAGTGATTCAAAGCGAATATCAGACCGATAATAAGAACGAATAACTTACTTTCGTATGCAGAAAACGAAAATCCGTCGTCAACACGTCCGTTTCGCAGCTCGCGCGCCGTCAACTAAGTGAGTAGTTAGGGACTCGTCCTGCGCGTATTCTAGCTGACGCACACACGTATAAGTGGCTTTGTAGTAGAAATATCGCCAATGTTACAATTGTCCACTGTTACTACTGCCCCCAGTCTACCCTACTTCACTAAACTACGTTAGTAGACACTAGACCGTTATGCCGTAAAAGGCCGTAACGCAGCGGTGAATGACGTTAGTTGTGTGGTTAGTTGAACGTCGGGTATCTAAGTAGTAAAACCTATTTATTTATTTACTAGGAAAGCTTACATAGGATTAAAATCTAAATGGTATTCTATTATATACATTATATACATATTCTATTATAGAAAGTTAATTACAAGCTCTCACAAATTGTTAAACATTACTGTTATACTCATAAAAATTACTTAAATAAAAAGAAGAACTATAAAGTGTTGTCTGACACACAGATATAGGTCTGTGGTCTGACATCATCTTAGCTGCCGCCGATGCATCAACAAGGTCTTAGATAAAGTAAACAAGCAGACAAGGTATTTTTTTCTATTCTAGATGGGTAAACTGCATGGTAAACTGTAAAAATGACCTATGAAAACTACCTCACTACTAGTACGTCAGTAATAGTTAGTATTAGTTGCTACTAGTGTCTAGAATTTTCAGAATCCCTTTGCCTAATAAATAAATCCTCGTTTCAAATTCTGAAAGAAAACCTCAAGACAAATGAATTCGCCTAAAAATAATAAACAGCTTGACTGTCAAACTTTTATCATATAATTTTATTGTAAGAATTTCTGGATTATTATTTTATTTTAGGTACCTAACTGATTTATTTCTACAAATATGGCATCGCCTATGCATAGAACGGCTGTGAGAAAGTATATGGCTGTGGGCTTTGGACCCACGAGGACGAGTGTGAGAAACTACGAGATACCGAAACACTTGCAAAAGGTAACAATGAAATGTAAATTATCGCTTTTACACCACACATAATGACTCTTTATCAACAGCATACTAGTAGGCCGGCCAACTTCTCGTTTATAGGTATATATGGTATCACTGGATTCCGTGTGATGTCCTGAACACAAATATATAGGATTTTTAACTGTATTATTTTTAAAGGTAGAGAGGGACCACTGCTGAAGTGTGCTTGAGATCGTAATCGTGTTGATCAAATGATAGTGAAATTTAACCATGTTTGACTGTTTTCTTTGTGTACTTTGGATCCATTTCTTTGTTTTTAGGACGCCTCACGTAAACTTAGTAGGTAATTTGAGTTTAGTTAAAGCACGTTTTCTGCTCTATTCTTTCTTCAAAAGTGAGCCCTTACGAGAAATTCTTCCAAACAAATTTGCCTCACATAATCGCCTTCTACTAACCGTTCTTGCAGACGCTCCTCTAGACCCCTCTGCACCAAATACTTCTAAACGAATAACTTCTGATCCTTTGTAGGGGTCTTTTTTTAGCCAATGATGCTATTATTGAGTCTTCTCGCGAGGTCGTTATTCTCGGTCTAGTTTCCTAGGCACATTTTCCGTAGTAATAAACTTCATAAAATAGCGTTCATAACCATAACTTTAGAGCCTTACAAGTGATGTTTTTTGGGGGAGGCCTATACCCAGCAGTGGGTGTCATGTGGCTGAGACGACGACGACGAAGTGATCTGCAATCTTCCTGTACGAGCAAACTTTGTCATAAAAATTCAGAGTTATCATCTATTATCTTGCGAACACTATGAAAAACGAAGTTATCTTTGCAGACAAAAAATAATAGTGATATTTTGGCTATGGAACCCTATACTCCACGTGGCCTGACACGCACTTTTCTACCTTAGAATCTATTTAATTAAACGTTACTAATGAAAAATGGGTTCAGTAACCCGTTTCAAATGTATGAATTTGAACCAGGGTAATTGTTGTAAGATTGGAAATTATATTGTTATTCAAATTGACGTTCTTTACTAATTTTTTAACAGATCTGGTTAATTATTGTTGGAAATTATATAGATATCTAAAATTATTTTGGAAAAATCCATTTAGTAGTTTTCAATGTAAGTAGAGTAGTTCAAAAAGTCAACTCTAAATTGTGAATTTTTTGTACGTTTCAAATAATTTGTTAGATCAAGTAGTGAGAATGCTATATAGTGTGTTATATATTTGGAATCTACTTGCAAATTGAAATTCCCACATAGTATATTTAGAGTTTTTTTTTCTTTGTTCCTCCGCCTTTATTACGTCACAGTTTCTTTCTACCCCCACCATTTTCGCGCTTTAACCTATACATTTGTGTTTAGGACATCACACTGAATCCACTGATATATACCCATATCCGAGATGACTTGAGCGAAAATCGATGTCTAAGCGTCTTGCCTTTATTGCCGGCCTACTATACTATTTTAGCATTAATCGGTTTTATCTCTTTTATCCTCCTATCCAAAATATCAACACGAGTGAATTTAGCTTGATTATTGAAAAAGTGACTTTCAAAGAACTTACCTACGTACATTACAAAGAAAATTACGAGCAAATTGTTATTTTACCGTGAGGTAACGGCCTAATAATACACGTGTCACCACTCCCTTACATGCCTGGGATGTCGTAAGAGTCGACTTAAAGGCTCGACGCATTGAACACCTGTGCGAGAGAAGGAAAACTTGAAACAAACCCTCTACCAACCCGTCTGGCCAGAGTGGTAGCAGTAGGCTAATAGCCTAATAGCGTAGCGTAGTAGGCTAATAGCGTGAGCTAGGAGAGGCTTATGTCCAGCAGTGAACGTCCATAGGCTGATGATGGAGATGATGGATGTTATTTTTATACTGACCTGCGCGCACTCGTTTTAGTAGCGTCTTCTGTACTATGAGCAGCGCGTCAAGGTTTACTACACGGGCAAGACAATTATATAGGCGCATGACAGGAATGCGGTTTGCACTATTGGCACCTGCAGCCCACTTCTATCGCGGGACTTCTTCTATTATCAGTTTAATTAGCGCTACAGTGGTAAACTGGTTAATTACCGCTTCTTGAAATTTGGGTTATTTAGTTAGTTTTTTTAAGTTTTTCTCAGCTAGCATGCGCCTAATTATATAGCAGCTAGCGCTAAATATAAGCAGTCTGCTTGTGACCACGGCTATTGCAACATAGCCGAAACGTCAAGCTGTAAGTACATAGTTGTACTACATAATAAATGTCGCGTTTTAGTCCCGTTGTTTTAACATATATAATTATAATGGAATGCGAAAGTTTAAAGTCTTATGCGCCTAATTGTTTTGGTCACAGTAATTGGCGCTGATCTACTATCGTGTACAATCGGAAAACTTCCCGGTTGATCTGTAACGTTTTTTTGAAGAAAGTTATCTCAAAAAGTAATAGACTTACAGAAAACGTAAATCACAAATGCAGAGCTTTAATAGGTATGTATTTCATTTTAAAATTATTTATTTAACCCTTGGACGAATTCGTCCAAGATTTAACCTTATTTCTTTCCGAAATATCGTTTCTCAAAAAAACTACAGATCAACCGGAAAGTTCCCCGCCAGTACCTACATCCGTTTTTATTTCAGGTTGCGACTGAGAAGAACCCAAGCTTTTACAGAATGGTGGAGTATTTCTACCACAACGCCGTGAAAGTAGTCGAGCCCGCCCTGGTAGAATACCTAAAGAAACACTCGCATATGTCTGAGAAAAAGCGGTTGCACAGAGTGGCTGGTATATTGAAAGTAAGTTAGATAGAAAAAAAGTTGCATACACTACGACGACGCACGGATACATTCATAAAATTACACAAAAATAAAAAAAAGAAGTGATAGAGAGAGAAATCACCTAGGATAGTTCCCCGATTCCTACAACCTTGGCCTCTTCAAGGCGGGAGTGAATAGGCATTTCCTGGGCAAGCATGCAACACCTTAGACCACATCAAGGGCGGAGGCACGGTCCAGGACCTAGGTGGACCACTTATTAAAATTGTTTAACATAGGTAATGTTTTTATATATTTTTGTCACAATACAGATTTTATTTAAGTACTTTCAATATTATATTAATTTAAAATATTTTGTTTTTACGGCAAACGCATTATTATTAGGAAACGAAAGCATCGAAAATTTGCCACCTTTCATATTATGTCACATTTTGTGTGACACTTGCGCGCGCTTTTATTTGACTATTTATCTATAGTCCAGTCTTATAAGAGAAAAAAGGGGTTAATCTCGTAATGTGAGAGGACAAGCTGTTAAATACCAAACTGATTTTAATGCTCTTTAAAAGATTTTTTTTTATGTATTATGGCTACACTACTTGTTAATGTAGCGACAGCGGAAAGATCTTTCGCGACCTTCCGAAAAATCAAAACATGGCTAAGAGCTTGAATGGTTGAAGAAGATCTAATCGGACTGGCACTACTCCACGTCAATAAAAACGTACCCATTGAAGTAGATGAAGTGATAACGCGTTTCGGGAGAAGACGTAAACGAAAAAAAATATTTTGTTATTTTAATATAGGTAGGTTGACGGCCGTGTAGTGCCGGCCTAGAATAGCACTACCCCCCTCTCATCCCGTAGGTGCCGTAAAAGGAGACTTAGGGAATACAGCCTTCAGAAGACGGGCAGCAGCGTCTTTTAATCGATCGCCAACCCGCCTGCCAACCGTGGCGATTATGACAAACCCTCGATGCTCATCGTTATCGGCAGCTAAATAGGCAGATCTCTAAGCCTTTGACAAGCGACCTTCGCCAATTTAATACAATTGTATTAAAGAGGCTATCGAGCGTAACAAAGGCTCCAGGTGTTCGCCAGAGATCTGTCTATTAGGCAAAGCCAGATGACGAAGCTGAAAACTGACGACGGTCGCATCATTTCTACGAAACTTGAAATCCAGAGGGAGATCGAGGTTTCTATGGGCAGTTATGTTCCACGCAGACACTGCCTTTTTTCTTATTATCTAGCTGTTGACTGTCTTGTTTTTGCGTAGAATTGCTTTAACTCGAGACTTTCCTTTCTTTCCTCATTGTAATTTTTTTTAGGTGATGGGATCCTGCAACAGCAGCTTGCAGTTTGAATTTCCACTGCAGAGGAAGTCTGGAGAGTACGAGATCATCCAGGGATATCGCTCACAACACAGTGTGCACCGACTGCCCTGCAAAGGAGGTAGCTTTAATGTATTTTTGAGTCGATCTGTAAGTTACGGAAATGAGCTATATGAGATATAATTATATTATTTCAAATAAGTTGATACATACTCCTTTCATTGCACCATCACCAACGGGTTTTCTACTTGTCTGCGAAAGCCGTAGATAGTGCCTAAGCTGTGAAGCCCGTGATACACGGCACTTGTTACAAAGTAACTATTTACTAGTCTGTAACACCGACGCTAGTGGTGTAAACAAAACAAGATTCTTTTCTAGAATGGGCCAGCCGCCCCGTACCTCGCTTTCTTACTGGACATCAAGCCACCATTGTATACAGTATTTGTAAACAGAATCTAAAATTTTTAAGTTCGACTCAGAATCGGTAAATGAATAACTTTCTCCTAGAAACATGGGTCGAAATACGAGAACAATGAACAATAAAAAAAAATCGTCTTAGGTACCGATTTTGAGTCGAACTAAAAAAATTAAATTCTGTTTAAAAGTAACCCTGCATATACCGAGGTTCTAACTTGCTATACTAGCTTGAAAAACTTTTTCGTGTATCTAGGACATCATTGCAATCATGGTGCATATTAGATCATCATCATCAGGCTGTGGACGTCCACTGCTGAACATAGGCCCCTCCTAGCTCACGTCTATTGTGGCGTTCATAGGAGGCTATTAGCCTACTGCTATCACGCTGACCAGACGGGTTGGTAGAGGGTTCGTTTCAAGTTTTCCTTCTCTCGCACAGGTGTTCAATGCGTCGAGCCTCTTAGTCGACTCTTACGACATCCCAGGCATGTAAGGAAGTGGTGACACTTGTATTCTTAGGCCGTCACCACACGGCATATTCGATATTAGTATTTTATCCTTTATTAATCTGACGAAATGCTATTACTTCACTTCAAAATAGGTTTCTTGTCCAGGGATCAGATTCTCTGACGCAGTTGATTTGGAAGAAGTGAAAGCTTTGGCGGCTCTCATGACGTACAAATGTGCTTGCTCCAACATACCATTCGGAGGCGCTAAAGGAGGTAATTACTAACTAGCTTCCGCGACTTCGCGTGGACATTTGGCCGGGGTAAAAAATATTTACCCAGACTATGAACTGTCTGTCTGCGAAATTTCACCCAAATCCGTTGAACCGTTTTTGTGATTGAGTAGGTTAAAACACCTTAACTTTACATATCATTTATAATATAATATAAACAGGACGTTAATAATGGTTAGTCAATATAAAATATTACAGTAATACCTGTAGTGTTATAAGCAAAAGTAATAGCTCTCAGGAGTGTAGGTATGACATGACATTAAAAGTAAGTACCTACTTACCTACTTTAATCAAATTCCGAGTTTTCAAAACTTTGCTATTTGCAGGAGTGTGCATAAATCCGAAAAAGTATACCGTCGCCGAATTGCAAAGAATAACGAGGCGGTACACCCTAGAGCTGGCAAAGAAGAATTATATCGGTAAAATCGCGATCAATATCAGTCATTTTATTTTACAGTTGAGGCACAAGCCTTCTTTATGGATGGAGAATGGGCCATGGGCTTATTACCTCATCAATTGAAGTCCAAGAATTAAAACCTCTTGTACAGTCAGCGTCAAAATGATCGAAGCATTCAATCCTACCAAAGTATCGAATCATTTGACAAAAATCAACCTTATCTCAAGACTTTAAGGTGCACTTTCATTTAGTGTTTGAAAACAAATGAAAATACACCTTAGGGCCGGTATTTGAATATCACCTTATCTTATGACTTAAGTTAAATGAGGGACCATTTGAGATAAGTATCGCATATGAAAGACAACAGCGTATTTCAATGAGGATACTGCTCGCCCTTACTAATCTAGGATTAATCGCAATATTGCAACATAACAAACAGAATTATGTTATGATAATTGTCTATCAATTTTGATTTCATTTGGTGACATCGAGCGCTCATTGGCTGCACGTGTCCGCGCGGCGACCAATGAGAATCGTTGTGAAGACTTCACAATAGAAAATATAGCTCCAAAAATGTTCTCTTTTTAGATTTTTTTCTCATTTTGAAATTTTTACATTACATTACGCAACATCAATTTGTGCAACTTCAAAATTTTGCTTAATATTCTTGTAATTTGCCTTTTGTTTCTACAATATAATATTTTTTTACGGTACAACTGAGTTTTTAATGAAGAAATTACGTATTCATTATACCCAATATAGTGCTTATTACGTAAGTACCTAGCTACTGCTGTCTGTAAACTTTCTTCACCATTTTACGCCATTGGCGATTATCTTACATACATCTTTTTATTTCAGTAACTATAATTCAAGCTCAACTTTTAACAGTGATAATGAGGATATTATTGAATTAGTAAGTGCCGTGTGGCTGATATGATGATGAACCATATATTCGACGACTCCGTGGATATAATTTATGTGTAGCTTTGGGTCGGTCCCACTATTTCCATTGAGAATAACCATTAGTGGTAATAGTGGCACTAACTTTTCCACAATACCCATTATATTTTATGGGCGTTTTTTAAACGCGCTGGCGTACCGCGTACTTAGCGCCGAAGCGTTTATATTGTAAATAGGTAAGGTTAGATAGTAACTTTTTATCTTAATAATGTGTACTCTCGACTCTTTGATAAATTGACTGTCAATCATGACGCAAAATGAATTCGTACTGTCTTTGTGAACGTCAAGCATGTCGATGATAATTATCTCATTAAATAAACAAGATACCTAATTTTTGAAGCCATTTTACTGATCGAATTGTAAATTGCCGAATTATCAACTGCATTTTCACAGTAAAGTTGTCTAAATATGTACCTATACTAATGTCACTCTGATAAAAAAGTACTACAGCTTTTTGTGGACAATATGATAACTGCCTTCTTACGAAGACTGCGTATAGACTGCTAGTTTGAATGAACTTTAAGCGTCACTTAACTTTAATCGTTTATTGAAATACTCATAAGTCGAACATCATTATTTAATCCTGGATCAATTCAAGATAAGTCGATATTGTAACACTGCTCGTAAGTGTCACTTTACTAAAATTCTATATTCAAGATAAGTCTGTGTTTTATCTGTGGAAGTTTGTAATTAGCTTTTAAGTGCTTGCTTATTTACCTAATTTGTAAATACTGCTGTAAAATTCCCAAAGAAAATAAAATAAATAAATAAATAAGTCGATATTGAAATACCGGCTCTTATTGTGTTGCGATTAAGTTGATTTTTGTCAAATGTTTCGGTATTTTGGTAGGTTTGAATGCTCCGATATTTTTGACGCTGACTGTACAATGATGTAGCTATCCAAGTAGGTACTTATATACGTGAATTATTTTACAGCACGTTCATTTCTATTTTCAGGAGCCGGAATAGACGTGCCGGCACCGGATGTGAACACTTCTGGCAGGGAAATGTCATGGATCGTCGATACCTACATCAAAACATTAGGTAATTTTGCTTTATTATTTAAACTCTGATTTAATATTATTTTATTATTTACAGGGTGTAACATTTTTTAAGGGTTTTTGGTTTTTCATTCAAGAGTCATTAGCTTTCTCTTTTGTTAATGAATAACCTAGGTTATCTAGATCGATTCGAGGGTATACTTTTAATTAAAATAAAAAACCACTTAGTACACGACAGGTATATTGGATAATTGTAGTACTAAAAATATTCCGACACACATGTTTTATAAGTAGTAACCCAATAGCGAGAGACAGAAATGAACAACGCCATCTAGCGTGATCTATGGTAACTATATTTAATACGTACAGTTAATAATAAATAAAATAATAAACAAATAAAAATGTAATGTTGCCATAGTAAAATTATTAATTTTTAACTAGTAACATTAAATATTCTCACTACTCCCTACTTGCCTGGGATGTCGTAAGAGTCGACTAAGAGGCTCGACGCATTGAACACCTGTGCGAGAGAAGGAAAACTTGAAACAAACCCTCTACCAACCCGTCTGGCCAGCGCGGTAGCAGTAGGCTAATAACCTCCTTTGAACGCTTCTATAGGCGTGAGCTAGGAGAGGACTATATCCAGCAGTGGACGTCCACAGGCTGATGAGTGAACATTAAATATGTAACCGCATCCGAACGAAAGAATAAATTAACTTTTCGAAGGTAGATTTATTTTATAAGTAGCCAGTTATCCCGTGACCACGACGTCGGGCTCGTGAAACGTCGAGGAAACCAAAAAACCTTAAAAATACAGACAATTAGATTTTGGTTTGTAAAATACAGCGCGCTTAAAATCCGTTAAAGTTGTTTTATTTCAATGAACCGTGTGCGTCAAAACTTAACATGTACGTAAATGATATTGAATTTTAAAGTGATGTTTCCCCATATTTGAACAGGTTTCTCGGACATAAACGCGGCGGCGTGCGTGACCGGCAAGCCGATCAACGGCGGCGGCATCAACGGCCGCGTGGAGGCCACCGGCCGCGGCGTCTTCATGACCATCGACCGGTTCATCAAGGACGAGGAGTGGATGAGGATGATCGATGTGCCTGTGGGGTTCAAGGTAGAGTCAAGTTACTTATTATTTTTTTTGGATGAAATTAACCCGCATGGGAACGCGGGAGTATAAATTTGCTAACTAAACAGTTAGGCCACGCCCCTTGTCTGGTCGTTTGTCTGGTTGTTTGTCTGGTCGTCTTGGAGTCAGGCCGAAGCAGCAGCTTGGTAAAACACCGTTCTAGTCAGGTCGTCAGTATACTCAGATTCACTTGTGGCCGAGTTAATATTTTCCAATATTTTTCTATTTTAAATTTATCATAAGTATAAAAATAGCATTTAAAAATGCAAAAATTCAATTTCAATTTCAATTTATTGCAATCCACAAATGGTAACAAGATGGTAACATAAAGATGGTAAGTACATTGTGGACCCTGATAGGGCACAGCAAATAGGTTTTTTTTTATAGAGGACGACTTATTTTTTTTACAATTAAGTATATATTTCTTAAAATTTTAAATCCTTATCATTCAAATATTCTGAAACACTATAATAGCACTTTTCTAAGAGCAGTGTTTTTACCTTTTTTATATATATATTGTAACTATTTTCTGTAGCTATTTCTTTTGGAAGTTTATTATATATTTTTACCGACATGTCTAATGGACTAGAGGAGTTCATTCGGAGCCTATTAACGGGTATCATTAACTTGTGGCCGTGTCGTGAGGTATATCGTGATAGAATATCCTGCCTTTTTGTAAAGTATGTTGGGTTCTTATGTATAAATTTACAAATTTCTAATATAATTCTAAAATCATAAATTCTTTGCTCTTATGTCTTGTAGAACAAAACCGCCATCGTGCAAGGCTTCGGCAACGTGGGCAGTTATGCGGCCAAGTACCTTCACGGCGAGGGCGTCAAGATCATCGGCGTGTGCGAGTTTGACTGCAACCTCACCAACCCGGAAGGTATCGACCCGGACGTGAGTATTGTTGTACAGTTAATAGCAAGTCAGTATTTGATAGAATCAGGCGTTACTTGGCGGAAATCCATATCTTAGTAGAACACGAAAAATATGTCGCGTAATTCCGCAAGAAAAAATGCAGATGCAGCCCAGTGACACACCAATCGGTAGACTCGGTGCTGAGATTGGCACGGTCTAACAACTCCTGAGGATGCTCCGTGTGTGGGCGAAACACGTGTAGAGTAGTCGGTGAAGGTGCAAGGTGTGTCACTGGGCTGCATCTGCATTTTTTCTTGCGGAATAACGCGACATATTTTTCGTGTTCTACTAAGAATAGCAAGTCAGTCTTTACCCTCCAGCAACATATGCAGGTACGCGGTAAAGATCACCGGCGTCTAGTTAATGGCCGCCCGAAAAAAAGGCGCCGCCTTCCATACAAAATCTGGCATTGTCTTTTGTCCACGATTGGTTATCGGTGAAGAAGCACTCAATATTGTATTAGCGCAATTAAATTTTTGACTGGCACTGTTTGGTACTTTGAAAAAGATATGGAAATTGCACAAATAGGCATTATGTTTGCATATTATTTTATGATTATTTTATTATTACTAGCTTCCGCCCGTGTTCCAGCCACCTGCCTGGTTCCAGTTCCCGTGGGAATGTGGGAATGGAAAAGTAGCCTATGTTACTGTCCGTTCTTTCAACTAACTTTATGCCAAAAATCAACTCGATGGATTGCTTAGTTAGGGCGTGGAAGGACAAACGCACACACTTTCGCATTTATAATATTAGTTAGGATTAGGGTTAATATATTCACATGGTTGTTTTATTATACTGTATAAAACTTGGCAGGTTTTGTGAACAATAAAAAATATCTTTGCCTTTATCTATCTAAATTTCCTACAGGCACTAATGATTTACAAGGCAAAGAATCGCGGCAGCGCAAAGGGCTTCTCGGGCGCCACCGAGACCGGCCCCGAGCTTTTGTACCAGAAGTGCGACATCCTCGTGGTGGCCGCCACTGAGAAGGTGCTCACGCAGGAAAACGCCGATAAAATCAACTGCAAGGTGTTTTGATTTATTATTTTAGAAAGAGGTTTAAACTATTTTGTATGGATGCTGGCCTCGTCCAAATCTGTAGTATGAGACGCCATTTTGTATTTTTTTCAAAATGACGTCGCACGGAAATACCTATATAAATGAACAGGGGACACACAGAGGAACAGAAAATATGATGATATATAATGGCCTAAAGTGTCACGT
Source organism: Chrysoteuchia culmella (assembly GCA_910589605.1). Classification (NCBI taxonomy): domain Eukaryota; kingdom Metazoa; phylum Arthropoda; class Insecta; order Lepidoptera; family Crambidae; genus Chrysoteuchia; species Chrysoteuchia culmella. Next base: position 3,212,421 of record OU342654.1, on the reverse strand, counting down.
CTGCCAGATAATTAAGAGTTAAAAATAAATAATGCCGACCCAAAGTATCACCTTTGTATCTTTAACTCCAATTATCTCACTAACCTGACACTTTAGGGAATTATATTGCATAATATTTTTTGTTCATCTTTAAAGTCAAAGTCAAAGTCAATATCATTTATTCAGTCTAGGCTGTTACAAGCACTTATGAACGTCAAAGAAGCTACGCCATCGGTTCACAAACCCTACGGCGGGAGACCTTGTAACGAGAAGAACCGGCAAGAAACTCGTCAAGGGCTGTTTTTTTCTCCCTGTTTTATTTCATACAGAGTCGTCAAATTGAAAAGTGACCTTAACATATCAGTAAGGTCAATTTCCATCACAAAAGGAAAATACTAATTAAAATATTACATTTTATAGTTATTGTAAACGTAAACAATTTTTAACTGGCAAAGAAAGACTTGTCTATCATACATTACAACATTTCCCGCACCACAAGACTACTACACTGCAAGTTGTGAGGTACATACAGGTCAGTATCAATTTATTTTAGATAAAAATATTTAGGCTTTAAGCACAGCATTAAGATAAGCAGACTGAGGTAGACCCATTTCCGCTGGCGGCACCCGTTCACGAGCATGACGCATGAACCAGCCATCGCTTCGCTCAACCATATTTTAGGGAACGTAACGACCCGCCTCACACGACACCGCCGAAGAAACGTTTGAGTGAGCATGACGTACTTCAGGTACTTATGTTAAGCTGTATAAATTTAAAAAAATACAATGCCAACAGCAAAAAAAGAAAGATAAAAGTGCCTTAATGTAAGACCCAACACAACCTACAATGTCACTAGAAGACGCATCAGCTGGGTCACAATCTCAATCGTAATTAAAGTTAAAATAAAAATAAAAAAAAAGCTTTTATATATTTGGAATAATTGAAAACATTATTTACCTTTATTTACTCTGATCAAGCAGTGCCACGCATCTCAACTCAAAACATCATAAATAACATAAAATCAAAACAACATATATCTCTACACATTTTAACACAAGCAAACATGAGCAGACCCATCCCGCTGGCAGCACCCGTTCACGAGCATGACGCATGAACCAGCCATCGCTTCGCTCAACCATATTTTAGGGAACGTAGCGACCCGCCTCATACGACAGTACCGCAGAAATGTTTACAGAGAGCATGACATACCCAAGCAACCTGTGTTAAAAGTTGAATCTAATATATATATAATTATTTTTTAAGAAGACAATCTTTTACATTCATCTTAAACTTTTCGAAAGGCAAATCCAAAATATTATCTGGAATTTTATTATAGATACGTATACCTAGACCTTGGACGAATTAACCACTGGACGCGTAACGAGGACCGCGTTCGCCTTTACCCCTCTGTCACTTACCCTGCCTTTTAGACACAGTAAGCAATATGGCGTTGTCAGTATGACGCGAGATCTCGAAGTGGAACATTATCTCAAAAATGGGTAAATACGTTGATTTAATTTGTAAAAATCATACCGGACAATCAAAACATTTTTCTTTTCACGCGTAAGTATAATTTCAATCTATTAGAGTAGCAATTTTTCGTAAAATAAATAAAATTTGGTATGTAAACAAAATGTAATACGTCATTTCAAAAAGTAATCATTGTACGTGTAAATTCTTCAAAGATATTGCATAAGTAATTTGGTTGGGTTATACGTATCACTCATTCATTCAATTGTCATTTTTATGTCGTATAGGGCTTGAACATATCGATAAACATATCGATGTATGTAAATGAACGAACTGTTATAGATAGTAAATGTATCCCTTATTGCACACCACACATCCCTGTTTTGCTTACCAATCACTCACCCACTCATAGCTGTCCCATGCATCCATACATTAGATCAGTCTCGTTCCATCATCCTTCCCAGACGGCTGTCTTGAAAATCAAATATTCTTTTTTTAAAAAACCTAATTTATTCGAGGCTCATAACATTTGGTGGCAGCGTAAAGGGATTCAAACCAGGAATCCCCGGAACGTCTCCTAGTTTCAAGTTCGACGCGTGTGAATTTTGTGCGTCCTTGGTACTTTTCCAAGTTTTAATTATTGAAATAAAAAATTTAATGAACCAAGTTAAGTGTATATGAGTGCGTGAGTGTAAGTGCCAACTCCACTGTGTATTTGAACTATCATTGCACCGAGTTCCGGCCCGGCCCCCTGGATACCCAGTGTTCGTGGTGAAGTTTGTAAAAGGCCCACTGCTGCGTATTACTGGTACTGCAGCCGGTCTTTGCCGCTGGAGTTGCGTTATTCAAAGACGCGACCTTGAAGATCAGCCCTACGACACGACGACGCGACGATCCGAGGCTTATCGCGAAATGCTCATCCTTATCGCGCTATCCGCATTCCAATGAGTAATTGGTCATTGCTTAATTAATCCTAATCAAATTAAGTGTTTTATTTTTACTTAATACTTTTGTCAATTTCTATATTGTATTATTTTTGATTTATTGTTATCAAAATGACTGAAAGATCAAGTAGCCCCAAATATGACCGACCTGAAATTGCTATTACCGACACAGAGGAGGAATGCCAAAGCCAGTGTCCTCCCCCTCAAGGACCTTCAACTAGATCTGGTTCAAAACGAAAACCGCTAACTTTAAAGCTAGAAATCGAACTTTCCACTTTATTAAAATTCATTAAACCGTACGACGGTTCTAGAGAAAAGCTCAATTCCTTTTTAGTCAACTGCAACAACGCTTACGAGCTAGCTTCAGATTCCCAGAAAGATACACTTTTTAAATATATTCTTTGTCAATTAGAAGGGAAAGCGGAAACCGCTTGTTCTATCAAAGAGTTCACCAATTGGCAACAATTAAAAGAGTTTCTTAAAACTCAGTTTAGTGAGAGGAAGCATTATGCCCACCTACTCACAGACTTGCAAGAATGTAAACAACAACCAAACGAGCCCGCAAGTCAGTATGCTTTAAGAATAGAGACATGTTTAGCCGAATTGTTAACGGAAATATCGATCTCTCACGGTCATAAAAGTAGAGAAATGATAGGACGAACAGCCGCAATGGAGGAGTTAGCCCTCCACCATTTCCAAATGGGGTTAAAGCCTCATATTTCAAATATTGTTCGGTGTAAATCGGTGAGATCCTTAAACGACTCTATAAATATAGCAATTTCTGAAGAAAGAATCCAACAGGCGTTATTTAAGCATAACCCAAGCCAATCCAGCAGTCAATATTCGCGTCAAGATAGACCTAATGCGTCAAAACCAAATTTCCAATTTGCGCGTCGTAACCAAGGTCAACAATCCTTCTCTAATCAATCAAATTTTAAACAAAATTTCAATTTCAACAGAGCGACTGCTCAAAGTGCTCAAACCCCTTTTTGTAGATATTGCAAAACTCCCGGTCACACCCTGGAGCAATGTCGTAAAAGGGAGTTTAATAATAATCGCTTCAGAAATTTTGACCAATATCAGGCTAAGGGCCCTCAACGTGTAAATTTCGTATCCGACGAGACAACAGAAAACAATGAAGACGAATACCCAACCAACTCCGTCGAAGGTTACGATACTGTTGACTCCAACCCAAAAAACGAGTAATTGTCTCGTCCCAGTGTCGTGCGGGACCCCACAATGCTAAAACCGACACATTTAAAAATAACCATTCGCAAGTATCGCTACATGATAACTTGCCTAAACCCACTGTATCCAGGCGGCAACACAATAAGATTGACCTGCCTAAATCCACTGTATCCGGGCAGCAACTCAATAAAGTTGACCTGCCTAAATCCACTGTATCCGGGCAGCAACTCAATAAAGTTGACCTGCCTAAACTCACTGTATCCAGGCGGCAACACAATAAGGTTGACCTGCCTAAATCCACTGTATCCGTGCAACAACTCAATAAAGTTGACCTGTCTAAAAGCACCGTACCTTCTCCTGCAAAGTCCAAAGTTTTCGAAATCTCCAATAATCCTGCAAAAACTTTATTACCCCATGTCCTTGTGAAATCTTCAGTGTCAGATATTCCATTGTCCTTGTTAGTTGATTCAGGATCCTCTGTAAGCCTTCTCAAGTATTCATGTTTAGAAAAACACCCCAAACTTTACAAAGAATCCATTGAATTGAAAGGCATAGATCCAGCAGCTGAAGAAACAATCCGCACCCGAGGTCACTTCCCATTAGAACTACGAATTTCTAAATTTAAATTAATGCACTCATTTCACGTTATTGATGCTATACATCTACCATATGATGGTATAATTGGATCCGATATGCTCAATGCTCATAACTGCAGTATTAATTATAATGATAATCTTCTTCGCATTGGTAAAACATCCTTGAAATTATACTTTCATGAACCCGCTTATATAATTCCAGCTAGAACCGAAACTGTTATCGAATGCTCTGTATCAAACCCTGAAATCAAAGAGGGGTTAGTTCTCGATCAAAAACTTTCAGATAACTTACTAATTGCTAACTGCCTAGTCCACGTCAAAGAAAATAATAGAGTCAACCTTTCTGTAGTCAATACTTCCGAAGTACCCGTTACTATAAAATCCAATTTGAACCTTAAACTTGAACCCTATAATCCTTTGCAATTTGTGGATAAACCTTCTAAACCTGTATATCATGTTAATGTTTCAAATAATAGCGTCAAACGCACTAACGAAGTATTAAAACAACTGCGTATCTCACACCTCAATAATGAAGAAAGAGACGCTCTCCTACAACTGTGCTCAGATTTTTCTGATATTTTTCATCTCCCCGGAGAAAACCTTACTCATACTAATGCTTTTAAACATGAAATTAAGACAACCACGGATATCCCTATACATACTAAATCCTATAGATTCCCTGAGATCCACAAAGTCGAAGTACGTAAACAAGTTGACAAAATGCTCGAACAAAACATCATAGAGCCCTCCGATTCCCCTTGGTCGTCTCCTATTTGGGTGGTCCCCAAAAAACTAGACGCGTCCAACGTGCAAAAATGGCGCGTTGTAATAGATTACCGAAAGCTGAACGATGTCACAATCGGTGACACCTATCCCATACCTCAAATTACGGAAATACTAGACCAACTAGGTAACAGTAAATACTTTTCCACTTTGGACCTAGCATCTGGATTTCATCAGATAGAGTTAAATGAGACAGATAAACCCAAAACAGCCTTCACGGTTCCCGAGGGACATTTCCAATTCACCAGGATGCCGTTCGGACTAAAAAATGCGCCTTCGACCTTCCAACGTCTCATGAATACTGTCTTATCAGGCCTTCAAGGTATACGATGCTTCGTATACCTCGATGACGTGGTCTCTTACAGCCACGATTTAAAATCCAGCATCAGCAATTTAACTGCAATTTTCCAAAGAATCCGTCATTTCAACCTTAAGTTACAACCCGACAAGTGCGAATTCTTAAGACGCGAAGTCTGTTACCTAGGACACATTATTACCGAACAAGGTGTCAAACCAAATCCCGAAAAGATCAAGGCTGTGACTGAATTCCCTATTCCTAAAACTCCAAAGGACATTAAGTCATTTCTTGGTCTTGTCTCATACTATCGCCGCTTTATCCCAGACTTCTCCAAAACTGCTAAGACCCTTACTAACCTCCTGAAAAAAGATACACCCTTTAAATGGGAAAATCAAGAACAACTCGCCTTCGACACCCTTAAACATAAGCTAACGACTGCACCCTTACTTATCTATCCAGATTTCACCCAGCCATTCATCCTTACCTGTGATGCCTCAAATCACGCCGTTGGTGCTGTACTTTCCCAAGGGACAGTTGGTAAAGACCAACCAGTAGCTTTCGCCTCTCGCACCCTCAATAAAAGCGAGTCGAACTACAGCACCACTGAAAAAGAACTGCTGTCAATCCTTTACGGCTGTAAAACATTCCGTCCTTACTTGTATGGACACAAATTTCTTATTATCACAGATCATAGACCATTGAAATGGTTATTCAACCACAAGGATCCCAGCAGCAAGCTCCAAAGATGGAGATTGAAATTAGAAGAATTTGATTACGAGATAGTTTACCGCAAAGGCAAACTGAACTCTGCTGCTGACGCTTTATCTAGGTATCCGGTAAATCCTATATATCCTGCAAATAAAGATTCTCTTAATTCTGAAGTAAATACTAATGCTAACGACGAACTTCCACAAGCAGATGATCCTAGAAATCAAGATCCTGTTATGGCTCCTGCTGACTCTCCAGGTTTTAGTCCAATAACCTTGGAAGATCTCGATGTCCGAGTCCCATCCAGCCTTCTCGGATCGGACAGTAATCTACCTTCCATTCCACTTTTAGAAGGTGATGATATATCATTTAGTGCATATAGCCCTGAAAACTTACCTGCTCCTGACACACTGCCCTCTGAGCTCCAATATCCACAACCTGAAAACTTACCTGTTCTCGACACACTGCATCCTAAAATCCATCCTCTAGCACCTGCAAACTTACCAGCTCCTGAATATCCTCACTCTGAACCGCTTTCAACGACACCTGAAAACCTATCTGTATCTGAAGAAACCTATAATAAATTCCTGAAATCACCAACAAAATCTCACGATACCCAAATTATAGAGCATAATGAAAATCTACTCAAAGGACCACAAAAATTATTTATTATACCTACCTCAATAGACATGGACGAGTCCATGCCTTATGTCCAGGAAATTTTAAATAACTGCCCAGAAGCCGACCGCGATGAATTTCTGAAATTAGAAAGAACATTATATAACTTCTTACCTCTAACATACGGAAATAAATCTTATCTTTTCTTATTCACAAAAGTACATCACTGATGATTTTTCTTACCCAGATATTTTTAAGTCCTTGAAATACGCTCGTGACGAAATAATGATGTCATATCCTACAGTAAATGAGATCGGTACATCCGACTTCAAAAACCCATTTGATAAACATTCATATGTCAAAATTTATAACATGCTTAACTACATATTCAACGGAACTAATATACAGGTCAACATATATCATAACAGTATTATATATCCTTCACTAAGTGAAATACCAAAAATTATTAAGGAAAATCATGACCTTCCCATCGCCGGTCACTTAGGGACTATCAGAATGCTTAATCGTATCAAGGAAAGATTCTATTGGAAAAACATGCGCAGCGACATTGAGGAATATATCAAAAAATGTACATCTTGCCAAACTAACAAAGCATTACGTAAAGTTAACAGGGCACCAATGATAATAACCTCCACTTCAACAGCTCCATTTGAGAGACTTGCCATTGACATCGTGGGTCCTTTGCCAGAGTCTGGCACAGCCAAACTCAAATACATACTAACCATGCAAGACGACCTAACCAAATTTTCGTTGGCCTATCCTATCCGCAGCATAACTGCTGAAGAAACTTCTGAATGTCTTCTTCACTTCATCTCACTATTCGGAATTCCAAAATACATACTTACCGATCAAGGTACTAATTTTACGGCCGAAGTATTCAAGAAAACCTGTGAATTCTTAAAAACTAAATTACTCTGGTCCGCTCCTTACCATCCGCAAACACAGGGTGCCTTAGAAAGATCGCACTCCACTCTCAAAGAATATCTTAAGTCATACGTTAACGAAGATCAGAACAATTGGCCTCGATACGTGTATACAGTCATGTTAGCCTACAACACTGCCGTACATTCGACTACTCACTACTCACCATTCGAACTACTGTTCGGATACAAACCCCGTATACCAGATTCTGTCTACAATGACAACTCTAATACTACTTATCCGGAATATGTGAAAATGTTGCATCACCGACTGAAGTATACGCGAGATAAAGCCTTAGAATACATTCAAAAATCAAAGTTAAACTCCAAAAACTACTACGATTCCCACACACGTTCCGTAATATACAAGGTTGGTGACTACGTTTTATTGAAAAACCACGTTAGGCAACGTAAGGCCTTATCCCCGTTGTGGAAACGCCCATACAAAGTCGTTAAGGTTCATGGTAACCATACGTTATCGTTATTAATAAATAGACGCCATATAAGGCATCATTTCGATGAAATCAAACATGTAGACGCTCAAGAGTCGCCTACTACTACTTAAAATATTTGTTGATATAAGTATAATTTAGTTAGGTATAAACGTAATGTAGTTAAGTATAGATATAGATACATTTTATAACTTTCACTTATAAAAATTTTATATTTCTTATATAATATATTATACAACTAAATACACTTGTATATACACACGATAGATACATAGACACATAACTTAGCGTTTCTTTTCATTACAGCATACTGGCCCAAGGTCATCCAGAGTATGTTCGGGAAATCAACTCGAGTTCCGGTATATACTTTGACCCGATTGGTGAACTAAAAATCCGCGTAAACCACTTAGACATAGTTACCCCACTTGACATCTCTTATATTGAACCTCATCTTAAAAATATCAACTCAATATTTGGCACATTACGTCTTATATGTAATCAAATACAGATCGAAACTTCGAACAATTTAGAATGCAATAATATATTACAACCGCTAACTGTTAGATACCACGATATTGTTTCTGAGTATGCCGCTATTTCACATCTAATAGAGAAAAGGTTCAAACGAGGGGCATGGATAGGTGGTATTGGCTCTCTTTCCAAAACCATATTCGGGACTCTGGATGAGGACGACGGTATCAGATATGATAACGCCATCCAAGATGTGGTAGATAATGAGAAAAGGCTGGCATCATTAATGAAAGAAAATATTTTAGTGACTTCTTCAACTTTATCAAAATTTAATAAAACATTGTATACAATAACACTTAATGAAGCTAGCCTTAACCAAGCTATCGACGATTTCTCTTTAAAATTCAAAAACTTTAGTATAATTTCCAACGAATTGACAGTGAAATCAAATATAAATTCTATCTTGAACAGTTTAGAAGCCGCATTACTAACGTTATCATTTCGACTAGAAGACATAACAAGCGCTATCATGCTTAGCAACCAAAACATTCTGCACCCGGCTATATTACCACCCAGACAACTATACCAAGAAATTGTCGATAACTATAGATATCTACCTGTAGAGTTTAAGTTACCTGTAAGCTTATCATTAAGTAATATTCATACACTGATGAATATATCTAGTATAGTGTGTTATAGTTTAAGCAATAAGGTCGTATTTGTTTTGAGAATACGTTTAGTATCCCCGAAGGAATTTAATCTGTTCCATAGCATTGCATTACCTACTCCTCATGACATTGTAAAACAGAATTCTTTTACTTATATAGTACCTAGCCATAGATATATAGCAATGACCAAAGATAAATTAGAATACTGTAACCTCAACTCACTAAAGGAATGCATAGCGGTAAACTCCCGCGAATACATCTGTGACGTCATGACAGTGTTCCCGACTAGTGCAAACCCGAACTGTGAAAGTGAACTAATGACGAAAGTGATAAAAGTGTTACCGGCGCAATGTCAAACAGATTTCGTTCATGGTCATGTTGACCTATGGGTGCCTCTTAGCAAAAATAATTGGATATATGTTCAATCTCAAAATAATAAACTGTATATTGAATGTCCAAATCAAAGAATTGTCGAAATAAATATTATTGGCACAGGAATACTGTCTACACCAAATAATTGTATATCTTATTGTAAGAGCACTAAGCTAATACCGAAACTAAACAGCATTACAATCAATACTACTGTAGTTCATACAGATTTTAATATCATAAACGACTCTTGTTGTAATTTAAATAAGTTTAAATCTGAAATAAATAATGAGCCCCCTTTAAAATTACAAAACATTAATTTAGATATCTTTTCATTACAAACAAAATTAAAGTTAAAATCCATTGCTGATAACACAGATAAAATAATAAATGAACACCACTTAATAAAGTACGGGACTCATTATTCGATTTCATTTATAGTCATAACTTGCTTTGTGTTTTTATTTTGTTTAACTAAGATAATCTTTTATATTAAATCTAACAGTCGTCTTACCTACCTTCTTCCTAAACCTACCCGAACTATCCCAGTTGACCTACCTTCTACCGACACCCCAAATCCTGAACCAGCCATTCCTCTAAAAGTCATAAAACACCAACCTGACGTGGAAATCATCCCATCTCCTAGTATCCGTCGTAATATTTAAAAGCTTCTCAACTCACCTCACACACACTCTGCTTACCTTTTTCCTAAACATCGGAATTTCAACCCCGATGTTTAGTCTACCCCTGGGAGGTGTTATAGATAGTAAATGTATCCCTTATTGCACACCACACATCCCTGTTTTGCTTACCAATCATTCACCCACTCATAGCTGTCCCATGCATCCATACATTAGATCAGTCTCGTTCCATCATCCTTCCCAGACGGCTGTCTTGAAAATCAAATATTCTTTTTTTTAAAAACCTAATTTATTCGAGGCTCATAACAGAACGAATCCAATTTTAATGTAGGAACTATTTAAACTAATTTCAGATTTACAGTTGAGCCCCTAACAAGAAGAATTGGGTGGAAGCGGTACGCAGGGAGATAACATAGACGAGTACTCAGGTCTTAGATAACATCTAAGGTCTGATGATGGAGCCCGAAGATGGCTATAGGAACTCTGTAATTAAACGACGCAACCCTACGAACTTTGAGCTTGTTATATTTGAAATATAGCTTCAAACTTTAAAAAAAATGTTGCTTATTTCACCCGCATGGTTCCCGTTTCCGTGGTAATATCAAAAATCCTGTCTTAGTGCTCGCCAACATCGTTAAAAGAACCTGTATGCAAAATTTCAGTTTAATTGGTTTAGCCGTTTGGGCTGTGCGTTGTCTTGCCTGTAAGTCAGTCACGGTATTGTTTTTTAGTATTAGACTTATGTTGTACATTATCATGGTGTGTTGTACATTAATATTTAAAATGTATCATAAGTATAAATATAGCATTGACAACGCAAAAATTAAAAAATCATAACTTATTAGCTGTTGCATCATAATATTAATCGTTAAACATTTGTTTTTTTTTCTCTTTCGAATGCAAGGAAGGATATTCTTACAGCGTATAAAAATATAAAAGTATCGGAGAATTTCGACAGTGGTCCGCAAAACTCGGTAGCTCATTGGTTAGAGCAGTGGGCCGGATTCCCATAGGTCGTGGGTTCAAGTCACATCTGAAAATTCACTTGTGGCCGAGTTCATTTGTTCCAATATTTTTCTTGTTAAAATGTATCATAAATGGTGGTTACATTTATTATTTGTTTCTAACAAAAACCTTGTTAGGTCACAGCAAGAATAAAATTAATTATATTTATGTATGTACTTAGCTATATTATACTATTTTTTAATCTTATAATATTTTAATTTTAAGATCGTTTTATTATATTCAAGTAAAACAATCTTAAAACTACAATAAACTATTGGTTGCAATATACTTGCAATTAGTATTTCAGCTAGTAGTTGCTAGAAAGATACTGCCTTGGCTTTATCTTAAATATAGGTAATTATATATAATTATAACTTCTGGGAGTTTGTTGTTTAATACTGTCATAGCGTATGCTGGACCATACGCTATCCAAACGCTAGTCTACTATTTCTAATTTGGGTTTAGGTTGTGCTAATTTCGTACGGTGGCGTAAATTTTGAGATCTTTAATAAAGTGAAAACAAGTTTATATTTTTTCTTACAAATATGCATATTTCTTAAATGTAAATGGACTAGAGTTGAAATTAAAATGTTTTAGTCTCAACGATCTTCTAATGTCGATGATTATTTTCAATAAGTTTTAGTATACTTAGATTTTTGCCTCCAAAAAAAATGTAGAATACGAGATATCACAGCTCGAGAAGCACACAGGGTGTTTATTGTCTAATTTTAAGTCTATCACAATCCCTTTAAATTTTTCATTTAAAAGGTACATATTATTCACATCGCATCACATAGCATCGCGCCACAACTATTTGACCTTTGAAAGGGATTGCAATCGATTATAAAATTAAACACTTATGGAGGGGTTGCTATTGTGTATGTCCTATACAATGGTTCTGTAATGAACTAATTACCCATATTTTGTTTTATATAAAAAAGCTCGAGTGATTGAAGAAGTTAATGTAAATAATGAATTATATTATTATATTAACCAAATATTAATGTTTTTTACTCACTTAAAAAGTGTTAGTAAGTAAGTTGTAAGTCCGCCTGGCTAGCGACTACCATCTTATCCAAGTCCGGTACGGCAGTTAGAGGTAAGATAGCTAGTTCCTCAGAGATTGAGGATACCGGGAGAGGCGCGCTTCCATCTTAAGCCTTATCAGTACAGTACTAGTATCAGGTTGCATGTATCTACCCATTTTTCACAAAATAAACCCAAACACAAACGCTTTGGAAACCATATTGTATAGTTTTTATGAATTTGAGGTATTTTTTTAATAAGATTTTCATATTATTAGGTGCTTTATATTTTTCCACGAAATAAACAATTAACTTACTAATTTCTTTAAAACACACATGATTTATTAAACTCAATAGGTTCATTCATTCACTCCTTACCTATCGTGCTATAAATTTTTCCACGAAATAAACAATTAACTTACTATTTTTTTTAAAACACACATGATTTATTAATCTCAATAGGTTCATTCATTCACTCCTTACTTATCGATAAAAAAAAATATCGATTACTTCAAGCACTACTGTCATTATTTGACATTAGTAATCGCCCCTCACCCCCGCAAGAATTGGTTGATCGTGTTTTCATACAATCTTCTCGGGTTTCGTGTCCAGTGGTTAATTCGTCCAAGACCTAGACCCATAAAAGATCCAAGGACCTTCTTTAATCGGTACCGAGGCATAACAAGTTTATTTCTATTTCTAGTATTGCGATCGTGCAAATCACCATGTTTGATATACAGGTTGATATTACGCCGTACAAAAAGAATACAATTTAAAATAAATTGAGAAGCAGCTGTCAGTATACCAATTTCTTTAAATTTTTCCCGAAGAGATGTTCTGGAACCCAGTTGACAAATGGCCCTTATAGCTCGTTTTTGTAGTATAAATATTGTATTAATGTCAGCTGCTACTCCCCACATAAGAATACCATACGACATGATGCTGTGAAAATAACTGAAGTACACAGTCCTAGCAGTTTCTATATCAGTCAGTTGTCTGACTTTTCTCACAGCGTAGGCAGCAGAACTAAGCTTGCCAGCTAGTATTGCAATATGTGGACTCCATTGAAGTTTACAGTCCATAGTTACACCCAGAAAGACTGTTGATTCTACTAAATCTAATTTTTCATTGTTCATAACAATTTCCATGGGTACTTTCTGAACATTTGTTCTTTGCATTAAGCTGTAGATTATTATAATTAAACCAAGCTAGTACTTGCGAGAGTGTTTTGTTTACATCGTCAAAATTTTTTTCCTTTTATTCTAATTTTAATCAGTTTTATTCCTATCAATGTTAAATATTAAAGAAGTATCATCCGCAAACAAGACAATCTCACATAAGTTTTTGGCAAAGAAAGGCAAGTCATTAATATATACTAGAAACAGGAAAGGGCCCAAGATAGAGCCTTGGGGCACGCCTAGTTTTATATTTGAGCCGGCAGATTTCACTCCATTAATATCAACGGTCTGAGTTCTGGAACTGAGATACGACAGTATTAACTTTTGAGCATCACCTTTTACACCGTAATGATTTAGTTTCAACAGCAGCGTCCGGTGATCCACGCAATCAAAAGCCTTGGACAAATCGCAGAATACGCCAAGAGCATTCTGCGACTTCTCCCATGCTTCAAAAACATGTTTTAAAAGTGCAACCCCTGCATCAGTTGTAGACCGTCCCTTCGTAAAACCGAACTGTTTATTATGTAAGAGATTATTTAAGGTAAAATGTGCCAATAACTGTTCCAACATGATTTTCTCAAAAATTTTGCTTAAGACGGGTAATATAGATATTGGTCTATAATTACTTGGGTCTTCTCTATTTCCCGATTTGAATAAAGGTATTACCTTACTTAATTTCATTAGATCAGGACGTTCTCTATCCATATATAAAAGTATTATCATGCGGCGCGGTTTTAAAAAGTTTACAAAATGGCGGACCGGTGACGAGGCCAAAAGGTTCAAACCCCTTTACAAAGCCAAGGATAAAATCCCCTTTGTTAGCAGATAATCCCGTCAGGGCGACATAAGACTAGTTGCTTTTTTCTAGTATATTTTTTTGTTTAATATTTATTAGATAACCCTTTTCATAAACTAGCCACGCATTCTCTAATGGTCCCTTTTCCAGATCACCCGTTTCCCTTTCTCGTCTAGCGATAAAATTTAACTTTCCCAACAGATTATAGGCGAAGGCGCAAACGGTCCTACGACTCCCATAGCGGACAAGATACTGAGAGACAAGAACATCCTGCAGCTGCCCGATCTTCTGGCGAACGCGGGCGGAGTCACCGTCTCCTACTTCGAGTACCTGAAGAACATCAACCACGTCAGCTTTGGCAAACTCAGTATCAAGTTCTGGAGGGATTCCAATACGGCACTCTTGAGTCAGTATTCGTTTATTTATTTGTTTGTGGTCTTGGTATCTTATAATTACTTCGCTTGTTGATTGACACCGCTATACGCGAGATATTTTTTTTAATCATTGCGTGGCTTTACAAATGTGTGGTGTACAGTAATTTTTTTTTGCCGACGCCAACGGAAAATATTCCCCGAGTGGGAGAGGAAAATGTTTGTTTTATTTCTTTATAAACGTACCAAGAAACGCGCTCATCTTTGGACTGGACTAATGATTATGTCTACACATTTTGTTTTTGTTTGATCAGAAACATTTACAACAGATATACAGTATGGAAACAAATGTTTTTGGTTTTCTGTGTAATGTTACGAAAAAACACGCAAAGAAGAGATGCCTTTTATAGTTGCAATAAATGTTTGAGTGGGTATTGAGTATATTTTATCTCATTTTTCGTCTCTCAGATTCCGTGGAGCAATCTCTGAAGTCGGCGAGCGTGAACGCTAAGATCAGCCCGTCGCCGCAGTTCCAGGACATGATGTCGGGCGCCAGCGAGCGACACATCGTCAACTCGGGCCTGGAGTTCTCCATGATCAACGCCTGTGATGTAAAACCCTTGCTTTCATAGGCTATGCCCTAGAACTTAGACCGCAGTTCCAGGACATGATGTCGGGCGCCAGCGAGCGACACATCGTCAACTCGGGCCTGGAGTTCTCCATGATCAACGCCTGTGATGTAAAACCCTTGCTTTCATAGGCTATGCCCTAGAACTTAGACCGCAGTTCCAGGACATGATTTCGGGCGCCAGCGAGCGACACATCGTCAACTCGGGCCTGGAGTTCTCCATGATCAACGCCTGTGATGTAAAACCCTTGCTTTCATAGGCTATGCCCTAGAACTTAGACCGCAGTTCCAGGACATGATGTCGGGCGCCAGCGAGCGACACATCATCAACTCGGGCCTGGAGTTCTCCATGATCAAAACCTGTGATGTAAGACCCCTTGCTTTCATAGGCTATGCCATAGAACTTAAACCGCAGTTCCAGGACATGATGTCGGGCGCCAGCGACACATCGTCAACTCGGACTTGGAGAACTCCCAGATTATCAACTGTGATGTGAGACCTCTTGCTTTCATAGGCTATGCCATAAAATAATATGATGTCGGGCGCCAGCGCAGTTCCAGGACATGATGTCGGACGCTAGCGAGCAGCATATCGCCTACTCGGGCCTGGAGTACTCTATAATCAACGCCTTTGATGTCAGATCTCTTGCTTTCATAGGCTATGCCATAGAACCGCAGTTCCAGGACAGAATTTCGGGCGGGCCAGCGAGCGGCTCTTGCTTTCATAGGTTATGCCATAGAACAAATCTGCTAGAACGATTTTTGCAAAATATGTCGCAGGTGAGGTCGAGCGACTTCCGCAGTGGTCGGTCACGGGATGGATGGCCAAAAATATATTTTCTCGAGCTCCTCCATGGGTTGGAAGGCATGTTACGTTGGTCACGGCTGTATTTGCAGGCGTTAACCTATTTCTTATAATTTTGATCCGATTTTGACGTGTTTTTTATATATATTTAGAAACCTTCAAATATTCTCTAAACATTGAAAGTAATAAAAACACACTCCTTTTACTGCATCTTCCATAAATTTAATTACATCAACGTTTGGGAATTTTTCTAACCTCGAACTTTGCCGGCACAGAAATCACATAAAAATTGTTATAAATCACATTATTTTGAGTTAAACTCGTCGAGTTTATACACTTTTATCATTAAGCACATTACACTTTGTACCAAATGCATTTGTAATCAAAACTACAGAAATAAATATGACGCGACACACCATGACGATTCACAAACTGTTTTCAACGTCCATTTTTTTCTATGAAAGTGAATCGATTGATGTGTAACACGGGCGATATCTCTGGTCGGGACATACGGTATTCCCACCGGCGCCCCAGGGGTTACAACTACAGGGGTGCTTTGGACCCGCACAGATATTGGTTACTTATGCCAAAGTAGAACATGGGTAACCAAGATCAACATTATATCTTTTTCTGCTTTAGGCTAGAGTATAGATTTATTGAAACGAACTTTTAAACCTTCACAAGGAATGAATAACCTTACCTTTGCTAACAAATTAACACTCTTTTATTTCAGAACGTGATGAAGACAGCCAAGAAATACAACCTCGGCTTAGACCTACGCACGGCCGGGTACATAACCGCCATCGAGAAGATATTCGTCACGTACGACGAACAAGGACTGACTTGCCCTTAGGAAATCTGTATTCTTGCCATAAGAGGCAGAGTTTACTAGTCAAACATTTTACCAAAGGAACTTTGTTCTTCTTCTCTTCATACAATACGGGCGGTTTCCGCAACTCGACGACTCTTTTGCGCCTATTTTGAGTCCGGAGGGTGTCAGGCCGGATCACTCCAGCCATCCCAGCTCAACCAGGAATGCTCTTCTTGAAGGAACTTTGTTACCATTGAATAATAGCATTTATGTCACGTATTTTGAGGGCAAAGTTGTATAATAAGTATTCGCTATGATTTAGCATTTTATGTAAAAGCGTAAATGCTATTATTCTGTGTACAGACAGCGTCAAATAGAATCAGTTATTATATTTATAATCAACGTCGTGATTTTTGATAACGTCTTAGGAACTATATTTAATACATTGTTTGTTATTTAGTAGTTTGTATATTTAGTACCATCAAATGTTTTCCCTGGGTTTAATATGACAAAGTACCCAGAAGTCATATACTTTGTGATTGTAACAATGACTCAATTTACTTACCAAACGTCATTGAAGTATCATCTAAAAAAATACTTTCCACATTCGGGCCTATTGCGAGTGGCCATGTTTTAAAAATTGGATGGTACTGACTCCATTTTACTGTTGGAAAGACAGAATCTAGAGTAAATTATAAGGAATAATACTTGCAATTTGTATACTAATATAATATTTAAATAATTGAAACATTGTATTTCATTTCAAATTAATAATTAAATCTAGAGTCTAGTTTAGGAAACTAGCGTATATAAACCGCGGGCTGGAACGAAACGAACCATTTAAAATTTTGCCTCTTGATTCACACTGTGTGTCCTGCCTTCGTAGAATGCGAACCGCGACTCCCTGTATGTCATATCAGTGCGTATGAGCGGGACAGACAGTGCGCTTGCGCGAGAAGTGTCGAGAAAGCTTTGCCGAGGTGAGTATGCTACGCATACTGCTGTGAAGAGAAATTACTACTTTTTAATAAAGTATGAAATTGCCGATTTTTTTTTTACCTTTCTAGAGAGCGTCATTACTTCTGTGATTAGAAAGTACATATTGCAAGATCATAATTTTATTATCAAGAATAATTAATCTCATGGTTATTATTTTCGTTTCTTACACGATAAAAAATACCTCGAAAGGTTCTCCTTTTTTGTTAGCAAAATGTACCACTTTATTTAATGTGATATATAAATTATTCATAATTTTTTAAATAAAAATATAGCATTTATTTAATATGATATATAAATTATTCATAATTTTTTAAATAAAAATATAGCATTAGATTGCTTAGTCTTCAAACAATGTTTGTACATTAAAAAAATGTGGTATTAGCACTTGCGGTAGTAACTATAACAAAAAAATTTAGTATGGAAAACGAACTTTCTTCTTTATTGAAAATTTCATACAAATCGGCTATTTCATAGTTAAAGACCTAATATTATTTAACAGGTAGGCAGTTGATACTACTGCCCGCTGATTATGTAACTTGTTTCTATGAACGTTTGATTGAAAGTGCAGTCACATTGCTGCTTTACTTTAGTAAAAATCAATGTGACAGCTATGTATATTACTAAAGCAGCAATGTAACTGCACTTTCAATAAATTTCAATCAAAATCTGTTAGCAACAGAGTTAGTTAATCATCTAGCTGGTTAAAGTGAAGACTATTCGGTACATGTAGGACTGCAAAGTCTTTGATAATGAATAATACCTTTGAATTTAATTAACATTTTATTAAAATAAATATGCATCATTATAACAAGTCATATATGCAAGTCATTCCTGACTACGTCCTTGCCAGCTCCCTATTCTCTCTGAACCAATTCACAGTATCCTGGATAGCCGTCTCAAACGGCGTGAACTCAAAGTCTTTGTGAAGAGACCTCAGTTTGTTGTTCGACGCGGTTTTTTTATACTGTCCGTCGGCTTTGGTAGTGTCGTATACTATTTCTCCTTGGTATCCGTGGGCCTTCTTTATTGCTTCAGCTACAGCGCTGATTGGCACTTCGTCTTTTTCGTCCACTAAACAAAAGTAAAAAAATATAATAGTTGATTTAAAAACACTAATATGTAATTTGTACTATTATTTAAAAACACTAGGATAACAACGAGGTGACGACCACGGCGTTTGCAAAGGTATCAAAACTTGTTGTTATCAATAGGCTATTCGACAGGTTTTGAAAATCCATTTTATATTATGTAGTGAAGTCTAAGGAACCCAGTAAAAGTTGTTTTTTTAAATTCTGGTATATATTTGCTGAAAAATATCAAATTAAAAATTCAATATTTAAATAGTGCGCCAAAACGCTACTTTGACAATATGGCGCTGCAATGGGTTCGGTGACGTCACTTGCCTGTATTCTGCATATCATCCACATACGTAGGCAAACGAGGTTACAAGCAGGTAACGTCATTATAAACTCGACGAATCAGGAGCGTTTTGTGTCACGTGACAAAACGTTTAAAAAATACATTTTTATTTACGGATTTTTTAATAATTATCAATTTACGTTAATAAAAAACCATTTTTAAACTCATAATTTATACTTATAACAGTAATTGACACTTTATTTTTCGCATTGTCAAATAGCCTATTCTTGATAAAACAGATATTGTAGAGTCATCCACAGAAATATTACGAGGAGAATTGTATATTCAGTTTTGGATAGATTCTTGATGAGGCAGATACATACAACTCATGCCCAAGGGTCAATTCATAATAGCGCAGAGTCGATGCGCGCTAAGTCGCGCGTTTTCATTTTATTTCGGAAGTAATATGTGCATTACGCTGTGGAGATAAGGATGATTGTTCTATATTAAGTTTCAGATCGACGCTTCGATGCGCTTCGACTCTGTGCTAGTATGAATTGACCCTAAGTTCCACAGGAGGGGTAGTTAAGGCCGACAATTTTTGGCAAAATTGCATTCTATATTGTTGACTTGAGCAGCCCCTGCTCGATCGGCACTTGATAAATTAACACCTTATATTAAGCGATTCTAAGTTCAGTGCAAATGGGTGTGTATGTTCGATGTTCGACGACTTTTTTGGCGCAGGGGTACTACACCCGCCTTCTACGCCAGAGGTCCCGGGTTCGATCCCCGGACAAGACAAATATTTGTGTGCATGAACATGTCTATTTGTCTTGGTCTGGGTGTATAATATGTATATTATGTATGTATTTACAAAAAAAAAGTATATCTAGTATCCATAACACAAGTTCTTCATGAAACTTAACGTGGGCTAGATAATAGGTGTTTAAAAAAAATTTAGTAACTCTTGTGGTCCGTAAAAGTTGTATTTACCTGAAAGTACGATTGGTTCTATGCTGTCGTAGTGTCGGAGCACCCAGATAAACAGTTTGGCCAGGTCCAGCGAGTATATGAACTGCCGTAGAGGCTTCCCACTTCCTAGCACTGTGAATGTTGGGTCTCCTGCAATATGATCATTATGATACTTGAAACGTGAAGAACTGAACACATACATATTTCTCTAATAGATTTTCAGTTTTAATATTCATTTAATATGGTTCAGAATGAAAAAGAGAGTTTCTTTTAGATAATTCAGAAACTTGAAATACACTGTAAGGCTGTGCCCCGAAAAAAAGCAAATTTTTATGTACTGGGATTTGTTTTAGGTTCTCTCAATGACAGGTTTGCAGACAAGTGGCGGCGCTCGTGGAGCGGCCCCATATCCAACTAATTTACCGCCATCTGGCGCACTAGCGCGCTACGGTTGCGCGATAAACGTACAAAGATCAATGGTTAATAAATTACGACGATGAGCAAGCTATTCGTTAGATGGCGCTGTTTTACATACACTCGGCAGCAAATAAATCGAACCCCTGCGTTATTTTCATACAAACATACTCACTTTACAGCGTCATTAAAAAAGTATAAACAGTTATGTAAACATTTGTATTGTACATCGATGTATAAGTCGAATACACGACTTGCGAATTAAAGTCTCAAAAATGCAAGAAAACTTTCAGTTTGGTGCAAAGTAAGGAAAACAAATTTTACTCAATCCGGTTGCCTACAACTTTATATGTAATGAACATTAAACATTTGTTTCACTGAAATTTTAGGAAATCAAAAAATGTTTCCAGTTGCTTTAAATGCTAATTGGTTAGTTAGTTCAACATTTGACCTCGCCATCAACACCTAAATTTTTGCAGAAATACACATATTTTTTTATTTATTAGACCGTGAAGTGAACATCTTTGTATGAAAATAACGCAGTGGTTTGATTTCTTTGCAGCCGAGTGTAGCTACGATTACTAAAGAATTTAAAAGCTGGCAAGGTAACTTGAAATAAGGTAGATACAACTTTAGCCTCACACCCCTGTTCTTGCTCTTGCAAAGCGTTAAAATTCTTCTAATCTAAAAATAAAACTTTTATGAACTAAGAATTTAATAGAATAGAAAATTTATTAAATTATTTATAAACAACACAAGGTAAAGAAAACAAAACACGAAGAGTAATTAAGAAAACACCAAAAGTAACCAAATGTATAAATATACATTTAACTTAGTGACAAAAAAAAAAGTGCTGCTAATAGGCCCGGTCTCAGCAAAATTAACTTCTGGGTCATTCTTTAATAGTCAGTGGCTTTATTACGAGTTCAGAAAACTAGAATAATTTCGTTAACTATCGGTTTGTCCTTTTCATATCCATAGACTGTTTTATCGACATGAGTAGAGCATCCGATAGTTATCGAAATCGTTGACAGTAAATGTCAACTCGTAATAAGGGCTTTGATTTACCCAGAAGCACTGATATTCTGACTGGGCATTTCTTTTGAATAGGTACTTCGAGAACTCACCATTTTGTATAGCGTCGTCCATACGTCGGATGAGCGCGGGGATGACGTGGCTCGAGCTGAGGCTGAAGTTGTCGTTCGGCCCGAACACGTTGCAAGGCACCACAGACGTGAACGTTCGCCCGTGCTGCTCGTGATAGCCCCTTAGCAAGAAAGGAATAATATCTATCTAATTTTAGCCGCCTCTGTCTGTGGTCTAGTGGTAACATCGGTATCAGACACAGGAGTCCCGGGTTCGATTCCCAGCGGGGGCACATATTGTATTCGGCTTGGTTGGTGGTAGGACTTGTTGTAAGTCCGCCTGGCTAGCTTAGCTACCACCATCTTATCTAAGTCTGAACAACATTGTTGTGTTCCGGCAGTTAAAGATAAGATAGCTTGTTCCTCAGTGGCTGAGGATTCCGGGAGAGGCTCGCTTCCATCTTCAACCTTATCAATACTTAACATCAGGTATGATGAAGGCTAAGAGTCTCCCCGTCGTTCATAAAAAAAACAGGGCCCTATTTCACGAAACTTATTACAAAATACAAAATACAAAAGCCTTTATTGCTGAAGTATACATAAAAAACACACCAATAACTTTTTTTTCATTTATAATTTAGCATGTCCTGCAGACACATAGGCCTCCTCCAGCCTTTTCCACCCCGATCTATCCCTGGCCAACCTCAGCCACAGTGGGCCAGCTACCCTTCTTATATCATCCGACCATCTTTTCAGCTGTCGTCCACGCTTGCGAAAAGTGTTTGGTCTGGGGATCCATTCGGTGGTCTTCTTTGCCCACTTCCCTATTTCATCTCTTGTGACATGACCTGCCCACTTCCATTTGAGTCCACGAAACTTATTAGACTAATGTAAATAGTTTTACGCGGTTTCTGACTTTCCTAGTGCTCAAACCTCAGTTGGTGTCATAGAGTGTTTTGATTCACATGAGAAACAGAATCGATCGCCATTAAAAAAAATTTTACTTACAAGTCTAGTAAAATATTCGTGAATCAGGATTTATTGGAACTAATAACTAATACACTAGCAACTAATATGCTATAAACTAATAATTTCGTGAAATAGGCCCCAGGCCCAGACACCAAATTACATCAAATTTGCTAGTGATTATCCTATAAATTATATTAACACTCAGACACAACAACCTCTCACACTTTTAAGTATTCAGCCATAAATAGCTTAAGAGGCTATACAGAAAATTATGTACTTTTTGATATAAGAATATAGAATGGATATAAGTAGATGTTACGAATCTGATCATAAGATTTACATTTCTTCATACCTTTATCACAGTGTAACTAAGGAGCTACCTACAGTGGGACAACGCCCTTGAAACCTGGCGGCCATGCCGACATGACTGTCATTATACTTATGGTAAATTTTAAATCGAAAAATATTGGAAAAAACACACTCGAACCCAAGACCTTTGGAAATCCAGATCAATGCTCTAACCACTGAGCTACCGCGACTTGCGAACCACTATCGAAATTCTTCAATACTTTTGTATTTTTAATACGCTGTAGGCCAGCATTGTCACATCAATGCTAGGAATATACTAGCATTCGAAAGAAACATTTTTTCAGGTGTTTAACAATCGATTAAGATGCAACAGACAATAATTTAATTTTTTTAAATTTTTCAATGCTATTTTTATACCTATAAATTTTAAATAGAAAAATATTGGAAAAAAAACAACTCGGCCATAAGTGAATTCTCAGATGGCACTGGAACCCACAACCTTCGGAAATCCGGCCCAATGCTCTGTTTGTTGCCATGTTTTTATTTCCAATATTTTTCTATTTAAAATTTATCAGAAGTATAAAAATAGCATTGAAAAATGCAAAATTCCAAAATTTGACAGGACATATTATTATGTCATTGTCCCGAATGAGCAATTATGGTAGAGCTGCTAACCTTGTAACTATTTTATATATTTTTTGTTATTATGACAGTACACTTATTCAAAATATTATATCATAGTAGTAGCTACCATAGTAGTTCTCTAGAATATCTTTACCAAGATTCCAACCGGAATAATTTTTCAAATTAAAACCTCACATGAGCAATTAAATATTCACAATCTTAAAAAAAAGCTACTTACCTATTTAAAATATCAATCATCCTCTTAGCATAACTGTAACCAAAATTAGATGTGTGAGGTGGTCCATTATGTACCTTGAAAAAATACATATTGTTGTTATAAACTGAGTCCTTATAAAACTCAATCATAGTTCAAGTAATGTGAGACAACTAATTATTGCTTAGCAAGGAATATAAACCTTATGAAGTTTAAGATAAAATGCTTTTTACCAGTTCAATACAATAGCAAACTAAAATAAATAACTATCACAAACTGAAAGTTATATTGATGTCAATAATTGTAATTTTCAAATAATAGTAAACAAATAATTTAATAATAATTGGTATCATTATAAATTGAATAATCTGCACAGTATGTTTTAATACTAAAGTTCTGCAACCTAGAGGACCTTGCACACCGCGTTTTTAAACGCGCGTCGGCGAGCGCTTTTTTCTGTGCTTTTATCATCAAAGCAGTATACAAAGACACGCGTCAACGGCGCGTTTAAAAGACGCGGTGTCAAGGACCCTAACTTGTGCAAACATATTGGTTATGCACATAAGGAATCCTATTTTCTCAAATTTAAAGCCGTGTTAAAAAATGACAATGTTGTTTTATTGACTTATATTTCTAAGTAAGAAAGTCTTTTCATAGGCAAGGTGGCAAAATGGCCATTATACTACTTTAGCTAATGGTGTTCCTAAATGGGCAATATTTTATGCTGAAATGTGTGGCCAGCAACTATATGCATCTTGCTCTAGGGTATAAAGCCAGCATGAGATAGCACTGATTGCTGGCCAGCAATTGTAGTAAAATATTGCATGTTTAGGAACACCATAAGAAAACTGAACAAAACATTACCAACCATTGTTTCATCTATTGGATATGTGGTCTTATCAGGAAATATGCATGTAGACAGGCAAGAAACCACTTTCTTCACATTATACTTAAAGCTACTGTATAACACATTGTCATTTATTGCCATATTTTCCCTCTGAAACCAAAACATTAATTATTAATATTATTTCATGAATAACATTATGGAACAAGAATAAGTTTTATCAATGATAAATTATATCAATACTTAAAAACTGGTGAGTTTTTTATCAGCACTGGAGGGTAGATAAGTAAATAGTCAGTGTGAATACTATAATATCATGATTTTCTGCTCTGGTTCGTTTTTTGTTTGCTAAGAGGTGAACTTATAAATGTACTCACAAAAAAGTCTAGATTATGCGCCATATTATGAAATAGACCCCCAACCATGGCAGCTAAATGAATAACATGCGTGGGACGATACTTTTCAAACAACGCTTCTGTTTGGGCCTTGTCTCTGAAATACAACAATCAAAATCAAAATCAAAATCAATATCATTTATTCAGTCTAGGCTGTTACAAGCACTTATGAACGTCAAAGAAGCTACGCCATCGGTTCACAAACCCTACGGCGGGAGACCTTGTAACGAGAAGAACCGGCAAGAAACTCGTCAAGGGCTGTTTTTTTCTCCCTGTTTTATTTCATACAGAGTCGTCAAATTGAAAAGTGACCTTAACATATCAGTAAGGTCAATTTCCATCACAAAAGGAAAATACTAATGAAAATATTACATTTTATGGTTATTGTAAACGTAAACAATTTTTAACTGGCAAAGAAAGACTTGTCTATCATACATTACAACATTTCCCGCACCACAAGACTACTACACTGCAAGTTGTGAGGTACATACAGGTCAGTATCAATTTATTTTAGATAAAAATATTTAGGCTTTAAGCACAGCATTAAGATAAGCAGACTGAGGTAGACCCATTTCCGCTGGCGGCACCCGTTCACGAGCATGACGCATGAACCAGCCATCGCTTCGCTCAACCATATTTTAGGGAACGTAACGACCCGCCTCACACGACACCGCCGAAGAAACGTTTGAGTGAGCATGACGTACTTCAGGTACTTATGTTAAGCTGCATAAATATAAAAAAACACAATGGCAACAGCAAAAAAAGAAAGATAAAAGTGCCTTAATGTAAGACACAACACAACCTACAATGTCACTAGAAGACGCATCAGCTGGGTCACAATCTCAATCGTAATTAAAGTTAAAAAAATAAATAAATAAAAGCTTTTATATATTTGGAATAATTGAAAACATTATTTACCTTTGTTTACTCTGATCAAGCAGTGCCACGCATCTCAACTCAAAACATCATAAATAACATAAAATCAAAACAACATATATCTCTACACATTTTAACACAAGCAAACATGAGCAGACCCATCCCGCTGGCAGCACCCGTTCACGAGCATGACGCATGAACCAGCCATCGCTTCGCTCAACCATATTTTAGGGAACGTAGCGACCCGCCTCACACAACACCACCGCAGAAATGTTTACAGAGAGCATGACATACCCAAGCAACCTGTGTTAAAAGTTGAATCTAATACTTTACTAAACATTAATTGAATGACACTACAATTTCGAAAAAACAAAACTAAATATTTATGACCAAGCTGTCTCGTCATTCAAGTAATCTTTTATAGTATAATATCCTTTTTTAAGAAGACAATCTTTTACATTCATCTTAAACTTTTCGAAAGGCAAATCCAAAATATTATCTGGAATTTAAATTATAGATACGTATACCTAGACCCATAAAAGATCCAAGGACCTTCTTTAATCGGTACCGAGGCATAACAAGTTTATTTCTATTTCTAGTATTGCGATCGTGCAAATCACCATGTTTGATATACAGGTTGATATTACGACGTACAAAAAGAATACAATTTAAAATAAATTGAGAAGCAGCTGTCAGTATACCAATTTCTTTAAATTTTTCCCGAAGAGATGTTCTGGAACCCAGTTGATAAATGGCCCTTATAGCTCGTTTTTGTAGTATAAATATTGTATTAATGTCAGCTGCTACTCCCCACATAAGAATACCATACGACATGATGCTGTGAAAATAACTGAAGTACACAGTCCTAGCAGTTTCTATATCAGTCAGTTGTCTGACTTTTCTCACAGCGTAGGCAGCAGAACTAAGCTTGCCAGCTAGTATTGCAATATGTGGACTCCATTGAAGTTTACAGTCCATAGTTACACCCAGAAAGACTGAAATCTAATTTTTCATTGTTCATAACAATTTCCATGGGTACTTTCTGAACATTTGGTAAATGTAAATCAAAACAATGATGCAAGGAATATAAGTAAGATAATTTGGTTTGTATTTCAATAGGATCATGTTTATACCACTACTATAAATATGATAACCAACGATTTTAATCTAATTATATTTATTCTAAAAACAGACTGCAAGTATCTTTCTAACATTCATTTGAACCGAAGATATTTAAGAGTATTCTTGAATAAAAAAAACCATTTTGTTATGATATAAATGTTATTTGAAGGAAATTTGATCAGGACACCTACATAGCATACAATAATACAAACCTAAGATCACCATCTTTTGATCCACAAAATATCCAAGTTTCGTTACGTGTGTCATCAGGATTTTCTATTTTCTCTCGTTCTACGATAGTTTCAATCGCTTTTCCAACTAGGCCTGAACCTCCGGTAACCAAAACAACATTCTTTTCACTCATGATTGCTTATTGCAGGAAAGTGTAAGAAAATGAGTTCTGACCTAATAACTAAGTTAAATACAAATATAATACGTGGCTTCTATCAAAGAGTGATAAACACAAGTAAATGTAATACTGTAGCACTTTTCAAGCTGTCTGAACTCTGAAGATAAAAATCAACAAAATCTCTCAACTCAACTCAACCACAACGTTAAAACGTTCACAGAATAATGAGAAAATATGATAATTTTAAGAGTATTAGTAAGAGCTGTCAAATTGCGCGGCTCGGTAATCTGTGGTTCGAAAATGGCTACCTCAACATGGAGTTTTGACCACAGATTAGGTATTAGTTACTACGTAACTTGTGAACATGAAGCTATAGAGAATACTTGTGAAGCATTTTTTTTTTTAAAAACTACGAACCACCTTTTTGAAGGGGTGATTCCTACGGCTGAACTCAAGTCATTTTTTTTTTTACAAATTTGACATTGACGCTACAGACGATGGCATTGACTTAGCTGGTTTTTTTTATTCGTTTTTTTTTTTTTTTTGTATGGTTTTTGGCTTGGATTCAAAGTCCTTTAAGCCATGTCTTCATTTTCTTCGGATTCTTTATAACTTTGTTATTGTATTTTTTATATAGTTATATAGAGGAATAAAATTCCTGCGATTTTTTAAGTAGTCTTCTAAGCGGCGGGCTTCATCAGTAACAATTTCACTTGCATCACTTTCACCACTTTCTGTCAGTTCACTGGCTAGTAAAAGTCGTTGAATATTAAATTGACAACACTTAAATAACAGATGTTGAATGTCACCAATTTCATTATTGCTGCAGTGTGGGCATAAATTCGATGTAATTAGATTGAGCCGTCCCAAATGTGCAGGAGTTTTGTGGTGGCCAAAACGTAGTCGATTAATAGTGGTTATAAAGTCTCTGCTGGCTACTTTCAGCTTGGTGTACCAAGGCTCTGCAGGTATTACGTCTTGTACGCCTCCGTACCATTTGCCTTTAGTTTCTCTGTCTTTCTTCCAGACATCATCCCATAGCAATAACACATCTTTTCTTATTTCATTATAGGTATCAGTAAACGGAATATCAGTCATATGTCTTACATCTAATGAGTTCAATCCTTCACATGCAGCCTTGTCCGCTACTTCGTTACCGGTAATTCCTTTATGTGAAGGAATCCACAGAAAGGCGACTTCAAATTTTTTTTTACTTAAGGCAAGTAATATTTCTTTAATTTTATATACAATATAATTCGTTTTAAAATGTACATTGTAATTTCCTAGACATTTAATCACACTGAGAGAATCGGTCAATATAAGGAAGTATTTATTACAACTAGTTATAGAGTAAATACGTTTAAGCGCTTCAAAGACTGCATATGCCTCTGCTGTAAATATACTACAAGTAGTATCCAGACTAAAGCTTTGACAAAACTTTATCTGGGGATCATAAATGGCACTTCGAACATGTGAATTAGTTTTACTTCCGTCTGTATATAAAGTGTAGTATTTGTTTTCATCTAAAAACTGTTGTAAATCTAGATTATTATTTACTTCTACTTTAATAATGTTAATTTCATTTATCAATGTATAAAATTGTTTAGCATAAAAAGGCCATAACCTTGTTTTCTGTAATTTCTGATGTTTATTTTCCAGGTCTACTAGAATTTGGGATAATCTTGGAAATTTGTGGCTTAGAATATCAGCAGCTGAAGTCAATGGAGTCGGTATTGGTATTGGATAAGGTATGATCTTTTTAATGACATATTGATTGTTGGTAGCTAAGAGCTTTACACAAAATCTTTTTGCAAGTAACAATCGTCTAAGAGACAGTGGCATTATAACAGTTTCAACCTCCATGGCTCTAATAGGAGTAGAGCACATGGCCCCAGAAATTGTTGTTAAAGCTTTATTCTGTATTAAGTCTAATTTATTTACATGTTTACTATCTAAATAGGCTATACAACTATAATCAAAATGACTCCTTATAATAGCTTTGTACAAAATGGAGAGAGTCAAAGGATCTGCTCCCCATGATACCCCAGTTAAACATTTGATGATGTTCAAGCCTTTCATAGCTCTTTGTGCAATATAATTAATATGTGGCTTAAAGGATAAATCTTTGTCAATTATTACACCCAAAAATTTATGCTGGTCAACTACAGGAATAGCTTGATCATTATACAAGAGTGCAGTAGAAGGAAAATCTTTGCTAAATATCATGGTGCTACTTTTGAGTGGATTAATTTTAAGTTGCAACTTATCATAATACCCTTTTAAATTAACAAGTGTTAAATTTACATTATCAATAGCCATGTCAATATTATTATTTACACTGTAAATCACTAAGTCATCAGCAAATTGGAGAATATTTACATTTTCAGTATTTACATTTTTACAAATTTCAGACGTATATAGATTATATAGAAGTGGGGACAATGTGGCCCCTTGCATTGTGCCTTTAGAGATAGTTCTAGGGCCA
The DNA here is from genome assembly GCA_910589605.1 of Chrysoteuchia culmella. Classification (NCBI taxonomy): domain Eukaryota; kingdom Metazoa; phylum Arthropoda; class Insecta; order Lepidoptera; family Crambidae; genus Chrysoteuchia; species Chrysoteuchia culmella. The sequence goes on along the minus strand of OU342654.1, from coordinate 3,182,661 downwards.
TGTAAGATGTTGTTATATTTAACATATAGAATTCTATCGGTTAAAAATTCGTAAATCCACTTGCAGAGTAGGCCAGGTATGCCTAACCCTGATAACACCTGAATTAGAATTTCCGGTTGAACATTGTCAAATGCCCCTTGAATATCAAGAAAAGCACATGCTACACTTTTATTATTTTGTTTTGCATATTTCAGGTCTGCAACAAGACAAGTGAAGCTGTCAGCACAACTTCGGCCTCTTCTGAAGCCATATTGGATATTTGGTAGAAGACTATTAGATTCAGCAAAATGATCCAGACGAAGTTTAACCATATTTTCAAATATTTTACCTAAGCAGGAAGATAATGAAATAGGCCTATAAGAGTCACAGTTATCTGGAGTCTTGTCGGGTTTTAGAACTGGAATAACACATTGTGTTTTCCATGACGATGGTATTATTTGTTTATGCCAAAGATTATTGAGGATAACTAAAAATAATTTCTGAGCTTTAATATTCAATTTGCTAATCAAGATATAGGGAAAATCGTCCATTCCGGGAGTAGTATTTTTTCTAGATTCAAGACTAATCAAGAACTCGCACCATGTAAATGGATCTAACAAATATTTTGATTCAATGTCATTGTTATGTAAATTAAAAAAACTATTTAAATCAGTTGTATTTTCTTTATCGTCATCTGATAATTTGTTTAAAAATTGTGGAATAAATTCATCACAGTAAGATTTGTTAACTTTAAGTCCCTTAAATTTCTTAATATTATTCCAAATTGTTGAAATAGGTGTAGTTCTGTTAAAACTGTCACACAATGATCTCCAACTATTCTTTTTCTCCTCGGCAATAGTTCGTTTTTTCAAAGCATCTGCTTTTTTGTAAGATATATAATTTACAATAGTAGGTAGTCTCCTGTATAATTTTAAAGCTTCTTTAGATTTAATGACGCTATTTTTACATCTCTCGTTCCACCAGGGTACAGGTGGCCTACTTTTGTATTCTGTGGATTTGGTAAATTTTGGTATGCATTCTGATTTCAGGGTAGAAAGTGTATCACAAAATGAATTAAAGGAGCTAAGAGGATCACAACTGTTAGGAATAATATTGTCAAAACATGTGTTCGAAAGTTCATTGTACTTGTTCCAATCAGCTTTATTATATAGAAATTTATCCATAGGAGGATTAACACTGTATTGATCAGTTAAAATAGTTATTTCTGTTATTGTTGGGAAATGATAACTGCCCATGTTATCATCATGGACTGACCATTTACAAAGCGGGGTAATTGATGGGCTAGCCAAAGACACATCAATAGCGGATGGATTACGATTTGGATACTGCATAGTAGTAACGTCACCTTCATTTAGTATACATAAATCTAACTCGTCTATAACTGTATATAATTGCTCTCCTCTACGTTTATTTGATAAGCATCCAAAAGCGATGTGATGAGCGTTAAAGTCTCCAGCCACAAAAATAGGCTTAGGAAGATTGTGAATAAGGGTATGCAAGTTGTTAGTTCTTAGCGGGCCAGTAGGGGGGCAATAAACACACAGAATAGTAATATCTCCTCTAGATGTAGATATGGATATTGCCGCAGTTTGCAGTTCATCATAAAATACTGTGGAAAGTGTTTTATATTTAAAATGTGGTTTAATTAGTACGGCTACACCACCATGTTCATTCGAAGCATTTTTATAATACATGTTATATCCAGGTATTCGACAAGGTCTATTGTCTCTTAACCAAGTTTCATTTAATAAACATATATCAATATAATTTTCTCGTAGAAAATTTAACAAAAGAGGGACCTTATTATAAATACTTTGAATATTAAATTGAGCTATTCTTAAATACGACTTATGTGAGGTACTATTATCCATAAATTAAGAAAGGTTTTTGAGTAATAAGTCTTTAATGGCAATAGAAGTAATTGGAGTGTCGTCTCCTTTGTTAGCTATAGAAATTAAAGTTCGAACTATGGCATTGGTTATTTCAGCATTATTAATTAATTGACTTTTAAGTTCATCTATAGATAGGGATCTTTGTGTAACAGATTTCACAGAAGAAACTTTATTTACAGTTTTTTGTACAGGGACAACAGGGTCATTGTTTGATTTATTTACAATATTTTTTTTATTATATACAAGAGCTGGAAATTCAGCATCATTTATCTTTTCATTTGTAACGGCAACAGTGCTTGCATAAGTAATTTTGTTTTTCTTTTCTAGATTTTTCTTTATTTTAACAGGACATAAATTGGAAATTGCTAGATGTGGTCCACTACAATTGATACAACTAAGTTCATTAGGTTTATCACAGTCTTTGTAATAGTGTTCACCCGAGCAGACACTGCAGCGCTGTTTGCCGTTACAGACCTTTGCGGAGTGATTGAATTTAAAACATCTATAACACTGTTGCAGAGGAGGGATGTACTCAAATACGCGGTATGAAAACAAGTCATACTGTACAGAATCAGGTAACATATTGGCTAGGAAAGTAATACTGACAGTTTGTAAAGGCACTTTTTCATTGTTAACTTTTCTAAAAAAGCGACGCACAGCGATAATTTCATAAGTAGAAGATAATTTGTAATATAGTTCTTTATTAGAAATGTTAGTTGGAACATAACGGATGATTCCAGTCTTTTCAATTTGAGCTGCTGGGATGAATGCCTTCAACTTATATTTGTCCAGAAAAACATTGTTCGTCAAAAAATTGTTAGCAGTATTATATTGTTTAAATATAACCGCTATTTTACTTGCATTCACTCTGTGAATGGCCACCACTCCTTTAATTTCTGCCGTGAATATGTGATTCAGGTAAATGGGACTTTTGTTGCCCAATCGGTCATTGTTACTACTTTCAACAAACACTTTGAATTCATATTTTGTTGAATTTTCAGGATAAAGTCTTTTATAATTAGGTTTGAAAAACGGTAAAAAGTTCAAACTTTCCTCACCACCACCGCTAACACCATTATTTTCTTCATTGTCTTTCATTTTTCTGGCTCGCTTGCCCGAAGGCCCCGGGCCTTTGGTGGCCGGGGGAATTTCGCCCCCGGCCTCACTAGTTAACATTATATTTATTTACAAAACTATTATTTACAAATTATTAAGTCAATTGTAACTAAATATATACAAAAAGATCTATTTTTGCAAAATAATTCAAATTAGCAAAAGTTTAGCGCCCTTTCAGTTCAAATTCCCGCCAAAGAATCTTTTTTTATTTTTTATTCGTTTCTGGCTCGGGTCACAGACCATGTTGCCTCGTCATTGGTAAATTGGTGTGGTGGCCTTGAAACACGATTCAATGAATTTGAAAGAGCCCAAAGATCTCTTCTCAAACTAATGTACTTTAAAAAACATCGATTCTGCACTGAACATCTTTATGAAACTAGCAATTCACCTCTATTGTCTGTCGTACATTGTTTGTTCATTCATTACAAACCCCTGACGATCAAATTATGCCCAAATTAGCAAAATCAAATGAGCCCGCTACGATGCACTACAGTGGGCTGGAATTTCAACAGAAATATGAGTAAGTGCGCTATACAACACACACAGGTCTAATAAGATAGGTCTAAAGTCTATATTTTACCGCCATGTGTAGTCTACGGATATACTAAAGCGCTCAAAAGTATTTGTCTGATTCCGATATTACGATACTTGATTACTTACTCAATATCGGAACTCGCGTTGCGCGATTCCGGTATTACGATATTCCGAGATTCCGATATTCATGCCCTAGTTGACTGTCATCACGTGACCACGGCAGCTGTAAAGGTGCCGAAACGTCGGGAAAATCAAAAAACCCCTAAAAAACCTAAAAATACGGACAATTACAACTTAGTTTGTGGAAATATAGCGCGTTTGATATCCGTAAAAGTTGTTTTATTTCAAAGTAGCCTGTGTTTTAGTCCAGGCTATCTTCTATCTGTGTGCCAAATTTCATCGAAATCGATTCTGTAGTTTTTGCGTGAAAGAGTAATCCATCCAAACATCCTCACAAACTTCCGCATTTATAATATTAGTAGGATAGGATAGGATTAATTCTTTATTGTTTAAATACAACGAATGACGGACTTTAATGCCGTTACATCCGCGCGAAATTAGGTTTATGCGTGGAGTTAGAATGTCGCGTGGTGGTGCCATTTATCATAATAAAAAGTATTCTATGTTCATCTCCACGGTTCGAGTTATGTTCATACCAAATTTAACTAAAATGTATTCAGTGGTTTACTCGAGAAAGGGAACAGCCAGACAGGCAATAATAAATTTCACATTTATATTATTAGCATGCATAATTGCGAATAGAGAAGTATTTGATGTCACGAAGTATTGTAAAAACAATTCAAAGCGTAAAAAGTCGCTATGTCTATTTTGCATAATTATTCTAAACAAAATTTCAACTCCTTGTTCAAATCTTTAAGGGTTGAATTATGTCCACCGCGTCGGACTTCAAAATCGATGCCATTTTCGTAATCAAAACCTCGATAACGACACCCATGTCGATTTTAACATTATTTACCCCCCATAGGGGTTGATTTGTATAACACACAAAATAGAGACACAACAGCGAGGAACATTTATGGTTGTTTCGCGGCCAACTTCCGGTAAAAAATTCTTTAAGCATAAAGTTTAATCTAAATGTACCTATTCTCGTTGTTTTAATGATATAAAAAACTAAAATAATAAATAAGGGAGTATTATAGTTAATTCAAAGTTATTTAAAGTAGGAATATATTGTTACTTATTAATAAGAATAAAAACGATTCCGTAAATGTTGACATTTTTCTTTTTTCTTCTGCCTTTTCCATCGCTGCGACACCTTGTATCCGTTTCGTTTTAGTACCTCCAGCAGGGCTATCGTGTAAAAAATCTAGGTATGGATATGGGCTTCATTTGACAGTTGAAGCTCATAAAATTACCATATATGGTCATTTAACTGTCAAATGAAGCCCATGTCCATATCCATATTTTTTACGCGATAGCCCCCCTGAACATGAGCAAGCTCCGACTGAAGATATTCAGGATCACACAAGTTATGAGCTCTGTTGGTCAACGACGTCATCACGGATTGAAGCTGCCGAGGATGATGATGAGATGAGGCATGTAGGTACCTGTCTGTGTGTGTGACAGGACAGTGACAAAACACCCACACACACAGACAGGTACCTACATGCCTCATCTCATCATCATCCTCGGACGGAAAAATGTCCAGAAGTGAGTCGTCAGGCAGCATATTTGCCCTATATCAAAGGCGTAACGGATAAAATTAGAACAGTACTTAGACAATTCTCCATCAAGACTGTATATACTCCGTTATGTCAATTTTCCATCGCAGAACGTGTGAAGGAACATATCACAGCTGTTAAAAATCTACAGACAAGTAAATCCGCGGTAGCTGAACATCTTTTAGAAGCTGGTATTAATCATTGGATGGAGTTACATGATCCTAAAATACTCTCCACCGATCGTCATTATCATACTAGGATGGTACGAGAAGCGATTGAAATCAAGAAGTACAAAAATTTCAATCGGGAGGACGGATTCAAATTGTCATCAGCGTGTAATTGACTGATGACCTCAAATGAAATAGGCAAAACACCATGTGGTATAATGCCAAATGTCATGACGCAATTGCGTCAAAACATGAGGCATATTTGGCTTGGGTTGATGCTCGATCTCGCAAAGCACGAAACACGCGTGAAAAGAAGAAAGCCTTTAACAAAGCCGCCAAGTCCTGCAAAAAGGAGCTCGCTTCGACCAAATAAGCCGAATAGGGAAAAATCTTGCTTCTTACCCGTCTGGTAGTAAAGCGTTTTGGTCCCTGGCTAAGTCGGTCGAGGCCAACTTCTGCCGTCCTTCACTGCCTCCTTTGCTGAAACCAGACGGATCGTTGGCACATACTGCAAAGGAAAAGGCTGACTTATTTGCCAATCTATTTGCCGAGCATTCGCGTTTGGATCCTGGCAATGCTGTACCTTTCGGTTTACCAAGCTGTGGTACTTTTATGTCTGAAGTCCGCATCAAACAAACCGAAGTCCGAAAAGCATTGCGTGATCTGGGGGGCTATCGCGTAAAAAATCTGGGTATGGATATGGGCTTCATTTGACAGTTAAATGACCATATAAGGTAATTTTATGAACTTCAACTGTCAAATGAAGCCCATATCCATACCCAGATTTTTTACGCGATAGGGGGGCTGGTGTTAATAAAGCCAGTGGTTCCGACGGTATACCAGCCATAGTACTTAGGACTTGCGCTCCTGAGTTAGCCCCGGTTTTGACACGCCTATATCGTTTGTCCATGGCTAAGGGACAAGTACCAAAATCATGGAAGATTGCCAATGTGCAACCAGTGCCTAAAAAGAGCAGTCGTGCCGATTACAGGCCCATCTCAGTCACGTCCATTCTCTGTAAGATAATGGAGCGTGTACTGAACCATAGGCTCCTGATAGGCAGGTGATCTTCTAGCATACGCTACTTACATATGGAGCGAAACCATAGAGAGACATGGAGAGGCGCTTGCTGTCTCTCTTGATATCTCGAAGGCTTTTAACAGGGTATGGCACGAAAGCCTTATTAGCAAGCTTCCGTCATTTGAACTTCCCACCGGCTTGTGTGTCTGGATATCGGACTTCCTGAGGGATCGGTCGATACGAGTGGTCATCGATGGCTGCTCGTCGGACCAGTTGGCTATTAATGCCGGTGTCCCTCAGGGTTCAGTTCTCTCTGCAACACTTTTTCTGATCCATATAAATGACCTGCTATGCCCGGTATTATGGGATACGCAGATGACAGCCCAGTTGTAGAGAGCTATATGTCTGATGCACGTGCCGGTGCTGAACAGGTCGAGTGTCATAGGGCGGCGATGGTCAATCGTATGAACCTATCCCTGCAGGCAGTCTCTGATTGGGGCGATGCCAACCTGGGGGGCTATCGCGTAAAAAATCTGGGTATGGATATGGGCTTCATTTGACAGTTGAAGCTCATAAACTTACCATATATGGTCATTTCACTGTCAAATGAAGCCCAAGTCCATATCCATATTTTTTACGCGATAGCCTCCCTGGTCAGGTTCAACCCGTCAAAGACCCAGGCGTGTCTTTTCTCCGCAAAAAGGAGTCCTTTACATTTAACTCCTACTTTCCGAAATGTTTCCGTGCCGATTACTGACCACCTTGAGCTTCTCGGCATTACCTTGTCTCCGACTCTCAATTTTGGCTCTTTTATTGAAAGTAAAGCTCAATTGGCCTCAAAAAAACTTGGCATTCTGGCAAAGGTGAGAAAGTACTTCACACCGGAACAGTTGCTCAATCTTTATTAAGCACAAGTTCGATCGTGTATGGATTACTGTTCTCATCTTTGGGATGGTTCTGTCCAATACCAACTCCAGACACTTGAGTTCATTGAAAGAAGGGCCAAGAAGCTCATTGGCAACGATGAGTTATTTAATAAACTAAAGAGCCTTGAACATAGACGGAAGGTTGCTGGTTTATCCGTATTATATAGGTTACATTTCGGGGAGTGTGCAGCGGAATTGCACAGCCTCATTCCACCATCTTCATTTTTTCATCGGACAACCAAACGTACAAATATGGTTGATATACCCAAGCTATATATGGTTGATATACTAAGCGTTTTGACTCGACATTCATCACCCGCACCGTTAAAGAGTGGAACTCCTTGCCTCAGTCTGTGTTTCCTGACACTTATAATTTGGGGGTCTTCAAGGCACGAGTGAATAGGTATCTTCTAGGCAAGCGCGTTACATCCTAGATCGCACCTTCGCTTTCCATCAGGCAAGATAGCGGTCAAGCGCTTTACCTATCTAATAATAAAAAAAAGACGGGTTGCACTCCGGGAGTGCCGGCAGAAGTGAAAACTTGATTATTAACGTTGAGCATGTTTGATATTTTGGAATGGTTAGGGAATAATTTTGCATATTATTATTAATAAATTATTATTAATAAATAATAATAATAATAACAACAACAACAATAATAATAATTCTAATATTAATAATAATAATAATAATAATAATAATAAATAATAATAATAATAAATAATAATAATAATAATTATAATAATAATAATAATAATAATAATAATAATAATAATAATAATAAATAATAATAATAAATAATAATAATAATAATAATAATAATAATAATAAATAATAATAATAAACAAATTTATTAAATTTATTAAAAGCCTAAACGAAACAGTAGGCCCAGGCATACATTTTCGCCGCGCCGTAGAGAGGGATAGCTCTATATACTCTCCATCCGTCCTACGCTTTTTCGATCAGGTCACGTGTCCTGATGCGAGTTTAAGATTTTATACCCATTACAGAAAAAGTGCTCAACGCCGCTAAAGAAGTTTTCACTTCAAAAATAATAAAAAAAACATTGACAGGTAGACACTTTTTTCGGTGATTGTCAAAATTATGTTGATTGTATACATATTTATGTACCTAAAAGTGAATACATACATTTGTGTTTTCGATTGCTTACATATTAATGCCCATGGTCTACATATATATGTTTCCAATATTGTATACATATTGATTTGAATTTATAAAGAAAAAAATTTTATGGGACTTGCCTGAAATACTGCTCTCCCAACGCGAGTGCAGGAGTGGTAAATTGACTACCGAGGTAGGTCTATACAATGAGGTCGCTATTGATCGTCTCGCACTCTCGCCAGCTTTGGATTAAACCGGTTTATTTAGGGTTTTGAAGCGCTCTCATTCCGAATACGTCGGAAGCGGTTTTTTGTAAAAACCTTCATCAAAAACCTCAATAAACCGCTCTTTTTCAAACCGGTTTCAAGCCCACTTCACTTGTTGTTGATCAAAGACGGATTTTTTATTCACTAATTTGAAAGGTGCCAATAACACTTTGTAAAAATAAAACTGCTTTAATCTGATTTACGTAATGATATGCGCATTTCTAGTTTCAGTTCAGTAACTATTGGTTCCACTCACTCACGCAAACTCAATATTATCATTATAGCCAAAGATATTTTGATAAAAGTTAGATAGATGGGTTATGTCAGTACTAATGCGATGTCAAGAATTGTCCACACATGCCGTATTTGCCAAGTTTACTTGACCGTGTTGCAAAGTGTGAGGAAGATACTAAGGCTCAGTTGCACCAGTTAACCTTTGACGATTTATGGTTGTCAAAACTATGAAATCCTTTCTTTCCCTTCTAAAAATTTTCAACGAAAATTGATTTGAACGAAATATATACTTATAGCCGTTTTAGAGCTATAGCATATTCTCCAACACCGCTAATATAACTTTGTCATTCATACAAACACAATGAAAACAAAGTTATTTTTGCAGACAAAAAATAATAGTGGCATTTTGGGTAGGTCTATTTAATATAATAATAATAATAATAGAAACTTTATTGCACACGATACAAAAACAAACACATACAGAAAAAATGTCAAAAAAGCTTGGGTGAGACACGGAAACCTTCATGTGCGAGTTCGACTGGCACTTGGCCGATATTTTTTTTACTCTAATAAAGTTCAGCATTATTTTCACAAAGTGACATTGACAACTGTCAAATCCAATCACTACTGTATTATAATCCGATATGGGTTTAAAATTAACCGGTTTAAATACAAGCCCTGTACATTCATTGCGTGTAGCTCTAAGTACTAACACAATAAAGTAAAGTAAATATACATTTTATATTGTGGTGCGCTGCCTACGATAAGACAAAATATTGATGGTTGGTTGGTTGGTATTGGTTGGTAGGTTAATATCAGGGGATTCCTCGGTTCTGATTTCAAATCGATGACTCACAGTTTTTTTTTTGTATAGGATTTTACCGGCCTTGACGAATGATTCACAGAAACTAGATTAAGGCTGGGCATACACGTCAGATTTTTCTCTCCAATAGTCGGATCCGATAGTCTGATCAGACAATAGAAAAGCGCTCGTGCCATACATTTGTTTGAACACTCAATACACATCCGATCCGATAGTTGGATTGGACGTCTGTCGGAAACAATGCTAAGCGTTTAGGATTTTATTGTCGGATCCAATTATTGTCTGACTGACTGAAGGCACTTTATGCATGCATACTTCTGTACAGCGACGAAATAGACGTCTGATCCTTCCCTCCTTCCCTTCCTTCCCTTTTGCTAGTTGACTCTCTAATGCATATTATTTTACTCTTTAGACTGCGTTTAAAAAAATTCGGACGCAAAAATCGGACGTGTGTTGAATTGGATAGTCTGACTGAACTCTGATCAGTAAATCGATCAACAAAATCGGACAACTATTGCCAGCCTAAAACACGGATAGAAATTTAAAAAGTTAACACAGTTGTGTCTATGCTAAAATACTGACAAGTGATTGGTTATTTAATTCCTACGAGAGTTCGTTCTCGCTCCGAAAACGCCAAATACGCTTTCAAACCAAAATGGAGGATTTGTCGGTCGAGGTGTACGGTGAAAATGGTGCTTATTATAAGGTTTGTAAATCGTGAAGTACGTCTTAATTACACTCAGCACACGTCCAATTTACTAAGGAATCGTATTGTGAATTATTTCCATGTGTCCTTTTCTGTATGATTCGTTTACTTACAAAAATATTTTTCCGGGAAGATCATCGCGGCTGGAATGGACGCCATGTCCGTCTGACAGGGCGTGATTTTTCCATGTGTTGTAAATTTGCTCTTTTTTATATTTTTAGACGTGATTACGGAATGAAATTTGAAGCCATCGACATAGGATTTTTTACGCATTAAATTTCACGTACCTGACCCAGTTTACTTATTTATTTCTAGCGCATTATCAAGTTATTGGATCATGAAAGTGTTCTGAAATTTCCTTTATTTTTAGGCCATTGTCACCGACGTGCTCGACAACGAGGTTCTCGTAGCCTTTGAAAATGAGTAAGTGATTTGCTCTCACTGAGGTTGAAATGCGAATAGTGTACATTTTTTATTTACATTATTTTTTACGTTGCAGCTGGCAACCGGAGTCTAAGTTTCCATTCTCGCAAGTATTCTTACCACCCAAAGATACTGGCAAACACACAGAGTTCGTGGAGAACCAAGAGGTCGAAGTATTTGCGAGGTCAAATGAAAAGGAAGCATGTGGGTGGTGGACTGCAAATATCAAGGTATTAAATTACATTATGTACTTATAGACTAATAATATAAATAAACAACTGACCAAATCTTCCAATACACCTTACAGATTTTTATTACATTTTCTACTCATTCATATTCATCTACCCTCGCATGAAAATATTATTTTAAACATTTGTGATTTTTTTAACACTAGTTCTTGTTTGATAACCTGTATTTTTACCCCTAGCTTTATGCCTATCCCAGGTGGTATTTAGCATATAGCCCAAAGCAAAGCTCCCTATTGAAATTTGGCCTTCAACATCTTTAATTTACATTTTTATTGTACAATAATATAATGCAGATAAGTCTGGCCTTGCAACACTGACATTCTTTAAGTATCTCAATATTTACATTTTCAATAGATCCTTAATACAATAAATATATATTGGATAAAATAATATAATATTTTTTTTCTATTAGGCACTGATTTATTTGTTCTATTCCAGATGATAAGGGGTGACTTCCTGGTAATAGAGTATTTAGAATGGGACAACTGTTACACAGAAATTGTGCCAAAGGATCGCCTCAGAGTCAAGACACCTAAAACCCCAATCGACAAAACCACCTTCCACAAGTTTGAAATAACAGTACCTGATGATCTAAAGGACTAGTAAGTTATCTTATTTTACTATTTACTGGCTAGCGCTTTATATATATTTTTATTTAGTTTTTGCATTCACCCAAAAATTTTACTAAGTTCTTCTTGTATTTAAAGGTGCTCTTTTGGACTTTGCCAATATCCAGTTTTTATAAAATAATATAGAAATGATATGGTGGGTTGAGTTAATTAAAGTGGAGTCTCACAACACGTGTTATTACGAAAAGAAACTCCCTTTACTAAGATCGACTTTAACTAGTCCTCTCAGAAATGATTTGAAGATGTCGTAGGATAATTAGATAAATTGGTTTTTTTGCGAAAATCCTAGGGATACTGCGAAAACACAGATAATTCGACAATGGTGTTGTCATTTCTCAATCGAACGAAAAAACCGGCTGCCTTAGTAAGACTGCGATAAGAATCACTTGCTATTATGAAATAAGAACACTGATTGGCTGATCGGACCATGCAAAACAACATCTCTGATTGGTTGACGACTTGACGTTTCAAATGTCAAACGATTCTCTCACGTGTAGTAAACTTTCTGTGAATCAATCAGAATAAGAGTTAGCAAAGCGGAGTATTCTCACAAGACCTAAATATCAAAACATCACTAGCACTAGGCCAACACAGTTTGATATTTCAATGCGAATGTGTTGCAATAGTAAACGCAGCTACCACGGCCCTGTCTAGAGGTATAAAGGAACTGAACATCCGCTTACTGACCGACAGTATGGCCGTCATAACAGCACTGGAGGCCAACACGATCAACTCCAGTATTGTCTACGAATGCCACCGAGTCTTGGATCGTTTAGCATCCAACAACAGAGTAATCCTACAATGGATTAAAGGGCATAGTGGATCAAACGGGAATGATGCCGCCGATGAGCTGGCAAGAAGGGGATCCTCCACAACAGTGGCTGGACCCATAACCATTCTGCCACTCCCGTTCAGCCAACTGCGCTCATGGGTAAGACAGCGTACTCGTGCTGCACATAATAAGCGTTGGGTAGATCAAACCCGCGGTTGACCTGTAGACTGCTCAGCCTTAATCGTGCAGACCTCCGAATAGTTGTAGGCACATTTACAGGTCACCTAACTTTAAACCGACAACTATTCATCATCAATGCGACAGACTATATAGGGGATGCCTGGACGCAGAGGAAACAGCCGCTCACGTGATCCTGGAGTGCGTGGGTTTGGCCGCACAACGGGCAGAAATCCTCAAAGACGTGAGGTCGCTCCTAGAAGCCTGTGAACGCCCCAGGAGGCTTCTGCGTTTCTGGAAGGAGCTGGGATGGCTTGACTAGCCATACCGATGCTATGTTCACGCATAACGGACCAAATGGGAGTCTAAATGCGGAGAAAAGAGCCCATCACCAATACCAATAAAAAAAGAGTTGGCAAGAAAGTCAAAATTAAGCCGATCAGAGTTAAGAATATCAAATGTTACTAAAGCAACCCATATTTTGCAATAACCCTATCTTTTTTCAGTAAGATTGAGAAATGTCAACACCATTGTCTAATTATCTGTGTTTTTGCAATATCCCTAGGATTTTTGCGAAAATTCTATTTATCAAATCATCCTACGACATAGACATGTTGTCCGTCTCTTTTCCAGTATAAAGTTTATCTAAAAAACTCTAGGTGTTTTCTTCTAGTTTTACTATTTACCATCCTACTTCCTACTAATATTATAAATGTGAAAGTATGTCAGTTTGTTTGTTTATTTGTTTGTTACTCTTTCACGCTAAAAGTACTGAATGGATTTTGGCACAGCGATAGTAGATAGCTTGGATTAACACTTAAAATACATTTTATCCCGATATTCCCACGGGAACTTGAAACACGCGGGAGAAACCGCGGGTGGTCGCTTTTAGATTCATATATTTGTACTGATATCACATAATCTAAAGTTGAAAAAAAAAAGTTTTGGTTTTTTCAAAAGTTTTAAATATTGTGGTAGAAAAGGGCTTAAGGTGGTACGACTTCTATACAAACAAACATTACACAATTATTGGTTCATCATACTTAACAATTCATAAATACATGCGCAACTAACTCGTTTCAGTTATTTGTTTGCGCGAAATAATAAAAAAATTGTACATTCATACATAAAACACGAATATACTAATATCTTATAATTTCAATAATTCTACGTATGTGTGTGTGACCCATCGCATTTATATAGCTCACGTATGAAAGTACATTTTTTTAAAAATTTCGCGCGAACAAATAACTGAAACCAGTTAGTTGCACATGTATTTATGAATTATTAAGGTATGATGAACCAATAATTGTGCAATGTTTGTTTGTATGGAAGTCGTACCACCTTAAGTCATAGTTCTAAATCTTATTTTATTTATATAACATATTCAGTGCTGCTTGCTCATCTAATTTATTGTATGCTACAAGTTTTCTATGTTATAGTATACAGCATAAGTATTTAACAGTTTTTATTTTGGTAGATCTCATGCTGATACATTGTTCTTTATTACATAATATAAACAATAAAAACTGTTCATACACCTTTAAATTCACAAACCATAATATATTTTATTTACCTGGTAAGTATTATTCTAGAAATCAAACAATTCAACATTTGACCTCAACAATAGTAAGATCATTTATAACAGTTGTTTGCACAGATGGATAGTGGACAGTTATGAAAAAAAATAGTATTTTATAGCTATTATTTACAACCAGTGAACTTTTCAACTGTTAAGTTAGCAACTCATTAATTATCTTAGGGTATTTGCTAAAATTAAGGGTGTTCTCAATGAAATATTTTTACAATAATAATATAAAACTCAGGCTTTTACTAACCAAATTGTATAGCTTTTCATAGACAACTTTCCTATTATTTGTTCACCAAATACACAAAACTATTCATCACCAATTTGTACCTGATTTGGACAGAACTACTAGTGGTATTAATGAAAATATTTTCGCCGCAAAAATAAAATGGGATCATGATGCAGACTGTTTAATTATTCTATAAATACTCTAAAATCCAATCGATATAGTATGTTACTCTTGTATATACAGATGGATGCCCAACATCACAACCATAAATAGAGCCGTAAGATACCACTCCTATGAGGGTAGCTTGAGATTCTATACCTCTGTATAATAACGGGCCACCTGAGTCCCCACTGCAAGGCCCACTATATTTGCCTTCTGAGCATATCATTGATTTTGTAAAGAACTTGCCATACATTTTCACACACTGAGCACTGTTATCTAATGTCACATTAGCAGCATTTAACTGTTGGCTGAAATCTTCATTGTTTGTTTTCCCAAATCCAACTACCTTAGCTTTGACACTTTGAGATTGACTGTCATCAGTACTTGGTAGCTTTATAGGTTGTATATTGGTATTAAACGCGATCTGCGGTATTGTGATTAACGCAATGTCGTTCCGTATCTTGATTGCATCGTAGGCGTTATGGACCATGACTTGGTTAGTATCTATTCTTGTTCCACCCTTGAACAGTGTAACAGAACCCAATACAACTTCGAAATAAAGGGCCTGGTCGACGCCGTCAGTCCAACAATGCGCTGCCGTCACTAACTTAGTGTCCGAAATAAGAGTGGAACCACACAAAGAAATCATTTGCGAAGGCAACATGATGACTAATCCTCCGAAATATGGATGCTCTCCGAGGGAGACGTGGAGACCATTTATTATTCGCGTGTTGACGTTAGGAGAGTCCTCTATTTGTTTAACTCGTGCCGCTTCAGGGATCCCGATAGTCGCATGATAACTTGCGGTAATTGCCACTTTGGCACACGTTAAATGAACTAAAATCGCGAGTAGTACTTGCATTCTGTTTGAAAGTAAAGTCGATATTGTTTAGTTCTTTTTTAGGAATTTATTGTGATGCATCTATCTTATCTAGTTTCAGATATCTATATCTGAAGTCTTCTTGAGTGTTTGATGTTTGTAATATCAAAACCGATTTTATGTTGAATATAGTCTTGCATAATATTTTAGCAGACACAAAAAGAAAGCGACGTGTCCTATAATGCCATATTATACTGTTTTGAAGATAAGTTAGATAAGATTATCAAATTTCAATACATCCTTTTCATAAATCAAATGTGAACATTAGCAAACTGGTTAATGGTTCCTTGTTTATCGCAAAAGATGACCTACTACTCTATCTTTCAGAATATTGATAATCCTTTTTATAAGGGTCTAAAGGCTGATTAATAGTACTTACTTTTAACGAAACAAAAATTCGTGACACTGCAATTTACGAGATTAGCTCACCTAACAGTAATGTAAATAGGCGCGTACAATGCATTCGACAAAAATCCTTTAGGATGGGGGTTTGAAGATTTTGGTATATCTATGTATTTCGTCACCTGTGATTTATTTTTCAAAATCACGGCCAAATATGGAACCTTTTCAAATAGATTGTTTAAGTAAATACAAATATAAAAATTATCTTTGACAAAATCGCTTAAAGTGTCTAGTTTCCAAGTACATAATAAGCTGTCAGTTGTCATTGGCAACTTTAGCTGCCTATAACTTTGAAACGTGACACAGGATATTTTGTCCAAGATAAATTGGTGTTTGTATTGATAAACAACCGATTTACAAAGGTTTCATCAGTGGCTCGGATTTTGAGAAAAAATTAAAGTGGCGAAACAGTATGTACTTATACCAGGCTCCATACAAAAATCTTCAAAACCTTTTGTTTTTTTCTATTGTGCTTTTGTAAAATTTTATTTGCCCCTCAAATACACTTCTTCCAGGGGTCCCAGGTTCGATTCCCATCAGGGCTACATATTGTTTTCGGTTTGGTTGGTGGTAGGACTTGTTGTAAGTCCGTCTGGCTAGCTACTAGTGGCTAAGAATCCGTACATTGCGATTCTCATCTGATTCCCTTTTAGAAATCCTAACCCACTGATCCACCACACAGGAGATTTTTACCTACCACCATCTTATAACTCTGCATCGCGACACAAGTACCTATTTGTATCCTAATATCATAAATGACTGATCCACCACACAGGAGATTTTTTGGAGAAATTTTGGGTCCGGCTTTCCTTCGCCATTCGACCCCTCGCCACAACTAGCTACCACCATCTTATAACTCTGACGCCATAACAACAATATTTTCGGCATTGTAGTATTCCGGCAGTTGAGAGATAAGATAGTTTTGAATTTCTTCAAGTTGTCATGGCAACTTGCCTGTTTTCGACGCGACACATCTTTGTGCCTTTACACATAGCGACTTTTTGCAGCGATACATACACGCGTGTGACAGCCTGCATCGCGACACAAGTACCTATTTGTATCCTAATATCATAAATGTGAAAGTTTGGATGCTTGTTACTCCAATCACGCAGAAACGGCTGAATGGATTAAGATGACATTTAGGATACAGATACTTAATTGAAAGTCTGGAGAGGAACATAAGATACTTTTTATCCCGATATTCCCGCGGGAAACCACGCGGGTGAAAGCGGGATAGATTATTGAAACCGGTCGTTAGCGATTCCTTGCTCAAACCACGCGAATGTCGTATTTGGTTTTGACATTTTCAAAATTCGTTTTCTCCATGATATTCACAAATTATAGAGTTATTTGTAAGTGTCATAGAGAAAGTGAATTTTGAAAATGTTGGAACTAAATACGACGTTGGCGTGGTTTGAGCAAGGAATCGGTAACACTACGACTGGTGAATACGGGTCCTGGAATCAATTAGTATAATCGAAATACACATGTTCTTTACATAAAGGACGAACCTAAACTTTCCGGACTGAGTGTGCTTACCCCCGCAGCTTGCACGAAATGCACAGCGCGAAGGTGGAGAACGCCCACAAGGAGTTCCAGAAGGCGATCGGCGCGGCGCTCGTGTGGTACGTGCCCGAGCGCGCCGTGCTCGCCGTCATCTCCCGCTGCGAGACCTCGCAAAGGCGCGCCGACATGCTCCAGGAGATGCACTTTAGGTGAGGATGGGGGGAGCTGTAGTTCTACAGATAGGTGGAGAACGCCCACAAGGAGTTCCAGAAGGCGATCGGCGCGGCGCTCGTGTGGTACGTGCCCGAGCGCGCCGTGCTCGCCGTCATCTCCCGCTGCGAGACCTCGCAAAGGCGCGCCGACATGCTCCAGGAGATGCACTTTAGGTGAGGATGAGGGGAGCTGTAGTTCTGCAGATAGGTGGAGAACGCCCACAAGGAGTTCCAGAAGGCGATCGGCGTGGCGCTCATGTGGTACGTGCTCGAGCGCGCCGTGCTCGCCGTCATCTCCCGCTGCGAGACCACGCAAAGGCGCGCCAATTACTGGGGCACTGACGTTTCTTATGGATGGATGACCCACCTACATGGGGATTGTTGATTGCAAAAACAACCGAGAGCAACGTCCAACGTGTCTTCTGAAGCGTAGAGGAGCACGAAATAATAATGTTTGGTCACTCAAATTGTGACAGTCATTATAAAATATTTGCAGGCAGAGCACGGATCACTGCACCACTGAGTTATAATTTAGTATCATTGATTAGAATAAGTTTAGAATTGTCTAATCTATTCTTTTGTTTGAACACTGATTTTTTTTACAGGAATCTAGCCCAAAAGCTGTTATTGCTAAAAAAGACTGAAGAGGCAGCAAGGCAATTGGAGTCGACGAAAATTCACAATCAAGGAGGGTTAGTTAACATTTCTTTTTTTTATGATTTTATATGAGTAATTTTATTTATTGTTTATTTTTGACTAAGATAAACCTGGATGTGAGAGTTGGGGTTAATTTTTTTAGCACTATTCTCCTTCTAGTTTTTTTTTCATGTCTCGAACATTGTGCCAATCAAGTTATATAGAATAATTTTCTAGCTTGCGCTTCTGTTATGTTTGTGAAAAGAAGAACAAGTGAGTAGCTATTATTTAACGAGTACGATTTAGGTTTCTTATTACCATGCAAATTAAGGTGGTACGACTTCTATACAAACAAACATTACACAATTATTGGTTCATCATACCTTAATACTAACTCGTTTCAGTTATTTGTTTGCGCGAAATAATAAAAAAATTGTACATTCATACATAAAACACGAATATACTAATATCTTATAATTTCAATAATTCTACGTATGTGTGTGTGACCCATCGCATTTATAAAGCTTATGTATGAAAGTACAACACAGAGACAAATAAATTATTTTCTTGAAAAACTTGACATGATTTTGTATAAATGCTCTCAAAAATTCTCAAAAAAGAAAATCATAATTACAGGTGACTTTAATATTAACACACTTGAAAGCAATAAAAATACGGCTCATTTAAAAGATATTTTAAAAAAATATAATCTTACTCTACATATAAATCAACCTACTAGAGGTAAATCTTGTCTCGACCAAATAATAAGCAATATAGTGGATGCAACAGGTTCGGTACAGTCCCTATGGTTGTCCGATCATGACACTGCACAGATTTTAAAGTTTAACGTTTTAACTAAAAAAGAAACTCCAAGTACTATTTACAACTTTAAAAGAAATTATTATTATTAATTATTAGAAACTTTTAAAGAAATTACTCAAAAGAAAATATAGAAAAATTTAAAACTTATCTCGGAAGTCTTTCTTTTTCAACTGTTTATGAGCAGAATGTGTTAAACGACGCTTTTAACGAATTTTATGAAATATTCTTGCTTTTATATAACCTTTGCTTTCCCATTACAAAGGTTAAGTGCAACTTATCGTCTAAGCTTCAATGGATATCAAAAGGTCTACGAAAAAGTTGCATTACAAAAAGAAAACTTCGTTTTAAATATTATTCAACCAAGTCCCATTCTGATCGATTAAAGTATCTAAATTATAATAAGTTACTCAAGAAATGTACGTACATTTCAAAAAAATACGCTAATCATAAGTATATAACACATAGTAAAAATAAGGGTAAAAACATTTGCAAAGCAACATGGGCGATCATAAAAAATGAAACAAATGGGACATGCAGTAGAAATTACATTACTAAAATTAATAGTAAAGGAAATGACATCACGGATCCAAAAAATATTGCATCGACATTTAACAATTATTTTATTAGTGAGACAAACAAAACAAATAATACAACACGGAACACAATGACAACAAACCTGCAAAACAGTATTTTTATAACACCAATTGACGCAAACTATGTTATAAAAGTTATTATGTCTCTAAGAAACACTCAATCTGAAGGCTATGACTCTGTTTGTACTAGTGTGTTAAAGGCCTGTAAAGTGGAGCTAGCACAGGTTCTAGCCTATCTTATTAACTTATCACTGCAGACAGGCACATTTCCGGAGAAGCTCAAAGTAACTACTGTTAAGCCAGTATACAAAAAGGGTGAAAAAAGTGATTTATGTAACTACCGCCCCATAACACTTTCATCAGTATTTTCAAAAATATTTGAGAAGGTAATGCATGATCAGCTTACTGGATTTTTGAATAAATTTAGGCAAATAAATAAAAATCAATTCGGTTTCCAAAAAAATAAATCAACAGCACATGCCGCATTTGATCTCATTGACAAAATTCAACAAAATGTTAATAATGAAAACTACACAACGGTTATATTTTTGGACATGTCAAAAGCCTTCGATTTAGTTTGTCATGATCTACTCTTATCCAAATTAGATCGCTATGGGATAAGAGGCCCGGCACTAAAATGGCTAGAGTCCTACCTAAAGAACAGAAACCAAAGTGTGGAAATAACACAAATAGATGGAAAAAATGTAAACCAAACATATAAATCGGAATTAATGCAAAATAAATTTGGGGTTCCACAAGGTAGTGTACTGGGTCCATTGTTATTTGTTTTATATATAAATGATTTAATTGACATAAAGAATGATATGATATTGTTTGCTGATGATGTATCTGTTATAGTGACCACTAATAAAAATTTGACAATTGAACAACATAAAACTGACATATTAACAACTCTGACATTAATAGTAAAATGGCTTCAATATAATAATTTAAAAATTAATCTATTAAAAACAAATTTAATGAATTTTAATAATTTCAAAAATCAATCAATTGACATTACCTTTGATGGTCATTCTCTGGGAAATAAAAAAAGCGCGATGTTCCTGGGTATTGTAATAGATACAAAATTGTCATGGAAGGAACAAATAGAGAAAGTTTGCGGCAAGATAAATAGGTTTGCATTTGCTTTGTATAAACTATCTAAAGTGGCAAGTGCAAATGCAGCTGTTACTGCTTACTATGCGTATGTGGAATCTGTGCTAAGATATGGCTTGATAGTATGGGGAAACGGCACTGATATCAAACAATTATTTATTGCTCAAAAGCGGTGTATAAGAGCTATTTGTAACATAGCTCCAGATGTGTCTTGTAAGTCATACTTTAGGTCCTTAAAAATACTGTCCTTACCGGCACTCTACATATTTGAAATGTGCGTGTTTGCTAAGCAAAACATGGACAAGTTTAAAATGGCGAAAGATATAACCCAAAGATCAAGACGCGACCCCCACAAACTGGTTCTAAACACGATTCCAAAAACTCAACGATTCCTTAAGAACTGTAATAGTATGTCACTCATAATCTTCAATAAAATATCCAGACACTTTAAAGATCTACCCTTAATCCGTTTCAAAACACTTTTGCGTATGTGGTTGGTAGAACACGCGTTCTATTCTACTGATGAATTTTTGAAACATAAGGAGTCTAGTTGTAGTCTATGCACGGTTAAGTTTAATAAATGATATTATTACGACAAAATTATATAATAAATTAAACAAGATTAAACTGACATGAAATTATGACATTGAAAAATATTATGATTATGAATTGAAGAAACTGACATTGAATTAGGTATGACATTGAATAATAATAATAATGTATGATGTAAAATTTAATTTAATTCATTAACATGCATATTACGCTCTAATCCTAAAAAAAAATTTGCATGCTATCTCATATGGCTATATAGGTTTAAGCACTTAATTAATGACGACCACCTTCATTGTAACTACCCTATTTACTGCGAATAAAATTATTTGTATTTGTATTTGTACATTTTTTTAATAATTTCGCGCAAACAAATAACTGAAACGAGTTAGTTGCACATGTATTTATGAACTATTAATGTATGATGAACCAATCATTGTGCAATGTTTGTTTGTATGGAAGTCGTACCACCTTAATGCGATCATTTTATTTCAAATTGAATGTTCTTCAAAACTATGCCCTATTGTTATAGTTACACGGACGAGTTTTCTGTGCGCGAGGATCTGATGGGGCTAGCGATCGGAACGCACGGCGCTAACATCCAGCAGGCTCGTAAGGTCCCTGGCGTCACCAACATCGAGCTCGAAGAGGTCTCCTGCACCTTCAAGATCTGCGGCGAGGTAACTATACCATACCAAATTAAACATACATATGCAAACAAACATACTGTATGGAAATGCAAACGTATACAGTCGCGAAACTTTTTCTAGTCAAGTCCTCTGTGGTCTAGTGGTACAACCACCGGCAGACCCAGGGGTCCCGGGTTCGATTCCCATTGGGGGTACATATTGTATTCGACTTGGTTGGTGGTAAGTGTTGTAAGTCCGCCTCGCTAGCTACCATCATCTTATCTAAGTCTGACGCCATAACAACAATGTTTTCAGCAGTGTTGTGTTCCGGCAGTAAAAGAGAAGATAGCCAGTTCCTCAGTGATTGAGGATTCCGGGAGAGGCTGGCTTCCATCTTCAGCCTTATCAATACTTAACATCAGGTATGATGAAGGCTAAGTCTTCCTGACGTTCATAAAAAAAGACCTTTAGTTTAGGCGATATTCGCGTGTGATTTAGAAAGTTGTATAGGCTTACAACATCACGTACTGATAGCCATTCAAGGCATTTTGCGCGGCAAGTGGACTACCGGGAAATTACGCGATTGTACAGTAGGATTATAATAACTTTGCGGATGCGTGTTTTGACAGCTTATAGTCGGGTTTCAATAATCTATCCCTAGTAATTGCTAAGGCCTATCTTGGATACCGTTTCGAAGCATCTATTATTTTGGGCTGATTGCATAAAACATCTATACTCCAGCCATCTTGAGAAAAGAATGTTTGTAAACAAATATTTGAACTCTTTTCGTAATTATTCCACAAATACATTATATTTCAGACATCTAATGCCAAATATCAAACTTAAACAATATAAGTAAGCTATTAATTAAGTGCACATATTTCTATAACATGTAATAAAAAAAGTAAATTTGAGGTTAAGTATGGGCAGTTTGTTTACTAACATTCTTTCCTTAAGATGGCTGAAGTATAGGTTACTAAGCTTCAGTGGGCTGTGGGTCTACATCTCTTTTTGACGATAAGTTATTGAAACCGACCGTTACAATCGTACAAGATCCTTTACTCTATAGCTACTTCTAGCCTATAATTGGTCTTACTAAATAGGGGCCTCACTTTTCAATTTGACGACTCTGTATGAAATAAAACAGGGAGAAAAAACAGCCCTTGACGAGTTTCTCGCCGGTTCTTCTCGTTACAAGGTCTCCCGCCGTAGGGTTTGTGAACCGATGGCGTAGCTTCTTTGACGTTCATAAGTGCTTGTAACAGCCTAGACTGAATAAATGATATTGACTTTGACTTTGACTTTGACTTTAGTGTACACAATTTTTGTTAATTATATTTGTAACACTGTTGATTTTCAATAAACAAAATAAAATAAAAAACTAAGTACGACTGCTTGTTTTTCAAAGCTCCACGTCAGGTAGGAGCCGAGCCGAATGGAATCCCAAAAAGTCACCTGCTTTACATTTCTATGAAACCACACCCAGTAGCGGCGAGCCGAATCGAATCGACCGCGCTCATTGCCCGCAGTCGAATTTCGACCTACCTACTATGATAAAGGGTTGGGATTCGTCTGAGATGGATCTGCAGGTAGAAATGCGAATCGGCGTGGTTTTTATCTTTGCAACAGCAACGCGACAGCGATAATTGATTAAGCGTCTAGCGGTTGCTATGATAATACTTGTCGTAAAGCAATTGTCGCTGGCGCGTTGCTGTTGCAAAGATAGGTAATAAACACCGCGGTCTTTTTTATTTTTTTTATGAACGACGGGTAGACTCTTAGTCTTCATCATACCTGATGTTACGTATTGATAAGACTGAAGATGGAAGCGAGCCTCTCCCGGAATCTTCAATCACTGAGGAACTGGCTATCTTATCTCTAACTGCGGGAACACAACAATACTAGAAACATTTTTCTAGTATAGGTTCTGCTGTAGTGGACGCCAGGCTTAAAAGTATCTAAATACAGCACTTTACGGGGCGTCATTTGCGAGTAACACTTGCCGCCCTGTCTGCCCGCCGGCCGACTCACCGCGCGGGCAGACTCAGTGCTCACAGCAAATATACGGGAGCTTCAGGGCCGGTGGCCTAGAGACTCGGGTCAATCGGTAGTATAAAGCTCCCTACAAAACAAACTACTGTTATAACTTCTTAATATAGCATTTTACAATGCTATTTTTAAGTGATAAGTAATGATTTTGTAATTTTTGCATTTTTCAATGCTATTTTCATACTAATGGTAAATTTTAAATAGAAAAATATTGGAAAAAATTAACTCGGCCACAAGTGAATTCTCAGACGGGAATCGAACCCGCGACCTTTGGAAATCCGGTCCAATGCTCTAACCGCTGAGCTACCGAGACAAATAAATATCATCAGTCTCATTTCGCCTGTAGTCCTGACGGGACATGAGAAGTTGCTAGTATATTTTCTTGTTTAAACTACTATTATTTCTACCTACCAGTGTCGAAGGGTACATACCGATTTCTATCAGCTTCCCCTTTTAGAAATCCCACCCCAGCGATACACCATGCGGATCATAATAGTTACTTACTTATATCGGTAATTGATGATGCCAGAGGTCCCCGGTTCGATCAACAATAGAAATCAAAAAGTAATTGTCAATAATACTGCTTCTACTGGAGCCCCCATTATTATGGGCGTGCCACAAGGTTCTATATTGGGCCCTTTGCTGTTTTTAATTTATATTAACGATCTCCCTCATTACACGAGTAACTTATGTGAGACAGTACTATTTGCAGATGATACATCTTTAATTTTTAAAATTGATAGAGGAAACAATTGTTCTGACGAAGTAAATAGTGCTCTCTCTCAAGTCGCACACTGGTTCAACAGTAATAATATGTCTCTTAACCCTTCTAAAACCAAGTTTGTTAGATTCTCATTACCTAACGTAGTGCAGGTCGATATGCATATCAATTTGAATGGGAATGTAGTAGAGTTAGTTGAGAGTACAAAATTTCTTGGCATTACATTGGATTCAAAGCTGCAATGGGATCCACATATTGAAGCCTTGTCGAGTAGACTTAGTTCTGCGGCTTTCGCAATAAAGAAAATAAGGCTCTTAACTGATATTGAAACGGCAAGACTAGTTTACTTTAGCTATTTTCATAGTGTAATGTCCTATGGCCTGTTGTTGTGGGGCTCAGCAGCTAATATAGAAAATGTTTTTATACTTCAAAAAAGAGCTGTGCGCGCCATTTACAACCTTCGACGGAGAGATTCTCTTAAGGATTTGTTTAAAGAGATTAATATACTAACTTTGGCGGGACAATACATCTATGATAATATAGTATATGTAAGGAAACATCTTGATTTATTTATTAAGCATAGCGATGTCCATAATTTTAATACTAGAAATAAGAATAAGCTTGCCGTTCCAAAATTTCGACTTGAAAAATGTAGACGCTCGTTTTTGGGGAAAGGTATAGCTTTTTTTAATAAAGTTCCACAACAATTGATAGAGCTGCCTTTGCATAAATTTAAAATATATGTTAAAAAGTCACTCTTAAGCAAAGGTTATTACAAGGTAGATGATTATTTAAAAGACCAAAATGCATGGATGTGATACTAACATAAAACATAACTATTATAAATTAGATAAAAGGAAAATATTCTAATTATTGAATATTGGAAAATTTTCCTCTTATATTAAATATATTTCAAAATTGTAAATTTGTGCTTGGCAACAACATGTTCCATTGTAAATGTTGTTGTTTCTGTTAAAGCTGATAAGTTTCTTGCGGCCGTTCTTCTTATCAGTTAAAAGATGTCCTGAATGGCTGGTAGGGAAAAAAAAATTTGGACTATTCGAAAGTACTTATCTATAAGTCTATTTGAATAAAAATCTTTGACTTTGACTTTGACTTTGATCCCCGGACAAGACAAATATTTGTGTGCATGAACATGTCTATTTGTCTTGGTCTGGGTGTTTAATATGTATATTATGTATATATTTACAATGAAAAAAGTATATAAGTATGTTTATCCGTTATCTAGTAACCATAACACAAGTTCTTAATGAAACTTAACGTGGGCTAGATAATTGGTGTGTTTGTATGCAATTATTTATTTATTTATTATTTATTGTCACCAATTAAATATACGTGGATGCCAGGCAGTGGCAAAATGAAGAAAATGTTCTATTTTCCATGTTTATTATTGTCTGATTTGTGGATTTTCCTTCGTCTGGATTTCCTTCGCTACACTTTGAGCACTCGCCACTGCTAACTACTATGATGTAGTTAAGTACAAGACGAGTGTTTTATTTGTGCATTTGAAGACTGTTGTCAGCGTGGGAAACATTTGCTGCTGCTGGTGTAGCTAGTACATAGTAGGTAATGCAGCCAGCTGCTGCATCTTTGTCAGTTTCCTGAGGAATTGAAATGTACCTGATGAGAAGCTAGCTACATCTAATAGGTTTTCTTGCAGTGAAACACTGACTCTTAGATTGCTTTATTTCTCAATTTACACCAACATTGTGTGTATCATAAAACATACACTTATACACATGCATGTGATGATGTTGGATTTCTTAATCATCACTATTTTTAACTAAAACTACGTAAAATAAACGTCTCTTTTCGAGATAAAAGAACTGCTAAACACATATTTTAGCCATTTTAACTCGAAAATACATCGTATTTATAGAGATTTAATATCATCTTGTTCCTTACAGTCAACAGAGGCAGTTCGCGCGGCGCGATCGCTCCTGGAATACGCTGAAGAGTCGATCACAGTGCCGCGCGCTCTCGTGGGCAAGGTCATCGGCAAGAACGGGAAGGTCATACAGGAGATTGTGGATAAGAGCGGCGTCGTACGGGTATGTTTCATAAAATAACGAATATACAACTAGTTTTTTCCGATTTTTCATGACTAAATTCACACCGCGAAATATAGAACTTAGGTTTTAGTGTGGCTTGCGCTTTATTGAAACTCGGACAACTCTAAAACGATTTTGTATAGATGTGGAACGCCATCGGCTTTTCCGTAAAAAAAACAAACCAAGACAATTAGGCGCATGACAGGAATGCGGTTTTGCACTTTTGGCACCTGCAGCCCAGTTTTATCACCACAATTCTCCAATTATCTGATTATAATAGTTCTACAATGATTACCTGATTGATTACTGCTTCCTAAAAATATTTCTTTTTAATATTTGCCTAATTGTTCTGGTAGGATAGTACATACATAGTTGTACAGACGGATGTCGATACGATAGTCAACAATGTCTAATATTTGACGTTACAAACTTTCGTTTGAAGTTTCCGGACTTAGACCCAATAAATTCCAAGCGTGGCAATCGTTCAGGTGTACCTATGAGAGTGATGTTTATACATTTCACTTTGAAATTGCATATTTGATACTCTGTCAATCTCACAAGGGATTTTATGGCGAGAAAGTATGTATGTATGTTTGTTCAATTTCCGCGCTTTTTTAAATGCAGGAGACATATTTTTTAATTTTCGAATTACTATTCGCATACGGAATCGCAAGATTCGCATGCGAATGCTTAAAACCGTATTTTTGAAATTCCAATTAGCATTCGAATCTGCAACGAATGGTCCTGACCACACCCTTTTAATTCGAGCGATATAAAGTTTGATGTGTAGCACTTAATGTCATTTTCAAATTGACATTGATATGACGGATAGTTTGAAATTTAAAAACGTTTAATTTCACTTGATACAAGTCCCGATTCAGGATCGCTTTTTGAAAAACTATGGAGAGTTAGTTTCCGGTTTTTAAATATTTTGCGTAAAATGAAATGATGTCAAGGGAGTTTAAGAAAACGGCAACACTGTATTCGAGTGATTAAAAAATGCGACAAAATAGAAGTTCGTGAATTCCCCATGAGAATTTCGAATGATTCAAAAATACGTCTCCAAACTTTCATCTATTGGTGTAAGGACGTACTACCTAACCTATATGTTTATTTTTCAGCCAAATAATATTTGTATTACTTCACAGGTGAAGGTAGAAGGTGACAATGAGCCGGAACCGTCGGCGCCGCGCGAAGAAGGCATGGTGCCGTTCGTGTTCGTGGGCACGCGGGAGAACATCGCCAACGCTAAAGTCCTCGTCGAATACCACGTGGCGCACCTTAAGGTGAGCTGGTTGTCGTTATTACTTGAAGGTGACGATGAGAAGGCTTGGTGTCGTTCGTGCTCGTGGGCACGCGGGAGAACGTCGCTATAGCTATCCATATTTCAAACCCCCTACAAGGACTCCTGCTGAAGCTGTCACTTTCATACAAAAAATTCAATAGTGAATTCAATTGATGAATAGAAATATGTAGGAATTAGAAAAACACCCTATCGTTGACGAGTTTTATGAGAGTTTGAAGTTTGATAGCCATAGCGTTAGCACAAGCTATACCATTGCGGGCCGGGGCAGTGAGACAGCGTGCAGTACAATTTCATATAATAATGCTTCTACTGATGCCGTTGTCGTTGCCGTGTCGTGCCGGGGCCGTGCCGTGCAATGAAGAAACGCCCATTCATTTAACCGCCTCTGTGGTCTAGTGGTACAACCCCCGGTATCAGACTCAGGGGTCCCGGGTTCGATTCCCAGCGGGGGTACATATTGTATTCGGTTTGGTTGGTGGTAGGACTTGTTCTAAGTCCGTCTGGCTAGCTACTACCATCTTATCTAAGCCTGACGCAATAACAACAATGTTTTGAGCATTGTTGTGTTTCGGCAGTTACAGATAAGACAGCCAGTTCCTGAGTGGCTGGGGATTCCGGGAGAGGCTCGCTTCCATCTTCAGCCTTATCAATACTTAACATCAGGGCCCTTATTCACTATGACTACTTGGCGATTCTTTGCTCAAACCACGCCAATGTCGTATTTGGTTTAGACATATTAAAAATTCGTTTTCTCTATGACACTTACAAATTTTAAAGTTATTTTACTTGTTCAATAACTATACAGCTCGTGACTGTCATGTACTCGTACAATAATTCTGTAATTTGTAAGTGACATGGAGAAAACGAATTTTGAAAATTTTAAAACCAAGTACGATATCCACGTGGTTTGAGCAAGGAATCGCTAAGTGGTCATAGTGAATACGGGCCTAGGTATGATGAAGGTTAATAGTATCCCCGCTATTCATAAAAGAAAAATGTTGAAACGTCTATTAAAAAAAAAATCAAAATTCAATATCATTTATTCAGTCTAAGCTGTTACAAGCACTTATGAACGTCAAAGAAGCTACGCCATCGGTTCACAAATCCTACGGCGGGAGACCTTGTAACGAGAGAAGAAACTCGTCAAGGGCTGTTTTTTTCTCCCTGTTTTATTTCATACAGAGTAGTCAAGTTGAAAAGTGAGCTTAACATATCAGTAAGATCAATTTCCATCACAAAAGAAAATACTAATTATAATATTACATTTTATGGTTATCATAACCGTAAACAATTTTAGACTTACATTTAACATTTGTCGCATTACAAGGTTACTGTACTGCAAGTTGTGACGTACATACAGGTCGATAGCAATTTATTTTAGATGAAAAAATTCAATCTATATACTTAATTCAGGTTCGCAAAATTTGTGACGACTCGATAGGGACTTTGGCGCGTAGTACGCGGCCGAGTAAGGTATCAAATTAAAGGTACTCGAGTCTATTTGTTCCGAAAACTATAAAATATACAAAATGTTAAACGTGATGATCACAAACTGCAATTAAAGATTTTCGCATAATTTGGAATTTTTCGTCGATCGACGAACCCGAGTGTCGGGTTGTAACCGCCCTAGTTGTTTATTTTGAGTGTTGTTCAGGAAGTGGAGCAGCTCCGCGCCGAGAAGCTGGAGATCGATCAGCAGCTGCGCGTAGTGCTGAGCGGCAACGCGGCGGTGTTCCCGCCGCCGCGGGGGCAGCCGCCCGCGCGCGCGCGCCGCCCCCGCCCGCCGCCGCAGCGGTACCCGCCCGGTCAGTGATGCCACTCTCGTTCTCTATCTCGCGCCTTCGACATATCGAATTCGACATTTTTGGAGCCATAAATCTATATTTAAAACTTACAGAAAACAAGCTTCAACATTATAGGATTGTCAAAGATCATTGAAACTAAAGTATTATGACCGTAGTAAAGATTTTACTTACATTTTTTAAAAAGAAATTATGGTTTGAAAAATGTCGAATTCGACATATTTCATACCATAATTTCAATGATGTAAATGTAAGTAAAATCTCGACCACTGTCAAAATCCTTTAGTTTCAATGATCTTTGACAATCCTATAATGTTGAAGATTGTTTTCAGTTAGTTTATAATACAGATTTTTGGCTCCAAAAAATGGCGAATTCGATATGTCGAAGGCGCGAGAATAGCCCCCCAGGGGGGCAATTCTCGCGCTGAGATATGTCAAATTCGACATTTTTCAAACCATAATTTCTTTATTAAAAATGTAAGTAAACTCTTTACTACGGTCATAATACTTTAGTTTCAATGATCTTTGACAATCCTATAATGTTGAAGATTGTTTTCTGTGAGTTTTATATATAGATTTATGGCTCCAAAAATGTCGAAGGCGCGAGAATTACCCTCCAGGCCCCCAATTCTCGCGCCTTCTACATCTCGAATTCGACATTTTTTGACGTCAAAAATATGTATTAAAAGCTCACTGAAAGCAATGTTCGACAATATAGGATTATCAAAGATAATTGAAACTAAAGGTTTTTGTGTGTAGTAGAGATTTTACTTACATTTTTGTTAATGAAATTAAGGATATGAAAATGTCGAATTCGAGATGTCGAAGGCGCGAGAATCGCCTCCCTGGGACGTTTTATAGTAGATTGTTTACCAAGGGCTGTGTGACACCCATAACAGTCGAGTGTTTTGGCACCCGAACGAAGGCGCCGATAGTTCGAGACTGTTATGGGTCCATACACCCGAAGTAAACACTCTACTTTTCATTTTGAATATGAGGAAAGTAAAAACAAACAGAATATTCTAAAAAAAATATTTAATAAGAAAAATGTTACAAAAATAAAAACACCTAAAAATTTACTTAAAATTAATGGTTTGAATCGTACAATTACTAAATGATAATGAAATGATTAAACTGTTTCTAAAAACGAATTAATAACAATGTTTTATATATATTAATAATTTCTCTTTTTGTAAGGTTTCTACGATTTTAATTATTTTATAATGTAACAAAATAAGCTGTATAGGCTTCTGTGCCTTTGCCTACATACCTTTGGTAAATAAAAGTCTAAAGAGATTACAGATATCGATTTGAAATGACACCCCCTATTCTTTTTTCAAATTTATTACAGCCCTAGGGCCGCCACATATTAGGCAAGTTATGAGTTACTTTCAGAATATGAGACATGAAAAAACACTAACATTAGGTCTATAAGTATCATTGTTACTAACCATCTGAGCCCAAGAAGCTCGAAATAAATGATTTTATTATTATTTATTATATTAAAACGTCGCTAACGACCAACCGCGTGATAAAACGCTGTGACCTCTATTGCTGTTGAGTCACGTCTTTTTTTCGCATGCGGTTTTCGGCGTTCTAAAGAGAAATAAATTCAATATTAACACAGACTACAGTTTTAAAACGTTACTGGTCCTCCATAGGTTAAGGCGATACTCGAAAAAAATATGCTGAAGCGAGATAGTAATGAAAAAACGACGCGCACGGGAGCGAAACCTATTTTGCAGATTAGGCAAAAAAAACCGGCCAAGTGCGAGTCGGACTCGCGCATCGAGGGTTCCGTACAAACCTGTAGGTATATAAGTAAAAGTTCACCCATCACGACAATCGAAACATAGTTATGGTATTTTTATTGCAAAATGAATGTTACAATTTTCATTTAACTAAAAATTTACGGTTTTCGCAATTTTTCGTTTATCTGTACTATAAGACGTTACTTCGTACCAAATTAAGTTCACGGGAACCCTGTAGATTTTGATTCCCGTTGAGTTTCGAAAATTTGCGGCATAAACGGCTGTATTTTTTGATTGCTTCAGCTTAGAAGTTTGATTTTTTCACAGCTCCAAGGGACAGTAGACCCGAGTATTAGATATAAATTTCAGTTTCATATCTCCACGCGTTCCTGAGAAGAACGGTCTTGACAGACGGACGGACAACGAACTGATTCTATAAAGGTTCCGTTTTTTCCTTTTGAGGGACGGAACCCTAAAAACACAAAATCACTTCGTATTAAAAAAAACTACAGCGATTTTAAAAAAAATGCTTCTATACGATCCTAAATATTATTGGTGTCCACTTATTAAACCAATTTCCAATAGTGTAAGTAACCCCATTTAAGAATAATCTTGAATTTTCGTATTTTTTAGAGGTCTATTCGAAAAGAAAAAGTGTCGAGGCAAAATCCTAAAATCGTGTTTTTGAAACTATACGAATCTAGATAAAGGTATGATGAAATATATTATATGTTATTACCAGATTTGTAACAACTGTAACCGTGCTATAGTTTTATATCAAAAGGTCCATACTTTTTCCGAGTAGCGCCTTAATAAAAAACTATTAGTTAAGGAAGAGCGGAGCCCCCAAACACAGACTATATTCGCATAAATGGAGGCTCCAATCACCATTAAATTAATGGCAAAGTGTATTCACTCAATAAAATTTATATTGATATTTATAAAGAGGAAACATTTTTATACTTGTGATAAATTTCAAATAGAAAAATATTGGAATAAACAACTTGGCAACAAGTAAATTCTCAGATGGGACTCGAACCCGCGACCTTTGGAAATCCGGTCCGAAATTTATCATAAGTATAAAAACAGCATTGAAAATGTAAAAAAAAAAAGAGGTAAACATTTGTTTGCCTAGAACTTTTTAAATTTGCATTTTTGATGCTATTTTTATGTTATAAATATAAAGAAGAAAACGTACTAGAAAAAAAACCACTGGTCCCGTCTGAGTGACTTGAGACTAATGGTTTCTTTCTACGAACGTTTTTTTCTTCGAACGAAAAACGGTAGAAGCCACAGACTTATATCGAGATAGACGAAAAGAACGCTTTAAACTGTATTGGAACCGTGTCGAATTTTTCGTACCTACGATAACGTAAAGAGCGAGATTTAGTGATATGGAAATGTTATTGATGAGTTCTTGCAAGAAAGTACTGCACAATTATCCATTATCGTTTCTGAGTGACGCGTGTTTTCATGGCAATCGTCTCAAGCGGACTGACTTAGGTCGTAAAACTTTGACCGTGGATCAAACTTTTGGCACGCAAGGTAGGTACACTTTTACCGTCTATCTCGATATAGGTCTGTGGTAGAAGCTAAGCGCTCGACGCGGGACGAGTAAATAAAAAATCGGCTCGATGTTTGTACTGATTTCCGTGCGACGTTTGAGTTTCCGTATATTCCGCACTTCCGTAATAGCGACCTTGCACGCATATACATAGCTTCGTTTTTCACCTATAATACCGCCGCCCAACGCGAGCGCGCGAGGGGCAAAGCGAAAAGCGGGCTATGTCTACACATGCAAGGTCGTTAATCACCTGTACCTCTATTTTTGAATCACTCATTGCGCGATTGGCGAGGTCATTCACTCGTCCCGTGTCGAGCGTTAAGCTTCTACTGATTTTCGTTCGACACATTATTTTTTTTATCACTCGCCCGCAACCGCAGCGACTCGTTGACTTTAGCCGCATGCGTGCGACTTAAGTAATACGAGCGCTTCAAAAATAGAGCTCCTGATCGCCTCCCCGTTTGCCTCGCCACTCGCACGAGTGATTCAAAAATAGAGGTCCGGATCAATGTGTTTGATATTAGATTTGGAAGCAAGGACTGAAGTGAGAGTTGTTCCAGGCGGGCGGCGCATGACCCCGGAGCTGGGCGACGAGCGCGGCGACGGCGGCGGGTACCGCCCGCGGCCCGCGCGGCCCTCACGGCCCAACAGGTAAACGTCATCTACAGCATTGGTTCCGAACTTGGGGATAATTACCCCCGCGGCGGTAAAATAGGTATTCTATGGGGGTAATAAAGGTGTGATAGATAGACTGAAATTACGGACAATAGGCTATTTGACAATGCGAAAAATAAAGTGTCAATTACTGTTATCAGTATAAATTATGAGTAAAAAAAAAAAAAAGTATATAAGTATGTATATCCGTTATCTAGTATCCATAACACAAGTTCTTCATGATACTTATCGTGGGCTAGATAATTGGTGTGATTGTATGAAAATATTTATATTATATTTATATTTAAAAAAAATGGTTTTTTATTAACGTAAATTTTATTTAAAAATCCGTAAAAAATATGCATTTTTTAAACGTTTTGTCACGTGACACAAAACGTTCCTGATTCGTCTAGTTTATAATGACGTCACCTGCTTGTAAACCTCGTTTGCCTACGTATGTGGATGATATGCAGAATACAGGCAAGTGACGTCACTGAACCCATTGCAGCGCCATATTGTCAAAGTAGCGTTTTGGTGCGCTATTTGAATATTGAATTTTTTATTTGATATTTTTCAGCAAATATGTACCTACCAGAATTAAAAAAACAACTTTTACTGGGTTCCTTAAACTCCACTACATAATATAAAATGGATTTTCAAAACCTGTTAAATAGCCTATTACAACTTAGTTCGTGACATATAGCGCGTTTGATATCCGTAAAAGTTGTTTGTTGTTTTATTTCAATGAACAGTGCACGCCAAAACTTTAGATGCAGATATCATTCATATCAATTCTATCGTGTGTGACTAAATCAGGATGGACATGGTTGCGTGTGAACACTTAGTAAGAGCGTTGTCTGACATTAATGTTTGACTATTATTATTATTATTATTAATGTGTTTGTTTGCTCGTGTCAGGTCTAGCGAGCGCGGCGAGCGGCGCGGCGGCGGCGGCGGCGGCGGCGGCGAGGAGCGACGCGTCCCGCTGGAGAACGGGCGAGTTCATCCGCCCCGCGCGCCGCACCACCCTCACCCGCCGCGCCCCGCGGTCAGTACCACACCACATGTAGGTCACCTAGAAAACATTATACTTATTTTTGTAGTATAGTTGTCTCTAATTTAATACAGTATTTAATAGTAATGTGCAATTTTAATGTCAAAATGTCTTGGTCAATAAGGATTTTATGATTTTGTAATTTTTAAATTTTTCAATGCTATTTTTATACTTATGGTAAATTTTAAATAGAAAAATATTGGAAAAAATTAACTCGGCCACAAGTGAATTCTCAGACGGGAATCGAACCCGCGACCTTTGGAAATCCGGCCCAATGCTCTCGATTCCCGTCTGAGAATTCACTTGTGGCCGAGTTAATTTTTTCCAATATTTTTCTATTTAAAATTTACAATAAGGATTATTCAACTTTATGGTGCAAAACATTCTAAATCTTACAAAAAGGTTTAGTATAATAATTCTGCTATCGGTCATCGCCGCTAATGAACCAAATTTTTGCGAGCGGCGAGCGCACACTTGTACATACGCACCACTCGGCTGGCGGCAACCCTACTGAATTTGGATATCCGAATGTCCATAGTCCGTGCTTTCAAATAAATGCGTGGGGAAGCGGTGGGTGCGGCATCGGAAGCGGCCTCGACCGCAGGGTTCGATCCTCTGTATGTCATAGCAAAACCGTCTCATCGACAAGCCTGTCAGCCACGTATCGACGTCCGTCGCCAAAATTAATGTAATCTCAAGCAATAATGCTCCGAAACGGGTCATATTGTTGAAAAAATGCGTGGCCGGTAACTATATATATA
The DNA here is from genome assembly GCA_910589605.1 of Chrysoteuchia culmella. NCBI lineage: Eukaryota > Metazoa > Arthropoda > Insecta > Lepidoptera > Crambidae > Chrysoteuchia > Chrysoteuchia culmella. Next base: position 3,146,866 of record OU342654.1, on the reverse strand, counting down.
ATATATATACATCTTGCTAGTTGCCGGCTAGAAATTTCAGGAAAATATGGCCCGTTTTTAATCACCACATCGTAATTCGTAATACTGATATGTTAACATTGTCTTTTGGTGCTTCTAAACGGTTTAGTCGACAAATTTTTAGATTTTAGAAATGCCAGAAAGTTTAAAACGCCAGATTCTACTAATGTCAGATCTATATACTTAATTCAGGTTCGCAAAATTTGTGACGACTCGATAGGGACTTTGGCGCGTAGTACGCGGCCGAGTAAGGTATCAAATTAAAGGTACTCGAGTCTATTTGTTCCGAAAACTATAAAATATACAAAATGTTAAACGTGATGATCACAAACTGCAATTAAAGATTTTCGCATAATTTGGAATTTTTCGTCGATCGACGAACCCGAGTATCGGGTTGTAACAGCCCTAGTTTTGTATCAATAGCAAATACCCGTTATCTAGTTTCCACAACACAAGTTTTTAATGAAACATGGTTGGCCAGGCAATCTGACATATGTCGACTAAACCTAGTTGCCGGCCACACATTTGAGTAAAAAAGTCTGACGCATAATGTGAAAACTCGTAGACTACGAGTTCTCATTTTGCGAAGTGCACATTCTGCGTCAGACCCGAGTAAATGTATGATCCGTTTATACCCATGCATAAAAATTAAATACGGTTGCTTATGTAAGGTACTTATATCACCCACAGAGCGGCAGGCGACGCGAGGACAGACGAAGGCAGACCGACGACGAAAGCTCCGTACTAGACAGCCAGGATGTATCTAGCGCCGACAGAGGTGAGTAAATGCTTCTTTACATGCACAGTTTCTTATTATTCGAAGCGGAAAAAGTAGTTTCTTAAGATCTAATTCTGCTGACGATAGCTTCCGCGTGTTTAGGACATTTTAGAGTCACGCTGACGGGACGCTGACCCTCGGCGCTGACAGTCGAAATGTATGAATTCGCTCACCACCGGTCGCGCTGATAGCTATGCGTTATATAAAACACTTCCTAGAATTTCATAAATTTCGGCTGCTATTGCCGACTGTCAGCCTTCGTTCAGTGTAGCTCTATAACTAGTCTTAGATGATGCGTTTGCATCCCCTGTTCGATTACGATATTAATAGGACTTGGCCCTTAGCCAAAGTAACAATTCAAAATCGATAACGAAGTTCGAAAAGAATTCAATGAATGTGATTGGCGGATTGGCATAGGCCGCGCTAAATCATGTGGTCTTACCGCAAGTTAATTGGCGAATATAGACAATAACGAATCGAATTATCGTTTCGCTACGTAACGATGTCACTTTGTCTACGGGCCCTGATATTTTAGCTCACTATTATTTCAAGTTGCAAAATATCTTTTTTTTACAGTGCTAACAACGATTACGATTTAATAATTAAAGTTAAATAAAAATTACCATAATAAATAAAATATACTATCTGACCAAGACAATTAGGCGCATGACAGTTAAGAAAAACATAAAAAAATTAACTAAAACTCAACATTTCAAGAAACTGTACCCCTATTACGAGTTTGCTTAACATGACATTTACAGGACTCGTGAGCGTAGACTATCGGATACACTGTTCATGTCGGTAAAACAGTCGCTAAATATGAAAGAGACGGAGCTACATTTCACATTAACGTTTACTGTAACGTCGAGTTTGCCAAACTCGTAATAAGCCTACTGTAATCAATCAGTTAATGACTGTAGCACTAATAAATCAGATACTAGGAGAAATACGGTGATAGAAGTAGGCTGCAGGTGCCAAAAGTGCAAAACCGCATCCCTGTCATGCGCCTAATTGTCTTGGTCCTGTAGTATATTGTTTTCATTCAAGTGAGAAGCCAGTCCTATTCCTTTTCCAATATATCTTTTTATAATAATTTACAAACAATCACGCATAACTTACTAATCTAAATATCTAGGCGTTTTATAAAACGTGTCTTGTTTTCCGCTTGCGTGAGTTATTTCTACGCACCAGATACACAATAATTTGCTTGTGTTACATTCCTACTATGCATGAGTTATGCTTGGTTGGTTGTAAAAATGAAGAAATATTTACAATTTGCATAAAAGTAGCGCTATTGAGGAAAGTGTTATTATTCAACTGTCGTTGATGATAATGACTTTTATTAAAATAAAAATTGCTTGAATAAAATCTGAAAATGTTACTGAATGTGCTAGTTAAAATGTAGTGAGTAGTAGTGTTTCTATTTATAATTTCATAAATGTATATGTACGCATCATAATTATATGTCTATTGTGGTTCCTTGTTTTTATACATTTTAATTAGTACATTAAGAGTTTTTTGTAGAGAGATGAATGGAATGTTTATATTTTATTTTATATTTTTATGATAGACATGGTGGTTACTTTTGCTATATCGGTATGGAAATGGCTTTTTCGTTATAGTGCATCCCTTTTATAGATCTTTCTAGATTTACCTCTTACTAATTTGGTGACGGCTGAAGGTCTACTCGGGTAGTCAATTTCATTTTGATAATTTAAGACTTCTCTATACAAAGAACTCTCTTATTTAGCATATTTTATACTATATTATGTGACTCGTTTTATAGTCTGTCCCTTTCTCTACAATTTCGGTTTTACAGTTAAAACCAATAATTGTCAGTTTGTTACATCAATCCTTTTACGGATAGGATATCTGAAACTTTCGCGCTGACTTTGCCAAATGATTGATCAATCCATTCTCCATTTACGGCCGGTTTCAATAATTTATCCCTAACAAGAGATAAGCCTATCTTAGTTACGTTACTTAGCAACCGCTGTTATTTCAGGTTATTTTGGGCTGAATAACAAAAATATCTAGGCAACAAAGCTCTAGTAAGCCTGTCTCTTACTGTAGATGAGTTATTGAAACTGACCGTTAGTGTTCTAATTCTGATTTTTCGTCTCAACACAATCGTTATCATTGTGATACACAATACACCCCAGTCCCTAAAACAAAAATATAAGAGCTTTTTATAGCCCACAGTCCAATCCCCACAACAAACTTCATGGAGTGACGTCATTCTAGAGTTAAAGGTAGTTCTTTTTTTCGGATTATTTATTTACCCGTGTCGCAACACTAGGCAAAATATGGTCCCGATTACTTAGGTAACCCTAACATCCTCAAGCTTTATTGCTGATCAATCATTCTCAAATTAGTGTTCCAAATATTCATCTCAAAACACAATCTTAATCATTGTAGTTGTCTACCTAAAATAGAAATATATGATGTTTTTAGCCCGCCAGCTAAGTTCAAAACCACTTCATCGAGTGTCGTCATTTCAGTCTTAGAAGTAGATCTATTTTTCGGGGCATTAATTTACCCGCATGGCAACACTATAGGTAAAAAATGGTGCCACCCCAATCTTCAAGCTATTGCTTTCCCATATTGAATCTAATCTTTAATCGAACGAATAGTTCAGGCATCGATTTGCCCTCTGCTACGTTTTCATTATCGTCCTCGAGTATATGTAAAGACAATTCCTTCACATATTGATCGAATCAAATAGTGTGGGTATCGAATTATCCTCTGCTTCTTTTCTAACGTTAGTCATCGTCGAGTAGATGTTAAGACAATTCCGTCGCGACTAGGGTAACGTGTCGGTCGCTAATAAGCTGTGAAGCTTTTCCATAATGAACAAATCCAATAGTTCGGTTATCGATATGTCTCTTGCTACGTTATCCAACAACGTTAGTCGTCGTCGGCTACATGTTAGTGTAACTGTCGCAATTCCACCGCGACTAGAGTCTCATTTCGGTCGGTGTCTGGCGTGTGTTGTACAAAGTCGGCCACATCCGGTATCCTAACATCTTCCGAACTATATTGCTTTCCTATATTGAACTAATCGAATGGTTCGGGCGTTGATTTGTCCTCCACATTTTCCAAACGTTGGTCACCGTCGGGTACATATTAGGGCAACTGTCGCAAATGCCGTGATCGAATCGAATAGATCAGGTACCGGATTGCCCCGCACTACGTTATCCTACATTAGTCGTCGTTGGGTACATATTAGGGCTTATTACGTCGCGACTAGAGTCGCGTGTCGGTCGGTGACTGGCGTGTGTTGTGCAGAGTCGGCCACGTCTGAGGAGGGCCGCGAGAAACCGCCCGCCACGCGCCGCCGCCGACGCAGGAACCCAGGTAACAAGCACGCACATACACACAAATCTATACAAACATAAAGGCCTACACAGACGCACACTTAACGCAAGATGCCAGCTTTCTTTCCACGTTAATATTGTTTAATAAAATTATTGGAAATTTAGACTTAGCACAAATTCATAATCTATACTTATTTCATAAAGAGGAAAGATTTGATTGTTTGTTTGTTTTCAACGAATAAACTCAAAAAGTACTGCATGGATTTGGATGAAATTTGGTACACAGATAGTAGATAGCCTGGTTAGGAACATAGGATACTTTTTATCCCGATATTTCCATGGGAACGGTAACCACGCGGGTGAAACCGCGAGCGGTCGCTTGTTCATAATAAAGTTTTTGAGATAGATTGAGACATAAATTAATTATGTAGTTTTAACTTTTAACATACAGACAGACAGTAATTTTTATTTTTGATGCAGAAAGTAACATAACGCCATTAAATTCCAAATAATTAAAAATCAAATAACGTAATAATTAGCTGAGCGATGCTTCCAGTGTTTTTATATTTTGTGCATACCCACACGCCTAATTCACGTTGAGAGTTATGTTCTAATTTCTATTTTCTATAAATGTGGATTGACTAATCATAAATTAATGTTGTAAAGGTGATATATAGTCGATTTCCGCCCATTTATTCTTTCTTCAGTTAACAAGCAACTGTGGTTCATAAAACTAACCGAACTATTTACCCATTTAACCACAAATTTTGTCATAATCATTGACAAATTCTGTTAAATAACCTAACATCGTTCACACATAATCAATATACTTACCACTTTATTAATCTCTTATTTTATAACATGTTATGTAAAGTTAAATTGCATGTCTCGTAGAAATATTTCTTACAATATTTAATTTTATCTGCTAATGAGAAGATAAGGTTGCGGCGACGGAATACGGTAGTGTAATAAATGTTTCTCGCTGTCCACCTGTCGCCGCAACGTTGCCTCTCGGTTTATTGTAGCCTTGTCATAGCATCATCTCAACTGCATGTCACATGACGTAAGATTTTCAGATTTGCGTTAGGTTGCGCGTGATAACAATTTAATTTTATCATTCGAGCTATGACGTCTGTAACATATCTGTAACATTTGCTATGATGTTCATTGTATTGCGGCTTTGTTAACACTCGCCGTGAGCCGCACTATCGCAACTGTAATGTCACAGTACTAGTGTATAGTAAAGTAGACATTACATGAATTTGTTTACGCTAGAATAGTCATTTTTGTGATCAATGTAACAGTGTTATTTGTAAATGTTTTGTCTTGTAACGGGTATAAATTATGAGGGTATTTTTTTGAGACAGGCAATGAATCATTTCAGATCTCGGTTTTAGTGTATTAATATCTTAAATTGCTGATGATATATCATTTTTTGTGTGTGCGTGCCAATAAGAAAAATAAATATTTCTCATATGGCGCGTACTGACTTTAGTATATTTATAATTAAGCTCTATCTAGGGGAATGGGGTAGTATAGGCTGCGTTACACGATTACTGGCGATTATTCCTCACTGCATCATCTAATGTGTCGGACGGGACGAAACCTTCCGACAGGAAGGTGTCGTTCCGTGAGTCTGGGCTCCCACACAAAACTGCGAATACGCATCGCATCGCAAAAAAACTGCGAGCTTGCAGGACGTATCGCATAACCTCTGATACGATCGCAGCGATTCGAATCATATGCGGCATCGCATTGCAGTTTTGTGTGGGAGCGTTAACGGGGAGCGGTCGGCGGGCGTTGGTATTGCAGGTGGCGGGTGGAAGAACGGCGTGGGCCCCGGGACGGGCGCGAGTGCGGGCGCAAGCGCGGGCGCGGGCGGCGAGGGCGCCGGGGACAAGCGGCCGGCGGCGGCAGCAGTAGCGGGCGCGGGCGCGAGCGCGGGCGCGGGCACGGGCGCGGCGGGCAAGGGGCGGCGCGAGGCGGCAGCGCCGGCGGGCCCGGCGGCGGCCGCGGCGGCCAAGCCCAAGGCCGAGCCGATGCTGAACGGCAGCGCGTAGACCGCGGCGCCGCCGCCTGCCACTCCCCGGCCGCCGCCGCCGGCCCCGACGCCGGCGCGAGACAGATATTATTATCCTAACGTTAACGTAACATGTATCGCGGGTCGACTCTCCGCTCGCGCGCGACGCGGACTGTCGATCGTCCCTAGACTTACTCGTATTATGCTTTTGTAAGAGATTCGTGATTTGTATTCCTGATTATTCGATAAATATGAAAAATTAAACATGTGTACGTCGCTCCCCGGACGATACGAGCCGATCGCGCCCTTTCGGTACGTTTATGGGAGATCGGACATAGCGCAGTACATACGTGTGTCGTAGCCTGTACTCTGTGGTTATGTGATTTCCTATAAAATAAACATTTCTGTACATATTTTCAATCGTATTTTTATTTATACGAACGTCGGTAGAGCGAGGCGGCGAGAGATCGCGACCGGTCCCGTCTCGTCGCGACGAGGGCGCTCGGGATCTTCCACCGTCCGGCGTAGTTACGGTTAATACATCCATTTTATAATAATACTTTACAAAAATATTAGTAGTCGCTAATGAAAAGTTTACACTGGCTTCGATACGATACTACATTGGAAGATTCCACGGAACCTCGTGGGGAGGGTACGGGGATCGTTTATTCGGTGTGACACTAAAGAGTTTTAAATCCTAAACGTGGATGACGCATTCTTATCTATAATGTTTATCTTTATTTACATCTAATTCTAAATTTTTCAGTCATTACAATAATAGTACCGTGATATGCATTATTGCCGGGATATCACTAAGAAATTGTATAATAATATTTACAGATAGATATGCTTTCGAGCGAAGTTTACAAAGTGTTTTTTGTTTAGAAAATATACAATGTCATTTTGTAGTAAGTGATATGTCTACTTGTACACGATTCGAACATATTCACAATTTAACTTAGCAATCACAATAGAATGATGTATGTTTAGAGCTCATTTTAATCGTGTTAGTTACTTAATCCATGATAAAAACTAGCGTATTAGTTTTGTTTCAATATCAAAATATGGAAAATCCAAAAAGTATACAAATATCAAATGTGGAATCAATCCTTGGAATGGTGAAGTGTCCCGCGCGGAAATAAAGTGTCTTATCCCGGGACAGCGGTTCATCATTTCAAGGTAACATACTTATTGTGAGAAAGGTTTATTGACCTCTTGTATGCGGATATGGAAAACTGTGATCTTGCGGTATTGACGATCGTTCAGAGAAACAATACGCTTTGCATTTTTTTTATTTACTTGTAGACTTTAATGATATTGTATATAAGTCACTTAAATTCGACATTGAGTTTAGGCTTAACTTTAAAGTCAATAAAAGCTTTATTTTGTACATGTAGTTTTGTTTAAGTACCTCTTAATAAAGCAGCTTGTGAAACTAGCGGGCATTTTTATATTTTTTAATACTTTTTAGATAAAAATGTTTGGCTCTCTGCATGATGGTAAACAAGAGCCGCATACAAGAGGTTGGGCCAAAATTTGGATTGGGTATTTTGCTATGTAATTATAAGACTATGTCAAATGTTTACGAAGTATACAGGACTGAATGAATAAAATATCTTTGAAACAAAAAATGAGGTCAAACATGCTATTTTGTTTTTAATTGTTCTCAACTTATTGAACAAACAACCTTGGAATTCACACATTGGCTTTTACATTGATAGAATTACATTCCCCTTTTAAGATTTCAAAATTTTATCCAGTTTTCGAATACTATTTACACTCGATCATGATTCATGATACACAGAGCGAAAACTTGAAGGACCTAAATAGTTTTTCATGGCTGTATTGATAAAGTATATTTTTTTTAACTTGCCAAAACAAATATATCGCCAACATCAACCAATTCAAGAATAGGCTTGATAAATATTTGCAAAACATGAAATTAATCGATCGTACCATTATCAGGATACAGGTACTATCAGCTAATGTATCAACTGCTTGCCTGTCTAATAATCATATTTTTTGATAATGAATTTGGTCCTTCAAGCCATACAACACACGCACCTTATTTTCCACATTAGGAATAATGATATAAATTTTTATTAAAGTAGTTGATCTGTTTTGAGTCTCTCTGTACGCAGGTTTAAAATATTGCTGGAAAAAGTCCCAGTTGTCTACAGAAACGATCCTAAAATTTATTTTCCAAATATCCAGTATATTTCCATAATTGCTGTAATTATTTTTGTGATATTTTTGTAATTTAGCAAATGTATTATTTTCTAAAAATGTATCCCAACTCAATCATAACTGATTTTATCAGTCCTTTCTACAGGCTCAGAAACTGACTTGAAGACACATCTTCTTTCGATTTTATGGTGGATCCACACAGTTCCTCGGCTTTCAGTAAGTTTTCTTAGTGCTCGATTTAGACACCGCAGGCTTCTCTTTGCTTGTGGTCAAGCCGCTGGCAGTGCCACCAGGCTATGTGGATCTACCATTACAGATACAAAGTACAGCTCTATTTATTCTATAAAATTTAAATTTTCAGTTAGAATCTGCGACTCGAGTAGGTAACACAGATAATGTGAATGAAGTGCCATCATAATGAATATGCATGGCCTGCTCTCCTTACTATTGACGCGATTGCATTGAGATCGCGATTGAATTAACGTCAAAAGTTAGTGATTATGGTTTAGAGTAAGTAATCAAACTAAAAATTAATACGCGAAATTAGTAAATAAAGTAATTTTGATCTGATAAATATTAAACAAGAAAATATACTGGAAAAAAGCAACCAGTCTGAATGTCGCCCAGACGGGATCCCGTCAGGGTTGTTGGTGTTGGTGTGGTGGTGGACTGGTTGCTTTTTTCCAGTGTATTTTCTTGTTTAATATTTATTACATAAAAATAGCATTGTAAAATGCAAAATTAATTAGTTATAATTTTGATCTCTAGAAATAGTTTGTAGCGCATCAAAATCGAATCAACGTCGAAAATCAGTAATAATTATTGACATTCAATCTCGATCTCAACGCGATTCCGTTAAGAGTAGTAGCTTAAAATCTTTTACATTGGTTTTTAATCAGACATAGTTAATCAATACTGAATGTAAGAATTCTCACAAGTCGCAATCATGCTACGGCCACACTATCGCGCTACCGCGGACATTTGGCACTGTTATGACATGTCTGGTCATGGTCAGAAAAGTCACCTTTCTGACCGTGTTCTCTTGGCTTGACTTGTCGTGAAAACTGTAAATGTTCGCGATTGCGCGATAGTGTGGCCGTAGAATCAGTGTCATACAAACAACTCTACAATTAGCTTACAAAAGGGTACAATGTTTTTAACATTTAAAATCGATTGAAATAATTTCTTCGATTTTTGTAATCTCAAGAGCTGATCAGGCTTTAGCAACACTCTTCAATCGACGACTTTGAACTTTAACGTAATAAACAATAGATTTAAAATCAATTGGAGAATTTTATAAAATAACTTCTGTACCCCTATTATGAGTTTGGCAAACTTGACATTTATTTTCAACGATAACGTAAACTATCAGATGCACTGCTTTTGTCGGTAAAAAAGTCGATGGATATGAAGGAGACAGAGCGATAGGAATCAGTACAGTAGAGTAGTAGAGGTTACTATCACTCTGTCTCCTTTACGACGACTTAACTATCCTCGTTTACGTTTATAGTAAACGTTTTGCCATGAAATAGATGTGCAGTTGGCTACACGTATAGTATCCTTTGGGCATAATTGGTCTAACGAGAGAATGTGAATCACGAATAGCAATCTGGACTAATTGCTAACTGAAACAGCTATTTAGGCCAAATTGGACCAATCACGCCTAAGAGTCAATTTTAACTAGTGCAAAGTCGAAGCGGCGATGTGAATAGCAAATTCATCGTTATTTCCATAACTTAATGCACATATTATTTTCTGAAATAAAACGAAGCCTCGTGAATTCGCGCGTTTACCCCCTGTTCCACCTAGCCATCTCACCTGAGTGGGAAAAAGTGTTCTCTTCCACTCTTCCCATTCAATTCCACTATAGCTCGACCAACCCTTAATGTTATACTTTGTGAAGATAAGGGTGAATTTGCTATGTTTATTTTCAGATTGACGCTTCTATGCGCTTTGACTGCCCTAGTGTAATTTTGAACTTCAAAGGTAAATTGCCATCGTCCAAAAAACCTTTGTAAAAAGATTACGCTATCGCAAGAAGAACGCTCAAACGAAAGTGCCCAGTTTGTCTGGCTTGTCCCCGGCAATAATGAGATGGTGGCATTAGAGTAGCCTGTGCCGGTCCTCGTGGCACAGCTCCAGGTCGCTGTCGTCGGAGTCCGAGTGGCTGCAGTACGACGAGTCGCTCCAGTGCTGGAACTCCTCCTTGTGGTGCTCTAGCGCCATCAGCGATGGGAACAGGCTGTCGCACGCGCTGCATCTGCAAATGGAAGAATGGGGTCAGATAGGCTGCAAACTTTTGATAAGTCCTTTGTACCCATTTAGTGCCGGTTTTATTACTAGCAGCGCCCTAAGGCGAGATTCTAAATAAATATTCAATTAATATTACCAAATGTAGTCTTTCAGACTGGCTTTTAACTTTAATTCTTTCTTTATTCAAACAGTGAAGTTTACAAAAATGATTCATTAACGATAAAAAATGTTAAAATAATCCAGTAGACACTTTTGATGTGTGTATTTATATTTAGTGTCCTGTGGGAATCTTAAAATCTTAAATCTCTTGGTAGTCTTAAAATCGTCGCAGACTAGGTACTGATAGTACCACGGGCAAGCATTGAGGCTATTGAAGTTCTCTTATTTTGAAAGATTTTCGGATACTATTGCCAAATGAGAAGATGTGTAAATTAGGAAGCAAGAAGCTATTTCAATTTACCCAAAATGTCGTTTCTTCTGTTGGTGGTCCCCTAGTTGGCGGCGTGTGGGAAACGACCTGTCGCAAACGTTGCAGGTTAACGCTTCGTCTGAAAAAAAAATAAAAAGCATGATTCGCCCTATCGTATAAATAAAATGGATATGGAAATTGGCTTCATTTGACAGTAAAATTAGGTGCTTAAGCTAGCAATAGACGTCCGATTTTGCTTCCGATTGTCTGAATCTGAATCATCGGATTCATTCAATATACCGATTTTTGCGTCCGACTTTTTCTAAACTCAGTCCAAAGAGTAAAATAATAAGCGCTAGAGAGTCAACTGGCAAATCGCGAGGAAAATCGGACGTCTATTTCGTCTCTGTACAGAAGTATGCATACAGCAGCCTTCAGACAATAAAATCGTATAAACGCGTAGCGTTCTTTCCGACTCGGTCGTCCGACCCGACTATCGGATCGGATGTGTATTGCGTATGCAAACAAATGTATGCCACGAGCGCCTTCCGACTGATAAGACTATCGGATAGAAAAACCTGACGTGCTTTAACAGTCTAATGAAGCCCATATCCACATTTTTTACGCGGTAGATGGTGTAAATGTAAAATCTAGGCAAATGACCAAGACAATTAGGATGCATGACAGGAATGCGGTTTTGCACTTTTGGCACCTGCATCCCACTTCTGGGGCCCAGTTCTGCTAATGCTTAGTCATAATGGTATTCCAGTGGTGTTTCACACAGTTCTTATTACAACAGTGTAAATAAACACTACTGAGAGACGATTATGACAAAAATTTAGCAGAATTGACCCCCTGATAGTATGCGTAGCGCTACAGTGTTTAACTGATTGATTAGGTACCACTTTTTGAAGTTTTGGTTTTTAGTTTTTTTTTTGTTTTTCTCAGCTGTCATGCGCCTAATTGTCTTGATCAGATAGTATAGTGCGAGTTCGACAAGGCTTGCTACAGTGGTGGTCTGTAACGGTATAATGAAGCAAAAATAAGAACTAACATGACACCTCTCTGCCCTCGTTAATGGTAGGATGACGAACAAAGTAATCCCGCTTGGTGGCGCTGTATTAGATGTAGACCTGTCAAATGTTGTTTACTTTCGTGCATGTGGGAGTGGGAAATTACTTATTGTTATTTAATTTAAATATTTCGCTTCCAAATATATAAAAAAATATGCAATAGAAACAACGTCTTTGAAAAATTTACAGGGCCAACATCTACACTAGCGCCCCCTTAAAACTCTCATATTATATGTCTAATTATTCTGCCATTATAAGCCTTGTTGCACATGCAATAAGGCTTTTGAATTTGGTAAAAAAGGAACTAAGATAAGACCACCATCTTGCGTAATGTCAGTTTTAATAGTAAACAGCGCCCCCGTCCACGTTCATTTTAGGCCTTGTCCACCTGTGTTGTCCACGGATGTAAAATGGCTTTCTCGCACTATAGGTAAATATTTCGAAATAGAACCGTCAAAATTCACATTACTGGAACACTGTTCTGGTACAAATGGGGAGTTTCCCGGTCGACCAGTAGTAAAGTTCTTTTGGGAAGCGTTTATTCGAGAAGTAAGAAAGTTTAGGAAATAATATATTATTAAAAAAAAACTATATAGTCAAAGATATTGTAAAAAAAAGTTAAAAAAAGATCCTTTTATTAAAATATCTTTGGATAATAATAATGTTCTATGTAGGTATATATTCTTCTGTAACGTGTTGTGATTGTGGTATAAACGTTATTAACCATTAATTACTTTCTAAAATAAAGCTCCCTCAAAAAAAATCTTTCCTGAGTCCAGAAACCGGGACCAGCTAAGCTCCCATCCCCTTAGGCTTCTTGTACACGCTTAGTAATTTCACCGTGTCTGCCGCAGACAGGACCAAGTCATCATGTACACGACAAGAATTTCGTTGGACCTAGTTACGAAAGATGAGAGTCAAAATGGCGGGTGTACCATAAGGAATTAAATACTGGTCACAAAAAAATATACCTATAATGTATTTTTTTGTACCTCGCTCTAAAAAATCAGTACCTTCTTCAAAACGAAATTATTTCGGAATTAAAATACACCCGCCATATTGACATCAAGATGGCGGGTGTTCTATAATATTTTATTAAGTACTAAGCGATCATTCATAAAATGTATATACACCAAAAACATTTACCTAAAAAGTACTTAGAGTAAAAAAAAACAAGCAACATGATTAGTTGCATAGTTTCTGAGAAATAAACAATTGTGTTTTGTTTAATTATGTACTTATGTTATTATTATTACATAAGGAATTAAATTATACCGGTCACCAAAAAATATACCTATAATGTAGGTATGTTATTATAAATTATTGATTACATACATAATTAAGCAAAACACGATTGTTCTATTTCTCAGAAACTATGCAACTGATCATGTGCTTGTATTTTTTACTTGATGTACTTTTAGGTACATTTTTTTGGTGTAAGTAGGTATATACATTTTATTAGTGATCGCTAAGTAATAAAATATTATAGAACACCAGCCATCTTGATGTCAATATGGCGGGTGTATTTTAATTTCGAAATAATTTCGTTTTGAAGAAGGTACTGATTTTTAGAGCGAGGTACAAAAAAGTACATTATAGGTATATTATTTTGTTGACCGGTATAATTTAATACTTAACATCGGGTATGATGAAGGCTAAGTCTCCCCGTCGTTCTTAAAAAAAATCAGACTGTGTTAACGATATATGAGATTGTGTTCGGGCAGTCGTGCATAAGGCACAGTAGGGTGCACTAGGCAATGTTTGTGAAGAAAAGAATCATGTTAACTACGAACCACAAAAATTTATTATTAAAATTCAAAATCATTTATTCAGTCTAGGCTGTTACTAGCACTTCTGAACGTCAAAGAATCTACGCCATCGGTTCACAAACCCTATGTCAGGAGACATTGTACGAGAAGAACCGGCAAGAAACTTGCTTATTAAAAAAGAATGAAAAATGAATAAATGTAAGAGACTTGACTGGGTTCATACAATACGTAGTGCGGGTCCACCGGGTGTCGTACGTATCTGGCGCAGGCAAGAATTATTTCTTGGTCAGCGCCGCCGGAGCAATGTACACGGTTCGTGTGTAGAAACGACACGAATTCTTGCGTAGGCCTGGCGACTTTTCTGAGCATGTACAAGCGGCCTTAGGGGCTTCCCTGGACGGGAGCTGACTTACGCTCCGGCGGATTGAGGACCCCAATCTCTTTTTTGGTAAGGTACCTACAGCATAAACATTTAGTAAAAACTAGCTGTTACCCGCGACTTCGTCCGCGTGGAATCCTTTTATACATGTATTAGTTTTCCGCCCGCGACTTCGTCCGCGTAGGTTCTACTTTCCCCTTAAGGGAAAATCCTTTCTTACCTATCTACATGCCAAATTTCAACTCAATCCGTCAAGTACTTTGAGCTCTGCGAATTTGAATAGAATTTCGAAAAATCCTCTCTTAGTGCACCCCTAGACCTCACAAGGCACCTATGTGCCAAATTTGAAGTCTCTAGACCTAGCGGTTTGGGCTGTGCGTTGATATGTCAGTCAGTCAGTTTTGTAAGAAAAATCCTTTAGATTTTTCTTACATAACTCCATCCCCCTTTTCATCCTTTTGGGGATGGAATTTTCAAAAACGCCGAGACAGGTAAATGTTTATTTATAATCCTTAACCTAAATATAAAATTTGAAGATCCTAACTCCAAAACTGACGGACTTTCATACAAACTTTCATCCCCTTAGGGGTAGAATTTCGAAAAATCCTCTCTTAGTGCACCCCTAGACCTCACAAGGAACCTATGTGCCAGAAGTCTCTACACCTAGCGGCTTGGGCTGTGCGTTGATATGTCAGTCAGTCAGTCAGTCAGTTTCTTCTTATATATATTTAGATAGAAGATAATACGAAATACACTTTTCGTAAGCACCGAAATTGACTTTTTTATTTTACTAATTAACTGCGATGCGAACAGGGCAGTACTAATATACCTAAATATAGTTGTATATATACAGTAGTGAACGAAGCAGTTTTAAATAACGTGGCCAAAAAGTAATAACCACAGCATGCTAAATACTTAGTACGAGTCCCGAGTGCTTAATGTGCGTTTTCTCATCTTACTCGCATACATCGAAGTTTGCAAATAGAGTTTAATTCTCAAACTTATTCCTATTGCTTTAAGGTTATCTGTCCAAATTTTGCTCTCATCACGCGATGGCAACGTTTGGACATTTGAAAACTCACACTATAGGCCCTAGCGCCTAAGTAGTAGCTGTGTAGTGTCGATGTCGGCTTAGAGCTAGCGCAGACGACGGACAACGGAGGACTTTTTGTCCGCGACACGTCTTTATTGTTAACCAAATAAGATTGAACTTAGATCGCGTATATCCATAAAAAGTACGCGATAGTCTTCGTTATATATTCAATTTTATGTTCTTAGTAATAAGGTCGTGTCGCGGACATAAAGTCCTCCAATGTCCGTCGTCTGCGCAGGCCCTTAGAATAGCACTACCCTCTCATCCCGTGGGTGTCGTAAAAGGCGACTAAGGGACTTAGGCTTCAGGAGATGGGCAGCAGCGTCTCCTACATACGTGGCCATACTGCGATCGCCAACCCGCCTGCCATGCGTGGCAATTATGGCAAACCCCGACGACTAGGCCCTCTGAACGTGACATACCTACCCGGAACCTTCGAGCTGCAGATTGAAACTTAACAGCAGGTTCATTTAAGAAATATTATAAACCGATCGTCTAAAAATAACTAAATTGAGCGACTAAAATACGGTTCGGTTGAAAAGTTTTTTAGGCGATCGGTTAATTACTATACAAACCTTCATTAACGGCCGGTTTCAATAATTTATTCCTTACAAGAGTTAGGCCTATCTTGGTTACGTTACTTAGCAACCGCTGTTATTTTGGTTTTTTTAGGGCTGATTAACAAAAATATCTAGGTAACAAAGATCTAGTAAGCCTATCTCTTACTGTGGATAGGTTATTGAAACCGTATATCGCTCGAAAAATTTTTTTAGAATAGCATAAACATATTAAAACTGAACTATTTTTGTTCTATTCAAATACGGTAAGTAAGAAGTTTCGGATTTACAAGTGTTCAAACTTCAAGTTTCGCGGCTCTTCGCGTGACGAAAAATATGCAAGTTTCATAAAAAGAAGGCGACTCACTGACCAAATCTGTCAAGCGTGAGCCGCAAGCTGCGTGCAGTGTTGTGAAGTGACGTCACTACATAAAACGCCGACCCGTAATTAAAAACTAAATATCTGGAAATATACCTCATATGGAAAAAAAAAACACAGTATTTTTCATGATGTACTACATGACGATGATGACATATAAATCGAAAAGTGCTGTTAATCCCCATTGAGAACTCATTGAAAGTTCTCCTAATGCGTCTTTAAAACATATAAGAGAAGACAGTTATAATTGTGATTGAAGAGGGAACACTGAACAAAACAAAAGATTTAATTGAAAAGTAAATAATTTATTACATACAAATTGATCACTGCAACATCCACCAACCATTATTGTGCTTTTACATTTTATTGTTTAGTTAAATAAAGATGGGCACTCAAATTATTTATTGCCTTTTATTTTCTATTTTAGGTAATTTAATTTTAGTATCACAATATTTTAACATCAGACGCACTGTTGACATTATTCTACATAGATATGTCCCATAATTCAATACATAATTATTTAATTTTGGGCAGTTCTGCTGTTGTTATCAGAATCTTAGATAGTCAGAGGTCTGGCTCTGACCTAGATAACAGTTCAATATGTTAAACTGATTATTACGCCCCCTTTTAGTAACAACTCTTGATGTTAAAAAAAAAACAGTTTTAATAATAAAAAATATATTGCTTTTGGGATAAACCCAAAAACCTTTTTTTATTATAAAAATACAGGGGCACACTAAAGTGGAGATTTCAAATTAAATTAATGTGCCTCAGATTTCTTAAGTGACTGACATTCAAATGATTGATCAAAATCATATTTTACTTGCTTCTGCCAATTATGTGGTTCCCTGAAAATTTCTGGCAAGACATGAACAAAACTGTGCAAGTAAAATATTGGAGTAAGAGTGCAATTCAAACATCCATCGAATATTGTTTCAAATATAGTATCAAAGATATAATCATATGGTCTACTCTACAACATGCCTTAATTTACTGTAGTCAACCCAAGATGCCTGGTAATTAGGTATAATGTAAAATCACCCTAAATGTAATTACCAACATGTTTTACCAGTGTATTACAAATGTAAATTCATTCTTAGTATAAAAATATATAACAATATTCCACTAATAAGATGTCTTCATAATCAATATAAAATCACCACTAATTGTCACACTTTCACTTCTTAAGAGTCCAAGTTTAGTATAAACCATATGTCATTGTTATATTGGCAATGTGTTGGATACGGAAGATTTGAACATGTTTCCGAAGAATCTCATCCCTGAAGAGCCTCCCGGCACAGATCCCATGATCATCCAGAACAGGGCAGTAAATTGAGCAATCGCACATATCACTGTTAGCAGGGTGCTCTTCAGACCTAAGGCGCAGTACAATGTTGCTGTCATTGTGAGTAAATACAATGAGGTGGCCAGAGCTCTTTCTTTTGAGAACAGCGATTTAATGTGTGACCATGGTCCGTAGAGGAAACTGAAACTGTAAAATCAAATGTTCAAAGTTAGTCATTTGGATTATCCAATTAATACAAGTTAAGAAGTGAAAGAGTTAGGGGGAAGCCCTTTTATGCAAAGGATCACAAACAAAATCTTAGATTTTATCAGTGTTAATTATGTAAACCTCCTTAAAAAGGCTTTATATAAATAAACATAAATTAATAGTAATCTTATGTATAAATATGACGACCTGTTTGGCGCAGGGGTACTAACCCCACCTTCTGCGCCAGAGGTCCCGGGTTTGATCCCCGGACAAGACAAATATTTGTGTGCATAAACATGTCTATTTGTCTTGGTCTGGGTGTTTAATATGTATATTATGTATGTATTTACAAAAAAAAAAAGTATATAAGTATGTTTATCCGTTATCTAGTATCCATAACACAAGTTCTTCATGATACTTAACGTGGGCTAGATAATAAGTGTGATTGTATGAAAATATTTATTTTATTTATTTATTTATAAATATTAATACCATAAATGACAATACTATACCTCATAATAAAGAAAAAGCTTCCCAATGTGAAAAGTAGGACAAACTTCTTAGCTTGTAATATTAGTATAGGAATGTAGATAAATGATAGTATAAAACAAAGGAATCCTAATCCGAGACATACTCCAAAACCAATAAACCGTTGTGTACGAGTCTGAAACAAAAAAGTTCATTGTTATCTTTACTTTTATTAGTATTTTCCCCTAAATACCCATCAATGAGTGACTCATGGATTGATTTGTAAAAGAATAGATTTAGCTATCTAAGTGAAATGGAAATTGACTTACCAATGTAAAATAATCTTTTTGAGCTTGTTGAAACCAAGTAACAGTGTCGTCATCGGGACTTTCAGGACTTCTTGAGAGGAAACTTGGGGTAGAAATAGACGGCAGACTAAAATAGCTCCTGCGGCTCTCTTTTTGTAACATATACTCATCCAAATCTGATTTTAAGTTAGCCATCGCGTCGGTTTTATTAAATTTATTCGTCTAAGCTTTATTATTTGCCAAAAAATAACTTTAATCGCGTCACCAAATTAATCACAAGTTTCACAATCACAACCTGACTGACAGTGACAGTTCACTTCACTGACTTTTTTCACTTGTCTTGTTCTGACAATTTACCATAAAGCAGCAGTTAACTTTTTACACAAAGGAATAATTTTTCTCATCCGTAGTGGTGCGCATGTCTCTAGAGACATAATCGATAACGAACGTCAAACCGAGCGATTCAAAAGTGTGAGTACAATACAACAAAAACTTTAAGTTTTTTGCTTACCATAGTCTGTATCATCGCTGAAATCATCATGTGCATGTCTTCGGATGTTATTGTTGTATCGATCATGCGCACATGGGGGACATACGCCTCGTGTATCACGTTCATCCAAGTCGGTGCTGCTGGCATCCGATTCTATTTCAGCTTCTTCGATGTGAATGTCCTCTACGTGCCGATTATCAAGCTTTTCATTACTTGATAGTTGATTGTAGTTTTTCCGCGGTGGTCTTGAGTCTGAAAAAGAAAATAATATTTGTAAAAAACAACGCAACCTATAGTTTGACATAGATTTATTTATTTGGGTTATTTATATCATAGTCAACGTCGTTTATTTATTGATACGTTTTAAAAAGTAGCTGAATATAGTTTTTGCGTTTGCAGTACTCGTATGTACAGTCAACAGCTCGTCATGCTTTTCATTTTGACCTTTAAAGCGTTTGCATACGTCACCAGCGGGGTAATTACCTAAAAATTTACAATGATCGCACAGAACGATCGACGCGGAACGTCAAAAAAATGGTATTACGTTTATGCAATCGCTGGCTAATCGACGGTTCTTATAGCGGCGTCTCTCGCTCTCTTACCTAGAGTGCGAGAGTGACACGCCGCCGGTCATTCCCAATCGCCACCACCAGTTTCGCCTCCACTGGGGCAACTGGGAATTTTTGTTTAAAAAAATCCCATTCTACACCAGTGGTGACAAAGTGGTGGCGACTGGGACATTGGTTCATAGATGCTATAAGGGAGTCCCAAATATTTTCCTAATTATTATACCTATACTTACACAAATATTTTTTTAACAATATTAATTGAATTGGTACCTACTCATAAGACTTATTTATGATTACATATTGTAAGTATGTAACAATCAATGGTTTGATAATGATGATCTTATAAAAACTAAACCATATTTTTTAGGCATTATATTTTTTTATTTCAAAATAAGTAAATAATGTTGATCAGTGATGATTGTGTTCAGTAAATATATACAGAATTTGTTGAAAACCTGTTGATTTCGAAAATAAAAAGGTAATTTTATTTCACGTGAGTTGCCCAAATTATTATTTTTATTCATTCAGAATTTGTATTAACGTTCTAAGTCATCATTATATATGCACATACACACAAATCAATTACCTAAATAGAAATAGATTTTTTTAAATGAAATCAGCAGGGGCAATGCGGCAATTGCGGTTTTTTTTCTACGCAAAATCCCAGTGGACACTACTGGTGGCGAATGGGAACTTTAAAATAAAACCTGGTCTCCCCCAGTGGTGGCAAAATTGGTGGTGGCTACTGGGAATGACCGGACGCCGCGTGTTGCTAATGCTATGCTAGCTCCAAAAACAATTTGGTAGCTATAACAGGAGTCAGGAACTAAATGAATACACAGTTCATCGATTGTTCGGTAGAGGCCGCACTGTAACAACAGTGCAGTTGCTAAGGTGATTGGTGATAGATAAGTATCGCAGTAAATTTTAATAGCGTCGCGTCGGTTTTTGTAGTGCAACTTGCTGTGTTGACTGTACTTTCATATAAAGTATCTGAGTCAAATATTTTATTCAAATAGAATAGAATTTTAACCGAAAGTTGTCAAAGCTGTCAAATCCTATACATTTGTTCACCGTTAAAGTTAGCGTCAATTCACACCGAGACGCGACGCGACGCGACGACATTCGAAGAGGCCTCAGGCTGCGCCTCGCGGCGTCGCGCTGCGTCGCGAGGCATCTCGAGACGCTCGGTTTGGGTGAAATGGTTCTAACTAGGGAGACTGATCACCCGTCCGGCCTTGCTGGCGTCCCCTCTCCAAAAATAATAATCTCGAGACGCAGTGCTGCGTGGTGCAACGTTACGTAGTAACTAATACCTAATCTGTGGTGCAACGTATTCTGAATTCTCACAATGAAATGTGTATCTTTTCGTGGAGTAAATAAGGTAGGTATATTTTGTGTCGCTCTATTAATATGTGCGCGCAGCGTCGCGTCGCGTCGCGTCTCGGTGTGAGCTGACTCTTATAGTTATCGTTAAAGTTAGATAGTAAAATCCACCCTTATTAGGCCACAGGTTTCACATTTTGACAATTGTTTTGTTGTTTGAAATGAGTACTGTTTTGTATTAATATCGGCTATTATTTAGAATAGGCGACCAGTTTGTGATCATACCTA
Organism: Chrysoteuchia culmella; assembly: GCA_910589605.1. Lineage (NCBI taxonomy): Eukaryota > Metazoa > Arthropoda > Insecta > Lepidoptera > Crambidae > Chrysoteuchia > Chrysoteuchia culmella. Next base: position 3,125,693 of record OU342654.1, on the reverse strand, counting down.
TTAATTTACTCCCTATTTACGTAGGTAGCGATAAAAATCAGCACCTTACTGTCGCTATAGCTATAGATTTTTCAAACCACCTACAAAGGCTCTCGCTAACGCTATCACTTTCATACTAAAAATGTAATTGTGAATGCAATAGATGAATAGAAGTAACTATGTAGGAATTGGACAAAAATCTTATCGTCAAAGGGTTTTACGAGAGGTTCAAGTTAGATAGCAATAGCGATAGCAATACCGTTAGGCGGTAAGGCTGCAGGTCAGTGGTCACAATCCGGGATTCCACCCTACCTACAATACAAGTACCTACCTAATATTCCCAGAGGCGACAACGGATTGACTAAACTATCGTTAGGATGACTGATTTAGTATCAGTAGATCTTAAAAGTGAATGGGATAGAGCCGGTCTGCCTGCATGGCGTTTGTGCGTTTGGTATTCCTATATATAAAAAGTACTCTGTGGTTTGGTAGGTACAGCCGTTGAAAGGCGTGTCATAGTACAGTAAACTGAACGATCACTAGGATGGTTGATTCAAGGATAATTTGGTACTCTCTTTATTAGCTATAGGCACAGTATAAAAACTGACATGATTCGTTGGTACATTGAGTAGATATTGGCCAATGGAAAACGATATTAAAATTGCAAAGCACGAGTTTAGTTTTGAGTTTTTGGTATGTTGTTAGGCTCAGTTAAGATAGGGTGAATCCAAAATTACAACTTTGAAAAACGTGTATTTGCTGAACAGCACGTGAAAAACAGCGCAAGTATGGCACTTTTCCAATCTTTGATCTATATTATGGGCTTCGATGAAGTGAGTGAACTCATTATTTCACAGACTTGGGTTAATGATTCTCAATGAAAGCAAATTAAATTTGCTATAACTTTATTCACTTTTCGATATTTCGCTGCGAATCGGAGCAAATCTTAAAATTGTGGATTTTCAGAAAAATGTACTATATGTGAAGGGTATAGCTTGATCCCTATGAGGTCCATGAAGCTGTAATTAGGCCGAATTGTTGCAAAAATTAACTTTATGATTCCGGGAGATACTCGCTTCCTTCTTCAGCCTTATCAATATTTAACATCAGGTATGATGAAGACTCCCATATATATTCTAAGTCGTTCCTCCAAAACTTTTTCACTCCACTCAACCTCGTCGTGCGTAAAAATGGTAGTGTGCGCTAGGCCTTACACGGAGTGGCTACGTACTCTAACTTTGGCTCCTCCAGGTCCTTACGGAGTTATGACTTAGAATATCGATTTCGAGGAGTATTTCGAAGAGGTTTTCAATGAGGTTTCGTTAAGTCGAGGACGAGTAAGTTTTGGAGGAACGACTTAGAATATGGGTGTGTGTATAGAAAACGTTTATATCACAAATAATAGAACATTAACAGGTATTTCATTTGAATAATAAATTATTTCTTTAACCTTAGTACTTTCCGAGAAAACTTTTCCCAAAAAAGCCCTACTGGTCAACCGGGAAGTTCCCCGATTGTACCTACCAAACGCACCAACATCATGCAGGCAGATCGGCTCTACCCCATTCACTTAAGGGCGCGCTCTAGGCCAAAAGCAAAAGTAATAACTGCAACGGCGAACTGCAAAGTAAATGCTGCCTTATTGCTATGAGAAATAAGGCAGCATTTACTATATAATTCTCCGGCCCCATTCGGCCGGTCCGGAATGAAGAAATGAAGGAAATTCTTTTTTTTTTTTAATTTTTAAAGGTTATTTACAAAAAATATATAACATAAGCCCTGCCTAATCTATAGTGTAATTATACTAAAAAGTTCCAAGCTTTATTTTAATGTATTACTTGACTAGCAGTTTATCGTGTTAATTATAGTGATTTGGAGGCAACTTAGCAATTTTTTTCAATCGAGAAAATTTTGTGCAATCGTATTTTTGAGCATCATAGTCACTAGTATTAATCCTGTAGTTTGCTGCGTCTTAATTTGAAATTCAGTTTTTCATTAATATTGATATTACAGACGATCATGTAATTGTAAAGCAATCTGATTTTCGTTGGCCTATAGTGGGCCCTTAAGTGATCTACACGCTGTTATAAGTCAGCCATCCTAACGATAGTTTCACAGACAGATCTAAATCTAAATTTATCATCGAGAAATGTGTTTTAAAGAGTGGACATCACTAATCGATTACAAATTTGAAAAGCTACGCGTAGCGCGGAATAAAATACTTACGCTGTTTCGATATTCATTGCCTATTAACGCAGTACGTTAAATTTACCGCGCTAAGTAAAACCCGCAGTCTATTACGAATTAAGCGGCATTGACGAGTTTGTACATTTTGTCGTTTCAATAACAAAATTTATTAATTTTAACATAAATTAAGCCTAATTTTATTATAAAATTACTTACCGGTGGAAGGAAACGTCTCCGTTTATTCGGTTACTCACAGATGTGGTGTTTTTACAGTTTTTTATACAGTTGCGTCGTCTATTTAGATCTATGTCTGTGGATAGTTTAGTCAATCCGTTGTCGCCTCATATACTATAATAATTAACTATCATATTTATTTACATGATGGCCCAAAATAAAGTAGACAAGTGATTTTTTAAATTATTTTAGTCACTTTATGTATACTCTATGTATGATGTGTAATAATGTCAAACGCTTGGTAAAAATTTCGTCAACTTTCCGCATTTTCTTCCGTAGCAGATACTTTGTCCTACTCGCGTATAACGAATCTTTAGGTCACCAACAGTTCTATGAGATGTAGTACACAGGTCCGGGGTACACATTGTTTTGTTCCTTCGGGGCAAAAATATACGCTGAGCTTTTGCCTCTTTGCATCGCTTTGACAAACATGCACAGATATACTTATGAAATTAAACAATAGTTTGATTTCATGGGTAGGTCTCCTTACGAAACTATGTGCGTGCTTATTTTTTTTAGTCCGTAAGTAGTTTGTTTATTTTTCTTTTCTTTTGTTTATGTGCATGTATGTTTGTGATGCAAATAAATTATCTATCTATCTATCTATCAATCCGTGAATGCAATTCAATATTTCTCAAAAATTAAGGATGGATTCCTAAGAACGTTTTCATGTAGAAACAAAAGTACCTGCTCTTTTTGCCCCGTCTTAAATTGCCACCCTGTATATTCTGTGCTCCATTCGACTTCTCCATTTAAACCTCATGAAGTAAGTAATTCTAGTAAAGCATGTTATTAGGTGTAATGTAATATGTACCAAAAAACCGACTTCGAAAATTTAAAAATAAGCCTTTGTAGTCTAAGTCTATAAGTACTTTTATTTTTCTTGCTTCGGCTGGTACCGACTTGAAAAGTCTTATTATTTTTACCTATTATAAACAAGGTCTTTTTCTAGTATTTTTACAAGATAGGAAAAATTCTAGAGCAAAGATTTTGAGCCAATGTCTTTTTTTTTAATTTCTTCTGTAGTCGCATCGTAACGCAAAGTAACTATTTATTAATCTATGGCAATACACGCAATCAAAAATGTGTTACACCGATTAATTTAGGCTCGTTGTAAGAGAGAAAAAAATAAAAATCTACTATAAATATATTTCCCATAGGGATAAAATGCTATTTTTATCCCCGCTGTGGTACGCTACAATGACGAACTTTTTGAGCAAGTGGTGTGAAAACTATATTTTATAAAGTAGGTAGCTATTAGATTTAAAAAAAATAGCTTTTTTTGTAAATCAAGTTGCTTGATTGAGTTCTTATCGACTTGCCTCCTTAGGTATATAATCGCGATTGTGCTCGGCTAATATTTGTAGTACAAAGTAGGTACGTAAGAGTTATGCGATCACGAAATTCTCATCTCAGTAGTCAGTCAAATGTAGTCTCGCTCGATCGTCATTAATGTGACTGGTACCACATCCCTATCAGTTATAATTTATTTTTGTACGCAGTTAATACGTAGTTGTTGATTTATTTGGATACATTCACGCAGTGGAGGTATGATATTTAAGTGTTAACTAGTGATTACAAACAAACATTTAGATAGATCACAAATTAATTGAACTATTCCATAACGCACTATTATGATTGCTCTGTTATGTAGTTTGGTTACCATTCATTTGATAGTGATTAAAAAGGACTCAGTGTGTCTCTCTTATTAACAAAAAATCGCAGTTTACATTGAAATATAAGTAAGTAGGTACAGTGGGACAAGAAAGCGGTGTACCAGCAAATTAGGAGACCAACATAGGTACTTATTATCGAGTACTTATAAATTGACTTCACCTTACTTAGGTATTCTACTCGTATCTAGCCACATAAAGAAACTAGTTAAAACTTATAAAACTGGTTTAAAGTTATTTCGGAACGATGTTTAGTTTTATCATAATAAATATTCATGAATGTTCATAAAATGATTTGATTAGTTCGGTACTTTATTTTATTTAGGTTTAACTAAGTGTGACGGTCAAAATAATTAAATTGTTCGTGAATTACTTATGAGTAGGTAGTTTTTGTATATATTTAAACTTACAGAATAATGAGGTTTTATAGTATTACCAACGTGTCTAGTGAAATTTCATATATAATCTTTCAGTATTTTTAGCTAATTAATTACACGTTAATTAAGTACCTAAGTACCTATAAGTTTACGTATTTACAATTCATAATTAGATATTTTTATTTTTAAGGTAAAAATGGATAAAGATTCACCAAAAATAGCTGTACTCGGAGCTGGAATCGTAGGATTGACAACGGCGAAATTAATCCAAGACAAACTAAGCAAGGCCAATGTAACACTGATTGCTGACAAATTCAACGAAGACACTGTAAGCTGCGTGGCTGCGGGCATATTCAGACCGGGAACGAGTTTCAGAGGGACTTCCAGAGAGATAACCAAGAAATGGATCGACGACTCCTGGTATTATTGGCAGGAAATCTTAAAAACCTCGGAAGCACCCGATGCTGGTGTAATGGCTTTCGACGCCTACATATTTTCTAAGCAAAATTTTCACATCACACGAAACCATTTAATCGAAGATCTCGTGCCTATCTATAGAGCAATTGACGAAGACGAACTAAAACTGGTTAGTGGCAATTGGAAGTACGGCTCATACTTCTCCACCTTAAAAATAGGAAGCGAAAGACATTTGCCATGGCTAGAAAATATTTTCAAGCAAAAGGGGGGTGTGATTGTTAACGATAAAGTCGATAATTTCACATCACTAGCGAAATATGATTTAGTTTTTAATTGCACTGGTTTTGGCGCGAAATATCTGTGCAATGATTACGATTTAGTGCCAATTCGTGGCCAGGTGGTAAAATTGCGGGCGCCATGGTTGAAGATTGCATTTTATGGAGATTATGATACTTACGTGATTCCCGGCTTAGACGGAGTGGCCACATTAGGCGGTGTGAGGCAATACGATAGTTACAACATGGAGGTTTGCAAGCATGACACGGCGGCCATTTTGGAGCGGGGCTATGAATTCTTGCCAGCTTTGAAAAAAGCTGAGATTGTGGGGCACAGGGTTGGTTTGCGACCTCACCGGGTGCCGGTACGGGTAGAGTCAGAGATGGTTGGTGGAGTAAAGGTGGTACACAACTACGGGCATGGAGGGTATGGGGTTATGTGCGCACCCGGTACAAGTATGCAAGCAGTTGAAATAGGCCTAGAAATTTTGAAGGGCAACACTCGAGCGCATTACTAATTTTGTTTATAGTAATAATATGTAACGCCTCTAACCATTCAATCCACCTAAACTTACAAGTGTTAAATATACCTACTTACATTATTTTCTTGAAATGTAGTTTATAAGTTTAAAATAAGTACATATTGTAATTTTAATATAATATACCTACGTAAAATAAGAGAATATATTTTATTTAACAGTTTTACATTAAATTATATACATAATTATTGAAAACGTTCTTTTGGCTTATTTTCCTTTAATCCTGAGGTTAGATAACAGGTAACGTCATTTTGACTCCCTGACTAACAATGCAACATGAAAGCTAACAAAACTAACTTAATTACCAACCTATAGGCATTGATATAAGCTTTCTGATTGAATACTTTAACTAATACAGTAAGAACCTATTATAATATCTGTGATGGTCTAACAAAGGCTATGACACTAAACATTTAGTCTAAAGGGCGTCGGCCAAAAATGGTCCCATTAGAACGGTTTAATGGTCGAGCGTAGATTTTAAGGCATTAAGGAACGTCCTATCAGGAATTCTGGCATCCATCCAAATAGAGACATAGGTATAGGGGTGCCGGATACACGATGTTAGATATCGATTTTTTAACTTTAAAGTCTAAGGCTGTATTGCGCCACCTATAACGGTAACAACTAAGTATATGAGTATAAATAATTTAAAGATCAGAAATGTACCTATTGGATTTGACAGATTTAACAACCATAAGTCATATGGAGCAGCAACACAGCCGAACTAAAATTATGTGATGAGTACCTGCGAGAAATCATATGTTACGTTAAGTATCTAAATGTCTAGGTAATTATAAAGATACAAAGACAAAAATAAGGCAAAAGCTCGTTAAAAAATTTAAATTCATAAATTATTAAGTACCTTATTTGTCAGGGTATCTGACAAACTTACAAATCTTAACCTTAAGACTACAACGGAGGAACTACTTAAGCCTCTTTAAGCTTGAACCTTTAAGGATTTCCTAGATTCTACCCTACTATAAATTGGTGGTGAGACAAAGATCTCACAGTAACTACCTACACAATGATATGACTCTTATATAAGGTTTCAGTATTACTTACACCTTTTACAATCAAATACTGACAAAATAATTGTGTGTAATTTACATGTCTAAAATTATTACTTATGCTCTTAATTTTGATATTTTAATTCAATCGCATTAATTTTGATAGATATTAAACAAGAAAATATACTAGAAAAAAGCAACTAGTGCATTGGGCCGGATTCCCAAGGATGCGGGTTCGAATCCCGTATTTTAGTTTTAAGAATTTAATGAGTACCTACGTTTTGGCATTGAATATTGATGACCAGTCAATAAGCACCAGTCAGTTCAGAATGTTTACTGAACTAAAGAAAAGCGAAAAGTATCTTTAGTTTGTAGTATCTTCAGTTTTATACTCCTGACAAATCGTTCCATTTCAAGATTTATTTTAAAGTAAAGTTGTGTATAGACTGAATAAAGATTCCATCTTTGATTTTTGCATTTGAGAGAGCCTTAGGAGATTCATTGCAGTGTAATGGAATCACTGCGCCGATATCGTGTCTAAAAGCCCTTCACTCAACCATCGGATAGGATTGCATCAGCATGTTCTCTTGAATTGAATTAAGTATACCGCTAGATGAGATTTATTAATTTTGTCAACATTTTTAATTTCGGTAGTTTTGGTATGAGGATAATTGGGTACTTTTACCGTAGCTTTTAAATTAACTACTTGAATTTATAAATGAAGAATAAAGTTTATTTACTTAAATTAAAATCACACTTGATAACCAAAACTACGACCATTCAGTTTCCATGAGTTCATGGGTTCATTATTCTGACCAAGCTTAGATAAAAATAAGCTGAAATATGCAAAGATAAAAAGCTCAAAGTTTGAAAAATTTAAAGGTTTTCCAAACATTTACCTACGCGCTTTCAAAACATTGCAATGAGTAAAAAAACGTTTTCACTTCACACGCTCGGAAAAGGAGGTTTTTTTATTCAGTTTCTTCGTAGAAAATTTGCGCTTTTATTTTTTGCGCGGTAAAGTACTTTTTCAATTTAAATTAAACCTAAAAATATGTCATAATGCGTTCCGAATCGCACTATTGACTTTTTTGTTATATTTTATTCTTATTTTAAATAGCTTTGAATTTATCATAATACTCCGTTTTGGTTAAATTATATTATTTTAGTTCGAATCATACAAAACAATAACAATAAGATTAAACTATTTGTTATAAGAATTTTATATTAGGCTGGGTGAGATTTCACAGCCTATGATTGGCTTTCGGTACGTGACATAAACCTTTATTTTAAAGGACATCAGGCAATCTCCATACAAAGTTGGTCCAAAAAAAAAAATTAGGGGCCAGACCCAAGATTATTTCTAATAGGTAGTTCATATTAGGACATAAAAAAAAATATATGGACTTAACCCTGTAACCGCGTGAACTGTGAAGCTATTTAAGATAAGACATTCTGGGCAAAAACACAAGTAACATTAGGCGGACAGACCCGGGATTATTTTTAATAGGTAGTTCCTATATAGACCTAAAAAAAGGTATATGGACTTAACCCTGTCACCGCATGAACCGAGTTGCTATTTCGAGTTCAAAAATCAGGACAAAAAAAAGTGAGCGGCCAGACCCAAGATTATTTCTAAAAGGTGGTTCATACTAATGCCTAAAAAAAATTATATGAACTTAACCCTGTCACCGCATGAGGAGAGTTGCTATTTCAAGTTAAAAAAATCTGGACAAAAAAAAGTAAGCGGCCAGACCCAAGATTATTTTCAATAGGTAGTTCAAATAAAGGCCTAAGAAAAATTATACGGACTTAACCCTGTCACCGCATGAACTGAGTCGCTATTTCGATTTACAAAATCTGTACAAAATAAAAGTGAGCGGCCAGACCCAAGATTATTTCTAATAGGTAGTTCATACTAAGGCCTAAAAAAAAGTATATGAACTTAACCCTGTCACCACATGAGGAGAGTTGCTATTTTAAGTCAAAAAAATCTGGAGAAAAAAAAGTGAGCGGCCAGACCCAAGATTATTTTCAATCGGTAGTTTAAATAAAAGCCTAAGAAAAATTATACGGACTTAACCCTGTCACCGCATGAACTGAGTCGCTATTTCGATTTACAAAATCTGTACAAAATAAAAGTGAGCGGCCAGACCCAAGATTATTTCTAATAGGTAGTTCATACTAAGGCCTAAAAAAAATTATATGAACTTAACCCTGTCACCACATGAGGAGAGTTGCTATTTCAAGTCAAAAAAATCTGGAGAAAAAAAAGTGAGCGGCCAGACCCAAGATTATTTTCAATCGGTAGTTTAAATAAAAGCCTAAGAAAAATTATACGGACTTAACCCTGTCACCGCATGAACTGAGTCGCTATTTCGATTTAAAAAATCTGGACAAAATAAAAGTGAAGGGCCGGACCCAAGATTATTTCTAATAGGTAGTTCATACTAAGGCCTAAAAAAAATATATATGGACTTAACCCTGTCACCGCATGAAGAGAGTTGCTGTTTCAAATCAAAAAAATCTGGACAATAAAAAGTGAGCGGCCAGACCCAAGATTATTTTCAATAGGTAGTTCCTATAAAGACCTAAAAAAAGATATATGGACTTAACCCTGTCACCGCATGAACCGAGTTGCTATTTCGAGTTCAAAAATCAGGACAAAAAAAAAGTGAGCGGCCAGACCCAAGATTATTTCTAATAGGTAGTTCATACTAAGGCCTAAAAAAAATTATATGGTGACAGGGTTAAGTTCATATAATTTTTTTTAGGCATTAGTATGAACCACCTTTTAGAAATAATCTTGGGTCTGGCCGCTCACTTTTATTTTGTACAGATTTTGTAAAACGAAATAGCGACTCAGTTCATGCGGTGACAGGGTTAAGTCCGTATAATTTTTCTTAGGTCTTTATTTGAACTATCTATTGAAAATAATCTTGGGTCTGGCCGCTCACTTTTTTTGTCCAAATTTTTTTGATTTGAAATAGCAACTCTCCTCATGCGGTGACAGGGTTAAGTCCATATAATTTTTTTTAGGCCTTAATAGGAACTATCTATTGAAGTTAATCTCGGGTCTGGCCGCTGACTTAATTTTTTTTGGACCAGAATGCCTGATGTCCTTTTTCTTTGTCTTGTACCTGATGTCAATGTCAACATTTACCGAATCATTTTTATTCTTATGGTAAATTTTAAATAGAAGAATATTGGAAAAAATTAACTCGGCCACAAGTGAATTCTCAGACGGGAATCGAACCCGCAGCCTTTGGACCGGATTTCCAAAACCATAAGTATAAAAATAGCATTGAAAAATGCAAAAAATACAAAATCATACATTTTTATTCTTATTTATAATAAGCAATACTTTAAATATTTTTGAATTAACTATAATACTCCCTTTTTATTATTTAATTGTTTTATATCATTAAAACAAAGAGAATAAGGTATATTTAGATAAAACTAAAGGTTTAAATATTTTTACCGGAAGTTGACCGCGGAAACAACCATATAATGTTCCTCGCTGTTGTGTGTGAGGTGAAAAATTGTGAAAAGTTTTTAGCGTCTTGTACCTTTGAAATCCTCGCTTCGCTCAGGTTTCAATCCTAGATTCCTTCACTTGCTCAGGTTTTAATAGTGGTAACTCGCCGCTAATAACCAACTTTCCAACTTTCCAACAGCCTTGCACAACAAATAACTATTATTGTGTTATTTAAATATTCCGGTAAGAAAAAACGATGTAAACATTTCTTAAGTAAGTTCTTAAGGATGATTAAAATAAAAAAGTTTCTAGTAGGTACCTACCTACCTACTAGAAACTTTTTTATTTAAATCATCCCCTGAATAATGAACATTTTTAGGTACTTAAGAAATGTTTACGTCGTTTTTTCTTTCATACAAAATTATACACCTGTATAATTTGGTCAGCAAGTGGTTGATTGCCTTTATTAAGTTTAAAATTTAAGTATTTAAATGATGGTTAAAGTTTACCCGTAGTTTTTTTTTCTTTAATTGCGAAGGCAGTTTTGATGGTTTCCACGTCCATGGTTTATGAAAATAGATAGTCTCTGCCTAAATAGGTCAAGGCTTGCCGATCCGGGAAGCTTACCGATAATCCAGGGGAAATTAGGGGCTTTACCGATTATATCTACGTCACTATGTCATGAGCGCCATATTATCTCCCGCAGTTTGCTCAGAAGTTAAATACATTCAGCATCGGTATTTGCATTGTCATAAAACTGCGATACATTTAACGTTGAACTGATATATTTATGAGTACATTCTAAAGTGTGCTGCTTGTATTTACTAACGACGTAGCACTTGTGTGCGAACATAATACCAAGTACGTGCACTGATATTTTTCATCGAATTAAAAGATAGGATTAAAAGCGCTACCTAACTACTTTATTAGGCAGCTTTCTAAATCTATCTCTTATTATCAAATTCAAAGTATAAAAAAAGATTAGTATTGTAGTCTAAATAACATCGACATTTTCCTAAATTATCTCTTTCGTCTGTTTCTGAACTGAAAACAAAGCGTTAATTCAGTCACGTTTAACGTTAATGGGTATCGGCGCTAACGATGTTTTAATTATGATCCACTGAGCCTCAAAACTGGGCGAAATATTTAGGTACGAATTGCCGTTACTTGGGTCGACGTGAATTTTGGCCAAAAGGACGGACTTGAGAAATCGCTTGATGTACGCGGCCTCCGCCCGCGAGAAAAGTGTGGAGAGAGCTTTGTCGAGGTGCTCATGCTACGCATGCTGGTTATCAGTGATACCTACTTAAAAGGTGATCGTAGTTAAGTACTTTTTTTGTTGATAAAGATAAAGATAAAGATAAAGATATATTTATTTGTAAAAACACGGGTCCACAGTACAAGCACAAGCACAGTACAAGTAAAGTATGGTGACAAAAATAATAAATGTCCCTTACATGTTTTGCCGAGAAAACGGCGTACAAATTTCAAGTTATTTATTTAATACAAAAATTCTTTGATATCATAAAAACATTTGGTTTTGATAGTTTGTTGTATATAACAGGGGCTAAACAGAAAACACTTTTGTGCATTAGTGTCGTATTACATGGTACAAATCTTGTATCTGAAGCTCTGTGGCGCTAGTACGAAAAGTTTGCAAAAAAGTGGTTTACATCCGGTAGGTAGAGATGCTGCTCAGTACCCCAAACATTTGTTGATTCATGGTAGCCTCACTGAGTCGCGATGTAAAATCAGGAAACCAAGAGCTTTAAACAGACACATCGTACTTCTACTGTTAATATATTACCTATCAATGAATGGTTTAAATGTGGCTAATACCTATGATCAACTTTACAGGGCGAAACAACCGCGTCACTAATACTACAAAAAATATCATTATAATTAACGATGTTATTGTTGCGATGTACCCAAACTCCCCGTTATTGATAAAAAAAACACTTATTTTAAATCACGCTGTTATCACGCTGTTATTGTAGTAGGTATAAAAATAAAAATATGCATAGGTAATCTACAGCACTTATCCCGACATACTCTATCTTTTGTATCTGATAAATTATATCAGTTAAATAAAGCCCGTCACTCACGATCCGCATAATAGTTCCTACTTACAAGCGGATACCCTACAACCGGCATCCGCATGCAGTGGCTGAATATTGCACAGATAATTCGTTTATCGTTCATTTACTCGACGTAGCCAGCTGCAATTTATCAAAAATTCAAGTAGCTTTGTGCCTTTTACGGAAAACTTCATGTCGTATCTCTAAAATCATATTAAATTAAAATATTGGCGCAATGTAGCATACCTATTAAATAGGAAGGCGTCTGGAATCATGTATTTTTTTAAAACTTACATTTATTTTTCAATAATGGCTTTTGATTACCGTCTTTAGACGTGAGTAGAATGTGTGAGTGAGTGGCGTAGAATGAAAGTATAATATTCAACATTGTCACATCTCAAAGAATTAACTGAGTTTAAATAATAAAAGTATCTATAACATTTGAATTTATTAATCGTCGATTACACAGAGAGCAAATACTTGTAAAGGCCCGACCATTCCATAATTCCCCTCCGCACAACTTTTAAGCCTGATTGATCAGTCGCGACCCTTGAATCTGTTCGCCTACTTTATTTTCTAAAAGCAAATATAAAGTTTCGTAACTGTCCCAATTAACAGCGGTTTATTTGAAGATATCCAGTGATGCTTTCGGTTACATCAGTCTAAATTCGACTTAGTTGGTTAAATACTTCGATGTAACAAAATAGCCTGTATTTGTAGATTGGTTTCGGATTACCCTAAATATTTTGATTTAAGTTTACTCTTTAATGGGTTTTCTTTGTTCAAATCAAAAGACAATCTAAAATTAAGCCCACAATTATTGTATCCTTTATGTTTAGTTTAATGCGTAAAATCGAGTGAGTAATACAGAGAACTTGTAAAACCATAAAATAAATAACTGTAATAAATGATACGTATTGTTTATAAGGTTTAGGATTATTATTAAAATCGAACGAAGAGAAAGTATCAGAAAAATGTTACTAAAAAAAAAACAACTCGTCTCAATATCCCGTCTGAGCGATATACCTCAATAGCTGAATTTTTCTAGTATATTTTCTATTATAAAATTTATCACATTAAAATAGCATTGTGAGTAAATGCAAAACAATCCTAACGAGAAATAGCTTTAATGATCATGATAATTATTACTTTTAGTAGACAGTTGAGTTTAACACGACGTTGAGATCCTTAAACGGTATTGTCAAAGGCACTAAGCTATTTGAATTTTTGATAAATTGCAGCTGGCTACGTCGAGCAGCGGGCACACTGCGAGAAACGGATGATCTGTAAAATATGCATGCGGTGGCCGGACGTAGGACATCCGCTACGAACCATTGTGCAGACCGTGTGCGGTTAGCTTTAAATCCCTCTAAGGCGTCTATTACTATATCTCGGACTCCGATAAATATGATAGCATATTTATACATATAACATATGATTCATATCCTCAATGGTCATAGATCTTTGATCCTACTTGACATCATGTCGTGAAATAGGATGCTATCTAAACAAAGATTAGCCAAACGCAAACTGGAATATGTTGCTCGTAGCAAAAATATCAGTGGCCAATACTCCTTGGTGAAATAGGGTTTTTTGAAGCGAGACGTTTGATGATATGCGGAGTATTTTTTTAAAGAATGAAGCTTCATTCCTATGCAGATTGTTCCTTTATTTATTTATTCAACATGATGACTATTTGTCTTCAAGTCAAAGTTCCTCCAGATTACTTTTTTTCCAAAAAAAAAAGTAATCGAAGCATTTGCTGTAGCAATAGCTGAACTTGTTTCGGCCTCCGGATCCACAGATATGACCACCTTTTATCATATATATTTAGGATCGCGTGTAATACCATCATAGTATTTTTGCATCATATTTCTAAGATGATATCCAGAGACAAATAGCATCCGGTATATAGTATAGTGTAGGTAATACCCACCTAACTTTAGTAGTTAAAAAAGGAGCTCAATTCTTTTATAAATATGTAACAATAATAACAAATATTTCTTACACTCACACCAATTAATCTAGCCCCAAAGTAAGCACTGTAAGCTTGTATAAGTATTTATGTGTAGAAATATATAGAAACATCCATGAATTAGGTACAAATGCTCGTATTCATCATACAAACATTTGCCCCTGCCGGGATTCGAACCCAGGTGCTCAAAGTAGGCGACACCTTGAAACCGGTGTACGTACCACTCTACCACGGAGGTCGTCAATATATAGGTTGGTTAAGTATGCGACATTTTTATTGAGGCAGACTCCATATTTTTTTATGAACAAGGGGGACATACTTAGCCCACTGAGCAAGTAATCGCTACGTAGCCTACATCATACCTGATGATAATGATAAGGCTGAAGATGAAGGCGTGCCTCTCCTTCATCTTCAGTCTTATCATTAACTTTGATTTTTATCTCATCCTCATATGGTGTGTAGTGGTGATAATGAAAAGAAAAAAATCTGTCAACAATTCTTAGACTGAAGTAAATGATGATAAATATGAGTGTTGCGATAACCTTTAAAAAAACGAGTATAGCAATAACCAGATAACACTTTCTATAAATAACAGAGATGTTATAAGTACGAGTACCGTACCCTCGTCTATCACGAATCCTAATCCTAACTACACTCACCGGCAAATTTAATGCAGTGTGGGGCCTAGAACCGGGGATAATATTAAAAACGGAGGCTCTATCACTCTACTACTAATTGAATCATTATGGTCCCAACTAATTTAAACCAAATCTTAACTTTTTGATTATTTCTAAGAAACTTAATCGTAAATTCAATGTATTGCAAACAACAGTACCGCTCAACTTTTCGGAGCTACTCGGAACCTTCTTTTTGACAATTTATGTGTCGGCTGATAGATTACTTTCGCACTTCATGAATCCACGTAGGTTTTTTTCTGGGGTGCTTTTTTGCACTCGAAGCCATTTCCACATTAAATTACAAATTGTGTAAATAATTCTAATTCAATAAAAAAAAATTTAAATAACTGAAACAAAAAAAAAACCCATGACAACCAAAGTAATATATAAGTCAATGATGACAACATTCTGATTGTACTTATCAAAATGATTCTTTTATATTTACACTCTTTTTCTTTTTACACTATGATCTTCTTTTAAAAAGATTAATAGTACTATGTACTAGTACTTAATAATTCCATGATTGAATCTACTCGGTACAAAGAGTGAGAGAGAGAGGGAGAGATACTTGGTATTGGTTGACATGTGATGTCATGCATGATGGATAAAATTGTAAACAGATAACTGTCATTGTGATATTTAATAATAAACTATAAACAGATATTAATTAATTTGCAACAGAGATTTTATGCTGTGGGAAGTAGCGGGGGCTGGTTCTATTCAAGGAGTTACCTAAAAATAAATTTTCTAATGGATTAGTGATATCATGATATTTTGCAGTTAGTTTTTTTTTACTTTGTACTACGATTAGTTCGCAACGTTAGCGTTAATATCGCTTTGCAATAATACACTGATTATGAATCGTAACTTTAAATTTTTACTTTGAGTTATGGGTTTTGATTAACTGGAATCTTTGCAGTATAAATACTAAAACTCTAAAGAGTCTCTATTTTCAATATTTTCCCCGGTTCTAGGCCCTACGCTGTATATTTGGCAGAAATCTTGTTTGACAACAAACTTTTCCGTAATTGTGACTGGTCGCGAGTTAGAAAATCAGCTTGTGGGTATATGTCAAACCGTTTGACCGAAAAAACGTTTTTTACCAAGATTTCCTTAAAACTACTGAACCGTTTTCAAAATTTCAGACCAACTTCGGAACAAACCCGATGTAACGTTTGAATCATTTCAATCGGTTTAGGCGTTTTCGAGTAATCGGTGGACATACTCGTACATACGTATTGATAACCTCCTTCTTTTTTGAAGCGAGTTAAAAAATAATGACATAATAGAAAAATACAGACAACTCAACGCGAGCATTCGAAACAAACGACTCGCGAAAGGTCCGAAACTTTCTCAATTTGAATAAGTTTGTTCCTTGTTTGTTCCGTTTGTTTCCATCAGAGGTTCTTGGTTTCGTATTGGATGATCGGGAAGTTTGTCGCTCTCCCGAGTTGCAGAATTCAATTTGATAGGGACAAAATGTATACTTTATGTTATCGTTGATACTGCCGCGAGCTATGGTGAAGTATTTTAGCTGTCCCCACAGCATCTCATAAAATAACACGAAAATAAGATACATAAATCCCATATCTTCCTAGTGATCGGTTGATATGAAGTGAAAACTTCTTTAGCGGCGTTGTGCACATCAGATTCTTAAATTTTTGGGATGAGTAAAAATTTTTAAATTCGGACACGTGACTCTGATCGAACATTCGTAAGACCATTTACCGTTGACTTATTTCAGTTTATTTATTTATTAACCTTTTAACGAAGAATGTTATACAAGGCAAGTCATTTACATAGCTATTAAAATATTGAAAAAATAATATATTAATAATATAATTTATTACAGTATATATGAAAATCTAAAAAAAATTATAAAAAAAAATATATCTAAGCTACACAATCTGTTGTCATTATTAGTTTATATACCTACTTCAAAACATGTCATGGAATTATAGTATATGCCATAAAAATGAACTTAGATTGTCATAATACTTAGAAATAACAATGATAATCATAGCAATAAATAGAACAAAATCAGAATTAAAATAATTACTTACACTTAAAAGTTTATAAGAATATCAAATAAAATTAGTCATAGACTTGCAATATATGTCAAAAAAAAAGTTACATAAAGTTACTACACTTGAAAGATCTACGTATATTAGTAAAACAACCTTAATGTTCCTCGCAGTTGTGAGGTGAAAAATTGTGTGTTGCGCTCGGCAGAAAAGTTTTTAGCGTCTTGTACCTTTGAAATCCTCGCTTCGCTCAGGATTCAGTCTTTGATCCTAGAATCCTTCACTTGTTCAGATTTCAATAGAGGTAACTCGCCGCTAAATAACCAACTTTCCAGCCTTGCGTAACAAATAACTATTCTTTACTCTAGGAAAACAATTCATAAAGTTTTATTGCTAATCGCCAACTTTTTTTCTCTTATAGCAGACGATGGATCACGTTCCTTACAGCGTTGTTGTTACAAAGACACCTGACCGTGAATTATTTATTGCGATACTTTGCGGCTATCAAAGGCACTCCTCGTAACGGCGGGTGTTTCCCCTTTTCCAACAGTTTTAGTACACACCCACATTACAAAGAAATCCCCCTAAAGCCTCGTGAGAACACGAGGCGTGATGTTAAATGGTAAAACACAAACAGTAAGTATTATTGTGGGTTAAATAAAAATGTTTAGTAAACCTTTTTAAGTTAAATATTGTTTTGTCTTGTTTCAAAATTCTATAAGTAACATATAGGTCTCTTCTCCTTCCACTTCTCGACTACGCCGACGTCTGCTATCTGGATGTGACGGAGGATCAGCATAACAAATTGGAACGCCTTCAAAACCTGGCAATTCAATTTATATTTGGCTTACGGAAGTATGATCATGTGTCTTCGTATCGTAGCCAGCTTGAATGGCTCCCCATCCGACTTCGCCGTGATATGCACATCCTTTCCACTCTATACAAAATTCTTAAAAATTTTAACTCTCCCAAATACCTTGTATCCCGTTTTCAGATGCTTCCTCCCCCCTCTCGCCCTAGGCGGCCTTGTTTCACTAAGATGCTTAAGCTGCCTAGATGCAACACCAATTTCCTCCTTAATTCTTTCTCTGTTCGAGCTGCACAGTGCACAGTACTGTCGCACTTTATTTATTTGTTTTTTTTTGGTTTTCGTAATTATTTTTTAAGTTTAGAACGAACGTAAAAGTTGTTAGTATTTCCGATTTCAAACGGTCCCCCTCTGGGAGCCTGTCACTTTTCACTTCCGTCTGGGTGTCGGACGTATTTGCACTTCTACCTATGCGCACTTCACTTAGGTGAGTGACGCTCGCGCCGTATCCGTTCCAAGGGGTACGGTCGCATCCGACGAAGGCTGCCGTCCCTTTCAGGGGAATCTAGCCATTAGGTGGTGTTTAGTTAGGAAGAGTCTGACATAACCTTCGACACAGTCGGCTGTGGGGTATCCAATGCAGGATTCACCTCTCGCCCCCGCGTCCGGAGGGTTACCTTTAACCTGGGAAAGGCACAAATAAAAAAATATAAGTTGTGTTACTAGATGGCGCCATGTTTTTTTTATAGTAATTCCGCGGTGTTAAGATTTCTACCAATTTGTTAAAGACGGCACATGGATTTTGTACAATTCATCTTACCGCCTCTGTGGTCTAGTGGTACAACCACCGGTAGACCCAGGGGTCCCGGATTCGATTCCCAGCGGGGGTACATATTGTATTCGGTTTGGTTGGTGGTAGGACTTGTTGTATGTCTCCTGGCTAACTACCACCATCTTATCTAAGCCTGACGCCATAACAACAATGTTCTTAGCATTGTTTTGTTCCGGCAGTTTGAGATAAGATAGCCAGTTCCTCAGTGGCTGAGGATTCCGGGAGAGGCTCATCTTCAGCCTTATCAATACTTAACATCAAGTATGATGAAGGCTAAGAGTCTCATCGACGTTCATAAAAAAAAAGACGAACGACTAACCTCAGCCTTAGGAAAGTACTACTGCATCCTCTGTAATACTCTCGTCCTCCTTGGAAAGGGTACTTACCTTGAGCAGTTGCTATCATCTCATCTGAGTTCGAAAATTACGTCACGTATCGCATCTTACACCTTCGTCCTACTTGGCAAGGGTTGTCGGAACGTCCCACGCCACTCCATACAATAGTATCGTCATAACTGTATTCTGACTCTGTAATATACACTTTATTCTACGAGTACCTGCTTTTGCTGCCTGCTCCTGCTGCCTACACATCCCGTATCCTGCACTCGGCGATCTTCCCAAGAAACCCCCGGTTTTGAACGTAAGTCGATTAGATAAACGTGGGTATAAACATTGTTTTGTTTCCAACTTCAGAGTCAGACCAACTGCTGCAATTTTTTTAAAATTGCGTTTAGCGTTAATCGGCCGGTTAATGGCCTTTATACGTCTTCGTATAGCGATAACTTTTTATCCCCTGTTTTTTCTAAATATTTAAAATGCTTAGAGTGCACTTATTAATTACTTTCACAGTCTGTTCAAGGTGTAAAAAAATCAAACTTTTAAATTAATGTAAAACAAAGATACGACCGTTTATGTCGCAAAAAAACGTAGATTTCGTCTCTCTCAAGGGTACTTCCCAATGATCAAGAACTATGAAATTTGGCATGTTATATCGTCTTTTACTACAAGTACAGAAAAAAAATACATTTGTAATTAAATCATAAAAATATAGTTTTGGAAACTGAATTTCGGGAAAAACTCGGAAACGCGTAGAGCCATCGAGCTAAACTTAAAATCCTATCAATAACCTATTTATTATTTTAGTTCTTTTAATCATTAAAACAACAAGAATAAAGTATATTTTAATTAATTATTTGTAAAAATATTTTTTTTTTACCCAAAGTTGACCACGGAAACATCATTAAAAATTTCCTCTCAGTTGTGAGGTGAAAAATTGTGTGTTTCGCTCAGCAGCAAAGCTTTTAGTGTCTCGTACCTTCGAAAACCTCGCTACGCTCAGGTCAATTCAATCTTTGAACTACTCGCTACCCACGTGGTTCAATCCTAGAATCCTTCGTTTGTTCAGATTACAATAGAGGTAACTCGCGGCGAAATCCAACTATCCAGCCTTTCATAACAAATAACTATTGTTGCCTAACTACATATTTTGTTAGGTTGATACAGTGATCTATAAAACACATTTTTGGTCTGCTAGTTTTAAACAAAAACACGAGAAAGTAAAAAAACAGTATTTAAAAAAAAACTAACAGCTTGTTTCACTTTAGCAAACGACTATTATCACTTTAGCAAAAACGAAAAGCCAATCGCCAAATGTATTGTTAAGGGCCTCGTAAATGTACTATTGTTCCCCGGACAATTTATTTATCCGCCATATTGTTTCGCGGCTAATTCTATTTTCCTTTTTAGGGATCTTTCGCAACATATTGTTGCGATTGTAATGG
Organism: Chrysoteuchia culmella; assembly: GCA_910589605.1. Lineage (NCBI taxonomy): Eukaryota > Metazoa > Arthropoda > Insecta > Lepidoptera > Crambidae > Chrysoteuchia > Chrysoteuchia culmella. Next base: position 3,105,353 of record OU342654.1, on the reverse strand, counting down.
GACTTTGGGTAGAAACAGTCCAATCCCTGTTTTTTTTCTGCTTAAATTATATGGTGTATGTGGTAAAAGTAAAAGTCTTTTTTTAAGCTGCTTTGAGTTAAGGTGGCAACTGACGGGAGAGTATTATCTATACGTAACGTAACGTACGAGACGAAGACGAGCGTATTTTACTTGCGGGAAACATGTTTTTACCCGACTGCAAAGGAAGGGTTGTTTTTCGCACGTATCTTGTATGTGTATATGTTATGTTCTTTATTATTTTTTATGGGGGGTAAGGGGTGAACGGTAACAACATCTAACCGGCCCAATAGTCAACCTCACCTGCCCGCGTCTAGTGGTTCGTTACGAATAGCTAACGGCGGCTTCCTGGCTTCAGCCAGGTTGCCGTGGTACCCCCTGCTAGAAAACAAACGAGGCTCTGACGACCGAGTATTGGCGGTATAACCAAACCACACCTGACAGGAAACTGTTGGAAGAGGCTTCTACAAGCCTTGGGACTAAATCCCCCTAAAGAAGTAGCAATGGCACCTTGGGAAAGTGTCATGAGCTTATTCCCACTTAAATAAATGGAAATATGAACGAGAGCGATTACGATTTGTCATGCGATCCGGCTAACGCCCGGCGCTCGCAGGTACCCGGGCCTGCAAGTGTGAAAATGGTTACCGAAGACCCCGCGGGAGTAGGCGACCAGGCTCCCGCGACGGTGAATGCTTCTGGCAGCACTAACAACAAAAAACTTATTCAGCAGGGATTCCACCCAAGCCTTTTTATAACAAGACCCAGGTCTTCTTCTCTGGGCAATACTTCAAGGCCTCTTATCAATGTACGAGAGGGAGATATTCCTGACACCCCATCACCAGTAGCTAGCATCTCCATTGCAAACGAAAATAGCTGTCCACCATCATGGCAAAGAGTGCCAACCCAGCGCAACTCAAAACGCAAAAAGCTAACTAATAGCCCACCGCAAACAGACAACATAGAAGATCTTACTAAGAAACCTACTTATAATTCTAACAGATACAGTGGATTACCTGTCGATTTAACTGAGGATGAACCAGTGAGAAGTCAAACCCCTATCAAAAAAGTGAACAAACCACCACCAATCATCCTATATGGAATAGAGGACCTATCAAAGTTAACAGATCTCCTGAATAAATCCGCTCCCAGTGGTAGTTATTCCTATAAAGTAATAAACAGAGACCAATTGAGAATTATGACACAGAATCCTGATATATACAAAGAGCTGGTAGATCTTATTCGAAAGCATGGGCTCATCGGGCACACCTTTACGCAAAAAGATAAAAGGTGCTACAGGCTAGTTATCAAAAACTTGCATCACACAACGCCTGAGTCGGCAATTATTGAAGAAATAGAGAAAACAGGCAATAAAATCAGAGGTAAAGTCTGTGCCCTTTCTAGAAGAAATAAAATGCCGTTAAATATGTTCTTTGTGAACATAGAACCAGGTCCTAATAATCCAGAAGCAAAACGTATACAGTATATTTATAACACAAAAGTAAAGATAGAAGATCCACGAAAGACCAATGAAATCCCTCAATGCACAAGGTGCCAACAATACGGTCACACCAAAAATAACTGTATGCGACCCTTCCGATTTGTTAAATGTGCGGAAGGACACAGAACTATAGATTGTCCAAAAAAGACTGCAACACTCCAGCCACTTGTACACTCTGCCTTGGAAAACATCCTGCGAACTATAAGGGGTGTCAGGTGTACAAGGAAATAAGAGCAAGAAAACTGGCCCAGTCGCATAACAGAAAAGCCTTACCGAAAACACGCCCAGAAAGCAACACGGTTCTTTTTAAAGCAGACGAATTCCCTCCACTAAAGCCAAGTAGTTATGCTAGACAATACCAAAAGGATATTCCCTCTCCACTACCAAAGAGCACGGAGTACTGGAATAAAAAACCAGAGGTAAATCTGCCTCAGCCCACAAGTTCCCTAGAACAAATTATTATAAAACAATCAGAGAAAATAGATATACTCTTGCAACAATTAGGTACCTTAATGGGACTTCTAACGACAATAATAGCTCAAGGCCAAAAATGAAATTCCTCCGCATTGCGGCATGGAATATCAATGGCTTATCTCCCAATAAGCAAGAAGCTGAATTAGTACTTAAACATAATAATATAGACATATTGCTAATATCAGAATCACATATGACTGATGAGAGAATTATTAATATTCAGGGGTATAACGTCTACTATACCAACCACCCCGATGGCACATCACACGCTGGTACTGCAATCATAATAAAAGAAAATATAAAACATCACGTTCTTGGAAACTACAAACAACAACATCTTCAGGCAACCGTTGTAGCAGTGGATGACTGGCAAGGCCCACTCGCAGTCGCTGCAGTTTACTGTCCACCCAAACACCGTATTGATGAGCAAATGTTTGCTGCTTTCTTCCAGACTCTTGGCAACAGATTTATCGCTGCAGGGGATTGGAACTCGAAGCACAACTTCTGGGGTTCTAGAGTGACCACTACCAGAGGTAGACAGCTGAAAAACACAATCGACACAAATCGACTTGGTGTCCTGTCTACAGGGGAACCGACTTATTGGCCATCAGACCCTAATAAAAAACCCGATCTCATCGACTTTATAATCACTAAAGGAATGTCAGATCTGTATACAAAAGTCGAATCATGCCTGGACGGTTCTTCCGACCACTCACCTATAATATGTACACTGAGCACCACAGTGATATGGACAGAGCCAAGTGAAAAACTGTACAACAAAAAAACTGACTGGAAGGTCTTTGAGGAATATATAGAAGAAAAAGCTGACCTGCACATACCTCTTAAAACGGAAGAAGATGTGGAAAATGCTACTTTGTATCTTACCAATCTTATCCAACAGGCGGCTTGGCTATCCACCCCCTACGTCAAATATACAATGATTATACAATGGAAATACGAAAAATGATAGCTACAAAAAGAAAACTTAGACGTCAGTGGCAAACAAGCAGGAACTCCCATATTAAAAAGGAACTGAATAAAGTGCAAAAAGAATTGTCAGAGATGATTAAAGAAAATGAAAACGCGACGCTCAGAGATAAAATTCAAACTCTATCACCATACATGGCTGACAACTACTCACTCTGGAAAATGACTAAGTCACTCAAAAGGCCAAAATAACACATTCCCCCATTAAAGCAACCAGGAGGTAACTGGGTAAGAAAACCTGAAGAGAAAGCAGAGTTGTTCGCTAAACATCTAAATGAAGTTTTCAAACCTAATGAGCCTGACATGATGTTCCCGGAAAACGAAATCGATGCCATACTTAATAGCGATCAACAGATGTCTTTGCCGTTACAACTTTGTACACCCACTGAAGTAAGGACTCACATTGCGCGGCTGAAAAATAAAAAGGCTCCCGGATATGACCTCATAACAGCAGAGGTTTTGAAACACCTTCCCAAAAAAGGAATTGTTCTCGTTACAATCATCTTTAATGCTATTTTGAGACTACACTACTACCCTCTCTTGTGGAAAGTCTCCATCATACGAATGATTGCCAAGCCAGGAAAGCCCCCTACGGAAATAAGCTCATATAGACCCATAAGCCTTCTGCCGGTGCTGTCAAAATTGTTCGAGAAACTGTTCCTAAAACGCTTACTACCAATATTAGATGAACAAAAAACTATACCAGATCATCAGTTCGGCTTTCGAGCAAATCATGGAACGACGGAACAAATACATAGAGTAGCCCATACAATCCGGCAATCTTTGGAAAGGAAAGAATACTGTTCAGCAGCGTTTCTTGACGTACAACAGGCGTTCGACCGGGTGTGGCACAAGGGTCTGTTGTGCAAACTGAAAATATACTTGCCACATACTGCATATAGCCTCCTCAAGTCATATCTACATAATCGTCTGTACCAGGTTAGATATGGAGAATGTTCCTCATCTTTCTACCAAATGGAAGCAGGAGTACCTCAGGGGTCAGTTCTGGGGCCTGTGTTATATACATTATATACTGCTGACTTACCCACCTCCGAAAACGTGATAACCGCAACTTACGCAGATGATACCGCTGTTCTAGCAAGCAATAAATGCCCTATGCTGCGTCCTTGGAACTCCAGAAACAACTGACCGAAATCGAACTATGGCTAAAAAAGTGGAGAATCCGAGCAAGTGCTGCAAAATCTGTTCATGTTACCTTCACTTTAAGAAGAGAAGATTGTCCCCCAGTAACATTGAATGGTAATGTCCTACCTCAACAAACCACCGTTAAATATCTAGGTATGGAACTAGACAGAAGGCTTACGTGGAGAGACCATATAAGAAACAAAAGAGAAGCAGCAAACAGAAGATTTAAGGATATGTGTTGGCTAGTAGACAGACAGTCTTCGCTTAGCCTGGAGAACAAACTAATTATATATAAATGCATCATAAAACCTATATGGACCTATGGTATAGAGCTGTGGGGATCAGCCAGCCACTCAAATATTGAAATACTACAACGGTTCCAAAACAAGGCCTTAAGAACAATAAGCGGAGCAACATGGTTCACTAGAAACTCAGAAATACACGAGTACTTACAGATCCCGACAGTTAAGGAAGAGGTAGAAAAATTCCATAAGGCCTACAAGCAAAGACTGCAGCGGCATAAAAACCAACTCGCACAAACTCTGCTAGATGACAGAAAGTCTATATCCCGGCTAAAAAGAAAAAGAATAGCCTCAATTTAAAAAGATAATAAACTAATATAATAGGCAATAAATATGAGGTGACACATCACAGGATGTGAAACCCTCGAACTGTCACTGTTTAACCGCAAATCTGATTATAGCTCTAGGGCTGATGGCAGATAGTAATAAAAAAAAAAAAAAAAAAAAATATATATTATTTTTTATCTCTCAAACGGCTGAACGGAATTTTATAATTAAGGTGTCGGAGGCATGGAATTTAATAATAAGTCGAATCATAATGTCATGCCTCCGACTGCATGTTATTATGTTGAACAAAATATTTTTAAATTTGCTTTTTACATCTTTTCAGTTGGCTTGTCTTTTGATGAAGCGGGTTTTTTTTAGTTTTTTTTAATGTTCACTCACTACGGTAGCTTGGTCCGCTATACTGACTGAAATATTTTGACGAAAATGTTACAGGTCAGTTAGTGAGGTCTTTAGGTAATCGCCCATTTCAAATCTTACACTGTGTTAATTATTGCTAGTCACAGTTCCATCCAACGTAACCTAACCAATTGATCTTCTGTTAATTTTTTAATAGAACAATATTGGAAAACATAACTCAGCTACAAGTGAATTCTCAGATGGGTCACCATCCCACTCCGAACCCACGTTAGAGCATTGGACCGGATTTCCAAAGGTCGTGGGTTCGAGTGAATTCACTTGTGTGCGATGTGATTTTTTTTCCAATAATTTCTATTTAATATTTATCAAAAATATAAAAATAGCATTGGAAAATGCAAAAATAAAAAAATCGTCAATTGTTCTTTTACTTTGCGGTATTATTAACGAGCTTCCGCCCGCGGTTTCACCAGCGTGGTTCTCGTTCCCGTGGGAATATAAAAATAACGATAAAAAGTAACGTATGTTACTCTCAGTCCTTTTAACTTACTTTATGCCAAAATCAAGTTGATTGGTTGCTTAATTAGAGCGTGAAGGGAGGACAAACAAACACACTTTCGCATTTATAAGGATAGTTAGGATTAGGTCTAGGATTTGGAGGATAGGATTTGTTTGTCATATGGTGGCACATAATAGTGGTAAATATAAGTAAAAATTCATAATCATCATCATCAGCCATTATTAGTCCAATGCTAAACATACACATAGGCAGAGATTGCGACTAGATAAATTATACTAAATATTGGGACGAATTTTATTCGGGCCTAGTCGGGTCATAAGTTCTGTCACACCTATATATTTTTTGATTTTGAATAGATGTTGCAAATCATCTTTTTATATTTGAATTATAGACATATATGGAATATAAAGACAAATACATTATAGTTTTATTTTATTTTGTTTTAATGGAGCGGATGTTGAAAGGGATGCGGTTGTGCTTTGTTTAGTTCATTGTGGTTACGAGCCAAGTCAAATTTTCGCTCTCGTTGAAATATAAATATTCCTTTGAGCTTTGCCTTTAGTTACTATCAAACAATTCTAGGAAGATTCAAGAAGCGGAGAGAGAGAGAAAAAAAGGTCATCCTCGTACGGTTCGGACGTTAGCGGTGGTAAATTAGTGAGGTGCGTATTTAAAGAAATCTGGCCCTAAAATGACAACAGTTGGTATAACAGACGAGACTTAACGAAAATAAAGAGTGTTGGCCGAAGACCAGAGAAATAGGCTAATCTTGGAAAAAATAATTCATCCATGCATGAAAAAGAATATGTTGGGTCGATCTCGTGTTTTGTTAGAACGATACGTAGAAAATAAGGAAGGTCCGAAGATTCTGTATTTCGATGTTTTTTTTTACAGTGAACGAGTACTGCAACAATCTGAACAATTGAGTGTTATGCCGACAGCAGTGAAGAAGCTAGCGAATGTGTTTCTCTAGTCCAGCAAGGCCAATCATAACTTGGCTCGGAGTGTCGTATTTTGGCCTAAAAGAAAAGGTATGTAAAACGAGAGCAGTGTACACCAAAATACAGTCCTGACAGACGTCGTAGACCACTTTTTCGAACCACGTTCAAAAATCAGCAATGATTCTTCATCAGGCTTCAGGGCCAGGGGGCCTACCGCCATCTCTTAGCGCAGTGTTGTTTCAATCATACCATGCCATTTCGTACGACAAATCTCTTAAAGTAAGCTTGTTTTTTGACGGACGTTTTGTGACGTCTTCGTTCAATCATCGCCTCCAAAATGTGAATTGTGTCAAAATAAGACAACTTCAATAAAAACAAAACGCGAATAAAACTTTCTTATGACGTGATGGTTTCTAATAGATGATGGTAGGCCCGCTGGTCACATAGCTAAGAGGACTCAAAATTATGAGGCTGCCTACGAAAATAGACTTCATCCGGCATGGAAATTGGCCATCCTCTAGCCAAGATTTCTAATGATATTAGGCCCTATTTAGAGGAGAGGACCTGCGAAAAACATCCAAATGCATCCTTCATTACAGCAGCCGCTAAAATCTACATACACGCGGCGCGTATTTCTATAGATGAGTGGCCGCGAAAGTCAATGGCGTACATCGAGAATTGTGCCAGCCATTTCAAACTATTTTTATTAATAAGTATTAACTATAGTGTAAGCTTTAATTTCATGTACAATAAAATAAATATTTATTTTAAAATTGATTTTTACTTCACTAAGAACTCGTGACAGAACTTATGACCCGACTAAGTATAATATAATAAATACTTTACTAAAATATTGGGAGCAACATTGCATTGTAAAGTGAAAGATTTGGAATAGTTTATTTTGATAAGGAAAAGTAGTGCAGACAGTTAGTTTATTATGTTAGTTAGCATCGAATACTCCGCAGCCAAAGACTAGGATTCATATTTAGAATTTATTTAAAATTAATTATATGTATAAATTTTAAACGGCACTTGTTATTGTGGATCCATCATCCTGCTGTTTGCTAAATTACATGATCCAATTACTGTATTTAGGTATGGAAATGTGCACACAGAAGCTGAATGAACAAATATTAACGTTTACTCTGATTCGTTTTGTTTTCCTCGCTTAAGATTTCATAAACGTGATTAATTATATTTTAATTTCCAAAAACGTTGATGACTCGTCTTTACTTTAATCAACATAGATATGAATTTGAGGAAAAGTACAAAATTTAAATAGGATATTTTTTGCTCAGAGTTATACCATAAAATAAAAAAGCGTCTCCATCTAGTGTAATTCCTCTACTGATTACCTCACTAGGTGTCCAATTTGTTTGGAGCTCTGCAGTACTTTACAAAGGAAGCACAGAAGACGATTTCTCGGTTCATTTTGAACTGGTGCATAAGCCCGGTGCGGTAATGAAGTCTCCTTCTATTAGATCGTGGGAACAAATGACTTCCTACCTTTTGCCAATAGTTTAAGGTTCAACATAGCCTTGACAAGTGTGGATGGGATCAATTAAGAAGAAAACAACTCCTGTCAGAGTCAGCTCACCTAGTACTTGTTCATTGCGAGCCTTGGGTAAGAAAGGAAATTAATTACGGTTATATTATAAATACGTATATCTCGAATCTTTTCCAATTTCCTCATCATTTCCTTGCAATGATGTCGATTTTTTTTTAAAACCCATAAAATAGTTTTTTTATACTTAGCTGAGTTTAAACTGGCGCGACGCTATGAAGCGACGCTTTCATCATATATTTTTTTATTTTCTTAGACCAGCCTCCTTATTCTTGACGCGATAGCATTGAAATCGAGATTGAATTAATGTCAAACGTCAGTAATTATGACTTAAAATAAGTAATCAAACTAAAAAATATTAATACTTGAAATTAGTAAATAAAGTAGTTTTGTACTCTAGTACTTAATCGATTTTAGCGGCAATTAAATACGAAGCAACGTCGAAAATAAGTAATCATTATTCAATCTCGATCTCAACGCGATTCCGTCAAGAGTAACCCCCCAGTTCAATAATTTTTCATTTAACTGAGAAGATAATAAACTGAATAAAAAAATAGCGTTGTCGATGCTGAAATTTTAATCATGAACAATATTTATTTTTAATATTATTAATAATAACACGGCCGTAGTATGATTTAAATATTCTCATCAGAATTTTGAATTACCACATTAATTACATTTATTACTAGTTTAATAATGACAGATACGTCCATTACTTTCAATCTGATGAATATGGATCTCACATTCTATTTTTAGCTCGAATTACGAAGCTTATTGAAATTGTATTTATCAATCTTTCAGCGTTCAATTTTGTATTTCATTTACGAGAGCATAACTCATACTTTGAATTCCAAAAGGTTTTATCTAATTAATCGCAGACTGAAACGTGATGCTGGTCTGCATAGATTTATGATAAAAATACTGTTCAACGTATCCTGATGTAGTGGTGTGGTACTGATCATGTATTGTGAAACTGTGATATAACTATCAGTGTCCAAACAGCCAAATTTCTTTAGCCGTTTTTGGGCAATTGACCAACAAACATTCAAACTACTTAATCACATGTATTTGTAATTCCCACATAAGAAATCACATCATATTTATAACTTTTAAATTATGCATTTTACAATGCTATTTTTATGTGATAAATATTAAACAAGAAAATATTTATCACATCATATTATTAATCACGGCAGGAGATCACCCAAAGAGGTTGGAAATTTGCGATCACCAATTTTCACACTGAAAATAATTTGTTTTTATTAAATTTTGCATTCAACTACTCTGATGCGAAGATTAGCATATCAATTGATAAGAAATATTTAAAGATAATCTTCAATAGAAGAAATTCACTGATTCTTATCATCATAGGATTTATCAAAACCTGATCAAAACAGTTTCTGTCTTTATCAATCGTCTTCATTACTTTCTTATTTTCTTCAATATAATTAAAGTTATTTGTTCCTTGTAAATTAAATTTGGATATTTGATTAGTTATCTAATAATGACAAAAGATATTTATATGAATAATGATTATATTAACACATACAGAAACGATAACCATTATACACACTTCACATATGCGTTAAGAACTACCTAAATTAGTAATCTAACGACTTTTAAGTCAACATTATCATGTCTATTCAGAGCCCGGCTCTAGGGATCGTTAACTAAATGTTAATATCCTGACATTTGGAGTAATGTGATCTGCCATTACGCTCACGACTTGTCGCATTCAGTGATATAGCGGTAGATACCTCTGATAAGACCCTTACTCAGGCCGATTCAGTGGGGTTTGAATAAATAAATGGATAACTTATTTCAATAGCAGGATGTTTTGATGAAGATGGCCTATGATGGTCTATAAGATAAATGTAGGCAAACTTCTGTCCTCGATTAACTGAAATATCTTTTTTCTCCTCAGGACTTTGAAATCATAGATTTAAAAGTTAGGTAATATCAGTTGCTACATATTATTTTGAATGATCCTAACGCTCAACGAACAGAAATTCTACTTATGTTATTATTGTGTAAACTTAGTTGGGATATTTAAACGTTTGTTACTTAATCACGAAAATAGTTGAACGAATTTGAATGAAGGTCACGCAGATAGTTTAAAGCCAAGATTAAGGAAGCTTTTTATCCCGATATTCCCGTAGAAGAGGGAATCAAGAGAGTAAAACCGCGGGTGTAGTTACCATTTATAATGTTATACTGCCATAAGTGTATGTGATATGTATATGTGTGATAGACGATTGTGTTTTTTGTGAATGAACTCTGTTTATAATTTATGTCGTGTGGGGTTACAGAGCAGGTACAATTTAATGCAGAAGTTATATCTGTCACACAACTCAGCGGTTTCCTGACGCGGATCATAGGAAGAGGAAACAACAAGAGCCAACTTGTAGGATCAAGTTGAAGAGGTAATATATCTTCATCAAATTTTCATCGAAAAGGGAAGTAAATAGGGTTGCCACCCGTACTCTCTAATAAAGTATTCGTTATTAGTTATTAAATAAAGTATTCTCTAATACTCTATTTTACGTTATGTCAAGCAAGTATTTCATATTTAGGGGATTTTCTATAGGTACTAAAGTACCTACACAAAATCCTATATTTTATTTATTTTAAATTTTCAAGATTTATAACAAGGGTAAATGCACTAGATTGGCTAAATAATGATTTTGTCAATTGGCGTTAAGTATGTAGTATGTATTAAGTATGTAGTAAATTAAAATACATGGGATGTAACTATTTATGTTTATCCTAAAATAGGCGGAGAAGGTTTCGGACTCATCATCGATGTGGTCGTACTGTAAATGTTCTAAAGGGTAAACAAGACAAGTCTGTAAAACTAATTTTAAGTTATTTTGTTGGAAACAAGTTATTTATAGGCAAATGAAAATATATCTTTTCAATTGGTGTATTGTTGCAAAGTTTTAAGTGGTTTTGTATTACCGTTTAAATTAAAATGTTGCTGAAATCTTTTATAGATGTTCGGCAAGATTCTCCCCGTTAACCTAGAAATTAAAGCTCGAGCTCGAAACGTTTGATCGCCGAGGCGTTGTTCCAAATTTGTTTAAACCGATTTGTGATTCAACGCCCACCGTGTGACTCTCATGGGCTGCTTTGTACTTTAAAAAGGAATTTACAAGTCAAAGCTTTGCTGTGACCAGAGGAATAAATAATGGAAGAGGATACTCCTGTAATCCACAATATGATAGAATAGAAATCATTTATTAACAACACACACACAGAAAACAGTATACATAATGAGATAAGTAGGTAGGTACTTAATTAAGAGAAAAAGAAGACAAGAATTATAACTAACTAAACAACAAAAAAAAACAAAAACGGCCAAGTGCGAGTCGGACTCGCGCACCGAGGGTTCCGTTTAAAATTATCAAAAATATTTTTAATATATGATGTAACTAAAAATTTACGGATTTCGCAATTTTTCCTTTATCTGTACTATAAGACGTTACTTCGTACCAAATTTCAAGATTCTAAGTTCACGGGAAGTACCCTGTAGGTTTTGATTCTCGTGCGAGTTTCGAAATTTTGCGGAAATTTGCGGCATTAACGGCTGTATCTTTTAATTGCTTTGGCTTAGAAGTTTGATTTTTTCACAGCTCCAAGGGACAGTAGACGCGTACCTCCACGCGATCCTGAGAAAAACGGTCTTGACAGACGGACAACGAAGTGATCCTATAAGGGTTCCGTTTTTTCCTTTTAGGTACGGAAGCCTAAAAATACGAATTGAGATTTGAAATTAAGGTCATTCGTTGATGGTCAGAATAATCCAGAATCTCTGATATTCCGACAGGGCCAAATATTGGAGATTACTTGCCATTTTTCACATTGCTGTGAATTGATTGCGCGGCTTTTGAATCAGGATTGTACGAGAATAACCAGTGTAACAATAATCATCAGGAACTTCTCATATTTCCATCCCTGCCTTCCTTCCTGGCATGAATCAGCCTTTTTACCAATTATAGCAATTTCTGTCCAGAAAAAGGCGTGATTTGAAAATATATTGGATATGATTGACAGAAATCATAAGTAATTGGTAAGTACTTACGTGTTTACGTACGTTTTTTTTTATATAAACGGCCTATTCTATGCTTTATTTTTACCAAAAAGAGGGCTTACCGTGCCTCAGAGACTACTGTAATTATATTCGGCCTCAAGCGTTGTCTAATATTTGTTATTGTTTCGTGGGCGTCGAAAATATTGTGGCAATATTGTCTGAGTTTATTCCTTTTGAAGTTTAAGAAGAGGTTTTGTGTAAGCGGCTTGGCGAAACGTCGCGAGCCTTGTAGATCAAACACTTGATTCTCACAGGGAATCGGTAAGCACACCGCTCAATCCGATTGATGGTTTGAAAAGGACTTAGTCTCAGTTGATTTTGAAAATCATAGAAATATTATATGTATTATTGAAAGAACGGAATATATAGTTGGTTATAAACAAATTATCAATAATTCATAACTCAATATCATTTATTCAGTCTAGGCTCTTACAAGCACTTATGAACGTCAAAGAAGCTACGCCATCGGTTCACAAACCCTACGGCGGGAGACCTTGTAACGAAAAGAACCGGCAAGAAACTCGTCAAGGGCTATTTTTTTCTCCCTGTTTTATTTCATACAAAGTCGTCAAATTGAAAAGTGATCTTAACATATCAGTAAGATCAATTTCCATCACAAAAAGAAAATACTAATTATAATATTAAATTTTATGGTTATCCTAACCGTAAACAATTTTCAACTCGCAAGGAAGGACTTACATTATAACATTTTAATTTCAATATTAGGTAACCGTAAATTGTAATAGCAACAGAATTATGTTTATATAATAATTATGTTAGGGTCTAAAGGGGACGCAATATTGCTAAGTGAAATTCCTAACAATTCATTTCATTGATTATTATCTTCTATGGAGTTTAAAACTGTGTCAGTGGCAGTGTAGAAGAATTTGCTTTTAATTTTTTGAAGGCAAGAAAACTTACTAAAGGCAAATTCCATAGGAAATAAACAACAAAATGATTAGGCTTTTTGACAATGCGAAAAATAAAGTGTCAATTACTGTTTTCAGTATAAATAAAGAGTTTAAAAATGGTTTTTTATTAACGTAAGTTGAAAATAATAATATATTTATTTAAAAATCAGTAAATAAAAATGCATTTTTTAAATGTTTGTCACGTGACATAAAACGCTCCTGATTCGTCGAGTTTATGATTTACCTGCTTGTAAACCTCGTTTGCCTACGTATGTGGATGATATGTCCCACAGATCAGAATACAGGCAAGTGACGTCACCGACCCCATTGCAGCGCCATATTGTCAAAGTAGCGTTTTGGCACGCTATTTAAATATTGAATTTTTAATTTGATATTTTTCAGCAAATATGTACCAGAATAAAAAAAAAACAACTTTTACTGGGTTCCTTAAACTCTAACTAATACATAATATAAAATGGATTTTTAAAACCTGTCAAATAGCTCAATGAATTCACTAGCAATATTGCGTTTGCATCCTTTTTGACCCCCCAGGTATTCCTAAAAAACTCATGTTAAAACAACAACTTGTTGATGGCGCCTTTAAAAGGCTGGTAACTGTGTTGCTATCTACACTGACACAAATTGATTCAATTTAATGATGTAGGCTTTTATTCGGGAATGCCTTAACAATTTTTTATTTACTAATTTTATACTTTATTCACAGCTAGCCTCACTCTGCCAGAAGAGTATTCTCCTGAAAAATATATTGTGAATGTGATAGGTACAACTAATGCAATTTTGTTTCACGTAACCTACAATCTATAGTAGGTACCTACGTTTGCGCATTAAACTATATAGAAGACACTTATGGGTACTAAAGTCCTGAAGATTAATTCATAACGTCGGTACTTGGAAGTTTCCCGCAGCCCAGACCCAATAGTCCAGGAAATATGGCCTTTTAATAAATTTGAGGGTGTCACCGGTCGGTCGGGTGGGCTACCCAGAAAGGAAACGAACGATCATTTCTCGGGAAACAGCTTTAAAGTTTATTTTATAGATTTGTATTAAATAAATCGTTAACGATTTGAATACGCATGGATCGAAATGTGCTAAATATTATTAGTTTTTTTTTACATATTAACATAATAACATAATTGTTATATAAACTTTTTTTTTTGTTTTCGATTCGGCGTAGGTATAATACCATATTACTTACATACACGAAACACACCTTTACACAAAACGCCAAACTCTGATAATAGCAATTACGGAGAATACCAACTAAACATAACACCAAATTTTATTTACGCAAAATACGTGTAAGGTACGTAAGGTACGTATAAAGTATGGTGTATCAGTAAGGTAGGATTTCTAAAAGGGAAACCGATGGGAATTGGCTTGTGTACCCTTCGCCACAGTATAGATAACACCAACTTTTCGTAACCGCGATGATTGGACTAACCAACTTTTTGTAATAGCAAAAGCAACTAGTCTCATGTCCCGTCAGGGCGACATGAGACTAGTTACTTTTTTCTAGTATATTTTCTTGTTTAATATTTATTTACCACATAAAAAAAAAAAAATTTACAACTTTTTGTACTTTAACTTTCTAGTAGCATCTAAATAAAACAAATAAATTCATCTTATCTCTTATAGTATTTGACTAAATAAACGATAAAAACTAACTAAATAAAAGCAAGTTTTAAAATCATAATGTTTGATAACCGAACCGATTTGTATTATAAGATTCTGTGTATGTTAATAAGAAAAACTTAAGGAAGACGTAAATAATAATGTGAATAGTTTTAAACATATACATAAATCTAATTCTGAAACTCAAATAGGTAGGTACTTAATACTTTGAATCGTATCTAATGTTATTTCCAAAAGTGTTTTTGTTGAAAGTGATATCATCTATTGATCCCTTTCGACAATATAACTCGATGGCCATCAGGGTGCCGTCACGGGCGTCACGGTTGAGGTCGCACGGGATGGTAAGGGTTGTCAACGTATAATTTGTAATAAAATTTTTAATTAAAAATGTAATTTGTGATTGTCTTTCATCTGTTCTAGACAGGACATTTTTGAATTTCTATTAGAAAAATTTATCACTTATCAATTTATAATTTCTTATGATAAATTTTAAATAGAAAAATATTGGATAACATCAATTCGGCCACAAGTGAATTCTCAGATGGGACTCGAACCCACGACCTTTGGAAATCCGGTCCAATGCTCTAACCACTGAGCTACCGAGACTTATAATTTCTTCAGCCAAATGGGATAAAAATAGGTAACATTTAATTTCATTCTGTGACTGCACTGATCTATTTAAAAAGCTGTTTGTTTTTGTTGTTTTTCTTCTTTATTTTTATCTTTGTGTGCAATAAAGCACAGCAAAAATTATACTTTATACTATGTTAGTTAAATTCATATTTTTTTTTTTATTTTTATTGTATTTACTATATGTATTTTCACTGCGATTATGCCTATTATAAGATATTTAATTTATAACATTTTCACGCAAAACCCGACAATCTGATTATTAGTGCGGTACAAAACATTAGCACTTTGCTACACACCAACTACGATGTGTCAGCCCTAACATTTGAACGCTAGTAACGCCACGCCATTTGAATCACTCGTGCGAAATAGTTCTAAAGTGATCTTCGTCTAACAACGATCAGTCCTTTATCTCATAAAATCTGTCTTAAGGTTGCATTGACCTTAGTTCTTGTAGGCAGCCCTGATTAGGCCGGCTGGTAACTGTCGAGTCAGCAGTAACTTTATTTTATAGGAAAACTTTTTACTGCGCTGTTTGAGCGAGGCAGTTTCAAAGTCTCGTAGATAATAGGACGGATTATAGAATTACTAGGACTTGATAGAAAGTGTCATTTAATGCAGTTTTTAGTTAAAATGATCTAGTTTAAAACAAAAACTGTGTAATAGTTATTTGTTATACAAGGCTGGAAAGTTGGATTTAGTGGCTAGTTACCTATATTGGAACTTGCTTTCCAAAGGTATAATGCTAAAACTTTTCTGCCGAGCGTGTTAGTATATTAAATAATATGACATATATTTTGTTATTTTTTAGAAATTTATTATATTTTGAAACAATTCGCAATTTAAACTAATATGTGCGAGTGTGACATTTCGTTTATTAAATATCTACGATATGTCTGACTGTAACGTTTTTTTATAATTTTTAATTTTAGGATTTTTCAATGCTATTTTTATACTTATGATAAATTTTAAATAGAAAAATATTGGAAAAAAATTAACTCGGCCACAAGTGAATTCTCAGATGGTAATCGAACCCATGACCTTTGGAAATCCGGTCCAATGCTCTAACCGCTGAGCTACCGAGACTTAGTCCAAAGGTCATGGGTTCGATTCCCATCTGAGAATTCACTTGTGGCCAAGTAAATTTTTTCCAATATTTTTCTATTTAGTAACGTTTTTGTTAACAGACATTTCTTTTGTTTGAGATGTAGGGTAAAGTACCCGGCCTCGGTTAGTAGTAGTCTCCGGCCTCTTAAGGCATTTGCTGACTTTCTTCGCTCATAACCAAGCTCTGTCGATGGATTAAGGTAGAGGTATATTTTTTAATGTTCTAAATATATTCAACTATTTATTTCAAATTTATTTTAAATATTTCGGCAGCCATTTGTTATAAAAATAACTTATTTTCGTAAAAACATGGCTTTCCCTAGTCTCCGGCCCCTTTGGTCCAGTGCATGACCACTTGGGGTCTAGTCTCCGGCCGTCTAAAAGAAAACAGCGGCCGATCACTAGCTAATAACAACAGCAAATGTCCAGTGACTGACCTTTGGTATACTAGAGTAAGGCTCATATTTGAATATTGCTTAAATTATTACTGCTTCTTAACTTATAATGTCCTACGACTCTACTCGATGGTTTTAAAGGGGAATTACTGACACTTAAAAAAATAAAACACAGGTATCATGCTAAGTTATTTATTATATTTTTCCAGAGCCAGCCATAGTAACAATATTCTAGAACAAAGTTATGGTTATATTAATCTCACAGCTTTTAAATCTGAATATTTTATGTAGGCAGGTAGGTACTTATTAAAAAAATATACTTCCTTTACTACAAGGTTTGACAATATGCAAATTAATAAATACACAAAATCGCAAGTCTAAAGAGCTCATCCACATAATTCTTATTGGTCAAGCCTTAGGTTCCAAATGTCGATATATCTTCGATTTTCGACTCGAACGGTTCAAATGTTGCGATTTCAAAGTCTGCTTTTTCGTTCAAAATTGTGGGGTTTGGGCTCAAAAACTTTAAAGACAAATTGTTGTTCTATTGATTGAGTATTGCTGTGATCCCACAAGAGACGCTTATGCAAACCACCCGACCCGACAGTAAGATAGATAAAATAAGCATTCAACATAAACGAAAGTCTAGGCTGAGTTGCACCAGTCAACCTAAACAGATTTTTGGTTTAACGTTAAATATTGAAAATAGAAACGGGTATTTTAGCGTTAAAGTTAGATGGTGCAATCCACCCTTAGAAATAAATTCACTGGTCTAAGAACTTGGTTAGACGAACAATATGGTTGTTAATAATACATTATAATACGGAACCCTCTGTGATACACTTGGGAACAATCGACCGACCCATCTGAGACACCCGCTTGTCTACGGAAATCCGTAGCGATGTAGCGAGTTGATTGATTGCTACGATTCAAGCACGACGTAGTAGTTACATAATCCTTTTGGGAATGAATGTTAATGTTATTGTAATACAAATACCTACTTGATCGGGAAGATATAAAAGTTGTTGAAGTTCTATGGATTAATTAATAGCCATCTGCGACTTCGCTTAGTAGAAAATGTTCTTATAAGTTTTCAAAGATATATTAGACAATGTTAAGGTCATTTTATTTTTCTACTTAATATAAATCTTTATTTTTTTATTCGCCCTTTTCTAACAGGAGAATGTTAAGTTGAGAGCCTGAGAGGGTAGAGTAAGATCTATTTTCTTTGTTACTGAGATCGAAAATGACAGCAATACGCCTTAATATAAATATGACTTAAATATTTTTTTGCATAAGACCCTCATTATTTATTCAAGTGAAATCCAAAAGTAGAGTTATGCTTTTTATGTTTTTTAATGATTGCATTTTTCAATGCTATTTTTATACTTATGATAAATTTTAAATAGAAAAATATGCCACAAGTGAATTCTCAGTCTCGTAACTCAGTGATTAGATGGGCGGATTTCCAAAGGTCGTGGGTTCGAGTCGAGTTACTTATGGCCGAGTTGATTTGTCCAATATTTTTCTATTTAAATTTTATCATAAGTATTTTATGCTTGTTATTACACCTACCCAACTCTTAAAACATTCTAAATTAAAAAATAAATATTTTCTAAAACAGCGACCAAACTTTTCAGGTCCTTAAAAGAGTTCAAGTTTAAAATTACCATTACCAATTAACAGTTACTAAAATATGGTTTTGCAATATTTATCGTGAACCTTTAATACCCCTTTGAAGACTGCCCGAATTTTAATTACGGAATAATTAACCGCCTTTCTAAATATATACCGATCGTTTAGGCGTTTAACTAAATTTAAACAATCATGACATAACTTTTAATTTATTCTTTATTAATAGCATAGTAATGGGTTATTTTAGGGTGCTGGTCTGAGGGTTGATTTGGGTTTTAGCATTTAAGTTCTGCGATGCGGTAGGGGTACCCTTGACGGAATCGAGTTGCATTTAACCGGAACCATTTGAGGACATTGGACGGGATTTCCAAAGGTGGGCGAGTCTCGTCTGAGAATTTACTTGTGGCCGAGTTGATTTTTTTTCAATATTTTTCTATTTAAAATGTATCACGAGTTGCGATTGAAATCGAATCTACGTCAAGAATCAGATTTTTTTATGATTCTCGACGTTGATTCCATTTTGATTTGATTTACAACTTTTTACACGTAATAATTACTTGATCGATTCCGAAAAAAGTAAGCTTCCAGTTTCCTTTCGGCATATATGGTGAGGCAAGAAGTAAAAAAATATTAGGGTTAGGTAGCATAATAGAAGCATTTTTGTATAGTCAACAGCAACTTGAACAAAGGGGCGCTTTCAAAGTCAAATTACTTATACAAAACTTTATTTGCCGTCAACTATATTAAATCATTATGTAAATTAAGTTTCTTAGCGACAAGTAGACCTACAGTTACAGAAATCCCTACACACAATGGCTAAACTCGCCGTCTAAAGTTTGTAAATTAATAACGTTACTTCAGACCGTCTCGCGTCTCGTCGTCCTGGCGAGCGGTCTCAGAGGACCAGTCACGGTGACAACGCAAAATGAATTATGTATGTCAAGTCAAACCTTATAGTTCGATAGTTTAGGACGCCAAGTTTTGTGTTTCGACCTGTCCCTTAGTAATGTAACTGTTGTTATGATTAGAAGGAGCCTGTTAAGCATGTAGTAATGAAAGACCTGTCGCCTCGAAAACAACAGTGGAGAAATTCAGAATCATACCAGAGGAAAAAAAATACTTTTGACCTCTTTCTTGTGTTGTTTGGTTTTCATTGGTTAGTTTTCATCATCAAAAATGTGTGTACATCTTAAGTTTTAGCGCGCATAGTTCATTGAAATAAAACGAACTTTTACGAATATCAAACGCGCTATATTTCACGAACTAAGTTGTAATTGTCCGTATTTTTATGTTTTTTAGGGGTTTTTTATTTTCCCGACGTTTCGGCACCTTTTCAGCTGCCGTGACCACGGCAGTCCCTAAAAGTTTGTTTTATTTCAATCAAAAATGTGGTCATTATTTTGACCTCTCTGACCATTAAGTCGAAATTTGTAGATAAATATGTTTATCTATAATGATTTTCTATCCTTATCTCTGTTGATGTAAACGGAGTTATTGCATTTTGATGTAAAAGGGGTTTGGGTAACTTTGTATGGCTAGCGGCGTAATATTTTTTTCAGCGGCCACAATTTTTTTTTATTACTTTTATATACATATAAAGCATCACAATGAAGATATATATCTGACTGATTAACTTTGCCTTAAGTAAGATCAGAACTGAGATATGATATTAATTGTCGACAAAAAACTGAAGTCTCGGTACCGGTATAGTTTAGCTATATTTATGTTCCATAGTGATATTTGTGTCATTTAATATGTTCTTACAAAATTCACTACTTCCGTAAGTGGCCGTGATTTTCGATTTGAAAATGACGCTAATGACATTACACATACCTCTTTCATTATTGAATAAAAGTTGAAAACATTAATTTTATAATTACATAATTTTGTATATGCTAATAGGGAGACAAGTGACACAACTGCTGGCTATTAACGCACTGATGTATTTCTCAAAAATGGCGGTGGTCGCAGCCACCTCACGCACACATATAAACAAATACGGAACACATAAAAAATAGGAAAATGAAAAATAATTCATGTAGGTACTCGTAGTTATATGAATTCGCCGGGAGATGTGGATTCTGGAAAATAAAGGAACAAGAACTTAAGATTCTTATATGAAAATTCATTATCATATCTTCATGCAAATCTGCTTTTCTTCTGAAATATTAACTTGTAATATTTTGCCTCGCTTAAATATTGAGTCTTAAATCTTAAGTAACTTTCTGTAAGAGCTCTAGAAGATCAAATAGCTACTTATTCATGAATCTGAATTTCAAATAAAAGATTATTGCTTCATGAAGTGGTATTTAAGCAGACAAGTTTGTTACGAAACTCATCTCGTTTGAAATTTATGTTTTTTTTTTTTTATTTTTTTTTTAATAACTGGGCATGCATTTGACTACCATCGTGCTTAATAAACAGGATGTGGTCTAAGGTGTTGCATGCTTGCCCAGGAAATGCCTATTCACTCTCGCTTTGAAGAGACCAAGTTTGTAGGAATCGGGGAACACATGAGCAGGCAGCGCATTCCATTCTTTGGCGGTTCGCATAAGAAATGTGTCAGCAAAGCGCTTGGTACGGACCGTTGGAATGTCAACGACGTACGGGTGGTAAGCTAACCTGCGTCTGGTACCCCGATGGTGGAAAGGGGCTGGAGGAACAAGGTCGTGCAGTTTTCTCGCACACTCTCCTCTCTCTGTTATAACATGTATCCTAACTAATATTATAAATGCAAAAGTGTGTTTGTTTCTCCTTCCTTCGCGCCCTTAACTTAGCAACCAATCGACTTGATTTTTGGCATAGAGTTAGTTGCAACGACGAAGGACCACCAAAGGCCAGTGTTCACAAAGTTGTCTGGGCTACGACTCATCTAATACAAGTTTCCAAACCGGGGATCTAGGCTGTTTTAAGGAGTAGGTGGCATATAATTGGTAATTCTCCGATACTCTAGGCTAGGGCTTAGTCGCCAGTTCCAAGACTAGTGAATGCAGTTTTGTTTGTTTGAAATTCGTCGAAAGTCGTTCTACAGGGCCCACTCAATATATGATCGCGACCCACCAGTGGGTCGCGGCCCATAGTTTTGGGAAGTCCTGACATAGGCTATATTTTTATTCCGATAATCCCACGGGAACAGGAACCGAAGGCGGAAGCTAGTAGAGTATAAAAGAGAGAATAAAATTTCAACTCGTACGACGCAGCAGGCTTAGGAACTTACGTTTTGTTCTGAGGTCGCAGGTTCGATTCCAAACAATAACAAAACAAAATATTTGCCTGTTACTGCTAACGG
Organism: Chrysoteuchia culmella; assembly: GCA_910589605.1. Lineage (NCBI taxonomy): Eukaryota > Metazoa > Arthropoda > Insecta > Lepidoptera > Crambidae > Chrysoteuchia > Chrysoteuchia culmella. The sequence goes on along the minus strand of OU342654.1, from coordinate 3,083,551 downwards.
TTAGAGTCGTAACACGTTTGCTATATCAAAATCTAGATAAATTCATGAGACGACCGTTCTAAGCCTTGCATTTTGGCACAACGCCAAAGCTTCTGAAGACATTGTGGTTTATTGAAGAGGATATTCCGTCCGGGGTATAGTTTAAGCATTTTTAGGCCAGGCAGATTTTATGACAGAAAATACAACATGTAACCAAGGACCGCAGAAATACGATAGTTATACTATTAAAGCTTCCACATCTATATCATCCATCCATATCCACATATGAATCCACACCATAGACGGAGGTAATCTGTAGTTATTACTTAAAAAAACAATAGTTAGAACTTCTGGGGTAACATTTCAATAGGTACAGTCAGCGTCAGCGTCAGCTTGTACGGCTTTACCTTTGGACTACGAAAATCGCCGCTATTACGAGTGATTTAAGGGCGTTCTCAAGGTCAAAGTGTTAAGCCGTACGTGCTGCTGACTGTACATAATATTATAATGGCAAAATCTGTCACTATATCTTTCTGTTAACCTTTGATGCTTTAAGCACTGAACAAAATTTCAATAAATTTTGCTTTAAAAAAATATCATGTCCTTGGGACGGTCTAGGCTGCTTCTTGTTGTGAAAATTTGAAGAGATCCCTTCTTATTATAACTTTTTAATTTTGCATTTTACAATGCTATTTTTGTGTGATGAATATTAAATAAGAAAATATACTAGAAAAAGCAACTTGTCATAATACATGAGACGAGTTGCTTTTTTCTAGTATATTTTCTTATTTAATATTTATCAGATCCCTTCTTCTTCTTCTTATCGAGTGAGAATTAGTGGCCACCTCTGGTGTCAGAGTTAATCAAGCCGGACCGTCGTTTTAACGTACCATCCGTTATAATACCACTTTACGGTCACCCATCCGACACTTGACCGGGCCGAACTTTGCTTAACAAACGTGATCGAGTACGACCAGTCTGTCAAGCGCGGCCATGAGGGCTTTGCTTCTTTCGAAGAGATCCCTAATGAGCGCGGTACGACTGGAAGCGCGAAATAATCAAATTCCATCGCAGACGAAGTCGCGAGCAGAGCAGCTCAAGTTACTATAAAAAATAACGAGCAACCCGTGTGCGCATAATGCGCAAAAAACACATTTTTTATATTCAATTTAAAAATCCATTAAATCCGGTTTAAATCGCTCTAGATTTGAGTTTTTGCTAAATTTCTCGACTTATCCGACCACTTCAGACAAATACCTTTCTAACGGTGTATTGCACTTGATTGTGCGACTTTTAGTTTAGGAGGAGAAGCGGCTTCACTGCCGTATTATATATATAGATAATCATCATCAGCCGATTTGACGACCGGCACCCCGACCGCCTAACGGTATATATAGCTTGTGCTATCGCTATGGCTATCAAACTTCAAACTCTCATAAGACGCTTCAACGATCGGGGTTTTGTCTAATTCCTACATATTTCTATTCATCTATTGGATTCACTATTGTATTTTTAGTATAAAAGTGATAGCGTCAGCGAGAGTCCTTGTAAGGGGTTTGAAATATCGATAGCTATAGCGATAGGACAAGCTGTACCGTTAGGCGGTCGGGGTGCTGTTTGGCGCAGGGGTAATAAGCCCGCCTTCTGCGCCAGAGGTCCCGGGTTCGATCCCCGGACAAGATAACTATTTGTGTGCATCGTCGTCTCAGCCACATGACACCCACTGCTAGGTATAGCCTCCCACAAGGATCTCCACAACGATCGGTCCTGCGCAGTCCGCATCCAGCGGCGTCCCGCGACCTTCACCAGATCGTCGGTCCACCTTGTCGGGGGCCTACCCACGGAGCGTCGTCCTGTGCGCGGTCGCCATTCCAGAACCTTTCCGCCCCAACGGCTATCGGTTCTTTTCGCTATGTTTCCCGCCCACTGCCACTTCAGCTGAGCAATCCTTCGAGCGATGTCAGTTACTTTAGTTCTCCTACGGATTGTGTGCATGAACATGTCTATTAATCTTGATCTGGGTGTTTACTATGTATATTACGTATGTATTTACAAAAAAAAATTATATAAGTATGTTTATCCGTTAACTAGTATCCATAACACAAGTTCTTCATGAAACTTAACGTGGGCTAGATAATTGGTGTGTTTGTATGCAATTATTTATTATTTTTTTATTATTATTATTTATTTTAATGTCTCCACTGCTGGGGCACATGCTTTCTTTGTGAACGGATAAAGAGAATGGACCATGAGCAACCACGCGGGTGGGTTATTAACGACAGCAGATGCAAACATGACCAACGGCTCAATGTGCCTTGCGAAGCACGGAAAAGATCCAGATAAATACAATTTTGGTCACCTATCCCGTGATAATCCATTGCGAAAGTTGCTTAGGCTGAGCGTGGGTCACTGCGCTACCTAGGTACTACTACACTACAAATATTTTAACTTAGGTAATTAAAAAGGAACCCGTGGCGCACTGCTTGGACTGCGATTGTTGAGCTTAAGCAACTTTCGCAATGGTCACGGGATGGGTGACCATAAATTTACTATCTCGAGCTCCTCCGTGCTTCGGAAGGCACATTAAGCCGTTGGTCCCGGCTGCATTTGCAGTCGTTAAAACCCACCATGTGGTGGGTCATGGCCCGTTCTCCTTATCCATCCATAAGGAAGGCCAGTGTCCCAGCAGTGGGGACATTAAAAATGCTGATGACATGATAAAAATGTGGCCTTGGGAGCTTGATCCGCGTTCACATAATCACGTAAGTATATAAAATCACGTGTAATCAATTTCGGACTTCATGTCAGCTGTGGTCACTATGAATCGAATGAGATGTCGTCACAATGCCTTTCGTCATTAGTAGTTAACGGTGGAGATAAATGGGGCGGGTGTCAAGCGGCTGAACGGCTTGATATCTCAAAGGCTAGCAAGGCTAGGGCTGTGAAAAAAAAAGAAAAAAAAGGTCAACTAATTAAATATTTGTTACGTTCGGAATGACTTTCCGATACAGTTAAAAAATTGGGCAAAATGATTTAAGCTTGACAAGTGACGAGGTCTTGCCATCAAACGGGTACAAATTAATAACGATGATGAGATGAGCTAGAAAACATGTGAAAGCAACGTGTCAAACAAACGTTTCATTTTTTTTTAATGTGAACTTTCCACCATTTTATTATTTGAACAGATTTTTTTTTACAAACTTTATCCTGACAATTAGAAACACAGAACCGAAAATCGGTCGAAACGTTCCTAGTGATGCCACGTAACGCATGTTACGCATGATACCCATTTGAACACCAATATATATATATATATTATATATATATGTAGGAATGTTTGATGATGAATGCACTGGAAACGAACGGTAAGTGAATGAGTAAAAGGGACAAATGCAAGGTGTGTGAGAGAGATGGAATTATTTTTAATTAGATTATTATCTGTATTACTTTAACATCGACGTCAACGTCAATTGTCAATTTCCTTTTCCGGTTTACTTACTTTTGTTCGACGCGACGAACGATGAACAGTGTACTCGTACGTACGGTGTGTTGTGAATCTTTTTTAAATATGATACGAGTTTAATAGACTATAATTGGCGTTCTCAATCGGTGCCAAAGTCGCCTGCCTCGCCACAGTTTTGGTGTCAGAAGTGGTTCAAGCCGTTCATGTTCATGAAAAAATCTTCGAAAGTAAAGTCAGCACGTGGGGCGGCGGTGGCGGCCAAGTGGTCGAGCTGTTCGAGACGAGTGTCAAGCCACGAGGAGGAGTGTCAAGACGACGACTACGACGATTACGACGAAATCCAGAACGACGACGATATGACAGAAAAGCAACCTTCCCTTAACCTCCTGTTATTAGATGACGCAATACCAAAATTCACCGGCACCGATAAGACCTACTCCGCATCAAAATAGGCTCAAGACGTTGACGACAACGCAGAAATTTTCGGCCTCTCACCACAACAAAAGCTACTGTGCTCGCTGGGTGCAAGCGCATTCAACGTGAGCTGAGAGGGGCGTGAACCCCTGTGGGCAAATTGGGAATATGAGGGGGATGAGCATAAAATGGACTCACCGGACGGATTGGGTTTGAGCTGATGGCGCCTCCAGTTTCCTAGAGCTGATGGGCTGACGATGATCCTGGGATGAACTTCTAAGGGGTCACCCTTCTCCGGAACCGACACTTGGGTAGATCGCGATTCGCGGCGTGCACGCGGATACCAGACGAGCGTGGAATCGGTTCGGGCCACTAATTGGTATTCCAATATCACTGGGTCGTAGGTCACCAGGTCGCGACGTTATCGCGATGTGTACACATATATAAAAAAGGGGCGGAAAATGTTCGATTTTAAATGCGAATACAGAGCGAGCGGTGTCACGGCGCACCGTCGCGAGCGTTCTTTCAGTGGCGCCGCGCGGCCGGTGGCGCAGGCACTTTAGGTTGAGAAGTTCACGTGACGCCCGTGAGATGGCGTCAACATCCTGGGGGGGGGCCGGGAAGGCACCTCTTCTTGAGCTGAATCCAGCGGCAGCCTGGCTATCTTGAGCACAGGCCTGCGCAGATGTCCATATGCGGTGTCCAAGTCCACAACTCGGATCACACCGTCTTTCCCGGGCATTGTGCGGGTAATTCTTCCCATCTTCCATTGGAGCGGAGGCAGATCATCCTCCTTTATGAGTACGAGTTCGCCAATTTGAGGAGGTGAGGAAGGGGAGAGCCATTTGGAGCGGGTTTGAAGGGTGTGAAGGTAGGATTTGCTCCACAGTGTCCAAAAGCGTTGAGAGATAGCCTGAATGAGCTGAAAACGTCTAAGGGCAGATAAAGGTCTGTCATCAAAGGACATTTCGGGCAGAGCAGTGAGCGGACGGCCTATAATGAAATGACCAGGAGTTAAACCTTCAAAGTCAGAAGGGTGAGACGAGAGTGGGCAGAGAGGCCTAGAATTGAGCACAGCCTCGATTCGTGTGAGAAGTGTGGAGAATTCCTCGAAAGTGAGGTGTTGTTCACCTATTACACGGTAAAACAACTGCTTAGTAGATTTCACATTAATTTCATGCAAAGAACCGAACCAGGGTCCCTTAGGGGGATTCAGCAACCATGTTATGTGCTGACTGGCAAGTTTATGAGCGATTGCATCATCGTTCTCGACGAGAAATTTCTGAACGTCTATGAGCTGATTTCTCGCGCCTATGTAATTTGTACCGCAATCCGATCTAATAAGAACAGGTGTACCGCGTCGCGAGACGAAGCGTTGTAACGCCGCGAGAAAGGCTTCCGTGGTAAGAGCAGAGACGGCCTCTAGGTGTACCGCCTTTGTTGAGAGGCACACGAATATGCAAAAGTATGCTTTAAGAAGTTTAGCGTTACGTAATGTACTAGATTTAACGAAAAATGGGCCGGCAAAGTCAGTTGTGACTTGGCTAAATACGGGTTGAGGTGTAACCCTGTCCGCTGGCAGGTCACCCATAAACGGGGCATGAGTTTGTGCCCGGCAACGGAAACACCTAATACATTTAAATACGCGGTGTCTAATAACGCGGCGAGCGGATAATATCCAGTATTGCTGGCGTAGAATAGCGTGTAAGGTGTCAGCGCCAGGATGGCAGTGTAATTTGTGGTAGTGATCAATGATGAGATCCACGAGTGGGCTAGAGCTGGGTAGAATGAGCGGGTGTTGAGCGTCGTACCTAATTTGAGCATTCGAGAGACGACCACCGACCCTTAAAAGACCATCTTTCAAAAACGGTGAAAGACGCTGGAGTCGAGTGGTGCAAAGTTTGTTATTTTGGAGCCGATGAATATCATCAGCAAACTGGTTGTGCTGGACAGAGCGGACCCAGAATAGGAGAGCGTCCCTACGTTCTCCAACTGACAATGGTCCAGAGCGCCGCGCGTCTAGGTGTTGCCTACAGTTGTGAATGAAACGCTTGATGCAAGCTGTCACTCCAACGAGCTTGTCAAGAGAGCTAAAGCGTGTGAGTAGATCCTCGTCTAGATCGGGAACTGCTATATGAGCGAGCACCTTTTTAGGCTTAAGGCCTGGTAAAACGTGATGACCTAGAGCTGGTGGCATCTTCGGCCAGGCGTAAGAAGGCTCTTTGAGCCATGTGGGAGACCACCAAAGTTCATGAGTTGCAAGAGACTGGGCGGACATTCCTCTGCTCGCGCAGTCGGCAGGGTTGAGATTCGTGGGAACATGCCTCCACGTGGAGCTGAACGAATGTGATGTTATTTTCACCACTCGATTGGCTTCAAATGTCTGGAGTCGATGAGGGGGCGTGTTGATCCAGGCTAAGACTATAGTGCTATCTGACCAACAAATACAGTGATTGATAGTGATGTGAGCTGACAATTGAGCTGACACACGGATCATTAGCTGTGATAAAAGAGCTGCAGCCGAAAGTTCCAGCTTGGGAATCGAGAGGCGATTCTTGATAGGTGCGACCTTGGACTTGGCAATGACCAACTTAACATTGACATGGCCGTCATCATTGAGTTCATGAAGGTAAACAACGGCACCAAAGGCTGTCTCCGAAGCGTCCGCAAACCCATGAAGCGCGTAAGTGGACGTGAGCTTATTTTCGCACATGTGCCGAGGTAAACTAATACTTGAGAGCTGAGGGAGGTCTTGTTCAATGTGCTGCCATTCTGTGAGAACATCATCGGGAACGGGATCGTCCCATCCCAGTTTCAAAAGCCATAACTTCTGTAAGAGAAGCTTTGGGCGAAGAATGACCGGTGTAACCCATCCGTTGGGGTCATTAAGGGATGCGACTGTGCTGAGAATGGAGCGCTTTGTAGGTTGAGTGAGCGGGAGGAGAGAGATGCGATAAGTGAACTCGTCCAAACGAGGAATCCATTGGATACCCAATACTTTAATGGAATTCGATTCTGGGCTGATATCAAAGTTCTTAGGCATGTCGCATTGATCCTCTGGAAACCGGTCTAAGAGCTGGGGGGAGTTTGAAGTCCATTTACTGAGTTGAAAGCCACCTAGGGCAAGCAACTCAATTAACTCGTTTTGGAGTGCCTGTGCAGACTCCACCGAGTCTTGACCACAGAGTAAATCATCCACAAAAATTGAATGACGAAGGGCATGAGCAGCTTGAGGGTAACGTTGACCATCGTCATCGGCCAGTTGCAGCAGTGTGCGGATGGCATGATAAGGGCTGGACCGTAAACCATACGTGACGGTATTAAGCGCATAAGTGAGCAGAGGCTGGTCGGGAGACGACCGCCAGAGAACTAGTTGGTACTGTCTGTGATCTAGGCGGATGAGGATATTCCTGAACATCTTTTTGATGTCAGTGCTGAAGACTACAGAATGTGTTCTAAAAGACATAATAATATCAACAATATCTTGTTGAAGAGGTGGACCTGTGTGTAGACAATCATTTAGACTGACTCCATTTGAGCTTTTACTGCTACCGTCAAATACAGTGCGTAGCTTGTCTGAATCAACCTTAAAAATGGCATGATGAGGAATATAGAAGTGAGGTTTATTTGCAAAGGTACTTGGGTGGCAGAGTGACATATGTCCTAACTCGAGATATTCATTCATAAAATCTACATATTTCGAGCGGAGGAGCGGATTGGCTTGTAGCTTCTTTTCTAGATTGAGAAACCTACGTAACGCAATGGCATGAGTATTTCCTAAGGTCGGCGCTTCTAATAGAAATGGTAATGTAACCACGTAGCGGCCTGACGAATCTCGAGTGGTTGAGGTGCGGAAGATCTCCTCACACTGCTCTTCTAATGGGCTGATCTTTATATGAGGTTGGGGTTCTTCTGACTCCCAGAACCTCTCAAGGTTCTTACAAATTTCATGCGTAGACATGTCGGGTTCTGACTGTGAGCTGAGAGTATGAGCCGCGTTACACTTGTTTACAGGTGTTGTATGTAATTCCTCAATAGGCCCTAACAGTGCAAAATCAAAAATCGTGCCGAAGGCTATGGGCTTCCCCGGGCCTAACGGAACCTTAGTACCGTCTAGAACTTGGCCCAGAACGTCAGAACCTAATATAAGATCGATGGGAGCTGGTGTGTGGTATTCTTCGTCTGCCAAGGGAATCTGTGGCCGGCCCTCGATGCATGCAAGGTTTGGAACCTTTTGCAATGGTAAGTCACCAGTAACATTTTTTAAAATATGAGCTGTAGCCGTAATCGTAGGTGTGTCACGATTAATCGGTCTGCACACTATGGTGATAGATGCTGTTGAGTCCTGTGTGTGTTGGTTACCCACTCCTACGATTTTCAGAGGTGATGGGTTGAGCGGTACATTTAAAATTCGAGCCATGCGCTGTGTTATAAGAGTTAGCATGCTACCACAATCTAATAATGCTCGTGCTGTGTGGAATTTACCATGCACGTCAGCTATTTTTAACGAAACAGTAGGCAATAATATTGGAAAATTATTTACATGACCTTCACGTTGAGCGGAATTACAAAAATAATAATTGTTTGTTTGAGCTGGCATCGAGGAGTGGGCTTGTGGTGTCTGTGTATGAGCTGAGTGTGTGTGTGTGTGCTGATTTTCATTATGCTCTGTTATCGTCTCTAGTCACTGCTGACCACCTGCACGTGACCTACTGGGTGAACGTGAGTGATTGGGCGGATTGTACGGAGACGGGGCGGGTTGTGATGATGCATGAGCCGAAAAACGTTGAGGCTTATGGGCTGGGCGCTGTCTAGGCTGGTCTCTCAAATGTGGGGGTAAAAGGTGAGCTGAAGATTGTTGAGCAGCTGGTTCATTGGGTCGATGAAGAGATGTGTGGTGGTTATCTTTTCCACACTCTTTGCAGGTCCGGGTAGACTTACACTCACTATCGTAATGTGGGCCTAGACAGCGGCGGCAACGGTTGCGAGCTTTAATAAAGTCCCACCGGCCTTGGATTGGCTGATTATTGTATTTGGGGCAGGCAATTAGCTTATGCCCTCTCTCATGGCAAAATGGGCAGGGCATGGACATACCCTTAGTGGCAGCCGATGGTTGGGCCGAATAAGCGGGTCTGTAATGAGCGTGGGGTGGGGGTCTGTACTGAGCGGGGGGTGGGGTGCGATATCCTAGCTGGCTCCTAGCCGGGGCTGGGGCTGCACGAAATTCGTGATGAGTGAGATGACGCGGGGGGCTACGTGGAGGTAGCGGTGAGGAGTGTTTGCGGTATTGAGCTGATTGAGGCGAGGGCTGATTGGACCGTGAGGTACCTGGGCTGGAGAACTCGGTCTCCACTACGTGCGTGCTCCTCAAGAAAGGAGACTAGGTTATTTAGGGTGGGCAGAGTTTGACGCGAACCATACTTACGCTCAAAGAGGGTCCGGAGTTCCCCTTTAAGCTTTCGCACCACAATGGAAACGAAAACGTAGTCGGACTCTTTCATGGGCAGATCAAGATTTGTAAGCGCGCTTTGCGCTGAAATGAGCGGAGTGAGGAAGAGTTTGCGGATATCCGAACGTATGGTGATGTCAGGGAGCCCCAGGATGATGTCCACAAAACGGTCGATGAGCACGCGGCGGTTTTCATAGCGCCTTGTGAGTATGTCCATGGCCACGCCGAAGTTTTCATTGGTGAGCTGAAGATGAGACACCATCGTGCGCGCCTCGCCTGATAAACACGAGAGAAGGTAATGGAACTTCACTGCGTCCGAGATAGTGGTCATATCATCGGTCAGGCTCCGGAAGATAGCGATAAAGGAAGGCCAATCCTCAACCCGAGAGCTGAAGTGAGGTAAAGCTATTTTGGGCAGAATGGTGGCGGGCGGCGTGATGGTAGTGGTGGGATGAGCTGTTGATGGTAGTGCCGCGGCTTCATTTAGCTTTTGGAATGCTACCAACACGTCTGTATAATTGGCCATGGCCCCATTAAAATGTTTTGTGTAGGAGGCCTCAGCGTCAGGAGTGAGGTCCTCAGTATCTAGAATGTTGTGATAGACGTCTTCAAGGCGACGTCTATGCTCCTCGATGCGGGTATACCGGGCGGTGAAATCGGTTAAAGTGTATGTTGAATCTTTGCCCTGTACGGCTACCCCGATTTCTTTGAGCTGATTGATCCCCTTTACCGCTTCTCGGAAAATGGCTGCTTGAGACTTAGAAGGCATAGTGAGCAAGTGTAATAAAAAAAAAAAAAAGAGTAAACAACAACACAAAAAAAACTGTTTAACTAGTCTGAGAAGATACCCTAATGCTTATTTTAATATTAATGTGTTATTGTATACAATATAGCGTTTAAGCGGAATAATAGTAGTAGTATAGTATTGTATTTATAGTATACAATGTTTGCCGAATAAAGAATAAAACGCCGAGCGAAGCGATTGAGCGGAAGACTCCGCGAATTGTAATTAAAGTAAACAAACTTAAACTACTCCTAATAAAATATTTGAGCCGAGACGTAATTTGAATCTAATAATACACACTAAAAACAATAAACACTTAAATCAAACTATTGCTTTTTATTTGCATAGATAAGGCGTAAGAAATGGAATGAAAATAACAATGTGTTGCAATCTTTTCGCAATTCGCTAATGAGCGGAGCTACCTGGGTCGTACTTACATTTATGTTTATGTACCTATAAGTCGCGCGCTCCGAACGAATGGGCTGTTCAATCTATAGGTACTAGCATTACTTTATGATACTATCGAGTATTAAATGAGAAAAAGAAAAAAATAATAATGTGCCGAATGAACTATGTAGGTACACTAAGTAGGTACGTATCTATCTATTCACCGCTTGTACGAACCGGCAATTATAAAACTACAAACTTATATTATCTTGTGAGAAAAAATGTGTATTTCTATTCCTATTGGGCCGACCGTAATTAGCGTAGATCAGATAAGCAGCTAACAGGTACAATATTGTTCCTACAGTGTGTCTCGCTCGAGCAAACGATGACACATCGCACGAATTTTTTTTTGCAATAATAATCAATCTTTCACTTCTCACACTAATCGCTGAGACTCGAATTGAATGGGATGAGATGAATAGAATGTTCCAGAGTGTGCTGGAAAAAATTACCAACGGACAATATTTTTTTTTTTATGTTTAAGGTAGGTAGGAAATGAAAGTTAAAAGTATATGAAAATGAGACTTATCCAAATTTGGGGAATTGAAATAACTCGGGGGCGAAGATAATTATGCTTAATGTGAGAAAATGGGCGGGAAAAAAAATATTTTTATGGAATAAAAAAATTAAGTAGGTACTATTTTAGAGTGGATAATTTTCCAAAAATGGTAGTTCTAAGGCACGATGGATCAGAAAATTCTGTCCGCTTTGAGAAGAGAATAAAATGAGAGGGATAACAAAAAAATAACAAAAAAATTTTTTTTTTTTTTTTTTGAGAAAAAAAATAAAATTGTGGACTATTGTCCAAAAGGGGGGTTACAAAGGCTACGAAGGACCAGAAAATGTGCTCGCTGGGTGCAAGCGCATTCAACGTGAGCTGAGAGGGGCGTGAACCCCTGTGGGCAAATTGGGAATATGAGGGGGATGAGCATAAAATGGACTCACCGGACGGATTGGGTTTGAGCTGATGGCGCCTCCAGTTTCCTAGAGCTGATGGGCTGACGATGATCCTGGGATGAACTTCTAAGGGGTCACCCTTCTCCGGAACCGACACTTGGGTAGATCGCGATTCGCGGCGTGCACGCGGATACCAGACGAGCGTGGAATCGGTTCGGGCCACTAATTGGTATTCCAATATCACTGGGTCGTAGGTCACCAGGTCGCGACGTTATCGCGATGTGTACACATATATAAAAAAGGGGCGGAAAATGTTCGATTTTAAATGCGAATACAGAGCGAGCGGTGTCACGGCGCACCGTCGCGAGCGTTCTTTCAGTGGCGCCGCGCGGCCGGTGGCGCAGGCACTTTAGGTTGAGAAGTTCACGTGACGCCCGTGAGATGGCGTCAACAGCTACTGATAGCACGACGATCCCTGACTTCAACGGCGGCCATGTGGCTACGACCGGAAAAAACTTTTAAGACGTATGAAGAACTGAAAGCGGCAATCCTCAAAGAGTTTCCAGATACGACGAACACCAAGGAAATACATGAAATAATGTCCCAGAGAAGAAAAGAAGAAACGAAACCGGCTACGAATACATGTTGGAAATGTAAGAGTTGGGAAAACGAGGAAAACTCGCCGATTACGTTGCTATCCAATACATTATTGATGGTATTGTCGACCACGAAACAAACAAAACGTTATTGTACGGCGCTAACACGTACGTAGAACTAAAGGGAAAACTCAAGCTGTACGAGTCATTCAAAAAGAACATCCATAAGCGTCACTCAGAAGATCCGACACGAAAGACATATTCATTTCAAGCAGCAGCAAGCAACACACATGAATGATGTGACATAGATCTTATACAAAACGTATTTATTGCAAGCATGAATGACAAAAAGTACCAATGCTACGGTGTCATCAGATTGTTATTATCTGTGGATAACATTGTTTGCGGCAAGAAGCCGCTTTCGGATATTGTAATACTTTTCTCGTTAGTCTGAGAGTTATTTATGCCTTCGTCGCCAGATCCGTTTCATAATAGAAATGGGATTGCCGTATAAAGCCCTTCAGTTTGAAAGCTTTTTTTGATAAAGGTACGCCTTTTATTGTGGTCGTTTGCCTTTTGGTCGCTTTATCTGAATAAAAGATTAATCGAGTTCTTTAAAGAATGATATTGTTTTTCTGAAGTCAACCTCTTTGCTATTGATACTTTAAAGTCATTGAACTTATTTCGATTTTTCCGAAGAGCATTGTTTTTAAGCAAGGTTTTTTCATAGTGTTTATTATTCTAGAGTTCTTGTGCAAAGTAAATAAAATTGTTTACAACCTTAACAGGTATTTGAAATGGCAAGTTTGAAAACCAGTGTAAAATATACCTACCACCTACCACCAAGAAGTTCGTTAAAAATTTTCATTGCAAAGAATACATTGCTATTCTTGTAAATTATTATTCAAGTTCTTGTACAGTATTATTGTATATTAACATCTACTTATCAATTGTTGTCGAGGAAATAGTACTTATGTGTTACAATCACAAACAATAATTATTTGTTATGCAAGGCTGGAAAATTGGTTATTTAGCGGCGATTTACCTCTATTGAAATCTGAGCAAGTGAAGGATTCTAGGATTGAAAAACTTTTCTGCCGAGCGCAGCACACAATTATTTAAAGTAGGAATATATTGTTACTTATTAATAAGAATAAAAACGATTCCGTAAATGTTGACACTGACATGAGGTACAAGACAAAGACAATTTAAAAAGAAAGATTTATGTCACATTCCGAAATCCAATTAAAGGTTGTGAAATCTCACCCAGCCTAATATAAAATTCTTATAACAAATAGTTTAATCTTATTGTTATTGTTTTTATGATTAAATGAACTAAAATAATATAATAAAACCAAAACGGAGTATTATAATTAATTTAAAGCTATTTAAAATAAGAATCAATTAAAACAAATTCAAATTCAAATTCAAATTCAAATTCAAAGATTTTTATTCAAATAGACTTATAGATAAGTACTTTCGAATAGTCCAAATTTTTTTTTCCCTACCAGCCATTCAGGACATCTTTTAACTGATAAGAAGAACGGCCGCAAGAAACTTATCAGCTTTAACAGAAACAACAACATTTACAATGGAACATGTTGTTGCCAAGCACAAATTTACAATTTTGAAATATATTTAATATAAGAGGAAAATTTTCCAATATTTAATTATTAGAATATTTTCCTTTTATCTAATTTATAATAGTTATGTTTTATGTTAGTATCACATCCATGCATTTTGGTCTTTTAAATAATCATCTACCTTGTAATAACCTTTGCTTAAGAGTGTCTTTTTAACATATATTTTAAATTTATGCAAAGGCAGCTCTATCAATTGTTGTGGAACTTTATTAAAAAAAGCTATACCTTTCCCCAAAAACGAGCGTCTACATTTTTCAAGTCGAAATTTTGGAACGGCAAGCTTATTCTTATTTCTAGTATTAAAATGATGGACATCGCTATGCTTAATAAATAAATCAAGATGTTTCCTTACATATACTATATTATCATAGATGTATTGTCCCGCCAAAGTTAGTATATTAATCTCTTTAAACAAATCCTTAAGAGAATCTCTCCGTCGAAGGTTGTAAATGGCGCGCACAGCTCTTTTTTGAAGTATAAAAACACTTTCTATATTAGCTGCTGAGCCCCACAACAACAGGCCATAGGACATTACACTATGAAAATAGCTAAAGTAAACTAGTCTTGCCGTTTCAATATCAGTTAAGAGCCTTATTTTCTTTATTGCGAAAGCCGCAGAACTAAGTCTACTCGATAAGGCTTCAATATGTGGATCCCATTGCAGCTTTGAATCCAATGTAATGCCAAGAAATTTTGTACTCTCAACTAACTCTACTACATTCCCATTCAAATTGATATGCATATCGACCTGCACTACGTTAGGTAATGAGAATCTAACAAACTTGGTTTTAGAAGGGTTAAGAGACATATTATTACTGTTGAACCAGTGTGCAACTTGAGAGAGAGCACTATTTACTTCGTCAGAACAATTGTTTCCTCTATCAATTTTAAAAATTAAAGATGTATCATCTGCAAATAGTACTGTCTCACATAAATTACTCGTGTAATGAGGGAGATCTTTAATATAAATTAAAAACAGCAAAGGGCCCAATATTGAACCTTGTGGCACGCCCATAATAATGGGGGCTCCAGTAGAAGCAGTATTATTGACAATTACTTTTTGATTTCTATTGTGCAAGTATGACTGCAAAAGGCTAACAGATTTCTTAGAGACACCATAATGTTCAAGTTTCTTTAAAAGTGTAACGTGATCAACGCAATCGAAGGCTTTAGACAGGTCACAGAATATACCAATTACGTCTTGCTTGCCCTCCCAAGCCTCAAAAATATGTTTGAGGAGTGCAATGCCAGCATCAGTAGTATTTTTACCTTTAGAAAAGCCGAACTGATTGTTATGAAGGATTCGATTTATTGTTAAATAGTCTAATAATTGAGAGTATATAACTTTTTCAAAAATTTTACTAAGTGCCGGTAGTACTGAAATCGGTCTAAAATTTGTAGGGTCACTTTTGTCACCCGATTTAAAAAGAGGAATAAGCTTACTACATTTCATTAAATCGGGAAAAGTACCTTCATCTATGCATTGATTAAAAATGAAAGCTAAATATGGAGCTATTGTATCAATAATTGATTTAATAATGTTGGTTGACATGCCCCATAAATCTTCAGTCTTTTTAATATTTATAGACTTGAAAGCTTTTAAAATGTCTTCACTATTAATATGTTTAAAATTGAATACTTTATTACACTTATCAACACAAGACTCTAAGAGGGCAGCAGCAACGTTTGGACAGGAATTCAACTTACTGGTAGTTTCTAAGGGTACCCGAGAGAAGAAATCTTCAAAAACACGGGCAACCTCAACGTCAGATTCAATTAATTTATCACCAACTTTAAGACAGAAGGATTTTACATTATTTTTAGTTTTCCCAGTTGATTGGTTAATAATATTCCAAGTAGCCTTTATTTTATTATCCGCTAATTTGATTTTATTTGAAAAGAACATCGCCTTAGCAGCTACACATACATTTTTAAACATTTGAGAATACTTCCTGACATATCCAATAAAATTTGGGTCACAGGAAGTATGCTTTGACGCATAGAGGTCATATAGTTTCCTTCTGCTTGTGTAAATTCCCGGCGTGGCCCAATCACTAAACTTTACTTTATCCGAATTACAATTGATCACTTTTTGCTTAAATGTTTTACTAAATTCGTCTTCAACCACATGAAATAAATCATTATAAAGATAATTAGATTCCATATTAGGAACTGGTAAAGACTCAATTTTATTAATTACATTGTTTCTAAATTCATCTATGCCCTTTTTAGTTATTGGCCTGCACACAATTTTCCGCTTAGGACAGACATGATGGTGCTCTATAGAGGCTTGTTGTCCACTATGGTCCGATTTAATAACATTTATTATAGATTTCTCAGTGACTACACAGTTTGAAAAAATGTTGTCTAAACAGGTGGCAGATGTGGGTGTTATTCGGGTAGGCTCATTAAAGGTATGTGATAGATTAAACGATTTAAATAAATTTAAAAATCTACTTGCTAGCTTCGACAACTTTGAGTCTAAAATGTCAATATTAAAATCCCCACATATGACAACCTTTTTATTACTTTTACTAGTTATTCTTAAAACTTCCTCCATAGTGGACTCAAACTCTGGGTAATTACTCTGAGGGGGTCTATAAACACATATTACAATTATTTGGTCTAGTTCCACACAAGACAATTCAATTATTCGTTCAATTGAGAGGGATATTATATCTTTGCGCTCTTTGTACTGAAAATTATTATGTAAAATTATAAGAGACCCTCCTCTAATAGCAGATTGCCTACTAAATGAACTCACAATTCTATAATTATCCAAATTTAAAATTACTTCATGACATTTTAACCAATGCTCAGTGATACACAACACATCAACATTTTCACAGTTTAAAAACAAACATACTTCTAGGTCTTTGTCAGAAAAGCCTTGTATATTTTGATGAACAATTTTTAAACATTTTGGCTTTACTCTTGTCAACACTGGGCTAGAGGACACCTCTGTTAAAGTCAAAAAAGTCAATAGTGCGATTCGGAACGCATTATGACATATTTTTAGGTATTAAATTAAAAAAAGTACTTTGCCGCGCTAGGCCGCAAAAAGCGCCTAAACTGACTGACAAAACCTCCTTTTTAGAGCGTGTGAGGTGAAAAAAGTATTTATTTATTTACGTCTTACCCAAGGCCGATAAAAACGGGGCAGGATTAATCCCGTAGTAATTACCTGCAATGGAATAAAACGGTTAATTACAGTTGTTACAACTTCAGAGGGAGGTGTTAATTAAACAATTTTACGATAACATCTGGGGCCAGCCGTCGTTGGGGTAACGAAAAATCTAATTTCCTTTTTTTTTTGTTTTGAATTCGGTAAGAAATATTTCTTGCGACAGAAATTAATAAAGGACTCGAAGGGATTTCCGTTCAATCTGATACAATGATGAAGAAAATTGACCTTTTTTAACTTAATTATTTTTGTAGAAAACGAAAAATATGTCGCGTAATTCCGCAAGAAAAAATGCAGATGCAGCCCAGTGACACACCTTGCACCTTCACCGACGAGCATCCTCAGGAGTTGTTAGACCGTGCCAATCACTCGGTGCTGAGATTGGCACGGTCTAACAACTCCTGAGGATGCTCCGTGAGTGGGCGAAACACGTGTAGAGTAGTCGGTGAAGGTGCAAGGTGTGTCACTGGGCTGCATCTGCATTTTTTCTTGCGGAATTACGCGACATATTTTTCGTTTTCTACTAAGATATGGATTTTCGCCAAGTAACGCCTGATTCTATCAAAAATTCATTATTTTGAATATTTTTTATGCAATTTCTTATTGTTTACATAAACGGCAAATAGTAGGGAAAAGAGCACATCAAGTTGCTTTATATGTTGACGCGTCGCGCTCACAGAACACAAAAACAGGATTGGAAGGAGTAAGTTTCGCGCTTTGTTATGCGCAAAAAGCCAGAAGAATTTCATACATTCCATACACGTTTAGTACGTTTATATAATCTGTGTCCATACCTTCACCTGTTTTAACCGCCTCTGTGGTCTACTGGTAACAACCACCAGTATCAGACCCAGAGGTCCCGGATTCGATTCCCAGCGGGGGGCTTTTTTTTTATGAACGACGGTGAGACTCTTAGCCTTCATCATACCTGATGTTATGTATTGATAAGGCTGAAGATGGAAGCGAGCCTCTCCCGGAATCCTCAGTCACTGAGGAACTGGCTATCTTATCTCAAACTGCCGGAACACAATAATGCTGAAAACATTGTTGTTATGACGTCAGGCTTAGATAAGATGGTGGTAGCTAGCCAGGCGGACTTACAACAGGTCTACCACCAACCAAACCGAATACAATATGTACCCCCGCTGGGAATCGAACCCGGGACCCCTGGCTCTGATACCGGTGGTTGTACCACTAGACCACAGAGGCGGTTAAAAATACATATTGTATTTGGTTTGGTTGGTGGTAGGACTTTTTGTAAGTCCGCCTGACGAGCTACCACCATCCTATCTAAGTCTGACGCCATAACAACAATGTTCTCAGCATTGTCGTATTCCGTCAGTTAAAGATAAGAAAGCCAGTTCCTCAGTGATTGAGGATATCGGGAAAACTCGCTTCCATCTTCAGCCTTATTAATACCTATCATCAGGTATGATGAAGGCTAAGAGCCTCCCCGTTGTTAAAAAAAAAACCGCTGTATGATTTTGAATTTCTTTAAGTTATCATGAAAACAGACAGGCGGCTGTTTTCAGAACGACGAAACTTCTCTAAATGCCAGTTACTATAAATTACGAATGGATTGTTTTGACTACGGACATTTAAATGTTGTCGTTTCTTTTATGGAAAACATGTCAAAATATTACTGTTCGTAGCCAAAACAATCTGTTAGTAAATTTAAGGAATAGTAGGTACTAATGTGTAACATGCTGCTTCCAATCTATTTAGTTTTGTGAGCGCGGCCTTCTTAATTTATTGAAGCGGTTTCTGTTAATTTTGAAGTTGAGTTGTAAGAGAATTCTCTTTCTCTTTCATCTCTCTCTCTCGAGAGAGAAACATTTAATTAACCAAAGACACAATTACAAACAAAACAAAAATACGAAAATGAAAAAAAAAACATTAATGGTCAAATTAGGTCCTGCCTCAGCTTTGTTGCTATGACACTAAATGTGTCACAGCAACGCTGGTATTCTGGCAGAACCTAGTGTAGTGATGCGTAGTTGACGCGAACAGACAAAAATTATTTTAAATATGTAATTAACGAAAACAATATTAAAAGAAAAGTAAGAAAAAACAAACAAATCAAATAATCTATGAAATAAAAAAATATAACAAAAACAGACAATTAAAAACAAACCATACACATGCCACTGAATAGAAAAAAAAATCTATGACATTTGACTAGTGCCAGAGTTGAGTTAGATACCTATAGGTCGGAATTTCTGTGGAAAACGGAAGAAGCCAAAACATTTAAAAAACCTACAGTAAAATGATTAGATATTTTTCAACGTTATTGCTTTCAGAGATTTCATTACATCCTCTAGGAGATTCTATTAAACTAAATCAAGTTTTTTTTTCTTTTCTCGTTAACATTTTAATGGCGGTCTGTTTTAAAAGACGGCATGAAAGGGTTTTATGAAATCCGATTCGTTAAGCATAATTTGGAGAGGCTGTATGGTTTTCTTTTATTTTGTGGATTAAATCGTTCTTCAAGTTCTAGTCGACACTGTTTACCCGTGATCCCGGTGGGACGAGACATTACCGGGTCCATGGGTAATTTTAACTACCCGTGGTTTCATGGCATTAGTTCTAGTCAACACTGATTACCCGTGATCCCGGTGGGACGAGACATTACCGGGTCCATGGGTAATTTTAACTACCCGTGGTTTCATGGCATTAGTTCTAGTCAACACTGATTACCCGTGATCCCGGTGGGACGAGACATTACCGGGTCCATGGGTAATTTTAACTACCCGTGGTTTCATGGCATTAGTTCTAGTCAACACTGATTACCCGTGATCCCGGTGGGACGAGACATTACCGGGTCCATGGGTAATTTTAACTACCCGTGGTTTCATGGCATTAGTTCTAGTCAACACTGATTACCCGTGATCCCGGTGGGACGAGACATTACCGGGTCCATGGGTTATTTTAACTACCCGTGGTTTCGTGGCATTAGAGATTGTTCCCTAGACTTCGGGCTATATCGATAAAAAATAATGAAAATCAAAAGCTACATACAACAACATGTTGATGAAGTAAATTGTCTTATTCTTATGCAAATAAAATTTTCATTACCCGTGGTTTCATGGCACTAGGTATTTTATAAAAAATATAAAGAATCTTTGAACGGAAAGTATGTACCAGGGCAGCAAACCAACTAGGAGTTGAAATAAAACAACTTTTACAATGAACAGTGCGCGCTAAAACATAAGATACCTAGTTAAAAAACTGCTGCCTATAAAAACTCGAAACATCTAAAAAATATAGATTTGCTCTCCTGGTACTTTCAGCTAATAGTATTTTAATATAATAATGATGTTTTTCATTTTCTATCGATACTAGTAGGTGTCCCTAGTGCCATGCCATGGAACCACGAGTAATTAAAATTACCCATGGATTCGGTATTTGGTCGACCCAGAAGATAACGACCAATCAGAGAACTTCCCGGTTGACCAGTAGATTTTTTTTGAGAAATAGAAAAAGAAATCATTAATTATTCAAATGAAATACCTATTAATATTCTATTATTTATGTTATAAATGTTTTTTGTATGTCTTTTACTTCTATACATATAATAAAACTGTAAAATTATTATTTCTGTACATTGAATATATTTACCAAAAACCAATTGGGGACGACGTAAAAACAGCAAGAGAATACGTTAAGACGATTTTTAAAATTTTTGTCTGTCTGTTTGTCTGTTTGTATGTACACGCTAATCTCCGAAAGTACTGAACGGATTTGTTTTTTTTTTGTGATATGTAGCTAATCGGTCGGGCCATAAAATATCTTTTTATTGAAATCTGTAAAACCGGATGTAGGACACTAAGAGATCAGCTAAACTATGAGAGTTATGGAAATGTCACAAAAGTAAAAGTTGTTAAGCGTGATGAGCATTTTCTGTTGACATATTAAAATCCAGAATATTTCAACCCAATTTAGGACAATGGAAATGCCAGCAAAGTATTATTTAATAAGACCAGCTACTATTAGAGATATGGAAATGAACCCTTAGCAAAAGTTGTTAAGTTTGTTGTTTGTTGAGATGGGAATTTTCTGTTGAAATTTAAAAATAACCCAATTTACGAGTAGGAGCTTGGAAATGGCGCCTAGCCTAGTAAATTTGTTTGGGCATTTTCTGTTGAAATTTAAAAATAACCCAATTAACGAGTAGGAGCTTGGAAATGGCGCCTAGCCTAGCAAATTTGTTTGGGCATTTTCTGTTGAAATTTAAAAATAACCCAATTTACGAGTAGGAGCTTGGAAATGGCGCCTAGCCTAGCAAATTTGTTTGGGCATTTTCTGTTGAAATATAAAAATCAAGGACACGTTTTCTTTATTACACGAAAAAATAAGAATGCTAATTATTGCACCTGTTGCTCCATATTATTCGAGGAACGACTTCTTTTAGTTTTTAAAGACAGTTGATGCTGTAGTGGTTCCTGCGTTTCAAGCAACCTGTAGAGAACTTCATCTTCATGACGATGATCAACACTGGGACAAGACTCTCGAGGAGGCCTGTGTCAGTGACAGCCCCCGCTGCTTACGACATTTGTTCGCATTTATGTTAGTGTTTTGTGGTCTTTTGGATACTTTAGTATTGTGAAAAAAATACAAAACATTCCTCTCTGAAGACTTTGAGATAACAGACCCATGGGTAACGTCACATCCCTTTTCTCGGGAGATTTTAGACAGACCCTTCCTATTATAAGTCGCTGGACAAGAGACGATGAGATTAACGCCTCATTAAAACATTCTAAGGTCATATACCATAAGGTCTCAGATACATAAGCTGGGATTGACAACCAATATGAAAGCGCATCTTGGCGGTCATTCACATTCCATAGAATTTACAGCATCAGGACGACGCCACAAATTACCCAAAATAATTTTTAAATTCACTTCCAGCGAGTGGTCTCCCTGCTCACAAGATCAATCTTAAAGTCGGTGTTCCGATAATGCTTTTGCAAATTTTACTAAGCCAAAATTATGCAACGGGACCCAACTTAAAGTAAGTGCTTTGCAAAGAAATATTGTCGAAGCTGAGATCCTGACTGAGTTTATACCGCGTATACCGCTCATCCCTCACAATGCGTGCTTTGCAATGACTATAAATAAGTAACAGTGACAAACGCTGAAATCGCTGGTGTCGCACTAAGGTCTGATTGTTTTTCCCACGGCCAGCTCTATGTTGCTTTTTGCGGGTCAGTAGAAAAACCACCAATGTAGTTCTTAAAGAAATACTCTAAGCACCTTACAGCTATATTAGTAAAATAAATTTCCTTTGGCATACGGCATTTAATAATAATTTTTCTTGTAGTATCCGACCAGAACAATTAGGCGCATGACAGCTGAGAAAAATTTACAAAAACTAAGTAAAAAGCTAAAAGCTAAAAGTTTTTTTAAGACGCGGTAATCAATCAGTTAATCACTGGTAGCGCTATTTTAATCAGATAATAGAGGAGTTGCGGTGATAGAAGTGGGCTGCAGGTGCGAAAAGTGCAAAACCGCATTCTTTTCATGCGCCTTATTGTCTTGGTCGGATAGTAAGTACCACGATTTAATGGTCGATCTTTAATGTCAAATAAAAAATAAAAATTACTACATAAAAGTCCTCGCGTACGAAGTCGCGGGCACCAGCTAGTTTTAAATAAAACCCCTTGAAGAAACTCTACTACTGGTCAACCGGGAAGTTCCCCGACTGTACCTACCACACATTAATATCTTTTACTTGCATATATTTAGACAATATAATGTAATATTACGGCAGGCAACATCTTTCGGTGAACGGACTGTAGTTTTGAAAGAGGTGATAGCAGGTAATTTGGGTATGCTTCTAACCTCTTTCTTGTCTGCCGAGTGTCTAGCTAGTTATTGCTCTTTTTTTATCTGAGCAAGAATGTCCATAAGCTATACCTATAATACAGTAGTGTTATACCTAGGAGGATTGTCTAGCTGGAAATTTTAATAAAAAAAGCAAAAACGATTCCCCCTTAAATATAATCCAATTTTGATATTTTTTTACATGTTGTTGATATACTGGATAAGTAGCCCCCGTAGGTTTTTATTTGAAAGAAATATTGCATCTAACAAAAGTTATTACATAGATAGATAGATAAAAAGTTTTATTGCTAAAACACACACATACGTTCATTATTAGACAAATAGAAAACGAAAAAAAACATTAACAATTAAAAAAAGACAAAGGAAATTAACATTTACAATATTAACAAAAAAACTGCGTTAAAAAAAACCGACTTCAAAAACTAAAAATCAAAAAATAAGCCTTTTGGAGTCGGTGGCAGCCAAGACATTGTACTTTGAGCTCCTATTCTTTTATTTTTCTTGCCTTGGCTAGCACCGACTCCAAAGGGGTTATTGTTTGCTTTTTAGTTTTTGAAGTCGGTTTTTTTAACGCAGTATTTTTTTACTTTTTAGTGTCTGTAATAGGCTGTTTTGTAAACTACAGCAGGGTTTTTCTAGATTAGATAAGGTTTCATGTACATTATAAATAAAATTTTATAACTACATCGTCCAAGTTAAAAATGAAATGAAATATATAAAAATGCTCATTACATAAAAAGTACTGGGTCAAACGAAACCAAATTTTTAAGGGACCGATTGGCAACTATTCTGCATCGAACAAAAATAATCACGGAAATCGGTTCAGAAATCTTGGCATAATCGGTGTACATACATAAAAATAAAAAACTCCTCCTTTTTTTGAAGTCGGTTAAAAACAGAAGACAAACAGAAAAAATCGGCCAAGTGCAAGTCGAACTCGCACATGAAGGGTTTCGTCTCTCATTCAGGTGCTGATGCACCTGGCTGCATGTGCGAAAAGTGCAAAACCGCATTCCTGTCATGCGCCTAATTGTCTTGGTCGGATAGTAAGTACCAGATTTAATGGTCGATCTTTAATGTCAAATAAAAAAAAAAAATACTACATAAAAGTCCTCGCGTACGAAGTCGCGGGCACCAGCTAGTTTTAAATAAAACCCCTTGAAGAAACTCTACTACTGGTCAACCGGGAAGTTCCCCGACTGTACCTACCACAGATTAATATCTTTTACTTGCATATATTTAGACCATATAATGTAATATAACGGCAGGCAACATCTTACGGTGAACGGTCTGTAGTTTTGAAAGAGTTGATAGCAGGTAATTTGGGTATGCTTCTAACCTCTTTCTTGTCTGCCGAGTGTCTAGCTAGTTATTGCTCTTTTTTTATCTGAGCAAGAATGTCCATAAGCTATACCTATAATACAGTAGTGTTATACCTAGGAGGTTTGTCTACCTGTAAATTTTAATAAAAAAAGCAAAAACGATTCCCCCCTTAAATATAATCAAACTGTGATATTTTTTTACATGTTGTTGATATACTGGATAAGTAGCCCCCGTAGGTTTTTATTTGAAAGAAATATTGCATCTAACAAAAGTTATTACATAGATAGATAGATAAAAAGTTTTATTGCAAAGACACACACATACGTTCATTAGACAAATAGAAAACGAAAAAGAAACATTAACAATTAAAAAAGACAAAGGAAATTAACATTTACATATTAACAAAAAAACTGCGTTAAAAAAACCGACTTCAAAAACTAATAAGCAAAAAATAAGCCTTTTGGAGTCGGTGGCAGCCAAGACTTTGTATTTTGAGCTCCAATTCTTTTATTTTTCTTGCCTTGGCTGGCACCGACTCCAAAAGGGTTATTTTTTGCTTTTTAGTTTATGAAGTCGGTTTTTTTAACGCAGTTTTTTTTTACTTTTTTGTATCTGTAATAGGCTGTTTTGTAAACTACAGCAGGGCTTTTCTAGATTAGATAAGGTTTCATGTACATTATAAATAAAATTATCGTCAAAACTACATCGTCCAAGTTAAAAATGAAATGAAATATATAAAAATGCTCATTACATAAAAAGTACTGGGTCAAACGAAACCAAATTTTTATGTGACCGATTGGCAACTATTCTGCATCGAACAAAAAATAATCACGGAAATCGGTTCAGAAATCTCGGCATAATCGGTGTACATACATAAAAATAAAAAAAAAACTCCCCCTTTTTTGAAGGCGGTTAAAAACAGAAGACAAACAGAAAAAATCGGCCAAGTGCAAGTCGAACTCGCACATGAAGGGTTTCGTCTCTCACCCAAGGTCGCCTGAAAGAGATTGCTATGTAGCAATAAGACCGCCTATTGTGTGTTTCCTTTTTGTCATTTTCTCTGTAAGTATGTGTTGGTTTTTGTATCGTGTGCAATAGTTTCTATTATTATATTAAATACACATACCCAAATTGCCAATGACTTTGAGAAAAACTGTTTTAGGAACTTTTTGTGTTGAAAAATTTTTTGTCTTAAAACCGTAAAGCGGTTTACAGAATACATCTACCTACTAAGTTCCAACTGTGTAATCCTCATAGTTTTGGAATAAAGTGACTGTGACATACATCGGACATGACGAATATATAAGGGTTTCGTTTTTTGCCATTAGGCTACGAAAAACTAAAAAGGGAATGCACGTGTGTGCAGCAGCAAGTAGGGTCCAGGCCCGGTATTTGGCTTTTGCCGGTCAGCAAAAACACCGATTTTCAGCCCTCACCCTCAGATGAAACGCCTCAAATTAGCATCTCATTATCCTAATTTTTTTCATTTCGTAAAAGTTTAGGGGCATGGAAACGTTCTCGTTCGAAACAATATCTCAGAAGGAAAAAGTAGGCAATCGCCTCTAGGATTTGCTACGCGTATCGGCACTACACAATCCTCATAAAAACGAAAAAAAACATTAACAATTAAAAAAAGACAAAGGAAATTAACATTTACAATATTAACAAAAAAACTGCGTTAAAAAAAACCGACTTCAAAAACTAAAAATCAAAAAATAAGCCTTTTGGAGTCGGTGGCAGCCAAGACATTGTACTTTGAGCTCCTATTCTTTTATTTTTCTTGCCTTGGCTAGCACCGACTCCAAAGGGGTTATTGTTTGCTTTTTAGTTTTGAAGTCGTTTTTTTAACGCAGTATTTTTTTACTTTTTAGTGTCTGTAATAGGCTGTTTTGTAAACTACAGCAGGGTTTTTCTAGATTAGATAAGGTTTCATGTACATTATAAATAAAATTTTATAACTACATCGTCCAAGTTAAAAATGAAATGAAATATATAAAAATGCTCATTACATAAAAAGTACTGGGTCAAACGAAACCAAATTTTTAAGGGACCGATTGGCAACTATTCTGCATCGAACAAAAATAATCACGGAAATCGGTTCAGAAATCTTGGCATAATCGGTGTACATACATAAAAATAAAAAACTCCTCCTTTTTTTGAAGTCGGTTAAAAACAGAAGACAAACAGAAAAAATCGGCCAAGTGCAAGTCGAACTCGCACATGAAGGGTTTCGTCTCTCATTCAGGTGCTGATGCACCTGGCTGCATGTGCGAAAAGTGCAAAACCGCATTCCTGTCATGCGCCTAATTGTCTTGGTCGGATAGTAAGTACCACGATTTAATGGTCGATCTTTAATGTCAAATAAAATAAAAAAATTACTACATAAAAGTCCTCGCGTACGAAGTCGCGGGCACCAGCTAGTTTTAAATAAAACCCCTTGAAGAAACTCTACTACTGGTCAACCGGGAAGTTCCCCGACTGTACCTACCACAGATTAATATCTTTTACTTGCATATATTTAGACAATATAATGTAATATAACGGCAGGCAACATCTTACGGTGAACGGTCTGTAGTTTTGAAAGAGTTGATAGCAGGTAATTTGGGTATGCTTCTAACCTCTTTCTTGTCTGCCGAGTGTCTAGCTAGTTATTGCTCTTTTTTTATCTGAGCAAGAATGTCCATAAGCTATACCTATAATACAGTAGTGTTATACCTAGGAGGATTGTCTAGCTGGAAATTTTAATAAAAAAAGCAAAAACGATTTCCCCTTAAATATAATCCAATTTTGATATTTTTTTACATGTTGTTGATACACTGGATAAGTAGCCCCCGTAGGTTTTTATTTGAAAGAAATATTGCATCTAACAAAAGTTATTACATAGATAGATAGATAAAAAGTTTTATTGCAAAGACACACACATACGTTCATTAGACAAATAGAAAACGAAAAAGAAACATTAACAATTAAAAAAGACAAAGGAAATTAACATTTACAATATTAACAAAAAAACTGCGTTAAAAAAAACCGACTTCAAAAACTAAAAAGCAAAAAATAAGCCTTTTGGAGTCGGTGGCAGCCAAGACATTGTACTTTGAGCTCCTATTCTTTTATTTTTCTTGCCTTGGCTAGCACCGACTCCAAAGGGGTTATTGTTTGCTTTTTAGTTTTTGAAGTCGGTTTTTTTAACGCAGTTTTTTTTTTACTTTTTAGTGTCTGTAATAGGCTGTTTTGTAAACTACAGCAAGGTTTTTCTAGATTAGATAAGGTTTCATGTACATTATAAATAAAATTTTATAACTACATCGTCCAAGTTAAAAATGAAATGAAATATATAAAAATGCTCATTACATAAAAAGTACTGGGTCAAACGAAACCAAATTTTTAAGGGACCGATTGGCAACTATTCTGCATCGAACAAAAATAATCACGGAAATCGGTTCAGAAATCTTGGCATAATCGGTGTACATACATAAAAATAAAAAAACTCCTCCTTTTTTTTGAAGTCGGTTAAAAACAGAAGACAAACAGAAAAAATCGGCCAAGTGCAAGTCGAACTCGCACATGAAGGGTTTCGTCTCTCATCCAAGGTTCAAAATAATGTTGTTTGTTTGTTTTTGTATCGTGTGCAATAAAGTTTCTATTATTATATTAAATACACCTACCCAAATTGCCAATCACTTTGAGAAAAAACTGTTTTAGGAACTTTTTTGTCTTGAAATTTTTTTTTGTCTTAAAACCGTAAAGCGGTTTACAGAATACATCTACCTACTAAGTTCCAACTGTGTAATCCTCATAGTTTTGGAATAAAGTGACTGTGACATACATCGGACAGGACGAATATATAAGGGTTTCGTTTTTTGCCATTAGGCTACAAAAAACTAAAAAGGGAATGCACGTGTGTGCAGCAGCAAGTAGGGTCCAGGCCCGGTGTTTGGCTTTTGCCGGTCAGCAAAAACACCGATTTTCAGTAACCCTCAGATGAAACGCCTCAAATTAGCATCTCAATATCTTAATTTTTTTCATTTCGTAAAAGTTTAGGGGCATGGAAACGTTCTCGTTCGAAACAATATCTCAGAAGGAAAAAGTAGGCAATCGCCTCTAGGATTCGCGACGCGTATCGGCACTACACAATCCTCATAAGTTAGTTAATTTCCATTGCGCTCATTTACATTTATATTTCCACGGCCCACCTACCAAAAGAAAACGCAAGCTCACATTTTTTAACACCATTTCCTGACTCCATCGTTTATGCAAATCTATCTGGAAATGAAGAATGAGGCTAGCGCATTCAACCGACTGTGCTTTGCTTTGTGGAAAATAAGAAAATCACTGACGCGATTTTTGTGAAAATCGTTTCTCTTTAGTAAGAATTTTACGTCTCAAATCAGATTCAAAAGAGAAAACCTTCAAGACATATCTCGTTAAACTTTAATTAAGTAGAACGAAGAATGTTAAACTTAATATTTTGTTACTTTTCTGAATTCAAATAGAAAAAAAATACAAAAGATGGCTGTCACAAGAGTTTATTAATTTGTGTCATCTTGACTTGACACATAATTAAGTATACTTTCATTATTTATAATCTCGTCACATTTTCCTGATAATATAAGTTTAATAAGCACCGTTTTTGGTGAAAAACGAGTTTAATTACAAATACGTGCATTTCATCACAATCGCAAACTGATCATCACAAAGGGGTTTGATTGAAGGTTTTTGGTATACCTACTATTTTGCTATTAAGATATTGTTTTCAAAATCACGGCCATAGCATTTTTTAAATCGTTTGTTTAAGTCAATACAAATACAAAATATTCTTTGACAAAATGTCGGATTTTTTATTCAGTAGAGTGATTTGACAGGTTGTCAATGTCACTTTGTAAAATTAATGCTGAATTAAATCACTTGACCGTCACTGGAAGCTTTATTGAGATAGCACATCCGTTTCCCGTCGGTTTTCTATAATTTGTCCTACTCTTTAACCTATATGACTTCCGGTTCAGTGGCGACACCTGGCGGAGCGCGCCAATTTTTTGCTCTTATCATTTTTATAAGCCAAAGCGCGCCATTTTGGTTCATTGGCGTTTTCTTTCCCGTCGTGATAACACGTGCAAGCGCATCGATCTGTCCAAATTTATGTGAGTCCTACTCTATTACGAAATAATTTAAATTTGTTTTAAAGCAAAGTGAAATTCGTTTCAAGTTAAGTGAAGGTGAAAAAACCTGTAAGTACGATATAATTTTTCCTTAATTTAACGGTTTTCCGTTCGTATGAAATGATAATTTTGTGAAAATGAAATTTTGATAGTAGTTTTACGTTTTAAGTAAATGGATTCATTTTGTGATCACAATTATGCATGATTAATTTCATGTTTTCACTTTTCCGTTTCTGTTAATGGAATAATCAATTGTTTTTTGTGAAAATAATTACACAGATAAATTCCATGTTTTTAATTTTTTTTGTGAAAAGGATTAATCGATTCCTTTGTGACTCATGCGATGTTTTGTGATTAATTTCATGTTTTTACTGTTGCTAAAAGGTAAGACAGTAAATGGTACAAACTTGATTTTTGTGAATTTTATAAAGGATGGGGTAACGAACGAGTTTATGATTTAAAGTGTTTTATGATTTATCTATTAAGAGCTTGTTCGTCAAAGTACTACATAGATTTTAATATGAATTCGTCTTTTGCTGAGAATATTCAATATTTTCATAAATAAATTAAGTGTTTAGCTTTTAAAAGTAACATTTTACTTTTTCCGATAAAAGGTTTAACGTCCTTTAAAATACTTAGAATAAAGTTAAACTAAGAATTAATCACTTTAATAACAATCTTCAGCTATAACAATGGACGTCTCTGAGCAACAAGAAACTGCTGGGCCCAGTGGAGAAAACCGCAAGCGGAAACGCGATCGAAGCAGCCGCAGCTCATCCAGTAGCAGCAGCAGTAGCAGATCAAGCTCGTCATCGTCCGAGAGCAACAAAAAGCGATCACGCCGGCATCGCAATAAACGAAGTAAGCGCAAAAATCATTCATCCCGTAAATTAAATCAATTATTCCAAGAAATGAGTGAACTTCGTAACCATATTATGAACAATGCTAATCCTTATCCTAATAATACTGATTTCGAGGAGCATTTATCCATTTTATCTGGAGTTAGTGATGAATTGTATGACCAAAAGGATGTCAACGAACAACCGCATTTAGGCGAAACATTACATAATAATGTCAACGAAACTTTAGATCAAGATTTTACTTTTGATATCGAAACTAAATTAAAAGAACCTACTATTCCAAAAACTTCTGATCAATTTTTAAAAATGTTTACTGAAGTACAACGCTTCGGCACTGAGTTTTGGTCTGACGTTAGATATAATGATACCCAAAAATTATACAATCATAACCCAGGTTTCGTAGACCTGGAAACAAACGACGAGGTAAAAAATTATGATAATTCGCGACAATTACAACATACTGAAAAGGCATACGCAGCAATTACACATTGCATACTTAAGCAAAAAGAATCGTTGCAAGAAAATATACGAAAACTCATTTCTTGGTCTAAGAATACAACTGTTAATTCTGAAAATTTAACTGAGAAGGTTGATGAATTATTTTTAAAAGGTGATTTTCATAAAACATCTTCTGATCTGTTACAACTAACGTGTGGTCATAGAGCTGAAACGGTTGAAATGCGACGAGAAAATATTACTAAGCATGTTAAGGATCCTCTGATAAAAGCTGCCTTAAATAAAATACCACCATCAGAAAGTCACCTATTTAATACTGTACCTTTCACTTCAACACTTGAAAAAGCTGGAGGAGTTCGTAAAGTTTTTTGGCCTTTAAAAAATGATGTTTTTAAATCATACAGGCTCTCGCGGGGCCAAGGTACTAAAAAGGCAAGTGTGCCATCGCGTGGCACATATGGGAATTATGAGTCAGGCGTTCCTACTCATGCTTATGCCTTTAATAACACACCCTCGCGGGGTGCATACCAACAAAACCCTTATTCTTATAGAAACCAAGCCTTTAATAATAGTTCTTATGGAAATAATAAAAACATAAAAAGGGGTTCATTTCACAACAGAGGCTCGCGGCCCGAACGTGGAAATAGTCGAGGACGTTCCAACGCTACTCGAAGTGCCAGAGATAATACAAAAAGATACAAATGACTGCATGGAATTCCAAGCAGGGCAGTTAATAAATTATCAAAATCAATGGCAAATAATGGGGGCACCACATGTAATCTTAAAACTAATCCAAGGTTATCGCATACCTTTTTCTCAAAAACCCCCCTTGATTTATCCAGATGTAACAAAAAGTCCATTTCAGACCCCACTTTCAGGAGAAATGACCACCATAATAAATCAAATGAAAAGGCAAGGTATCCTGGTGAAAGCTCCGCTCTCGCCAAGCTATGTTTCTCCAATGTTTCTAGTACCGAAGCCAAACGGGTCAGTTCGACCCATATTCAACCTCAAAGCTCTAAACGAGTATGTCAAAGCGGAGCCATTCCATTTGATAAACATTTATCGCATCCCAGATTTCCTTCAACCGCAAGATTGGATGTGCAAACTGGATTTATCGCAGGCGTACTTCCATCTGAGAATAACAGAATCTCAAAGACGGTTTCTACGCATTATTTACAACCAAGAGTTACTAGAAACCACTTGTCTTCCGTTTGGTCTGAGCACGGCTCCCAAAGTGTTTTCTGTACTCACAAATTGGATAGCCCAAATATTAAGAGAAAGGTGGAACATGAGAATAATAGTTTATCTCGACGACTATTTAATAGTACACCAGAATGCGGATTCACTACGAATTCACGTCAATATTGTAATAGAAACATTGGAGAAACTGGGTTGGCAAATAAATTTCAAGAAGTCAATTCTTTCCCCACAACCAAGAATAATTTATCTTGGTGTGGAGTGGCGACCGTGGGACAATCTAAAATCCCTTCCAAAAGACAAAATTGTGAGCATAAAAGAAAAGGTAAGTCAAGCATTGAAACAGGGAAAAATGTGCTTAAAAGACTTGCAGAGGTTAATAGGGCTACTAAATTTTGCCAGTTTTGTAGTACCGAGAGGTCGCCTGCATCATCGAGAACTGATAAAGTTGATGATTTCATTATTAAACCGGCCACAAAAAATGTGCATTCTACCGCCAGATGTTCAGCACGAACTGCAGTGGTGGCTTCAAAATTATCACCTATCAACACCATTACATTACCCTCCTCCAACAAATTTCTTAGTAACGGATGCGTCCGACCTGGCTTGGGGTGCTCAATTAAACAACATAGAGCTATCGGGTCATTGGTCTCAAGAAGACCAAATTCGTCATGGCAACCAGAAAGAGTTGTTAGCAATATTGTATGCTCTCAAAAGTCATGCCCAACAATTGAGTCACAGCACGGTCCTCATTCAAAGCGACAGCAAAACAGCTGTCGCTTATTTGCGGAGGGAAGGCGGAACGAAGTCAATGAAACTAATGGAAATAACATATCGAATTTTGAATTTAGTAGACCACCATCAAATACACCTCGAAATGAATTATCTCCCAGGCAAATACAACAGTCAAGCCGATCACCTGTCTCGCTGTCGTCGAACACCGGAATGGCATTTGCTCCCACCTTGTCTAGAAATAGTGTTTGCAAAATGGGGGACACCAGTAATAGATCTTTTTGCATCTGCAACGGCTCATGTAGTTTACAACTATGTGTCTCGAGATCTAACAGACCACCAAGCCCTATTTCACGACGCGTTCAGTGTCCCGTGGCACTACCCTCTGGCGTGGGTATTTCCACCACCATTCATGGTTCCCAAAGTGTTAGCACACCTGATACAATCGAAAGGAATATTTTTGATAGTGGTCCCACGGTGGGAGAAGGTCTTCTGGCGCGCAGATCTAAAAGCCCGAGCTCTTGCAGCCCCTCTGACTCTAAAAATTCTACAGAATCACCTAGTGGACACATCGACCGGCCTTCCACCTCCACAAGTCGAGAACATCATACTAGAGGTTTGGAAATGTGGGGGTGGACAAAGGCCACAAATACATGGAACCGTGAACAGCTCCTTCTATTAAAAGACTCATGGCGTAAATCTACTTTAAGAACCTATGAAGTGGCATGGAAACGTTGGCAATTATGGTCTAGTCGTAATAAAGTTGATATAACCAATCCCACGGGTTCTCAGTTAGCTCAGTTCCTATCTGACCTCTTTTTAATAGATACATTATCATATAATACCATCTTGTTACACAAATCGGTTGTATCTACATTATGTAATGCTGATATGTCATCTCATTTAAGTGGGCACGTTCTTGTGAAACATGTTTTAAAATCTATTGCCTTAAAAAATCCAAAATCTTCCAAACCTCCAGTTTGGAATGTCTGCGACTTAATTTCGTTTTTAGATAAATATTCGTTGGATGAAAATAATCTTTTTCAAATATCACGACATACAGCTGTATTACTTTTACTTTGTTCCGGTCGCCGCGTACATGACTTAACATTACTTATGGTTGATGAAAATCATTACAAAAAATCCAGTGACACTATTACATTTTGGCCTAAGTTTGGGTCAAAAACTGATAGTAGCGACCACAGACAGTCCGGTTGGAAACTCTTGGCAAATAAAAACAACCAAAAACTTGATCCTATTTTTTGGGTGGAAAAAACAATAGATATGTTAAATGAAAGACGTATAGCTTCAAAAACGTATAATTTATTTCTTACAATACGAGGTATGTCCAAGGCCGCATCACGCACAGTAATCGCTGGTTGGATAAAATCTCTTTTTAAAGAGGCACAAATTGTAGCCTCTCCAGGCAGTTTCCGAGCAGCGGTAGCGTCAAAGAGTTGGATGGATAATCACGCTCTGGATGATATCCTGGCCCGAGGAAATTGGCGTTCGGCAAACACTTTTAAACGATTTTACCAACGAGAGGTAATGCAAAAGAATACCTCAAAAAATTTGAGCTGTCTCTTCAATCCAGTTGATTAAAATATATGTAAATTATTTCGATTAATGTGTGAATCACGATTGCAAGGTGATTGATGACAAAGAATGTGTTCCTGATTAAATTAATATTACAAATGTATAATTTCATTTAAAAGCTTTTGTAATTGTTAAAATGAAAGAATGTAAAGTTAACAAACAATAAAGAATTATGATTTTCTAAAAAGGATTATTTTTATTTACAATTTACTCTTATGTCACATTGGCGTTTTAATTTGCATTTCTATACACCAACTTTTTATATCAATGTTCTATTAGTTACTGACTTACTGGTATAATAATGCAAATATTTGTAGAAATAATTTAAATTTATTTTAATTTTTTTTTTATATATTTTTTTTTTTGTATTCAGCAACAAAAAATAAGTATTAACAAATAGAGTAATTTTAGAATTCAGTAAATGTTGTAATTTTATAATCTGTTACTGTATCGTTGCATAAATAAACAAATGAAACAACATATCAAATAAAGTGTACCTGAATGATTTAATAAAAGTAACATTATCTGAGTTTACTAAATTGCTTTCAGAAATATTCAGTGGCATCACCAGGCGAAAACAAACAAGTCTCAATAAAGCTTCCAGTGACGGTCAAGTGATTTAATAGCAGCGTTTTACCTGAAATAAAACGCATATTAAAATACTTACCTCACTGGAAGCTTTCACTTTAATTCCTGCCT
This sequence comes from Chrysoteuchia culmella, assembly GCA_910589605.1. Classification (NCBI taxonomy): domain Eukaryota; kingdom Metazoa; phylum Arthropoda; class Insecta; order Lepidoptera; family Crambidae; genus Chrysoteuchia; species Chrysoteuchia culmella. Next base: position 3,048,829 of record OU342654.1, on the reverse strand, counting down.
GGTGAAATTGAGCCAATGAACCAAAATGGCGCGCTTTGGCTTATAAAAATGATAAGAGCAAAAAATTGGCGCGCTCCGCCAGGTGTCGCCACTGAACCGGAAGTCATATAGGTTAAAGAGTAGGACAAATTATAGAAAACCGACGGGAAACGGATGTGCTATCTCAATAAAGCTTCCAGTGAGGTAAGTATTTTAATATGCGTTTTATTTCAGGTAAAACGCTGCTATTAAAATCAGAATCAAAATAATTCACTTGTGAAATGTAGGTTAGTTTAAAATGTGACTGTGCAATGTGACTTCATAATATTGAATTTGTGTGCGTGAATGGAATCAATACTTAACCGGATTTGCGCAAATCATTACGAAGAACAATTAAAAAGAGGATTATTTTTAATTAGTGACATTGGCACTTTGGAATTGGAATTTTGGGTTGTATTGAAATAAACATTTGACATACAAATCATAAAATAATAAATCGTTTATTCACGTTGAAACATGGTAAATACAGTTCTTAAATCAAAATAATGTTTAGCATATTTCGCTTATAATAATGGCATGTGAATGTCAAAAACTTTAAATTACAATATTAATTACTTACACATTACATTACATTTATGACCAAAATAATCCTTAACTCTATAAAATCTATGATCAACTAAAAACTTTGTCAATCTTGATTTAAATATTTGAAATGCCCCTGATTCTTTTATGTCAATTGGCAAATGATTGTAAATTTTTATAGTCATAAAAAGGCAACTTTTCAAATAAAGCGCTGTTTTTGGTGTATGTGGCAAGACCAATCTATTACAATTTTTGCTTGAGTTTGGATACATTTGTTTTGCAGTACTAAAAAGATGCATATTGCGTTTAGCAAAACTACAGCATTCTAAAATATACAGGGATGGCAAAGTTAACAATTTAAAATTTTCAAATACAAGTTTACAGGAGTCATATGGATGAATTCCCGCTATGGCACGGATGCACTTTTTATGTGCTATAAACACTTTATTGCAATCTACCGAATTTCCCCATAACAACAAACCGTACCTTAAAACAGACCCTACATAAGCATGATATGCCAAAAGCGCAGTTTGTACAGAAGCTATTCGTCGTAATCTACCAAGTACATACACAAATCTATTTATTTTGCTGCAGACCTTTTCTATCTGTGCTTTCCAATTAATTTGTTGCTCAATTGTTATTCCCAAAAATGATGCCATGTCCGTTCCTGTTATAGATTCCGTATTATATTTGATTCTTAAGTTATGATTTTGACGATTCCTATTTTTTTAAATAATATAGTTGGTCTTATTAGTATTTAATTGCAAATTATTATTTTCAAGCCATATAGCAATATTTTGTAGTGTATTATTAATTTCAGCTTCGAATACAGTATCGTCACTCTTTTTATCAGATGTTACAATAACGGAAATGTCATCAGCGAATAGTACTGATTTGTGGGATGTCACTGAATTCATGTCATTGTCATTTATATAAAATAGAAATAAGAGGGGTCCGAGTATACTTTCCTGCGGGACTCCAGATCTATTAAATTCATAACTGGACTGAAATGTTGACATGTTATTATTATATATGCGGCTTATTTGAACACATTGTTGTCGGTTTTCCAAATATGATTTAAATCAAGACAATGGGACTCCCCTTATTCCGTATTGCTCCAATTTTTGCAATAAAGTACAATGCGACACAAAGTCAAAGGCTTTTGACATACCAAATAGTAGTAAGCAAGTTTTCAAACCTTTATCAACATTTTTCATTACGTTACTTATAAGGTTGAACATTGCTAGTGTGGTTGATTTATTTTTAAGAAATCCATTTTGCTCCTCTTAAATAATTTTAAATTTGTCATTATAATCAGTCAACCTACGATGCATACATTTCTCATAAATTTTTGAGAATATTGAAATTAGAGTTACCAGTCGATAGTTACATATTTCTGTTTTATCTCCTTTTTTGTATAAAGGTTTAACTATAGAAATTTTGAGCAATGTAGGAAAAAATCCTTTTTAAACGAGATATTATTAATAAGGTATGCTAAAATTGGTGCAAGTTCTTTGGAAAACTTCACTACCTTTGTTACTACTTCATCATAGCCTGCAGAATTTGTGTTCTTAAGCGATCTAATTATGTTTTTTATTTCGTCTAGTGAAGTGGGTCTTAGGAAAAAGGAATGTCCGTTATTAGATTGTTTAATTTTATATGAATTGTTTATGTCATTTTTATTCAATCTATTAGTCGTGTCGATGAAGTAATTATTAAATTTTGTCGCTACATCTAAAGGTTCTGTTACTATGTTATTCTTATTATCAATATTTCATACTTTAATAACATTATTTTTAGATTTCATATTTGTTTCATTATTGATCAATTGCCACGCTGATCCACATATATTTTTACTTTTAGAAATTATTTAATTATTTGTGATTTTCTGGAATAGCATAAGGCTACTTTTTAATATTTTTGAATATGTCAGATATTTGGTTCTGTTTTGGTATGTTTTATTTTTGTAGTAACTGAATCTATGTTTTCTTTTATTGTAGAAACTAATTTTTAATCCCTTAGATATCCAGTTAGGTTTCTTATTGAACTTGACTGATACTTTGATTTTTGGAAAATAAAGTTTGTAAAACAAAGTAAAAAGCTCATGGTTTTTCGAAAATGCAAGGCCTGGTTGTTTTCTGAATAGACTTCTGAAAATGACAAGTTTTGAAGACAATTTCTAAATCGCAAAAGGTTTTCATCAGAATAATCTCTCTTGAAGTAAGTGGATTTATCCAAAGTAGTTTTATTTTTCACCGGAAAACTCAGCATTTGCAAGGTCTCATCAAGGTTTCATCTAAGGCCGTGATTTTGAAAACAATGGCGAAACAGTACTTATACCTGCCTCCCTAGGTTAACACCGCTATAACATGCGATATGATATGGCCGTATGATGCTGTCTTGCTTAAGGTCGCTGCATACGTAACGTGTTTTTTTCCGGACGGGATGCGATGCGGAGACGTGGTGCGTGCTGGTGTGAGGCGGGTCGTTACGTTCCCTAAAATATGGTTGAGCGATGGCTGATTCATGCGTCATGCTCGTGAACGGGTACCGGTTGAAATGGGTCTACTTCAGTCTGCTTATTTTAATGTTGCGCTTAAAGCTTACATATTTTTATCTGAAATAAATTGATACTGACCTGTATGTACCTCACAACTTTGCAGTACTTACAGTAATCTTGTAATGCGAGAAATGTGTAACAATAACCATAAAACTTAATGTTATAATTAGTAATTTCTTATTGTGATGGAAATTGACCTTACTAATATGTTAAGGTCACTTTTCAATTTGACGACTCTGTATGAAATAAAACAGGGAGAAAAAGACAGCCCTTGGCGAGTTTCTTGCCCGTTCTTCTCGTTACAACTCTCCCGCCGTAGGGTTTGTGAACCGATGGCGTATCGAGTCGATAAAAGCAGCTCGTAAAATCTTCATACCACTTCTTGTTGTTAATACTTTTTCTTTTGCTGTTAGCAATTTAAATTATCTTAAAACAAGAACAAAAAACTATGTAGATATTGATTAGTTTAAGTCCATTTCGTTGACCTTGAGCCTTTTTTAAGAGAATTGCCCTCGATACTGATTGATAAAGAAACCTGAATGTCCTTATTTTTCAAGAAGTAACTTAGTTACACTTCGACTTATAAAAAAAAATGGCCGAAACCAGTGGTCAGTATTTTTCGACCTTGACTCCTACATAATTAAAGTAGCTCTACCCTTATTTATCGAAGCGTAGGAGCTCGGTGGATGGCGCAGTGGTTCGCTCTCTGCTTGCGATTGTAGCGGTTAAGCGACTTTCGTAATGGTCGGACAAGGGATGGGTGACCAAAAATTAATTACCTCGTAGATTCTTTTGTTGTCACTTATTTTGTGGCTCCTAGGCATAGGTATAATGTTAGTTTTCGAAACGCAGTGTTATGGAAGGGTATATCTCGCTGCTAACTTGTTAAATCAGCTGTTCAATTGGTCGGCTAGCCCGTAAGCTAAGGCTAAGGTAAAATCCGTCAGTTGATTTAAATTTAGTTTAATTTATTTCCACTGCGGAGCTGGTGTCACTGAAACAAATATGGCGTCAGATAGCTCGCATCAGCTGGCAATTTTATGTGTTAGCCATCCAATTGAACGGCCGATTTAACCAGTTGGCTGTGACATATGTATTCTTTGGTTGTGGGCAGTTGCGTACTTCCAATTTGTGTTTTGACATATAAACAGTGGTCACAAACTCACAACACAACGCGGGCTGTCACACAGCCAGAGTTTTAATTAAATTTGCAACCGACCTACGTGCACCCGGCGCGTTTGTTTTTTAGTCACATTGCTATTACTGTTGAACCAGGAAAGGTTGGCTAGATTGCTGTTAAGGTTTACTAGTGTATGCCCGAATTTCAAATGCAATAATTTCGTTTCACATCATTTCATTTGCCATAATTACATAAAAAATACGTTACCGTGGCCATAACTATCAAATTACATAAATTTGATTGCTATAATTTCATTCTTCGTAATCAATCAAACGTCATAACTACTCTATTCCATAATTTTATTTGCTATAGGTACATTTAATATATCTATATATTATTATATATTATATATTTCAATATATTTAATATCCATAACAAAAATTTACCATAAAACCTATACTTAAAATAATAATTAATGGCATAACAAGTTGGTTCCCTTAATTATTAAGTACATATGCATCATGCAGCATGCAAGCAGGCATGCAACATGCAGGCAGGCATGCATGTCAAGACGTGTATTATTATGTTAAATAAAGATAATGTCGAATGATATTTATATTTTCTAATAATTATAGCATTTGTTAATATGGCATCTCATTTTATGGCAAATGAGAGTTATTGCTAGTAAATGATTGTATCGTGCGTTATAATAAGTATAAATGAGAATAATGCAAACGAATATTATGACCGAGGATCATTATGGCAAATGAAATATTGCAAGGAATATTATGAAAAACAAGACAATACCGAAATTTATACTAATAGCTACATATATTGTGAAGCTCGGTAGCGAAGAGGCTTGCGTGCAACTTTCGCAACGGTCGTTCACGGTATGGGTGATCAAAAACTTATTATCACGTTCTGCGGAAGGCACGTTAAGCCGTTATGGTCCCGGCTGTATTGCAGTCGTTAGAACCAATCCTGACTGCCCCAGTAGTGGGGATGTCACCTGACGGATGAAAAGTAGGTCAACCAATTACGGGTTTTGGAATAAAAACAGAATAATTAACCAAAAAGGTCGTAGCTACTGAAATAGATTATGTTCTGATTGCCAGTTGAAAAAATGGGCCGGCATTTACGACTAAAAGAAATAAAAAAAAGAAAAACATCCAAAAAGGTAAGAACGTTTCGTTCTAATCCTGCCAGCTTATCGGGATATCTGAAGGAGCACGTGACTTTTATTTCAGAATGCAAATACACGGATGGATCACCCGCGTCTGAGTGACGAGGGTCCGATGATAAGGAACCGCGTACCTAGTGAACTGAAACATCATTGGGTTGTATGTGTTGAGGTTTGCATATAAATATACCTTCAGTTATAGAGGAACCCCTAAAATATTTTATAGGATTGTGTGTAACGGCAATTATTAATGAACATTAATTATCTACTACTTATTTATAATTAGCAAAACTTACGTGAACTGAAACATCATTGGGTTAGGTAAGTTGTGACGTTTGCATATAAATATCTTCAGTTGAAGAGGTATCTCTGTAGTATTTTCTGTGATTATGAATGACGACATTCATTAATAAACATTAATTAAAATTAATTACCTACTAAGCAAAACTGACGAGGGTATGTACGGCGATAAGGAACCGCGTACCTAGTGAACTGGAATACCATTGGGTTGGGATTTTACGTGAGATGTGAGGTTTGCTGCGGGGATGTTAAGGATATTCATATCCGTAACCGAAACAATCGGATATCCGAAATAAAAAAATATCCGTATCCGTAACCGAAACCGAAATAAATGTTTCGGATAATTTCGGATAGGGGCGGAGCCTAAATGAGACACGTTACGATAACTTGTTTTCATCAAAAACTTCCCAATGATGACCTATATATATATATATAAACTAGAGGTCGGGCGCGGTTTCACCCGCGTAGTTCCCGTTCCCGTGGGAATATCGGGATAAAAAGTACCCTACGTTTTAATCCAGGATATCTACTATCTTTGTGCCTTTCATCCAAATCCATTCAGTAGTTTTACCGTGAAAAAGCAACAAACAAACTAATAAATTAACAAACAAACAAACGCGAGCGGCCGCTAGTGATAAATATAATGATATCTTATCAATCTTATCTGGATACCCAGAGGTTGCGGATTCGGGTCCCGCCTGAGAATAACTTGCGAGCAGAGTTGATTTTTTCTACTATTTTTCTATTGAAATGTATCATATACTATTATGTTTAAAAACCTTGTGAGAAGTGAATAATTTTTTTATTTATGTATTTATTTATATTATAAGAGGTTCATTTAACTTCTTTTCATGAGTTTTCATAACACCGCGAACCGTTTGCAGACGTAATAAGAAAGTCTTTACGAAGTCCCAGGTGGATGCCAGGGGCCCAATTCTGCTAATGCTTATTCACAATCGTATTCCTTTTTTACACAGTTCTTGTTACAACAGTGTAAATAAACACTACTATTGAAAAACCACTGAGAGACGATTTTGACAAAAATATTGCAGAATTGACCCCCAGTTCACAATACAAAGCAGATTCTGATGTTCAAATACATAAACTTTTGTGTGGGATCAATATTCAAATGTATAAAAATCTGCATTCTCATAATAAATACAAGGAAGTGACAGCCATCTTAACGTTGATGTAATCCAAAAAATATATTGAAGATCTGTTTTCGCAGTGTGGCCTGCAATTGTGGCGGTAAAGCAATTTCCGCAACCGTCAATCACTGGATGGGTGACCAAATATTAACTATCTTGAGCTCCTCCGTGCTTCGGAGGGCACGTTAAACAGTTGGCCCTAGCTGTATTTGCAGTCAGACATTAAAACTCACCAAACCGCATTGGGCCCGCGCGCGTGTTGGGTCATGGCCCATTCTTCTTTTCCATAAATAAATTAATAAATAAAATATTTGTTTATTTTCCCATCACAAATAATAGAACTTAAGACTAGTTGATACGTTTACGTGTTTCTACCATTTGTGAGGGACTGGTGCCTGAAATAGGTTTCAGAAAACGAAACCTGTGCTACAGGTCGCCAGGCCCACCCACAGACAATAGAATGACGTATAAATATTATAAGTGGGTGTATTATGACAGTACACGGCTTAAGTTTAGAATTTAGGGTAAGTAGCTTAAAATAACAAAGTATGTAGGCTAAATTATATAAAATTATTATTATAAGTAGATAACCCAAAGCTAAGACATTGTGAATGAGTGTGAGCATATGTATGTGTAAGTGAAATCGAATGTGTCGTTTGAGTGTATGAGTGGTGTGTGTGTGGGTGTGTGTGTGTGTGTGTGTGCGAGTGTGGGTGTGAGTGTGTGTGGATGTATGAGTCCATCACTAAGGAAGGCCAGTGCCCGGGCAGTGGTGACATTAAAATTGCTGATGACGAGAGCGAAAGGAAGCGAATCGTTCATTCCGCGTCTTTTAAAAACAACGTTTCATTTCGTTTCGCTTCGGTCTGTGTGCATGTATGCCTAAGGATTAAGTACGGTCTGATTTTATAGGTGATTGTGTCGTCCCAGACGACATTTGCCAGTGTTTATATAGACTTAACCCCCTGGTAGATTCTTATAAATCGCATAACAGCTTATGAGCGGTACTTAAAGCTTTTCAACAACAGTAAATCTGCTTATGTATCTTTTGTTAAGTTTTCTTTTCTATATTTTCATTGTATGAATGCGAGAATACATCTCACAATGTGTCTACCACGTGTCTATCTACCTACGTACTTACTTATTCTGATGTTACTTTTCGTTTTTAACGCGAAATAAATCTAGAAGGGAATAAAAACGGGAAACGAAAACACAATCAGTAGATTTATTCAACAAAAAAAAAATGCGAATTTTCAACGAAAAACATACAAAAACATTGTCAGCTGAGCGAGTGACACCAGCGCCTCAGTGGTAATAAAATAAAAAAAAATTAATGACCTGCCCGAATTCGCGTCAGCCATCTTCAATGGGCTAGCTTACATCAGCTGAACGTTGAGTGATGCTAATTCAACCAATTATCGGCCTAGGCATTCAATTGAATGCCGGCGTTTAATGAATGGGCTAGCCTTCCAATCGAATGGCTGATCAGATGGCTGCGACACATACAGTCTGTTTGTGTTAAATCTTCTCCCATTTTTAATACATAATGTTTTTTCCGAACTTTTGTGACAAATACGAAGACAAACCTTGATCACTTTTTATGTTTTTTGATCTCATAAGTAATTCATAATTATGTTTAGTTTTTTTTTTTTTCCCCCAAAATTGTTATTTTATGTTTCCAAATAGTACAATTTCCAAAGATATCACAACTTTCACAATTTTTCCCCATTGTTGATTTTTTCTATGTTTGTTTGTAGTTCAGGTTCAGATTTGTTATGCATTTTTTTTTCTTTTTCTATTGGCAAATGTTTCTTTAGCCTACAGCCTTACTTCTTTTTGTTTTATTTTCATCTAGTTTTATATGTTACTTTGTATGTATGTTTTTTTTTGTTTAACTTGTCACGTCCGTTCGATGTCCTCAATTAAGGTCCCTCCAGAATACCAGCGTTGCAGTGGCAGTCTCCTGGCGCTGTAACATTATGCTGAGGCAGGGACCTAGTTGGCGGCACACTTTAAACACGGTTTTGTTTGTTACCTACCTAGTTTAATGTTTATTTGTATGCGTCGATAAATATTTTTCTTTCTTTCTTTCTTTCTTTACATTCCGCTGTCGTGAACGTTTCCGAATGTTTGTGAATAAGGCCGCAGGACTGGTTGTAATATTTTCGTAAACAAGTTCTTTTCTACTTCTTTCGGAATCAAGCCAATGTGTGTGTATACACACAGGTAGTTTACAGCCTGCATTTATGCAGGATAGGATACATTATATACCGATATTCCCACGGAAACGGGAACCGCAAGCGACTACTAGAATAAACATTATTTCGAGTTTTTCTGTTTTTCAAAATATGAAAATAACACCTTCACACATTGCCGTACCTATCTATGTATAATGGATACCTACTGACTTAGTACCATAATACCTCAGTGTTCAAATACGTAGATATCTAGAAGATACCCCGTCTCCATTCCAAAGGTCTGAATAAAATTAACAATTGGGGAATATTTTAATACGTTTACTGGAGAATTAATAACTAGTCTCTCCTCTTGACCTCGAAATTGGCACTTGATAGCACCGTTTAGATACGACGCCGATTCGTTTTCAATGAACTGTTGATTTTCTCATTTGCGTTCTTTGCTTTATTAAGACGATATTCTTGTTACAAGTTAATGGGAGCTCCTGAAGGGATTCTTGTGTCTGAAACTTAATTAATTGTTTATAGTATAACGAATTCTGTTTATTTAGCTTTGATAATTTGCTGCTAAAATTAAGGTATGTCTGGAGAAGCCAGAAAGTTTTGAATGGAATTTTTCAGCGAACTATTTTATAATAAATACTGATTTAAGGTAAATTATTATAAATTAATAAATTAATAAATATTTCTTACACTCACACCAATTAACCTAGCCCCAAAGTAAGCACTGTAAGGCTTGTGTTATGGGATACTAGGGTAACGGATATAAATTATACATATATAAGTATTTATGTGTAGAAATATATATAAACTTCCATGACTCAGGTACAAATGCTCGTATTCATCATACAAACATTTGCCCCTAGCGGGATTCGAACCCAGGACCCCAGAGTAGGCGACGCCTTGAAACCGGTGTACGAACCACTCGACCACGGAAGTCGTCAAATAATAAATTACATGGCTGAGTGTTATTACATGGTAGTTTTCGAATATACGTTTTTATCTAACCGAAACTAGATTTGCGTAGAGCGGTGGACATAATTAGAGCCGGTGAATCCGGCTCTAATTATATGTTTAGATTAATTAGAACCGAGAGATACCTAAGTTCTGGATAGCTTATCAGGCAGATAATTTGGTAGTTGTAGGGTACAATGATGTAGGGTCAGCTCGGGCTTAGAAGCTAGACTACACACATAGGTATCACACAACGCACATGCAATGAATTACAATAAGATGTATATGTCGCAGGACAATTAGGTAAATCGTTTTTTGGGAAAATTCTAGGGATATTGCGAAAACACGGATAATTAGACAACGGTGTTGTAATTTCTAAATCCTACTGAAAAAAGATAGGGTTTTTGCGATAAAACGGGTTGCCTTGTAAGATTTCGAAAATAATCACTGGCTATTATTAAATACGATAAGAACACTGCTTGGCTGGTCGGACCGTCCAAAACAATATCTTCTCTGATTGGTTGACGACTTGACGTTTCAAATTTCAATCCATTCTCTCACGTGTAGTAAACTTTCTGTGAACCAATCAGAATAAGAGTTAGCAAGTAAGCAAAAATTAAGCCAATCAGAGTTAAAATTATCCAATGTTACTAAGGCATCCGTATTTTTGCAAAAACCCTCTACATTTTTTCATTAAGATTAAGAAATGTCAACACTATTGTTTTATTATCCGTGAATTAATAATAATAATAATAAATAAAAGTTTATTTTAAATCATGACATGTAGGTATACAAAAAACAGTTATGCGTTAATAACCGTTGTAATATGCGTTAAATTGTCTATTTATCAAATCATCCTACGACATATCCACGATAAATAATTTCTCCAGCCATATTCACCGATAACCCGAATAAGGTAGCTGACAGTAAGCGAGAAATTGTGTAATTGACGAACCTTCGGGAAGTTGATTCAGCAGTTAACTGCAGCCTGAAGTGATGACGATGAATTACTCTGAGCTCGCCGTCCAAAGCTGTCTATGATTCATCTCCCATGCTTGGAGGCACAATTATACGTAGTCACAAAACAATGCCATTTTTTAGATACAAGTTATGAGTGTTACACTTTTTTGAATACCACTTGAAAAGTAAATGATATCTGTGCCAAGAAAAGTCACATTTTAAGTGAATATACGACACATCCGGGCGCTCGGGTATTCTGGAAAAGGGAAGAAAAGTAACCAGGTCTGAAATGATGAGAGCGAATAGAATTTAGAACGACAGAAGTATAATATTCCGGGTTTGAAGCGAGTCGTTTTAAAAGCTTTCAATCAAATAGAGTTATGTAAAGTTTTTTGAGTGAAGAGCAATACCTAGTATTAAAACTAACGGTTATTGTCAGATATGAACTTCTTATTTCCAAGATATTTCTACATGAAACGGTGCTTAAACGTTTTAAATATGTGGAAATTAAAAAGGTATTTCATTAAACGTCGATATAAGTGTTTATTATAGTATGTGCTTAGAATTTAATCGGAAACCTGTGAAACAGGCCTTGAATGTAAATATAAACTTCTAAAGAAGCTTTGGCCGCTATTACTAATTAGGTACTAAGTATTAATCACTTATTCCCTATATGGCTGTTTACAGTGGTTGTGCACCCTACTTCCCGTTGTCTCCACATCACCCTAATTTAGTTTATTATTACTATCCACAAACTCTCATCTTACACTTGAGACCCAATCTAAAATCATACATGAGTACATAAAATACGCATCCGAAGCATCGGGAATTAAGTCACGCGAGCGAGTGACAAAATTGAGAGAATCGACGGATTTCACGGGGCGCGAGAAACGAGATCCCGGCAATCAGGTCGGAAATATCGAAGACGGAGATTGATTTCATTACTTGAAGCAATATCGGAGACGAACGGATAAAAATACCTTATCTTGTGGCTGCACGCTTCGCGCCTTCGCCTGTTTACCGTGTAAATAGAAAAAGATTGATTTTGGCGGCAAATTTGACGTTTGCTGTCATTTGATTAACTTTGTTGGGATTTACTTTTTACTTACTGGCTGAGTACAATCAACGTATTCGCAAAATGTCCTTGAAGTTTGTTATTGAGCGAATAAGCGCTGGCCTTATAGCAAAAAGATAATTTAAAAGTGGGTCCGGTTTCATTGGGCTGACAAAGGTTCCTTAGATCGTCATTTATGCAGAGCGAAAATAAAATCTTTTTGCTTAGCATGTCGCTCTCATGTCCCGAGTACACACTTCGTCTTACTTAAAAGCATGCCTGCTCAAACCGATTTGCGCAGGCAAGACAGAGCAAGTAGCCGGGACCATCCGCTACGACTTTTTTTTTTTTTTTTTTTGTTTTGAGTGAGGGGAATCCAGTCTTTACAGATTCCTGCCTTGAGGATATGATCCGCTACGACTTAACTGCGCAAACCGGTTTGTGCAGGCATGCATAATTTGAAAACTTCAATAATAATGGCTGCAATTGGTCGTTTTTCAAAATTTTTCTCTATTACGTACTGACCGTTTATTTTGAAAAAAAAAATCAAACAATGTTAATAAGTATAGTTTGTTTGAAATTTAATATTATAGTGAGGGTTGCCAATACTGGGGTCTTGTACGTATCGTTTTCACTCACAGTAAATAATAACTAAATCATATTAAAAAAGTCAATCAGCTTTATTTATAATTAATCTAAAACATAAAAATCTTCTAAAATTTAAAAATCACTTTCTGAAATCTTGCCTCTCAATATTTTTTTTAATTAAAAGTGTCTTGTCTTGTAGTTACGTTACTAAATGGGTTTCTGGACTTTCAAACTTTATGGACTTTCAAACTTTGAATAACTATTACTAAAGACTAACAGTAGTAAGTTTTTTATGTAAAAAAAAAACAAAAAAGGCTTTTATATTATATTAACAAAAACATGTCTTCCAAAGGTTTTTTCATAAAAAAAATATAAACTATCACAGTCAGAACAGGACAGTTATGCGTGTAGACAACAGTCGTTACGTTTAGGAACTCAATGTTAAGAACGAGCACACTTTCTAGTCATTTCAGGAACATTATACAACAATATTAAATCTTCGCTATGTAATATACACCACACTTCAAAATTAATAAAAATAAATTTTGTATATTCTGCAAGGAGTTCTTTTTTCGATATTCGAATTCTTCGAATTGCACAAGACCATATGAACGCATCTTTAAGAGTCTAGTGGCCAGTTTTTGAAATCTGATAATCTCGTTATTCATTATAGAAATATATACTACGTACGACCTTATTATATTTCATGGAAAAACAAATAAAACGAGTGATTTCATTCAAGCAAAACTAAAAATATCCAAATATATTCTCCAAAATATGTAATCGAATCCCAAGGTATGATGGAGGACATTTAAAAAGTAGGATAATATTTGGTTTTTTATTAAATATTAAATTAAGTATGTTTTCCGTTTGTCTTAAGTTTACCCTTTTTTACAATAAGTTAGGTCCTCGTAGATATTTTGCGATGACGATGTCCTTTTTGTATAGTAAATATTAACCCCTGTACTGGCAAGCAGACATATAAAAATTCAATTGGTAAATTTTAAATAGAAAAATATTGAAAAAAATTTACTCGGCCACAAGTGAATTCTCAGATGGGAATCGAACCCACGACCTTTGGAAATCCGGTCCAATGCTCTAACCGCTGAGCTACCGAGACTTGCGAACCACCGTCGAAATTCTCCAATACTTTTATATTTTTCAATCAATCAGAAAGTCACATCTATGCTAGGAATATCCTTGCATTCGAAAGAAACATCTTTTCAGGTGTTTAACGATCGATTAAGATGCAACAGCATAAATTCAATTGGGTTTCGTTCATTGTCAGCGAAAGGTTGAACTTGAAAGAACCTATTAAATTGAATCGTTGATCATAAATTGATCAATGCAAAAGCTTCGTTTAACTTTTTTTAAATTAACCATGTCGTTGTTGTCTGTGGAAATAAAAAGTTATGGCGCCATGTCAGCCTGCGGGAAAATTGGACGACTGACATGGCCGTCAATTATTACAGCCGTGTTTTCCATTTGGTTATTTCATTTGCATGTGTGACTTTGCTAAATTTTATTACCGTATTTAACTACCTAGTGCATCATTTAGGTAGGTACCTACCTATACATATACTTACATAAAGGATGTTACCTTAATGTTATCTATCGTACTATTTTGAATATAATAGTCTAAGTAGAATTGAAAGGATTTCGATTGGCCTTTCTCATTTATGACTAGCTTCCGCTCGTGTGGTTCCCGTTCCCGTGGGAATATCGGGATAAATAGTAGTCTATGTTACGCTCTGTCCATTCAACTAACTCTTTCACTAAAATAAAATCAATTGTCCCGTGACCACGGCAGCTGTAAAGGTGCCGAAACGTCGGGAAAATCAAAAAACCCCTAAAAACCTAAAAATACGGACAATTACAACTTGTTTCGTGGAAGTATGGCGCGTTTGATATCCGTAAAAGTTGTTTTATTTCAAAATCAATTGGTTTCTTAGTTAGGGCATTAAGGAAAGGACAAACAAACACAATTTCGCATTTATTATATTAGTTAGGATTAGGATATCGATCTCATTAATCTAGAATTCAAAAAGCATTCTATTTTTTAAAAAAGATCAGACGATAATATATAATTTGTTACCATCTGAAACTGAGAATTTAATGAGTATGTTTTTTTATTATTCAATACTATCGCCCGCCCGCACTTCCCGCACAAACCCGCGTGGTTCCCTTTCCCGTGGGAATATCGGGATAAAATGTATCCTGTGTCTTAATGCAGGCTATATCTGTGTCAAATTTCATCCAAATCAGTTAAGTAGTTTTAACGTAAAAGAGTAACAAACAAAAACTAACATACTCTCGAATTTATAATATTAATTAATAGGATGATATTAATACCCCATTTACATAAACCCGTCTTAATCAGAGTTTCATTGAATAGCGTTTAAAATATATGGTAATTTTATAAGGTTAGAAACATTTGTGTGAACAAAAGATGTTTGATTTTTCTTGTAATGGGATGCATAAAGACCAGCTAAGCCTTCCCGAGCGTTGGCTGTCTCAGCAGTAACTTAACAGAGTAGTGTCAAAGTTTGTCAACATATTAAAGATTGCGTGGAGATTAATTACAGCTTATGTATCAAGAAGCCGGCGAAGATACATCTGTGATGAAACTCTAGGCTTAAAGTTCATAAGGAGCTTAAAGTTTTACCATATATACATAGGTACATTTAGACGTTTTCAATCTGTACTGGTAAGGCAGTTGCTGGCACATTCTATGTTTTTCCTTCACTATCAATCTACCTGGTGAATGGCAAGCAAACATGCAATACTTACACCGTTGATTTGCAGCCGTCATTCAGAACACAAACACGTCCACAGCTTCATTGGCACTACTTGATTCAGGGAGTAGCAAACTGTAGAGAATAAACGAATACTTATAACTATTTTTTTATGACAAAATTTGGCACAGTGACTAAACGATATCGCGTCCGTGACGTCACTCCGGTTTGCATATTGCACGTTTGCTTGCTTGCACACACTTGAAAAAGCTTAATATTATTATTTTGATTGCCACTAGTTTATTTTTTATATTTTTGTTTTGACTGATTACAATTTACCCATGTTCCGCCTGCAATTTTGGCGGCTTAGCATTTTCAGCGAAAAACTCATAGACGTGTGATGGTATCCAGCCACTAAGAAGGGCCCAGCAGGCGGCATATTAATAAATAAAAAAAAATAAAAAAATCTTTATTCATCTCATACTAATAAACACCATTTCAAGGCTTAACATAACTGTAGACATTGTTTAGTATGAGATCTGGAGCCCGAAAAAAGTTTGAAATAAACTTGTGGTACGGGTCACCAGGTCTCACCCCGAGGAATTTACTCATAAAAAATAACTACTTAGAAAGTATGAAACAAGTACTTACTAAAATATTTAATTAAGTAAAAGAGTGAAGAGTGTTAGTTAGTCCTCTCGATGAGTAATCATGTAGATGTATGGATGTATGGGGAGAGGGTGTGTGTGTGTCTTTTATAACCGCTAGGTTTAAAATGTAAATTGTGTTGTATTTAAACTGTAAATTTTATGTAATAGATATGTAATTTAATGAATAATTTATATGTATAAGTTATAATATAATACATAAGTAGAATTGTAATACCATTGATAGTTCCGATTATCAGATCAATCTTTGTGATGTTGAGTGCTATTCGGAAAGCAGCTTGATTTCCACTTTAGAAATTAACTGATTATCGATAGCAATGATTCTGTGTCGTTATAATTAAGCGAGAGTAGCCAAAATGTCACCTCACGCTTACAAACAGTTTTACACAAAGAATAGATAGATAGATTTTTGTTGGCAATGTTGTATAAATATCCACCCAAAAAGCAGTAAAACCGCTGTGTTGAGGTCTTTTTATATAAAAAAATCGCTGATTATTTATAAAGCTTTTTTAAATTGTGTATTATATTGCACAAAAGATTTACAGTATACATGCTTAATGGCAGTTTAAAGTAAACCACCGGAGTAAGTACAGGTAGGTACATTACATAGGTAAATTTATGAGACCAAAGTTGATAAATGTTCAATGTTATCACCGTCAGGCCTTTTAATCACGCGTGGAGCATCCATTAACATAAAACCCTTAGTGTAACTAATTTAGTAGGTAGGTAACACGGTGACATACAGACGCGGCTGTTATGAATGCGGGACAAGCGATAGAGCGAACTGTAAATTTTCAAACTAGGTTTTGCCTAATTTACTGCTTAAACGTCAGTTACCTGCGAGTAAAAATCACTTCAAAATTGATCCAGTAGTTCTGGTGAACCAGACAGACAAAAAAAAAAAGAGTTTAACCTTATTCCTATGCTTAATTTTATTTTCAATAGAAAACAGTTTTTTTTGGTAATAAGCATGTACATAAGAGTGTAAGCTGTGCCGTGTGGTGACGGCCTAAGAATACAAGTGTCACCACTCCCTTACATGCCTGGGATGTCGTAAGAGTCGATTAAGAGGCTCGACGCATTGAACACCAGTGCGAGAGAAGGAAAACTTGAAACAAACCCTCTACCAACCCGTCTGGCCAGTGTGGTAGCAGTAGGCTAATAGCCTCCTATGAACGCTACAATAGGCGTGAGCTAGGAGAGGCTTATGTCCAGCAGTGGACGTCCACAGGCTGATGATGGACATAAGAGCTACGCAGCACCATAAATATGATTTTCCCTTATTTCCTACAGTTATACATCAAACTTTTTAGAGTCCACCATCATTAGAAAAATTAAAGTACAAAACCTGATACGCAATAAACTATACAACTAACCATGTAAAAAACCTACATTTAAAAAGAGGATCTAATAGAATAAATTTAAGTGTTCATAAAATAAATACTTATTTCAGTTAGTTCCCCTATTATACACGCTGTCGGCACGGCCGCAGGTCGTGAAGTAAACTTCGTTTATGGTTAATTGCAGTGTACACATTAAATAAGCGCCCCTAGCCGTAAGATGCTAGGGTTGACATATATGATGTAGGTAGGGGAGGTCAGCTAAGAGCGGTCACCTTAACTTTGACTAAGAAAAAATTACACTTCAGAATCGAAAAGTAGTAAGTTTTGAAAAAGTATTTTATATCAATGGATATGAAATTCAATAAACTTTTATAAAGTGTAAACGCATTTCGCAAAAAACTTGATAAATCTTATTATAATTTGCAAATTACGAAGTTGTCAAAAAACCGCTATGCCCGAGTAAGCGCCTAAAGCGGCCATGGGGGTAAGGGGCAAAGTGGTCATGCCAAAATATTACAAGTTATGCACACGGATTTGCTCCGAACACCACCGAATGACTGCTCGGTGCAGGGCGGGAGGTTGGTCATAGGGTAGAATGGCAAAAATGGCGCTATCGTTTTTAGTTACCATAAAAACATGGTATGGCCGCTTTGCCACATATGGCCGCATTGAGCTGACATCCCCTACGTACTCGTATAAAGTATTCGGGCACGATTATATTTCTTGCTCCAGATTCTCAATGTAATATTCGTGCTGTAATCGATTTGATATTCAATTCAATTAAACAGAGTCCTTGCGTTTCAAAACAAATGCGACTTTATCGGCTCAACGTATTTATTTAACAACTGGAAACAACTTATCGTGGATTAATTCAAAAGTGGACACCCCTTAAAACCATCGAAATCCCGCGGGATTCTGAATTGAGTTTGAGTGAAGAAAGTGTTGTAATTGTAAACGCTTAATCCCCCGATTTAGCGTTTACAATTACAACACTTTGTTTACGTTCGAAATCCATCGGTGTAATTATTAGTAGAAAACCGAATGAGAGAAGGTTTATACCAATAAATATAACTTTATTTTTTAATTACCAGAAAAACTTTATAGTATGTTGTTAGTAGGATCAACTTTTATTATGGAACCAACAACGAAATTGGCGGAAAAACTGAGATGTTTCATTTCGATTGGGAAGCTTTTATTTTATTAACGACGGGGAGACTCTTAGCCTTCATCATACCTGATGTTAAGTATTGATTAGGCTGAAGATGGAAGCGAGCCTCTCCCGGAATCCTCAACCACTGAGGAACTGGCTACCTTATCTCTAACTGCCGGAACACAACAATGCTGAAAATATTGTTATTATGGCGTCAAACTTAGATAAGATGGTGGTAGCTAGCAAGGCAGACTCACAACAAGTCCTGCCACCAACCAAACCGAATACAAATTGTACCCCCGCTGGGAATCGAACCCGGGAACCCTGGGTCTGATACCGGTGGTTGATACCACTAGACCACAGAGGCGCTATTGGAAGGTGAGTATTTTTTATGCAGCAACAGATGAAAAAGGAGTCCGAGCGACATGAGACAAGTGGTTCTTTTCTAGTCTATATTACTTCTATTAGATGTAGAAAAACAAGTAGTCCTTCGGTAATATTATGTTCCAATCACGTCCTCAGGCACGGTGGAGTGATGATTTGCGCAAGACGACTGGTAGGAGCTGGATGAGAGAAGCCGAAAACAGATCTCAGTGGCGTGCACTTGGAGAGGCCTATGTCCAGCAGTGGACTGCGACAGGCTGATGATGATGATGATGATGATGTTCCAATCTACTTCAGCTGCATAAAAGCTTATGATAATTTATGTGTTTTGAATTTTTGCATTTCTCAATGCTATTTTAATAATTAAGATAAATTTAAAATAGAAAAATATTTGAAAAAATCAATTCGGCCACTAGTGAATGCTTAGATGGGACTCGAACCCGCGAACTTTGTAAATCCGGTCCTAGAGTCGATCGTCGATTTTTTCCAATATTTTTTTATATTTATCTTAAGATTATGATTATTGTTTCAAAACTAGTTTCTCTGTGTGTGATATGACTATTATGTAGTGTATCGTACATCCGTCGCAGGGTCGGCAGAAGAGCCTTATTATGAGCGTAGCTTGTTAGCCTCGCTAAGAGGAAGGGCTTCCGACATCCGGTCATGCTTGGAAATGTCACAATATTGCGTATAAATATTACTGTTTATACCCAGTAATATGTTAGGTAAATAATAGGATAAAGTTCATGCGGAAAGATTACGGAAAACTTGTTAAAGTTTAACAAATTAAAGTTTAATAAGGTAGTTTTTTTCCGTATGATCATTGCCGTTACTCGTATCATTTTTTTATTATTTTTAAATAAAAAAAATCGAAGAAATGTACGCCAAATTTTGTTTGGTTGTGTTCGTTACTGTCAGGTTTATGTAAAATAATTTGTTCTTTTTAAAATGCCGCGTGAATTTTGTTAAATCTAAAACTGCCTTTAACAAAATTCATGCAGTCGATGTTGCGGACGGAGTTGTAACAGAATTCCAATATCAGAAAAATACAATTTATTTCTCAACAAACATGAAAGAAACAAAATAGCATAATAACAGAAAATTAAGTACCTTGCAACACGCTTTTTTGCCCCTCAAGTACAATTTTCAAGAGTTGTTAGTTATATAAGAAATTATTCAGTGTTTTTATTTTATTATTCAGGCGCCTTGATTGAAATATCTAGAAAAAGCTAGTTATATTTCCTTTCAAGGTTCAAATATTTGCATATTTCATTGGTCTCCTAGGGACCACTTCATCTTAATATTCAATTAATTTTATCAAAGCATTATTCAACGAAATTTTTTTCTAGGATATCGAGCTGTCAATATTTAAATATTAATCTCGAAATTTATCAGCTCGGAAAAATGGTGGCGTGCGATTATAATTTATGAAACTACGCTGAAATATGTATATTCCAAGTATATTAAGATTAATGATCAGAAGGACCGAGTCTCGCTAAAAGCCGTCCTTTATCTGGAAACTCTTAAATCATTATATTTTTTCTAATTTAATAAATAGCTTGTGACTGGGATTTTTGGTGTTTGTTGTCAGAATAAAGAAAATTTTAACGAAGTCTACGGCAGTTACCGTACAAAGGCGTTAAACGTTGTGGTTATTGTATTGTTTTGAAATTCAAATCTGACCCCTAATTGTCTAATTTAAAATCTATCACAATCCCTTTCAGAGGTATTGTGATTGTGATATATTTTCGTCTGTCATATTGCTTAGACAGTTCAATTTCGTTTATTCCATACCTTTTAAAACGCGTCCCGATCACAATCCCTTTCAAATGTCAAAATATAGTGACGGCCTGAATAACTTTCAAATTACGAATTGAAAGGGATTGCGATAGATTTAAAATTAGACAATTAGCCCACTGGTTACAATAACATATTTAAGAAATCAATTTTCATACCATAGTTGTATTTAGAAAACCTTAGTAGTTAGATTACAAAAATCTTAAAAGCTAGTCAGCTCTTGTTGTATAAAATGTTCAGCTAAATGTTGATACTCCTAGTACTCTTCAAATAATAATTCGTTTTTACGACAAGCTAATTTTTATGATCTTACCGAAAAATGTTCATAGTATCATTAATGAAATATTTAATGACTTGCTTCAAGGAGCGGAAGCTTTTGTTGGCTCACCCAGGGACCCTTCTGGTGGCAGTCTCGAGAAAAGTTTTAAGTTATCCCTGACTAAAAGTTATGTTTACATTATTAACTAAAGTATGTTCCAAAAGAAATATTTAAACAGGTAAAATAAATATCTTATATCCCTTAGGGCCTATTTCACAATAAAAAGTGAGTAGCTTACTTTTCAGATAATTTGACAGTTGTGATATGAAAAATATGTCAATTCATATTTTAAGAAAGCTACTAAGAACTTACTTTAAATTGTGATACAGGCCCTTAGTCTTTGGCATAGAAAAAAAAAACGCAGTGACATGATAGAGGTTAGAAGTAAATTAATAATAAATAAATGAAAGTAGTATGTTGGATTTGACTGGCCTTAACATTTCGTCGTAACGTAACATTCGGGGGGAGCGTGTTTTACTAAACTTAAGGTGATGATACTGACCAGTAGCGTAGTACTCGTAGCAAGAAAAACTTTAGAAATTCCTAGTATCAAAGATTTATTGACAAAAAATGGAGTTCAGTTTACAACCGGTAACGAATGCTACGGAGTATCATTTTTTTGACGATACGTCCTCGAAACTTTTTCGTGCTAGGACTGTAATATTTCGTCATAACAAAATACGCTCGCCTCGAGTGTGACGTTACGACGAAATGTTACAGGTCGGTCATCATCTTTTTTTGTGTTCTGTGTTATCTGTGGTTAAAAAAAAGCAACTACCATCCGGAGCGTTGCCACAGAAACACAAAATAAGATAAAGGTATTTCTTCCCTTGGGCGGGAAACCTCTCCAGCAGACGAACAATGGGGAACTTCCAGGGCAATTAACGATAACCACTCTATTGTACCGAGGTATTATTTTAAACGAAATGTAGCCAACTAATTTCTTAATTAAAATAAAAGGAGATATTTAAACGCACTTAATAAAAATCAAACTGTAGTTGTTTTCTTTTTTGTTAAGTCGATTAGAGATTACGTTACGACATTGTGAAATTAGTAGTGCAAATTACTCTTGAGGCTCCTAAAATTAATTGTTTTGGGTTTTTTTACAAAACATCATCAACCCAAACTAAGCAAAGCTTATATTATTAGGCACTAAACGGTAAATATAATAAATATGTTTTGTTAAATAATATTTTTGAATAAAATCAAACTGAAACAAAAACGCTTTTAAATCGTGTTTCAGATTTAAATAGTCAATTTAAAATACAAATTGATAAATAAAAAAAATACTTTAAACTTGTAAGTAAAAATTTAGTTTCAGGCGTCAATTTATTAATCGAACCGTAAAGAGTCTGTTACACGAGGAGAGAGAGCGGCGAATAATCGTATGGAAAAATCTCATGGCAAAACATTATTACATACATACATTTTGACATTCAAGCGATTCTCTAATGCGAGTATCACAGGCGGGACTAACTTCTCTTAAAATGTTTACACTACAGCGAGTAATCGTAGATCTATTAACGCATACGTGTCTTTACTTTACTTTAGTTTTGTTGCGACCCTGGCGCATGGCTATTAGCAGATATTTATTGAATCAATCACCAAATACCACAGCTTATTAAATCTCCTCGGGACGGTACTTAAAGCTCGTGTATGCCTGTTTCGCGGCGGTTTTTGTTAACAGCAACCATCCAGGGTTGCCCACAAGAAGCTTTACAAATAATAAAGTGGTAATGCTTTTGTTTATTTTTAATACTTACTGTATTTTTTTCATTATTTTTTTAAATAGGTACTGAATTATAGTTTAGCCCTTTGATTAATAAATGTTCGACGGTTCAGTTCATCTAAAACCAAGCACTGAGTTTAGGTTTAATAGGAGTTTATTATATTTTACGACGTCAATCATTTTACTAATATTATAAATGCGAAGGAAAGTCTAAATTCAAATTTTCTCTGTTCCACGATTCCTGTTCAGCTCATTTTACAGAAACCAGCAAGCTAAACGCTGCTATTTAACCATTTTTATCTAAAGTTGTGTAAATAATATATTTTTCATATTACATCAGGAACCCGTGTATCGGGGTAATCATAACTACCTACTTTTTTACTCATTGTTTAGATTAAGTTTTTATGACTAGGACTTTTGCTATATCTTTGTATTTTCATATTGTTACAGTTCCTTATATCCATTATTACAAAATAAAAAACAAGTCTCCTGTGAACGATACTTTTATTTCGTTTCCAAATTATTAAACGAGTGCGGCGGTTCCGACGTCCCGGCGACTGTAGTGCTGCCGGACTAGGAGCCCCGTCACATAAGTATGTTTATCCGTTATCTAGTATCTATAACACAAGTTCTTCATGAAACTTAACGTGAGTTATATATTGGTGTGATTGTATGAAATTTATTTATTTGTTTATCTGTAAGCATCTGATAAACAGATTGTTTAACTTCTCGGTGACAACCTTGTCAGTAGGGAACAATTTGTGTAATGTGTCGCGCCTGTTTGGTAATTAGCTTGCGTTACGGTCGGCGACGATTATGTGGGGCAGTAGTGACAGCGGGTATTTGGGGCGGTATACAGCGGGGATTTGGGACGGTGACGGTATACAGCGGGTATTTGGGGCGGTACAGCTGGTATGTGGGGCGGTACACAACGGGTATTTGGGGCGGTATATAGAGAGAGAGCAACAATGGACGCATGCAATCACGCTTTAAGTCCCTTGTAGATCTGGCAGACATCAAAGGTGCGCTTGAGAATGAAATGAATAAACATCACTCTCATAGAACAGTTTGTGTAATGTATCGCGCCTTTGGTCATTAGATTGCGTTACGGGCTGCGACGGTTGGATGGAGCGATAGTGACAGAGGGGATTTGCAACTAAGTGTAAATATCCAATCCTATCCTATCCACTCCTACTAATATATATAAATGCGAACGTTTGTGAGCATGTGAGATAGATGTTTGTTACTCTTTTATGCAAAACCACGAACAGATTTATATGAATCTTTATACTACTATAGCTTATACGTCAGAATAACAATATCGAGGTGAATTGTAGCCTTTCTATAATTTACCTCGATATTCCCACCTCGCAAGTAAAACCGCGGGCATCCGCTAGATTAAATACTTATCTTTCCGCTCAGCTGCCCGCTGTGCTCTACACCCGTCCCTTGCTGCGAGTTTCAAATTAACGTGATTTGGAGAATTACTCGTAAGTCGGCGTCGCATTAACAAACAATACGAACAAAATACAGGATGTTAAAAGACCCATACCGAAACCATAATATATGCGTAGTGTACATCAATCAAACCAAATAAGAATATGTTTTTTTATTATTTTTATTCACGACAGGGTGACTCTTAGCCTTCATCATATCTGATGTTAAGTTTTGATAAGGCTGAAGATGGAAGTGAGCCTCTCCCGTAATCGTCAACCACTGAAGAACTTGCTATCTTATCTCTAACTGCCGGAACACAACAATGCTGAAAACATTGTTGTTATGACGTCAGACTTAGATAAGGTGGTGGTAGCTAGCCAGGCGGACTCACAACAAGTCCTACCACCAACCATAGTAACAATGTAAAAATAGCTGCTGGAAAACTACTTTTGTTTTTAGTTAAAAAAAATGGGTGTTAGTTTTTACACGCAATGGAACGCGTGCGACAACGTTTAACTGGCAATCTTATCTCTAACTGCCGGCACACAAAAAAAATGATTTTATGGCGTCAGGCTTAGATACGATGGTGGTAGCAAGCCAGACGAACTTACAACAAGTCCTACCACCAACCGAATCGAATATGTATAACATGTACAATACGTACCGCCACTGGGAATCGAACCCGGGACCTCTGGGTCTGGGACGTATCATACTCAATAATAGTTATCAATTGCACCTAAACGCAAAAGCACCAACTTTATTCAGGTAATAGGTTCTCGTAACTTCAATGTAACTCTTCTCTATGGGGCTTACAACAATATTTTTCCGCATTAGACGAGGAACTACCAACATAATAAGTTAAGATAACCATCGAGAGAGGGCAGCACTTATTCAGCGCCTCTTAAGATGGCGGGTCGGTCGGAGACACGTACTAAAACATAAGTTCGCAATGTAAACGAAGCGATCATGGCCGCTCTTGACAGACTTATCGTACCCGATCACGTTTGTAAAGCAACGTTCGGTCCGGTCAGGTGTCGGACGGGTGACCGTAAATTGGCATTACAATTAAGCGCTTCCGTGCATCGACTGTTCAAAGGCTTTATAAGAGGCTTGATAAACTCTGACACCAGAGGTGGCCTCTAATGTTTGTCCGGGGTGGAAACGGTACCTATATTTGCACTTGCTACTGCACACACGTGCATTCCCTTTATTTTGTTTGTTTTATCTTTTTGTTAATATTGTAAATGTTAATTTTCTTTGTATTTTTCATATATTTTTTCTATTTGTGTAATAATGTTATGAATGTAAGTGTGTCTTAGCAAATGAAACTTTTTATCTATCTATCTATCATAGAATATATTTAATCCCGATATTCCCACGGTAAAGTACGATATTTTTAATTAAACGAGGAGGGAGTCGTGGTCGGAACGTAAATAAAGAGAATTAACATGCTCCTAAAAGAAGCTTATAAAATGCAAGCTCTATTTTGTACGACAAGAAAACATCAGTGAGTCCTTATTAATAAAAAAAACTAATTTATTTCTCAAAAAGAAACAATTACCCGCAGTTCAAAAGGTTCTTTAGAACAAATATTTTCGTGTGGCTTCATAAATGTTATTTTCCGCTTTTGTAATTTATAATTAGGAGAGTTTCAATCACAGGCTTTAGGTGCAGAACACCGGGGCTAGCACATAAAAAATCGAAATAGTATCGAGAGGTATAGTAAAAAAATATATATAGGAAAATGTAGTCCGGTAGGAACGCTGCTCAATATGTCATACATATTTTGACGCTACGTCCGTCGACTCGATAGTTATTCCAAAGTTTTTCGTGCTAGGCCTACTATTATCAAGTTATTTTTCTCGGCTAAGCACATCTTTACGCGCACTGCCCATTGAAAAAAAACACTTTTACGGATTGGAAGCGCGTTATTATTTATTACATTTATCTCGAAATCAGATCGATCACATACCTAATATGATGCGGCCTAATATTTATATAATCTCACAATCTTAAAATGTTCAATTTGCTGTTTTTTTTAGCAACGATCAAAAGCAGATTTATTGAAGCAAATTTTGGTCGATTCGAAATGTTTCGAAATGTTTGTTTTAATTCAAATTTAGCAATGTAATGATTAGCCTCACACAGCTATTGTTCCAACCGAGAGATGAGACTGAAGGCCTGCGCATACTAATCCAGGCCTTGGTCGATCCCGTCAATCAACAACTGATGTCTATCCCGTTCACGACTAAGTTCTATTGCCTGATTATGTAACTCAGACATATCTTTTTTCAATGCACTATTTCTACTAAGCACATCCAATAACTTCTTTTCATTGTCATGCCTTTCCTATATAACTGGTTGATCAACTCCTTGGAAACTTAGATAGATTATCGTAATAAGACAAAAAAATATTTCATTAAAATAAAGTTCAGGTAGATGTCATCAGCATCAAACCAGACAAAGACAAGATAAAATGAATCTGGATAGGTCTGCCTCTCAACTGAGGCAAATGCTGAAACAGTAGAGTGACGATACCCTTCAAACAAAACTGGATCCCTTGCTGCAACTGCTTCAACAGGTTATTCATTGTGGAAATTTACAAAATCCTACAGTAGGCCTCAGGAAGCCAAGCTGGCTATAATAAAAACTGATAACAGCTGGGCTAAAACAAATCAAGAGAAAGCAGACACATTTGCTAAACACCTAGAGCAAGTATTTACTCCAAACCAATCACATGACGCAGAGTATGAAAATACAATCGAGTTGACACTAAACCAAGCGTATCAACTATCACCGCCACCAATACCGGTAACAGTCAAAGAAGCTTGGAGACTCATTAAAGATCTTGAAGATAAGAAGGTACCAGGGTTTGACCTAGTCACAAAAGAAGTTCTCAAGGAATTACCGAAGAAGGCTATTGTGTTTATGCACGACCTTATATAATGGCACACTGAGAACACAGCACTACCCAGAGCAATGGAAAAACTCCCAAAAAATTATGATTCATAAAATTGGAAAGCCAGGAAATTATGTAACCTCCTACAGACCCATTAGCTTACTACCGATATTATGAAAATTATTTGAAAAAGTCCTGCCCAGACGGATCATGCCTATATTAGAAGAAAATCAAATAATACCTGACCATCAATTTGGGTTTAGACAGCAGCAATCAACCATCGAACAAACTCATAGAGTATGCGACAAGATCTGAAATGTATTGGAGAACAAAGAGTACTACTCGCCTGTATTCCTGGACGTGCAACAGGCGTTTGACCGTGTGTGGTATAAAGGATTCCTATACAAGATTTAAAATGCCCTTCCACATAACTATTATGCCCTAATGAATTTAAGTATGACAACGATTTGAAATGTTTATAGAATGTGCATTATTGTAAATTAGAATATCGTTTGTTATGTTGGTTGTCCTTAACTAAATAAAAAATAAAAAATTAAGTCCTACCTGACAAGACAACTCGACTATTTCAAATAAAAGAGGGAGATACAACATCATCTTTACGTAAAATCAACGCAGGCGTACTACAAGGATCTGTCTTAGGCCCAATATTATACTCGCTGTACACTGCAGATCTACCCGTCATACCAGGCATCACTATCGCCACATACGCTGATGATTCAGCAATTTTAGCTAGCGATGAAAATCTAACTAAAGCTTCTCAGAACCTACAGAAGGCATTAAATGAAATAGAAAAATGTCTTCAAAGATGGCGAATTAAAGCTAGCTCATCAAAATCTGTCCGTCACGATAACCCTTAAGAGAGGAACTAGAAAATGACATACTATCGCATAAAGACAGCGTGAAATATCTGGGCATGCATCTGGACAGGCGCCTAACTTGGAAGCAGCACATCAAGGCTAAAAGAGAGGAAGTGAACCTGAAATATAAGGATTTGTACTGGCTTGAAACACCAAACTATCGACAGACAACAAACTGTTGATATACAAAGCCACGCTAAAACCAGTATGGATGTATGGTATCCAACTCTGGAGAAGAGCCTGCAATTCCAACATATCCATGTTACAAAGAATGCTAAACATTATTCTGCGTAATATAGCTGAAGTGCCATGGTAGGTACATCACAAACTCAGAGATACATAAGCATCTGGGAATGAACACAGTAAAAGAAAAAATAAATTAGCATTTATTAGCACACCGTAATCGCCTCGAAAAACACCCTAATGAACTAGCAAAGGAGCTGACCAGTCGCAGCTTCACAAAAAGACTAAAAAGAAAAGACATACTCTGATTGGAGTAATGCTTTATGGACCTGAAAAGGAGTAAAGCTCTTACTTAGTGCACCCGCAATGACAATTTCCTATATTACCAATACAATTGTTACAAGTTTTACTGATTGCAGATAAAAACAGAATATAAAAAAAAATACAAAAATTACATAAAAGAACTATTTACATGGAGCTACTGGGAATAAAGGCTCCTCTAGCCTCGTTTCGTTCTCAAAGCGGTTTTCTCTTGAAACTCTCATAGAAATGGACTTTAAACCTAAACTTCTTATTAAAAGTCGTAACTAAAAACGACAATTAGTTTTCATATTTCATTGTAATCGCTCGTCATGAACTGTGACGGTGCTCTACAAAGGCTATTTCATCCGTGTTATGAGACCGTGGAAAGATAATAAATAAGACAAAAAGAAAGTTAATCTTCTTTTATAAAAGTCGTCACTTGACGCTTATTTCAACAAAGTAGGCACTTAATTTTGGGTAAAAAAGGAGGGTAGCTTATGAAAGTCTTTTAAAAATTTCTTTTGAGAAAAAATCATGATTAAAGTTTTAGTCCGAACGCCATAATTGTGAATGGTAGAATATTTATGATTACACAAAATAACCTTATTTTATTCCGAAATATCGTTGAATCTTGGGATTTCAGAGGCTAAATCTAAGCTATAATAAAAATAAATAAAAAAATTAAGTTGTTTCGCAAACAAAAATTACAGCGATTCAATAGTAGTTTTAACCTGGGTGGGCTATCACTCTCTCGCTAACGACGGGAGGGCCAGGCCCTAATATTAATGTCTTTTGTTTTTAGATATAGGATACTAACATTAGCGTATAAGTTTCATATGTACCTACAGTTTTCTGAAATAAATGTTATTATTTACTGGTCTAAATTATGGCGATTTTTAAATATTTGAACTAATACTATTCTATTCACATCGTCGGTGCTCATTCTTTAAGTAAATAATAAAGTAAGAGATATGTTTAAAGATTTACTGCAGATAGTTAGTTAGTGGTTCTAGTTGGTATCACGACTAATCTTCGATAGTATCACTATTAAGTATTCTGTGGTATCGAGTAGAGATAATTTTTTAAAAAATTAAGCAAAATCGCGGATGGAAACTAGTGTAAGATAGTACTAATAATTATAGTGACCGATTTACCAATTCGCGGACTGTTATTCAGCGTAATGTAAATATTAAAATTAGTTTATTAAATTAGCATAAATTACGTATGCCACGCAATAAAGTGTCTGCATATAAAATTTAATTAAATTAAACTAATTTCTGTTGCCGAACTAAATTCATATTATTAGTCCCGTGTTACCATAGTTCCACCTCAGTGGAACAGAAAGCCTTGTCATTATATTTTATCGGTTAATTAAATTTTGAACAGAGATCTATCATATACATTTCGTGGAACAACGTTGTAGGTAATTACCGATACAAAATACGGCTCGATTGCTACAGACAATATTATATTATCTTTTTACAATTTAACCTTAAAGGCGCCCTTAGGTATAGCGCTCGTTATAGCGGTGATTTTTGAAGTGGAAGTGTAAAGTAAAAATAAACCATTTAATTTAGTCGTAACCTATACATTAGCATACAGATCTTTGCAGAAATATGTTGACATTTTATGTATAGACTCGCAAAGTGAGCATGTTTATATGAAAATAATGGGATGGGCCATTACATGTGCCGGTGAGTGTACTTACATTGTCTTTCCCAGAGGTATAGACCTATTTTATTACATCGAAATTCGTCCTGTCCTGTCACTGTACTTTATTATGAAGTCAAAGTCAAAGTCAAAAGTCAAAGTCAAATATTTTTATTCAAATAGACTTATAGATAAGTGCTTTCGAATCGTCAATTTTTTTTTCCTACCAGCCATTCAAGACACCTTTTAACTGATAAGAAGAACGGCCGCAAGAAACTTATCAGCTTTAACAGAAGCAACAACATTTACCAAGGAACATGTCGTTGCCAAACACAAATCTACAATGAAACTATTCTTATGAAAGTACGCTACTTTTCTTTCACATTTCAAAGATATACTGACTGTGACAGGTACTGAAAAGGCCCGTAATGTTCATTATATGACTATTTTTTTTATGATTTAATTATAAATCTCTATTTTCCAGTACTTGTACTAAAAGACGATATTACTTGTTTTTCACAGTTTTAGGTCAACGGAAAGTATCCTATGAATTTTGAGTCTTTTATGTAGACTACAACCCCATCGTTTTTGTTTTGGTGGTCGTATATGAGTGATAGTCATTCGTTTGGGAATAGGTTTTTTTTTTTATGAATGACGGGCAGACTTTAGCCTTCATCATACATGATGTTAAGTATTGATAAGGCTGAAGATGTAAGCGAGCCTCTCCCGGAATCCTCAACCACTGAGGAACTGGCTATCTTATCTCGAACTGCCGGAACACAACAATGCTGAAAACATTGTTGTTATGGCGTCAGGCTTAGATAAGATGGTGGTAGCTAGCCAGGCGGGCTTACAACAAGTCTTACCACCAACCAAACCGAATACAATATGTACCCCCACTGGGAATCGAACCCGGGACCCCTGGGTCTGATACCGGTGGTTGTACCACTAGACCACAGAGGCGGTTTAATCGCGGTTTATCAGGGTTAAGAAAGCATTCGGTCAGAACTATGATGTCTACTTTAAAGTAAATATTGAATAGATTTATTAAGAGGTCATCAAAATTTTTGTATATACTGCATAAATAGTCTGAGATTTAATTGTAAAATCTTCTTTCTTTATATTGCAGTGATTGATACGATCAATATCACATGTTATAGCTGTGGCTACACTTATATCATCTACTTTTTTTATTTTTTTATTCTTTTTTTTAAGGGGCTTTGAACATATTTAAGGCGAAACAATAGAGTTTTCTGGCATCGTCACTTGTGGGGGAAGAAAGAATTTCATGGAACATGTTTACATTTTTCACATTTATGTGCATTTCTTCAATAAAATTAAATGTCGTCTTGTGCTCTCGTTCTGGACACATTCTACCAGCAAATGGTCATAATATAAATATCATCTACTTAAGTGTGTTGTATGTTCGTACTATCTGATTTAAAGCCTTATAGGATTCTATCACATCATAATATGAAATTGCGTTGGTGCTTAGAGTATTTAATATATTTGACCGATGAATTGTTGGGTTTGAGTTTGAATATTTTTTATTTGTTTTAAAGTGGTATACAATTGAATAATGTTTAGAATGATAGGTGAGTATTATGAGGCGTGTGTGCAATGTTTTTCTATGTGTATGTATTTGTGAGTGGGAGTGTATATTACTTGATTTAACAATTGAATAATGTTTGGAATGATAGGTGAGTATTATTAGGCGTGTGTGTAAAGTTCTTGTATGTAGATCTATTTGTGAGTTAGAGTGTATATTAACTTCAGTTCTTTAAGTGTAGACATATATTAGTAGCATATACCGTCTGGGGCCTAGAACCGGGGATAATATTAAAAACGGAGGCTCTTTATGTCACTAGTGATTGAATCATTAGGGTCTAACTAATTAAAACCTAATCTTTACTTTACTGTTTGATTTTTTCTAACAAACTAAATCGTGAAGTAAATATAATGCAAACAACAGTACCGCTCAACTTTTCTCGGAACGTCTTTTTGGCAATTTATGTGTCGGCTGATAGAAAAATAATACTGTCTGACTTACTATCGTAATTCATGAATCGAAGTAGCTATTATTTTCTTTCTGGAGTGTTATTTGCACTTAAAACCATTTTCACATAAATTATGTAAATGAATCCAATTCGATTACTTAAATTGAAATCAATTTAAACTGAAACCATGGAAATTCCCATGACAATATTCTGACTTTACTAATCAAAATTATTCTTTTGAATTTACACTTTTTTAACACTATGATCTTTTTTATAAAAAGATCATAATGTAAAAAGCGTAGATTCCATGGAATTAGCAGGTACTACGTACTAGTACTTAATAATTCGATGGCTGAATCTTTTTGGTACAAAGAGTATACTTGGTATTGATTAACATGACATGTCATGCATGATGGATAAAATTATAAACAGATAACAGTCATTGCGATATTTAATAATTGAACTAATTATAACTAATTTGATACAGAGATTTTAAGCTGTGGGAAGTAGCAGGGGCTGTTGCTATTCAATGAGATAAAGGTAAATTTTCTTATGGATAGTGATATCGTGATGTTTTGCGGTAAGTTTTTGTTGTCCCCTGTACCAGGATTAGTTGGCAACGTTAGCGATAATATCGTTTTACAATACTACACTGATTATGAATCGTAACTTTAAATTCTTATTGTGAGTAACGCAAATACTAATACTCTACAGAGTCTCAATTTTCAATATTTTCCCCAATTATAGGCCCCACGCGGTATAACAGTTTATAGGTAAGAGTTATGAGTGAAAACTGTAACGGTAAAAAGAGAAAATAAATTCAAAGGTCTTTTGAGAGTATGGAGTTGTATATTATAGGTATAAAGTTAAGTTATTCGTTATATTAGTCATTTATCAACTAGGAATAGTTTTTGAACTTGAGCTTTACTAGTAATATTAATAATAGTTGAAAGATCGGTTTTCCTTAAATACACTTTTCCATGTGAGGTCCAGCAATATTTAAATCCTTTAGACTTTTATAGATCTCTCCCGAGGAAGTGAAGCCTTGAAACAAATGGGGTCAGGTATTCTGTTATGAAAACTGGAGTATCTTCTGAGGTTTTGAAACCAAGTTGTTTGGCACACAATTTAGTTTTATGCAAGTTAAACTGTTCAGCCATTTTTATTATATCCGTTTTAACCATGGTGGAGTTTGTTTCTACAACTATGGAAGTATTCCGGGCGTCTGCTTTTTTCGTTCGAAATCTGTAGATATCCTTCACATCAATTGTGTTTAAGTTACTACCCACGTTTTTATAAAGGCATGTAACCATCTCGAGCAGGTTTTCTCTTGTTTCTTTTTCTTTCAATGGAACATTCTTTATTTCAAAACTGCTTTTACGCTGTTCTCTTTTACAATTCTTCTATTTTTATCTGTTGTTTGTCTTTCTTTGCTATACTTTCCAAATCTTCAATTTTCCTTTTAAATTCTTCATTTTGCATTGTTAAAAATGCAATTTGAATTTACTTGTTTAATTTCTTGAACAGTTGGCATGACGTCTTTAAGTTGTTCCTTTTGTTGGTTGAGCAAAATAGTTATGGTAGATTTTATTACCTCCTTGAACGTGTAAAAATCCCTGTGATAATCCATTTCTTCGCACCTTCTCTTAGTATGTACAAATTTCGGTGGTGTGATATCTTTAATCATGAGATCTAAGTTTGATTCTGACATTGATTTATCCATTGAGGTCATCTCACAATTTATTATACTTGGACCAAGAACTTATAAAAAGCAACGCTAACGCTTCAGCTTATGAGATGCGGCAAGCGATAAGATTGTGACGTACGCGCAAGCGGTTACGTTGAGCAAAGCGGTCTTCGGCGCCTGGTTGTATAACGTGAAGTACGTTATTTTAACAACGGATTTTTTAACGATATTAATAAATAATTTCCAAAAAATAAAAAATACTAGCACGGGTTCACAGACTTTTCGCTTTCGCGGTCCGAGGGGAAGAGGGAATGTGCCAAATTACATACTAAAAAAAATTCATAGTTATAGGTCAACGGGAGTACCCTATGAATTTTGATTTTCTTGAGAGTGTCGAAATCTACGTTTTTTTGCGACGTAATTGGTCCCATCTTTTTTTTCGTTAATTTCCAAGTTAAATTTTATTACCCCTTCAACAGACTGTTGACTTGAATATATGGTTTTAATTTCAACTCGATACCTCCACGCGTTCTCGTATAATAAATAAATAAATTGATAAAAATGCAAATAAAAAAGAGTTCTCCAATGTGATCAGCAATAACATACATATTGTCGCAGTAACGTGTTGTTGCAGTAGCGTGGTGACGCAGTTGATATGTGTCGTATTGTTACAAATCTAGGTAGTGTTCCCGTAAATGGTGCCAAACAATTCTTTCACCTGCTTCTAACGCTAGTCACGCACACGTTCGCTGATTGCAAAATGTGTTTATGATTTGCCCGCCATCACTGGCGCCATACCTTTTGGAAGCCGATCCGCTCGTAGATTAGTTTTCTATTTCCCGTAGAAAGCAATAAGAGGAGAGCTCATGAATTACTGAGCACTGTTGGATTGACTTCTATGAAATGTGTTTTAGATTGTGATCGTAACGAGCGCTTTATCGTGAGGATGTCATTTGAATTATTGAGGACTTTAGTTGAGAATAAATAATGAAACCGATTAATGATGGTATGCCTAATTTAGATTTTTTGGTTAGAGTAGTATTTGTTCAAAGAAGTGAATAAGTGTTAAGTTATAAAGTGTGGATTAGTTTGATGCTTGAATTAAAAGGTCTCGATTATAGATTACTAGCGGCTGCCCGCTCGATTTTCTGTCAAAAGTTTTGAAGATATTTTCAAAAGGTATTTGGGCGAAAAAGGCAAACATTTTGACCAAATATATAAGGGTTGAATTTAAGGGTTAATTTTTTTTCTATTAGTCGCGAAAACAGTTAGGTTTTAGATCGAATTAATCTTTTGTTTTCCTTAAATCTTTACAATTTTTTTTAAAACTTAATGAAATGTAGAGGTTACTGAAAATTGCGGAATTGAGAAAACTATTAACCCCGGATGCATGTTTTGTCGCGCGCGTCCAATGAGTGGCTAAAGGACATTAGCGTCGGATTCATATACAGGGCAGTTAAACTTGTCGGCGACTGTTCGCTGTGTAATGGATGCCGGTGACGTCTGCGGCGCACTCGGAATTAATGTGTCTAATTGTGCACGCTCACAAATATACAGTGGATGGCACTGCACCATTTTACTTTTAGGTTTCGGCTTAAACATTTACGGTCAGTTTCAATAATCTATCCCTAACAAGAGGTAAGCCTATCTTGGTTACGTTACTTAGCAACCGCTGTTATTTTGGGTTATTTTAGGCTGAATAACAAAAATATCTAGGCAACAAAGCTCTAGTAAGCCTATCTCTTACCATAGACAAGTTATTGAAACCGACCGTTATGCGATTTGACAGCGAAAACGTAAGAGTAACCGTAAAAGTAACATGGTGCAACGCACAGTTAGTGATCATAGCTCATAGTGTGGTCTGGTTTATTATTTAATAATTTATTTTATTTATTTAAATCAGACATCTATATTTCCATACAATAATTAATCCCAATCAGATATAATGATAGACAACCCTGTGCGATAGTTCCTAAAGGACATTAGCGTCGGTCCACAGCGCTGTCAAACTTGTCGGCGACTGTCCGCCGTGCGATGGCTGCCAAAGACGACGTTTGCGGAATTAATCTGTCTAATTATGCACGCTCACGAACATACAATGGGTGGACCATTTTACTTTTACAGTTATGGCTTAAAAATGTATGGGATTTGACAGCGTAAAATTGCTTACATTTTTAATTATATTAACTTCGCCACCCCGTTGCTCACATCATAGACAACCCCGTTAGATAGTTTGTAAGAACTTTAGCGTCGTTCCACAGCGCAGTCAAACTTGTCGGCGACTGTCCGCCGTGCAATGGCTGCCAAAGACGACGTTTGCGGAATTAATCTGTCTAATTATGCACGCTCACAAACATACAATGGGTGGACCATTTTACTTTTACAGTTACGGCTTAAAAATGTATGTGATTTGACAGCGTAAAATTGCTTACATTTTTAATAATATTAACTTCGCCACCCCGTTGCTCACATCATAGACCACCTTGTTAGATAGTTCCTATGAACTTTAGCGTCGGTCCACAGCGCAGTCAAACTTGTTGGCGACTGTCCGCCGTATAATGGCTGCCAACGACGTCTGTGGAATTAATGGGTCTAATTATGCCCGCTCACTAACTTTGTGGACATGGAATCTTAGTTATCTTGGATCATAGTGAGTGTGGTACAAAAATGTTTGGTTATACGTGGGATCAATAGTGCAACTATCCAACACCTACTTATGGAGATGTGTAAATGACACCGATGATCCTAACTACTGTATACTGTTAGCACGAAAAACTTGCAAAATAGTATCGATTATGTATCGAGCACGTAATGTCAAAAAATGTCTAGGAAAATGTATTTTCGTTTACGTCCGGTAGGAACGCTACTCAATATCTCTTTTTTTTTTACTTTATGTCCTCGATACTTACTCGAAAGTTATTCGTGGTAGGCCTACTGATCGCAATGTAAAGAGTTGATATATGTTTGTATTGCTGAATCACGCTAGTTCACGCTCAAAGCTAGTGTTAGAAAGTTTTATATTTCTGTGAAAACACTTCCGTACTATTTATTTTTCCTTAACCATCAGGAATACTCACCTTTTTTAATGGTTATTACGAGGG
Source organism: Chrysoteuchia culmella (assembly GCA_910589605.1). Lineage (NCBI taxonomy): Eukaryota > Metazoa > Arthropoda > Insecta > Lepidoptera > Crambidae > Chrysoteuchia > Chrysoteuchia culmella. Next base: position 3,011,949 of record OU342654.1, on the reverse strand, counting down.
CGGGTCAATAAGTCCGTGACTTTTGGAATAAAACACAGATTTTTTGATAAATAAATCATTTAATTTTTCAACGTAGTCTCCCTTGAGCTCTACACTTTGTCCAACGCTTCTCCATTTTTTTTATCCCTTCCTAAAAATATGATTTGTCGAGTTCCTCAAAATAGGCCTTTGTTTGGGAGATGACTTTATCATTGGAATTATATCTTTTTCCACCAAGCCATTTCTTCAGGTTTGGGAATAAGAAGTAGTCACTCGGAGCCAAATCTGGAGAATAGGGCGGATGAGGGAGCAATTCATAGCCCAATTTATGGATTTTTGCCATGGCAACTGCACATTATCTTGGTGGAAAAGAACTTTTTTCTTGGCCAAATGAGGTCGGTTTTTTTTACAAATCGTCATTGAAAAGGTCCAATAAGTTGGCATAATATTCCCCATTGATTGGTCTTCCCTTTTGAAGGTAGTCAATGTGGATTATCCCACGTGCATCCCAAAAAACAGTCGCCATAACTTTATTGGCTGACAAACCCACCTTGGCCTTCTTTGGCGCCGATTCATCCTTAGAAACCCACTGTTTTGACTGTTGTTTGGTCTCTGGTGTGTTGTGATGGATCCATGTTTCGTCCACGGTTACAAAACGGCGCAAAAACTCCTTCATATTGCGATTAAACAACGCCAAACCTCAATTCTTTTATTTTTTTTCTCAAATTACTGGGTAGTCTGATAAAGATAGCTGTCAAACACAAACTAACTGACGCAGCAAGTTCAAATTTTGATAGGAGTCAACTGACAGATGCCTGTTGACAGGAGTAGTGTTGCTTTTTCAGTAAAGAGGTCAGAAATTCAAAAAGTCACGGACTTATTGACCCGCCCTCGTATATTAACACCGATTATTTAATAGTCAAGTCAGTTTATCTTCTTCGGTAAAATAAATGAATAGTTTGCATCACAATCAAAATATAAGATAAATAATATGATTATTTGCTTAATATGCTCGTAGATCAATATATCGGATTCTGATCTTGGGAGGCCCTCCCATCTCAAATTTGCCCTCCAACCCTTGTGACCTTCGTGTTATCAAATAGCGGCGCCCCAGGGGACCCCAGGGGGACCGGCTCTCGTGATTTTCCTGTTTATTTACTTTTAACTACAATAACTAGAAATTTGGCTGAACGATAGGAAAATGTTTTTGTTTGGTGACTTCGCAAGAAAGTAAATGTGAAACCAGTACTAAGCAATAGATAATTAACAATTAAATAATTTTCATACAATGAAACCAATTATCTAGCAATTAGCTAGCTTAAGGTAAGCTGGATAGTAGAAGAATATATTTATTACCCAAGTCAAATTAAGATAACTTTTTTATGTATGACATTATTTAATTTAAAATAAAACAACATTTTATGTGCACTATATTTAACCGAAACACATATTTGTTACTATGCTTTTGGGTTCTTTAGGGTTTTTTTTGGTTTCCCGACGTTTCAGCACCTTTTCAGTTGCAGTCAACCCGTGACCACGGCAACTGAAAAGGTGCAGAACTGCCGAAACGTAACAAAAAAACCCCAAATACCAAAAATATAGTGTACTTAAAATCCGCAAAATACTTTTATTTTAATGATGAGTGCGCGAAAAACTTAAGATATGCTTATTTAATTTGAACACTAAAATTTTAATTCGATTTATAGGTGAAAAGTTGATGAATTAATTCTGAATAAAGCTCTTCGAGACTAAAGCAAATAATTTATGATTTTTGTTTGTATCAATTTCATATAAGCCGTATTAATGTCCCTACTATACTGGAGCACTGACATTCCTTATGGCCGTATATAAAGATTGGGCCATAACACATCACGTGGGCTTAATGAGCATTTTTGGGCAAACACAGCCGGAACTAACTTATCTTAAGAACGATTGAGGAGCTCAAGATCATCCCACGATCGACCATTGCAAAAATACGCCCAGAACAAGACGAATAGACATATTTATATACAAAATTAATGTTTGCCTTGTCCGGGAATCGCACCCGGGACCTCAGCGTAGAAGGCAGTTGTACGTACCACTGTGCCAAACAGGTCATCATCTTATGTATTGTACTATTGAATAATACACCTTGTCATAGATCTTAACTTTGATCATAATAGTGTACAGTTAATAACTCTCGTAGAATAATAAAATTGATGTATTGTGTGGCACGTAGCACGGACGTGAGCCTCGTAGTCTCGTAGCGTTCTACGACGCTACGACGTAGCGAGCCGGCTAAATGAATACGTGCCCATTTTCCCACGGTGTTTCGTGAAAGTCTGTGATATGGAAACTAGCCTTTTGGAAGAAAAGAAACTTTACATAAAAATAAGGCTGCATATAAAATTTTACGTTCTTACGTGGCAAAACTTAATAATTTCCCTTAAAAAATCAAGAGAAACCTAGATTCTATAGTAAGGTATTATAAAGAAAAGAGTTATGCAAAATTTATTGCAATTGAATCGGTTATCTCAGGGTTGTATATTCGGACCGGTGTTATTTATCTTCAATATGTATGAAAATAGTTTATTTAACGGCTGTTTTTGAATTTTTCAATATTTTAACTGTTCGTTTTAGTTTGGAATCGACATTTGACTAATGTATGTTTCAAAAATCTGTATCCTGAGCGATGTTAATTGGATTTATTTGTTAAATAATCATATAAAACGAATACATCCAAAGTGAACCTGACGACTGCTAACAGCCGGTTATATCTAAATAAATCTTGATTTATTCGGTTTTTACGAGAGGCCTATATCTCCCGTGGGACACCTTTTGGGCAAAATGTTTTATTTGTAATACCAAGGAGCCGTTCCTTAGCAAGGATTCTGCACTGGAGCGATAAAAATGTTGTAAATAACAAGAATTTTATTTGCAACATCTCACTTTATAGGTTATCTGTATTTTATTAGGCGTTAAGAAGGAAAGGCCAGAAATTTTATTTTATTTCATGACGTATTAAAAGCCTTCATTTTAATAATAAAAAAAACAACAACTCTAAGGGATTAAAGTGGGTCTGTTACATTGATTAGATTTTAAGTATTTTGGCATCGTTGTAGCTAAGGATACAAGCTGATTTCAATAAATAGTAAGCACAAAGTGATTTCGCACTATGATGCTTTAGTTCCCGCAAAGCTCATCTGCGAAGGTGCTTAAATGTTGAGAACATGAACAAATGAAATTTCATAGTAACTTCAAGATTTATATTCATCATTATAAGCGTTGTTTATCTGCAAAGAGTTTCATTTCACAAAAAGTAAATAAAAAATTTCAACATTATTTAGCAGTTAAATCGAATGCAAGTATTTAATCCTATAACACATTTTATGTAAACACAAATACCCAAAGCGCATACTATTAAATGAAAATATTCTTTTTTTATCAATCCTCAAATCAACATATGCTTTTATGGAGGCAGTCCCAATGGAGGTACGTCATAAATATTGAAAACGTTGTGCGCAGAGGTTCGTTCCCGAATCGTCCCGTTTTCAGAAGACAAACGATGTAAGTTTTGATAGGAACTGCGACAAGATAATTGAGTTGGTCCCGTGCTTTGTCAAATTGTGAAGGAGTGACGTTGTGGGCTGTTTCTGGCAGTTAACTTTGTTTGGCTGGCCCAAAGGAGCGTTTGGTAATGATTTTGATGGCCCCCAGGCCCAACCATCATATAATTGCAATAATTGTTCACATAGTTCCATATTTAACACAAAACAGATACAATACAAATATTTGTGTGAATGAACTTGTATGTCTATGTTGGTCTAAGTGCTTTCTATTTTTACCCGCCTTCAAAAAAGGAGGAGGTTCTCAATTCGATGGTTTATTTTTATTTTTTTATGTATCTTTTACCATAACTTCGCCAGTTGTTAACAGAATTTTATAATTCTTTTTTTATCTGAAAGAAAATGGTTTATGTGTGGTCCCATATAATTTTTACGAAGATCTGGCAAGTAGTCGTTTACCTAGATGACATTGTTGTGTATGGGCTGATTTTTAGTGTAAGTAACGGCACATGATGTAACTAAAAAATTTGAAATAAAAACATTTTATAAAAAAAATTCAAACCGACTTCAAAAAGTAAAAAATAAAACTTTTGGAGTCGGTGCTAGCTAGCTAAGACCAAAAAAATATATAGTTAATAGAAGTGCAATGTAGAATGCCCTGGTTGGCACCGACTCCAAAAGTTTTATTTTTTACTTTTTGAAGTCGGTTTGATTTTTTTTATAAAATGTTTTATTATAACAAGAAAAGATATTAAGTATGTTTATCTCTATCTATCTATCGATATTAAGTATCTTACTAGGGTTTATGAATTCCCGGGAATTGGGAATAATGAAAAAAAAAACTAGTATTTATGGTTTTTTTTTCTACAGTTGCATTAAATATAATCTTATACTTATCTGTTCTCATTCCATGACATTGAAAGATGATCAGTATGATCATCTTTTGATGAGGAAATACAATTTTTATAACAAACTACGTACCGAATGAAAGTATATATCAAATTTAGCTTTAATTGAATCAAATATGCTCTTATATATCGACATAATAGTTATCATGTGCTCTCTGTTTCCCTAAAGGTTGACTGGTAGAGAATACTTTTATTATTAAGTCCGCCTTTTGTACCTAACTTAGTGTTTATTGTACAATAAATATTTGAATATTAAAATATATGTTAATAATAATATGTATAATATTATCAAAACTTTTCGATTATTCGTAAATTTATAACCGCTTATTCTTAAGAAAAAAACCTTTCCATAACTATTATATATTTGGTGATTGTTGTCTGTTGTTATTCGTTTTAAGAAATGTACATTATTGTGATAAAATAAAAATAGCATGGTTTTTCGGAAAAGGATATTAAAATTATGTAAGTTATAGTCTCAATACAGGTAACAAAGGAAACGTGGTGGTAAACAAAAGAAAGTCAAGGACGACTCGAAGTTCTGAGTTACAAACCCTTGTACGAATTATAAATTTAATAAATAGTAATAATAATAATAATAAAATAAACTTTATTGCACACGATATAAAAACAGACATATACAGAGAGAATGACGAAAAATAACAACACACAATAGGCGGCCTTATTGCTACATAGCAATCTCTTCCAGGCAACCTTCGATGACAGAGAGATATATATAAAGTAAAGTTAGTGTAGTTAAAGTTAGTATAAGTATTATTTACAATACTAAATTGTAAATGTCAAACAGTGTATTTTATGCGAGGATATTTCTCTCATTGATGAAGCGACGGTGGCCAACACCGTAGAACGGTGAATATACTAGAAAAATTCGACGTGTCCTCATAGGTCTCTGTAGCATAATTGGTTAGTGCATTGGGCCGGACTTCCAAGGATGCGGGTTCGAATCCCGTCAGGGCGACATGAGACTAGTTGCTTTTTTCTAGTATATTTTCTTGTTTAATATTTATCACAGTGTATTTTAGTTAAGAAATTAAATGATATTATGTATTTGCTGTAAACCATGTAGATACATTACGATAGTCTGCAATATTAAAATGTAATTCAACTGTTTTCTGTCCTAGACAGGGATTATTTCATTTCATAATTTAACATTTTGTATATATTTTATGGCCCACTTGCACCAAAACATGGAGTTAAATAAAAGACCCGAGGGCTATTTTCACATCCGACCAAATATGATGAAACTGATACTGAAAGATATAACTGTATACAACTTTCTCTAACTCCATAGTATTTTGAATAAATATATTCCTTACTGCAAAATTGGACATGAAATGCGTTCCTTTCTCGCGTTATATTGTCTTTGACACTGTTGTCATAGTGATGAATTGAAAATTTAACCAGAAAATGAAAATAAACGAACTCTGGGTCAGCAATGTCAAAATATACCAAAATTATACCAAAGTTTTTAGCTTTTCTTTTACATTTTTATATTTCCTCATTACGATACATAGCAGCAAATTGTCGATATTTGTGAAATTTTGACTACGCAACTGGGGTTTCTACATCGTTTTGAAAAGTTTTTTCTGTCATCAGTGTTTAGAAAGTAATCAATATAACAGTCAATATAATGCGACAAAGTACATTACATTATGAAATAGACTAATCCAAAGTACTGTGGAGCGAAAGAAAGCCACAGCTCTCTGTAAACGTACAGTAAAATCATTCAGCCCCTCTACCGCGTAAAATATGGATTCATTCATTCTTCATTTGACAGTTAGCTAGTAAAGCTCATAACATTACCATTATATGGTCATCTACCTGTCAAATGAAGCCCATGTCCATATCTATATTTTTTACACGGTAGGGCCCCTGCATTAGTTTCACTATATTTCACTATATTTGTTCTCACTGCTCATTCGCACACCAACCGTTCTAAGGACTGCTGCACTGTTTTGAAAAAACGAGTCTTTAGAATTCCGATCTCAACTGTTAACCCCCATTTTGCCAGCAAATTTGGTGCGTCTATTATGGCAAGGTTCTTCTATGCTGTGGTTGGATGTTCCAATATAAAATCTTGTTCACCTAGTTAATTACCTTAGATTATAATTCGACAGAAGAAATCATATAAGTATTGATGAAATCATGTTAGGTATGAGACACCGAATAAGAAGGATCTAAGTGATAATTTATGTTAACTGCTTTGCAATAATTCCTGCATTTTCAATTATTTTGTTTGGTTACCCAATTTACAGCTTACTTTTAGATTGTGAAAGAGGTCCTTAGCTTAAGTTGGGAACCTCTGGCCACTGTATTGTAAGCTGCATTATTTTATGCACAAATGATTTTTGTTCTATAATTTGTTGTTAATGTAATCCTCTATTTTGTGCAATGATGAAATTTATCATTAATTAACAAAAACGGTCTAACAGTAACAAAACAAATAAAAGCGAAAATAATAACTACAACAATGGGAACAAGTAACGTTAACAAACACTGTCAGAACTTCCGAAACATCCAGAATGAACCTATTTATTTTATAATGATGCACACAGGTTGCGCACTCCTGTCTAAAAGTGCTGATTCATCTTATGCACTAGAATATTATTAGTGGGCTAATTGATTTTATTAGAAGATATTTTGGTTTATTTTTAAAATATATAAAAAAGTTGAATAAAAAAATTAATAATGATGTTTTTTTTTTTATTGCACATGTCCTACTGATTTGCATTTTTACTGTTGTACTATGAAACACGAACCATATTGTGTTAGCGACAGTTTCGTATGGAAAACAATAGCTGCTGCTAAGTTTTGAAAATTCTTGATACAAATAAGGTTAATGAACTTCTATGCAGATTTATCTGGCACGAACTATACGTACATACGTACGTGGTTCATACTTATGCAAAGTTATTCCGGTTATTCCGATTATATTGAATCCTGAGCGACGCGAGGATTTCAAAGATACAAGACGCTAAAAAGTTAAATCAAAGTATACCTTATTCTCGTTGTTTTAATGATATAAAAAACTAAATCCTAGAATCCTTCGGTTGCTCAGATATCAATAGAGGTAACTCGCCGCTAAATAACCAACTTTCCAGCCTTGCATAACAAATAACTATTTTTTTCTTGCCTTCAGCTGCAAGTCTAGGTTTCATACCTCACCCAAGGTAAATTCACAATCATATTATGATTATTTGATTTTGTTCTGTATCTGCGTCTGCGTGTCTTTTTACAATCTTTATTAAGCAAAAAAATATTTAAAAGCTTGACGATTGTAAACCACGATATTCTTAGCAATAAAAATAAAACATCTAAGCTTTCATTAAAATAAAATAAGTTTTATTGCTATTGCAAAATAAATATTAAGGTAACCGAACAATATAATTTTAGTAAACCCTTTTCCAGTGAAAGTGTAGGTAAAAAGTATCCTTCAAAGGAAATTGAATGCCATAAAGTATTTTATATCTGTATGATAATAAAACGGCCGTCTGAGAAGAATACAGCCTTTTCGGAGTACTGATCTGCATTTCCTATTAAATGGAACTGTATTCAAATGAAAGCCTTGAGAATGGCAGGTGGGCACAAATGGGACCTGTCTTTAGTCGGCTTACTATTTTTTAGGGTTCTTTTAAGATATTATATATTTCTTCTAGACTAAACAATTATTCTTCGCCAACTTGGTCAGTAAGACCCCGAAGATAAAGTTGACGAGACGGTCCAGCGTAGACATATTATTTCTTTAGTTATAAACTTATAGAAAATTTGCACTTGTGGTTAAAAAAATTGTATCTTAATTTGTTTTTTTTTCATGAAGTACGGGGAGACTCTTAGCCTTCATCATACCTGATGTTAAGTATTGATAAGGCTGAAGATGGAAGCGCTGAGGAACTGGCCATCTTATCTCGAACTGCCGGTACACAACAATGCTGAAAACATTGTTGTTATGGCGTCAGACTTAGATAAGATGGTGGTAGCTAGCCAGGCGGACTTACAACAAGTCCTACCACCAACCAAACCGAATACAATATGTACCCCCGCTGGGAATCGAACCCGGGACCCCTGGGTCTGATACCGGTGGTTGTACCACTAGACCACAGAGGCGGTTAAATAAAATATTGATTGAATAAAATGAGTTACCTGGACACTTAATAATGAAGAAACTCTTTATGTTAACCGAGTGGTTAGTTAGTTTAGTTCCGCCTATTTGTTGACTTTACTAGTGAAATGTATTTGGCAAAAATATTGACCGTTGAATTATACTTAATCTCGATACTTCTTTTCGCGTAATCAACACTTCCTTGTATAAAATGTGCCTTAAATAATTCTCCTACTATCCATAAAGTATTTGTAAATTCACGTAATGCATCATCAGTTTGCTTCTTGTTTAGAAGTACAATCCAAATAGCAAAACGCAAAGAATATTCTGATCTGTCGTATACAGGAATAGGTAGACGAGCATTCATCTAAAATGCATAGCAATTCTCGAAGGTTGCATTGATCATAGTGACGGATCCTCCTGGTGCCGAGGGGACGATGCTGCACAAGTACGCCGTCTATGGCTACACTGGCGAGCAAAAATATGACATCTTTCATCAGTCCACTCGTGTTAAAATTATTGTACAATCGGGAAACTTCCCGGTCGACCAGTAAAGTTTTTCTGGGAAACGTTTTGTTGAAAAGTATTATACTTAAAGAAGTAATTTATTATTCAAATAAAATACATAATAATGTTCTATTATGTGTGATTAAAAAGGTTATCTAAAAATCTATTACTTTTGAAATAACGCTCCCTAAAAAACTCTTCTGGCCTACGGGGGAGTTTCCCGACTGTACTAATTTGATACTGCAGGTTATCTAACTTAATCTTTATTTCAAATTATATTTTGTGGTGTCGTACCTACCTATATGTTAACTACTAATATTTTGATTTCATTTTATTTGATTAAAAAAACAATAAATAAAGTTGCAATTTACATTTTTATGTCATGATTTATATCGAGACTCACATCACACATCATCAGCCTGTGGACGTCTACTGCTGGACATAGGCCTCTCCTGGCTTAAGCCTATTGTGGCGTTCATAGGAGTCTATTAGCCTACTGCTGCCACGCTGGCCAGGGTTGGTAGAGGGTTTGTTTCAAGTTTTCCTTCTCTCGCGCAGGTATTCAATGCGTCGAGCCTCTTAGTCGCCTCTTACGACATCCCAGGCATGTAAGGGAGTGGTGACACTTGTATTCTTAAGTCGTCACCACACAGCACACATATCGACACATATATCGAGACTAGAGAGAAGAAATTGCGAAACCAACGTTACTACAAAAAAGACCCCCAAACTATATGGTATCGATTTTATTGCCAGCCAGTGTATTTGCCTGTTCATACACGTGTCGGTCATGTATACTGATGGCGCAGCATCCTGAACTTCGAAATATCCGGGAATATAGTGAAACATGTTCACTGAACTGGAAATTGAGATCGAACTGGCCAACTTTATTGTGTGGTTTCTGCATTGAGGATTTTAAGTAAATATAAACGTCTCAAACTCAACTTAAATTGATGCAAAATTTAAGTCGTTCTCAACTTGAAACTTTCAATTAAGAAATAGACAATGGAGTGGGATGATTGAGTTTTGTTTTGTTTTTTTTGGAGAAATGCCATTAAGATAAGGGATATATTATTATTTATTTTTATTGAAGCGTTACCAGGGCCCTGTTTCACAAAGATTACAAATGTCAGCGACAGGTGACAATTTGATGATTGTACGTTTCATATAACATTGATGCTTATGAAAAGCCGACATACTTAATTGTCAAATTGTCGCAACAATTCTATAATTTTTTAACGTTTCAAAAACGTTTGGTTTGTCTATTATTTGTAATCGAAAAATCAGACATATTTGTCAAATTTTCGCACTTTTTTGATAGGCATCCTTGGTCTGTGTCAGGATGAGGAGTGACAGATATTTTTCTTTTTTAAATTCTCACATGATCGAATGAGTTTGTATAGTATTTGGATAAAGAGAACTTATAATGTATGATTGCTTTTTTTATGGAAAACCTACCTTCTGCAATGGTGACAAAGGTCAAAATTGCGTAGATCAAAAAAATATGTTCGAGCATAGTCGTCAAATTGTCGACTTGTCATGTTTTATGAAAAAGTGCCCTGGCAGATCTTAATACAAAACCAAGATATCTCATTGTTTTAAAAAATGCGTGAGAATGATAGAAATAGAAATCATTTATTTGCCACAAACATGGTACAATTAAATAAATTATTGCATACAAACACACCAATTATCTAGCCCACGTTAAGTTTCATTAAGAACTTGTGTTATGGTTACTAGATAACGAATAACAATACTTATATACTTTTTTTTTTGTAAATACATACATAATATACATATTAAACACCCAGACCAAGACAAATAGACATGTTCATGCACACAAATATTTGTCTTGTCCGGGGATCGAACCCGGGACCTCTGGCGCAGGTCGTCATTTTCATCAATTGATGTCATAATTGATCTTCTTCTTAGCGTGTCGATGGCAGACACTAAAGTATCGAGGCCCAGAATTCAGCCACTTTGACAGCCTTGTCGGATGCTGTCATGAGATCCTCCTGCGTGCAGGTGTCAGGACACGCGGGGCACGATATTAGGTGGTCCATCGTTTGGACTGCACCGCAAAGGCATTCCGCGGAACCAGTCGAAAAGCCCCACCTGACCATGTTTTCTTCGAAGCCTATTTAAAGACTTCCAGCTCGGCCATGGTAGATCATGGCCAGGGTGGAGGCTTTCAGTAATGGGGACGTAAGGAGTAGGTAAGGTCACTTTTTCACGCCATAGGTTGCACCTCGCATGTTTGGGTTCGATAGACAACGGTTCGACGCACCTTACGAAGCTGCGTCGGCTTTTCAGCCTCGGGCGCGCCGCAATGTGACCGTGAAAAGGGTGTCGTGAATCGCTGTCCATCTTAGGTCTTTCAGAGGAGCTAGTTACAGCCCTGCGGACATCTGGAGGCGCCATACCAGCTAGTGGGTTCAGCAAACTTACCGGTGTCGGCTGCAGGCAGCCTGTAATGATCCGGCAGGTCTCATTTAGCGCTGTATCCACCAGCTTAGCATGGGCAGAGCGACTCCACACGGGATGAGACACACATAATTGATGAGATTCACATATAATATTTTGGCCCACAACACAGGCACGCAAATATTGCTTACAAGTTATAAGAAAACAAAACAAGAACAATTGCTTCATTACCTGTTATTTTATCTATTCACGTGATGGTAATATTCCAATTATGTAATAACAATATTGATTTATTGTAGTGGACAAATTAAAATAATAAAAAAATATATCTTGCACGGAATAGAACGACGAACACTATATAAAGTCGTATTTGTTTGTTTTTTTTTTGGATTTAAGACGTTACCGCGTCTTCGATTATTGTAACCATTTTGCTTGTTCAAAAGAGCTTCCATTACCTCGGACCAATTCTTAGCATTATTGCCACTGTACATACCTGCAACAAAAAATACATACATAAAAAAATTGTCAGCAAAAGAACACTTACAATATTTTCTTTTTCTATTAATACGAAGTGTCCAATCACGAAAGCTTTGCGATAACAAACAATCTTATCAAAACAACAACAGATGATCATATTTCATCTCGTGTAAATCATATAACATCGAGAATAATAACGTGAGCAATATGATCGTCTGGCGTATTATTTCTGAAAGAAAACAAATAAAAAAGTTCTACAGATTTTGCAAGGAATCGGAATATAGCTGTCGTATAAAGAATATTTATTTTAGTACTAAATAAGTTACCTGAAGTTAAGTATTGATAAGGCTGAAAATGGAAACGAGCCTCTCCCGGAATCCTCAACCTATCTCTAACTGCCGGAACACAACAATGCTGAAAACATTGTTGTTATGGCGTCAGACTTAGATAAGTTAGTGGTAACTAGCGAGGCGGACTCACAACAAGTCCTACCACCAACCAAACCGAATACAATATGTACCCCCCGCTGGGAATCTAACCCGGGACCCCTGGGCCTGATACCGGTGGTTGTTACCACCAGAGCACAGAGGTGTTTAGATGTACCTATCATTGTTGTGAAACCGTCGGCGGTCTTGTGATATTTTATGAATTAAAGCTGTTGTTAGTATTTTAGGTAGCGCTATAAACAACATTAACAATGTTGTATCTTTATACAACATAGTCGATGTTGTTTTATCGCTAGAAGTGAAATTTCTCCACAAGAGGGAAAAAAAGCTTTTACCACTATTTCTAGCTTCATTTTCAACTTACCATCTAAATCACTTCACGAACGATAACTTGTGACGTTATTTCAGGAAATTTTACAATATTCATTTGTCTTAACATTGTTTTAACCTAAACAAATGAAGATAACAGTTTGATCTTAGCGACATTAGTCATTTGTCGCCTCCACTCGACTAAGTCAACAAGCTAATCGTACTTTTGTGTATTTGCTAAATTGTATAATTTAAGGAAGAAGTGGCCATTTTTGGTTTTTACGTATTTTGCCAAGTAATTATGAGGAAATAACTTTTTTCTCAATGCTATTTTATTAATGTATTTTAGGTGAGCATATTAAGGCCGTTATTCATGGGCACTCCATTTAGCAGTGCTCCATTCCATAACTCCATAATAGTGTGTTATTTTGCCGTGATTGTCAAAAACAATGTGGATCGTGTGTTGTCGCTCCTTTATGTTTGAATTACCAAACATTCCAAAATTCAGTGCGGCGCGGCTGTAATGGCCGCGGTCTCATCGTGAATTAAGATAACTTTGAAATTATGTTACCCAATTTCAAACATTTTCTAGATTGCATTGATGTCACTATTCAAATTGATATCTATCCTAATCCTAACTAATAATATATAATTAATATATATAATAATATATAATCCTAACTAATATTATAAATGCTAAAGTGTGCTTGTTTGTCGTTCCTTCAAGCCTTAACTTAGCAACCAATCGATTTATTTCCGGCATAGAGTTAGTTGGAAGGACGGAAAATAACATAGGCTACTTTTTATCCCGATATTCCCACGGGAACGGGAACCACGCGGGTGAAACGGCGGGCAGAAGCTAGTTTACTAATAAAAATCGTCCTTCTAAGGCAGTCTTTTAAGTCATACTTATTGACTTTTGAATAAAAATTAGGGGATGTTTTTTGCGATTGTATTGTCTTGCGAAACCAACCACGTCGCATTCGAAAATGAAGTTTATAGTCTTATAGCTAAATTTTTGAGGTAAAATGAAAGAATTTTCCAACATCGTTAGGGGCGGAGTTAGTGGGAGATTGTCCGCTCGTAATATTCTGTGGAAACCGTAATACGGTGTAGTGAAGGCTTTATGACGTTGTTACGGCGGGGCCAAGTGGTCATCCTGCCTGCATTTGGGTCACGGCTCATTCTGAACGCAGTTGGGTGCTGCGAATATATGGTATGTGGTAAGCTTGTTACGAGAATCTTCATAGATACGTGCACTTTGATTTTCATTTGATAATTTAATCATTTAATTTTTCAATTTTCAATTTGTAGAATTTGTTAAAAAGCCCTTGTTGTTTGAGCAATTTAGAGCCTAGATGTATTTTGTAATAATTTGGAGTCCATGTACCTATCGAGTATTTTTTTTTAAATAAAATAAAGATTTTTGCAACATCATTAAGGGCGGAGATAGCGGGTGATTGCCCGCTCGTAATATTATCTCTTGAAAACGTAATTCGGTGTAGTGAAGGCTTTATGACGTTGTTACGGAGGGGCCAAGTGGTCATCCGGCCTGCCTGCATTTGGGTCAGAGCTCATTCCGACCGGCGTTGGGCTATTGTGAAGATTGGACCCGTGGTAAGTTTGTTATGAGAATCATCATAGTGGCCTTCTTTGGTTTTCCTTCGATAAATAATAATTTAATCATTTCATCCCTTTGTAGACTCAGTATATAGAATCGTTTGTTAAAAACCCGTCTTATCTGAGCAATATGGAGCCTAGATGTGTTTTTCCGTCTTATCTGAGCCTAGATGTGTTTTTCATGTATCTTTAAATTTAATATTTTAATAAAATAATGATTTTTTCCAACAACGTCAGAGGCGGAGATAGCGGGAGATTGCTCGCTCGTAATATTCTCTGTGGAGACCGTAATTCGGTGTAGTGAAGCTTTATGACGTTGTTACGACGGGGCCAAGTGGTCATCCTGTCTGCCTGCATTTGGGTCAGAGCTCATTCTGACCGGCGTTGAGCTGCTGCGAATATTTGGTCTGTGGTAAGCTTGTTACGAGGAACTGCATAGGTACGTGCCTAGTTTAATTATGATAAGATATTTCATATTTTAAAATTTATTTATTTATTTAGTTCTGGTACTTATACACCACAGATGACAGTTAATAACAGCAAGAAATGAGAGCAACGCAAGTGTCGAACAAAACTGACATCCAAATACGTGTACACAAAGAAGTTCATGCGATGCGAAAACATAAAAAAAAACATAACTACGATAAACTACCTATAAGTGCAGTAAAATTTGCATTAGATTATAATATTATGTTAAAAAATTATTAAATATTATACACTGATTACCTATGATTATTAGATTACATTATACAGTTATGGGAAAAAATATGCATTTATATAGTGATCAGAGACATACGAGGGTGAATCAAAAAGTTCTTAGAATTATATACACTAAGTTTTATTGTGAAAGTTTTTTATGTTCAAGTGTCATTATCATTTAGTCATATTAAGTTACAGTTATGCCAAATATCATTTGATTCCGTCTTGTTCTTTTTATTTTAAATAGAAAAATATTGGAAAAAAATACTCGGCAACAATTGAATTCTCAGATGGGACTTGAACCTACAGCGTATTAAAATTCTCGATAGCTCAGTGGTTAGAGCATTAGACCGGATTTCCAAAGGTCGTGGGCTCAAGTCCCATCTGAGAATTCACTTGTGACCGAGTAATTTTATCCTATATTTTTCTACTTATTTAAAATTTATCTTAAGCATATTATACCATATGTATAGAGTAAGAAGGAGATAACGTCTATAAATAAATAATTTTTGTGACATTTATCTGATGCTTTATTGGCAATTCTAAGAACTTTTGGATTCACCCTCGTATATTTCATTGAAATAAGTTATTAAATAATAAAGGTCATTGAATTATTTATATGTATACTTATGGTAAATTTTAAATAGAAAAATATTGGAAAAAATTAACTCGGCCACAAGTGAATTCTCAGACGGGAATTGAACCCGCGACCTTTGGAAATCCGGTCCAATGCCCTAACCGCTGAGCTACCGAGACTTAAGTCTGTCGTCTGAGAATTCACTTGTGGCCGAGTTAATTTTTTCCAATATTTTTCTATTAAAAATTTACCATAAGTATAAAAATAGCATTGAAAAATGCAAAAATTACAAAATCATAAAATATTTATATGTAGTAAAAATATATTTTTGGCTTGAGTCTTAAAAACAGTGTGCTTTGTAGTGTTAGATGAAATAATTGGCTTCAGCAAGTGACTTCGTAAAGGAAGTGCAGCAATCGGTAAAGATAATTATTTCAAAGGTAAGTAAACGCGCGATTTCAATAACATTATATTTTGTCATACTTAAAAGAATATTTTAGTTTTAAGTAAGTTAAGTATGATCGCCAAAACCCAATCTAACATTCTGTTCAATTATTGTTTTTTGTTCGAACCTGAGCAGCTGAGTAAGCTTAACTTCAATAGTCATATTATCCATGACATTGCAAGGTTCATCAATCAACATAGATATTACGTTGATGTAACTCGGAGCTTATGTCTGACAGCTTATAAAGTTATATGTAGTAACATATAACTAGCAAATTGTGGTTGATTACTCTTCGACTGGATTACTAGATCAAGCCATTAGGACATGTCGTAATCCTGCCTTTGTGGCTCGAGATGCGATGCTAATCCATTGTAGTCTATTGTTTCGTATTGTTAGGATATTCCGATTATAATTCATATGTGTTACTAGTGGCCGCTCGTGGTTTCACTCTCGTAGTTTCTGTTCCCATGGCAAGATCTAAATATAAAAACATTTTATAAAAAAAAACAAACCGACTTCAAAAAGTAAAAAATAAAACTTTTGGAGTCGGTGCCAGCCAAAGCATTCTACATTGCACTTCTATTAACTATATATTTTTTGGCATTAGCTAACTAGCACCGACTCCAAAAGTTTTATTTTTTACTTTTTGAAGTCGGTTTTTTTTTTTTATAAAATGTTTTTATTTCAGATTTTTTGTTACATTATGTGCCGTTACTTACACTACAAATCAGCCCATACACAACAATGATGTCATCTAGGTATACGACTACTTGCCAAAAGGTGATTGATATTTTTCAGGATTATGAAAAAACTACTAGCCAGATCTTCGTAAAAATTATATGGGACCACACATAAACCATTTTCTTCCAGATAAAAAAAGAATTATAAAAATCTGTTAACAACTGGCGAAGTTATGGTGGAACATACATAAAAAAAAATAAAAAAAAAAAATACAGTCGACTTGAGAACCTCCTCCTTTTTTTGAAGTCGGTTAAAAATATATTCTTTATTTTTATCTAAGTTATCAACTATCTCTTTGTCAAATTTCATCCAAATCCGTTCAGCCGTTATTAACTAAAACTAATACCCAAATATTTAGACATCCATCATAAAAATTATAACATTCAACATGGTAAAAGATTGTTGTTATATTTTGGTGAAGAAATGTTATATTTTAATAGTGCAAGAGATATACCATTTTAAGGTCTTATAAATGTATGTATTACCCACGTATTTTTCGGAAATTGAACGCATTTTTATCGTTTACATCTCGATAAGCTCGATGATTTCATTCAGTTACCGAAAATTATGCAATTTCAGAATTATGAAGAATAGCAAAAAATATATCTTTTTTCCTTAAGAAATTAATAAACAGTGAAAAATTGCGTAATCGCAAATACTCTATCCGCCTGACTTACCGCCGGACGCTTTACGGGCGACTTAATTAAGCCTCCGATTGCGAAGATCTTACTTTATCATCATTATTTTTAAGCACCACCTGACTCAGGAATAAACATTTAAAAATGAGCCGTAAATTAAGTTGGCACAAGGGCTATTTTTTGAGTATTCATGAAAATTATAGTATTGACGAGTTATTAACTCGACACTATATCACCAATTGCTAGGACTTGGTTAAAAATCACTGACAATTATGTGGAATTTCGTAAGTATTTTTTATTAAAGTTGTTGTTTAAAGGCGGACGATTGAGTGATTATTAAGAAATAGTACCTATAAAGTCTGTTTTTTCTTACTTGTCTTAAAATGTAAACAATCTTTACATGTCTTTTTATAGGTTTCCTTAGAACATAAAAAAAAGAAAGATATTACAAATTATCTTTGTATTCAATAGTTGTTTTGTCATGAAAGGTATAGATTGACGTTAACATTCGTTACAATTCAATAATAAGTCTTGTCAAGATTGTTTACATTTTAAGACAAGTAAGAAAAAACCGACATTAGATGAAAAAACCTGAGACAGGTTGCTTTTTTCTAGTATATTTTCTTGTTTAATATTTATCACATAAAATAGCATTGTAAAAAGTTATAATTAGTAGGCTGTTTCATCTTAATCGATAGTCAAAATTGTTTCATTGACAACAAATGACACAACACAATTACCTACTTTAACCACCTCTGTGGTCTAGTGGTACAACCACCGGTATCAGACCCAGGCGTCCCGGGTTCTATTCCCAGCTGGGGTACATATTGTATTCAGTTTGATTGGTGGTAGGACTTGTTGTAAGTCGTAGCTGTGGATTCCGGGAGAGGCTCGCTTCCATCTTTCAGCCTTAACAATACTTAACATCAGGTATGATGAAGGCAAAGAGTCTGTACCTCGGTCATAAAAAAAAAATAACTTCTTGTTTAGGGATCTGAGAAACGTATCCATGTGATGTTTATTTATAGCACTTCAAAGGTTAAAACAAATCCTTCTATTTCTTAGTCTGTCTTTAAATACCAAGGTATACCTACCAACAGCCAACGAAAAGAAACAGAATTATTGGATTACAAAATCCACAGCTTTCGAAAGCGCTCGAAAGCGCTCGAATTGAAAGCGAAACAAATCTGCTTTTATTTCAAGAGACATTTTTAGTCAACACGTAGGAACAAATTCCTTTAGAGTGTATCCAGCGGGGAAAGCACAAAAGCTCGTAAGCGACGCGAATATTCATTCAGAATAATAAAGAGATTTACGCCTGAATTTCGGAACGTCTCGAGGGCCGAGATGTAAACGAGATATCGAAATATGTCTTTCACAAATCAACGTTTTCCCGAAGATCGCGATGTTTTAATTCGGATTTTTACGGAGCAGTAGTTTTATATAGTAGGAGCAGTAGTTTTATATACCAAAGGGCAACAATTATCTCAACCAACTTCAAATCAAATTAGAATCCTAGTTTTCGATTTTAACGAGATATATCGCAAGTGAAAACTTCTCGTCAGACAATAGGCAAATCAATTTCTTTAGGTACAGCAAAACAATGTCTAAAATATAAGTCAAAAATATTTTCATTTATTTACTTGTTATTCTTTTCTGTTTCAGTAATTTATTTTAGACCGACTGTGAATAATACAATTTAGTAATACTCGTAATGATTGGAAAAACAATCTTTGCAAAAGACAAACAATTTAAAAAGAAGAATAAGAATTTAGTTTTAAAGGAATCCGAGTTATTAAGAAATTTCTTACAAAGGTCTTAATAAAAAAATAGTCGATAACTATTTTAATTGGATTGAAAAGAATATTTGGTTCTATAGTCTTGCCGTTTTTAAATTTCTTTACCCTAGGTTTTTTTATTAAAGGCTGTCTAGAATTGAGACTTATTTTGTAGCCAAATTATAATGTTGAAAGTACGAACTAGATAGTCATTTTCTAGTTGTTTCTAACAAGTATTTTTGACATCTATTAGTTGTCGGGCTCGATGCCGAAGTGGGACCGAATCCCCACGTGGGACAAATATTTATGTGATGATTATTTTGTCCTGTGTGTCTCGGTGTTAAATACAAGTACATTTATATTAGTATTAACTCCACTGGGTTCCGATACACTTAACTCAAGTAATTATAAGCTATTCATTTCAGGATCGGCTCCCTGCTAGTTACTTGCTGCTATCAACTTTTGAAACTGCAGTCTCATTTCTGCTTTAGTAAAAATCAATGTGATATATGTACATTGTATATCTTAAGTTTTGGCGCGCACTGTTCATTGAAATAAAACAACTTTTACGGATATCAAACGCGCTATATTTCACGAACTAAGTTGTAATTGTCCGTATTTTTAGGTTTTTAGGGTTTTTTTTGAATATGGACAATTACAACTTAGTTCGTGAAATATAGCGCGTTTGATATCCGTAAAAGTTGTTCTTCTTCATCTTCATACAATACGGGCGGTTTCCGCAACTCGACGACTTTTTGCGCCTATTTTGTGTCCGGAGAGTGTCAGGCCGGATCACTCCAGCCATCCCAGCTCAACTAGGAATGCTTCCAGTGCCTTCACGTCAGAAACGGCTTCCCGGAGACTGCCTGGTGAGCCGAGGTACTTCGCCCGGTAAGGGGCTACTCCGTCACAGTCCATCAGGACGTGAGCAGCTGTCTCTTCTTTCTCCATGCAGCCTCTGCATAGTGGGCTGTCAGTGACACCTAAATTGAAAAGGTGCTTGTTAAAGTTGCCGTGGCCAGCGATGGCCCCTGTTATCAAACATAACAGCGGTCTACTGAGTTTAAGGAGAGCTCTGGAAAGACGAGCGTCCGCGCGCGGTAGTGCTAATTTAGCTTGTCTGCACGTCTCCAGTGAGTCCATGTAGTTTTGATGCAAGTTTGCTGTGTGCTCACGGATCTTACCATCATACCAGCTAGCCGGGATGGGAGCAAAAGGTTCTTGTCCGAGAGGGTTAGAATCTGAACCCCGCCTCGCTAACTCATCTGCCATATCATTACCTCTTGTGTCGCTGTGGCCTTTAATCCTCTGAACAGTGAGATTATTGGAAGCACCTACCTTGTTTAGGGTGTTGTAACATTCTCGTATTAGGCTTGATCTGCTGCGACTACTATTCAGAGCCTGTAGTACCGATTTGCTGTCAGAGAGTATATAGATGTCGCAGTTTGTTACCTCTCTGGATATAATTGCCTGTGCTGACAGTGTAATCACAACATATTCCGCTTGAAAAACGGTGTTGTACATACAAATTGCATCACCGCTTAGTCCACTAAGCGGTGATGCAATTTGTATGTTAAGGTCCTCTGAAAATACCCCCGAACCCACTCCCAATGATGTCTTGGAGCCGTCGGTGAATATCAGGAGAGCCTTGTGCTGCTGTCTTGACTCGAGTTCGTCCTCCAGGTGTACCCTATATTTTTTGTCGAAGATGAAGGCGTAACTTTGTCACTCGCTGCCTAAATCAGAGGGGTGTCAAGCTATTCCTTCCCTTACCCTTTGATACTTTAGTGTACCCAGGTGTTTGAGTTTTAGCGCTGTCTTTGCAGCCTCCTGCTGGATGTGGAGATGTAATGGTTTGATATTAAGCATAACCTCAAGTGCTGCTGTCGGGGCAGTGCTCATACATCCAGTTAGAGCACAGCAGGCCTGTTGTTTTATTTCAATCAATGTGACATCTATGTTACTCGTAACTACAATATATGTAAGCAACAGAGTTACGTAATCATATAACAGATCAATAGATCAATGTGCGTAATATTGTCATTTATTTTAAAATGTACATTTTAATGCTGTACTATATAAACTTGGTGTCACCTGACAAATAAGTTGGCAACACCTGAGGACCCCAATTTCACGGCATCTTACGCCTGAGGTCGCTCAGCTCAAATGCCTCGTGAATGATGAATTATTTACGTGTTCACGAAGCGAATATTTAACCACGTGAAATGTATGAGAAGATTATGCTAAGATTACAACTTTCTGAGCGGAATTCGCCGGTTACAGGAGCTTAACAATTTTTTTAAGACGGCGGGAAGTTCACTCTTTACGCATACCGAATTAACAACAGGTTATTTGACGACCTGTTTGGCGCAGGGGTGCTAAACCCGCCTTCTGGGCCAGAGGTCCCGGGTTCGATCCCCGGACATGACAAATATTTCTGTGCATGAACATGTCTATTTGTCTTGGTCTGGGTGTTTATAATGTATATTATCTATGTATTTACAAAAAAAGGATATAAGTATGTTTATCCGTTATCTACAGTATCCATAACACAAGTTCTTCATGATACTTAACGTGGGCTAGATATTTGGTGTGATTGTATGCAATATTTTTTTTTTACTAGGCTCCGCTAGACTGTTTATCTACCGCCGCGCCGCCGTCACCGGGACGTCTCACCGGGACGAGATGACGGCGTCGACGTAGCAACACTAGTATGTACTTATTTCATGTAGAGTCAGGTGACATCACTGCGTTGCGGCGTCGCACCGCAGATTATACGCTGCAATGCCGGTGGACACTTCACTGCACATTGCATTTTATCGACAGTCCACGTGTGCGTGCGCATCTCTATACAAAAGTGATTTATAGCACCGTATGCCGTGATTATTTGTGTCTAGTACAGTCCGAGTAGAACGCCCTATCCCTCACTTTCCCTTGGCCTCTTTTTAGGGTCCGAACCTCAAAAGAAAAAAAAACACTTATAGGATCACTTTGTTGTCCGTCTGTCCGTCCGTCCGTTTTCGTTTATCTCGGGAATGCGTGGAAGTATCGAGTTGCAAATAAAACCATATACTCAGGTCAACAGTCTGTTAACGGTGTAAAAAATTGAAACTTGTAAATTAACGTAAAAAAAAGATAGAAAAAAACGTATATTTCGACACCCTCAAGGGAATCAAAATTCATAGGGTACTTCCCGTTGACCTAAAACTATGAAATTTGGCTAAAAACTATACATTTGTTATTAAATACAGTCTTTAGTTTCGGAAACTGAAATTTGGGAAAACTCAGGAACGATCGAGTTGGAATTAAAACCATATATTTCCATCAACAATTTCTTGAAAATGAAAAAATCAAACTTGAAAATTAACGTAAAAAAGTAAGGCCATTTATGCCGCAAAAACGTATATTTCGACACTTTGAAGGGAACCAAAATTCAGAGGGTACTTCCCGTTGACCTACAACCTTGGAGGAATTAATTCGTCCAAGCCTACAAATATAAAATTTGGCAACTATCTTTTACTACAAATACAGGTTAAAGTAAAAATACAGTCTTTTGTTTCGGAAACTAAATTTCGGGGAAAACTCAGGAACGCGTTTAGATATCGAGTTCAAATTAAAACCATATATTCACGTTAACAATCTCTTTAAGCTATGAAAACATCAAACTTCAAAATTAACTGTAAAAAGGTTAGGCCATTTATTTCGCAAAAACGTATACTTTGACACTCTCGAGGGAATCAAAACTCATAGGATACTATTGGTTGACCTAGAACTATGAAATTTGGCAAGTACTATCGTCTTTTAAAAGTAACAAGTACAGGAAAAAATCGGAAAACTAGACATTTGTACTTATGGTAAATTTAAAATAGAAAAATATTGGAAAAAATTAACTCGGCTACAAATTAATTCTCAGACGGGAATCGAAGCTAAGTCTCGGTAGCTCAGCGGTTAGAGTATTGGACCGGATTTCCAAAGGTCGCGGGTTCGATTCCCGTCTGAGAATTCACTTGTAGCCGTGTTAATTTTTTCCAATATTTTTCTATTTAAAATTTACCATAAGTATATATATAAAAATAGCATTGAAAAATGCAAAAATTACAATATCATATCACATTTGGAATTAAATCATGAAATTTTTCATGATCTCTGAGTCTTATGTTAATTTAGTCTTAAACTGAATTTCGGGAAACTTCTAAAAAAATTTCGGGACTCAATTCCTAAACTATTTATAATTATGTTACCTTGGTAAGATAACAGTGGTGAGGGGTCAAAATATTGCGAAGGTAATCCGGACCCAAAAATTCTCCAAAAGTTCTCTCAACTGTATGGCAGATCAGTGAGATAGGTTTTCTAAAAGGGAAGCCGATGGGAATCGGTATGTACGGACCCTACGCCACTGCTAGGTAGGTACCTACAAATTTGTGCGGAACCCTCGATGGGTGAGTCCGACTCGCACTTGTCCGTGGTTTTTTTAGATAATCAGCCTGCCGCACGCTTCATCGCATGAACCGACGAAGATTCATGCTGCTAGAACGTCTCTGTCCTGCCCCGGGATATCTAGATATTTTATTATTTTAAATCTCTCAAACTATTTTATTATAGGTGGTTTCTACTACTAATTCCTGAAAATTTATATTCAAAATTAGCGTTCATTCAAAAAAGTGTTGCTAAGCTTAATTAAGGTTGTTGTTGTTCTACTTTCAATTTCAATGGTGCTCGTTCGCTAACGCAGATTATACACAGCTTAAAACTGAAATAGCCACAATCTAGTATTACTAAAAAGTTTTTTATTATATTCGGGTATCGTCCTCAAGATTAACAAATACACATGTAGTTTCACCTATCATGTCGGTATCAGTATACACACTAGTTTAGATTTATAAAACTAAAATACGACCTGTTTGGCGCAGGGGTACTAACCCCGCCTTCTGCGCCAGAAGTCCCGGGTTCGATCCCCGGACAAGACAAATATTTGTGTGCATTAACATGTCTATTTGTCTTGGTCTGGGTGTTTAATATGTATGCACACAAATATTTGTCTTGTCCGGGGATCGAACCCGGGACCTCTGGCGCAGAAGGTGGGTGGTAAGTATGTATTTACAAAAAAAAAGTATATAAGTATGTTTATCCGTTATCTAGTACCCATAACACAAGTTCTTCATGAAACTTAACGTGGGACTAGATAATTGGTGTGATTGTATGCGAATATTTATTTATTTAAATAAACGCTAAATCCGTCACTTTCCTTTTCGCGCTATTACCGGTAGACGCAATTAACTTTTTCGTGTTTCGCCAGTGCACACGCGTCGTTTCCGTAAGAAATATTTTTAAAGAAAACATTTTAATAATAAGGATTATGAAGAAAATAAAAAAGTTCGAGAAAAAATTAAAACGGTCGAAAAGAAAAAGATCTGTTTCTTTGTCATCCAATGATTCTCTAGCGATGCTCGTAATTCTTCGCCGAAGAATGTTGAAGGTTACTGTAATAACATTTACATTTTATGTAATTAAATCGTTTCCTAAATATGACTTATTATGACGTTACGTTAAAGTCTAAATTGCGGGTAATGACTTTATTGACTAAATTGTAACATTATTAATAAAAAAATTGGTTCTTCTGCGGGTAGTTTTTAGGACTACCACTAATGTACCAATAATGATCAAACATACGGGTGTTGCGGGCTGCCATTCGGGTTGTCACTACACCGTTTCTATAACATTTTTTGGAATTTATTGAAAGGCGGACTTCCGTTCGTATTGTCACTTCACAAAACTATCATGAAAAAAATTTAGTTTTACTTTTGTATAACGTAAGTAACTACATTAACAATAGTGATTTCGTCCTAGACGGCGCAATTGAGGCGATGTATTACAATGACGACAGCGTACCGATAGAATTGTCAAATTCTGTTGAACGTTGAGTAGACCCTGCAAACTGCATAGATGGTGCTACATCCGCGTCTACGAGTCACGGAGCTGCCGCTAGCACATCTGTAACCAACGAACCACATTCTACTTCGGGCACTGAGCAATTACAGCCGCAGATTGACAATACTTTATTGGAGACTTGGGGAGACCCTTCTATAAACAAAAAGTATGGTAAAGAAATAAATCCCGATCTCGCTGTACGACTGCAGCATGTTGCGACATCTGAGCTACCAGCGGATGCCTGTGAGGAATTACAAAGTAAATATTTACTACCGAGTAATTGCACGCTAATCGGGGCACCAACGCTCAACCCAGAAATTAAGGCGGCAATTACCGAGACAGTATTAAAAAGAGACAAAGGCATGGAACTGAAATAAAAACAGATCAGTTCGACAATCGCTTGCTTAAGTAAAGCTGTATCTGTTTTACTAAAACCATACCCAAAAGTCGCTCAACGTTCTGCGGGTCCAATATAACAATGCCTTCAGGGTGTTATTGAGGAAGCCTCGCTTCTGTAGCGCGTCTGCTATGTTTGCAGAGGCTCGCACTAATAGTTTTTCAGCCGTACTGCGCAAAAAAATGACATCCCTATTGTACAGAGTGAGGAGTAGCATCAACAGCATTCTGAAGGTTATTGCTAGCAGGCAAGATGTCTGCCCCATTATGTGGCATTTGAGTCAGGCGACTACATCGAAGTTAGTTATAGAATACTAACATAGTTTATAAGATATTTATTACTAACACCTATGGATCTCTGTTATCTAAATAAAGAATTAAATTATAAATTATAAAATTATGAAAGATACGGATAAGAATATAGAGGTAATCAGACTATTGATGGATGCTACTCATATGCAATAGCCAGCATAACGACTCCGTTACAGGTCGAAACTTTATCCTATTTAACATAAAAAAGAATATGAAGGATCAACTTCAAAAAAGTAAGATCGACGAGTCACTTTTAGGCTTCGACCTAGCTGAAACATTAAGATCGGCAAACTTCGTATCGAAATCAGGCGCTGATTTAAAGTCAACCCCACCAACGAAACCGGTTACGTCTACCTTTAGGAAACAAACACAACCAGCAATGCCTCAAAGGAATTTAAACAGGAAGTCTCCTCCTCCGAGTCGCAGGCCACGGGGTACCCAGGAGACGAAGGAGACTGGGTCAGCGGAGTCAGCAAGCCCACAGATTCCCCAGTCAGATTCGTCCCACGAGCTCCTCGAGACCATCGTATCGAGCGCCAACGCTACAAAAAAATCGCATGCGCCACTGAGTGAGGTGAGCCATGCCGGCAGGCTAAATAATTTTTTTATCGATGGTGCTTGTTAAGAAACGATGCTATTGTGTTATCATGGATCTATGGGTATAAAATACCTTTTGCGCGTCCAGTGATGCAAAATCATACTCTAAATACGAAAAGTCTCAATTAACTGATCCCATTAATCAGTTACTGTCTATTGGAGCCATTTCACCTTGTGAACTCTGTAAAGGCCAGTTTATTTGCAATATTGTCCCTAAAACAATTGCAAAATATTATTTTTTTAATTTTTTTTTTTTTTTTTTTTTACATTTAATAGGCTTACTCTTGGCTTAATTCTGAATCGTTAGATTAAGAAGAGGCCTAAGATGGAGCGAGCTTGCCTAGAAAAAGCCTATTCACTCGAGCTTTAAATATACCAGGGTTGTAGACACCCGGGAATACAGACGCAGGCAGGGAATTCCACTCTCTGGCTGTGCGCATAATAAAAGATGAGGAAAAGCGCTTTGTACGCAGACGAGGTATATCAACCAGGTAGGGATGATAGCATGCGGTACGTCTGGATTCCCGGTGGTAAAAAGGAGCTGGCGGTATGAGCTCATGCAGCTCAATAGCACACTCTCCGAAATACAATCTGTAGAACACCGATAATGAAGCAACTCTTCGTCGATGAGGGAGACTGTGGAGCTTGTTGTTCACCAGATTATCATCCCCAATGAGTTTTCTGGCTCTGCGTTCCACCGAGTCGAGTGCGGCCAGCTGGTATTTTGCTGAACCATCCCAAAGGTGGGAGCAGTATTCCATGCACGGACGAATTTGTGCTTTATATAACATAAGAAGCTGTTCCGGCGTGAAATACCGCTTAACCCTATTTAAGATGCCCAGCTTTTTTGCCGCAGTCTGAGCTTTCAACTCGATGTTATCGCCGAAGTTGAGACCTGATGACAACTTCATGCCAAGAAGTTCAAGATTCTCAGTGATTGGTATAGTTGTACCGCGGAAAGTAAGAGTCATGTCGAAAGGACTCTTTTTGGCGGAGAATAAACACGCCTGTGTTTTGGCAGCGTTAAAACTGACCAGATTGTTGTCACCCCAATGGGAGACAAGACTTAAGGTCGAGTTAGTCCGCTCAGCCATGGCCTCTCTTAAAGAACGAGACTCCTCCCCGCTGACTTTTGCGTTGGATAATCTTGTAAAAACAATGAAAATTGCCGCATGTACATGCAATAGCCACAAAGTTAAAATCCTGATTATGAATGGTGGAAAAAAGCTACCAATAAATAAAAATAAAAAAAAAAGATAAATATTGAAATAAAACAACTTTAGCGGAAATTTAGTGCGACTTATTTACCCGAAATATATATTTGGTACTAGAATTTTTCGGTTTATTTGAGGTTTTTTGGTTTCCCGACGTTTCGGCACCTTTTCAGTTGCCGTGGTCACGGGTTGACCTATTCCTATTATAAAAATTTACCTAATTATAAAAATTCTAGTACCAAATATATATTTCTGGTAAATAAATCGCACTAAATTTTCGCTAAAGTTGTTTTATTTCAATTATGAGTGAGCGAAGAAACTTAAGATGTGCTTATGATAAATATTGTTTGGAAATTTTTAGTGATGCTTCAACTACGGGGTGGGCGGCTGCGTGTGGTGAGGAAACTGCAAGTAGTATTTGGGATAGAATAAATAAATAAATATTTGCATACAATCACACCAATTATCTAGCCCACGTTAAGTTTCATTAAGAACTTGTGTTATGGATACTAGATAACGGATAAACTTAAATAAAATTTTTTGTAAATACATACTTAATATACATATTAAACACCCAGACCAAGACAAATAGACATGTTCATGCACACAAATATTTGTCTTGTCCGGGGATCGAACCCGGGACCTCCGGCGTAGAAGGCGGGGTTAGTACCCCTGCGCCAAACAAGGCCCCTACCGCGCAAGTGTCATCGGCATCGACATCGACTTCATTTAACAGATGGATGTGACATATTGCTCTTAGTCTTTGGTATGTTTTCATTTGTGTCAAAAAGAAGAAGCAATGTGTCGTATCCATCTGTCAAATGAAACCGATTGCGATGCCGACGCCACTTGCGCGGTACGGCCCCAGGTCGTCACGTCACAGAATGTCACAGAATGAAGGAACTCGTCATGTTAATTTATTTATTTATAATCCTTGCAGCATTTTTATGTCTAAAAACATTAGTTATAAGTATTTTTTCAAAACAGAAACTTTTACCCCAGTATGTACTAAAGAAAGGTCCCTATCCATCTTGCACTACTTGCTTTTAATCTCTCCCAGCGCTGCTTCTGTACTTGTAATTAGTTTTTTCCTCCTTCATTATTTAGAAGCACTCCTCTACAAGAAAGTCCTATTTAATTAAGATTTAAAATCTAACAAGAAACAAATGACTTTCGGACAACTTGGCGTCACGTTTTGCTTTTGTTATAAATAGCTACCGCCCGTGGTTTCACCTGCGTGGTTACCGTTCCCGTAGGAATATCAAAAAATCCTTTCTTAGTGATCGCCCACATCGTTAATCGGTTCAGCCGTTTGATCGGTGCGTTATCTGTCAGGCAGTCACGGTATTGTTTTATTAGTATCATTTTACCATCTAAATATTTCTTGCGCAGGGGCCATGCTAATCTTCTCTGTATCGATACAATTTTAATATATGTACTGAACACCTATGCGAGAGAAGGAAAACTTGAAACAAACCCTCTACCAACCCGTCTGGCCAGCGTGGTAGCAGTAGGCTAATAGCCTCCTATGAACGCCACAATAGGCGAGAGCTAGGAGAGGCCTATGTCCAGCAGTGGATGTCAACAGGCTGATGATGATGATGATGATGGTGATGATTTATAAATTCAAATATTAGATGTACTTGCTTCGGAGAACATCTTATATTTGCATTGATAAATCATAACCATCATCATCATCAGCCTGTTGACATCCACTGCTGGACATAGGCCTCTCCTAGCTCTCGCCTATTGTGGCGTTCATAGGAGGCTATTAGCCTACTGCTACCACGCTGGCCAGACGGGTTGGTAGAGGGTTTGTTTCAAGTTTTCCTTCTCTCGCACAGGTGTTCAATGCGTCGAGCCTCTTAGTCGACTCTTACGACACCCCAGGCATGTAAGGGAGTGGTGACACTTGTATTCTTAGGCCGTCACCACACGGCATTTATAAATTAAACCAATCATAAACTATAACAAAAAAAAACGCTGTCCAACTCACAGCCGCGTGGCATTGGAGAAACTGGCGCTGTTGTTCTAATTAAAAAAAAAGCCGGTATATTAGAGGAATTAACAAAGGAGATCGTTTTTATGAACGACGGGGAGACTCTTAGCCTTCATCATACCTGATTTTAAGTATTGATAAGGCTGAAGATGGAAGCGAGCCTCTCCCGGAATACTCAATCACTGAGGAAAGCGCGTTTTTTTATACTCGTACACGAAATTGGATGAAATCGTAAAAATCCAATCATGAGAAAAGCGAACATAGGTAATATTGAATGCCGGGATGATTGGAATTATATCACATAATATTCTAAACAGGAATTTCAGAAAAAATAATATTACGCATTATACTTTGCGAAAATCACAGAATTTTTTTATTACTACTCTGAAGGTATATCCTCGTTGAATGAAGCCATTAAATGGCGATTTGATGAAAGTAATAATTCAAATAAACAGCCAATAACGGCAGCGACGCAGCAATCGTAAAGAGTAACGGACCGTTATCCGAATAGGTACGGCTATATCGATAACAATCGATTTACGAAAAATCTGGTACGAAATCATTTTACAGAATGCTTTGCTTGTTACGAACTAACTGGGGCCCGTTGGCGAAAGTGGTCATTCTTATTGAGCCAGGAACTCTATTTTTGATTCACTCGTCTCGAGGATTCTACTGATCTTCGTGCGACGTTTGAGTTTCCGTATTCCGTAAAAGCGACCTTGCAAGTATATACATAGCTTCGCTTTTCGCCTGTAGCACCGCCTCCCAACGTAAGCGCGCGCGGGGCAAATGGAAAAGCGTGCTATGTCTACGCTTGCAAGTTCGCTAATCGCGTGATCTAATCCTCCTTTTTGAATCACTCGCCACTCACGCGACGAGTGATTCAAAAATAAAGGTCCTGGAGTTGTGGATTTAATCCTTACTTGGGAAAAATGTCCTTGTGATGTGTGATATCCAGTTCCTCAGTGGTTGAGGATTCCGGGAGAGGCGCGCCTTACGCCTATCACAACTTAACATCAGGTATGATGATTTTTTATCGTTTCCTCGTTGTTGATGATAATAATGATAATAATTGCATACAATCATACTAATTATCTAGCCCACGTTAAGTTTCATGAAGAACTTGTGTAGTGGAAATGGGTTAATATCTTAAATTAAAATAGCGAAATTTTTTTTTGTAAATACATACTAAATATCCGAGTACAAACACTCATACCATAGACATGTTCATGCACACAAATATTTGTCTTGTCCGGGATCGAACCCGGGGCCTCTTGCGCAGAAGGCAGGGTTAGTACCCCTGCGCCAAACAGGTCGTCGAATAAGAAATATGATGAAAATTTTGTGTTTGCTCAGTATATATCAATAGTTATATAAATAATA
The DNA here is from genome assembly GCA_910589605.1 of Chrysoteuchia culmella. Taxonomy (NCBI): domain Eukaryota; kingdom Metazoa; phylum Arthropoda; class Insecta; order Lepidoptera; family Crambidae; genus Chrysoteuchia; species Chrysoteuchia culmella. The sequence continues at coordinate 2,980,910 of OU342654.1, read as the reverse complement.
TAAAATAAATAAAATATTTGTTTATTTTCCCATCACAAATAATAAAACTTATGACTATTTGATATTATAGATACACTGTACGTGTTTCTACCATTTGTGAGGGACTGGTGCCTGAAATAGGTTTCAGAAAACGAAACCTGTGCTACAGGTCGCCAGGCCCACCCACAGACAATAGAATGAGTAAAAATATTATAAGTGGGTGTATTATGACAGTACACGTCTTAAGTTTAGAATTTAGGGTAGGTAGCTTAAAATACAAAACAAAGTAGGTAGGCTAAATTATATAAAATTACTATTATAAGTAGATAACCCAAAGCTAAGACATTGTGAATGAGTGTGAGCATATGTATGTGTAAGTGAGATCGCATGTGTCGTTTGAGTGTATGAGTGGTGTGTGTGTGCCTGTGTGCGCGTGTGTGTGGGTGTGAGTGTGTGTGGATGTATGAGTACATGTAAAAGCGAAGAGATAGGCAACCTTACGAGATCCATTATTTTTTAATTATTAAAGGATAATCTTGTTTATTACATCATATTGAGTATCTTCATTTATAATTAATATTATTTCAGAATGCAGAGTAGTTTTTCAGTCGCGTCGTAGTCAAGAGTCGTCAAAAACTTGGTCACAGTACGTTTGCAGTTAGTAGTCAGGAGTGGATAGATGTGAAGAGTAGCATTAAATCTGTTGTTATTTAGTGGTCCGAGAAAAGGGAAGAAGTGTTGAGCGTATGATGTTTTATCGGCAGGTATATTGCACACTTTTTGTTTGCGTCGTTTGCCCTCTAGCAACCTGGGGTGATATGGTAACTGTGAATGTTGTTTGAGGATAATTTGAAGGACAAACGTTTGTCTAACCGTTAGGACGCCCCAGTAACTACAGAGCAACAACAGTGCGGTAAGCGGTACGGAAGTCCCGCTGCAACTTTTAGCAAAACACGTTGGGCTCTCTCCACGGGCAGAATGAGAGTTTTAGCAGCCCCACCCCACGAGCCGATGCAGTATTCTATGAGCGAATGGCACAATGCATAATAGACCATGGTAATGACTCTGCGATCAGCAACATGCCTCAGCGTCCTGAATATGTCAATTCATTGTATATCAACATCAATAATATTTTTTAGTTAGGCATTCGAACACCAACAACAATTTCATCAACATTTGGTCATAATCACAGCGAAAGGAAGAAATTTCAAAATAACAAACTTGTTGCTAGCTTAAAGTTATAACAAATTCGAGGCTACGCTTCTAATAGGCGACAACTTTTTCTTCGAAAGCCTGACAGCCAACTTCGGAACTTCGTAAACACAACAATGTTTCAATTATCTTTTCAATTTTGGAGAGTACCTCCGTCGCAGCTTTGTATCTGAATAATCATTCGCCTCGAGGCTATTAACAAATGAATTCAGCTTCACCACCAGGGTTTGAGTTCGCAGAACTACGTACTTTTGCATACAATACTTTGAATGATAGGTGTGTATGTGTTTAAACCATTATTATCTTATGACAATTTATTTATTGTCCCCATTTGCTGTAGTACAGGATTTTCTTATAGATGAAAAAAGGAGGTGGGTCAAACATACCCGTCGAAGCTCAAACAGATAGTCAATGTTTGGTCACCCATTCAGTCTGCAATGGGGTTAGAGTAGGGTCACTCTAACCCCATTGCAGACTGAATGCGATTGTGAAGAACAGTTAATAAAAAAGCTGTTCTGTATTTCCATAGGTATACCTTTAACTCTCAACGTTTCTTTATCCGGTAATCTGTAATCCTAATTTTTGTACACACAGTATGAGATGACATTAAAATGTTGCCTCGTCTGAAAGCCCATCAGCCGTCCCAGAAAAGATTCAGAGCATTAGCATAATTATGTCATTACACAAATTTTGCTCAAACGATAAACGGTACGATTCCGTCGAGTCGTTAGTAGAAACATGTTGGCCAAATTGGGAGAAAAATTTGACGTAATTTTAAGGCAAAAGGAAATCACGTGATATTATGGTTCCATATGAAGTAATAATGGTAGATGAGAAATATCCGAGAATGCCTGCGACATATTTGTTTCCTTCTCAAATTGAAACCTTCGAGGCATTGTTTCAACGAAATAAGGATTTCCGCACGATATAAACATTGTTCGGCGATACAATAGAGAATTTAATATGATAGGCGTGAGTAATTCTTTTGTTAACAATATCTTCTTGAGCTAATTGTTAAGTGCAAACAAAACTGGGATGTAAGTTCTAATAAGGATGGTGTCTTCAAGCATGTACCATTAACCGGTGACTGGCCAACGCCATCGTCATCATCAGCCTCGTTTTAATGACCCCATTACTGGGCAAAACAAGGACTGATTAGGAGGGTAGACCACGACGTGCGGGTCCAAAGCCGATTATTGGAAGGTAACGACTGCTAATGAAGCCGGAATCCATAACCTTACTTGTCTTATTATGAAGCACAGGAGGAGGTCAACTTACAGTTGACAGTTGGTGTACCGCAATAATCGTAACCTTACCGCTACCACTAACTAGTCATTGCGCTACCAGGCTCTGTGGGGTTAGCACGAAAAACTATCGAACTATTACTACTATCGAAATGGTATCGAGTAAGTAACTCATCAGCCATTTTTAATGTCCCCACTAGGAACAGGAGGACAGATAAGGAAAAGTCGAGTCGATCGAGTAAGTAAGTATCCAACACGTAATGTCAATAAATGTATACGAAAATGTAGTTTCGTTTACGTCGGGTAGGAACGCTGCTCAATATCTCATATATTTTTTAATTTACTTTCTCGATACTTACTCAAAAATTTTTCGTGCTAGGCCTACTGGGTACTATATACAATATTTTGAGCACCTATAGATCACGTTGAAATAATCTTTTTTTTTAAGCAAAACTTGGTCGGTATCCAACGCTTAGGTATATCACACCTTTTTGGTGACTGTGGTCAAGTAAATTAGCAAATTAGGTTAACCTAAGCCCAGTAAAAAATGCTTCTGGAGTGACGTGGGACTTCCGAGCTAGACGCTGCGGCTGGCTGCGTCAGCTCTATCGACCAAGTGCAGACAACCGAATGGTTATTTAAATCCGCAGAATGTCAGTCAATAGTGCATTCATGCATAATATCATCTTCGCACAGGAGAAAAAGACTCAATTGCAAATGGTTTTTCTTCGTAATGATTCTCAGTTTAATAAAAAAAAGTATCTTTTCTCATTGATTATTATTCAGTTCCGGTTTATTTAAAACGTAGATATTTATTGCTATTAGATTAATTATATAATGATCTAATAACTAGATTAGTATTTGTCAATATAATAGAATGAAGGTCAATAAAATGTTGAATTTTTCCAAGTGGTTCCTACAGTAATATTTTGCCTTAGATCAGATATAAACAGTTTCATGAACAGTAAAAATTACTGTTTAAATTTTGGTTCAAATAGTAACTATACGGAAAGGCAGTTAAGATTCATGTTTTTTTCAGTTCCTTTAACTGGTTATGTCTTGCAGTGTGCTCAGTGTGCTTCGACTTGATACTTTTTTTTTCTTAGTAGAACAAAGCTTTAAAGTATACTCGTACGCGTCGAAACCTATCTTAAGCCAGAGTACCGCACCTGTGGTATAGTGGTACAACCACCGGTATCAGACCCAGGGGTCCCGGGTTTGATTCCCAGCGGGGGTACATATAGTATTCGGTTTGGTGTGTGGTAGGACTTGTTGTAAGTGGGCCTGGCTAGCAACCACCATCTTATCTAAGCCTGACGCCATAACAACAGTGTTTTCAGCAATGTTGTGTTCCGGCAATTCGAGATAAGATGGCCAGTTCCTCAGTGGCTGAGGATTTCGGAAGAGGCTCGCTTCCATCTTTCAGCCTTGTCAATACCTAACATCAGGTATGATGTAGGCTAAGAGTCTCCCCGTAGTTCATAAAAGAAATAATAAAAAAAGTACCTCATTCGCCAATCAGCGAATTTGAGTCACATTTGGAGCCCCCAGTGTCTGTGGGCAAACGATTAGCCCTTTGAAAGTGAAACGAACTGCGAAGGCCTCGTTTTTCGATTTACCACAATTGCCTTTCATTCGAGGGAATTTCGTATCGCCGCACGAAACTTCGTTAGCGGTATAACTGTTGAAAAACATAGTTAAATATAGGCTTTTAGATGTCCTAGTTTTAGGTTGATAAAAGCCTAGGTCATCCTAGGCGTTTTCTTTGGATAAGCCGAAATGAACTTTGCATATTATTCAATGTATTATGCTATTATGATATCAATCATGTTTTTTTATATATGTATTTGTGACACGAAAGAATATTGTTCCTCTGAAATATTATTTACAAAATAACCGCTCTTATCACAGTAATTGCTTCTTGTCTGAGCAATTAATACTAGTTCTAGTATTCCCGATATCCCGGGTTCGATCCCCGGACAAGACAAATATTTGGGTGCATGAACATATCTATTTGTCTTGGTCTGGGTGTTTAATATGTATATTATGCATGTATTTACAAAAAAAGTATATAAGTACCTATGTTTATGCGTAATCTAGTATCAATAACACAAGTTCTTCATGAAACTTACTTCAGGTTAGATAATTGGGATTGTATGAAATATTTTTTTATTTCACCTAATCTTGAAGAAATTTGGCATGCCCATATAAGCTTTGACACGGAAAGGGACATAGGCTACTCTAACCGCGATTCTTCTTACTAATAGATTCCAAGAGACAGTCGTCTAACTAACACTTGACGTTCTGCACATGCGAGCAAAGCCACGGATAATAGCTGCGCTATAAAAGTTAGCTCATTATCGTGAAGTTTACGATTACTACCACTAGATTTAGACATCTCCCTTCTGTAATCTAAAGAGTCCCTAGCGAGAGTGTACATTTCTTTCCGCGCACTACCAAAGCACCGAATAAGCAGTTCTTGGAACTACCGGTACTTCCGTAAATTGCAAGAACCACTTGCTCAAGTGCGTGGTCGTGAGTGCAGCGATTGACTGACGCGGTATGATTCACAAAGAAAATGTTACGAGTATCTAAAAAATCTTAAGTTTTGGGACCAACAAATGAAATATACTATTTATAGATTAATTATATATTTTTTTAATAAAAAGGTACAATATATTATATGTCGTGGCTATATCATAGAATTGCCCACATCATGAAATGCTCGAGAATTTCATGAAGTAGTCGCATTTTATGATATGGGCAACTTAATTTGACCAGCTAGGCGATTGCGTAAAGTCAATCGTATTCATTGAAATAAAACAACTTTTACGGATATCAAACGCGCTATATTTCCACGAACTAAGTTGTAATTGTCCGTATTTTTAGGTTTTTTAGGGGTTTTTTTCTATTTTCCCGACGTTTCGGCACCTTTACAGCTGCCGTGGTCACGGGATGACTGTCTACATCATCAAAATCAAAAAAACCCCTAAAAAACCAAAAAATAAGGACAATTACAACTTGGTTCGTAGAAATACGTAAAAGTTGTTTTATTTCAATGAACAGTGCGCGCCAAAACATAAGATGTACGTATCAATCGTAAAATCGTATTGTATCATATTAAATGTCATTCCATACAAATTGCAGTCGATTGAATACGATATGAACTGTCAAATGAATACGATTTCCTTACGCAATCGCACCCCTGATCATGAAATCGTGAACGTTTCACGATTTTCTCATCCCCGATTGGCCATATATCGTGAATATAGGGTGTCATGTGAAATCCCTGTTTTGCATAGTACTCGAGTGCCTTTTCATCGTAAACTCACTAAGTTAGTGGTCGGTTAATGTGCCGGTGAGTGTATTTTGAATCATGTCCCGCTCGTCATGACATGTCCCGCTGTGTGTGTCACCCTCGTTGTCAGACACAAGCTTGTTTAAACAAATGTAAGTGAGCACTAAAGCGAGTGTGTAAGAGGTAAACACTTTGTCCCTTTTAACCGATGTAATATTACGTTAAGTGTTAGTGCGTAAGAAACCGTCCAGAGTGAAAACGGTTTTGTCGAGTTTATGAGTTGTTATGAGAAGTGCCTGAAGACAGAATGGTGAAAGTTAGTTATTAGTTAAAATACAGCAACTATTGCGGATTTAAGTGCACTATATTAACCTATATTTAGGTAACGGGTTGTGACCCTTGACCTGAAACACGGCAACTGAAAAGGTGCCGAAACGTCTGAAAATAAAAGAAAATCCCTAAAAACCCAAATACATTACCAAATATATTTTTCGGGTAAATATAGTACACTTAAAATGTGCAAAAGTTGTTTTATTTCAATATGAGTGCGCAAAAAAACATAAGATGAGCTTTTTTGTTATTTAAGATTTTATGAAGTTTTCAATGCTATTTGTATTGCTTATGTTATATGAATAATATTTCTTTTGAATGCAAGGACAGGTATTCCTCGTATTGATGTAACAACGCTGGCCTAAAACGTATTAAAAATGTAAAAGTATTGGAGAATTTCGACGGTGGTCCGCAAGACCCAAAGTCGTGGGTTCGAGTCCCAACTGAGAATTCACTTGTCCGAGTTGATTTAAAAAAACTATTTAAAAATTATAATAAGTATTAGGATAGGATGTGCTTATGATAAAAGGCATTATTATATGATAAATATTAAACAAGAAAATATACTAGAAAAAAACAACTAGTCTTAACTTCGAACCCGCATCCTTGGGAGTCCGGCCCAATGCACTAACCAATTATGCGACAGAGACCTATGATAACACGTCGAATTTTTCTAGTGTATTCACCGTTCTACGGTGTTGGCCACCGTCGCTTCATCAATGAGAGAAATATCCTCGCATTCGAAGGAAACATCTCACAGAAACATCACCCGGAACCCCGGGTTCGAATCCCGTCAGGGCGACATGAGACTAGTTGCTTTTTTCTAGTATATTTTCTTGTTTAATATTTATCACATAAAAATAGCATTGTAAAATGCTAAATTAAAAAGTTATAAGGCATTATTATATGTTTTTGTGTGAACTCTGCTAAAATGTTTTGAGCCAGCAGTTTTTCTTTCGGGATTTCAGGATTGCTCCATGCGTTGTTTGTTTTATTAACGAGGGGAGACTCTTGTTCATAATGAAGAGTACTATAAATGGTTTTAAAGATTCCAGTAAAGATAAAATAACGAAGAACGTTTTCTTTCAACACTTTCTGTTTTAGTTCTTCCAACAATTAATTTAAAAATAAATTTATATTTAAATTACGATATTATTAGTTTTAGTTGTTCTCAGTTAAATTTTTGGTAAATTTTTAAATAGAAAAATATTGGAAAAAATTAACTCGGCCACAAGTGAATTCTCAGGCGGGAATCGAACCCGCGACCTTTGGAAATCCGGTTCAATGCTCTAACCGCTGAGCTACCGAGACTTGCGAACCACCGTCGAAATTCTCCAATACTTTTATATTTTTTTATATTTTTAATACGCTGTAGGCCAGCCAAGACCAGGCCAATTTTTGTTTCTTTTTTAAATGTATATTTTCAGCTTCTTTACTGTTGATTCCATTATTATTTTAGTTATAATTTGGTAAAATTATTGTATCTACCTAAGTGTTGTGCACTTTTGTAATAGGGCTCAGATATAGCTATAATAATTTTAACTTATATTTTTGTATGTTTCTCTATCTGTTGTCTGCAATTGTGCCTAAAGTAAATAAATAAATAAATACACTAACGGCCGCTCACATATTATTATTCAAGTATTCGATAAATATTTGACGGAAACTTCAGCTTTTCTTTGTCCATCAAATAACCCATATTGATGATTAACTCTCATCTCAAACCTATTTATGTCAATTAGTCAGGTTATCTGAACCTTAATAACCCATCATTCAATTTAATGAAAGCCCTTCATTAAAAGTTAAGTGCCTATTTTCTAAATTTAGACTGTAATTTGTTTGTTTTTCGAGAGAAACCAACCGTGTAAGCATTGCTCAGACCGTGGAAGCATTAGGACATGATGCATAAACAAAGAGAAAGAACGTACCTACATATTTCATCACGGTTTGTTATAATGTTTGTTGTACTGAAAATCATTAACACTTTTTTTATTATTAAAGATAAAGACGAAATTGCTCTCGCTATTAATGGTAGTTATTCTTTCTTAATTACTGAGTGAACTGTTTTTTTATATGGTCTAAGTTGTTCCTAGGGAAGGCAGAAAGGACCTGCCCCCTAATTGTCTAATTTAAAATCTATCACAATATCAGATGTATTGTGATTGTGTTATTTTCGTCTGTTATATTGCTTAGACAGTTCAATTTCGTTTATTCCATACCTTTTAAAACGCGTCCCGAACACAATCCCTTTCAAATGTCAAATAGTGACGGCCTGAATAACTTTTAAATTACGAATTGAAAGGGATTGCGATAGATTTTAAATTAGACAATTAGCACCCTGGATGCATTTGCTAACGTACGTACAGTCGGACTATTTCCCGGTCGATCAGTAGAGTTTTTATGAGAAACGATATTTCGGAAAGTCTTAGGGTTATAGAAATCATTTATTTATAAAATCAAAACCTATTTAAGCCTTATTATTTGTGATATAAACGTTTTCTCTAAGTCTATTACTTTTTGAGATAACTTTCTTCAAAAAAACACTACTGATCAACAGGGAGTTCCCCGACTGTACGTATCACCATAGCAACCGCACGTATCACCATGGGAACCGTGCGGTCGCTATGGTGATACGTGACGCGTAAAGCAATTATCGCTGTCGCGTTGCTGTTGCAAAGATAGGTAGTAACCCCGTCGTTCCCTTGGGAATATCTAGATAAAAAGTCATATGTCTATCTTTTATCTATGTGCCATATCATTCAAATACGTTCAGAGTTTTTGCGTGAAAGAATAACAGACGAACAAACTTTTACATTCGCCTTCATAATATTAGTAAATTCAAAGCTATCGCTTACAAAACTCGTATCAAGACATTCTCGGTATCTAATAACGCGCAATATACTTCCCATAAATCTGAACAGTGACGGCTAATATTACCTGAAAGTCGATAAACAGTTTTCATGTCTGAAAGAGATCTACGACTATGATCATAACTTAAAACTTTGCCAAAAGAGATAGTGGAACAGACGAAGCTTTTATTTAATCGTTTATCTTTAAATATTAAACAAGAAAATATACTAGAAAAAAGCAACTAGTCTCATGTCGCCCTGACGGGATTCGAACCCGCATCCTTGGGAGTCCGGCCAAATGCACTAACCAATTATGCTACAGAGACCTATGAGGACACGTCGAATTTTTCTAGTATATTCACCGTTTCTACGGTGTTGGCCACCGTCGTTTATCTTTATTTAATAATGTGAAACGGGTATAAATCGATGATATCGATATTTAAACACTTTCACGGACAGTAAACGAGACACAATAGAATTTATATTGTTAGCCATTATAACAATAAAAAATTATATTGTATATACAGCCGTTTTCTGTCCTCCAAAAAGTTAACTTTCAGTTTAAAAAATGAAGAAGAAACGATTGACCTTAGCAACATCAGTTATTTTTTTTTATATAATAACTGGGCAGGCATTTGACCACCATCGTGCTTAATAAACAGGACGTGGTTTAAGGTGTTGAATGCTTGCCCAGGAAATCCCTATTCACTCGCCTTGAAGAGGCCAAGGTTGTAGGAATCGGGAAACACATGAGCAGGCAGCGCATTCCAGTCTTTACCGATTTAGCTATTTTAATGTCACCAATCCGCATTGGAACCGCGTGGTGGGACAAGACCTGTTCTTCTTTTCCATCCATATGGAAGGTTAGTGCCCCAGCAGTTGGGACATAAAAATGACTAATGATGAATTAAATACCTCTGTACTGTACTTCAATAGGTTAAGTCCTAAACCTACCTTATCCCGTCGTTAAGGGGACGTTAAGCAAAAAAATTACTTAGCCAGCAAACAGGGTTGACCACTGGTGGGTCGCGAGCGAATATTGAGTGGTCCCTGTAAAATGAATTTCAAACAAATAAGACTCCATAAGTAGTCTCGGAATTCGGCACTAGGCCCTAATGTATCTAAGAATTATCAATTTTATGTCAACTTTTCCCTAAGACAGCCTAGAGGTGGGTCCCGAGTTTGGAAAGTTTAGGTGGCTCGTAGCCCAGAAAGCTTTGGGAACCACTGGACTAAGCACATATTAAATTATTTCGCGTGTACTATTCAGAAAACGCCTTCCATAAAACATAAAGGCATTTCCTTGCACACAACTCTGTGTGCAAAACTGAAGCACAAAGACTTAACATGTAAATATTAAAGAAACCATAAAATAAACCATAATCACAGTCTTCAATCATTATAGAATAGACATCAATCTGCTAAAACCACTTGTATCAATACACGAGCCAACAATTATAGGTTATTGATGTGTGCACGAATGTATGTGCTGTACTTATATGATGGAAATAAACAATTATCTTATCTTTTTATCTATCTTATCTTATAGATACAAATATATGCTTCCAGCGGTATTAGAACCTATGACAGTGTATCAGGTTCTAATACCGCTGGAATGGCTGGCCTCTTCAGGGTATTTTTTTTTTATAATCATACCAATAATAAAGCCCAAGGTATGTTTCATAAGAACTTGTGTTATGGTTACTAGATAACGAATAAACATACTTATTTACTTTTTTTTGTAAATAAATACTTAATATACATATTAAACACCCAGACGAAGACAAATAGACATGCTCATACACACAAATAAGTGTCTTGTTCGGGGATCGAACCCGGGACCCTGTGCGTAGAAGGCAGGCTACGTACCCCTAAGCCTGACAGGTCGTCAAACTTCGTCGTCTCAGCCACATGACACCCATTGCTGGGTGGGTTTAGGCCTCCCCCATTGATCTCCACGACGATCGGTTCTGCGCTGCCCACATCCAGCGGTTACCCGCGACCGCGCACCAGATCGTCGATCCACCTTGTCGGGGGCATATCCTCGGTTCTACTCGCAATGTGTCCCGCCCACTGCCACTTCAGCTGAGCAATCCTTCGAGCGATGTTGGTTACTTTAGTTCTCCTGCGCATCTCCTTATTTCTGATTCGATCTCGCAGGGAAACGCCTAGCATAGGCAAGGTAATTGACCTTCAATAATTCGACAGTCAATTAGAGGAATTTGCGTAGGACGAACAAAATTAAGTATTTAGTCTGTATTGGTACATCGTCTACAAATGCTCAATCATCTGGTCCTAATTGGTTCTAAAGTGCTGTTAAGGTTCAGAGTTAATCGACGCTTTGATCTAGCCAGACATAATAAAGACTTGTAGCCTTTTATTCTAGTCAATTACCGCTTGCTGACTTGCTGAGTAGTAATCCGTGCAAATATCTTCATGAAAATGATTGTATTTTGTACTGTAGCTTTTAGTTAACGCAGGCAATGTTGGTAATAAAGTGAAGAAAGAAGAGGTTCGACTCAGTTTTTATCGTACTTTTGAATAGTCTTTATCTACAAATGTATGAATGAATATCTAAGAATGCCACAAGTGTTACGTAAGAAGAAATATTCTCGTCAAAGTCATAACAAATAAAATGTAAAAAGTGACTAATGTAAATTAAATGTAAAAAAAAAAATTGTCATACAATATTTTCAATGATAAATTTCTAATAATGAACTGAAATGAAATATGAACTACTGATCAATCCGTGTATCACTTCATTAAAATGTAGAAAATATTACACAAAAATGGTATTCCATAACCAAAAGCTTCTTTGTCTTACCACTATCTTCATTGCAAACAATTAAAAAGAAAGAAAACCTTGTTAAACTTACTTCATTATGTACCTACATTTTATTTCCAAGTTAGTAGCCTCACGTTTTGCGATTGGTAATAGTTTAGTTGGTATCGACCCGGGGTTCCAACTTTATAACCCAGGTGCCTGATAAAAGCAGTTCAGTTAAAGTAGTTTGCCAGTCCAAGCTTCGGGTTTAACTGTCGGAGTTCCTTTTGTTAGTCACTGAACGTTCCAGCCTTGGAGAATTGAAAGAAAGAGCTTTGGTTTACGGCGTCTTTTTAGTAGGATGGCTTTAAATAGTGGCTCTCAAGTTTAACATTGCTTCCTTTGTGTATTGTGAGTTAGGGCGTCTGCTGTGTAAGTTACCGGCACGGACGCCATACGGCTTGGCGTGAATTCCGAAGTCTAATGGAAACACGATGGAAGATATTTTTGATCACTCATCTCGTGAACGAAGATCAGGCTCGTGCGCACTCTCATTGTCCCTATATTTCTTTATGCTACGTGGACCTTACGAGAAGTGGAAAGGCAGAAGATAGACGCTCTGGAAATGTGGTGCTGGAGGAGAATGCTTGGAATTTCATTGACCGAGTTTCGTACAAATGTCTCCATACTCCAAGAACTCGGCATAAAGCAGCGTCTATTCTCCACTGTACAGTCTCGTATACTAACATTCTTCGGTCACGTTTCGAGACGCGATAACGTGTAAATAGAGCGCCTTGTCGTCCAGGGGAAAGTAGAGGGCACCAGACCGAGCAGGACGTCACCTACGCGTTGGACCGATCAGATCAAGTTCATTGTGGGCGGGTCCATAAACGAGTGCAGTAGGATGACTTTGAGCAGAGAAAAATGGCGAGGCATCGTGCGGCGTGCTGTATCTGCCCCCTCCACTTCTACGACTACATGACGACCACGACCGCTCTGCCAAGAGTGTATCGATGAAGAAGAAGATCTCGTGAACTGAGTGCGCGACCCTCTGCCTACCGAGCTCCCCTAAGTAAGTCTACTAAGTAGCCTAAGTAAGTAAGTCTACTTAAGTAGTAGGTAGTAGAGTAATCGAAGTTGATAGTGATGATATCAACTATACATCATCACGACCAAAATTGTACAGGCATGAAACCGCTGCGAGAGTCTGGATTATTTTTCCGCGGGTTCCATTAAAACTATTTGGAGTGAAAAATTAAACATTAAGTAGATAAACGTTACAGGCGAGGTTTATATTTAGAAGCTTATGTTTTAAAATCCACCACAAAAGAATCATAACGTTCGTTATGGAAAAAGGTTTAATTACTTATGCACCTACCCTACATTGTGTTTAAGTGGAAGTTAAGATTTTAATTTAACATTTCGTAACAGGTCATGGCGCACATTGTTCTTGGCTGGGTATACATCCGCTCGGGCTGAATGAACGAAAGGAAGCTCCAGCACAATCTTTTGAATATTAAGCAACAGCTTTTTGAGTAGAGTAATGTAACGAGGTATAAAATTAAATGTAAAAAAATTTGGCTGTACTTAATACTTTTATATAACTTCACACTTGCACTGAACTTTGATTATAATAACTTCAAATAAAATAAATGACAACCGACTCCAAAAAACTAAAAGCAAAAATGAGCCTTTTGGAGTCGGTGGCAGCCAAGGTATTATAAATTGAGGTCCCACTCTTTTGTTTTTCTTGCCTTGGCTGGCACCGACTCCAAAAGGCTTATTTTTAGTTTTTCAAAGTCGGTTTTCATCATTTCATCAAAACCCACCAAATGGTGCTTAACGAAAGCAAATGCACGAGTTACTTAAGAAAACATCGAAATCTATTTATGTGTGCTTATAATATTTAAAGAGTTCCCTCGATTTCACCAAGATTTCATCAGATCCTATCTTGACGTTAATGGGATCAATTTGAAAATACACCCATTCAAAAAAAAAAATTCAAGTCGGTTCGTAAATGACCAAGTACTGAGGTAACAAACATTTAAAAAAAACATTCACACAAATTGATAACCTCCTCTCCTTTTTTTTAAATCAGTTAAAAACTAGTTTTATTTTCTACTAAAGATGTTATGTTATAAAATAGCTCTGTGAATGCAAAAATATCTATTCACAAAGTAGATCATCATACTTTTTGTGCCTTTTCTGAAAGATGAAATGGAACAACTTATACGGATTTTAATATTTCTAATTATCCGTTTGTTCGTCCGTGTTTTTAAGGTTAATAACTAGTTTCAGACATATATATTTTTGCCCGCCGGCACTTTCAAAGATGTATGACCCTTAAATGATCTTCTTCGTTTTGGTTATTTCATGTCCTATTGTTGTGAAAATAAGAGACAAAAGTTTGAATGAACTACGAATAATTTCTCCACTGAGTATATTATGAAACCTGTACCTGCAAAAGATGGCCGGCAGGAACTAGATGCAAAGAGCTGAAGACCGGGCTCACTGGCGTAAGCTAGGAGAGACCTATGTCCAGCAGTGGACGTCTTCAGACTGATGACGATGATGATGTATATTGTAACTGTTGAATTAAAACTATTTTACATTCTTATTTGCGTGGTAGTCCATCTCGAACATCACAATAGGCTATAAATGACGCATTTCGTCACAGGTCACAGGGCGCATTGTTCCCGATTGTTCGACAGGGTTGCTGTAAACATCCGACGAAAGATTGCGCGAGCCGGCAGCGCGAAAAGATCGTTTCAACAAATTTTAAACATTCCCATTTAGACAATAGACCTTTTAGATAGAAGCTAAAGTACTTATTTAAATAACATTCAGATGACAACACAATACCCGCCTACATTTACAGAGTAGTATTAAAGAAATGCGTCATACAATCTAAAGTGTAAGTATCGTTTCGATGACGCCTTATATACCTATACCTACGTTAAATATTGCTCCGGGCGATCGTTACCATACCTCAAGCAGGAGACACCTTGAAACCGGTCTACGTAACACTGTACCAAAGAGTTCGTCCACAATATAAAAGGAGTCTGCTCCTTGATTCACGTGGCGACCGAGAAACTATGCTGTCACTTCTATTCGCAAAAAATAAACAACAATAGATAAACCTGAGTGTAACTATACTCCACGTTTATTAATAAGTACGAATATTAGTAGGATAATCTTCGCTGCCCTCTCCTGGTCCCTACAGACCAGTCAGTTGCGAGGATATAATCGGTTTCCAGTCGGAAACCCACAAAAGGAGTTTGTCTGCTCGTTGATTCTCGCGGCGACCGACTCTTAATCCAATGCTGGGATATTGATCAGTTAGTTCCGGAGAGCCCGTGAAACGGAAACTCTACGTTACGGACTAATACGGGAGTAAAATTAAATGTACAATCCACAGACATAGATTTAGATCTGTCTGTGGTACAATCAAATGAAGATTGCTGGATAAGGCGTGTAGCTACTAACATAAAAATTTGGCTGACATCAGTTAGTAATATTCTAGAACAAATATTAGTAACGAGAACATTTCATATCTCTAATGGGTCTCATTGACATAACTTGTTTGCTTCCTTAAATAACTTATAAAATATTATGTCTGTGTCTAATTTGTTTGTCTGGCGCAGAGGCAGGGATCTGCTTACTGCGCAGAGGTCGTTTTACCTTTTTTGTATATAATGTATTTACAAATTCATGGAAAATTTTCGTGTAGTTACATACCTACTCATCGAAAAGGGCTATTTTAAGCATTAATACTATCGCTCAGTAATATAATAATTCTTAGACTCTAATTCAATAAAAAAAATCTATTTGGAGGTTCTTAGTTTTTTTCACATCCTTACTTGGAGTGAAATAATACGGCATCTCTATTTGTGAGCATTACAAAAACGGTCTGGGGTCCCATGGGATACATCGGGAGCTAGCCAATGTATCAATGTCCAAGGTTGTACGGAACACATATAAAATGCGGACAAACGACTATGGAACTTAGTAGCCATTGAATGTAGTTCTTTTCCATTTGGATGGTTAGTTAGACAGTAAATTGGTGGATGATGTTAGTGAATTGTTTGTATTATTGGGTTTCATTTTCCCGTTATTTGCGAATTGAGTGTTTTTGAATAATTGATGAAAAGTTTTCAATAAAAGTCCCAAAAATTTTCAACTTTCAATTCACTATCTATGAAAGATGTCGAAACGTCTAAAAATAATTCTTCATTTGATAGCAGGCGGACACCGGTGTCCAGAGAACAATGGAATATCTATTGTCTTAAGTCTATTGTCCCGAGAGGTTAAGATTGGCTCAATTAAATTGACCTATTTAAAGTTATACAATAGATTAACGCTTCAATCGTTTTGTTAAACTTTCTTCCAACACGTAAAAAAGCGCAAGAAAAATACATCGTTCCAAAATTATACTTTACTAGCCTTCCGCCCGCGACTTCGTTCGCGAGGTATAGGTTATCGCGTGGATTTAGGATGTCCCGTGGTGATGTATGGTGGTGCGATTTCGTCCTCTCAGCCACATAAAACCTACTGCTGGGTATAGGCCTCCTGGTTCAGCGGTTTGGGCTGTGCGTTGATATCTCAGTCAGTCAGTCAGTCAGGACTTTGAATTTTATATATATATATATATATATATATATATATATATATATATATATATATATATATATATACTAGTATAGACTAGTCAAGACAGATTGCTGAACTTTGAGAAATATTATTAACTAAATATAATCTTTAAAAAGAAAGCCATAGATTTATTAAGGCACATCGGAATTTATCTCCATCGGCATTGTGAGCAAGCGTAAAGTGTAACCGACATTTTTCACAAACTTCCACAATAGCTGTTCAAAACGTTGGAAGTTATTTTAAGGTCCTAACACTAGTGTTAGATCGTTATCGAATTACTTTACTTTTTAACCGACTTCAAAAAAGGAGGAGGTTTCTTCAAAAAAGTTTTTTTACTTTGCGGTCCTACTATTTTATTTTTCTTGCCTTGACTTGCACCGACTCCAAAAGGTTTTATTTTTTGCTTTTTAGTGTTTTGAAGTCGGTTTTAATTTTTTTTATAAAAAGTTTTTTTTCTCTGTGAATATCTGCAAAATAATAAAGCGTAAAGACTAGGACGATTATACAGTGTGGTGGTCACATAATTAATGACACTAGCCGATTTTCATACAATTAATCGATGTAACTTTGGAGTCTTGGTTCTCTGCCAAGGATTGACCAAGCTGTGATCTGATAATGGCCATCGAAGGAGTGAATGGAGGAGATCCAGATTGCTGTACATACCCAACTGATCTGATCAACATTTGTAAAGATGTAAGAATCAGAGTTTTCAGTTTCAGAAATTCCATACATTTTTATGCTATTTTAATTTTTTTTAAACAAATCCATACATCCATACATCCATACATCTCTCAGAATGTTGTTCAGATCAGTTGGATGTGTATAGGAATATGGATCTTCTCCATTCACTCCCTGCTTGGCCATAATCAGATCACACCTTGTTCAGTTCTTAGAAAAGAACCAAGACTCCAGAGCTTACTCTATTGTATGAAAATCCGCTAGTGTCTTTAATTATGTATGTGACCACCGCTGTATATTACTGTATATTGCTGTACCTTTGTTGCCAAAATTAGTTTCAAAAGGAAAATAACAGCTGATGATAATTTTTATGGGTTCCCGGGGCTAATATCTACGCAGATGTATTCGCAGACGGCCGATCGTATTATCATCATCGTCAACTACTTATATTAATGTCCCCACTGCTGGGGCTCGGATCCTTATGGATGGATAAGGAAAACGCGGGCCCAATTCTGTTAAGTGGGTGCTAACGTCTACAAAAGCAGCTGGTACCAACGGCTTAACCTGTCTTCTGAAACAAGGACGAACTCTAGATAATACATTTAGGACATCCATCCCGTGACTATCGCCGCCCGAACGCTAAACACTGCGCCACCGATCTTCTCGTATGTACAGTATATACATGTATATTACAACCTTATCGCATTGACGCACGCAGAAATAAAGCTCTCTCTGTCCACAAATGTCATTCAATATTGTAATGTGACAAGGTTGCTTAGTTATAACTTTTTAATTTTGCATTTAACAATGCTATTTTTATGTGATAAATATTAAACAAGAAAATATACCAGAAAAAAGCAACTAGTCTCATGTCCGTCAGGGCGACATGAGACTAGTTGCTTTTTTCTGGTATATTTTCTTGTTTAATATTTATAAGGTTGCTTAGTGTTTCTGTTTCATTGCACGTAACTGTATATGTACCTACGAGTATAAACACAGTATTCTAATAGACAGCAAGCAACGTTTTATCGATATCGATAACTGTGGACGTGGCAACCCTAGGCCAAAACACAACAGAAGCAACAAATTACACTTTACAACTTTACACAAAACATCCGATTCTTCGCACAATGTCCAAAGTTGTTTTCGAGTCATTCTTATAAGACATAATGGCTTCTTTCATTTATGAGATTAGCGTCAAAGCCAGAGCCAAAAGCCAGCGTTAAATACGTCAGACTTTAGGGTTGAATGCTGTGTATAATCGGTTGACCAGTAGAGTTTATTTGGGAAACGTTTTCTCGGAAAGTACTAAGGTTCAAGAAATATTTTATTATTCAAATGAATTACCTGTTAATGTTCTATTATTTGTGATGTAAATGTTTTCTATATATCTATTACTTTTTTAAATGAAGCTCCTTAAAATAACTCTACTGGTCAAGTTTTCCGACTGTACAGTACATTTACTGGTGTACATGCAATAGCTTTACGAAATTCTTTGCTTTGTCTTATGGTTCGGTAGTACAAACTTTATAGCTCATGCATAAAATGTATCTAAGCCTAGTAATACATATATAACTCAATGATCTAAGCTTATGAAAAGTACTAGACTTAAGCGCGTGCTACGCACGTGTGCAATCCGTCGATAAGTGCTTATGTTTGACCAAAAAAGTTTTTCTGACCTTTGACCTTGATAAGGTCAATTTAAAAAAATATATATATTGTTCCGGCCGTCTATATCTTTTTTGTGATTTTTGAAGTTATTAGTGAAGGCTGTAGGTGTTATACTCATGGCGCTGGAGGGAACATTAGAATGGATAACACGGGGCTTATATATAGAGATAATAAAAATTTGTCTATTTTTGAAGTCTATCTATATCCTAACGCAAACATGAGGCCGTACCGCGCAAGCGGCGTCGGCGTCGAAATCGGCTTCATTTGATAGATGGATGTGACACATTGCTGCTTATTTTTGACACAAATGAAAACTTACCAAAGACTAAGAGCAATATGTCACATTCATCTGTCAAATGAAGTCGATGTCGATGCCGACGACACTCGCGCGGTAGGGGCCATGGTTGCGAAGGGGAGGCACAATTATAGTTGAGGGCACCACCACTGCTGGTATCAAAACTTAACTATAGTTGATTTTTTTATTCATTAGGGTAATTAGACTGGTGCTAATGTCATTTTGTGTTGTCACATGGTCGTGAAACGATAATTTTTGAGGCCCTAAAACTCATAAATTAGCCTACTGATGAATCCAGAATGAATATATATTAAATATTGATATTTAAACTTCAATCTGAGCATTTAAAAATATCGGCCAAGTGCGAGTCGAGTGCGAGTCGAAGGGTTTCGCCTCTCACCCAAGGTTGCCTGGAAGAGACTGCTACGTAGCTATAAGGCCGCCTATTGTGTGTTCCTCTTTTTTGACATTTTCTCTGTATGTGTTTATTTTTGTATCGTGTGCAATAAAGTTTCTATTATTATTATAGCCAAAATGCCATTATAATTTTTCGTCTGCAAAAATAAGTTTGTTTTTCATAGTGTTTGTATGAATGACAAAGTTATGTTTTGGAAAATGTGCTGTAGCTCTGAAACTACTAAATAAATTTCGTTCAAACTAAATTTCGTTAATAGTTTTTACATAGATCTACATCATATATTATTTTTTTGATTTTTCACTTTCTTATTTTAAAAGTTAGAGGAGGGGGGACACACATTATACCACTTTGGAAGTGTACATCTTTCAAATGGTTGACTTTGAGAAAAAATCGTTTTAGAAACCTCAATGCAATTTTTAAAGACCTATCTATAGATACACGTAAGGGTATGATGAAAAAAAATTTTTCAGTGTCAGTTCCATGTATGGGGAGCTCCCTTAATTCATACATTTTTTTATTTTTGTGTAAAAACCGTAAAGCGGTTTACAGAATACATCTACCTACCAAGTTTCAACTGTGTAATCCTCATAGTTTTGAAATAAAAAGGGCGTGACATACATCGGTTCGGCCGAATCTATAAGGGTTTCGTTTTTTGCCTTTAGACTACGAAACCCTAAAAAAACATTGAAATGAAGCTGTTTTCAACTTGAAATACGCTACTGCTTCTAAACTACAAGCGATATTTTCACGTTTCTTTCAGGAAAAGATTGCTAACTTGTTTAACTTAAATCTGAGCATTTTTCTTTCCAAAATAATACATAGTTTTGACGAAAAGTGTTTTGGTGCGGGTAGCGGGGCGGGGAAATTAGGCCACGCTTCTATGCCCAAGGTCGTTGGCGATACCACGGGCCTTAACGCTCTATTATTTGTGATATTAACGTTTTTTATGTCTTTTCCTTTTTAAATAAAACTCCCTGAAAAAACTATCCTGGTCAACCGGGAAGTTCCTTGACTGTACCTACTTACTAGTAATTTTGGTTTGACATTATAGACCAATCAATCGATTTTGGGTTCCACCGGTGGTTGTGCCATTTGATTTTAGTATGCTTACACATTTCAGCAATGTCTCAAACATTTTTTATTGTTTTTATGTTCGAATCGGTCGGTCAAAATGTACTAAAATCCCAAGTAATCTTCATAACCTTTCGTACACATACGAGTACAAAGCTTGAAACGTCGGCATCCCGTTTGAGTTAATAAAACCTGAATAGACCGGGAATCGAACCCTAATATCGCGGTCGGGCGGTCAGCAGACTGAATATTAATCAGAGCCTTTGAACAATAGTACAGTCGACGGCATGTCAACACTTGCTAAACAAAAACCTCCGCTATTAAGAGAGAAGGAAGGGTTAAAACGTAAAGTCTGACTTGCTGTTATGTGTACCCCAGATGGGATCGAATGGAACCCGAGCACACAGGCGCGTACAGGCTGCTTGTTTCAGCATTTTATTGTATATGGTTTTTTTCTATAAGGTTTAATGTATACAGTAGGGGAGAATTAAAGCCGAAGGCAAGAAAACCAATGTTAAATAATATGCTATTCCAGAATCCACTAGAAATAACAACATCGAACCTAATCCTATCAGCTCATAAATTCTAGCAACATATACAAACGCCTGTTGATAATATAGATATGAGTTAGATTAAATTATATTATTATTTAATTTTTAAGATTTGCAACGCCCTTGCAGGGTTCATATTGCGAGCTATTCTGTACCTACTTATAAGACCAAAATGTACCAAAATGTAATGTATATATGGAGCAATAAATATTATTATGACTATGACTAATCAGTGTCGCGCAATTTACTTTTTTTTTGGTTATAGATAAACTTTGTATTTTTTTATTGTTTTGTTCCGGGTTTCTGTATCGGAAAGCCATCAAACTGGTCACTAGGGAAAATCAGCGTTGGTCGTAGACCATCCATTATGCTGAATCGTGCGTGACCATTTTGAGATATTTTTTATACACTCACCGGCACATTCCAATGGCAGGAGGCGAATGCTTAATCTAAACTTAGCAGACAGATTATCTTTGCAGAAATATATTGTCATTTTCATGTATAGAGTTGCAAAGTGAGTATGAAAATAACGGGGTGGTTAGATGTGCCAGTGAGTGTATAAGCAATGTTTATAGTGTATACTTAAAATTAATTGCATATCAAAACTAGCATTTTACCATGAAAAAGAAAAAGTTATTTGTTCTTACCCTAGATTGAGGCCTTAAATTCACCTGGGTGAATATAAAACGTAACTGGTGCGTGTTTCATTCCGAAAAGGTTTGTTGGCAATCACAGTGTTCTCGACACCCGAACGCGTATTGGTAAATACCCGCCGCATTAGCTCCAGGAGTTTAAAAAAAATAGTTAAAAAGTACTATTATTGAAAACTCCTACTGTTCTTTGTCTCATTCGATTCAGGACACTCTTAGGAATTTAGGTCACGTAAACTTTTTTCGTTAATAAATAAATAAATAAATATATATTTCCATACAATCACACCAATTATCTAGCCCACGTTAAGTATCATGAAGAACTTGTGTTATGGATACCAGATAACGGATAAACATACTAATATACTTTTTTTTTGTAAATACATACATAATATACATATTAAACACCCAGACCAAGACAAATAGACATGTTCATGCACACAAATATTTGTCTTGTCCGGGGATCGAACCCGGGACCTCTGGAGCAGAAGGTGGGGTTAGTACCCCTGCGCCAAACAGGTCGTCAAACTTGTTTGATGACATGAATGCAATTGACGTTTTTGTAGTGTTTTTAATATGAAAATATTTTATTAAATATGTACTGTATGAAGATCAGTGTCCTATAGGTGCCCTTAATCGAATAAAACCAAAAAGAGTGAGGTTATTAGTACATGATTTTTTTCTGGAGCTAAAGTGGCAGGTATTAACCTACATGCCACCCGTTCCCGTTCAATTCCAGAGGATCGTAACATTTGATGCGTTCGCTCGCACGTAAAACTACTAAGCTAAAACGATTCGAATTCATTATCATGTTACAGTTTTTCGGAATAGGTTACCTATGTAATTTTTGTTGAAGTGAAGAGATCTATTTGAAAGATGATAGAATGCTCAATGTTCGTAGTAAATTGTTTGTTTAAAAACTTGTAAATACCTCAGCCATGGACCAAAGTGATGAATTGGACATTTACCTGCTAATGACCAATATAAGAGGGCAAATGTGATAATAACTATTGAAATAATAATTATTTAAAAAATCTCTGGCGCTTATTTGTGTAAAAATCATCAATAACAAACATCGGTCTGACGACCTGTTTGGCGCAGGGGTACTAAACCCGCCTTCCGCGCCAGAGGTCCCGGGTTCGATCCCCAGACAAGACAACTATTTGTGTGCATGAACATGTCTATTTGTCTTGGTCTGGGTGTTTAATATGTATATTATGTATGTATTACAATTTATATATAAATATATATAATATATATAAATTTACAAAAAAAAGTATATACGTAGGTATGTTTATTCGTTATCTAGTATCCATAACACAAGTTCTTCATGAAACTTAACGTGGGCTAGATAATAATTGGTGTGATTGTATGCATTTGTTATTATTATTATTATTATTATTATTATCGGTAGTCTATGTAATTTCTTCCGTTAAATCATTCATTCATATTCATAATATGGTCGCCTACTATTTTACTTTTTTTAAAGTCTCTTAAATTTTGTTCCAAGTAATAAAAGCTTTTTGTTATTTTAATATTCATTGGTTTAATCGTACAACTGCGCGTTCACACGAAGACATGTCGGATCCGATTTTGCCGGAACGGATCTTAGTTTCTCCATCATCAGCCTGTGAACGTCCACTGCTGGACATAGGCCTCTCCTAGCTCACGCCTATTGTTGCGTTCATAGGAGGCTATTAGCCTACTGCTACCACGCTGGCCAGACGGGTTGGTAGAGGGTTTGTTTCAAGTTTTCCTTCTCTCGCACAGGTGTTCAATGCGTCGAGCCTCTTAGTCGACTCTTACGACATCCCAGGCATGCAAGGGAGTGGTGACATTTGTATTCTTAGGCCGTCACCACACGGCATATTTTAGTTTTTAACCGACTTCAAAAAAGGAGGAGGTTATCAAGTCGACTGTATTTTTTTATATTTTTTTTTTATGTATGTTCCACCATAACTTCGCCAGTTGTTAACAGATTTTTAAAATTCTTTTTTTATCTGGAAGAAAATGGTTTATGTGTGGTCCCATATATTTTTACGAAGATCTGGCTAGTAGTTTTTTCATAATCCTGAAAAATATCAATCACCTTTTGGCAAGTAGTCGTATACCTAGATGACATCATTGTTGTGTATGGGCTGATTTTTTGTGTAAGTAACGGCACATAATGTAACAAAAAAATCTGAAATAAAAACATTTTATAAAAAAAATCAAACCGACTTCAAAAAGTAAAAAAATAAAACTTTTGGAGTCGGTGCTAGTTAGCTAAGGCAAAAAAAAATATAGTTAATAGAAGTGCAATGTAGAATGCTTTGGCTGGCACCGACTCCAAAAGTTTTATTTTTTACTTTTTGAAGACAGTTTGATTTTTTTTATAAAATGTTTTTATTATACCTATAAATTGTCGGATTGTAAAATCAGATGCACGTCTGAATTCATTCATATAAATTGTATTGTGACTAAAACCGGATTCGGCAAAATCGCATTCGACATGTCTCCGTGTGAACAGGGTAACCAAGAAAAAAGTCAGCTCCACAAAATAAAACCGTATTTGTTTAGTTGTCCGGCCGAACGGCCGCGCCGATCAAACTGGCATACACCTGGAATCGTGGAATCGCTCGAAAAAAACTTATTATGATTAGGGCGAATAACGTGTACGGCGAAAGAACTACCGCTTATCTAGTACCGCGGTTTATTAATCAACTACCTGCAGATTTCGTTGAAAGTATAACCAAGTCGAACTTAAAGTCCAAAGTGAAGGAATTTTTGTTTGAAACCTTCGAATGCGCCTAGCTTGTTTCTTTGATATTATAGTCTTATCCTATTTGTAAGTGATATTTAGTAAATTTTATGTTATTTGACGCCAACGCGAGCTTCTAACAGCGTTGCTATAAACCTCTGTGGATTTCTTACGCTGTTAATTTTCAACTATTGTAAAATTATTTTTATACGGTAATAAATGAAAAAAAAAAAAAAACCTACCCTTTTATTTTGAGCCGGTACGTTTCACGTGTTAGCATGTAAACTGAAGGCTTCGAGAAATCGCTTTGAGTTTAGTTCGTGAATGTTTGAGTGGCACATAATATATCAGTCCCTAAGCGAGGAAAGGTTGTTTAAATGTAATATATGGGTTTTTGTTTACTTACATTATTACACACACACACTTAGTAATGCAAAAATAACGCATGCAAAAATAGTAAAAAAAAGTTTTATATTGCTATGACCCTATTATTTTATTTACTTTTTTCCATTGCATTGTTTTAATTAAACTTACCTGACAGACAATGAAAGTGGAAGAGCGATGGCTTCCTGATACAGGTATTTTTATACTTACTAGGAATGTCATTTCAATTTTTGTAATCACGTGGTTTGTTAACGAAATAAAGCATTTTGTATTTTGTATTTGTATTTGTATTATTAAAAGCTTTCTTGGCGCAGTGGTCCCGATCATCCCATTCAGGCAAATAATGGTTCATACAAGAAATACTTAGTAAAGATATGGAATTGTAAACTGACGTCCTGCGTACCACTGTCAATAAAAAACTTAAATAATACAACTTTTCCGGATAATCGGGATGCAAACGCGTTCTTTGTTGTATAAACGGAAAAGTATTTTTAATGCGGCAAAATGTAATATGTGCTTATGCTATATACCAACTTATTGCGATTACTTGTTTAAACGAAATGCGTAATCTTTCTATGTAGGAAGGATAATAATTTAAAAACTTCCAAAGAGTTTCAATACAATCTTCGGACTACAATGGACGACAGCACGCGCAACCGATTTCTTTTAAAAATATTTATCTTACTAATATTATAAAGAGGAAAGATTTAATTGTTTGTTTGTTTGCATTGAATAGGCTCCGAAACTACTGAACGGATTGGTACACAGATAGTAGATAGCCTGGTTATGAACATAGGATACTTTTTATCCCGATATTCCCACGGGAACGGGAACCATGCGGGTGAAACCGCGAGCGGTGGCTATTATTGATATAAAGCGTCTGCACTAGTGTTGCCAAACTATCGATAGCATTTCTATCGATTTTTCCGTTGAAATGAAAAAAATACGTACTATTGATGGGTCTATCGATAATATTACACTATTTCAATGCTATTGACAGGTTTTGAGCAATCGAACTACGGTCGAAAATCCTACTATATAACGCCTATCGATAGGCTATCGATTAATTATCGATAGTCCCCTATTGATCGACAACACTAGTCTGCACCAGCTGTCTTATTTATTTCTGAAAAAGATTATAATAAAGAAACTTATGAGTATTAAAAAAACTTAACGATCTATCGGCCTCATTATTTCTGCGACAAGCTGCGAAAATAACAGATAGCCTCTGAAAATGTTTGTTTTATTCCGACAAACAAAAAAGGGTTTTTCCCTGAAAATATAAGTAAAACATTTGACTGAAAAATAGTCTGACTAGGTAAACATTTCTGTTTGTTCTCTCCGATTTATAACATAATGTTACTAAGTAATATCCGTAATACAAAAGCTTTTAAGCTTCTTTTATCAGACTCAGACCAATGTGTATGTTGTTGATATTTAAATAATTAATGCTGAGTAACTTATAAAGTAGATTGTTTTATACAAGGGGCTGAAATGTCCTATTGTATCGAGGTATTTTAGTAAATAGAAACCGAGTTATTTAGCACCGTATATTACACTCTACTTTTCACTACGATTGCGAGAAAATAAATAAATAACCTAAATAATCCATTGAAAATAAATTACGGTCACCAATTCAGTTTGTGATTAGAAAAAGCAGAATTAAAAATGTTGAAAAAACCCACGACGTAGAAAAAAATGTACTACATACTAAAAACCGCATCAAAATCGGAAAAGTAGTTGTGGGTTTGCCCAAACAAATGTTTACTGCAGCGACACCTGGTGAGTTGTCGCCTTAACACCTATTTAAGAACATGCACCAATCAAACCCAAACCCATCACTGAAAACCGCATCAAAATCAGACGAATAGTTTTGGAGATAAATAGTAACATTGGATTGCACAAACAAACAACCTAAAAAAATATAGCGGCAAATGAACCTGCACCGAAGAGGTCGCGGTTAGTTCCATTTTCAAATTACTTTATTGCCCTAGGGAAATAAAAACAATTTTACTCCGTCTCTGGACCGATATAATGACCACCTTTATGAGAAAGAGGCGTAAAAAACTTATTACTTACCTAAATAGTATTTCACATATTAATGGTTGGTACGAGTTGAGAATGGAACTCCACTTAAATCTTTTCATACATGAGTGAGGTTTGAAGCATGATCAGCTTTTATCGACACTTAGTAAATTTTAAATAGAAAAATATTGGAAAAAATTAACTCGGCCACAAGTGAATTCTCAGACGGGAATCTCGGTAGCTCAGCGGTTAGAGCATTGGACCGAATTTCCAAAGGTCGCGGGTTCGATTCCCGTCTGAGAATTCACTTGTGGCCGAGTTAATTTTTTCCAATATTTTTCTATTTAAAATTTACCATAAGTATAAAAATAGCATTGAAAAATGCAAAAATTACAAAATCATAAAAAAAGACACCTAGTAACTTGATTATGTCCCGCTCACATATATATCTATTGTGTCTTCCCTTTGCCTTCATCATACCTGATGTTAAGTATTGATAAGGCTGAAGATGAGTGAGCCTCTCCCAGGATTCCTCAACTACTGAAAACATTGTTATTATGGCGTCAGACTTGGATAAGTCCTGCCACCAACCAAACCGAATACAATATGTACCCCCGCTAGGAATCGAACCTACCGTAATCGAACCCCTGGGTCTGATACTGGTGGTTGTTACCACTAAACCACAGAGGCGGTTAAAATAGCGGTTAATATTAACGGGGTATGCAAGACAGCTTCATGCGTATAATCATATAGCATTTACCTCACTTGAAACAAAAAAAAGCCACAAGTTCGATGAGCTACCGACTGACAAATTGTTACCTTCAGTTGGGGAAGATTAAGAACGGCGTCAAATAATTTTTCAGGATTACTTATCTCAGTCTCCGAGGCGCTCGGTAGCGGAAAAAAATTGTTTCCATAAATTTTAATATGCCGATACACCGATACGGCACGCGGGGATGCTGAAGCGGCGATACTTGTAAAAGTTCATCTTGAAATGTTTTATGAATTTTCCACGTATTCGGGATGTGTGCAAAGCTTCTGTTTGTAAGCCGATGACAATCAGAAGTATTTTTGTTTTGAATCTCAATATTATTGTAGTAATTACGATTTGACGCTTTAATATACTTATTTTGAAAATTATAAAAAAAGAAAAGCTTTCGCAGACAATGTATTTTTTTACTAGTTACAAAAAAGTTTGTCTTGAAGACTAAATTGGACAATGGCTAAGCTGAAACTTCAAATCATATGTTTCAGAGACACCGTTAACCTTATTTTGTTTGATTCTGAAATTAAACTCGGCATTTGGAAAAAAGTAAGTTACCGTGTTAGATATAATATAAAAGCTAAGAGATATATTAGGACTAGCTTCTGCATAGGTTTCATTTGCATCCGCGTGGTGCCCGTTTCCGTGGGAATATCAGGAAAAAATATAGCCTATCTTACTCTTCGTCCTTTCAACTAACTCAATGGCAAAAATCGATTGGTAGCTTAGTTAAGGCGTGAAGAAAGGACAAACAAAGACACTTTCGCATTTATAATATTATTAGTTAGGATTATTATTATTTTATTATAATAATATTCTTCTGGGGTAGCTCGCTCCATCGTGGATCCTGTCTTAGCCCCTGAGCTTGATTGGGATCAATATATATATATATATATATATATATATATATATATATATATATATATATAGTCAGGAGTCAGGATATATTATATAGTCAGGATAATACACAATTCTGATGTGCCTAACTAAAATGATAAACCTACGGTTTCACTAACGACTCCT
Source organism: Chrysoteuchia culmella (assembly GCA_910589605.1). Lineage (NCBI taxonomy): Eukaryota > Metazoa > Arthropoda > Insecta > Lepidoptera > Crambidae > Chrysoteuchia > Chrysoteuchia culmella. The sequence continues at coordinate 2,952,315 of OU342654.1, read as the reverse complement.
GATTATGATGACCTCCCATGTGGGCGAAACACGTGTAATCTCGTTGACAATGGATTGATGGATGAATGGATGGATTTGGTGTTATATCATATCCTACGAGTATTATAAATGTCAAGTTTGGATGTCTCAATCATGCAATACTAGAAAAAATCAAAAATATTTGTGTTTATGGTAAATTTTAAATACCGAGACTTTTAAGTCTAGCTCAGCGGTTAGAGCATTGGACCGGATTTCCAAAGGTCGCGGGTTCGATTCCCGTCTGAGAATTCACTTGTGGCCGAGTTAATTTTTTCCAATATTTTCTATTTCAAATTTACCATAAGTATATAGCATTGAAAAATGCAAAAATTACAAAATCATAAAATAATATTTGTGTGTTATGTGTTGCAATGTTCTAGTATAGGCTTTAGTATAGGCAATTGAGATACCAAGACCTAGAAGTCAATTTTTTTCTAGTATAGTCGCTTGTCCAAGCTGAAATTACGATATATGGATTATAATATACTTAGGCTAATTTGCATCGGCCAAATGTTCCAGGCATATGGATTTTCCGAACGTACACAGTTCTAGCGGACTTTATTAAAGTTAGATATTTTAGACTACCCTAAAAGGCGCCTGGTTTTAGACTAAAACTTTCATGGCATACCTATAAAAGTATAGTTTTAATAACACTCAAATTGCTGACGAAGCTTCCATAATAACTATTTAATATCAAACTTCTTCTCGAGTTGAAGCTGCAGTTTTAATAAGGCATCATTAACGGATGCCTGTCTTCAAATTGTATAAGAACTTCAAGAACTTTCAACAGCGATAACTTACAAACTAGAATAAATAAGAGAACGGGCCCTGTATAAAAAACTGCATTGGTTACATCATATAATTACAGTTGTTTCTGAGATCTCTGACTGTAATCAATAAGTAGATAGTCAGCTTAGCACTCTAGTAATGGTTAGTATTCTTTGCATGTAGTCACATTTCGGCGTCACTTTGTTTAACTTCTTTCCGTCACCGAGTAAAAGATTATTGTTTTAATTTACAGGTTAGTAATGCTACCTTATAATTTTGTATTACATAAGATTTATCTGTATCATAATCTAGGTATCTACTTTGAATATTTATTTCATTGTTCTGTGATGTTCCTCTAAAAACATATCTATATAATGTAGGTTTTCGTGTGTTTTAATTTTTTATTTTATTTTGTTTAATTAATTAGTTATGCAATAGTTTAAGTTTTCCCTTGAGCTTAATGTTCATTGATTGACTGTGCCTCTATCTACTCTCTGGCGCCGCCTGAAAACCAGCATCACATTAATATGTGACAGAAGCTGAGGTCGGAGACCATTTCGGCTACTATGATATTATTAATTACTATTGTTTCTATGTGTAAAACTGTTTGTTAGCCGAATAAAAGTTCTATATTTGATAAATATTAAACAACAAAAAAAAGCAACTAGTCTCATCCCGTCAGGGCGACATGAGACTAGTTGCTTTTTTCTAGTATATTTTCTTGTTTAATATTTATCACATAAAAATAGCATTGTAAAATGCAAAATTAAAAAGTTATAGTTCTATATTTCTTTTTTCACTCACACCCATTCGTACTATACTTAAGAATCGCGTTATTCTTATCTATCTTAAGGCGCTCGATTTTGGGCCCGTATGTTAACAATAACGTTAAGTTATGTATGTGTGCGAAAACACGGATAATTAGACAATTATCTATGTTTTCGCACACATACATAACATCACCGTTGTCTAACGGTGTTGTCATTTCTCAATCCTACTGAAAAAAGATAAGACTTTTGCGTAAAAACTGGTTGTCTTAGTAAGATTACGAAAGGAATCGCTGGCTATTATGAAATAAGAACACTGATTGGCTGGTTGGACCGTCCAAAACAACATCTTCTCTGATTGGTTGACGACTTGACGTTTCAAATGTCAATCCATTCTCTCACGTGTAGTAAACTTTCTGTGAACCAATCAGAATAAGAGTTACTAAAGCAACCCGTATTTTTGCAAAAACCCTTCAGTAAGATTGAGAAATGTCAACACCATTGTCTAATTATCCGTGTTTTTACAATATCTCTAGGATTTTTGCGAAAATGCTTTTATCAAATCCTCCTACGACATATATAGCCCGTAAGTTGAGTTAGTGGATGTAAGAACGTAGTACAATGCAATTTTTTTTTAAGATTAGAAAAAAAATTTCTTAGGCGACTCTTAAGTTTATTGCAAATAATAAATAAAAAATAATAAATATTTCCATACAATCATACCAATTATCTAGCCCACTTTAAGCATCATGAAGAACTTGTGTTATGGATACTAGATAACGGATAAACATACTTATATACTTTTTTTTGTAAATACATACATAATATACATATTAAACATCAAATCAAATGGGTGTCAGAAGCATAACTTTTAATAATGTTTTATTGAAATTGTCTGTGGAACCTCAATGCATTCTTTATTGTTGAAGCAGCTTACCTTTTAAGATCATATCGTTAGTGAAGTTGGATTGGATTTTGTTTAAAGCCTAGGTTTTGTTGTCGTACCTGCAACAAAAAATATATAACAATTAAATATGACATGTAGGTAACTGGTTCCATTTTGTTTGCCAACTATAAATCTTATAAATGCATTTACTGTAATAAAACGACGACGTTTGGCGCAGGGGTACTAAACTCACCTCCTGCGCCAGAGGTCCCGGGTTCGATTCCCGGACAAGACAAATATTTCGACGGCACTTAAGTAGATACAGACAACTGAATAGAGTAAATTTTACAGGAGAGCAGTTTGAAGATAAATTATTGAATATTTTGTTTGTTTTTCGGTGGATTTCAATGAAACTTTGTAAAGTGGCTTAAAATATTACTAATTAGTATCAGAGTAACGAAAAAGCAGTCACAACTGCATTATTTTAAGATATCTTGTGGATATCTTTGTCAACTTTATTTCAAATCAAACGTAATGTGAGTCATCTGCCACTAAACTTATTTTTGCATCAAAATCTAACTAATGATATTTTCATAGATATATTTATTTTTTCAGCAGTGAATGTCTAAAAAATATTTTTATAAACCAATGCATACTGCAACAGCTTGAATAAATATTATCTAAATTAGTAAAATTTTGAACAAATATGCAGATGTCTCCTTCTAAGGCGCTCATATTTACACGTAGAAAGAGTTATTTACCATATAAACATAAAATGATAGTTAAACTTGGTTCCCATCCATCTGGAAGTAGAAGGTCTTGGCCCCTAGCTAAAGCAACCAAATTAAATTTCCACCACTGCTGAAGACTGACGGATCGCTCGCTCATATTACGACTGAGAAAGCAAACTTGTTTGCCTACTCTTTACGGAAAATACACATCTAGTTGTCGTTAGCAAAGTTTCACCCAAAACTCCTCTATGGGAGACTTTCAGATCCACAACAAAGAGGTTCTTAGAGCTCTCCGTACTTTAGACGTGAACAAAGCTAGTGGTCCCGACGGAACCCCAGCAATTTTCCTGCGGAATTGTGCACCTGAATTGTCTTCGGTGGTAACTCGCCTGTACCGCCTTTGACTTGAGAATGATCAAGTACCTCAATTGTGGAAGCTTGCAAATATGCGGCCTGTGCCCAAAAAAGGCATTCGTGCCGACCCATCCAACAATAGGACAATTTCAATCACTTCCATACTCTATAAGACTATGGAACAAATACTCAAGACCCGTCTATTGGCATACCTCGAAGATAACGACATCCTCAGTGATCGCCAGTTTCATTTGAACGCCATGGCAGTTCTACTGGCGATCATCTCGTGTATGCCATTCATCTTTGGAGTAAAGCGATTGAGAAACACGGCGAAGCCCTTCCCGTAATGCTCGACATCTCCAAAGCCTTCGATAGGGTCTAGCATGACAGCCTAATTGCTAAGCTCCCCCTCATACGGTATCTCTGGTAGCCTTTGCACTTGGATTGCTGACTTTCTCCTGAATCGCTTAATCCGAGTTGAGGTAGACGGTCAATCATCGGACCTAAAAGTAAGCGATACAGGTGTCCCCCAAGGATTTGCGTTGTCTGCGATATTGTTTCTCCTAAATATCATATGCCTGCTGGTGTCAGATACCATTGGGTGCACTATTACTAGTAGATATATATCAACTGCAAGGGCTACCAGTGGCGAAATTCAGTCTTGTCGAGGCCGCCAAATTTGTCCGCTTCAATGCTACTAAAACACAGGCTTGATTATTTACTGCTAAAAGGAGTCCCTTCCAACTCACTCCGACTTTCCTTGCCGATAACCGAAAATCTGCAAGTTCTAGGCCTGAACCTGTCTTCCAAACTAAATTTTGGCGAGTACATCGACTCCACTGCAAGTAAAAATGATGCTTATTATAGATAACGTTTTTTTTTACTTAGGTAGTCAACATGGATCAAACAAGTGGCATTTATTTCACCTATACATGACATCATTTAAAAATTTTCACCTATACATGACACCATTTATAAAACAAATAGCAGATATCTCAATATGCATAGAAACGGTTGGCTTATCTTAGGTTTAAACCGTCAAAGGAAACTAGTGGCATATAACTCACCAATTATTACAACGCAAAAAGACAAAAATGGCACATCTCATTTGGCTCATTTTACGTTTTTATCTTAAAAGCGGACACGTGCTTTTGACCGCGTGTACTTTTTTCTTTTTTGTTATTACAGGGTTAAAGTACATGCAAATTAGACAACATTTATGAAAAAAATAATTTTTAATGTCTTTATCTACTTAGGCGTCGTCAATGCGTTTGCATGAACATGTCTATTTGTCTTGGGCTGGGTGTTTATTATGTATGTATTTACACAAACAAAATGTATATAAGTATCTTTATCCGCTATCTAGTATCCATAAATAACACAAGTTTTCATGAACCCTAACATGGGCTAGATCATTGGTGTGATTGTATACAATTATTATAATAATTATTTATAAAAAGGTACTAAAAATTTGGATGAGTCACACAATCCATCGGTATTTCGAATCCTATCCGTGCAAATGGGAAATATGGATTTTTCTCTTCACTGAAATAGAATTCAGTATAAGCACTTAAATAAAGTTTAGTTACAAATCTACAACATAATCTAAACTCCGAATGCCCCGTCTAAGGCTTTTATGTAATCTGTGCCTAGACTCAATATTATCGCAGTGTTCGTATCTCTACTAATTAAATTTGCTCAGGACGGCTTGTTCGTTAAATATTAAACATTCTGAGTTAGACTAACAACTCTATACGATATAGTTTACGAAGTGATTAAATTAGTAATTTATTCGTTGTTTATATTGATTTCTGAAGTAGAATTTAATCACAACGATTATTAGTTGTTAAGAGAACTAACGTCGGTCGACTCTTTCATTAACAAGTAGATATTTTCTACCCTTAGTTATATATAAACTCTAAAATCACATAATATATATATATATATATTAATTTATTTAGTTAGAACCGATTGTTTGTAAACAATCGATGGTATTGCCGAACTATTGTAAACAGGCCGTACGATTTGTAATAAAACAGTAAATGTTACGTTTATTTATAAATAATCATTGTCCAGCGATCAGTTTATTAACAAACGAGATCAGCGACGTTTCATTGTAATTAAATGCACCAATTGCGGCACGGTGTACAATTACTCGTAGTTACAGTATACGTGTTATTGTACGCGGTAATCTGATTGGTCCATGGGATGGTAGCATGGGTGTTCAAATAAAAGTTGTTCATCAACAAATTTTGAGTTATTTAGCACTGGTTGGCCATTTATTTCTTCGCCCGCAGGCTCCGTTTCACTAATTTTCAATGAATTTTCACTTAGTATGTTAAACAAACCGATAAAAACTGGTATTTAGCACCAAAAGCACTCTCGAGCATACGTTGTTTAGTCTGTTGTTACGTATTTCAATTAATAATAAATTGGCATAAAGCATGCTTTTCGTCACACGCATACTGATATTGATTAACAAATAATCGAAAAATCATCAGTTTTATTGAAATCCACTTGTCCCTTTACAATAATTCGACGTTTTATAAATAACCGAGGTTATCTACAAACAAGCGGTTCTTGAAAAAAAAGACGGTGACATACACATATACACAGGACTTTCAAATATTATATTTAATACAAGCGGACCCAGCGAACTTCGTACCGACTCAGAATTATTAAATGTTGTTTGCATTCGTACCTCATATACCTTAGAAAGGCTGCTAGGGTTCATAAGGCGTAGGTACCAAATCTTTAATTTTTGTTATCATCATCATATCAGCCACACGACGCCCACTGCCTGCTAGGTATAGGCAACGTCCAAAGAACTCCACAACGATCGGTCCTGCGTTGCTCGCATCCAGCGGCTACCCGCAACCTTCACCAGATCGTCGTCGGTCCACTTTGACGGGGGCCTACCCACAGAGCATCGCCCAGTGCACCTTTGCCATTCCGGTAACATTCCGCCCCAACCGCCATTGATACTTATACCTAAACAGAAATTGTTCATTCGCTGAAGAACCTTTCCCTTCTTCAGCGAATGAATGCGCCAAGGCGTATCTATTATACTTAAGCTGGGCTGCTGGGCTGCTGGGTTCTACATCAGGTGTGCCTGAACTTCGATTTTTATACGTCAATTGAAAATACTTATCATACTAATCACCTTATCCCATGGTGCAATATTCGATTTTTTTATACTTTATCTTCGCTGCTAGGGTTCCACATCAGGTGTACCAGACCTTCGATATTTGTACGTCAATAGAAAATGCTCATAACGCTCAACAGTTTTTCCTAAGTTGCTATTTTCATATTTCTTATAGTTTGGCTGGATTGCTATGGTTTCACAACAGGTATTTTGATCTTCATTTTTTTTTCATAAGAACCTTCTCCATACAATAATAAACACAGCAAATAAAAAATTAGCGAAATTGTTCCAATCGCGTGATGCGATGACTAAGGGAAATAGAGACTCATTTTTATTTTTATATAGATAAGTTATTTTTGCAATATTTGACAAACAAAATTAAAAACTCTAAACACTCTAAGTAGGCAGCCCGGTTTTTTTATCTGTCGACTAGGATTGTAGATTAGGATGCGTATGATTTGTATTTGTTGATAAAACTTTGTTCATAAGAACTTACATTTTTTCCAAGAAACCCAAATTTAACAAAAAGCAAATTACCAGTTTCTAACAGAGACCGCTAGTCGTAACTCTCCAAGACTGCAACTGCACTCACCTCTCAGACTGTATTTACTGCATTTGCAGTAGTAGCAGGTTGTTCCTACTAATAATTAATGAGAGTACGAGTTTGCAGCAAAGAACAGAAAAGCAGTGTATCAGCTACATGAATCAGCTGTACATTGCTCCCTGCTCCCATTATCAATATTAGAAATAGTAGAGAATTGTTGTACATTGTAATTTCACTATAGATAGAGGCAACAGCGAAATCGCGAAAAAAATTACTATTTCTTATGAAAGATAACACTTGTTTGGTGCAGGGGTACTAAGCCCGCCTTCTGCGCTAGAGGTCCCGGGTTCGATCCCCGGACAAGACAAATATTTGTGTGCATGAACATGTCTATTTGTCTTGGTCTGGGTGTTTAATATGTATATTATGTATTTATTTACAAAAAAAAAAAAGTATATAAGTATGTTTATCCGTTATCTAGTATCCATAACACAAGTTCTTAATGAAACTTACTGTGGGCTAGATAATTGGTGTGTTTGTATGCAATTATTTATTTATTTATTTATTATTATTTACTTGATAAAAATGTATGAAACTGCTGTTTTTTCGCGATTTCGTTCATGGTTTTAAATTAAAAGTTGTTTGTATAGGCGGATACTGCAGCCGCCTAAAGATTTTCTGGTACCTACTTGAAAAATTACGGTGAAACTATATGCTACCTTATTTATGCCTTTATCGTGAAAATAAACAGTGAAACAGACTATGAAACTTCTAACGGGTAAGAATAACAGACTGATTTTCGACGACGCATATATTTTTTACTTGTAATATATTTTTCACCTCACACGCTCTGAAAAGGAGGTTTTGTCAATCAGCTTAGGCGTAGAAAATCGCTTTTTGCGGCCTAGCGCGGCAAAGTACTTTTTTAATTTAATACGTAAAAATATGTCATAATGCGTTCCGAATCGCACTATTGACTTTAATGTTACATTTTATTCTTATTTTAAATAGCTATAAATTAATTATAATACTCCGTTTTGGTTTTATTATATTATTTTAGTTAATTGAATCATAAAAACAATAACAATAAGATTAAACTATTTGTTATAAAAATATATGAGGCTGGGTGAGATTTCACAACCCGTGATTGGATTTCGGAACGTGACATAAATCTTTATTTTTAAATTGTCTTTGTCTTGTACCTCATGTCAGTGTCAACATTTACGAAATAGTTTTTATTGTTATTTATAAGTAACAATATATTCCTACTTTATATAACTTTGAATTAACTATAATACTCCCTTTTTTATTATATAAGTTTTTAATATCATTAAAACAACGAGAATACGGTATATTTAGATTAAACTTTGTGTTTAAAGATTTTTTTACCGGAAGTAGACTGCGGAAACAACCTTAAAATGTTCCTCGCTGTTGTGAGGTGAAAAATTGTGTGTTGCGCTCCGCAGAAAAGTTTTTAGCGTCTTGTACCTTTGAAATTGTCGCTTCGCTCAGGATTCAATCTTTGAACCACTCGCTACGATCGTGGTCCAATCCTAGAATCCTTCACTTGCTTAGCTTTCAATAGAGGTAAATCGCCAACTAACCAACCAAATAACCAACTTTCCAGCCTTGCATAACAAATAACTATTTCTCAAACATGCTTGAAAATATGAGCATTATTTTGACCACCTTCTTCGAGATAAAGCGATATTGCTGTACGCCACATAACGTGCGAGCAGCGGCTGACAAAAGTTGTATGAAAATCCATATCTGTCGTGTTTAGCGCCCAATAAATTACATAGTAAACTCATATCAGGGCCCTTATTCACTATGACCACTTACCGATTCCTTGCTCATACCACGCCAATGTCGTATTTGGTTTCGACATTTTCAAAATTCGTTTTCTCTGTGACACTTACAAATTTTTAAGTTAATTTACTTGTTTAATAACTATACTATTTGTGATTGTCATGTACTTGTACAATAACTCTATAATTTGTGAGTATCATGAAGAAAACGAATATTGGAAATGTCAAAACCAAATACGACATTGGCATGGTTTGAGCAAGGAATCGGCAAGTGGTCATAGGGAATACAGGGCCTGTTGTGTAATTTAAAAATGGAACGATCTTTTACTCCGGAATATGGCAACTGAGGACGTAACATATCAAAGGTTTTATTTAAATTTGCTTTAGAAAAAAAAAACAACAATGAACGCTTTATCGCGGGAAAAAATATTAATATTCGTTGTTCGTCTGATTTCGAAAAGTAGTTTTAATTTTCGCGCATTATTTAAGAAAAGTACTGTACAAGCTTTGGCCACAACTAGGCATTGATGGACTTACGCATGTGTTTTCGTTTACACGTTCGTCCATCAATGCCTCTTTAGCTGGCCGCTGCAGTAATGTTACTATATGCGAACGTTAGTCAGTCTGTTCTATGCTATATTCCAGTGCAAAGACACTCACAATAGGTATACTTGTAATACAATTTGAATAGTATAGAAGTTAAAAAATAAACACACAGTAGAAATTAAAAAGAGTTTGAAAACGATATTAAGTTTCCGTTCAGCTAAAAAAACCTTCAAACTTTAATACCTTTCAATTACGGGAAAACGTCGCAAAAAGCTAGTGTTATCATACAATTTATTCGAAAGGTCTCCGAAAATTAATTAAAAGGTTCGATAATCCAATGAAATTTTAGTAGCCGGTACAAAGTTTGGCGAGAGTCGTTAGTTATGGGCAGCTCAGTTTGTTCAAACCCGGCGGATTTCTGTTATTGGAACTTGGAGTTTATAAATTTAACAAGCCACATGAGGAAGACCAGTGAAGTTTTAACTATGAAGGTATATTAAACCTTCTGCAGTCTGGGTAGAGTCGATAATGCTTTGGCGGCGGTCAGTTGGGTAAACAACGTGAAATGTGAGGGTTTGCAGCCTCGACGAATGTTTTCCAACTTCGCTAGGCATACAGTTCAAGCTATTCGATACGATTTTCTTCGATTCGTTTTCCACAGACTTGGGTAGAAATACGTAAAAAAGTTTGTCAAATTGATTATCTTGTAACTAGTCGTAACAAGCTACTCTACGTATTCTATATTTTTATGCTTTGTATTATAGCCTCCTTTGTGGATTGCGAGCTTATTTGTCAATTTTTTATGATAGTTCTGAAAAATAATAATTTGAATGTCATATCGTTGTCATAGAATATTTGATCTGTTTTGGCATATTGAGTCCACAAAATTATTTTAGTAGAATAACATCGGTATCAAATTTAATCTTATTTATGTTGTCATCCAGCATCAGATCTTACACAAACAGGAAAACCTGTAGCCTTATAAACAGCCCTCTAATTGTCTAATTTAAAATCTAGCAGAATCCCTTTCAGAGGTATTGTGATTGTGGTATTTTCGTCTGTCATATTGCTTAGACAGTTCATTTTTGTTTTCACCTCACACGCTCTGAAAAGGAGGTTTGTCAATCAGTTTAGGCGTAGAATCGCTTTTTGCGGCCTAGCGCTGCAAAGTACTTTTTTAATTTAATACCTAAAAATATGTCATAATACGTTCCGAATCGCACTATTGAGTTTTTTGTTATATTTGAATCTTATTTTAAATAGCTTTAAATTAATTATAATAATCCGTTTTGGTTTTATTATATTATTTTAGTTCATTGAATCATAAAAACAATAACAATAAGATTAAACTATTTGTTATAAGAATTTTATATTAGGCTGGGTGAGATTTCACAACCTATAATTGTATTTCGGACTGTGACGTAAATCTTTATTCTTAAATTGTCTTTGTCTTGTACCTCATGTCAGTGTCAACATTTACGGAATCGATTTTATTATTAATAATAAGTAACAATATATTCCTACTTTAAATAACTTTGAATTAACTATAATACTCCCTTTTTTATTATTTTAGCTTTTTATATCATTAAAACAACGTGAATAAGGTATATTTAGATTAAACTTTATGTTTAAAGATTTTTTTACCGGAAGTTGACCTCGGAAACAACCATAAAATGTTCCTCGCTGTTGTGAGGTGAAAAATTGTGTGTTGCGCTCGGCAGAAAAGTTTTAAGCGTCTTGTACCTTTGAAATCGTCGCTTCGCTCAGGATTCAATCTTTGAACCACTCGCTACGCTCGTGGTTCAATCCTAGAATCCTTCACTTGCTCAGATTTCAATAGAGGTAACTCGCCGCTAAATAACAACTTTCCAGCCTTGCATAACAAATAACTATTATTCCATACCTTTTAAAACGCGTCCCGATCACAATCCCTTTCAAATGTCAAATAGTGACGGCCTGAATATCTTTCAAATTACGAATTGAAAGGGATTGCGATAGATTAAAAAATTAGACAATTAACCCCCAGGTTATCTATTATATGCATTAATAAACGCTTTACTGTGGAATACGCATTTTCATTTAACTTGTTTCGCCTCATGTTTCTAGTACGGACTTGTTCAATCACGTTGATAGAACCCTGAAGCCTTGATAGAACCCAGAACCGTGAAGCTAACCCTACTCAATAAAAACCATTTTTTTAAAACCTACAACCGTTTTCATGCTGCTGTGCCACAAAAAGAAATATCCATTACTTATATCATCTCGTAGTACGTCTGCCGGTGAGTCTGTCCCAAACCCTTATCGCTTTAATGGGTCAACGTATCAAGTTGAAATGAATATTTTAATGCTTAGGTCTTAAGACCCTGTGAGCCGTTTCGTAAAAATATATCAAGTTTTTATGTCAACTGTATCAAAAATTACATCTATTAAGGTCGCTTATTTGATACGGTAAAACGGGGTGAATAGAGATCGGGGTCTGAATAGGGACAAAACTGGGAACGAAATTTTAAACGGCACCAAATAAATCGGAAAAATCTACCAATAGGGGTAGATTTTTCCGATTTATTGGGAGTCAGGGAGTGGTGACACTTTTATGAGTAGTAGAATATTTTTTTAATAGCAACACCGATAAGCAGTGAAGTTAGTTACAAATGGTCAAAATTTGTCTTTGAAAATCGGTCTCAAAATAGTGTGTTCATTTGTGTGCCAAAACTTTATCTTTTTAGAACAAAATATAATTGCTTGTAAGTTTAAAAGTGGTGCAGATGTTAGATTGCACATTGTTGATTCTACACAAATGCAGGTAAGTGTGAATATTTTGTACTTTTTGCATAAAATCAAAATATCTAAGACCCGGTAATTTTGTTAAAGACAAGAGGTTAATAGGTACGGTAGAGGGGCGAATAGGGACGACAGTGGTCTGAATAGAGACGCCATACTTAGTAAATAGAGACGACTGAGGGGCGAATAGAAACGGTAATTTTGATATTACCAATATTTTCATTATTTAAGAACACCAGTTTTGAATTTAGCACTTTTTACGAACCTATTTCAGCTGGGGCCTTATTTTAAAAGATTTTTAACAACCCTATGACCTTTTCCCGATTCACCCCCTTTGCGTCCCAGGTCATCCCACTTCAAGCATAAATAGGGATAAGGCATATTTTGGCAAACATTTTTGGGTTCTCGACGTCTTTATTGGTTATTTTAGGTATATTCGTAAAGTATGAGCGGCCGGACAGACGCACAGACGGTTATCAATGTTATTTTTGTACTTTAGCATTGACAAATTTGAGTCTAAAGTTTGATTTTGTTCCTATTCACCCCATTCACACGTAAGCCTTAATGTTGGTAATATTTATACACCTAGGTCTGCATTACAATTAACTAACTTTTATTTCAACTGTATCATAAGTATCAAAAGATACATCCATTTACTCTATCAAACGTTTTAGAGAGGACGGACGGAGAAATTTATATTGTGACGCGCATATCGATACCTTGGGGCTCAAAGGGCGTAACCACCATTTTGGTCAAAATGAGTTTTAAATGCCATCTTATTCAGTTTTTTCTGCGCTATCGAACTGTATTTTTAAAGTTCTCAAATTCGGAAAACAATGGTGAATACGACCCCAAATTTCAAGGCTGGTAATGCAGATTTTTTTGTATTTTTGGACGTAAAAGCAATAATTATTAGGCATCATCAAAGTACTGGGCGTAAACGACAATCTCAAATGCAAATGTAGGGCGTATATCTGTACGACTTAAAGCCATAAAAAATATATTTAATATATTTCATCATAATTTATTGTTGTATGTTAAGGTTTAGAGGGTGGAAACGTTATCGCAGTTTGTATGGAGACCGTTTGCTACACATTCCTCTTAAAAAGTTTAGTTATAACCCATGTTAAGGCCCTCCAAAACTAGGTTTAATTTTAAAGCCACAATCATTGCTTTAATGTGCCTAACATTTGACAAAGCTGTGAAGCTTTGCAAATTTTGTAGCTTAAGGTTAGTTAAACCTTACTGGTTGTGTAGCAAATTGTTAAAAATAATCATTAAAAATAATTTGTAGTTCCAATAAAATTGTCTTAATATTTATTACCTTCGTCAGAACTAGCCAACAATCAAGATTGTTTTGCAATAGTAGCCTTTTACTCTTATCTTCCTTCTATAAAATACTAAATTTATTTTGTCATTCCAAAAGTAAAAAAAAACTTCCCTACTTATAAATATCAGAATAGAATACAAGCCTCTGATGGACTAAGGGTTGCCAAATTGACCTATTTTACTAAAAACAGTTGTAAGTATTGTAATATAAACCCAAAAAGTTGAATAACTAATAACAGATCGATAAAAACTACAGTTTTCATTTTGAAAGTTGGTGGTTATACTCTGCGTTACTAACGCAGCACTCATTTTATGGGGCATAAAAGACAGCGTTACTAACGCAGTAGTCATTTTATGGGGCATAAAAGACATTCATGTTGGATTTTGTGGGGCGTATTCACCAGCTAACTTTTTAATTACAAATATTTCTTAAAATGTTATGTTTTAACATTATGCACATCAAAAATTTACGACTTTTGGTGTAAGAATCATATTTATAGGATCAATAACAACAAAGTAGTGATAAATACAAAATTTAAATTTTAGTTTTTTGGCTCTCCTGAAAAGTCGTGTTTTGGTGGTTACGCCCTTTGAGCCCCAAGGTCGATATGCAGAAGACAGAGTTGGAGTTTACGCGCCGTTCAGGTTTTGGTTGGTTCAGTTGTTGATTTTAATTCCTGAAAAATATATTTTGACGTAACTTTTTACTACAACTTTTTAGCTACATCCTTTTCGCTGCTTTTTATTACTAAAGCGGTATGCGTGCACGAAAGATGCCCGTCGGTGCTGTATTTGTATGTATATTTTGTCGTTATTCCTAAAAGTTATAGTTCTTTTATAAAATTTTAAGCGTCTTCAAAAAAAGGAAGAGTTTACCTATGTGTAGCGAATACAAGTGGTATTTTTATGTAGTCAACAGCAGGTCAGGCTTTATACTTTCTGCTTGAGATAGCCCTTTACCTATGTCGTTCATTTTAGATGCGGTTTTCGTAATACAAGTTCTAACGTTATTACACAAGTTTTATGTTTCAGTACCTATGAACAGATTAAACAGTCGTCATGAACCATTTTTTATGTCCCCACAGCCGGGGCATGGGCCTTTCTTATGAAGGATAAGTCAAGAAAAGGAGATTGGGCCATAATCCGCCACGCGGGCCCAATGCGGATTGGCGGGTTTTCGTGACTGCAAATACAACGGTTTAACGTGCCTTCCGAGGCACTAAAGATAGTAAATTATTGGTCACCTATCCCGTGAGTGACCATTGCGAAACTAAATCGTAGGCCGAGCGCACGAACCACTGCGCCTCCTTATTCCGTACCTACAGTAGTTTTCAGAAAATCTTGAAAACGCTGTCGATTTCGCTGCCTTTTTTTGCCAAAATTACATGAACTTAATAATGATTGACCTTAACTTTAACAACTATAACTACTTAGGTACGTTAGTAGCACACTGACACCAACGCGAAATAAATATCTTGTTGTTAAAAAAATTAAACCCGACTTCAATAAGTAAAAAATAAAACTTTTGGAGTCGGTGCCAGCCAAGGCATTCTACGAGTACATTGCATTTCTATTAAATATATTTTTATTGTTCTTGCCTTCGCTGGCACCGGTTTAATTTTTATTTATCGATGTTTGTGGTACTGGATATTTTAGCCGAACTATTCTTTGATACTGAATTAATTGTGATTAAAACCGATCGACGCCGTCATACTTAGCTAGAAAACTTGAACAAATAACGAACTTACTTAAAGTTAATCAAGACGAAAAGTTACTTGTAATTGTGTTAGACCTGTCGGCTCACGTTTTGGGAGAATGATGTATGTAGTGTGTTTTATCAATGTCATGCCTTGTTGTAAAGTTGTGCACATTATGTACAGTCAACAGCAGCTACGGCTTTACTTATCTGTCAAATTTCTCCAATCGACTCTGGACTTGAAGACAAATGATGTTGATTTTGTAATTTTTTTTTAATTTTTTTTTTTAATGCTATTTTTATACTTATGGTAAATTTTAAATAGAAAAATATTGGAAAAAATTAACTCGGCCACAAGTGAATTCTCAGGCTGGAATCGAACCAGCGACCTTTGGAAATCCGGTCCAATGCTCAAGAGCATTGGACCGGATTTCCAAAGGTATAAATGATGTTGAGTTCAGATTTGTCCGTAGAAATTCGACATTATGTATAAACCGTATTTGCTTACGTATATCTTATGTTTTGGCGCGCATTGTTCATTGAAATAAAACAACTTGACGACCTTTGACGACCTGTTTGGCGCAGGGGTACTAACCCCACCTTCTGCGCCAGAGGTCCCGGGTTCGATCCCCGGACAAGACAAATATTTGTGTGCATGAACATGTCTATTTGTCTTGGTCTGGGTGTTTAATATGTATATTATGTATGTATTTACAAAAAAAAAAAGTATATAAGTATGTTTATCCGTTATCTAGTATCCATAACACAAGTTCTTCATGATATTTAACGTGGGCTAGATAATTGGTGTGATTGTATGGAATATTTTTATTTTTAACTTTTACGGATATTTCACGAACTAAGTTGTAATTGTCCGTATTTTTTAGGGGTTTTTTGATTTTTCCGACGTTTCGGCACCTGTTTCAGCTGCCGTGGTCACGGGATGACTGGCTTTACTGTTGACCGTACCTTAAGTACATTCGACGCTTGCCTTTATCGTGTAAAAAATTACAGCTATTTCAGTCAACTGACGAGCGTGTTGTGCTGTAGACTGTGGGTAAACCTAGTCGAATTTTTTATTTAGTAGAGTATAATTTCACTGTTGCCCGTCCATCATCAGCTTGTGGACGTCCACTGCTGGACATAAGCCTCTCCTAGGTCACGCCTAATATTGTGGCGTTCATAGGTTATTAGTCTACTTCTACCACGCTGGCCTGACGGGTTGGTAGAGGGTATGTTTCAAGTTTTCCTTCTCTCGCACATGTGTTCAATGCGTCGAGCCTCTTAGTCGAATTTTACGACATCCCAGGCATGTCAGGGAGTGGTGACACTTGTATTCTTAGGCCGTCACCACACGGCACTATCACAGGTGACAATATCACTTTGTAAAAATAATCCTGCTTTAAACTGTTTTTCGCAATGATTTGAGCAGATTCCATTCATGCACACAAATTCAATACTATCATTATGGCTACCATTGAGCTATATTACTACGTCAGTACAATAATACTTCAATGACTTGACGACCTGTTTGGCGCAGGGGTACTAACCCCACCTTCTGCGCCAGAGGTCCCGGGTTCGATCCCCGGATAAGACAAATATTTGTGTGCATGAACATGTTTATTTGTCTTGGTTTGGGTGTTTAATATGTATATTATATATGTATTTACAAAAAAAAAGTATATAAGTATGTTCTTTATTCAATTATCTGGCCCAAGGTAATATTCTTTTTGTTAAATATTTTTCATAGGAGTAATCTTTGATGTGTGAAATTTGCCTTGGGCAGACTTAAATCCTTCGCTTTATTCAGGATTCTTACCATAATTCCTTAACATCTTAATTCCCTCACTAGGTCCGGGAATTAACTATAGAATCCTTCATTTCGCTCAGAATTCAAAAGACCCTGTTTTATCCTCTTAGTGCATAATCTACTATTAGGATCTATCTATCTTGTCCGCCTGGCTAGCTACCACCATCTTATCTAAGTCTGACGCCATCACAATAATGTTTTCAGCATTTTTGTGTTCCGGCAGTTAGAGATAAGATAGCCAGTTCCTAAGTGATTGAGGATTCCGGGAGAGGCTCGCTTCCATCTTCAGCCTTATCAATATTTAACATCAGGTATGATGAAGGCTAAGAGTCTCGCCGTCGTTCACAAAAACAAAAAAAAAGGAGGAAAACAACTTTGGCCTCTCCAAGGCGAGAGTGTAAGGTCATTTCCTGGGCAAGCATGGTACACCTTAGTAGACCACAACCTGTTTATTAAGCACGATGGTGGTCAAATGCCTGCCCAGTTAATACTAAAAAAAACAGGCGAGGGAATTGAAAAATTTCTATAAAAAGTCAGCAAAATCATCGTTTCGTAGACCCGTGTTTTCTCCTCCAAAATTGAAGCTATTTAATTAATTTCTTCATAAATTAAGTCCGAAAGGAATTTTTGCAGAAATTATAAAAAAAAAACATTTTATAAAAAAAAAACAAACCGACTTCAAAAAGTAAAAAATAAAACTTTTGGAGTCGGTGCCAGCCAGGGCATTCTACATTGCACTTCTATTAACTATATATTTTTTTGGCCTTAGCTAGCTAGCACATTTCAGATTTTTTAGTTACATCATGTGCCGTTACTTACACTAAAAATCAGCCCATACACAACAATGTCATCTAGGTAAACGACTACTTGCCAAAAGGTGATTGATATTTTTCAAGATTATGAAAAAATTACTAGCCAGATCTTCGTAAAAATTATATGGGACCAAATTGACAGTGTACCCGATCGAACAAAAAAACAACTATTAAAATCGGATTACCAACACCGCAGTAATCGGTATACATACATCAGACAAAAAAAAAATAAAAAAAAATACGCGTTGAATTGAGTACCTCCCTCCTTTTTTGTTGAAGTCGGTAAAAGAGATATGAACTTTAAAAAATCTATTAAATTGGCCAGAGTGAATAGATTTTCAAAAAGTTCTTACCATTACACAATTTATGTTGGTACGTGTCAAATAATAAAATATATCCTCATTCAGACTGCAAATAAAAATGTTTCAGGCCGAAATAAATAGGTTACAAACGTTGTTTTAATACCAACTTCACTTAACGTCCCTAAATGGGTTTGTAGAATTCAGAAAAAATATAAAAGTAGAAAATATTTTCAATTCCCACGGTTCCTAACAAGCTAACAAGGCCACTTAGCTTACAAATCGATACACGCGAAAAAAGTCTGAAAGTTGTATAGAGACACAGCACATTAAATATCAGAAAGACAAATATCGCCTCCTACATCACACAATTCGACGTTTTTTACACACAAACAATGGACACAGTTAGCCTTCACATTAAACATCATACTTCATCAGACTGAACCTTAACCACTGAGGAGCTGCCTGTCTTATCTCTTAAATGCCGGAACAGATCAAAGTTGGAAGCATGGTTGCTATGGCGACAGACTAGTCCAGCCAGTCACTTTAGCCAAAAAGGGATCAATCTCGAAAATGAGGGAAGGCAAGCTATAAACTCGTATATATATATATTTTGGTGTTCTAAAAGTAGTCTCATAAAATTTAGTGTTCGCGCCGTCAAGGATTCTAGGTCAAAGGTCAATAAAAAAAATTTTTTTGTGATTATCTCTCTTCCTATAGCTCCAATGATGTTAATATTTTAATTGTTATTGTAGAGCACACAATTTGCAACCGATTTTGTTAAATTTTTTTTCTCATACGTCCAACCTTTTTTGAGATAGAGGACAAATCTCTGTCCTCTATCCTCAAAAAATGTTGGACGTATGAGGACGTTGGACGTATCAAAAAAGGGTGCTGTGGGAGATCCCACCACACCCCAAACCTGGGATTCTAAATCATATCTTAACCAATGGTTAGGATACGATTTAGAAATCAACAATTTCAACAATTTGTACCTGGTAATAAATACGATTTATATACTGTCGGGCTGCTACGTAGGTAATAGTACTAACTAACGAACAGAAGTTGCACTCCGCACAATCATTTAAATAAATAGCGACTCTTACTCCTACACAATAAAGTACAGTTCACATCCGTTCGACCTACTGCGGCCTTCCTTCCAGCGCTGGCCTTCTGAGACCCTGATTGAGGTACTGCTTCAGCTAATATGTACTGGACTCTTCTCCCCGATGAATACAGAGACGGGACTCAAATTAATCAGAGCAAAAGTAACTCCTCGACGAAGTTAAACAGATGCTCAATACGCTGTGAAATTCCAGTTTTATTTCGGTTTTTTCGCACTTCGCCTTTTTGGTGTCTTTTTAAAGAGTTTCGACGCGAAGACAAGTAAAACTTACCTTTTTTGTGTTCGTTTTTCTTGATGAGCAAGTTATAATATTGAAAATGTTACAGTCGTTTATCCCAAGACTTACTTAGAACTTTAGAGATTACCAGACAATACGAGATAGGTGCATAGCATTCAGTCTGTACGATTCGGAACTGCGACCGATGGGAAAAGAAGAGTTGAAACCACAGAACACAGTTTTTTTTTTGTGGTTGAACGTATAATAAATGTTGATAAGTACTTAATAGTTATTTGACTGCAACATAAAGTTGAATTCCTGAATTGTGCATATCAGTTGGTTTATGTTTTTAGCGCAATTTCACTTAATCTGTCAAAAGTATTTTATTAAGTCTTATTACAAATATTTTGCTTAGAAAAAATAAAGATACAATAAAATGTATCTTTCTTTCTAATGTTAGTATGAACAGCTAACCTTCACTGTTCCAATATAAAAAAAATGTTAATGAATTAGAGGACTTTTTTATAACATATCAGAAATATTCATCCAAAACCTAGTTTTATTTTTATCTGTGTATCATCATCAGCCTATGAACGTCCACTGCTGGACATAAGCCTCTCCAAGCTCACGCTCATTGTGGCGTTCATAGGAGGCTATTAGCCTACTGCTACCACGCTGGCCAGACGGGTTGGTAGAGAGTCTGTTTCAAGTTTTCCTTCTCTCGCACAGGTTTTCAATGTGTCGAGCCTCTTTGTCGACTCTTATGACATCTCAGGCATGTAAGAGAGCGGTGACACTTGTACTCTTAGGCCGTCACCACACGGCACAATCTGTGTAATACTAAGAAAATATTAAAATTCAGACCCATTGGCTGATGGTTGTTGAATTATATCATTATTATTATCTTATTGAATCATAGAAAGTCCTGTTTTATAAAGTTAACTGTTCAAGTGCCTGAAATTACGAAGAATCCCTGAAAGGAATTATTTGAACTTTAAGAAAAACAAATTGTTCTCGAGAACTTTAAATCAAATGGATTCTTGGGAATCAAAAGTATTTAATGTTGTCGGTATCATGACGTCATCAGTTAAAAGATTAAGGTCTGTTTGAACTTTTTTGTATGAAGGCTGGTCTCGTCTAAATCCGTAGTATGAGAGGCCATTTTGTTTTTTTTTTCATAATAGCGTCGCACGATAATACCTATATAAATAAACAGGGAACACAAAGAGCAACAAAAAATGTAAAAAATGTTAACAAAAGATGTTAAAAACGTTAGCCAGATAATTAGAGTTAAAAGTGAATAATGCCGACTAAAAGTATCACCTTTGTATCTTTTACTCCAATTATCTCACTAACCTGACACTTTAGGACATGTTGTATATTTTTTTTGTTCATCTTTACGTTCCCTATCCATTTATATAGGTATTACCGTGTGGCGCGATTTTAAATTAAAATCAAAATGGCGGACCGGGGGACGAGGCCAAAAGGTTAAAACCCCTAAAAATACGATTTTATTATATACGAAAATTATAAATCTAGGTTTTGGAGGATCTAAGCTACAAAAAAAGTAATATTAGTTTTAGGGCTAAATTGGATTTTATAATCGTCATCATAATATCGTTATGCATATCATGTGATGCTTTTCTGGTAGTAGTCTTGTTTAATTCTTGAATGTATTAGGTACTATTAATCATAGATATTTTTTTAGAATATATCGCGCAATGGATATTTTCCAAAAATGGAACATCTCGTACGATATCCTTCTTGTATTCCATAGTTCAACAAATTGCGAACATTCTCATCCGATGTCGAGTTGCCATTGTTAAGCAAAACGTGTTTTGTCACGTGACTAGACACTCATAACATAAACGACGAAGACATTTAGAATATCCGTTTGTAAGTTATCGTTTGAATTGAAACACGTGGCCGTGGGTTTTGGACAACTTGGATTGATGTTATTTCAAGTATCTTTAGTATTTATCAAGACGTGAAATAGTGTTATAATTATATATCACAATGAATTTTCGTTCTTACAAATATCAATACCCTTTTCGAAGGTGAGGTTTAGGATTGGGCAAGGAGGCCATTTACCACAGATGACGTAAAAATGCTACTAACAAACAAATATTGTAAATACATCCGATACTGAATTGTAAGAAAACTATTGTTGAGTACATTACCTGCGACTGCGTCCACGCGTAATTTGAGATTATACTACACCTAGGCAGGGGATCACTTAAAATTGCGACATAAAATTGACTGTCTTTCTCCAAGTTCTTATCTATCTCTATGCTAATTCATCAGAATTAAGCAAAGTGTAGGCGTGAGAAGGCAAATATGTAGACAAAGATTTATGTCGTGCTACTTGGGGATCACTTAAAATTTTCGCGGCAAAAAGTTGCCTATGTTATGTATTTGTCTGAGGTATTATCCACCTATTCTATCTCAATACAATTTTTTATTAAATTTAAACGAAGTGGAGGCTAAGCTAAATAGACAAAGGAGATCAACCAATTTGGTACCGAACTGTAATTTTTTATATTATACTAGAGGCCGGGCGCGGTTTCACCCGCGTGGTTCCCGTTTCCGTGGGAATTTTGGGATCAAAGCTATCCTATCTCTTAAGTTGGACCAGACTGCTCACGGTGTGCCAATTTAATTTAAAATCGGTTAAGTAGTTTAGGAGTCCATCGCGGACAAACATCGTGACAGGAGACTTATATATATTAAGATTACGCGTAATGTCAGCATTATTTTACGAAAAAATTGTAACTGTAGCTAGCAGGATACGTCTAAAATTGAATTTAAAAGTCATAGGTAAAATAATAGATTTGAATCGATATCTATTACATAAAATAAATAAACAGTTATATTTTTAAATTAAAAACGCTTTGTATTCGCTATTAATCCTAAAGTGACTAAAATATCTATTTTTAAACATTTTAATAGTCACACCATGTCACACACAGTATTTTTTAACAACGTAATCGTTACTTGATTAAAAATCGTTTTAATTCGAAATCTGTGCCACTATCAGTAATCGAATCTGTGATCAAACGCGTTGATTGGTCAATTACTTGTGAAAATGACAAATATGACAAGTTTTGATTTGACATAAACCAATCAACATATTTTGGGACCAGCAGACGTGGAGGTGGCGCATTAGTTTTCACTGTTTGTATATGTTTAAATTAAGTTACTTTATTGTTTCTTTAGGCGGTTCGAAGGTAAAGACAGCTTAAGTAGTATTTGTTTTTATTGTTCTCCAAGAGTTTTAAAAGAAGTTTAGGTTTCAAATTACAAAAAAAAAGTTTTACTGAAATTCTTTTCTATTTTTTTTTCCATTTTAACATTGGTTATTAATAACTCCACTAGTTATTAAATACAATCCAATAGAAATGCTAATTTATTAAGGAATAAGATGACATAAGCTACGTTGTTGTACAAAGAACTTGGTATCTGTACCAAAGCTCTATAGAAAGTGGTTGATCTCCTTTAACATTTAAGGAAGAAATTTACTTTGGATAAATAAATGCGATTTAACAACCTACTGTTGATATTATTTCTAAACAACCACTTGATAATTGCCAATTAGCTATAGTTTATACAGCCTTTAAAGGTAAGATATTTAACATCATTACTTCTACGGTATCAAATACTAAATTTTAGTTTCGACATAATTAAGCTCGCATTGAAACGCTTGAGCATCTGTAGTCAAGGTTACAATACTAGTATCATATCCAGAAGTCAACATATTGTATTTGTAGGGATGATGGTGGAGTTATAGAAAAGGGTGGTAGATGGTAAGCCACTAGTAGGAAGGTCAAATAGCGAGCTCTTCCTCCGGACTGGGTGTTGGTAGTCCAGGGACCGCGGTCCGACTGTTGTCGGTTTCTTCCGCCTTAGGCGGGTATTCGAGGTCGAGTAATTACTCCTTTCCCGGGCTTCTTCTCGACGGGGCTACCGCCCCGCGGTGAATGGTTGCCGCGATGCGCGGCCGTCCTTCAGGACGAGTGGTGTTCCTACTGGAGGTTTGCGGCGCGGCCCTCAGCGCGGTCTGCACACCGGGTGAGACCCCCCCCCCCTAGGGGGGAGGCCCAGGGAGCGCCTGCGAGCAGGCCACGGCTTACACAAACTAGGGTGGGGGTTATAATTTGGGTTGTGGGTGAGGGGTAGGGAATGAGGGAAGGGGTGGGGTTGGGTCGGGGAAGTAGTGGGAGCACGTGAAGTCGGCGCCCTCTTTTCTGCCCGGGAAAGTGGCTCTGTGGTGGCCCGCGCCTGCCATCAACCAGGCCATGCTCCACCTGATGAGCCTCGCTCCCCCAGCGCACCACGCCTGAAGAGTGACCCGACTGATGTGCGACTTGGTATATATTGATTATGGCTGGTGAAACTTCTGTCAGCGCGATGTAGGATTCCATGCATGTTCTTCGTATCCCATACTGAGTTGCTGTCAGCGCCATCTGTTGTCACGGTAGGTAAGTTTCGTGTGTAGTAGGATGTGCGGCGTTAGTGCCGCCACATATTCGGTTTGGTCAGTGATAGGACTTGTTGTAAGTCCGCCTGGCCGGTATCCGTCATCTATTCTAGGTCTGACGTAATAACAATAATAGTTTTCAGCGTTGTTATTATAAAGATGGAGAGCCAATTTTTTTGTGGTTGAGGATTTCTGGAGAGACGTGCTTCCACCTTCAGCCTTATCATTACTTAACATCAGGCATGCCGCATGATGAAGGCTAATCGTCTTTCCATTTTCTCAAAAAATGTGAAAAAAATTGCACTTACTACCATACCAGCTGATACCAATATAATTCGCTACAAAATAATCACGTTCTTAAAATCCAATCTAAAAGTTCCGTAGACGTGTAAAATCCTGTAAAAAAGATTACGTCTTAACCGAGGGCGCATTAAATCGGCCGATATCTTTTAGTGCACCGTATTGGCGGGAATGGGCGGGATTCAATCGCAGGTGGACCGATTGGGATTTAAAGGCGGGTCCAGAATTATCCAGCATTTGCAGGACAAATACTACGGATATCTCTTTGCGGCAGCTCAGGGCTGGTTGTTCGCGTTTGAGGGATTAAGTAAGTACATGTGTATAAGATAGATGAAGTTTTATAGATAACTCAAAACTTCAAATACACATGCTTAGTGTATTATAAAACTGAATTAAATTAAATTCACTAAGAACAAAAGTTTTTAATTGTTTTCGGTTCTTTCTATTCTGAACAATTTTAAGGTCATAGAGTCCACACGTTATTGATGAAATTGATAACATGTGCTTAGGCATTTCAACCAAAATTTTCCTTAAAAGTACCTACGTTACAAATCGGGTGTGGTTATGCTAAGTGATTCCAGGGGGCCTACCGCCATCTCTTAACGCAGTATTGTTTCAATCTTACCATGTTATTTGGTACTACCAATCTCTTAAAGTAAGCTTGTTTTTTGACGGAAGTTTTGTGACGTCATCGCTCAATCATCGCCTCCATAGTGTGAGGTGTGTCAAAATGTGACAACTTCAACAAAAACAAAACGCAAACGAAACGTTCTTATAACATGATGGTTTATAATTGATGACCGTAGGCCCGCAGTATAATTTCAGTGTATGCGACAATGCATTCCCCTCGCAACAATAAAAAAAAACAAAAAAGAGATGGTATGCTGATAAAAAAATTCACTGCGGGATAAACATGATTCTAGGTTAACATAATACTCGTACATCCTCACGTCCACGGCAATGAATTGTGAAGCAGTACTTATTTCTCCCTTTAAATTAGAGGTCCCCGAGGCGCAGTTTGTGCAGCCCCATTCGTTCCTCCCAATCTGCCGGATTTATGTGCCCTACGTAGAAATAAGACCGGTAAGGGTGGGTACAGATATGTTCTTTTGGCCGTACCTTCCGTACCTCCGTTTCGTTTCAGCGGCGCGATTCGTAAACTCTGGACGCAAAGTTCGTCAATGCGGTCATCGCGTATTCATTTCCTTTGTACGGGTGAAAAGCCTACGCGTGATGGCTGATTATCTAACAAAAAATCACCTAGCAACCAGTTTTGTCGCTGTCATTTCATTACTGTCACATTTTCATACTGACTGATGACAGCCACAACAAAGACGAAACTGAAACTGAACCAAGTTTTCTTTAAATAATCAGCCCTCGGAGCGTACCTGTAGGTATCCATATCGAGACGAGACGCCGTACCACCGTACCGTACCACAGTGTAAACATACAGTGTTTTTCACTGTAGTCCACTGTAGTCCGAGGCTAAAATAGTTGCGTCATTTTGGCCGTTTGTAGGTAGTGCTGTTTAAGACTGTGACCGTACCAAACAGTCGGCGTCCAAACTAGCGTTCTTGATCGTGACGCGGATACGAAACGGAGGTACGGTACGGACAAAAAACATTTATCTGTCTGGACCCACCTTAAGGCTCGCGATAAAAGGCGTTCTATCAAGTAGACTTTTTTATAATGCGTTCTTCATTCTCTTTATTACGGCTTATGAATATTCATGACTTTTTCAATTAATGTACAGTCAACAGCACGTTAGGCTTGACAGTATGACTTTGAAGGAGTCGGTCGTAATAGCGACGGCTTTCGTGTTGCACACAGCTCGAAATGCGTACTGAAGGTAAAGTTTTGTATAATAGTTAAATAGATTTTATAAACAATATTCGAAGATTTGTATAGAGCGCATTTACGTTTTAAGGCTATCCCTGATGATGGTGATAATGACAACGATGTTGTCCAGGCCAGTTTTTGCCAGGGCGACTGCATCGACTAATTAATCTTTATCGTGCGTGTGCTCGGACACGGCTTATCTAGCCCTCTCTTCTTTGCGAAGAAGGGCTAGGCTGTCCCTATTAATTATCCTTAGAATAATAACGCCAGAAACCTATTGCACGCACGAAAACGAAGTGTACTATGTATATGTAGTAACAATACTTACACGAACAACGTGCATCGAAAACTAAGGCGGAAACGGCTGAGTTCGTTCCGCGCGCTGTCAAAAAAAAAAAACAAAAAAACATTAAACTCCCAATACAGTGTTGCTAGTTGTGGGCTGTGGGGAAAGATGCACACAAATTTTTGAATAGGTTCTTAACATTGTATAGTAAAGATAAATAAGTAAATAATTAAGCTTTTATTATATTTGTCTATAGGTTTGATTCTTTATTTTTATGTAATTCATAGTTATTTTTAAATGATACTTATGTATTGGCGTCGCTTACAATATTCATTTATATCTTAATTTTTATAAGGGAAGAAAAGAAACGCATTGTTTTTGTTACAAAGATTTCGTCAGAGAGTGAAGTAGTGAAGTGTCATAGGTGCTAAAAATATCTTCATAATTTTTTGAATTGGGCGAAACTTTGTCCATCTTGATTTTTCTACGAAGATTAATAATTTTGACGGCAATCGCATGGAAGCACACTAAGGGCCGGTTTCACCACCGACTGATAAGTTTTGGGTGATATGATCTGCGATATAAGCTAACCAAAACTTACCTCATAAATGGTGAAACCGAAACTTAAGTAATTTTCTGACCTATAAATCCGCGGTCATCAGTGCCATCTTGGAACTATTTTGCTGTTTTTGTTCAAAAGTCGAATAAAATACTCCTGTAGGTGTAGAAACTAACAATATTTTTTATAGCGTACTTGAGGGTGTCAATTAATACCACTTTATAATGTAGACTCGTTTATTATTACAATATAAGACACGGACATTAACATAGCACTCACATTCTGCTTGGGCTCGGCGAGAGAGAGAGACCGGATCCGGATCACAGATTAGTCATCTCAATACATCTAGTGTTGCTACCTAACACCTTTCCTTTTTTAATTTTAAACAAAACAAGTCTCAAAAGAAATAACTCCAATGCTATAAAACTAAACTTAACTTTGACATTTGCCCAATGACACTTATGATCTATGACGTGACAGTGACAGTGACACAAGTGACATTGACAATTAAATACATCTTTACTCATCTCATATCTAAAACAAACAAACAAAATAAAGAAATTAAATGCTTTGACTCTAAATATTAACTTAAATATCTAATTTCACAGGTTTCTTATACAAACGACCATATCTAGAATGTGTACCAACAGGGTTATTTTCAGGACAACTAATAGGCAAATCACGGTTATCAGTACACCGAGAATTAACAGAAGACTCAATGGGTTGCGACGGTTTTAGAATGTGTTGTCTATTTCTACGA
Source organism: Chrysoteuchia culmella (assembly GCA_910589605.1). Lineage (NCBI taxonomy): Eukaryota > Metazoa > Arthropoda > Insecta > Lepidoptera > Crambidae > Chrysoteuchia > Chrysoteuchia culmella. The sequence continues at coordinate 2,924,460 of OU342654.1, read as the reverse complement.
AAAGAACCCTCTGGGCTTTCAATTACATAACTTCTAGGCTCTGGGCCTACTTGAGAAATTACACCAGGTACCCAAACACTATTTGGTTTGTGTTTGAACATAATATTATCACCCACAGATAATGGTTTTAAATTCTTACTACTTTTGTTATAATAAAATGATGACTTTAACTGTTGTTTTTTAATTATCTTTTCTAAGCTATCATTATCAATTTCTTTAAATTTCAAAATCTCTTCATTACTAGGAATTAAAGTTCTCAAACTTCTAGACATACACAACTCTGAAGGTGAATACTGACTGTACTTAGGTGTATTTCTATACAACAATAATGCAAGATAAAGATCTGAGTTGTCTTCCTTACATTTTTTAAACATGTTTTTAATTACAGCTATTGTTCTTTCTACCATTCCATTAGAACGACTCAAATATGGGCTAGATGTGACATGGTTAATATCCCAGTCCATCGTAAATTTACTAAACTCTTTACTGTTGAAAGGTGGGCCATTATCAGAAATTAGAGTATTTGGTATACCGTGACGAGCAAAAATCGATTTTAGTTGAGTAATTACAATGTTAGCTGTAAAACTTGATCTAAGAACTGCTATTTCAACATACTTTGACATGTAATCCACTACAATCAAATATTTATTCCCATCAAAATCAAAAAAATCTATACCAACTTTGTTCCACGGCAAAAGCAAATATAGTCATGATGAATCAACTGTTCCTTACTATTATTTCTTCTGTATGACAAACAAACTCTACATTTACTTACATATTTTTCTATATCACTACTCATACTTGGCCAATATACAGAAGTTTTAGCTAAACGAATACAACTGTTTATTCCTTGATGTCCATTATGAACTAACTCAAGGATATACTGTCTCAACGAATCAGGAATTATAATGTTATTTCTTTTAAAAAGTACATTATCAATGACATGAATTTCGTCTTTTATTGCAAAATAGGGCTTTGTATCCTGACTCAATAACCTTTTGTGTTCTGGCCAACCTTTTTGACAATAATTAATGATTTGACATAATGTTTTATCTTTAATAGTTAATGACTGTATTTCTTTAAGTTTTTTAGGACTGACTGACAGACAAGACATTACTAAGTTAACATGTAAATCTAATTCTTGATCAATATCTAGTAAAGACTGTTCAGACATAGGACTTCTTGACAAAGTATCTGCAATATATAAGTAGCGGCCAGGTTTATATACAATATTTATATCATAAGGTTGTAATCTCAACATAATTCGTTGAAGCCTTGGTGGCACATCCTGCAAAGCTTTCTTAAACAAAGTGATTAACGGTTTATGATCCGTTTCGACGATAAACTGCTTACCATAGACATATTGATGAAATTTTGTACAGCCATAAAGAACTGCTAACAACTCTTTCTCTATTTGAGCATAGTTTCTTTGACATTTACTTAAAGATGCTGATGCATAGGCAATTGGTTGCTTACCATGTGACAAAACTGCTCCCATTGCTTCTTGGGACGCATCTACAGACAATAAAAGTTCTTTATCGGGGTCAAAATAAGTGAGAACCGGTGCAGAACATATTAAACTTTTAATTTCATTAAATTCAGACTCATGCTGTTCTGACCAGTTCCAGACAACATTTTTTAAAAGTAGAGACCGCATTTTATTAGACCGTTGAGACAAATTCTTTATAAATGGACCTAAATAGTTGACCATACCCATAAAACGTTGCAGTTCTGTGACATTAGTTGGGCTTGACATTTGACAAATGGCTTCTACTTTAGTACTGTCTACTTTAACACCATCCTCATTAAAGACATGACCAAGATACTTGACTTCAGACAGACCAATTTTTGTTTTTTCCTTATTAAATTTAATGTTACATTCACGTGCACGATCTAAAACTTTACACAAGCGATCATTATGTTCTTGTAATGTACTTCCATATACCAGAAAGTCATCAAGCATTATTTCAACACCATCCAAATCACTAAACCTTTTAACCATTTCGCTATGAAATATTTCTGGTGCAGTATTAATACCGAAGGGTAGTCGAGTGAATCTATACCTGCCAAAAGGCGTTATAAAAGTACAAAGCTTCGACGAAGTCTCAGACAAAGGAAGCATCCGGTAGCCTTTGTTTGCATCCAAAGTTGAAAAATACTTTGCACCTTTGAGCTTTGACTTTATCTCGTCTACAGTTGGAAACTGGTAATGAGGACGCATAATAGCCCTATTTAATTTTCTAGTATCCATACAGACACGTAGCTGCCCATTCTTTTTTGACACAATTACTAAAGGACTTACCCATGGTGTTGGTTCTTCTACTCGACTAATGACACCACTTCTTTCCATGCTACTAATCTCCTTTTTTAGTGCATTCTGGAGGTTGAATGGGACCCGTCTACAAACATCAATAGATGGAGTAACATCTGGTTTCAAAGTAAAGTTACACTGAAACTCTGTCAAACAACCAAGACCATAAAAAAGATCACTATATTTCGACATTACAGATTGACTATCCTCACTACCAAATTCAAAGTCATTATTACTGAAAGACACGGAATTATCTTCCTTAATCAAATTTAATTGTTTACTAGACTCCCTACCAATAATATTTTGACAATCTATCTCCACAATGTGGAAATACAGACTATAGTTTCTATTTTTATGACTGACTACTAACTGACATTGTCCTAGAGTTTCTATAATTTCCCCACTAAAAGTTGAAATTGTATGATTACTTTTCTTTAAGACAGTACTCGAAATATCTAATCTTTTGAAAGTATTATATGACATTATATTGGTATCAGCTCCAGAATCGAGCAAAAATTTTACACTAGAATTATTAATTTTCAAATTGATTACCCATGGTTGATCTCGTTCAGTACATACCTTATTAACACAGTATATGGAGCCTACAAACAGCATTTGGTCATCGTCATCCTTATCATCATTTGTTTCAATGGCTCTGACCGACTTACATTTACAATATGATGCAAAATGATTGTACTTTTTACATTTATAACATTGCATACCCATAGCAGGACATTTATTTCTATGAAATTGGCCACAACGACCACACTTTGACTTGCTTCTGCTTTCTGACCGACCACGATTGTTGTGTTGACCTCTGCCTGCTGACCGACTGTGACTGTTGCTTTGACCTCTCCTTGCTGTCCTCGTCTCTCTCACTTGACCAACAAAGTTATTAGATTGTTCAAGAACTTTAGCTTGGCGTCGTGTTTCTTCACATGTTTTTGCTAAGTCCACCGCTTGATCCAATGTCTTCGGACACTCGTTCAATATTCTTTCCTTTATAAATTGGTTATTACTATGCAGGTTCAAACTAAAAATATCTCGCAGTAAATTTTCCCTAAGCGCGCCAAAATCACACTGGTGACTTATGATTTTTATGTCCGTAACATAGTCGTCTATTGATTCGTTCGGCATTTGGTGCCTGTTAAATAATTTGTGGCGCTCCATGGTGATATTAATTTTCGGCATGAAATACGCTTCAAACTTTGAAAGCAGTTCATCGTACCCAACAGTATCTATGTCGACGTTGAAGGAATAGAAAATGTTCAGCGCATCTACCCCAATATACTGTAGTAAAATAGCGACTTTTCGCTGGTCTTGCTCTTTTTCCAGTCTGTTAGCCCTCATAAAAATTTTCAGCCTATTCGCCCAGTTCTTCCACATAAGCGGCATATTGTTAGTTTTGCTACGTACGTCTAATTTTTCCATTGTGGCGTTTTCACAAAATGGCGACGGCGGCGACACTGCACATTCGTATGGCTGAATGCTTTTGGACTTGGTTTTTTCAGTGCCCATTTCAAATTTACTTCTGACACCATATAGCGTACTTGAGGGTGTCAATTAATACCACTTTATAATGTAGACTCGTTTATTATTACAATATAAGACACGGACATTAACATAGCACTCACATTCTGCTTGGGCTCGGCGAGAGAGAGAGACCGGATCCGGATCACAGATTAGTCATCTCAATACAATGTTTTTTTTTTCAAAATTAATCCGTGAATATCAGCGCCACTTTTTCGGATTTTTTTATTGTGCATCCATCTTGCATACCTATTCTAAGTTTATAGAAACCATTTTTTTTCTGTAAATGTAGGTTAAGTAAATAAATATACTGACAGGCTAAGATTAAAGATCATACCAAATGTTTTGTCGTCGCTTACAACGCAGCACGTTGTTTCCCCATTTTTGTGGGTGAACTCCTGATTATGGTAGCCCTGTAGCCATGTGCGTGTGTCGTAGAGACACACATCTTACGCACACAAGACAAATAAAATGGCACGCATTGTCACTCACGTTCTGGCTTGGACGCTGCTTCTAGGTGTTTTTATTCTAAGTAATTTTCTGATGGATCTGATAGGATGTTTAAATTCTTTCAAAATATTTTCAAAAGCAATTTCAATACTTTAGCCGGGTGTTACCGTGTTATACCTACGTATGAATAAAGTCGTATGTATGCAACACGTGTAATCTAAATTTGAATACAATTGAAAATTGGGGCAAATTTGGAAGTAAAACAAAACCAAACGAGAGCAAATTGTTTGTATGTGTCGGCGTAAGTTGTTATTGTCATTGCGACAGACTTTGTTTTGTTAAATGAGGTTTGTTTTGATTTAACTATGGTATACTCAATCGAGGCCTCACACACTTTATTAAATATATCTTGGGTTATATATTACATATTCATTTTCTATTAATATTATAACAAGTACTTCTTTCTAACCACTGCAAAAATCAATCTTTATCCGTGTTTTGGCAATATCCCTATGATAAGTCAATTAGGTAGGTACGTCTATTAGGTCCATACATAGTACCTTCAAGTAACAAGCTGAGCCATAAATAAAATCACTTTTGCAGGTGAGCTCAACTATATTCGCATTGGGCGTCCACAAATTATTTTGCCATCGAAATTGCTTATCGATCGTCTTAGAATTGTAGTGTGTCTGTCTATGCCTTTGGGGTGACCTTCCAATAACTTGAGTAACAATAGTGTCTTTAGCTCAATAAAGTAAAACAGAAGAATGTTTTTTCTATTAAATGCTTTAATATCTTGGAACTATCATTCGAATTGCGATGAATTTGGTGAAAATAAGGATAAGACTATTGAGGAGATCAATACTACTTGTCGCGAAAAAAAATACGGGTGGATGTGGGGTAGTGTAGAGAATGAAAGTTGTAAGGAAAGTATGGAAAAAAACCAATTTAAAAAACTAAAGAGCCTAAAATAAGCCTTTTGGAGTCGGTGCCAGCCAAAGCATTCTTTAAACATTGAGCTGCTATTCTTTTATTTTTCTTGCCTTGGCTGGCACCTACTCCAAAAGGCATATTTTTTGCTTATTAGTTTTTAAGGCGGTTTTTTTACGTAGTTTTTTTTTTACTTTTTTGTGTCTCTAATAGATTTTTAATGTAAACTACAGTAGGAATTTTCTAGATTAGATTAGGTTTCATGTACATTATAAACAAAGTATCGTGAAATTTACATTACTGGGCCAAACTGAATCAAATTTTTATAGAACCAAATGGCATCTATTCAGCATCGAACAAAAAAGAATCACGTAAATCGGATCAGCAATCTCGGCGTTATCGGTGTACATACATAAAAAAAAATAAGTTGGAAGAACCGAAATGAGAACCTCCTCCTTTATTGAAAGTCGGTTAAAAAGCGACCGCCCGCGGTTTCATCCGCGTGCTTCCCGTTCCCGTGGGAATATCGGGATGAATTATAGCCTATGTTTTAATCCAGGCTATTCTCTATCTGTGGGTCTCATCCAAAGAGTAACAAACAAACTGACATACTTTCGCATTTATAATATTAGTAGGGAGAAGAATGTTTCACGAACGATGGTTTTTAAACTACTGTTCACAAAGTTACAGTAATTTAGAACTATAGACCATAAAATTATAAGTGCCATCACAATGGCTAATGACTGAAGCACTGGAAGTGAAATTGTACAATCAAAAATAATCAATCTTGTGAAGTCTTAGGGTCATATTTTATTTTTCACCTCATACGCTCGGAAAAGTAGGATTTGTCATTCAGTTTCCGCGTAGAAAATCGCATTTTGCGGCCTAGCGAGGTGTACTTTTTCAATTTAATATCTAAAATATGTCATAATGAATTCCGAATCGCACTATTGACTCTTTTGTTACATTTTAAATAGCTTTGAATTAATTATAATACTCCGTTTTGGTTTTATTATATTATTTTAGTTAATTGAATCATATAAAAACAATAACAATAAGATTATACTATTAATGATATAACCTATGATTGGATTTCGGAACGTGGCATAAATCTTTATTTTTAAATTGTCTTTGTCTTGTACCTCATTTCAATGTCAACATTTACCGAATCGTTTTTATTGTTATGTTTCACCCGAGTTCTTTTCGTAATAACACGTGTTGTGAGGCTCCATTTTTAACTCAATCTACCGTAAAATTTCTAATATATTACAAAATATATTTACTTGACATTGGCAAAATTCGCGAATTATATCGCGAGCGACCATTAATTAAGAAAGAAGAAGATGTTATGTATAAGTAACAATATATTCCTAATTTAAATAACTTTGAATTAACTATAATACTCCCCTTTTATTATTTTAATTCTTTATATCATTAATACAACAAGATTATTTAGATCAAACTTTTTGTTTAATGAATTTTTTACCGGAAGTTAACCGCGGAAACAACCATAAAATGTTCCTCGCTGTTGTGAGGTGAAAAATTGTGTGTTGTGCTCGGCAGAAAAGTTTTTAGCGTCTCATACCTTTGAAATCCTCGCTTCGCTCATCTTTGATTCAATCGCTACGCTCGTGGTTCAATACTAGAATCCTTCACTTGCTCAGGTTTCAATAGAGGTAACTCGGGGCTATAACCAACTTTTCAGCCTTGCATAACAAATAACTATGGTAATTTATTGTTTAATCGAGTCTAATTCAAAGTGCAATTTCAAACCATTTTTATAAATAACACAAAACTAAAACAAAATAACAATAGAATTGAAAATTATTTAATAAATTGCAATTTGTGATAACTTTGCCTTGTTTTTCAGACATCCTTTTTTCAGAAATCATCAATTGAATGTACATATTTCAAATAAAATAATAATAATAGCAATTACGATAAAAACATGATCCGATTTCTAACAATCGAAACGACTATAAAGGTAAACATTTCTTGTAGATTTATATTTCCTTTATAACGTAATACCGTTTCATGTTTAATGGTATATCTCTGTCTGTCAGGAAAATATAACGAGTGGTATTATCGGGAAAACTCTGACTATATAATATTACAACCACTGGATCGTTTAGATGGAATGGGGAAAATAATGCTCTTTTTAGGGTTCCGTAGTAAAACCAACAAGGAGCTTATAGTTTCGCAATGTCCTTTTCTCCGTCTGTCTGTCTGTCTGTCCAGCCGCTACTTAGCTCAGAGGTCCTTACCTCTAAAAAGCTATAACTTGACATGAATGTGTATATGCCAAAAAAATAGTAGAATAAAATCTTGAAAAAACTAAATTATATGTGGTTTTTTTATCCAACGACACTCCACTATTAATCCCATAGTGGAGTGTCGTTGGATAGGTTTTTGAAGACCACTTTTCGATTTAGGGATCCTTTTTCGAAATATTAAGCTTTAAAGTGCAAAATTGAGTGGGGCGTAATTAATATTAGTATTATCATTTTAAACTCCAAGTTTTAAACGGAACCCTATATGTACCTACTGCGCGTGGCCCGACATGCACTTGGCAAATTTTTACTCTGAATACGAGACATGGTATTAGCACATAACAGTCTAACATAGTTCTTACGGTGTGGTATTAGCGTATTATAAAAACACAAAATAATTAAATCCACGTATCCACAATAAACCATGTTGAATCAACGTGTTTCCGTGTTACTTGTTGGCAACATTACGTGTTTCAAAGCGGAATAATGCCAATATTATACCCACAGCAAGCATATAGGTTGCATATAGGTTAGTTTGACGATCTGTTTGGCGCAGGGGTACTAAACCCGCCTTCTGTTAAATATTTGTGCGCATGAATATGTCTATTTGTCTTGGTCTGGGTGTTTAATATGTATATTATGTATGTATTTATTTTATTTTATTATTTATTGAAAAGATTCACCAACGACATATCTTTACACATTTGTCGCGAATGGCTGTTTACTTAGCAAACTCTTGCGCTAGGTTTAAACTGAGGATTGGTCACGAAACTTGTTTTTATCTTTTTTTAACCGACTTCAAAAATGGAGGAGGTTCTCAATTCGACTGTATTTTTTTTAAATTTTTTTTATGTATGTTCTACCATAACTTCGCCAGTTGTTAACAGATTTTTATAATTCTTTTTTTATCGGGAAGAAAATGGTTTATGTGTGGTCCCATATAATTTTTACGAAGATCTGGCTAGTAGTTTTTTCATAATCTTGAAAAATATCAATCACCTTTTGGCAAGTTGTCGTTTACCCAGATGACATTGTTGTGTATGGGCTGATTTTTAGTGTAAGTAACGGCACATGATGTAACTAAAAAATCTGAAATAAAAACATTTTATAAAAAAAATTCAAACCGACTTCAAAAAGTAAAAAATAAAACTTTTGGAGTCGGTGCTAGCTAGCTAAGGATAAAAAAATATATAGTTAATAGAAGTGCAATGTAGAATGCCCTAGCTGGCACCGACTCCAAAAGTTTTATTTTTTACTTTTTGAAGTCGGTTTGATTTTTTTTTATAAAATGTTTTTATTTTTCTTCTATAATGTATATCATATCAATAAAATTATAATTATTGGCTATCGATGTTCCAAAATATAATGCTATGTATGTAGTGTCACTCTTTATGAGGACCCAACATAAATATTTTGTGTAGTGAGGTTGTGACAGAATAGCAGGAACCGTGGGTTTTCCGCGGTCCCTGAGTCATATACCCTTTTGTCTTAAAATTTAAGTAGGTACTGACGTGCACTTAAAATTTTCAAATATGTAATGTATCAAAATGTCTATGTTTTTAAGGCAAATAAACGATTTTTAATTTAAATTAATTTAATTTGAATTTAAAAATTAAAACCTGACTAGGCCAAAAGACATGCCTTTACAGGTGAATACAACATTTTTTATTTTCTTATTTACTAGTTAAAATAACAAAGTAGAAATTGGAAACAGAACAGATAACTTATAAAATAAAGATTAATTATTAACCTTATTTTCATAAAATTTTGCCACACACAGCGTACGATAAACGTACGATCAGAAAGATGAATGATGTAGACATTGCTGTTATCCATTTCGTTATAAGTACGCATGCACCGGCTTAGAGGAGCGCACCGACCTAGATTAGACTTGCAACGAGGCAAGCTGAAGGTATTTGTCAACGGATGTCTAGGGATATGATATGGGACAGAGAGACTTATCTGTTGAAGAAGATTTGGGCAGTTCAATTTACCGTGGATAAACTTGTGAAGTGTAACGAGATCCAAAAGTTTACGTCGGTCGGTTAAAGACGTTATTTTAAAGTGCGAAAGGCGATCAACGTAATCAGCGCCACGTGGACAGTCACGACTACGGTAGGCAAGGTAACGAGTGAAATTCTTTTGAATCCGATCTATTCTATCAGAATGTACCTGATGGGGTTCCATATGGTTGACGCGTACCCGAGGTGACTGCGAATGAGCGCGTTAAACATTATTATCAAGGTTCTGATGTTAATAAAGTGTTTACCCAAACCTAATATTTTCCAAGAGCAAAAAACAAAAGGAAATAAGTATGTTTATCCGTTATCTAGTATCCATAATACAAGTTCTTCATGAAATTTAACGTGGGCTAGATAATTGGTGTAATTGTATGCAAATATTTATTTATTTATAGGTTTTATATCTAACAACTTTGTCGTTGTGTCTTAATTAAGGGACTTATCAAAATTTCTCGTGATTGTGCATTCATTGCTGCTGCAATATGTGTACTGTGATTATATTTGTTGTATTTTAAACTGTAGCGTTACAGGAGAGAGAGAGAAGTATGAGAGCCTGCTTAAGAAAAGTGAAGTGAGGAGGATTTCATATATATATTTTAGGTTTTATCTTTTTATCACTTGCCTCTTTGCTGATCTCTTTGGAATTTTATTTTGGAACATGGCTCGTTTGATAAACGCGGTGTATCTCAATTAAGCAGAGTTGGTGTATGAAGTAAAAGTTAGGGGTGAAGCACCACTTGATACCTTAATTAAGCTTCGTTCCCAAGTAGCAAAGCTATTTGATCGCCTACCACCTGAGGAGGTTGTTGACTCCCTTTTGTCTGCAGAAACTGATCTCCATCAGCTTTCTTTGACCTTAGATTAAATTGACGCTAAGATTGGTCAAATCGAATCGGGGAAACGAAATACAAAAAGAGGAAGTTATCCCTATCCTACTCAAAATTTCATTAGCGCCTGTCAGTAGTAGTGGCGAGAAAAACAAACGGATCAAGTTTCAACTTATGTTGCTTTGCATTTAAGAAGTTTTTTTACATTTCAATATAAAGATTTACCTTGACGACCTGTGCAGGGGTACTAAGCCCGCCCTCTGCGCCAGAGGTCCCGGGTTCGATCCCCGGACAAGACAAATGTTTGTGTGCATGAACATGTCTATTTATCTTGGTCTAGGTGTTTAAAAAAAAATCTTACACTTCCACCAATTAACCTAGCCCCAAAGTAAGCACTGTAAGGCTTGTGTTATGGGATACTAGGGTAACGGATATAGATACATATAATTATAAAAATATATATAAACGTGCATGACTCAGGTATAAATGCTCGTATTCATCATACAAACACCCTACCGGGATTCGAACCTGAGACCTCAGAGTAGGCGACACCTTGAAACCGGTGTACGTACCACTCTACTACGGAAGTGGTCGTCGTGTTTCATATGTCCATATTATATTAAAAAAAAATAGTTGTAACTATAATTCAAAATAAAATTTGATTTAATGGGTAAAATTGAATTCCTTGTATTTTTTTATTAAAAGTAAAAGGTAAAATAATTAAAATTAAAATTGATATTACTAGTGCAATTACACCTCCTAATTATGTATGTATTTACAAAAAAAAGTATATAAGAATGTTTATCCGTTATCTAGTATCCATAACATCGTATGGATACTGGATAAGTAACGGATAAACAACAGAATGAACAGCGGCCGCCCTCGGTTTCACCCGCGTGATTCCCGTTCCCGTGGGAATATTAGGATAAAATGTAACTATGTTTGAATCCAGGATATCTTCTATCTGTGTGCCAAATTTCATCCAAATCGGTTCAGTAGTTTTTCGTGAAAGAGTAACAAACATCCAAACATCCTCACAAACTTTGGCACTTATAATATTAGTAGGAAGTACCTATAGTCCCTGATAGAACAAACATTGGTTTCTGTTGTAAAAACTGTGGAGCCTCATGATACGAGGCAATAACTCAAATGTCAAGAAAGTAGGTTGGATTGGGAAAAAGTGTGGAATCGAATCAATCTAATGACTAATGACCCAGAGAACGGAATGATTATTTTGATTCATTCTAGGTCTTGCTCTACAATTAACGAACAATGTAGGTTACTAAAAAGTATTTTTTCACCTCACACGCTCTGAAAAGGAGGTTTTGTCAATCAGTTTAGGCGTAGAAAATCGCTTTTTGCGGCCTAGCGCGGCAAAGTACTTTTTTAAATTAATACCAAAAAATATGTCATAATGCGTTCCGAATCGCACTATTGACTTTTTTTGTTATATTTGATTCTTATTTTAAATTAATTATAATACTCCTTTTTGGTTATATTGTATTATTTTAGTTCATTGAACCATAAAAACAATAACAATAAGATTAAACTATTTGTTATAAGAATTTTATATTAGGCTGGGTGAGATTTCACAACCTATAATTCGATTTCGGACTGTGACATAAATCTTTATTTTTAAATTGTCTTTGTCTTGTACCTTATGTTAGTGTCAACATTTACGGAATCGTTTTTATTCTTATTAATAAGTAACAATATATTTACTACTTTAAATAACTTTGAATTAACTATAATACTCCCTTTTTTATTATTTTAGCGTTTTATATCATTAAAACAACGTGAATAAGGTATATTTAGATTAAACTTTATGTTTAAATAATTTTTTACCGGAAGTTGACCTCGGAAACAACCATAAAATGTTCCTCGCTGTTGTGAGGTGCAAAATTGTGTGTTGCGTTTTAAGCGTCTCGTACCTTTGAAATCCTCGCTCCGCTCAGGATTCAATCTTTGAATCCTTCACTTGCTCAGATTTCAATAGAGGTAACTCGCCGCTAAATAACCAACTTTCCAGCCTTGCATAACAAATAACTAATGTTAGTAGATGTTTAGATTGTTACATTTAACCCATTAATCCTAGTGTACAAAAAACAGTCGTCGTTTCAGCCACATAACACCAACTGCTGGGTATAGGCCTCCCTCAAAAGGGGTTTGCCATAATCGCCACGCTTGGCAGGCGGGTTGGCGATCGCAGTATGGCCAAGTTTGTAGGAGACGCTGCTGCCCGTCTCTTGAAGGCTGAGTTCCTTAGTCGCCTTTTACGACACCCACGGGATGAGAGGGGGCAGTGCTATTCTAAGCCGACACTACACAGCTAGATAAAACAGTATAGACTGTTAAGGGGAACCTCTACGGTTTAATCTATGGTGGTTGCTATTGATACGTTGTCACTTGATTATGTCAAATACGAAATACTTTCTATAAAACAATCTTCGTCTCTTATTTAACTTTAATATGGTAGCAGAGTGAAAAATATTAACGTCTGTTTATTGCAAAAGTAGGCAAAAGTTCTCGACAATGCAATCTCAAGGCATTAAAGTCAAGATCGGTCAACTCGACGGGTCTACGAACTGGTTAACGTGGAGGTACAAAGTCATATTATTATTGAAAAGTACACCAGGGACACTAGATGCAATTGAAGGCAAGTGAATAAAACCAAAGTATACCGGAGAATCTACAAAGTCCGAAGATATAGAAAAGTATAAAAATGAAATGGAAAATTCAAAAATTTGACAGCCAAGCTTTACTAATTTTTACGACAAATATGACTGAAGAGACTTTACAAAAAGTAATGAGATGTGAAACGTCAAGCGAGATGTGGAAAGAGCTTCATAGACTTTATAAAGGAAGACAGGAGCTACGAGCTTTGTATGAAGTTCTTCCGCTACCGCGCTTGACCATGACATGGCCACACATATTTCGACACTTAGAACTATATGGTACGATTTAAATACCGAAATAGAAGGAAATGATTTACCTGAAATTTTAATAATATGTAAAATATTGGATACACTTCCAGAACAATATTTCAGTTTTAAATCAAGCTGGTTACGAAACAAGTGATCGAAACATCGAAAACTTGACTACACAACTATGTGCACACGAAAGATCTCTATCTCAAAAGAATTTAGAACAAAGAGGAAGTAGCAATGAACTTCTTATGTTAAAAGGAGAAAAGCACTATGGGAACCAAGTGCAATGCAAAAAGACATGGAAGAAATGTAATTACTGTGGAGAAGGATTTCACAAAGTAAAAGCATGTAAGAAATGGATAGCTGATGGAAGACCTCCTAAGCCTCCAAAGCAATCCACAAACATTGCTATGCTGACGAGCCTGACGCTGGCCTGTGACAGTAAGACTACAGATGACAGACACTCGTGGTATGTTGATAATGGCTCAACGAGTCACGTTACTAACAGAAGAGATGTATTCCAAGTATTCGAGAACTTTAGTGACTCCAATAAAGTTATGACAGCTAATGGAGAACTAATAGAAGTAGTAGGAGGTTCTCTCTCTACAGCTAGAAGCCAAAGTAAATGGCCACCAAGAGTTGATACTGTTAAAAAACGTGTTGTACGTGCCTAGCATCCAAAGAAATCTGTTTTCCGTACTTGCCGCACAAGACACACTAAAAAATAGCATATTTGAGTCGACTTCTCAGACCTGTTGTGTGAAGAATGATGGCAACGTCATTTTAGTCGGGAATCGTGACAAGTGTGGAGGTCTATACAAACTCAAAGTCAAAGTTCAAATGCCCAAACTTGAGATAAACCAACTAACGACACCACATAATCTTCAGCTCTACCATTAACGCCTAGGACATCAGAATAAGAGTCTACGATTAAACTGGCTTACAACCGTATGAATATCATCGCAAGACCAAACACATAAAACTGAAGTACTTCTATGTAAGACAATGTGTAAATGAAAAAGAACTTACCATTGAGCAAGTACCGACAGCAAAACAGCTTGCTGATATCTTTACGAAGCCTTTATACAAACCAAGATTGGTAAAACTTAGTGAAGACTTTGGCTTGAAAAAGGCTCTAATAGTTATTTGTTATCCAAGGCTGGAAAGTTGGTTATTTAGCGGCGAGTTGCCTCTATTCTGAGCAACTGAAGGATTCTAGGAATTAATTTTAAAAAGTACTTTGCAGCGCTAGGCCGCAAAAAACGATTTTCTACGCCTAAACTGATTGACAAAACCTCCATTTCAGAGCGTGTGAGGTGAAAATAACTATTCCATTGTTCTCTGGACGCCGGAAAATATTTAAGCTCTAAGCACAACGTTAAGACAAGCAGACTGAAGTAGACCCATTTCCGCTGTGGGCCATAAGTAAATTAATTTGAAAAGTTTAATTTTACAGGTAAATCTAAGTGATGCAATATGTACAAAGGAGTTCGGAAAACTTTTGTGGCATATATTAACATCAAAGCTGTAAGCATAAAGAACAAAAACAAGAAACGAAAAAATAGCGGGTACCACCTCAACCACCTATAAAAATATTCACGTAACGTGTATAGAAGATTATTAGAAATGATTATTGCACGAATACCCCCACGGCTGTATGCGTGGAATTCCCTCGACGATTCGGTAGACGTAGATCGGCGCTTAAAATTCTGCGACTGCTGCCTGCCGTGGGATTATGTCGATTAAGAGAATTTCGGGTATCGTGGGAACGTATTCTAAATGCAGATTAGATGAGACGCATTCTTTTTTTTTTGCATTTAATATTAAATTCATGAAATATGTAAAATCTTGCTTTTAAATGTGAGCCATTTACATAAATGTGGCAAAGGTGAAACAGTTCTTGAACCTTTAAATTACCTCCAATTTTTTTCTGTCTTTGTTCAATATTAATATTTTTTATTTTAATCGTTTATGCAACAACTATGTTATTTTCGTGTGACTGTATAAAACTGCTTTATCTATAGGTAATGGTTTCCGAATTGTCAAAAAGAAAATAATTAAATTGTTAAGTTATAAAATATAATGAAATTCGGACTACGTGTCCGAACAAGAAAATATACTAGAAAAAACAACTTGTCTCATGGCGCTCTGACCGTCGCGTCAGAGCGAAATGAGACATGTTGCCTTTTTCTAGTATATTTTCTTGTTTAATATTTATCATGTAAAAATAGCATTGTAAAATGCAAAATTAAAAAATTATAAAAAGCGTCCGAACTTTTGTCCCACACGTCAGTAACCCACTTATTTCTATATATAGGCACCCATTACAAGCGAAAAATAATAGAAAACTACTTTCTTTAAAATTGTCTTTTATGCTTTCGCTGGTATTTTCAAAGTTTTCGTGTATTTTGCTCTGTCATTACGATGTAAACAAAAGCGAACATACGTTTGTAACCTCAATTTTCTAATCAAAATGCATGACATTGCAATAAGTCCTTTAATAATAATCTCTACAATGGATTAACCTATTCAAAGAGTATTGTTTCGATAATTGATGATACTGTCATACAGCTGCGTATGTATTGAAATGAGCTCTTACATCATTAATAGCGGATTATTGAAAATCGAACTACAGTCCTCTGCAGATCAAGTTTAACATTGTTCACTTTACTCTCCCTAAAACTTAAAACACACATAAAGCTGGTGTGGATCAAGAATGTGTGTTCCGCGCAAAACAGCGATACCATATGGATCGCCATATTCTTGCTACTAGAGGTAGAGCGAGACAGGATTCGATATCGCCATGTCACCGCGTTTCGAAGCGAAATATTGTCGAAAGTACTTGCAGGTAAATGAATGCATGCGAGAAATGACACTTTGTTCTGAGTTTTATTTCTGGGGCGCCAGCCGCGCCGCCTTACATTCCCTATGTACTTACATACATTTATAAGTTCAGCAAAATAGACCTGCTGTACTCCTGATACGACCTGCGGATGCTTTCAGTGTATTTTTAGCTTCAGGAAGCGCTTATAGAAGCTTTAGAAATCATCTACCTACAATGTTATTTTGTGTTTACTAAAAACTTTAATACCACTGGACCATCTGGTCGCACTCCGTCTATGTGGACGACTTTGCGGTTCACTATTCAAATAATAATATAACTCTATTCTCACGCTTGTAGGTACGATTACGGTTGCTTATTAGTTATGCTGATCACGTCCTTCATGGAGGTGACAATATTCGGAACACACTAAACAGTTTTACGTAACTGAATTATAAAGGTCCGTTGACGCTTCGTTGGGTCGCTGTATTAATTTACAATCAATTCACATAACTGTGAGTATGTGTGGTACCACCGAACATGAGAATGAGGTTAAAAGTTGTAAGTCTGATGTCACAAGTCACCATCCTTTTGTGCGAAAGACAGAAGCTTTGGTTGGTGGTAGGACTTGTTCTAAGTCCGTCTGGTTAGCCATCACCATCTTATCTAAGTCTGACGCCATAACAACATTTTTTTCAGTATTGTTGTGTTCCGGCAATTAGAGATAAGATAGCCAGTGCCTCAGGGATTGATGATTCCGGGAGAGGCTCGCTTCCTTCTTCAGCCTTATCAATACTTAAAATCAGGTATGATGAAGGCTAAGAGTCTCCCCGTGTCGTTTATAATTATTATAAACGACTCGGAGAGACTCTTAACCTTCATCAATAAACTTATGAACTGCTATGTCTGTTTGAGCCGACACTTATTTTAACACTAAACGCGTAACATATTCATTCAAACGTCTTTCTTGTTTTGTGTGCAGTACCTACCCACAAAGTGTCTATCACTTTATATACTGATTACTACTACTACTAGCTAAAGACTTGGTTTGATTTTTTCCTTGCTTCTCTGGAATTTTGAATTTTGGTATTGAGAAATAATGAAATCAATCTTTAAAGTCGCAAAGTGGGCATGATTGTATGAAAATAACGGGGTGAGCCATTAATTGTGCCGGTGAGTGTATTTTACTAGAGTGAAACTCTGCTTTTACAAGGATAATTTTGACTTCAAAAATGTCAATACATTAAAAATCCTCTACAATTCATATGTTAGGTCTCAATTAGAGTATGCCTCCAGTGTGTGGAATCCTCAATATTTTAAATATATTCACTTATTAGATAATATACAAAACAAATTTATAAAACGATTAAAATATAGATTCAAGGATTTTGACGCAAATTTAATTGAGTCTCTGTCCACGCGACGAACCCATAGGGATCAATTATTACTATACAAAATAATAAATAACTTAATTGATTCTCCTTACTTGCTTAGTAAGCTACGTTTAAAATGTTCACGACTTGGGGCTCGTAACAAACATACATTTGTTTCTCCGCTGTGTAGGGTCAACTATAGGAAGAATTGTTTTATAATTAGAGCTGCAAATGAGTATAACTCTAAATTTAACCACATCGATATATTTCATGAAAAATTTAACCGCTTTCGTAATCTCTTGCGTTTGATAAATAATGATTAGTATTTGTTAAGCATAATTAGTACCAACCTGACTTCACGTTGTAATTTTGGAATTTGTCAAAATTTATCTTTTTACCGTTTATTCAAATTAACTTAGTACTTACCTTTTGATTTGTATAATTTTGTTACCTACTCAACATAATAGTCATGTTTATTAGTGGAAACTCTTAGGCTATTGTAACATTATATATGTTATTGATTCCTTTGTTATGTATAACAGCTGTTGTTTTCCTAAATAAAGAAAATAAAAATAAAATAAGAATTGATTCCGCAATTTCCATCAGTAGTCGGTCACAGTTCATAAAATATGAATAGCTCAACGGTACTGATTTTAATCCAAAAAGGTAGTATTAAGGCACAGTGTACCTACCGTACCGTATCTACCGTAATTAACAGACACGCAATGCTGCTAAAATCACATTAATGGTTCCCAGGTAACTAATCTTTACGGCAAACAATTGCTACAATATCAAGTACCTAAATTAATAAATGAACTACCCATATCGCTAAAACAAGAACTAAATGAAAGCAACATTAAAGTTAAACTTAAAAAATATTTCTTATCTACATTACTGCAAAAGAAATAGTGATTGACTTATATGTGGTGTACTATTGCAAAATTAAAAATAATAAATCTAAAAAATAAATAGGTACCTAATCAAATATGGTAAAAAAAGATAGTTATTTTAATTAATTATTATAATGTATGATTGTACAAGTTGACGATACCAAACAGTGTAAGGTTAAACCTAAACAGGTTTTTGTGACACTGTTTTCATGTAATGTTATAATGTATAATTTTTTCTTCGTAAAATATATTGTTCTGTTGTTTTTTATGAATTTTCCCTGAAAAAATATATATAAGTGATGCGTAACTACATAACATATATTTTTTGCATGTAAACAAAAAATCATGCTTTAGAGGCTTTAAAATCGGTCATTTAAAACCAAGTCTGGAAATAAATTTTATTCACTTAAACGCTAACGAAGGCAGAAGAAATTAATTCAGATTGTACGATTGTGGGTGCGAAAAGGCCTGGAAATAAATCCCTAGAAAGGCTCGATGAAGCTGTTACAAACGGGTTTTATCATGAACTAGCGTTTACGTGACTTTGTCTGCATGGAATTCGCTTATATTGCACTTCCAACAGTTCCAAAATTCATATGCATTTCAAATTTCACTGACAAATAGTAGCCTGTGTCCTTTTTCCAAGGCTTGCAAATCTATCTATCTTTATGCAAAAATTCATTAAAATTGGTTCAGTACCTAGTTCAGGTGTGGAAAAATCTTAATGAAACCTTTACACTCTGCTATCAGTTAAATTTTCTATCACATTGAATAATATTCCATCGATCACCATTATATGTAACGGGTATACTTAATAAAAAAAATTGTAGCCAAGGAGTAATTTAAAACCCGTTTTTAGAATTTCGGTGCCTAAAATATTCATAAATTTTCAGTAAACATTTTAATGAAAACTTTCTTTATTGGCGCCCAACATGTTACTAGAGTACGTTTGGTATATTTTTATATCGTAGCTCACAACTTTTAATTGCTTTTAATTTTAACAACCTTTCAATTTAAATATTGACCACACATTCTTTTGTTTTCTAAAATAATTATATTACAAACCCACGCTATTATAATAACATACCGAGTTCGAAATCACAGCCGGCATCAATGGCTTGTAAATATTTGTGTAAACAAAACAATGTTCGAGGCAATGATTAATGATGAAGGAATATTTGGTATTCATTAATTCAGCAGGTGAGTAGGTCACTAAGTGAGAATTAATGAGAGTTCAGCAAGGAGGTAGTTAAGCGAATAGCGGAATTCTTTTAATTAATTACCTGGTAGATAGCGCTCTCCTTTGTTTTAAATAATCTCTGACGCTTAATTTCATTCCTGTATCACTTTATATAATTGTTAACTTGATATCAACTATATACACCCTATTTTTGCAAATAAAGAAATTGAAATTGAAAATTGAATTGAAATAATATACATTTTGACATGACAGCAAAAGTAAAGCATTTTTGTTATGTACTTCTTAAATAACAAAACTTCTTAATTTGGTAGAAAAGACAGTAGACATTGGATGTAATTTTCTTGTCTATTGAAATGAAATATTTTATACTGATGTACTTTAAAATAGAAGACAAGTCATTTCTTTTTTTGGTGATGTTAGATAAATATCTTAGAAAAATAAATCGAATCTCTCATAATATTTTTTTTAGGAACTTAAGATTGGATTTGTCTTTATATAGTAGTTATACAATTAGATTAGACTTGCAAAAGGCATAAACATTTTCGATCTTAAAAATCTAGAACTTGCTTCTAAAGAAAATCGTTGAACCTTCTTATAAATTCTTTATTCACTTATGAATGGGACTCAGAAACAAGACGATACAAAATATTTTTCTACGATTTGTTTATTAATTTTGACGACTAGCCAGTCAAAACTGTAATAAAATCTAAACTGAAAAAAAGGTCGAGAACGACTTCTAAAGACGAAAAGACAAAGAACAAGAGTAAAAGTATATAGGATTAGAGTACTAAACATCTTTCAACGTTTGCAGATTCGCATCTGTCGACCAGCCGAAGCAGTACAAAGTAAAATAAAAATGTTGAGAGATGTGAGCCGTAAAAATTTGATTCACCTTAAAAACTTGGACTTAGGTACATCTAAAAAAGAATCTTGTTAAAAAAATTCATAGAGCAATATGACCAAAAACGTAGTAAAAAAGGCTAAAGCATACGAAAAATATTCCACTATACTCGTACAATACAAAATATCTCTCTACGTTTAAAGTTTAACATCTGTCGACTGGTCGCAGTATAAACTCATATAAAAAGGTCGAAAGATGTGAGCCGTAAGCGCTCCTCGGGGCACGTATCCATATTGAAATAAAATCGTAACGTTGCAAGAAATCGACCGGACCATATCCCGGTCCCACTGGACTAGTTCAGGCATGGCCACTTTATATTCTAACAGGGATATTGAAACTTTTAGCACCTGTTAACTGGGTAAGTGCACGCGCTTTTTATGGAGGACTATGGAATTTTATCGGACATTTCCTTTTTCGTAAAACTTTTCAGGATACAATGTAGCTCTTGATAATTGTAGATTGTTCTCTGATTAGAAATACTTGATAAACTGCTAAATCTCGGAAGTGTCACCAAAATAAAAATAAAACAAAGCTTTAGTTAACTGTTTGACATTTAATATTTTCTTTTTTTATTATTATTATTAACACAACTTGTCTCAGTTATTTTTATCAATTACGGCCAATAGATACATTCTGGCTAAATATCTTTAATGTAGACATTATGATCTCTGCTGTAACTTCAAACAATACCTATTAAATGTTGCAATATTCAGGTAAATCATATTATTTTTTCAGCAGAAACCGCTCGTTAGTCCTTCCTGTAACCCGGTTAGTATTCAAGAACTTCGCCTGAGTCACGGCAAACAGCACATTCATTCATTATTTTGCTGCATTTTTATTGCGGATCCACTTTGGAAATGCCGCTATGTTTATTTCATGCGAATAATGTTAGGAAAATTAATGAGTGCGAACTTTTCTGTTCTATGAATTAAACTGAAAACGTATTGCAAACAATGTAGACGTTGATACTATTAATATAAACCTTATTTATACTTGCTTGCTTCATTGGCGCCCAACATGTAACTAGAGATGGCTCTAAATAATAATCACTTGAAACTTTTTCCAATCATCGGATTCCTAACTATTTCAAACCTCATTACAGTGAAAAATAAGATTAAAATATTGTCCAAGAAAAAACATATTGTAAGTTGAACAAAAGAAACAAACACAACAGCACCTAGTCAAGTTGTCTGTGACACTGTTTCTTTAGCAGAACTCTAAGCTCAAATAAATTATTTTTCATGATCCTTGTAGGTACAGAAAAACTTATTAAGCCGATTTTTTTATATAAAATATGGCATTTTTAGGGTTCCGTGCCTAAAGGGTAAAAAAGGGTTACTAAGACTCCACTGTCCGTCTGTCACCAGACGGTATCTCATGAACCGTGATAGCTAGCTAGTTGAAATTTTGACACAGATGATTTATTAATGTTGTCGCTTTAACAACAATTACTAAACAGAATAAATTAAATATTTAAGTGGGGCTCACAAACAACAAACGTGATTTTTTGCTCGATATTAATAATAATGGTACGGAACCCTTCGTGCGTGAGTACGACTCGCATTTGGCCGGTTTTTTTATTAGTTGAAACTTTGCTTAGTATAATAATCTCTTAAAAACTTCTAACAATCACAAAATCTCACACAAAGAAACATATAAATATATATTTTTTTCAGTTCATATTATTCCTCAAAATAACAAGCTCCGACTTATCATAATTTTATTAACAAAAATGGCGCCCAACGTGAAGCTTTATGAAGCATAACAACAGAAAAGGCAAATTAGAAAAGAATTGTGTCGGAACAAAAGAGATTACACAGAATTAAATTGTGCCTTAATATCGCTCCGTTAATTCTACTAACTTTTTGTACTGAGAACAATGGCGCAATTGAAATGCCCTGTACTTACGACGCCATATTAAGTTTAACAGATGCATTATGAGATCCGTTCTTATTTTTGGCAGTTATTTAATCTCTCAGCGAATGGACTCCAAACTAACTTATTTACTAACTTATTGTCAATCCCAGTACTCAAGACAGCAGGAGCTCTATTTTTGACTCACTCGTCTCGAGGATTCTACTGATTTTCATGCGAACGTTTGAGTTTCCGTATTCCGTAAAAGCGACATTCCGTAAAAGCGACCTTGCACGTATATACAAAGCTTCGCTTTTCGCCTATAGTACCGCCTCCCAACACGAGCGCGCGAGGGGCAAAGTGAAAAGCGTGCTATGTCTACGATAGCAAGGTCGCTAATCGCCTGATCGCCTCGTCGTTCGCCTCGCCATTCACGCGACGAGTGATTCAAAAATAGAGGTCCTGGTCACACTTAATAGTTTGACCTTTAAAGCGCCTTCATGTCGGTCGTAACAAAGTGCAGCAGCTGCAAATGTAAAGCATGACATGCTGTAGGCTGTGCCTAACTGTGGCATCAACTTTGTGTTAACAAATGCTGGGTACTACACACCGTAGGTATGTGTATGTATACTAGTATTGCATATTATCAACATATCAATGACATGTATTAACTTTACAACCATATCGCATGGACGCACACAGAAAAACAATACAAACAATATTTGTAATGTGACAAGGTTGCTTAGTGTTTCTATGTCATTGCACGTGACTGTACTCTTTGAATAAAATGAATTCGTATGATCATAATAAATAAATATTTGCATACAGTCACACCAATTGTCAAGACCACGTTAAGTTTCATGAAGAACTTGTGGTATGGATACTAGATAACGGATAAATATACTTAGATACTTTTTTTGTAAATACATACTTAATATACATATTAAACACCTAGACCAAGACAAATAGATATGTTCATGCACACAATATTTGTCTTGTCCGGGGATCGAACCCGTGACCTCTGGCGCAGAAGGCGGGGTTAGTACCCCTGCGCCAAACAGGTCGTCATAATCATACTGTGGTAAAATCCTCTTCAGGCTTCTGACGTGTACGTGATCGTTATTTACGTGACAATATGCATTAAAATGTATACTGCTTAGTACAATGCCAAATGGACTTTGAGTTCAATTTCGATTACATTATTTATTGTTTCGATTTAATTTATTAATTGGATATGAAATGTAATGACTTTGGAAATCTGTATTGAAATCTTAATATATAAAAGAAGAAACTGACTGACTGACTGGCATATCAACGCACAGCCCAAACCGCTAGGTCTAGAGACTTCAAATTTGGCACATAGGTTTTTTGGGAGGTCTAGGAGTGCACTAAGTGAGGATTTATCGAAATTCTACCCCTAAGGGGGTGAAATAGGGGATGCAAGTTTGTATGAAAGTCCGTCAGTTTTGTAGTTAGGATCTTCAAATTTTATATGTTATATAATTATTCAAATGTTAAGGATTAAAAATAAACATGCACCTGTCTCGGCGTTTCTGAAAATTCCATCCCCAAAGGGGTGAAAACGGGGATTGAGTTTTGTAAGAAAAATCCTTTAATTTCAAAGTAAAGGTGAC
The DNA here is from genome assembly GCA_910589605.1 of Chrysoteuchia culmella. Classification (NCBI taxonomy): domain Eukaryota; kingdom Metazoa; phylum Arthropoda; class Insecta; order Lepidoptera; family Crambidae; genus Chrysoteuchia; species Chrysoteuchia culmella. The sequence goes on along the minus strand of OU342654.1, from coordinate 2,900,520 downwards.
TTATTTTATTATTATTTGGCTCATGGTTGAAACTTAAAAATAAATAAACAAACCTATATTCTGTGAAAATCTTTGATCAGTATTTTTGCCAAAAACAAATGAAATTCAACAGCTTTGCCGGTTCCCAAAATGTATACTGAATTTTGTTAATTATTACTACAACTGACCAAGCTAACAAATCGTTAGGTAAGTACTTAATATATTTATGGGCCATAGTACTTCCATCCCAGACAATAATCTAAATAATAATAATCTAAATATATGAAAGGCAAAAATTACTGATATACTTAACAACGCAGAAAGTACTTGCCGGATTGAGTTGAAATTTTGAATGTAGATAGGTAAGAAAGGATTTTCCCTTAAGGGAAAGTAGAATCTACGCGGGCGAAGTCGCGGGCTAAAAACTAATTCATGTATAAAAGGAGACCACGCGGACGAAGTAGCGGGTAACAGCTAGTATTGAATAAAATATTTATTCATGGTTGCTATGCTTTTTGTCGTAAATCATCATCATCAATGTTATAAAATTAAAAAGGAAATTGGTAATTTCTGTTACTTGCACCTATTAAGAAGCTAACCCAGCTCCCGGAGGGAGACTTTATAACAAGAAGAACTGGAAAAAACTAATGAGCTGTTTTCTATAATTATTTATTTATTTATTCATTTCTTCTTTATTGCAATATAAAAAAAAATACAACAAATGGCGGACTTAATGTTATCAGGCATTCTCTACCAGTCAACCGGTAAAAGGTGTTAGACCTACCGTAACGGCAATAAAGTAGCACAATAAAACATAATTCAAAATATTGAAACAAAATTGGGAATAGCTCTTTACGGGTATTTAATTAACAAAAAATATATAATCATACTACATTATGATAATTTTTTAAATAGAAAAAAATATCATAAGTATAAAAATAGCATTGAAATGTTACTCTAAGAGCAACAAGGTCAATATGATCTTTCCAAGAGAGCTTAGCGTCGATGAATAAGCCCAAGTCTTTGTCCTGCTGTGAAAATGCTATTAACTCACGTAAGTTATTTTATTAAGTTTTACGTTCAACAATTGACGAGAGCTACCGATAATTATTGCTTGGCATTTTTGTGCATTCACCGATATGCCGTAGTTGCTGGACCATTCCAATATCCTCGCCAGATTACGGTTGAGAGACTTAAGGCGCTACTCGGAAAAAGTATGGACTTTTTGATATAAAACTATAGCACGGTTACAGTTGTTACAAATCTGGTAATAACATATATATTTCTTCATACCTTTATCTAGATTCGTATAGTTTCAAAAACACGATTTTATGATTTTGCCTCGACATTTTTTCTTTTCGAAAAGACCTCTAAAAATACGAAAATTCAAGATTATTCTTAAATGGGGTTACTTACACTATTGGAAATTGGTTTAATAAGTGGACACCAATAATATTTAGGATCGTATAGAAGCATTTTTTTAAAATCGCAGTAGATTTTTAATACGAACTGATTTTGTGTTTTTTTGCCTAATCTGCAAAATCGGTCTCGCTCCCGTGCGCGTCGTTTTCTCATTGCTATCTCGCTTCTGCATATTTTTTTCGAGTATCGCCTTAATAGAATTGTTCAAATCCTCTGCTTTACTTTGGACGTAGAGTTGGAGATCGTCTGCATATAGATGGTAAGAGGACGAAAGGATAACAGTGAGGGAATTGATAAACAATCAACAACAATAACTCTTAAATCAAAATAGTCACATTACTTAAAGTATAACTTTCCACGTATCCTCTTGTTTCATTACTATTTTCTGTACACACATCTTGAAAACATACAAACAACTTTTAAGAATATTGCCCGCTGCCGTCTCAAATAACTTCCGGACGAGAGCAATTTTGTAGAGCTCACTTGATATGCCGACGGTACAGTTATATGACGAATGGGACGCGAGACAAACACTCCAAAAGATGTAAAAGTCTTTTGTTGCACGTTTGTTGTTAAATTTGGCGTGGGCATAATATGCGTAGAAGCTGTTGCGTGGGTTTCAAGATGGGACAAATAAAAGGCTACAAATTCAAAAATCAATATAATATTGTTGACTAGACTGTTATAAATACTTGTGAAAGAATGCAATTGATTCCCAAAGCCGCATCACGCATCATATCACGATATAAAGACCAAAGGGACTGGGAGATCTAAACGAGAATAATCAGCAAAAATCTCATCAATGATTGTTTCTTTTTTTTTAATGATAAAATTAAGCCTGTAAATAGCTATTCTATCAGTATAAGAGCATTAAGTAGTTATCAATCTATTTGCCTACTAAAAAGCATACTCAGCTTATTATGTTGGGATTCGGGAAAAACGAGGCTGGTTATATCGTGTATTTCAGCATTCCACATCAACTTTCTTTGATTTCGTTCTTCTTTCTACCCACTTTCGTATCAATCTGAGAGAAACATTCATTTCTGTTAAAGGCACACAACTTTCTTTAGTGTTTGTTCTAAAGCGGTTGTCGCGTAAACGTTCTGTTCCACAAGAAAAAATCTACACAAAATATTCGTTTGAAGCGGGTAAATAGTAGGCTCAACGCGCATTGGTATTTTTTTTAATTTATATAACCACAGATGGATGTCGAATACAGAAATAAAAAAAAATATAGAGTTAACGGCCGCCAGTGGTTTCACCAGTGTGGTTCCCATTCCCGTAGGAATATCGGGAAAACCCTTTAATTCAGGCTTACCCTTTGTTTTAATTCAGGCTATCTTCTATATTTGTTCCAAATTTCATTCAAATTCGTTCAGTAGTTTTTGCGTGAAAGAGTATCTAATAAACAAACAAACTAACATATGACACGACTGACATACTTTCGCATTTCTAATATTAGTAGTATATAATGGATGTAATGAATTCATGGACAAAAATAAACATAAATAATATAGGTAAAGCCTTATAAATCAGTGTGCAGACTTGTTTTGAAGAAGTGTGTATATCAAAAGACAACGCAAGTTCCCGTGGATATACTGAATACGAATTTTTATTTCAGCAAGTCAGTCATAAGGCTGCCTGTGTTTCAAAGTGGAAAATTGCGGAGCGGTGCTGGGTTTCATCCGATTGTTACAGAAATAACATCTCTTGTTTAATACAAAACAGACGGCACCTGTTGGTGCTTAGTATGGCTCGCTTGGTACAAGCAAGGCAATCTGTGCTTGGTATTGCTTGTTGCATACAAGCAAAGTTATCGTTGCTTGATATCGTTGCTTAGTGGCTAATAAACTACCAGTCGGTGCTTGGTATTACTCGATTGCTCACAAGTAAACACCTGGTGTTTGGTAATGCTTAGTCAGCCTAGTTCAGTCAGGTAATGTACCAAGCAAAGTAATCTGTATTGCCTGGAGTGCTCTGCGGCTTTACCATCATCTATAAGAAACCATAATGTAATAAGAACGTTTTGTTTGCGTTTTATTTTTATTACATTTTGACACACTTGACACTTTGGAGCCGATGATTGAGCGAAGACGTCACAAAATTTCCGTCAAAAAACAAGCTTACTTTAAGAGATTCTTAGTACGAAATAGCATGGTAAGATTAAAACAATACTGCGCTAAGAGATGGCCAATACCCTGGTACAGTCAGGGAACTTCCCGGTTGACCAGTAGAGTTTTTTTAAGGAGCTATATTAAAAAAAAGTTATAGATTTATAGAAAATGTTTATAATACAAATAATAGAATACTAACAGGTATTTATTACAGGTACAGGTAATTATTTATTTAACCTTAGTCCTTTTCTAGAAAACGATTCTTCAAATATTCCAAGAAAAAATAAAAAGAACCTTCCATAACAAAGCCTCTTTCGTAGGAAGTGAACAAACCTTAAAACGTAATGCCAGCGTTAGGGTCGCGCCACAAAAGCCGAAACAATAGGGCTTCCATATGAAACGAGGGCTCTCCGCCGCGGAGAGTATACAAGTGGCTCGGATACGTACATGTTAATACGCAATTCTCAAATCTGAGTTTAGGAATGGAAATATTTGTTTTATATTTTCGGGACTCAATATGGCTTAACTTCACAGTCCCCGGATTTGAGACACAATAGATATTCCATTGTTCTCTGCACACCAGTGTCCTGCTAGCAAATGACGAATTTAAAAACCTACTCAAAAATAAACCTTTTTGACCAGCCAAGGCATTCGACATTGCATTTACAGTGGTAGTCACATAATTAACTCACTTGTCGATTTCCATACAAACAGGTAACTTTGAAGCCTTAGTTCTCTGCCTTGGATTGGCCGACCTGTGATCTGATAATGACCATCCAGGGAGTGAATGGAGGAGATCCAGATGGATGGAGATCAGATCCCATACCTCAGATCCCTAAGTGATCTAATCAAGATTTACGAATTGAGCCACGAAAACCGCCGTTATTAGGAGTGACGTAAGGGCGGGCGCTCTCATGGTCAAAGTGTAGAGCTATGCGTGCTGTTTACTATACATGTCACCAGAGGTGGCCACTAATCCTCATACGATAAGAAGAAGGAGAAGACTATACATGTTATATCTGATTCCGAGTTAGATATAGCTATACCTAATTATATCATTTGTTTCTGCGTATATCAGAATCAAGAGTTAATGTATTTATGTAGGTTATCGCAGGACCGGACACGGAACCAACACGTGAATATTTTTCCATTGAAAATTGCAACCACTACGGAGAAGCATCACAAGCCATTTCGCCCTTTGCTCAACCATAACAGTCAAATGTCAGTATCTTAAACAGGGAACACAGACATCCCATGGGAGCGGCCAATTCAACATAGTTGGATTCAACATATTGAGATTCAACTTAGCGGGAATCGAACTTTCAGTAAATTCAACAAAACGGGAGTTCAACTTAGTGGTCCTTAAGGCCCAAGAGTGCTACGTAAAAGAATGTAGTATTTCAAACAAGTACAAACAATATTTATTCGAACCGACTGTAATATTGTGAAACGAAGTGCTCTCAGTGATCCGATACAGAAATATTATTACTCTTTGTAGACCCACGAGCAGGTACCTATTTTCTTTATTACCTATTAGCTTTATTTGATTCTGAATAAAGTGATTCTTAATCCTTCAAGCAATATAGGTAAAAAAAACTGCGTTAAAAAAAACCGACTTCAAAAACTAAAAAGCAAAAAATAAGCCTTTTGGAGTCGGTGGCAGCCAAGACATTCTACTTTAAGCTCCTATTCTTTTATTTTTCTTGCCTTGTCTGGCACCGACTCCAAAAGGCTTATTTTTTGCTTTTTAGTTTTTGAAGTCGGTTTTTTTTAACGCAGTTTTATTTTTTTTTACTTTTTAGTGTCTGTAATAGGCTGTTTTGTAAACTACAGCAGGGTTTTACTAGATTAGATAAGGTTTCATGTACATTATAAACAAAATTAATACTACATCGTCTAAGTCAACAATGAAATGAAATATATAAAAATTCTCATAACGAAACCAAACCAAATTTTTATGGGACCAATTGGCAACTATTCTGCATCGAACAAAAAAATAATCTTGGAAATCGGTTCAGAAATCTCGGCGTAATCGGTATACATACATAAAAAAAAAAAAAAAAAAAAAATTATACCAACCGAATTGAGAACCTCCTCCTTTTTTTAAAGTCGGTTAAAAAATTTACAATGAATGTCAGACATAACAATTATATGTTTGCGATATACTGACATTCTGTTTATGATATTAAGAATACTGATAGCAATCTGTGGGACATCTACACTAATATTATAAAGAGGAAAACTTTGTTTGTATGTTTGTTTGTTTGGTTGTAATGAATAGGCTCAAAAACAACAGGACCGATTTTAAAAATTCTTTCACCATTCGAAAGCTACATTATCCATGAGTAACATAGGCTATATTTTATTTTGGAAAAAAATAGGGTTCCGTAAGATATTTGGGTTTTTCGGACACAAGGTGTAAAAAATCAACCGGAAAGTTACTTATTTTGTGTACGCTGCCTAAACTACAAAAGATAGAATCATAAAATGTTCTAATTAATTGTAGATCTTATAAATATCTACAAAAAAGTCCGCGACACACTATACCTATCTATGTCGAGTGAGGCGCAACAACCATTTTTTTATTTAAAAATCTTGAAATTTTTTGGAATTCATTTAAACGCGTTTATTTTACTCATGCTATTAATTCTTATCAAAATAAATTATTGCATCACTAAGTACAGTTTATGTAGATAATATTCGGTTTTTGAATGATTAAAATTGGACGTTTGGTTTTGAAGTTATGGCGAAATTAAAATATTACGATTTCTGCTGCACGGCACGGCCCGTTGCGAAGTGGGCGTCACTAAGACGTGGGTGCGCGTGCGGGAGGGGAGTTTAGATCTATGAGTAAGGTACCCGCGCGGCTTAGACGCGAGGTCGGCTCCCTACGCAGCGGTCGTACGCGAAGTCTAATAATTTTCGTGTGATTTTTTTTTTTAGATTTCGTTCTTAAAACTACTCCTACGCAAAAGTTCTTCTCAGAGCTAAACAACAGCTCTTCTCCGAGCTAAACAACAGTTCTTCTCAGAGCTAAACAACAGTTCTTTACTGAGCTAACCAACAGTTATTTTCAGGGCTAAACAATAGTTCTTTTCAGAGCTAGAATATTACACGCTATTATAATTTTCTTAAACATTTGAAAATGCCTAAGAGAGCCAGGTCTCAACTTTCTCATCATAGTTCTCAAGCACGGGCAGCAAGAATACGTCGTATGGGAGAATCTTCACCTAAACGTTCACAGCGCCTTGCTGAACAAAATCAGAGAAACTCTCAGGTACGCGCACGAGAGTCGAGTGTCGAACGTTCGCAACGCCTTGCACATCAAAATCTGAGAACCTCTGAGTTACGTGCACGAGAGTCGAGGCTGGAGCGTTCCCAACGTCTTCATGAACAAAATGTAAGGACCTCTGACTTACGCGAACGAGAGTCAAGTGTCGAGCGTTCGCAACGCCTTGCCGAACAAAGCTTAAGAACCGCTGAGCTACGCACTCAAGAGTCGAGGCTGGAGCGTTCCCAACGTCTTCATGAACAAAATATAAGGACCTCTCAGTTGCGCGAAAGAGAGTCGAGTGTCGAGCGTTTGCAGCGACTTAGAGCTCAGGCAGAGAGACAGTAAAAATCAAAATCAAAATCAATATCATTTATTCAGTCTAGGCTGTTACAAGCACTTATGAACGTCAAAGAAGCTACGCCATCGGTTCACAAACCCTACGGCGGGAGACCTTGTAACGAGAAGAACCGGCAAGAAACTCGTCAAGGGCTGTTTTTTTCTCCCTGTTTTATTTCATACAGAGTCGTCAAATTGAAAAGTGACCTTAACATATTAGTAAGGTCAATTTCCATCACAAAAGGAAAATACTAATGAAAATATTACATTTTATGGTTATTGTAAACGTAAACAATTTTTAACTGGCAAAGAAAGACTTGTCTATCATACATTACAACATTTCCCGCACCACAAGACTACTACACTGCAAGTTGTGAGGTACATACAGGTCAGTATCAATTTATTTTAGATAAAAATATTTAGGCTTTAAGCACAGCATTAAGATAAGCACACTGAGGTAGACCCATTTCCGCTGGCGGCACCCGTTCACGAGCATGACGCATGAACCAGCCATCGCTTCGCTCAACCATATTTTAGGGAACGTAACGACCCGCCTCACACGACACCGCCGAAGAAACGTTTGAGTGAGCATGACGTACTTCAGGTACTTATGTTAAGCTGCATAAATATAAAAAAACACAATGGCAACAGCAAAAAAAGAAAGATAAAAGTGCCTTAATGTAAGACACAACACAACCTACAATGTCACTAGAAGACGCATCAGCTGGGTCACAATCTCAATCGTAATTAAAGTTAAAAAAATATATAAAAAAAAAAAAAAAAAAAAGCTTTTATATATTTGGAATAATTGAAAACATTATTTACCTTTGTTTACTCTGATCAAGCAGTGCCAAGCATCTCAACTCAAAACATCATAAATAACATAAAATCAAAACAACATATATCTCTACACATTTTAACACAAGCAAACATGAGCAGACCCATCCCGCTGGCAGCACCCGTTCACGAGCATGACGCATGAACCAGTTGTCCACAAATAGAGTTCGCAATCAAATTTTAACTAACAGCAACAGACTGGTTTTCAGATATGATCCGCAGGTTGATTATGCACAACAAGCGTCCGTCCAAATCGGAGTCATGAATAGGACCTGCTCTAACTGCTCTGCCAAGAAATGGGCGGACGAACCTAATGGTATGCGCTGTGCTTCAGGTAAAGTTTGTCTTCCTAACCTTCAGGAGCCGCCACAACCAATAAAAAATCTTTTAACTAATAACCATCCATTATGTGGTAATTTTTTAACAAACATACGAAAATACAATAGCCTTTTTCAAATGACTTCGTTTGGCGCAAAAGAAATCAGGGAAGGAAATTTTATGCCCACTTTTAAAATTGTCGGTGTCTGTGAATTGATCTGGGAATCATTTTGCTGACCGTGTCTTTCCTGGGTAGGCTTTTTGCAGCGGTAACCGACATCCACGCGGGCGGAGCCGCGGGCGACCGCTAGTTATATTATATAATCATTTTTAAAGAATTAATACTGCAAACAAAAATTTGCCTTGTAAGTTAAAAGTAAAAGTTATAAGTCGTCTTTTCCTGTCAGGTCGTTTAGGAAGCACCTATGACTACGACCCTACGGCTCCTAACGGCCTACCATCATCTAATAGAAACCATGAACGTTTTGTTTGCAATTTGTTTTGTTGGAGTTGTCACATTTTTACACACTTTACACATTGGAGGCGATGACTGAGCGAACACGTCACAAAACTTCCGTCAAAAAACGAACTCACTTTAAGAGATTCGTAGTACAAAATATCAAGATATTGAAACAATATTGTGCTAAAAGGCGGTAGGCTCCCTGGAATGATGTTAAATGTCTGGTTGAAACATCTAAATAAGTATACATAAAATATCTCGCAGAAAAAAACAAATGATGATTTAATGTAAAAGTTGTTTCAATTTAGTTTATCACAAGTGTCACAAACCCTCAATTGGTTTGTAACCCGTAAGAGCGGGCGGTCTGCCCGCTGAACTCGACCCTATAAACTCAACCCGCCACTCGACGCCCCAGTCTAATTAAATGGCCACTATTGTAGGGTTACCACACGGCTGAATTCCTCTGGGCTTGTGAATTTCGGGTGTGGAATCTTGCTCAATAACATGATTTAACTTAAATTTTACGTAAATCACGTCTTCATCCGTAAAGGCTTTGTTTGGTTTCCTTCAAACACTCGTTCCTATTTTACTCCTTCCAGGTGTTGTATTAAGAAGATAGTTTAATTTTTAACCGACTTCAAAAAAGGAGGAGGTTATCAGTTAGTGCGTATGTTTTTTTATGTTTGTTACCTCAGTACTCGGTTATTTATGAACCGATTTGAATATGTTTTTTGTTTGAAAGGGTATACTTTCAAGTTGGTCCCAATGCAAGCAATGTATACTCGTCTCAATGCATGTGATGAAGTGGAGCTGATGATGAAGTATCAGGGGAACTCCTCAATAATTAACGTCCCTGCACCGGGAGCAGCATTTTGTAAAAGGTGATGAGCATTTCTAGTATATTTACTTTGATTAAAAATTATCACATAAAAATAGCATTATAAATGCAAAATTAAAAAATTATAAGTACTCGTGGATGGCAGTTTCATCTTAATCGATAGTCAAACATCTGTAAAGATGTTTCTTTCGAATGCGAGGATATTTCTCTCATTGATGAAACGACGGTGGCCAAAAAGGTGAATATACTAGAGAATTTCAACGTGTTCTCGAAGGTCTCTGTAGCATAATTGGTCAGTGCATTAGGCCGGATTCCCAAGGATGCGGGTTCGAGTCCCGTCAGGGCGACTTCAGACAAGTTGCTTTTTTCTAGTATATTTACTCGATTAAAAATTATCACAAAATAGCATTGTAAAATGCAAAATTAAAAAAATTATAAGGTGATGAGCAGTTGACATAAAGTTATTAGTGTAGGTTTGGGACTTCTTCCTTTAAAAATTGTGAAATAAAAAACTTTTTATAAAAAAATAGGGTACAAAAACAAATCACAAGACGTCGGAAAAAAAATTAAAACCGACTTCAAAAAACTAAAAAGCAAAAACTAAGCCAAAAGGCTACCGAGTCCAAAAGGTTTATTTTTTGCTGTTTAGGATTTTTGGTTTTTTATCGCTTTCATCAAAGCAACTTGAAAAGGTAAGAGGTAGCACTTCGGATGCTGGTTCAAGTCCCGCCTGTGAAAAACTTGTGAATCTAGTAAATTTTTTATTTGTAGTATTTTTTTATTAATATTATATATAAGATTTTATTTTTATGTAACCAGGATTATTTAGCAGTGATAAATATTAAACAAGAAAATATACTAGAAAAAGCAACTAGTCTCATGGCAACCTGACGGGATTCGAAATCGCATCTTTGAGAATTTTGCATTTCAGCATTTTGGGACATTTTTGATAATATTCGATATTTTAATAATGTTGAAAATGTTTATTTTATTAATGTTCACAATTGAAAGCGATGTTAAATGTGGAAAATTTATGAATTATGAGTTCTATTTGCTAAATAAACATAATGAACCTAAGTAAAAAATTAAATGCATACGGTCCTAAAGGTAATTTGTTTTATTGGGCTTAAAAGTCAAGTACAGCACATAATACCAATTGACCCGTATTCGAATTAAATGCAAATGTACATTAAAATAAATATAATAGTTATGTCTCTTTTGAATTACATTATGTAAATTGAAAATTTTGAATGAGATAGTTTTCTTTAAAGTTATCAAACCTAATACTAATATCAAAGTAAAAAACAGTGATTCTTTGAATCTAGATTATTCCAATTTACTATAAGGAGTTACGTTTTAATTCAATGCCACTATTATGCAGACATGTATTGCATCTTTTTATGCATTCACAATGGAGAATAATAACAGGTTCGTTAAATCGCTTGAACCTTTTTTACAGTATAGCTTAAACGTATAAAAACTGAACTGTTTTATTCAAATACGATAAGTTTCGGATTTACAAGTTTTCAAACTTCAAGATTCGCGCGCTCTTTGCGTGACGTCATTAAACACCGTTTCATACAAAGCAGCGACTCTCTGACCGAATCGGTCAAGCGCGAACCGCAAGCTGCATTCAAAGTGTTATACAGTGACGTCAAAAAACGTCGACCCGAAGTAAAAAATTAAATATCTCTAGACATTATGCCACATATAAAAAAATAAAAACAGTATTTTTATTTTTCATGTACCTACTACATGATACATATAAATCTAAAGGTGCTGTTAATTCCCGTGTACTAAAATAGTTTTACTCGTAAATTGCTTACAAAGTTCATAAAGCCTTAACTCACTAGGGAAACATCAAACTGTCTAAACCACTTATTGTTTCACGATTGTATTTGCAAAAAGGTTTTATTTATCTGTCGATGAGGCGAGGCGGGAAAGTATTAGTTGTGGAGTGAGAATAAATTATTCAGTCGTAGTCGTAACACCATAATAATATAATACAATGCCGCCATCTGTTAGCGCAGTATTGTTTCAATCTTACCACGCTATTTCGTACTACGAATCTCTTCAAGTAAGCTTGTTTTTGAAGGAAGTTTTGTGACGTCTTCCCTACATCATCGCTTCAGCTGAGAAATCCTTCGAGCGATGAGGGTTACTTTAGTTCTCCTACGGATCTCCTCATTTCTTATTCGGTCACGTAGGGAAACGCCGAGCATAGCCCTATATTTAAAATAAATAAAAGTCGCTACATATTAGTTCATGAGTACCTAGTAGGTAACAAAGACGCTGAAGATGCCCATGTACGAGGTGCTATATATGGTGTTAGACCGTCAACCCTGGCAACTAGCGATCCAAGACCGTGACGGAGATCAACATCCTCAATTTTGATTGATGGTAGAACACATTGTAAGTCCGCCTGGCTAGCTAACACCATCTTATCTAGGTCTGACAAAATAACAACAAAGTTTTCAGCATTGTTGTATTCCGACAGAGATAAGATAGCCAGTTCCTCAGTGATTGAGGATTCCGGGAGGGGCTCGCTTCCATCTGCAGCCTTATCAATACTTTACATCAGGTATAATGATGGCTAAGAGTCTCCCCGTTGCTCATAAAAAAAAACTTTGAGGGACCGACTGGAGAAAGAGATGTCAGTTCATGAATAATAAACCAGTAGATCGGTACGTTTAAATATTTCATTACTGTATCTCTCTTGATAATAAAAATGTTGATTATATAAGGCTTAACAATCCAAACTTTTTATATTTACTTATAAAGAAAATTGTGAAATTGCTTGGGATTATAACTGTTTATAATTCCAAGCGTTTCTCATTTCCTTTATAACAACCTACGCTTTTTTTATAAAGAATTCATGATCATCATCACTTTATTAAACATAATTATAATAATACCACCTACACGTCTTTTTTAGTAGACCACCTTCAAATTGAATTCATCCCACGTTGCGTACATTCTGTGTTAATCCAATCATGTCACTAATTTTATCACCACTCATAATAATTATATGAATAAGGTAAAGAGGCATTACAATATTTACCCCGAGATAAAAAATAAACTACCAGGGGCATACCGCCATTTCTTAGCACAGTATTGTTAAATCTTACCATGCTATTTCGTACTACGAATCTATGAAGTAAGCTTGTTTTTGCACGGAAGCCAAGTTTTGTGACTTCTTCGCTCAAACACCGCCTCCAAAGTGTTTCAAAATGTGACAACTTCAATAAAAACAAAACGGAAACAAAACGTTATGACATGATAATGATAAGCCTGTTGGTTACACTTGATTTTGTTTAAAGATTTTGTTAAATGCTTTCTACATTACATATTAATAATCATTAGATTTTTTTACGGAGAGTATAAATGAAGAAAGCACGCATGACACAGCACTTGGTACTTATACAAAAATGTTGTGAGGCACATTTAGACAAAAAAATACCATCTCCAGCTTTTATTACCTCAAAAACGATTTAGGGTCAAACCCACGCCAAATCTTGAAGTCTATCAAAAAAGGAATGGCATTTGTTAGTCTGTAGCAGACATGGACCCTCAAACTTTTATAATTTAATTTCCTTCGAAAGGCAAAGTAAAATGGCATTCTGCTTATCATTCATCTTTATGGAGACAAACATTCTAAATTCAACCTTTAATGAAATTACAAAGTTACGTTATCAATGCTGCCCCGTGACCCGTCGCGAATAGATCTTGGGGCCGATATCGATTCTATGACAGCCGTTATCGAGAAAGGACCCTTCTCAGTAATCGAATTGACTGGTTAAATGTTTCTATCTGCAACGATACTGTTTAATTTTAACTTTAAATGACGAAATTTTGTAATAGTCTTGTAAATTAATTTTAATGTTCCCTTATTTTGCTAAACTATTAATATTTTCATATAGGTAACATAACACCAATTATCTATAATAATTTTAAAGCCCTCCGATTTTGGGACAATCAATTTTTAGTTTTCATATAAAAGTTTCACAATTTGACGCCATTTGATCTAAAATAGCTAAATCCAGAGATAAATAAGGAAAAAAATTACTTTAAAAAATTCGTTTGATGTCAAACTGTCATTTTTATGTCATGTATCACAGACAATGACGTTGACAAAGACATATTTGACAGTAACATAGTTTAGTGTTGCAAGTTTTTTTGAAATTAGAAAGTTATTATCATTTTCTGCTATCAATAAATCGTAATTGAATTTAAAAAAAAATGGAGGGGTTTAAAAATTTCATTTTAGGTATTTTATGTTCTCTGTTTATATAATTATTCTAAAAATACAATTTCATACTGTTTAATTATAACTCGGAACAAAAAACCAGACTCCATACAATAAGTGGATATCGCCTTTGGCTTGGAATTTTCCCTACTACAGTGGGGCAGTTTCCACGCAAAAGAATGAGTGGAATCTTCCCCTACTAGGATCTGCACTTAAGTAGGTATGCTTGCTCATATTGTATGAATTTAATTAATATACTAATTACTATTGGCTGGTGGCAATTAATGTGGTATACAGGTAGAGTTTAAAAATAAAACTATAAAGCACTATAATGATCCGATTTATTCCATTAGTACCAAACGAAGACATAGAAACTCCTGTACAACAAAATATAGGAAAATATAGAACGAAAAGTTCCAGGGCAGCAAAGCTAACCAGGAGTTATTAACCAAGTGGTATATTAAATGCTACCAGCCATAGTAATTAGTATATTAAATAATTACATACATACTTTTACAAAAAAAAACGAGACAAACATACTTACACAAACTCTTAAGTGCAAGCATAGTGTAGCAAATTCCACGCCAAATTTTAAGGCATTCCACTTTGCCCCACTAGTGGGGCGGCTTGTTGGGGCAAATAGGAATAATTCCGTGATTGTATGTATTTTATAGTAAAATATTTTTTATAAAACTAAAGTTATTTTTTTTTTAATAGTGATTTGAAGACAAAAGTACTTTGCACTATGAGTAATTTTGTCTTCGATTAGCTGTAAGACGGTAAGACCACCGTAGGTGATGGGTGAGACAGCTGTTTGGATTTGCTTGAAGAGACAAACCACCGACAGAAAATCTTTAATAATATTAATATGGGTAACATAACCGTCCTACATTAATAAAAACGTTTGACATAGAAATAAACTCTCATAAAAAAAGGAAAGTACCGGTCATACCTAGGACAAAGTCTGTTCGGATAGTTTTTCTCATAGGCTGAATAGATTACGTGTGACATTTACAAATTGCGCACAATTCACGGGTTGGTACATAAACTGTGGCACAAAAGATCGGCGGAAAGGTTTTACTTGCAAAATTGAATGCCAGGTCTTGCCCTTTGGCAGGGAAACGAAGACTGGAGACTTTGTCAAAACAGCGTTGACCTCCAGTTACGATGTTTTTACACTCTGCAGATTTTAAATCATAACGAATTTAGACACGATGTTAAGCGTAAAAAATCCGCATTTTTTGCTTACACCCATATTCTAAGTCGTTCCTCCAAAACTTACTCGTCCTCGACTTAAAGAAACCTCATTGAAAACCTCTTCGAAATACTCCTCGAAATCGGTATTCTAAGTCATAACTCCGTAAGGACCTGGAGGAGCCAAAGAGTACGTAGCCACTCCGTGTTAGGCCTAGCGCACACTACCACCAAAAGTTTTGGAGAAACGGCTTAGAATATGGGGGTTAGTAAGAATCATTATCATCATAACTCAATACTGAATTCTAATGTTTTCCTTGCAGGTGTCGATATGGGCGCTATCAAGATCAAACTATAAAGACTGATCTGCTGGGCCCATCGGGAACAAATTCTTTATCCTATTAGTATGGATAGATTTATCTGTTTACTGATAGACCTCAAGTTAAAGCAGTGTTAGAAGTGCAATCTCCATTTATAGGTTCGTTTTACGTCTTCTAATACGAGTAAATGAAAATTACCTAAAAACTATTTACGTACACAAACCGCGAACTATTTTTTTGTGTTGGTGTAATGCCACTGCAAAAGCCGATGAACTAGCAAGGAAGGGGGCTCAGGGACTACAGATGGGTCCAGAGCCTTTCTGTGGCATCTCAAAGAACCAGGCCATGCAAACTCTTAAGAACAACCTTCTTGGCGAAGCTAAAAAATACTGGCTTAAACAACCGGGATTACTGCACGCCAAGTCTCTTATAGAAGGATACTCGCTAAAACGAACTGCAGAACTTTTAGAGCTCAGCAGGACGAACATCTGTGCGATTGTCAGAACCTTAACCGGACACTGCAAATTAAACAGGCACCAATTTCACATGAAATTGAGTGATACTGATATTTGCCGCTATTGTAAACAGGAGAGGGAGACACCAAAGCACCTTCTGTGTGACTGCGGGCCATTTATGCACAAACGCAGTATTCACCTGGGTCGCCACATCATCGACCCAGAGGAACTAAAATCTGTAAAAGCTAGGAAGATTCTTGACTTTCTGGAAGCAACCGGGCTAAAAGAGGTACTATAAATAGGTGGCGAGTTACAATAGATCTCTTAGGTCGCAGTGACTACAGCCCTCAACAGGGTTGCAAAGCTCCTAAATCCTCAAATAATAATGATAATAAAATAATTGTTGTATTTAAAATTCCTGCCTTTCTTATTATCTAATCTGTGAAAACAATTCATGCCGTGTTAAAAATAGTCTGTGGTTTCTTCCTCTTCTATTCTGTGATTCCATCCAATAAACTGATTTCTGCTAAAACGAGTATTGAATATTTCATAATAACTAAATCTCATAATAAATCCATCAATAATAATGCCACTGCTACTTTGTTTACTTTCTATTTCTGAAAAAAACGGAGTATAGGAAGTAACTTGAAATTAGTCAAACAATGAGAAACAAACTTCTTACGATTAAAACCCTCAATTCTTGTAGAAAATAAAAAGCTCCTGCCGAATTTCTTGTCGGTTACTCTCGTTACAAGGTCTCCCGCTGTATGGTATCGTTTACTGATCTTCTTCTTCGACGTTCTTAACTGCTTGTAACAGTCTTAATTGAATCAATAATTTCCTTTTCATTTCCGTTCGTTCATGTTATACACTATTCATCCTATTTTTTCTTCTAATTAAGCACGTTTACATCGAGAAAAGACTCAATTAGGTACATATACTAGATATATTCTGTGTTGGCTAGATTAGTTTTGTCCGATAGACCTGGAGGCTGAAACCTCCTGACCCTCTAGACAGGAGGGCCTAAGAGGCTTACAGACATCCTATTTTACTGGTATCTGTCAACCTTCGTTTACTTGCCCTTAACTTTGTCAGTGCGGAGAATAATACCTACCACATACGTAATTTGGTTCAATTATTACGTAATACAGACTGCGTCAAATATAAACCACAGTCAAATCAAAATATCTTTTTAACCAGTTTTTTATTCGGAAATGGCCAATCATTAGCAGGTAATCAGTTACCTATTTAAAATTTTTACTAACTAAAGTTTTATACTTAGTTTTATAAAATGTAACATAAAAAGTCAATAGTGCGATTCGGAACGCATTAAGACGTATGTTTCTTTCTAAATTAAAAAAATATTTTACCACGCTAGGCCGGTAAAATGCGATTTTCCGAACGTGTGAGGTGACAAACTAATTACACATTTACCAACATAAATTCCAATTTCTTCTACTTCATACCTGAAACAAAAAACGTGTAAATTTTAGAAGATTCGCCATTTTATTTGGTACCTAACACAAAGTAGGTGAAATGGACAATCGCAATTCGCAGATCGAGCGCGCGATCCACTTGCGGAAGAAAGAATACGTGGTAGTCCAAATGGCATTCTGAAGATGTTATCTGAGAGGTTGGATTCCCCCCTTGTTCATTGAAGGTTCACTGATTTGCATGTCAGACATGTAAAGCAGTGAAACTGGTTTAGGATTTACAGTTTTAAACTACGTTTCTTTTGACAACATAGTATGTAAGTTGTAACTAACTATGGACCTCTAAGTCTGAAATAAAGTTATTTTATTTTATTTATTTATTATTTACTGCGTCACCGAGATCATCCCCCGAGATATTCAGTATAGAAAGAAAGAAAGAAGATTATATCATCAAAGTAGCACAAAAAAAAGCACAGGTTTCTCCCAAAACGGTGCCGACTCAGCATAAATGCTTTGCTTCTTGGCCAGCGCTGGTCTTCCGTCAGAACCGTCTGTATACGTTCTGGTGCATCCATATCGCAGTTACTTATTGTTGCTCAACATTTCCAAATGTTACTAAGCAACATCCGTCAACAAAAAGCAACAATAGTGACTTTTTTATGAACGACGGGGAGACTCTTAGCCTTCATCATACCTGATGTTAAGTATTGATTAGGCTGTAGATGGAAGCGAGCCTCTCCCGGAATCCTCAATCACTAAGGAACTGGCTATCTTATCTCTAACTGCCGGAACACAACAATGCTGAAAACATTGTTGTTATGGCGTCAGACTTACATAAGGTGTCGGTAGCTATCCAGACGGACTTATAGAACAAATCCTACCAACCAAACCGAATACAATATGTACCCCCGCTGGGAATCGAACCCGGGACCCCTGAGTCAGATACCGGTGTTTGTACTACTAGACCACAGAGGCGGTTAAAACTGATTACTGATCATAACTTTTTAATTATAATTAGATGGCTGTTTCATCTTAATCGATAGTCAAACATCTCTAAAGATATTTCTTTCGACTGCGAGGATATTTCTCTCATTGATGAAGCGACGGTGGCCAACACCGTAGAACAATTCGACGTGTCCTCATAGGTCTCTGTAGCATAATTGGTTAGTGCATTGGGCCGGACTCCCAAGGATGCGGGTTCGAATCCCGTCAGGGCGACATGAGACTAGTTGCTTTTTTCTAGTATATTTTCTTGTTTAATATTGATTACTGATCGTTATCTAATGTTACTAATTTGCACAATATAGCTCCACAAGTAACTGCGGTGTAGATGCACCATTACAACAATATTTTCCTTAGTAATGTTTCTCATCTCAGTCAGATGTTGTCGTAATATACAGTAATGAACACACTCACACACACACCCACCAACTAACTTTATAGCCCAACTGCTGTTGTTCTTTTATGGCCGATAATATAATGTATGTAATACTGCACAATGATGCAAGAACTTTTTATGTGTGTATGTTTCATAAAACCTGGAATGAGAATACTTTACCAACGTCCTGTTGTACATGTCTTATTAGAAACCTCTGCCTGCTACAATGATGAAGCCAAAAATATTGGGTGATATAATAACATGGTAAACAATAGCAATTGTTTCGTTTCTTTGTTGTTCTGTCTACTATGTATGAGTCTCGCGTTTAATGAGAAACTTTAAAAGGCTTCATACTCAGAACTTAGAAACTAATAAAGGATAACTTATGGTAAATTTTAAATAGAAAAATATTGAAAATGAAATTGAAGAAAAATATAAGTATAAAAATAACAGTCATCCCGTGACCACGGCAGCTGTAAAGGTGCCGAAACGTCGGGAAAATCAAAAAACCCCTAAAAAACCTAAAAATTACGGACAATTACAACTTAGTTCGTGGAAATATAGCGCGTTTGATATCCGTAAAAGTTGTTTTATTTCTATAAAAATAGCATTAAAAAATGCAAAAATTACAAAATCATGAATAATAAGGGATAAGTTCAAGGGCAACGTAGTGGGCAACAACGTCGAGCGTAGTGTTCCCAACGTGGACTGGAATCGGTACAACATGTGAATTTGACATGATTTCGCCTTATGTCTTATTCATGTTGATCTGACCCAGTCTTATTACTTTATCTTCGTTGGATGACTTATTTTAAATATTTTTTCTGACCTTGACATTCCTTTCAAAGTATCCAGTGAAACTGTGGTCTCTAAGAACTTCCGAACTTTTAGACGTTTAGATTACAGAATTATCTTAGTTTTAGAAATAAAACACTTCTGATACTTTGTATACAGTCATCTGTGTATTATGTTATTATGTCCCTCATTGTCTCTTCACAGGGTTGAACGCAGCTGGCAATTCGCTGAAAGGACATAAAGGCGAGTTGTGACGTCATTGGCCACCGCATTCCGAACGCTCGTTAGGGAAGTGGATGAGTCAGCCAACCCTGTAGGGCTGCCACTGTCGCAATGTGACAAATTATCTTAGGTACGAACGTTATGGAATAGTGAATGAATCATATGTAAGATGAATTTGATACCTACACAGTTAACTTTCTCACCCAATTTTTTATTCGACATTTGCTAGGACACCGGTCTCCAGCGAACTATGGAATAATATTGTGTCTCATAAGCGGGTGCCTCAGAGGTTAAAGAAGGTCACCTACCAAATTTTTTTTCGCAATATGTACTTCCTGAGTGGTTTTACACCGAGGAAGATCCTTGATACCTGGCGGATATTACATCGTTGATCCCAACATTGACAATACTTTTTGATAGCTGATTTATTTATTTGAACGCAATAAGAGTCCACAAACTTAAATTTATACATACAATCCACTAATACTTACTTAAATAAATGTAAGTTTGGAACCAGTAACAATTGTGCACAGTGTGATGTGACTTCTATCATGACAAATCGCATCAGTGATGACTAGGGTCATGGGTGACATACGACCTTCAACAAGAAGATTTTGCGTATAGTATGGTAGCCAGCTATGGTAGCTTTCTGAAAATCTTGTAAACGGCGACACGGCAGCGTGCCGAGCGAGCGGCAATTTCGTCAAAAATTCCATATTTACATCACAAAAGAATTTAGAATAAACGTAAAATATTTAAAAGTATAGGTATGTTTAGATAAACGGATTTCAAAGTTTATCATAATTTCACAAACATTTATCTATATTTTAGTTTTAAAAAAATGAGGTTTTTAATGCGGTTTCATGTGTAATAAATAATAGTAGATATACTTAAAAAGACTAGACTTTTTTTGTTCTT
This sequence comes from Chrysoteuchia culmella, assembly GCA_910589605.1. Lineage (NCBI taxonomy): Eukaryota > Metazoa > Arthropoda > Insecta > Lepidoptera > Crambidae > Chrysoteuchia > Chrysoteuchia culmella. Next base: position 2,879,981 of record OU342654.1, on the reverse strand, counting down.
AAATAGTTTTTATAAATGAAATGCATTGGAATCTTCTGTGTTTATTATTTCAATTTACACGCTTATATTATCATAGGAGTCAACCCTAGCAAAACAGGGTGTGGCAGTTGCAAGCTAACATACTCACATACAACAAGGTTTAACTAAGCTCGTCAGTCAGTTGATGATGCTGATCTTTTAACCGACTTGTTATGTAAACACGAATAGATAACTGTAACAAAACAACCAATGGAATGCATTTTATTGTGCTTAAAATAGAACACAAATAATTGGCCAAGTGCGTGTTGGGCCCTGCGCAGTATAGGGTTTCGTAGCCTTCAAATAGTTTCAAATGGTTATTATTTATATTAATTCTCTGTTTAAAGATACTAACTACTATATCTCTATATTCTATTCAATGGAATTTGTTACCTATATACCTATTATCATAGGTATGGTACCATGGTAACCGAAGTTACCACAACAAATTAATTTATTAGGTATTTTTTGTCCAAACCTTTTTCGTAATAATATAATAGTGTAGGTACATACGTATAATGTATTCAATACCGTTTATTTTAAAATCAGTTACTTTTTTATTTCCGCCCGAATATCTCTTTTACATTATTTCCGGTTGACTAGTAGAGAATGCCAAGGGCATTAAGTCCGCCATTTGCTGTATATGTGCAATAAAGTTTAAATAAATAACTTTTCGAACATAATTTAATTTTATCAGTTAATCGACTATTACTCGGTAACCTGTTGTCTGTCTAGCAGTGATAGTTTTCATACTTACTTCATTATATTATGTACTGCTGTCCTGAATTTTTTTACGTATACATAAGCTATCGTTTAAATTTTTGAGGGAGGGGGGCGAAAGGGACAAAGCTAAGAGTGAATAATTTTTTTTTTTTAGTGTACCGCCCATACATATTAAGCTTTATAGTGATAAAGCTTAATATGTATGGGCGGTACATTCAAAAAATTTTTTTTCAAGATTTATAGCTTTCTAGAAGTAAGGGCGTCTGACCTAAGCCGCAGACGGACATAGCGAAACTATAAGGGTTCCTTGTTGACTTTACTACGGAACCCTAAAAACAATAGAAGAAGTAGCTTCATGTCAATACAGCACACAAAAGATGATACATAGTAGAACCATGTTACGCATTTAGTACTAAATATAGTGAACACGTCTGACAACGTAAAAATGGAAAATGTATAGACCCCTCCGTCACTGAATATCATATTCTCAAAGTACCATATTCTCAAAACATCATAATCGCAAGTCACCATATTCTCAAAACATCATATTCTCGAAATATCATTTTCGCAACACATTCTTCTGTGTTTCGCGCAATGGGAGTCGACGCGTGTAACCTGTTCTGTTCTGCGCGTGTAACTGTTATCTAACTTACTACATGTTTCTAACCTCATTTTGTGTTGGTTTTATAAGTGCTTGATTATTAAAGGTTAATTTTCATTTAAATAAAAAAGATAAAAGACTTCCTACATTTTAAAATTGTTCTTATTAAAATACATAATACTCTTTATAATTTTTTATTACTGACAAACGAGAAAGTCATAAAAAGCTTTTTAATTACTATTCCGCCTTCACAATTTCAGCGCAATCTTTCATAAATAAAGCCTTATTTATTTTCTGTCTACTTTTGATAAAACTGTCAAAAGCGATTTACTATACTATCAGCTTGTTTTTAACCCAGTATTAGAGCTAGCGCAGACGACGGATAACGGAGGACTTTTTGTCCGCGACACGTCTTTATTGTTAACCAAATAAGATTCAACTTAGATCGCGTATATCTATGAAAAGTACGCGATAGTCCTCGTTATTTATTCAACTTTATGTTATAAGGTCATGTCGCGGACAAAAAGTCCTTCAATGTCCGTCGTCTGCGCAGGCCATTAGGAGTTTATTTCGGAATCATCAAAATCCTAACTAAAACTTCTTCTTCTTCTTCTTATCGAGTGAGGATTAGTGACCACCTCTGGTGTCAGAGTTTATCAAGCCGCCTATAAGGCCTCTGACTTGGCTTAACGACTGTAATCAAATGACAGCAGCCGGGACCGACGGTTTAACGTGCCCTTAGAAGCACGGAAGCGCTCAGTTATAATGCCACATTACGGTCACCCATCCTTCACCTGACCAGACTGAGATTCAAAGTCAAAAGAAGCAAAGTTCAGTACTTAACAAACGTGATCGAATACGATCAGTCTGTCAAGCGCGGCCATGAGCGCTTCAACTAAAACTAACTATATCTGTACTAATATTATAAAGAGGAAAGATTTGATTTTTTGTTTGTTTGCATTGAATAGGCTTCGAAACTACTAAATGGCTTTGGATGAAATTTGATACACAGTTAGTAGATAGCCTGGTTATGAACATATGATACTTTTTATCCCAACTTTCCCACGGGAACGGGAACCATGCGGGTGAAACCGCGAGCGGCCGCTATTAATATTACAAATTCAAAAGTGTGTTTGTTTATCCTTCCTTCACGCCTTAACTAAGCAACCATTCAATTTGATTTTTGGCTTATAGTTAGTTTAAAGGACGGAGCATAACATAGGCCACTTTATATCCCGATATTCGCACGGGAACGGACCCACGCGGGTGAAACCACGGGCGGAAGCTAGTTATGAAATAAGTAGTAATCGCCAGTCGCCAGTGATTTCGAATGCGTTGACTTGAAGTTGAGTCAGGATCTTTACATGCATTTTTCGAAAAAGAAACTAGGGGCCCTACCGCGCAAGTATCGTCGGTATCGACATCGGCTTCATTTGACAGACGGATGTGACATATTGCTCTTAGTCTTTGGTAAGTTTTCATTTGTGTCAAAAAGAAGCAGCAATGTGTCACATCCATCTGTCAAATGAAACAGATTTCGATGCCGACGCCACTTGCGCGGTATTTTTTTTTTTTTTTTTTATTTATTCATTTGCCAATAAACATGTTACATTCATGGTTTAGTAGTATCTTAAAACCTAAATAATTAAGTTTATCTAGATACTAGGTTCTCAAAAATAACTTAATACGCCCAGAGCCTAATGTATGTTCTGTGTGTACGTGCAGAATGAATACTTGGTTATCTATTTAGAGTATAAGTAATATGAAGTTGCAAAAGAAAAATTTGGAAGTTTTATTTTGTTAACTATAATTAGAAGTTGTTCCAAGATCTTATCGATCAACAGCGAACTTCGTACAAACCACCCATATTTACAAAAACGGTATAAGTGATATAGGGTCAATTCTGCACAATATTCATTTTTAGAAAAGAAAAGAAAGCGTAAATTCATAGATTTTTTATTATCAATATTCAGCTATTAGATATTCAGCTATGGAATGCAATACCGGGATACCGGAATCCCGAAATAACGGGATCCGGCATACATTTTGCGGAACTAATCTCGGTCTAATATTTAGCGTGATTCATACAACTCTGCGCGCGACGGCTTGTGATTTATACATTTTAACACGACTGCCCATGTAAGGGAGTATGTAAGTGTTTTATTATTTGTTTATTAGTTAAATTAATTTACAAGAATAATTGAAATCTCTTCTTAATTTCATTAACGAGCGTATAAATCGCGTAAATAAACGAGTAGATGACTCAGAACCAAGTGGATTAATCGAACTAACTGAATTAGCTAGATTAATGATAAATTTCATCTCGGCCAAACAAACTATTCGTTCTTATCACTTTGGTGAATTGTTTTGAGCATGTCTACCAACAACCAATATGAGCAACCTTGACACTTTTATAAAGATGGAAATGAGCTATTTCGAGTCGGGTGGAATAAACGGCAAATACCTTCAAATCACCTATCAACCTATCATTCATTAATGATAATTGTCCCAACCAGCGTGGAAGCTGAGCAAGGTTTTCAGCCGCTGGTGTCGAATATCAGGAGCCGTTAGAATAATTTAAATCTACAAGCAAAATTTTTTATGTAAGGGCTCTTTATAACTAATGTCACAATATCTAAAAAGTCACCCCAGTAATGACAAAGGATCACTGTCAAAGTCTACTAACTTCGATATATACAGTAGAACTCCAATTATCCGAACTCCGACTATCCGAATCGCCGATTATCCGAATCACTTTCAGAAAAAAAATTGTCCAAAAAACGTCTAAGTGCGCTATTACATGGACGGAGATGTTTAAAAAACAATGATTTTTATTTCTAAACTTGTACATAAGTACAATTTATTTATATTTAAAATATGTGAAAATATCATGTTTCTTTCATTTAATTCAATAAAAAAATAGTGCAATATCAAAACGTAACTTTTTTTCTCTCCAATGGCAATTTTTTAAAAAAAACTCCGATTATCCGAATGGGTCCCGGTCCCCATTAATTCGGATAATTGGAGTTCTACTGTATGCTGATCCTTTAAACAAATTAAAATCTATTTGTCTGGGCAAAGTATAACTTAGCCATTGTGACATTTTAACTTGCATAGTTTTAATTTTTAACAGACTTCAAAAAAAGGAGGAGGTTCTCAAGTCGACTGTATTTTTTTTTATTTTTTTTTTTATGTATGTTCCACCATAACTTCGCCAGTTGTTAACAGATTTTTAAAATTCTTTTTTTATCTGGAAGAAAATGGTTTATGTGTGGTCCTATATAATTTTTAAAAAGATCTGGCTAGTAGTTTTTTCATAATCCTGAAAAATATCAATCACCTTTTGGCAAGTAGTCGTATACCTAGATGAAATCATTGTTGTGTATGGGCTGATTTTTAGTGTAAGTAACGGCACATAATGTAACTAAAAAATCTGAAATAAAAACATTTTATAAAAAAAAATCAAACCGACTTCAAAAAGTAAAAAATAAAACTTTTGGAGTCGGTGCTAGTTAGCTAAGGCCAAAAAAATATAGTTAATAGAAGTGCAATGTAGAATGCTTTGGCTGGCACCGACTCCAAAAGTTTTATTTTTTACTTTTTGAAGTCGGTTTGATTTTTTTTTATAAAATGTTTTTATAACATAATTTTCTTTTCTTATATATATTTTTTGTAAAGCTGTGAGTTTGTTGTATTTAATGCTTGCCGTTGTCACTTTTAATTAAGGTTTCACTTTGTTCTGAATGTTATTATGTGTGAGTCTTCTTTTTCTTTTTGTTTGGTGTAATCTTGTTGGTGATCCAAATAAATAAATAAATAAAAAAGGATTTAAAAACAAAACGTATAAAGGTGGAACAAAATAACGCTTAAGGTGGTACGACTTCCATACAAACAAACATTGCACATTAATTGGTTCATCATACATTAATAATGCATAAATACATGTGCAACTAACAAATAACTGAAACGAGTTAGTTGCACATGTATTAATGAATTATTAATGTATGATGAATCAATTAATGTGCAATGTTTGTTTGTATAGAAGTCGTACCACCTTAAACAATAAATAAACAAAGGGTCATTTTACATTTTAGTGTAACTTAAACGACTATAATCGATAATAGAAATTTTCATCATGGCGACTTCAATAGTTCTTTTTTTATAAACATTTTTTGTGTTTGGAACAGGGGCATAAATTCTAGACTCCATTTTTAGGGTTTCGTAGCCTAATGGCAAAAAACGAAACCCTTATAGATTCGTCATGTCCGACCGATGTATGTCACAGCCACTTTATTCCAAAACTATGAGGATTACACAGTTGAAACTTGTATTCTGTAAACCGGTTTACGGTTTTTAGACAAAAATAAAAAAATATAAATATTAAGGGGGGGCTCCCCATACATGGAACTAAAGCTGAAAAAATTTTTTTTCATCAAACCTATACGTGCGGTGTATCTATAGATAGGTCTTTGAAAATTACATTGAGGTTTCTAAAACTATTTTTTTTTCAAAGTCAATAAAAATATACAAAAAAATAAGAAAGTGAAAAATAAAAAATAAATATGCTGTAGACCATTATAAAAACTTTCAACGAAAATTAGTTTGACCGAAATATATTATGCAGTTTCAGAGCTATAGCACATTTGCCAAAACCGCAAATATAATTTGTAATTCATACAGACACTATGAAAAACAAAGTTATTTTTGCAGGCAAAATTTTACAGTGGTATTTTGGGTAGTTGTATTTAATATAATAATAGAAACTTTATTGCACACGATACAAAACAAACACATACAGAGAAAATAACAAAAAAGAGGAACACACAATAGGCGGTCTTATTGCTACATAGCAATCTCTTCCAGGCAACCTTGGGTGAGAGACGAAACCCTTCATGTGCGAGTTCGACTTGCACTTGGCCGATTTTTTTTTTTCGAAATGTATTGTCTTAATTTATTATATTTAATAATTTAAAAAACCTTTAATAATAATTGAAGCGTTTTCTGTAAAAAAAAACTTTAAAACAATCTTATTTCCGAAACCTCTCAAAAGAAATAAGTGATTTTGGGATCCTATAGGAAGTTCAAATAAATGAAATCCTATTCAAATCCCTACTGTAGATAGGAATCATAGGATCGAGAGTTTCGTGTCCATTTTTTTACTACTAAAACTCTCAATAGGATGAGGAGGGGAATACTGCAAGGTGGGTGCAATAACTGCAAATGATGTTCAGATAAAGAAATTAACACTTTAATTTATTTTGACTTATGGCGGTACCCCCACCGAAAGTGGCGCCGCGTTAAATTTTATTTAATATCGTAATTCTAATTCACAATTTTAATAAAACTAAACGTGGAATTTTTAGAGCCCATTGTCTTGTATTTTTAGAAGGTATCGCTACATCTCGTCATAGTCATTCGTAGAAGTAGATAGCAAATGTATCAAAAACGGCCACTTTTAGCAGTTTTGCTATCTACTTCTAGCAGTGGCTACGAGGGAATGTAATGATACCGTCTAAAAATACTAGACTATGGGCTCTAAAAATTCCACGTTTAGTTCTATTAAAATTGTGAATTAGAATTACGATATTAAATAAAATTCAACGCGGCGCCACTTTCGGTGGGGTACCGCCTTAACTAATATCCTTTCGCGGGGTTGCTAGAGGTGACGCAGTATGCCAGTTTTTGGCACATATGTATGACGGTGGTATCTAGTAGTAACCAATGCGAAACCCATCATAAATTTCATAAAATGACAAAAATTAAATATCATCAGACCCCTGACAGTATTCATATTTTACCGACGCAACGATCCGACGCATAACGTCGTCACAGTACATTACCTTTTTATGTGTCACATTAGAATAACACTTATTCACAAAAGAGACATGCTTTCCATACAACCATACTAATATCAAAACTATTAAATTTTTACTAATTTCGATGAGTTTGAAAATCAGTCTCAAAAGCTATGCAAATTCATAATTTTATGCTTTTGGAAAGGTAAATAAAATGTTTCGAGTTATATAACTGTGTATACGTAGAATTATGTTTACTATCTGACCAAGACAATTAGGCGCATGACAGCTAAGAAAAACTTTGAAAAAAATGTTTTTGGTGGGATTTCACTTCTTTTTGTAGAAACGTGGGCATATTGATATATTTTATGAGATTTTCTTATTTGACACAGTTTTTTTCTTTTTAGGAGTAGTTCTTTTATTATTACAAATCTTTCTTTTCTTTTTTTTCCGGTTCTGATTCTTGTACAGTAGCAACAGTTTTTCGCATTGCCCATTCGCATTCATTATTTATTCTTTTAGACGGTTTAGACGGTTTAATTTCTGAAAGATTGGCGCGGTATTTACGCCTAAGCCGGTTGTATTCAGTGATCGCTGAAGCTTGAGCTTTTATACTCTTGAAGTCAACATTTATGAGGTGCACCCCATGAAGATTGGTTACTCGTGAAAGCGCCACGTAGGCTTGACCACAAGAGAATATGGAGATGCCAATGTCCATGAGGGCATTTAGAATTAGACCTTGGCTCTTGTGAATTGTTAGGGCATACCATCAAATGAAGCGGCCCACCAAGTTGAATATTTTTTGTAAAGGCGATATGTCGATCTCTAATAGTTTGGTTGGGCTCTTGTGTTTTCTAATCAGGGTCAACAGGTAGATCTTTGATTATCCTAGTTTTTATAGTTTTCCCTTTATGTGGCCATTAAACGCTAACTCTGTACCAAATTTCAGCTCTCTGAGTTTATGGTAAGTACTAGTACTATTCTGATGGTCATGAGTGAGTGAGTGAGTGAGTGTCATAAATGCGAAACTTTGCTTTCGCTTAACTTCGGAACTAAATGACCTACAGACTTGAAATTTTGGATTTTAAGTATGTGATTATAGCTTACTAGGTGACGAAAATTTCTGCGTTCTGGTCTTATCCAGAGGTTCTCAAATAGGGGCCTGAAAATGCGGCGAAATGGTTCCAGTAAAGGATGGTACGGCAGTGTTTGCTTCGCGACTTGGCGGGGGACGGGGGGCGACGCGACTCGACCAGATAAAATTTTAATTTGGAACGCCAAAGTGTCAACACAACTTCTAAAAATTGTTTCGAAAAAATAACAAGGCTGTTCAAGGCATAACTTCCTGGTCCAAGGAGTATTTAACTATAAAATTGACACTTCAAAGAGACTTTCCTCCTATGAAAAAGATAAATATGGCTGTATGTTTATTGTTTATTTGTTGTAGGTGCACTGACAGATTAAAGTCATTATAAAACTTATAATCTATGATTTATATATGAGACACAACTTTAATCCAATAATAGCGTAGGTACGCATGTGTCGGGGTCTCTGGCAAACGGAACTAAATATCTAAAGAAAAAATTGGTGATACCCGATCATTTTGATATTTTTTCCGCGAATTGTTGAAATTGTTGTCATTTATTTAGTTTTTTAATTTACAATTTCTTTTTTATTTAACGTCACAATAGGCACAGTAGCTGTATAAAGTAGAGTATGCTCCTCGGAGATAAAAGTGTCTTAGCCTTGGGCAGACTTGAATCCTTCGCTTCATTCAGGATTCTTATTATCCCTCACTAAGTTCGAGAATTATTAACACCAGAAGAAGAATTTACAAATTTATTATCAAATAGCGGTCGCTCACGGTTTCACCCGCGTGGTTTCTGTTCCCTTGGGAATATCGGGATAAAATTATAATATTATAAATATTCTATATTCATAGCCAGGCTATCTACTATCTGTGTACCAAATTTCATCCAAATCCGTTCATTCGTTTTTGAGTTTATTCGTTGCAAAGAAACAAACAATCAAATCTATCCTTTATAATACCTATTAGTTTAAATAAGTATAGACAACAACACAGCTTTTCTTAAAGAACAAATTAATAACACAAAATATCTTAAAATGCATATAAATGTTATAATAAAAACGCGTAGGAGCCTATAAAAGTCTTTTATTCCCTTAGTGAAAACATACGTGACCTTTGCTTATTAACTGAAAAGAAAATAATTCTTCAAGTTCATCTCGTGTAGCAAAGTGAAATTAGGGAATCTTATTTATCCCTCCTATCTCATAACGCTTTTCATAAAGTCTCTAAGCATACTTATTTATACTCAACCATTTTTTTAGTAAAAATATTTACCTTGAAGACGTAATAAAGCTTTTTATACATCATAAATTATTTTGGTCACAATAATGTAAGGATTCATAAAGTAGTCGCTTGTATTGGATTGGAAGTAAGTATTGGCTAAGTTTCAAATTGAAATCAAAAGTTGCTTTTTCATACTATGGCAGCCCTTACATTAGTTCTTGGAAATATTTAGTAAAGCAAAACAAATGCAAGGTATTTTTTTAACCGACTTCAAAAAAGGAGGAGGTTCTCAATTTAACTGTATTTTTTTTTAATTTTTTTTTATGTATGTTCTACCATAACTTCGCCAGTTGTTAACAGATTTTTATAATTCGTTTTTTATCTGAAAGAAAATAGTTAATGTGTGGTCCCATATAATTTTTACGAAGATCTGGCTAGTAGTTCTTTCATAATCTTGAAAAAAATCGATCACCTTTTGGCAAGTAGTCGTTTACCTAGATGACATTGTTGTGTATGGGCTGATTTTTAGTGTAAGTAACGGCACATGATGTAACTAAAAAATCTGAAATAAAAACATTTTATAAAAAAAATTCAAACCGACTTCAAAAAGTAAAAAATAAAACTTTTGGAGTCGGTGCTAGCTAGCTTAGGCCAAAAAAATATATAGTTAATAGAAGTGCAATGTAGAATGCCCTGGCTGGCACCGACTCCAAAAGTTTTATTTTTTACTTTTTGAAGTCGGTTTGAATTTTTTTTATAAAATGTTTTTTTTATTTTTATTATTGATCCTGTCCAGAAAATTTTGAGCATTAATTTATATTATTGGACGTTTGTTAAGGCCCAAATAATTCTTGTTGTTTGAGACAACTATAGGTACTAATGATGTGTTTTATACATTTTTTTAAATAATTTAGGAAAGTTCCTTTTCAAATGTGTTTAATTATATTAGCTTCCGCCAGCTGTTTCACCCGCGTGGTAACCATTCCCGTGCAAATACCGGCCTTTCAACTCTATGCCAGAAATCAAGTCGATTGGTTGTTTAATTAAGGCGTGATGGAAGGACAAACAAACACACCTTCGCATTTATAATATTAAGATAAGATAAGATAGATAAGATAATAATTTATTTGTAATAAATGTGGTACATTACATAGATGGAAAGTGAAATTGAGAAACACACATTTAGCGGACATGTCAGCATACAAATATTTAACTAATCACTAATAAAAAAAATTACAAATATTTACATTATTTTATATCTTAAGTAATAGTTACATCGTTGTTCATAAATTCATCAATATTATAAAATGTATTTTGTATTAACCATTCACGCAAAGTCAACTTAAATCTAGAAAATGGAAGTTCCTTTATATGTACTGGTATTTTGTTAAAAACTTTAATGCACCGTGAGGTTCTTGGAGTAGACTCACTATTAGTTAGGATTTGAAATCTTTATCAGCGAAAATTTAGATAACAGGTACTTACTTACTTTCATTAGAAGTGATCAAGAAACTAATTAAGTATCCTAATTATTCATCCAAAACGTCTGCTTCTAATTAGTTTAGCTTCAAGTTTAAATTTTCTAACATCGTCAATTAGAGAGATCTCTTTAGTTGAGTAAAATATTATATTTAAAGTTTCCTGTACCTAACCTAAAACTTTATCCCACGCTCTGACCTTTTGTAATTGTGAAACTTTCCAAATTTCATTCGTGGTTTGGCATTAGGATAAAACATTTTATTGGATTTCCCAAAAAAACGAATCTTTTTCATTTTTATTCTTCTTATCGAGTGAGGTTTAGTGGCCACCTCTGGTGTCAGAGATTATCAAGCCGCCTATAAGGCCTCTGACTTGGCTTAACGACTGTAATCAAATGCCAACAGCCAGGATCGACATATAGCAACTTTACGGTCACCCATCCGACACCTGACCGTTCCGAGCGTTGCTTAACAAACGTGATCGAATACGATCAGTCAGTCAAGCGCGGCCATGAGCGCTTCTTATTGCTATGAAGATATGACATTTTAATATGACTAAAACTTTTTATTATCTTTACTAAAAACCTCAGAAGAACAGTCATTAGTACAGTCACGTGCAATGACATAGAAACACTAAGCAACCTTGTCACATTACAATATTGAAAGACATTTGTGGACAGAGAGAGCTTTGTTTCTGCGTGCGTCAATGCGATAAGGTTGTAAATTGTATACCTACATAGCATTGCACGTGACTGTACCTAGTATTCATTATTACGAACAACTTTCTGTATGGAAGCACAAAATAGATAATAATCATATTAGAAAAGATCGTAATTATTATTTATTAGGTATTGTTAATTATTATCTATGATTTAGTTAACATTTCACTACAATTTGAATCAGTCATCATGAAAAAAGATTAAAGTCAAAGTCAAAGATTTTTATTCAAATAGACTTATAGATAAGTACCTACTTTCGGATAGTCCAACAATATTTTTTTTCACCTCACATACTCTGAAAAGGAGTTTTTGCCAATCAGTTTAGTCGTAACAAATCGCTATTTGCGGCCTAGCGCAGCAAAGTACTTTTTTAATTTAATACATAAAATATGTCTTAATACGTTCCGAATCGCACTATTGACTTTTTTGTTATATATGATTCTTATTTTAAATAGCTTTTGAATTAATTATAATACTTCGTTTTGGTTTAATTATATTATTTTAGTTAATTGAATCATAAAAACAATAACAATAAGATTAAACTATTTGTTATAAGAATTTTATATTAGGCTAATCCTAGAATCCTTCACTTGCTCAGATTTCAATATAGGTAACTCGCCGCTAAATAACCAACTTTCCAGCCTTGCATAACAAATAACTATTGTTATATATATTTATAAAGTTTAATCTAAATATACCTTATTCTCGTTGTTTTAATGATATAAAAAACTAAAATAATAAAAAAGGAGTTAATACTCCTTTTTTCTTCCTTCTTTAAATAACTTTGAATTAACTATAATTAGTTAATTCAAAGTTATTTAAAGAAGGAATATATTGTTACTTATTAATAAGAATAAAAACGATTCCGTAAATGTTGACACTGACATGAGGTACAAGACACAGACAATTTAAAAATAAAGATTTATGTCACAATCCGAAATCCAATTATAGGTTGTGAAATCTCACCCAGCTTAATATAAAATTCCTATAACAAATAGTTTAATCTTATTGTTATTGTTTTTATGATTTAATGAACTAAAATAATATAATTAAACCAAAACGGAGTATTATAATCAATTTAAAGCTATTTAAAATAAGAATAAAATGTAACAAAAAAGTCAATAGTGTGATTCGGAACGCATTATGACATATTTTTAGGTATTAAATTAAAAAAGATTACTTAAAAGATCTTTAAAAATTAAAAGAAATTACTTTGCCGCGGTAGGCCGCAAAAAGCGATTTTCTACGCCTAATCTGATTGACAAAACCTCCTTTTCAGAGCGTGTGAGGTGAAAATAACTATTCCCTACCATCCATTTAGGACATGTTTTAACTGATAAGACGAACGGCTGCCTGAAAATTATCAGCTTTATCAGAAACAACAACATTTACAATGGAACATGTTGTTGCCAAACACAAATCTACAATCTTGAAATATATTTAATATAAGAGGAAAATTTTCTCATATTTAGTTATTAGAATATTATATATAGAGCGTAAGAAAGACTCGAGCGCAGAAAAAAAATCGCACAAGCTCGCAGTCGTCGAGCCGTCCGTTAAAAAGAGCTTCGATATAAGAAGACTCTCGGAGGACTCAAATCATGTAAATCACTCGTCATTAGCCATTTTTAATGTCCCCACTGCTGGGGCACTGGCCTTCCTTATGGATGGATAAGGAGAACGGGCCATGACCCATCACGCGGGCCCAATGCGGATTGGTGGGTTTAAACGACTGCAAATGCAGCCGGGACCAACGGCTTAACGTGCCTTCCGACGCCCGGAGGAGCTCACAATAGTAAATTTTTGGACACCCATCCCGTGACCGACCATTCGAAAGTTGCTTAACCTCAATAATCGCAGGCCGAGCGCGCGAATCACTACGCCACGCTGCGTAAATCACTAGGTATAGAAAAGTAGAAAAGATAAGATAAGAAAGAAAATACAAATACATTTATTTTAGAACCACACAACGACTACACAACATTACAAAATTACAATTGACACATAGGTAAAAACAAATATTGTGCATCATCGCGTGATGCCAAAACTGTGTCCAGCTCATTATAAGCAGCAAGCGGAGCTCGCTGCACTGGTATTATGCTGGACACATGGACGAAACAAACAGACAATAGACACACTAAGAATATTGCACTATGAAACACGTTACACGATTAAGCAGACTACATAAATATAAAACATTTAAACTTAATTTAATTGGGCTGATAGGCATTTGGTAGCTGATGTGACATTCAGTCATGACAACAGCGACGATGTTTGCTTATGCCCCAAATTTATAACCTATCTGTATATATGGATTGGGCTATCCGAGATAGTTGCCTTGGATATTTTTTGTTAATATGACCAAAATAACGACGGTTGCTAGGCAACGAAGCCAGTATACCAGGCAACTATCTTAGATAGCTCTATCTATGTGTACAGATAGGATATTAAGTTCGGCCGTTAGAGAATGACCCTCCCTCCTGTTCGTTTTAAAATGTTAGCCCTACATGGCTGATAAGGCTTTAAAAACAAAACACGTCACGACACACACACACACGTCATGGTCATGCACGTCATTTAGACCATCGTCATCAATAGTAATAATTAAAGAATTTATACGTGTGTAAACCTAGCCTCGAATAAAACTAGACCCTTCGCTACTCTCCGAATAAAACGTCACTCGATTGATCCGGTCGCTGTCGGTGTTATTGCAAGTGTTTTATCACCTCTTTCAATCAGTCTCACTCGGATCGCTGCGCTATTGACCCCTCGATTCGCGTCATAACACTCAGCCATTTGACCCCATTCAGCAGAATGGATCTAACAATTCCAACCGCGAAATACTTCTATATTATGAGTTCCAACTAACCAATCTATGTCAAAGACTTCATTCCAGCTCGGCTCACACTAGTATCTTTTTATTAGATCTCATAGATCTTGTCAAAGCGTAAGAGTGTGTGTTAGTAATTGAATAATAACAAGGTTTATTTCTTACTTAAAGTGTAGAATTGACCTGTTCAAGAAATTAAATTTGAATGTTGATGAATGTACAAGAAACATTATTTATGTTACAAATTACCCCCACGAATAGTATTATGGAGTAGGTTTCATAATCGGAAAGAAGTATTGCATATATTTCTTCACCTTTCTTCAATATAAGCCGTTTGAACTACCTAAATTATCCCACCATTTAGTGCGCGTTTGACCTGATAACCAAACCCACATTTGTCCTCGCTTCACACAAATCAAAACCAAGACATCATATCAGGCAGTATCGATCACAGGTGGATATGTCGAGTCACGTACGAGGGCTCGAAGGCATGCCTCTCACGTATCGAAGATAACCTTCCCGGCAATCTCGCGAGCCTACTTCATAGGCCATAAACCTAATTACATTATAGCCTCCTTGGGTAAAAAGTTTAAATATAGAACCTTCTTGTTTTAAGGTACATTGCGGAAGTTTGAATTCTCGGAAAAACGAACATCGAACATCCTCTTCCGTTACAGAGTCTTGTAAAAGAAACAAGTGCCTGAGGAAAGTAATTATTATGTTGCAAGTAACTAACTTTATACAGAATATTCTGAAATAAGTAGAGGCAATTTTTTTCATAAGCTTGACAAAGTAAATTTATTTGGGCACGGAGGAACGTTAATTGTTTCATAATGTAATCTTTGTAAGCTTTGGCAACAAAAAATATTTTTATTGCAAATTCAGTCAATTACCACTCAGGTTTCTTTGAAATTGAAAAATAATAAAGTTTATTTAGTATCATAAACTTTATTACGCCCACACCTCCGAATGTTGAACTCATATTTCATAGATCTTGATTTAATTTAGTGCAAATGTGTTTCGCTACGGAATGTTCCAAGCAAACTGCGATATTTCCTATAATAATTCTCCATCAACATCACTTCTGGTGTTTTACACTGCTTAGTTGGATAAATTAAGAAGTTCGTTATAACCTTTGCCTCTTGGCAGAGACCCTCTGCGAGAATCCTTTCTGCTTACCTAAACCTGCCTAAGTTTGTGAGGATGTTTGGATGGAAGTATTTGTTACTCTTTCACACAAAAACTACTTAACGGATTTGGTTAAATAGGCACACAGTAGATAGCCTGGATTAAAACATAGTATACTTTATCCCGATATTCCCTTGAGAACGGGAACCACGCAGGTAAACCCGCGGGCGGCCGCTGTAGTAAAATAAGCTTTTGCCCGCCCTCTCAAGTGTCTACGGTACCCACAGGATAAGAGATGTATCACGGTTTCATGGTATCATATATGGTCTAATCTTCCTCGTTTTATAATAAAAATCAAAGAGTATCGAGAGTCAAACGCGATATTAATTATGTAATGATATGTAATGACTTGCACAAGCCAACAGATCCCGGCTTGTGACCAAAGCTATAAGCAACACAGCCAAAAAGTCTAGCTTCAAATACTTGTGCACGTTCAAATGTCGCGTTTTAGTCCCGTTACTCTTAGATTTAAATACTTTAAAACTTACATAATTACATTAATCTTTCACCAGGGAATCCAAGTTATTAGTATAATCAATGTTTTAGTGCGCAAATATCTGATAGCATCTCAACGGGAAAACTTGCTTGATTACAAGGTCTTTTCTAGGAATATTTTCGGTACCGCCCCGCCCGTCTTAGTAGAATCAAATAAACCGTTTCTTAGAACACAACAGATGCTCCTGGTAATAAATGCCACCTGGGGCGTAATCTTGTGGATAAGTACTCCAGTATCTTATACAATTTTGCTGTTTTACTCGTACAATCCTGTAAGTATAGTTTGATCATTTTCGTGTTTATCTTGAGCGCTCGTATCAGAGCGTTTTTGTAAACCATTGGAGGTGGGACCAACGGTTTAACGTGCGTCCCGACGCCTGGAGGAGCTTGAGATAGTTTAAACTTGAGATAGTCACCCACCGTTGAGTTAATACGTACAGCTTCAGAAATACCTTTACCAAATAGTATACCAGAACCTAGCGATATAAAGCGAAACATTTCGATAGATAGGTAATGAAAGCTTTGATCCTGTACCTACTAACAAAATAATCTCATCAAGCCGAAATGACCGCATACAGTTGGCGCGGTTCAAGAGTCAAACAAATGCAACAGTGTATTTACTAGCACGGAATAACAGCTTAATCACTGTTAACTTTTTGCGTTGTATTAGTGCTAAAATACCTACAATAAATACCTAAAAGTATCACACAATTCACGTAACAAACTTAAAGAATTATGTTCGGTTAGTACCGAACATAATTCTTTAAGTTTGTTACGTTAGCCCGGCTTAGTTAGCCCGGCTTAGTAAGCCGGGCTAACTAAACTAGTTAAAATTGTCGCATGCGTTCTTTTTATTATCACAGGTTCAATAATTGGCTTTCATTATATTCAAAACTATTAACTACTTATGTCAAAACAGTCCAATTGCCACAATTATTACCCAACTGACACCTGAAGAAGTTCTATCAAAGCAAAATTGTTGAATTCGGTCTACATTCAAAGGGCCTTTGAATTACCTTCAATTAACTTATTACGCCTATAGTTCGGCATCAATTTGGTAAACTTCGGACGAAGTAGTTTCCAAGATAATTACAACTCTGGAAGAGGTACGCAGTGGAGACAAATGTAGCACAAGATTCCGCCGAATATTGTAAACAAACTTTGTAAAAGTCATTAGTCGAATATTTGATGTAGAAACTGCGATGTTCTATTATTTTCGTTGACATTTTTCCTAATTCATACGATTGTATTGGGATGTTGACTTACTTGAAAACATTTGTCATACGGCCCCCGCTGTATTGCTGTAATGTTGAACAATAAAACTGATACGATGTGTTTTTTATAATAATTTTGAAAGTTTCCAACTTTTTTAATTGATAACGGGCAGACGCTTAGCCTTCATCATACCTGGGGCCCAATTCTGCTAATGCTTAGTCACAATGGTATTCCAGTGGTGTTTCAATGGTAGTGCTGTTTTACACAGTTCTTGTTACAACAGTGTAAATAAACACTACTATTGAAACACCACTGAGAGACGATTATGACAAAAAATTTGCGGAATTGACCCCCTGATGTAAAGTAATTATAAGGCTGAAGGTCCGGAAACCTTAATTACTGAGGAACTGACTATCTTATCTCTAATTACCGAAATATAATAATACTGCAAATGTTGTTAAATGGCATCAGATTTAGACAAGGTAGTTAAGTATTCTGTGGTAGTGATAGCTATCCAGGCGGACTTACTACAAGTCCTACCACGAACCAAACCGAATACAATATGTCGTCGTCGTCGTCTCAGCCAAATGACACCTACTGCTGGGTTTAGGCCTCCCCCAAGCATCTCCACGATGATCAGTCCCGTGCTGCCCGCATGCAGCGGCTTCCCGTGACATTCACCAGATCTTCGGTCCACCTTTTCGGGGGCCTACCCACGGAGCGTCGTTCTTCTCGCTATGTGTCACGCCCACTGCCACTTTAGCTGAGCAATCCTTCGAGCGATATCGGTTACTTTAGTTCTCCACATTGATAAGATCACGTAGGGAAACCAATACAATATGTATTAATTTGTAAGTGAAAGAAAATATTTTTGTTTCTTCAAATATTTTTGTTTCTCGTCCAAAACTCATCTAACTATATAGTTAATTAAACATCAATTTTGTACTCCAAAGAATTCTTGTAACTAAAGGTTACCTTCTTTAATACATTTTCATTGATCTTGAGAATGTTCAGTCTACCTTGTTAATTAGGAGGCAGTTTATCAGGATTCCAGTAAACAGCTTTCTAAGTATTGGATGTTATATTCTTTAGCAGCGAAATTCCTCTGTTCAGACTCAGCCAATTACTTATCCGAACATATACTTACTAGATGTTTATTATTCCTCGGTTATGTTTTGATGCGATGTTGCTGTTGTTAAAATTTTACTTTGAAGGTCATTTTGCTTATATTGACAAACTTTTGATCCTTGTGATGTCCTTGCGATATTAAGATCAAAAACAAAATAATACTCATTTGAAAAGACACTCGTCATTTGTTTTATACGGAATTTAGGTTATATTTTTATTGAGATTTTTTCTACCAAATACACAGTGCCGAATTTCGACATCAAGGCTAAGGGTATGCTGGCGCCCAGACATTTCTGCGCGACGTAGAATCTGTGCGCGCGGTCCGCACAGGCTTCTGCCGAACAGTACACGCATAAGATCTACATCTCGCAGACATGTCTGCGCCCCAGCATAGGCTGACCCAAATGATGGGTTTCCCATACAAATAGTTTTTACAAACTTGTTTCTGACAATCACAAACGTCCAAAACAGAAAAAACAAAAACCATCGAGCTGTTATCCAGTAATACATTAATGGACTAGATTCGGAAATGGATAATGATAAAATGATCCAATCCACATGCAAATGTATGTCGGTTGGATATTTTTTGCAAAAAAGGGTGCTTCTTACACGAGGCTGTTATTTTTATGTAATATGCATCATACTTTTTAACACGATGTGTTTTATAAATGTGTTTGATATTACAATACTGTCATTCTGAATTTAGTTATACATAAAAATTTCCTACCATAAAGCCACTGAATTCAACACGAAATTATAAATAAAAAAAAAAACAAAAAGTCTATGATATAACTTCATTTAATAAACTTTTTAGCTTACTATGTTTTATGTGGAAACTTACCTTCCGTGTCAGTAGCAATACTTCTAAAGCATAGAAGCAAAGTGCGGAACTAAAGTGTGTAAGTAATGGAGTCGGATCCTAGCAAAGATATTGGAGGAATGACTATCGTCACGCCACCGAACAGGATGGCAGGGACAAATTGTCTGGATGTAAGGGGATTGGAGTTGTTTGAGTAAAGAAATAAGTGATCAAGGTTACGTACCTACTGCTTAACATAGAATAAATTCGTGCGAGGAAAAAAACAACTGGGTACTTACCCAGTCGCCAACTTACCTACACTTCGGACCAACGCATATTAACTAAAACAGCGAAATACAGAAAGAAAGAAAGAAATATGTTAGAGAGAGAGAGAGAGAGAGATTTTTTAATCACACAAAAGACCAAAGAATAAAGAATCAGGTAATAAATAAAAAAGGGGTGATTGCGAACCCTACCCCCCGTGACCAATGGCGGCCTGGGGCCTTACCATCAACTGTAATGCAATTCATTGTAGGTTGTGAGAGTAGGATGCTGCCATATGGCGCGTCTAGCGGCTTCCCCCTCTTACTACCTAAAAGTAACCCAAAATGAATCGCATTGCGGTTGATGGTAGGCCCCCAGGAGGGCAAGTACTAGGAGTTTTAGTTGGTAGTACCCCAGGTGAGTCCAACATTTCGAATCGCCCCTACACCTGGGGGCGAGGGATGCGTAAAAGCATTTCTCCTAGTATAAAAAAAAATAAAAAAAAAGGGCCCGTTGGTGCGCGATTTGGCCGATTACAAAACAAAACAACAACAACCAGACAAACACAAAGTAATAAAGATACCTATATAAAATTAAAGATCTTAAACATCAGTGACCACAATACCGTACTTGATCACTTCAAACTGATTTCGTAAGGCAGTTAGTAAGTCTATGAATTTTGAATTTTTGCTTTTTTCAATGCTATTTTTATACTTATTATAAATTTTAAAAAGAAAAATATTCGAATAAATCAACGCGGTCACAAGTGAATTCGGCCAAAAGTCCCATCTGAAAATTCACTTGTGGCCGAGTTGATTTACTCCATTATTTTTCTATTTAAAATTTATCATAAGTTAGTAAGTCTGCCTGGCTAGTTCCCACTATATTATCTAAGGCTGACACCATAACAACAATGCTTTCATCGTTATTGTGTCCCGGCAGTGAGGCGGTTGAGGATTCCGGTAGGAGCGCGCTTCCACCATCAGCCCTATCTTTGCTTAACATCAGGTATGACGCAGGCTAAGCCTTTTCCCGTTTTCCTACTAATATTATAAATAGTATGTCAGTTTGTTTGTTTATTTGTTTGTTACTCTTTCACGCAAAAACTCTCAACCGATTTAAATGAAATTTGGCACACAGGTAGTAGATAGCCTAGATTAAAACATAGGCTACTTTTTATCCCGATATTCCTACGGGAACGGGAACCACGCGAATGAAACCGCCGGCAGCCGCTAGTATATTCATAAAATAATAAGTCCGTAAAAAACTAGTTATAACTAGTTTTGATTGTAGAGTAGAGTATAACTAGTTTTGATTTTGGTGTTCTAGAGAACACCAATGAATTGTTTCTAAAACGATAACGAAGTTCGAAAAGCATTAAATGTAGGGGATTGGCGGACTGGCATAAGCCGCGCCAAATCACGTGGTCTTACCGCAAGTTAATTGGCGAATACAGACAATAACGAATCGAATTATCGTTTCGCTACATAACTATTATTACTTTGTCTACGAGCCCTGGTAGTAACAAGGATCAAGAGAAATCCTCACGTCACATGCAGCGTTCTGTTAATTATTCAACAACGCAAAGCAAGGACCATCAATTAGAAAAAGGGGGAGCGTTTGAATTTAAAATTCAAGTTAATGCATATAAATTAGATGTACTCGTAGTTAAAGTTAGTAATTACTGCGCGCTTGCTAAAAGCTCTAAAACATTTGACTGCGACAAAATATATAGTAGAATTTGAAGATTTTCATACTATCAAGCTATTAACTGAAATATTATCATTTTGTTTATTTTGAAAAATCTAATTAACTTTTATAAATAACGTGATCGGGGAAAACGCCATCGACAAAACGGTCTAGAGCAGAACCTTAGAAGACAAAGATTAATCCAATATCAATGAGTAATATTCCAAAGGTTTGTACATGTGTTACCCGCCCTAAACCATTGATATGTTCACTATAAGGGCCATATGCGACAAGCTGGGTTAGCGCTGGGTTAACCCAAGAGTTATTTTTACATCCGGCCAAATACAGTGAAACTAAAGCTTAATCCTTTAAATGTATTCAGCTCTCTTTCGCACCGCTATACTTTGGATAAGTCGTTTCTTTTTCTTCTTCTTCTTATTTCTTAATTAATGGCGTGCTCGCGATAAAATTCGCGAATTTTGCCAATGTCAAGTAAATATATTTTGTAATATATAGAAATTGTACGGTAGATCGAGTTAAAAATGAAGTCTCACAACCCGTGTTATTACGAAAAGAACTCGGGTGAAACTCCAAGTCTTTTCCTTAATGTCAGATTTGAAATGACACACTACTACTGTCATATTGATTAGCTTCTGATCACCTTCTGATAATAAAACTTTGTGAAGATAATTTTATCTTCAAATCGGTGAAGAAACAAATATCGTCAATTTGCTGCTATGTGACCGTGACGTAATAGGGCGATATAAAAATGTATAAGAAAACCTAAAAATATATTATATCTGAAACAATTATGGTATTTTTTGACAATGCAAACACAGAGTTAGTTGATTTAACCCAGGGTCCTATCAGGTAATTTTTTTACTTATCACTATGGTAACAGGGAATATACATAGAATCACCATGACTGCAGTATCAAAGTCAATATAATGCGACCAAGTCGCATGTGTCATGTCAAATTTGGCAGAAAGGAATAGACTTATCTAAAGTACTGTGGAGCGAAAGAAAATCATTCAGCATTAGTTTCACTTTATTCGGCCGGATGTAAAAACAGCTCTCGGGTTATTTATTTAACTTGATGTGTTGGCGCAAGTGGCCCTAAGAGTATCATTCTAAATAATACCATACTTAAGTATAATATAGTCACAGCTTATACTACGAGCAAACTTTAGTAACTAATTGTTCTGTAAAAATATTTAAATAACCTATTTATTTGTTCTGTAACTCCATTTACATTTAGTACCAAAATCAAAGTTTCCAAACGTGCATGTCCATTAAAACAAAACCTATTTTGTTTACATTGGAAAATTTGAAATTCAAATTTGGAACTATTGCAATAACATTGCTGCCAGTATTGTTCTAATCAATACCCTTTGGGTGTTAAAATTCGTATTGGATTATCCGGAATTGGAAAGTAAATTCTACCTAGTTATTATTATAATACTTTGGGTAGGTAATGTAAGTTGTCCGTTTCATTTGCAACCAATTTTTCGACCATTTGTGTATTCAATTGAACTATTTAAATTTATATATGTAAATCGGATGCCAATGCAATATTGTTATGACCTGCGAACGTTATGACAAAGAACTGGTGTGTTGATGGAGCCGGAAGGTGGCCATAGGAACAAAATTCTATAATAAATCAATGCAAACCCAATCAGTTCGTAACCTTTTTTTAATGTGATCCCGTCAGGGCGACATGAGACAAGTTGCTTTTTTCTAGTATATTTTCATGTTTAATACCAATCAGTTTAATCTCGTTGTATAAGTCTTGAGATGTACTCTTCTTTCCTATAGGTACTTAACGTTTCCATAAGATCTTGTTTTGTTTAACATCAAAAGCTTCTCTTGCCTTAATCGACGTAGCTCGACTTATCTTCCTTGTTTTTATCACTATGTAGTCTGTGGTTTACTGCCAACCTAGCGTTGAGTGAGGTTGAAATTCCTAGACAAAGTTGCATCTCCCGAGAGTCTCTTACATCCTTGAGAGCGTTTGATTCCTCTCAAGATACAAAGTAAATCAAGATCTACAGGTACGCTATAAGTATTACACTGTTTTCGTTTTTAGGTTGTTACACGAAAAGGTCTGATAATAATCGTCTCGAGCAAAGTCGTTTTTTTATATTTTTCTATTAAAATGTACCGTCAGGGCGACATGAGACTAGTTGCTTTTTTCTAGTATATTTTCTTGTTTAATATTTATCACATATAAATAGCATTGTAAAATTCCAAATTAAAAAGTTATAATTACATGGCTGTTTCATCTTAATCGATAGTCAAACATCTGTAAAGATGTTTCTTTCGAATGCGAGGATATTTCTCTCATTGATGAAGCGACGGTGGCCAACACCGTAGAACGGCGAATATACTAGAAAAATTCGACGTGTCCTCATAGGTCTCTGTAGCATAATTGGTTAGTACATTGGGCCGGACTCCCAAGGATGCGGGTTCGAATCCCGTCAGGGCGACATGAGACTAGTTGCTTTTTTTCTAGTATATTTTCTTGTTTAATATTTATCATGTACCTTTTGCTTATTAGGTACTTGCTTTTGGTATACCTTGAAAAGCAACTGGCGGAACTAATTCATTGATGAATCACAATATTACTGCAGTATATAGGTAAACAATTATGAAACAATTATGGATGATATATAATACCAATAATTCAAAGTACAGTCGGGGAACTACCCGGTTGACCAGCAGATTTTTTTTAGTGAGCTTTATTTAAAATAGTTAGGTAAGTATATATAGAAAACATTTATATCACAAATAATAGAACATTAACAGGTATTTCATTTGAATAATAAATTATTTCTTTAACCTTAGAACTTTCAGAGAAAACGTTTTCCAAAAAATTTCAACCGGGAAGTTCCCTGATTGTACCAGGACTGTCTCACTTCCATACAAGCGGCGCAAAATCCCCGAGATATTTACCTACTATTCTGGAAAAAAAACCTAATTTCAACCTTTTGCATTGCGTATAGCGTTCATAGTACAATAACTGTCTGCGTCTCGCTTCAATCTGCTAGGGCTGTCAGAGTTATACAATAGTACCTTACGGTATTAACAGTTTACTTTTGTTTCGCAGATGCTTGCGCTGCGTGTGCGACTAGTCGAGCGAGTGCCAGCCTATTGAGACTAGTCCGGTGACCGGACGCTTGCGTTTATCATACCTAAACTCGAGAGTGAAATTTCTGTACCGTAAGGTACTAATATATATTCTGTGATTGTACCTAGTGTACTGTGTAGATCGTATATGTTTCCGCACTACAAGCAGGCCGCTACACCGCCGTGTTAATTATTTATTGAATATAACGATAATAATAATCCAAGCGAGTTCGAATTTATATCCGCGTTACAGTACTAACACTTTATATGTTCGCAGACTATCACCCTATCGATGGAATGGTTGTACTTCCTAAGTTCCTAAGGCCTGTCAACAAATTCTTGTACGAGAAAAGTAAACTTGTACACAAACGCGTGCAAGTAAGAAATCAATAGGATCGCGTGCCGCAACACAATATCTTGGCCGAACATCTAAACTTCTGTCGGTTGTGGATTTTACGAAGCATGGAGGTGCTTTTTGGTATTAGCCTGATATAAGGCGATATCCAAATAGATAGATGGGTTTAATCTTCGCGCAGACAATATTGGAATAAGGTTTTTCGGTTATATAAATAATGAAAACAACCAGTTGTAAGTACTTGATATGTCTGGATAGTTGATTAAGTTTAGCTAAGCTCGTAATCATGAAAAAATATTGTGTTGATAAATATTAAACAAGAAAATATACTAGAAAAAAGCAACTCGTCTCAGAGACTAACAACAACAAAGCAACCTAGTCTGTCCAAAAAAAATTTTTTTTTCACCGAGCGTGTGGCTCGGAAAAGTAGGTTTTGTCATTCAATTTCTACGTGGAAAATCTCATTTTGCGGCCTAGCGTGGTAAAGTACTTTTTTAATTTAAAACCTAAAAATATGGCATGCGATCCGAAGCGCACTATTGAATTTTTAAGTTACATTTTTATTCTTATTTTAAGTTACTTTGAATTAAGTGTAATACTACATTTTGGTTTTAACACATAACTTTAGTTCCTTGAATCATAAAAACAACAATAACAATAAGATTATACTATTTGTTATAAGAATTTTATATTTAGGCTGGATGAGATTTCACAACCTATGATTGGATTTCGGAACGTAAAATAAACCTTTATTTTTAAATAGTCTTTGTCTTGTACCTCAAGTCAATGTCAACATTTATCGAATCGTTTTATTGTTACTCGTATTATAAGTAACAATTAATTCCTTTTTTAAATAAATTTGAATTAACTAAAACTCCCCTTTTTATTATTTTAGTTTTTTATATCATTAAAACAACAAGAATAAGGTATATTTAGATTGCACTTTTTAAAAGCAACTAGTCTCAGAGACTAGGTGCTTTTTTCTAGTATATTTTCTTGTAATTCTTTAATATTTATCACATAAAAATAGCATTATAAATGCAAAATTAAAAAGTTATAAATATATTGTGTTTTTATATGTAGTGTAAATTACACTAATTATTAGTTACTTGAAATATGTCTCTAGGTAGATAAGTTGAAATCGGTATCGTTAGGTACATTGTTAAACTACATTTTTGTTAGTTCCTTTGTAACTACTGTCGTCTGTAACTACAGAATAAAAACTTCATCGTCTCCTTATGCATTTAATAACTCATATTATCATGATAAATAATTAATTGTTATGCAAGGCTGGAAAGTTGGATTTTAGTGTCGAATTGCCTCTAAGAAAGCGAATGACTCTAGGGTTGAAGGATTGAATCCTGAGTGTAGCGAGGGTTTCAAAGGTACGAGACGCTAAAAACTTTTCTGCCGAGCGCAAAACACAACTTTCTACCTCACAACAGCGAGGAAATTTATTTTGTTGTTTCCGAGGTGAACTTCTGGTAAAAAAATCTTATAACAAAAAGTTTAATCTAAACCTCATTCTTGTTGTTTTAATGATATAAAAAACTAAAATAATAAAAAAGGGAGTTTTATAGTAAATTCAAAGTAATTTAAAATAGGAATAAATTGTTACTTATAATAACAATAAAACTATTCGATAAATGTTGACATTGACATGAGGTACAAGACAAAGACTATCTAAAAATAAAGGTTTATGTTACGTTCCGAAATCTAATCATAGGTTGTGAAATCTCATAAATATAAAATTCTTATAACAAATAGTTTAATCTTATTGTTATAATTTTTATGATTCAAGGAACTAAAATAATATAATAAATCCAAAACGAAGTATTATAATTAATTTAAAATAAGAATAAATTGTAACTTAAAAAGTCAATAGTGCATAATAGTCATATCTTACAGTGCATTTCGGATCGCATTAGGACATGTTTTTAGGTGGTACGACTTCCATACAAACAAACATTGCACATTAATTGGTTCATCATACATTAAAAATTCATAAATACATGTGCAACTAACTCGTTTCAGTTTTTTGTTTGCGCGAAATTATTAAAAAAATTTACTTTCATACATGAGCTATATAAATGCGATGGGTCACACACACATACGTAGAATTATTGAAATTATAAGATATTAGTATTTATGTATAATTAAGGTATGATGAACTAATTATTGTGTAATGTTTGTTTGTATAGAAGTCGTACCACCTTAAATTAAAAATAGTACTTTACCACGCTAGGCCGCAAAATGCGATATTCTACGCAGAAATTGAATGACAAAACCTGCTTTTCCGAGCCATACAAAAATTTTTTTTGGAAAGACGTAAGATTGACGAGAATTTTTACATTGGAATAACCTACGAGTCCAATTGGGTTAAATTAAGAGAATAAGAGAGTGGGGAAACCATGAGAATGGGCAAAAATATAAGTTTCTTAGATTTAATTTAATTTTAATTTAGTTTTAGAACGAAGTCACGGGCCGCCGCTAGTTTAACTACATAAATCAAAAACAAAATTGTATTATACTCCTTGTCGTCTTACATTCAACGCTTTCTCGAGTAAACAGAACAAATCCGAGAGTGGAATTAAGCAAACTAATTATTTAGCCGTATCTACATCTAGAGCAGGGTTTACAAACTTTTGTACGGCCAGCAACAGTTCGACAACATTTCCTGAAGCTAAAATAAAACAGTATCGTGGATTAAAAACACTATGTACCTAACTAGATTTCCCTTAGTACTTATACTACGTAGGTATCCTTAGTTACTGATCCTTCTCTCCTTTTTTAAATATGTTAAAAATATGATGAAACCGAAACTCTTCTGCGCACTTGCACTTAAACACACACACACACACACACACACACACACACACACACGCACACACACACACACACACACACACACACACACAAACACCCTTTCACGTAAACAGACTATGAATCCATCGTACATATATATAATCTAACTTGTATATACCCACTACACACTTACTTACCTATTTAATTTTTGATATTAAAAACAAACATGTTAATGTGATTAAAGTGCAGTGGTTAAGAGGGGAGAGTACTGGTTCTCTGAGATACAGGTCACGGCTTCAGATACCAGTATCTCCACAATCTTGTGCTATGTGACTTAATTTTCATGTAATTTTTGAAAACTTATTTTGTAAACGATGAGATTGTGTAGAGAAGAATTAAACAGGTATTTATTTATTACAGTTAAACTATTATTTCTCAACGATTAGCTATGGTAGCTACAAGCTAGCGATTGATCTTAAATATGATGGCCATCCGCCATCTGTAAGCGCTGTATTGTTTCAATCTTTCCATGCTTTTTCGTTACTTACGTACCTCTTAATGTAATTGATTTTTGACGAAAGTTTTGTGACGTCATCCCTCAATCATCGCCTCCGAAGCGTGAAGTATGTCAAAATTACCGATTTACTGTTCAACATTACCGATGTATTAGTGGAAATTCTTTTGGCTAAATGTACTAAAATTATATTTTATCTGTAATTATTTCTTATTTTGTACTATTTAATGCTGTATGTTTCCCTTAAATAAATAAATAAAATGTTTTAACTTAAATGAAAACAAAACGCAAACAAAACGTTCTTATGACATGATGGTTTCTAACAGACGAGGTAGGCCGGCTGTTTGAGATAAAAGAAAATATGTACTAACATCATAATTGAAATTGACATAGACAGCCCAATAATGTTTGCTTACGTTAAAAATGATTTTTTTCTAAGATAATCACCTCTGACACAATACTTTTGAGAAATTGAAGTTTTATAAATTTTTAATTTTGCATTTTGCAATGCTATTTTTGTGTGATAAATATTAAACAAGAAAATATACTAGAAAAAAGCAACTAGTCTCATGTCGCCCTGACGGGATTCGAACCCGCATCCTTGGGAATCCGGCCCAATGCACTAACGAATTATGCTACATAGACCTATGATGACACGTCGATTTTTCTAGTATATTCACCTTTCTACGGTGTTGGCCACCGTCGTTTCGTCGTCAGGGCGACATGAGACTAATTAAAGTTTTGTTTTCTCTAGAACCGTTCGTCATCCGACATTCGTTTAATGTTCCCACTGCTGGGGCAATGACCATCCTTATGAATGTACTCGTATGAGGAGAAATGGGCCAAGACTCACGACGATTGGTCGGATTTAACGTCTGCAAATACAGCCGGATCAAGCTTAACATGCCTTCTGAAACACAGCTGGAGATGTTACATTTTTGATCACCAATCCCGTGACCGACCATTGCGAAAGTAGCGTAAAGCACGCGAAATACTGCGCCACCGAACTCCTCCACGGAGAAGTTTTTTTTT
Organism: Chrysoteuchia culmella; assembly: GCA_910589605.1. Lineage (NCBI taxonomy): Eukaryota > Metazoa > Arthropoda > Insecta > Lepidoptera > Crambidae > Chrysoteuchia > Chrysoteuchia culmella. Next base: position 2,850,896 of record OU342654.1, on the reverse strand, counting down.
TTTTTTTTTCTATATACAAATTTGAAAATATAAATAAAATTAAACATAAGTGTACAAGGATCATGAAAATATCTCTACAAATGGAGAGGTTATTTGTATAATTTATTTTTCAGCCATTTCTTGATGGAGTTCAAAAAAATCATTGTCTTAGTTTTGATCTACACTTTAATCCCAATCAGTGGACGACGTGTTTGGCGCAGGGTTACTAACCCCGCCTTCTGCGCCAGAGGTCCCGGGTTCGATCCCCGGACAAGACATATATTTGTGTGCATGAACGTATCTATTTGTCTTGGTCTGGGTGTTTAATATGTATATTAAGTATGTATTTACAAAAAAACAAGTATTTAAGTATGTTTATCCGTTATCTAGTATCCATAACACAAGTTCTTCATGAAACTTAACGTGGGCTAGATAATTGGTATGATTGTATGCAAATTTTTATTTTTATTTATTATTTATTCAGTGGAATGTAATGTTTTCTACATCAGAAAACTTCACCATTACATAATGTAAAACAATTCCCCAGATTACATCACAGACATCTTCGGCTCTTTCAGCAAATAAACAAGAGATATGTCTACAACTCGACGTGTAATCCATTAGTGCTGGAATCTGTTTAATTACACCATGGTAAGTAATGTAGCATTCAGTCAACTTTAGATTATTTGCGTTCTTTTGCGTTTCTTAAATACTTTGAAGATAATAATTGTTTGTTTGTGATTGTACTACAGGTGTTGAGCAGCGTTCCTACCGGACGTAAACGGAGCTGCATTTTCCTGTACTATTTTTGACATTACGTGCTCGATACTTACTCGATAGTTTTTCTTGCTAACCCTACAGTACGATTATGTATTACACGTCCGTGTTACACGTTGAATAAGTAAAACAACTTATCTGTGGTCAGATATGGGAATCGCGGAGCTAACCAGAAGATATTTTTTAGATTTATCGATTTTTTACAGGCAGCAGCTTTTTAATAGGTATAATAACTCCTAGTTGGTTATGCTGTCCTGGTACTTCTCGGTCAACATTCTACTAATATATAAATGTGAAAGTTTTGATGTTTATGTTTGGATGTTTGTTATTCAATCACGCAAAAACGGCTTAATGGATTTTAATAAAATTTAGGATACAGATACTTGAAAGCCTGGAGAGGAACATAAGATACTTTTTATCCCGATATTCCCGCGGGAACGGGAACCACGCAGGCGATTTTTATACGAGTATAATAGCTAGTGCCATAAAACCATTGGTAAGTAATAAAATTAGATTTGCTTAAGAATAAGTAAAACTACAGCAAATGTTGTTGTATGTAACTGATGTTTTTTTTTATATAGATATAGTCAGAAGCCCAGGTAATAATCCCTAATGCCATGGAACCACGGATAATTAAAACTACCCGTGGACCCGGTAATGGGTCGAACCACCGACCGGTAACACAGGTAAACACTGAAAACTTTTTGTGCTTTGAACGCAACATTAGTTTAATAACATTAATATCAAATCGCAGACGACTGTTTCACACAAAATGGTTTAAAAATGAAAAGTAACATAATATAGACAAAATTTACTTTTAAAAACTATTATTCACCCAAAGTCCCAAGTCCCAAGATGTCCGCATCCTACCCTAACACCCTCGGACCGGAAACACATCTGTTATCTCCATAAATTATAGCTCTCGAACCTTCAGAGAGAACCTCAGACATTCGCTTTCCTTGCAATCATTTTAAAGACCGACCGACCAAAAGATAGGCATATCTTATGGTGCTTTTACCACAGAGTCGATAATTATAATATAGGTACTTACTAGATAGAGCTGTGTAGTGTCGGCTTAGAATAGCACTGCCCCCTCTCGTCCCGTGGGGGTCGTAAAAGGCGACTAAGGGACTCAGCCTTCAGGAGACGGGCAGCAGCGTCTCCTACATACTTGGCCATACTGTGATCGCCAACCCGCCTGCCAAGCGTGGCGATTATGGCAAAGCCCTCCTTTTGGGGGAGGCCTATACCCAGCAGTGGGTGTCATGTGGCTGAGGCGACGACGACGACGACTTACTAGATAAAAAGATTTCGATTCCTACTTCTCTTTTTTATAGACATTTATTGCTGAGTTACTCTGTAATTCAACCATTATGTAATATGAAACTACTATATTTTATATAGGTATATTAGTTGCACGTGTTATTAAATGGAACATTTTTTTCCTTTTTATTATTTTGTTCACTTTGTAAACTAACGAGAAAGTATTTGAATACATTTTAAATTAAAGTTTACGCTCAGTCAACTCGATTCTTTAAAGTACAATTACACATCAACATTAAACCAAACTATTGAATGACTGAGCTAATACAACAATTTATCATAAGTATTGAAATAGAATTGAAAATATGCAAAAACTCCAAAATCATAAATAATTAGATGTTGCATCTTAATTGATCGTTAAACATTTGAAAAATGTTTCTTTCGAATGCAAGGATATTCCTCGCATTGATGTAACAACGCTGGCCTATAACCTATCTATACTAATATTATAAAGAGGAAAGATTTGTATTTTTGTATGTAACGAATAAACTCAAAAACTACTGGACCGATTTTGACGAAATTTGGTATAGAGAATCCTCAGACCCCAAGTAGTAAATAGGCTATAAATGATCCCATAATTCCCACGGAAACGGGAACCACGCGGGTGAAACCGCGCCCGGCCTCTAGTTACAAATATAAATGTATTCGAGAATTTCGACGTTGGTCCGCAAGTCTCGGCTCAGTGGTTAGAGCAGTGGGCCGGATTCCCAAAGGTAGTGGGTTCGAGTCCCATTTGAGTATTCACTTGTGGCCAAGTTGATTTTTTCCAATATTTTCTATTTAAAGGGGTTTGAACCATTTGACCTCGTCAACGGTCCTCCTTTTTTTTTCAAAATCGCGCCGCCCGTTAATACCTATAGTCAGATTTTTAAACTATTGCATACCTTTTATCGCGGGCTTTGAGCGCGGCGACCGAATAAAGAAATTCCGTAACGAAAAAACCTAACACCCCCCACTCCGTGTCATAGATTTTGGTTGCTTAGTTACGATTGTGAATAACAAAATTGACAATGATGAAAAAAACCTGTATGAAAATTTGTGTGAAAATATAATTTCTTTTAAAAATCTGGTACCGCATTTTTTCCAGATGCGGTACCAGATTTCAATCGTAACTAAGCAACCAAAATCTATTAATAAAAAATGCTTTACCGCGGCAGTCCCCGAGTGTCACACGTATTTTTTTTATTCAGTAGAGCAATTGGAGTTTGTGCCAATGTCACTTTGTAAGAAAAAGTTCAGTAAGTATTGATTCCATTCACGCACACAAATTCAATAATATCATCATAGCTACACTTCAATTTAGTATTATTTTTACAAAGTGACATTAACAACCTGTCAAATCCCTATACTTAATAAAAAATCCGACTTTATATAAATGGATAGGAAACGTAAAGATGAAAAAATAATAGTAATTTTGAAAAAAAAATCAAAATGGCGTCTCATACTACGGATTTGGACGAAACCAGCCTACATACAAAAGAGCCTACTACATTCAAACCGCATCATACAATACATAAGTCAATGGCATTATAACTATAAAAATAGAATGCATTTTTACCAAACTCTTAAGCTTCGAAGGGAACGTGTAAATGTGAAAAGAAGTTGGTAGAAAATTGACAGTTTCGTATAATCTGACAGCCGTGCAGAGTAACAGAACCTGTAATGATAGTATAACACGATTAGTGCGAGTATAAGATAATGGTCTTTTATAAATCGACCATAAAACTGATATAAAACTGATCAAAAATTGACATTATTACAAGAAATCAGGGGGCCAATTCTACAATTTTTTTGTCAAAATCGTCTCTCAATGGTGTTTCAATTGTAGTGTTTATTTACATTGTTGTAACAAGAAATGTGTAAAACAGGCCTGCCATTGAAACACCATTGGAATACGATTGTGACTAAGCATTAGCAGAATTGGGCCCCAGTTATTTAAACATACTTTGGTAACACATTATCCTAAATAATTTATGCTAAATAAGAAAGCCTTTTACCGGCAGCTTTCAAAATCATTTATGCGATAATCAAAGGGAATAAATCCTACGATTGCCTTGTTTTTCATGAGATCCTTCATCTTCTCAATAATAATTTGAGCTAAATTTCCTGTCAGTGTAATAACAGAGGATACCAAAAAATATTAGTTGATCGATGACAAAGATTTTATTACGATGTTAAGATATTACTGACACCTTTACCATTACTTGCGTAGTAACTATTTGCGTAGTAACTATTTGTAAATAGTTGCATACAATCACACCAATTAACTAGCCCACGTTAAGTTTTATGAAGAACTTGTGTTATGGATACTAGATAACGGATAAACATACTCATATACTTTTTTTTGTAAATATATACTAAATATACATATAAAACACCCAGACCAAGACAAATAGACATGTCAAATATTTGTCTTGTACGGGGATCGAACCCGGGATCTTTGGCGCAGAAGGTGGGATTAGTACCCCCGCTCCAAACAGGTCGTCAAATCTGTACCATTACGGAATAAAACGCTTTCATATCATCATTAGATTTTATGATTTTGTGGAGGAATGATAACAAAATGTGAAAAATAATCTAGACAAGAAACGGAGTAAACGAAATAGTTATTTAAGGTAGATTGCCTGGTAGCGGCCATCATCCAAATTTAATCAGTATTTACATAGTGGTGTAGTGTTGCCATAATCTGGACAAAATAATTACGGAATTTTCACAAATTAGCACTCTTCACGTTTATGATTTTTTATTTACTTTTAAATAGCTTAAAACTAAAAAGTGTTTGTTTTATTAACTTCATACCCGAATTTAAGTAAAACATTATGAGTAAACGGCTACATATTTTAGAAAGGGCAAGTGTGTGACTGATCATGTGGTACATACAAACACACTACAGTACACCTTTTTTGAGGAAAAGCCCAAAAAACGTCATTATGATAACGTAATTTATTCCTGTGACAGAGCGAGCGAACAAAATTAAAACACAACAATTCGTGGGAACAGGAACGCACGTGTATTTCAGGGACCCCGTCGAGCTACAACTTTTTTTGTATAAAGTAATCTTGGAGTTACAACAAGACACCGTCATCGACTATCGTGTGCATTAGGCCTAACACGAATAACTTTCGAGGCAGTAAAGTAAATAAATATATGAGATATTGAGCAGCGTTCCTACCGGACGTAAACGGAACTACATTTTCCAATTTTTTTGACATTACGTGCTCGATACTATTCCAATTGTTTTTCATGCTCACCCTACTGATACACGTTGGTTGCGAGACCGATTTATATGTTTGTTATTCTGGTGCGTTAATAGGTCCAAAAAGCCCCTACCCTTCTTGACAACATGTTCCTTTGTAAATGTTGTTGCTTCTATTAAAGCTGATAAGTTTCTTGCGGCCGTTCTTCTTATCAGTTAAAAGATGTCCTGAATGGCTGGTAGGAAAAAAAATTGGACGATTCGAAAGCACTTATCTATAAGTCTATTTGAATAAAAATCTTTGACTTTGACTTTGAAATTCAGTGCGTTAGAAGTTCCATTGTGCCCCACCACGCAAGAAAACGTGGCCCCGAGGTCATCAATTTTTGGACATCACCTTTAAAAAAACTGAAAATCCCACCAGCATCAAAAGACAAGTCAAATTGCCCTGCTCGCCACCCTTTTGTGTCAAATATAGAAGCAGTCCACCTCATACATTGAGGTATTCCTCGAAGCGCACCTATGTACATATTTTGAATAGAGATAAAAAATATAAAAAAAAAAGTTTATTTCCACCAAAATACAAAGAAAGTACAATATTTGACACGAAAACAATTTGTATTAAGTACTTGGATGGACTGGAGCCTAAGCTAGGATATTCCTGTATTTCAGGAGGAGATGGGAAAGAAGAACTAGGTAGACACAGACCTATATCGAGATAGACGGTAAAAGTGTACGTTTGCTCTACTTAAATAATTGTAACGATGGTAAATTTTAAATAGAAAAATATTGGAAAAAATTGACTCGGCCACAAGTGAATTCTCAGACGGGAATCGAACCCGCGACCTTTGGAAATCCGGTCCAATGCTCTAACCGCTGAGCTACCGAGACTTAATATTTTTCTATTTAAAATTTACCATAAGTATAAAAATAGCATTGAAAAATGCAAAAAATACAAAATCATAAATTGTAACGATCTTTATATCGATGCTGTTCTTATATTCAGCAATTATGTTAATTCACAATTTTATAATTTATTTTTATCTGACAAGGCGACCGTACATATCCACGAACGACAGGCCTCTCCTTTCTTAATTTTATTATAAACAAAACCAGCCTTCACAATACAAACCTACCTTGTGTGTATAAGTTTGATCCACTGTCAAAGTTTTGCCGACCTAAATCAGTCCGCTTAGGATCATTGCCGTGAAAACACGCGTCAGTCAGAAATGAAAATGGTTAATTTTGCAGTGAATTCCTGCAAGAGCTCGTCAATAACATTTCCACATCACTATCTCGCCCGTGACGTCATCGTAGGTACGAACAATTCGACACGCTGGGTTCTCATACAGTTTGAAGCGCTCTTTTCGTCTATCTTGATTTATGTCTGTGTAGGTAGAGGTATCGTAATTTATTGTGACGGGACTGACGGGAAAAATAACGTACAAAAAGTAACCAGGGTAGCATAATAAAGCAAGAGTTATTATATTTACTTGAAGCTTCCTCTTGAATCACTCTATCTATTAAAAAAACCGGATCAAAATCCGTTACGTAGTTTTAAAGATCTAAGCATACATAGTTACATAGGGACAGACAGCGGGAAGCGACTTTGCTTTATACTATGTAGTGATTTCAACTTGAAATCACAGAGGATGATGAGAGGTGAATCTTCAATATAAAGTAGAGAAATACTGTAATTTTTGAGGTTTCTAATGTGATGTCGTAAATGATTAATTTTTTTCCGCTTACATTGCAAACGCAGGCTGAACCTACGAGATTGTTCAAAATAATGTACTAAGTATTTGTTCACCTTGAAAAGGTCTACAGAAAACTCCGCGGTGGTATATGTTTATCTCTTATGGATAACCCACAATAGCATTTTTTTGTCATTTACTTTTTACGAGAAATAATAGGGTAGTTCTGCCAGTTCGCCGGCCACTGCCAGTTCTCGGCCATCAAGGATATTTTGTAAAGGAATAAGAAAAATACACGCGAACAATTTGAAAAGTATATGTTATACTATTAAGACAGTAGTTACGCGTGACCATGCCAAATTGCAGGGTAATAATATTTTGTTTGTAACGTCAGTGTACCCTTGACGTACAAGGAGTGTAAACGTATGTCGAAATCAACGAAAAAAATAGTGCGCGGCATTCTGTTCTAAGGTAAGTTAAACGGTTGGTTACATGAATTTCTGAGTCCGTTTGAATTTTTTGTGTTATTAGATTGTTAAAGTTTTATTACAATAATTTTATTTTGGGAATAAATAAGGTTTACTTATAAATTTTATGTGGCTGGCTAACTCAATGCATATTTAACAAGATTTTGAATTCTCGGCCAGGTGGCCGACAATCGGCAGTTCCATAAAGGTTTTCATTAATTTATATCTTCAACAATTGTATTTTTTTCTAGTATCTCAGTTCTAATGAAGAAATTATAACAAAAATCCAGATCCAGTTCCAGTTTCCGGCCACAAGGACTCATACAAAAAAACTGAGAAAAAGGTATTTCAATTTGATAACTTTTGGCGGCCGAAAAGAGGCATTCACGTATCCTTTTCTCGGCCTAAGTATATCTATAGGAATGTACACATAACAAATATTTATAAATCTCTTGAACATGTTTTAAAAATAATTCCCATTCAATTGTTTATCTGTTATTTAAGCATTAAGCTTCCTTTTCGTTTGATTTTTAACACAAACTCACCTAAAACTTGTGACTAAAATGAGTGGCCGAAAAACGACAGCACTTATGTGAGCTCTCGGCCATAAAACCTAAAAACGGCCGACAAACGGTTGCGAAGTTTTCAGTTGTCGGCCTACCATTTCTAGTATGGCCGAGAACGCGCTGCCGCTATTCTGATTGTCGGCCATAACATCGTGCATAGGCCGGCAACTGAGTGCACTGATGTAAATTTTCGGCCACCACCTTCCTTATGGCCGAGAACTTGCACTATCCAACTCAGTTATCGGCCACACAAAACAGCAATGGCCGACAACTGGGTGCAATCATATCAGTTATCGGCCAATCATTTTTTTAGTGGCCGAGAATTCGCTTTAGCTAACACATCTGTCGGCCAATATCTGTGAAAAGGTCAAAATGGTATCACAATGATTAAATTTTATTACAGATGGGTCCTGGGACAAGAAAAAAAGAAAAATGTAACGAAAGAGAAGAAAAGAGGAGGTAAAATAAATAAAAAGAGGAATCTATTTAACTATAAAGAAGAAGATTTACAAAGGGCAATTGATGCCATAAATATTGATAAAATCGGTGTAAGACAGGCTTGTCGTGATTATGGTGTTCCTCGGGCTACTGTTCAAGACAGATTATCAGGGCGAGTTGTGGTTGATCAAAGAAAACCGAGAAAAGTAGGTCCGGATCCAGTTTTAGGTTTTGAAGGTGAGAACAAAATTGTAGACTGGATAATAGATATGACTAAATGTGGCATACCAATAACGAAGGCACAATTGATGGAGACAGTGAAAAAAATTGCAAAGATACAATTTCTTTTACGGGTCAAAAACCTGCGCATACATGGTTCAGAGTTATTTGACTCTTTATAGAAGAAGAATTAAACAATGATTCCTGAAGAAAAAAATAATACAAGTGAAGATGAAGACTGTTCCATTTTTAATATTTATGTCAATCAATGGAAGGTGAGTGATACTGTTACATACAATGTAATATTATTACATACGTACCAGTACTATATTAGAGACAACTACTCAAGTATTAATTTTAAATTATGCTTATTTTCAGGTGATAAATAATTCAAAGCAGTATTTAATAGACTTGATTAGTGATTACTTACACATAAGAAAAGAGAGAGAATGAAGAAAAGAAGAAGAAAGAAATAGAAGACACACATAAAAAGATAAGAGTAAAAGTTAAGAAAAAAAAGAGTAAAAGTTAATTAGGAGAATTTTAAAATAATGCAGACTGCATTAAATAAAAATTATTGGTATTTGTTGATTATATACCAAGAGAGTCCAGAGAGAGAGAGTACCAAGAGTTTGTACATGAAGACTGAACACAGTGTATTACAATATAGATAGTGGATAATGTTGTGTTATGATAGATGTTACAAAGTTATTTTTAAGACACCGAACAGAGTCTGATAGTCATAGAAGGAAAGTTTCTAGATAGTGATGAATATAATAGATGTTGATAATATATTTAACAAATAGAGTTTTTTATTTCGTTTATAATGTTAATTGTTATTCCAGTTCTTAATCTAATAGAAGTTTATCTCAAATTATGAAGACTGAGCAGAGACTGGTGTTATTTTGGAGATTTAGAAAGTTGATGTAAATTAGTTGATTAGTTATTTTTATAATTTAACTGCCAAGTTCCTAAATAAAAACTTTGAAATACTTGAGAACAAAAATATTCTTTATATTTTGTAAAGACCTATACCTATGCAAAATATAAATATATTTGAAGGAAAACAAAGCGGCCGACAACTAGCAAATTAGTGCGGCCGATAACTGATATAGATGGCCGAAAACTGGCATATTTACTACTTTTCTATATTTTTAAAAATAAAAAATAAATGGAAATATTTGGTTATTTAATTTCTAAACAATAGAAAACTATATTAAATTCCCGTTCATACGGTATTCATTTTTTTTATTTCTAGTGAATGTTTGGAAAGTTATACGAATCAGAAGTCGAAATTTCGCTTAATTGGCCGAGAACTGGCAGAATTACCCTAGCTTATTTTCGAAGCAATTTTAAGTAATACAGCATTAATCCTTATCCAATTAAGTACTTTAAATACATTGTTGATTTAATATAGATCAATATGGCCGTTTACAGCATGTAATTTAAATGAATATTTTCGAAGATATAACAGATTTAAAATGCAGGGGCATAGCGGTTGCGGGGTATAATCTTAATATATATAAATCTCCTGTCACGATGTTTGTCCGCGATGGACTCCTAAACTACTTAACCGATTTTAAATTAAATTGGCACACCGTGAGCAGTCTGGTCCAACTTAAGAGATAGGATAGCTTAGATCCCAAAAATCAACCGGGAACGGGAACCACGCGGGTGAAACCGCGCCCGGCCTCTAGTTATAAATAAAAATGAATCGCCAAATGTGTTGCTAAGTGTAAAACTCGAGAAAGCCTCGACTAATTCCGCAAATTTTTTTAACGTTTTTGTTAAGGCACAAGGAAGGTTCTTATGGAGAGAAAAAACCTAAAAATGACAAGGAAAATAATAAAAACACCACATTCAATTTAAATAATAAATAAATAAACTCTTAATTTAAAATAAATATAAAATCAGAACTTCTCAAAACATCTAAAATAACTCGTGGTTACTTATGCGACCCTAAGTAACCACGAGTTATTTTAGATGCGACTTTCAACTAAACATAGGTATTTTAATTTAATAAGCATTCGTAAATATTATTAAATAGCAATTAGCACAATTAAATAAGTATTTAAACTTTTGTTGATATCATACAATTACGTTTCCTTCATTCCGCCAGCGGAAATGGGTCTACTTCAGTCTGCTTGTCTTAACGCTGTGCTTAGAGCTTAAATATTTTCATCTAAAATAAATTGCTATTGATCTGTATGTGCGTCACAACTTGCAGTACAGTGATCTTGTAATGCGAGAAATGTTATAATCTATACTATATAATAATATTATAAAGAGGAAAGATTTGTATTTTTGTATGTAACGAATAAACTCAAAAACTACTGGACCGATTTTGACGAAATTTGGTATAGAGAATCCTTAGACCGCAAGTAGTAACATAGGCTATAATTGACCCCAAAATTCCCACAGGAACGGGAACCACGAATAAGTCCTTCTTTGCGAATTGAAAATTGTTTACTATTAAGATAACCATAAAATGTACTTTTATTGTAGTATTTTTTGTAATGAAAATTGATCTTACCCGTGTGTTTTTTTAAGGTCACTTTTCAATTTGACGACTCTGTATGAAATAAAACGGAGAAAAAAGAGCTATTGACGAGTTTCTTGCCGCTTCTTCTCGTTACAAGGTCTCCCGGCGTAGGGCTTGTGGACCGATGGAGTAGCTTCTTTGACGTTCATAAGTGCTTGTAACAGCTTAGACTGAATAAATGCTAATGAATTTGGAATTTTTGCTCTTCCTTATTCCTCTTCCTTCCTTCTGCCGTGTGGTGACGGCCTAAGAATACAAGTGTCACCACTCCCTTACATGCCTGGGATGTCGTAACAGTCGACTAAGAGGCTCGACGCATTGAAAACCTGTGCGAGAGAAGGAAAACTTGAAACAAACCCTCTAACAACCCGTCCGGCCAGCGTGGTAGAAGTAGGCTAATAGCCTCCTATGAACGCCACAACAGGCGTGAGCTAGGAGAGGCCTATGTTCAGCAGTGGACGTCCACATGCTGATGATGGGTGGGTGCCCTTCGAGGAATAATTTAAGTAGTTGCGCTTCGTTAAGTGCGCTTGAAAATAGGTGCGCTTCGAAGAATACCTCCATACATTTCCCTGTGTAAGAATTTTAATTTCTTCACATTGTCATTACATGACAACATGCTTATTTCGAGGCGACAATTCTTTCGGTAGCTACTTTAACATGCTCCTTCAAACATCTTTGTGTTCTGTGACAGGTAGTGATATGACAAACGTAGTTTTGATACTCTGCATACCTACTTTGTTCGTGAAGCTCAGTGGCGCAGTGGTTCGCGCACTCGGCCTGCGATTGTTTATTTATTTAAGGACTGTTTACAAGACTCACACTCATACATGAATAAATCACATGATCGGATACAAAAGATGCGTAGTCACTTAGTCACAAACTGCCACTGCAATTTAGGTTCACAAAAAGCAGTGGTACAGTCAAGGTCAAAAATATAGATACAAGCATCTTGACAGTATATAAGTACTCATCTAAAGTCCCATAAAATTGTATTCTTCTAATTTCAAATAAATATGTATACAATATTGGAAACATAAATATATAGACCATGGGCATTAATATGTAACCAATCGAAATCACAAATTTATGTATTCACTTAAGGGTACATTAATATGTATACAATTGACATATTTATGTATATAGAGTATTAACTCGACTACAATCAAAACAAGTTCGAAATTTGAATTTTGACAATCACCGAAAAGAGTTTTTACAACAAATGACGAATCTCTGCACTTATATACCTTGACTTTGAGTAATTCTACAACTTCTATGTCATATCAACTATTGCTCCAAATGATTAGGTCTAACCACACGTAGCAATTTCAGTAAAGGCACAAAAATGAATAGAGCCTGAATGATCTCCTTTCAAAAACGTCAATAAGGTCTAAAATTGCTTGCACCTGCTTTTTTAAACTATAGATAACTAGACAATAATAAAACGGGTGCAAGGGATTTTCGACCTTATTGACATTTATCATTTTTTTATATATAACAGCCATGTTAGCGAAACAGAATATGAAAAAAGCCACCAAATTTAAAAATTTCAGTAAGGTCGAAAATTGCTTGCATCTGTTTTTATTAACAGATCACTAGACAATGCCTAGACAATTCCTACCTTCACTTGTTTTCCCGCCATAATTTTTATTTCCCGAAATCGAATACGGATCGGACGTAGCTCTAAACACACAAATTACACTCGCTCGCTTGCGCTCAAGGATTTCACCATTCGACACAACACATAAACAAAATCATCTGCGATTTTAGCAGTCGATGTGAACTTTAAAGGAAGGAGCAATCTGCGATTTTCACACTGTGAAATCGTAGCAGTCGATGATTTGAAGGAGCAGCTGTGAATAATGAAAATCATATCATATGATTTTTTTACATGCTATTTATGTAATGTTCCATGCCTAGACTTTAGTAGTATAATGTAAGTATAGTTCACACTTTCACAGGCGAACAATTATTATTCGCAACAATAAAAATTCGTAGTGCGCGCTTAGTCTTAGTACTTGATATTTAAATTGAAAAAATCTATACTTATTATCATGTGGGTATATATATTAATGATTACGTTGTTGTCTCCAAGTTAATGAGGTACCCGTGAATACATATTATTGCACTTGTCTGTTTACTAAGTAATGATCAAATTGTTGTATACTTATTTTTGTAGTTTTGGCTGTTTCCATATCTATAGTAATTTAAATGGTTACATTTTGTGGCAACTTGTGGTGTATACATATCTTTGACCTTGACTGTACATGAAGCAGTTCATGAAAATTAAAAAGTTGTAAAAAAACTTACTTAAATAATGTGTAAGTTACTTAGGAGACAGAATTTCCAATAACATTCTCTTGAACTCAGTGAATCTAAATTGTTGCGGTTAAAACAACTTTCGCAATTGTCGGTCATGGGATGGGTGACAAAAACTTTACTATCTCGAGTTTACTAGCACGTTAAACCGTTGGTCCCGGCTGCATTTGCATTTGTCAAAACCCACCAATACCTACGCATTGAAACCGCGTGGTGGCTCAAGGCCCATGCTCTTTATCCACCCATAAGGAAGGCCAGTACATTAAAAATGGACATTAAAAATGGCTGCTGATAATGATGAGTCCTTTGTTCTTCCGTTCTTGCAGACCTAAACTGACGAGTAGGTATCTATAAATTTAAGTAAGTATATGGCCGACGAAATTGCTTGCATAATTTGAATAATGTTGTTATTGTTGTTGTCCATTTGGTCTGTCGCAGTACCCTTCAGATATTTCGTCTAGACAGATGATTTTCTCATTTGATTATTAACGTACTAATACATGATAAAGTCATTGCCTAATTAGAAATATTTCTACGTGAAATATCATGAGGTCTTATTATTTCGCTTACAAAAAGGTGTACTTAGTTTCAATAAATATTAGCACACTTCGATCGTAAAAAAAGCAAATACCCATTTTATTACAGGATAAAAACTATATTAAACGATACCTACATCCTTATAGATCATTATTTTTAATTATTGTTACGAAACAAAAAGACAAAAGCCGTAATATTATATTTTATTGTTCAAAACTAAGCGAAAAGCAAAGGTAGGTACTTCGAAACTATAGTTCGCGTAGTGAACCCATGGAAAACGTAAAACGAATGTCTATTCGCTTACAATAATTCATGCTGACTAGGGCGGTTACAACCCGATGCTCGGGTTCGTCGATCGACGAAAAATTCCAAATTATGCGAAAATCTTTAATTGCAGTTTGTGATCATCACGTTTAACATTTTGTATATTTTATAGTTTTCGGAACAAATAGACTCGAGTACCTTTAATTTGATACCTTACTCGGCCGCGTACTACGCGCCAAAGTCCCTGTCGAGTCGTCACAAATTTTGCGAACCTGAATTAAGTATATAGATAGTACCGTAAGGTGCTAATATATATTCTGTGCTGAATAGACCCAAAACAGAAACAGAAGAGTAGGTAGCTAATTCCTCTCAAACGATTTAAAAAAAATTTTAGCTCGGAGACGCAATAGTTAAGTAGGTACCACATTAGGGGCCTACGGTTGTGGCAGCTAAGCAACTTTCGCAATGGTCGGTCACGGCATTATTATAAGCGGTGACCAAAAATTTATTATCTCGACCTGCTTGGGCTTCGGAATGCTTGTTAATTCATAAAAACCGAAGCGGACATGATGTCCTGGAACCAATGGAATATCATCTATTGTCTCGTTTTGCCGGGACATGGCGGGAAGCCGTTGGTCCCGGATTCATTTAAATTTATAATTATTAACACCCACCATTTCGCATTGAGCCCGCATGGTGGATCAGCCATTGCCTATTCACTTTATTCATCTATAAGGAAGACCAGTGCCCCGATAGTCGGTTGATAATTTTTTTTTTATGTTCAACGAGGTGACCCTTCGAATTTATTATACCTGGATGTTAAGTATTGATAAGGCTGAAGATGGAAGCGCGCCTCTCCCGGAATCCTCAACCACTGAAGAACTGGCTATCTTATCTGTAACTGCCAGAACACAACAAAGCTGTTATGGCGTCAGACTTAGATAAGATGATGGTAGTAGACATTGCATGTGCCGTGTAGTGACTGCCTGAGAATACAAGTGTCACCACTCCCTTACATGCCTTGGATGTCGTAAGAGCCGACAAAGAGGCTCGACGCATTGAACACCTGTGCGAGAGAAGGTCTGGCAAGCGTGGTAGCAGTAGGCTAATAACCTCCTATGAACGCCACAATAGGCGTGAACTAGGAGAGGCTTATGTCCAGCAGTGGACGTCCACAGGCTGATGATGGATGAATAGTAGGGATTGTACCTAAATTACAGCTTATCTGTCATCCTAG
Organism: Chrysoteuchia culmella; assembly: GCA_910589605.1. NCBI lineage: Eukaryota > Metazoa > Arthropoda > Insecta > Lepidoptera > Crambidae > Chrysoteuchia > Chrysoteuchia culmella. The sequence goes on along the minus strand of OU342654.1, from coordinate 2,835,338 downwards.
TAAAGTCTTTGTTTTGTGTGATTTGTTTAAAATTTGTTTCAAATAAATTCAATTTTCTTTGTTTTTAAATTAAGTTGTTATCATCGCTGTAAGTGCACAACTTACAGCGATGATAACGATGGTCCGCTGATAAATAATACCCAAACTAATTATTATTTCTGAATGAATTAACAATAATTAAAACTGACCTGTCTTTGCATTGTTGTTGTTAGCAGTCCCCGAAGCCTGGCTGAAGAGGGAAGCACCAGTGAGCCGGGCACGACGCAGGATCCACCACATTTTATCAATTTTATTTCAATTTACCCACTACAACTACTTACAACTTGTGAAAATCACACTTAACAATACTAACAACCACTTAAAAAGTTTCTATTTTACGTGATAATACTTTTTACACTTAATACTGTACAGTTTTGCGTTGTTTTTTTTTGTTTTCATAAATTCGTAGTTCGATATTCAAACTTCGTGGGAGATATGAAGAAGTGGCGTGTACTCTACTGTGGCTAAAATGCTACTAAAGGCCGGCTTCCAAATGAAAACAAGACATGCGCAATGCGAGGGTAGAAACAGGTGTATGAGGGTGTCAAATTGCTCTTCCTGCTGAAGTGTTTTTCAGCCAATTTGTTATCACCTACGCGTGTTTCGATGTCTATATGTATTTCTAGTTGTTTTGTAATTGCAGGTGGGCTGGGAGATAAATTGACATTTTTAAATGCCTTTGGTATATGAACCTCATTTCAAAGTAGGTACTGGGTCGTATTAAGTACCTATTAAGATGCACCTACCTACAAAGTATCTTGACATAAACAGTTTAGGAAAATATTGAAACATATAAGAGGTAACTAAAAGATATCTTTTTAAATATATCTTTTAGTTACCTTAAACTAAAAGACAATATAAGGTATAACTAAAAGATATAAATAAATAAATATAAATAAATAAATATTCGAATAAATAAATATTCGAATACAATCACACCAATTATCTAGCCCACGTTAAGTTTCATGAAGAACTTGTGTTATGGATACTAGATAACGGATAAACATACTTATATACTTTTTTTTTGGAAATACATACTTAATATACATTAAACACCCAGACCAAGACAAATAGACATGTTCATGCACACAAATATTTGTCTTGTCCGGGGATCGAACCCGGGACCTCTGGCGCAGAAGGCGGGGTTAGTACCCCTGCGCCAAACAGGTCATTAAATATCCACGATAATAAGATATCTACGCAACAGGACATAAATATTTTATGTGATTATCAGAAATAATCGTATTGAGACACAATTATTGTTAATTTAACATACGCAGAATCGAGACCCAGTTTTCAGAGCCATTAAAACATAGCCTTTAAAATTATCATAAAGTAATTATTACCGCCATTCACGTATTTATACCGCAGAGAGCTTCGCTAATTTCCCGCAGCGTCTGAATCGGGATTATAATCTTAAAGCCGAGATACATGAAGCCGTCATTAACACATGAGACTGAAAGCTGAAAGCCTCATCTCGGGCAAATCCTTCGTTATATTATCTTTGAACTTAATAGCTTAAAATTTAGCGTGAATGTAAATTTTGAATGACTTGTTGTGTTGCGCCTTTTTTAATTAAACAAATAAGTTATCACAAGTAACTAGTTTTTCAGCGTTGTGAATCACAACTGTGTTTACTTTTTTATCAATTATAATGATAAGGTTTTATAATATTGATTAACAGCTGAAAATGCTAATGTATTACATTCTACGTATAAAAATGTAGTAAGTCTTTTAAACTGTAACGTATAAATTATAACTCGCGTACCTAGTATAAAAATTTATTAAAACACTAAGTAAAAGATTGCGCATTTTTAATAATGTATCTACATTTCGAAATAGAATTTAATATTTAGATATCTTTTCATTAAGGAACTTATATTGTGATAGATATACCTACGCATACTCACTTTATTTAATTCTAACAAAAGTCTATGTACTCTGTGGTAATAATTTAATACTTTTAAGAATAGAACACCAACAACCCTCACTTGTTTCAAAAATAAATCTGTCAGTGAAAAAAGGACTTTCGCTCCGTCCCGCCCGCTCGACTGATATATGTTGTGTTTACCCGTGTTAGCACAGAATAAAAAGTTAACAGTAGGATCACTCCCGTCAACGATCAAACATGCAGATCATAATAACCATGTCATTATATTGTCACCAATAAGTGATACGTTTCATCGTATATTACTTTTTTTTTTTTTTGGTAGGTTGGTACCCCTGTCGATTTCTGTAAAAAGGTTAGGTTAATTTAGGATAAGAATTCGATGCTGACTTTTTAGGGTTTCGTAGCCTAAAGGCAAAAAAAGAAACCCTTATAGATTCGCCCAAATCGATGTATGTCACAGCCACTTTATTCCAAAACTATGAGGATTACACAGTTGAAACTTGGTAGGTAGATGTATTCTGTAAACCGCTTTACGGTTCAAAACACAAAAATAAAAAATATATGAATTAAGGGGGGGCTCCCCATACATGGAACTGACACTGAAAAATTTTTTTTCATCAAACCTATACGTGTGGGGTATCTATAGATAGGTCTTTAAAAATTGCACTGAGGTTTCTAATTGAAAGACGTACACTTAAAAGTGGTAAAATAAGAGAGTGAAAAAAAAAAATACGCTGTAGATCTTAATAAAAACTTTTAACGCAAAATCTATCTAATGATATCCCATCATTAGATAGATCTTTAAAAATTACATTAAGGCTTCTAAAACAATTTTTTCTCAAAGTCAACCGTTTGAAAGTTACACACTTCCAAAGTGGAAAAATGTGTGTCCCCCCGCCCCCCTCTAACTTTTAAAATAAGAAAGTGAAAAATCAAAAAAAAAATATGATGTAGATCTTTATAAAAACTTTTAACGAAAATTGGTTTGAACGAAATTTATGTAGTAGTTTCAGAGCTATAGCACATTTTCCAAAACTATATACGCAAATATAACTTTTTCATTCATACAAACACTATAAAAAACCAACTTATTTTTGAAGACGAAAAATTATAATGGCATTTTGGCAATAATAATAATAGAAACTTTATTGCACACGATACAAAAACAAACACATACAGAGAAAATGTCAAAAAAGAGGAACACACGATAGGCGGCCTTATAGCTACGTAGCAGTCACTTCCAGGCAACCTTGGGTGAGAGACGAAACCCTTCATGTGCGAGTTCGACTCGCACTTGGCCGATTTTTTTTAATTTAATACCAAAATATATGTCATAATGCGTTCCGAATCGCAATATTGACTTTTTTGTTACATTTTATTCTTATAATAGAATCTTAGCTTTGAATTAATTATAATACTCCGTTTTAGTTTTATTATATTATTTTTGTTCACTGAATCATAAAATCAATAACAATAAGATTAAACTATTTGTTATATGAATTTTATATTAGGCTGGGTAAGATTTCACAACTTATGATTGGATTTCGGAACGTGAAATAAACCTTTATTTTTAAATTGTCGTTGCTTGTACCTCATGTCAATGTCAACATTTACCGAATAGTTTATATTGTAATTTAAAAGAAACCATATATTCCTACTTAAATAATTTTGAATTAATTATAATAAAGAGGGAGTATTATTAATACTCCCTTTTTTATTATTTTAATTATTTATATAATTAAAACAACGAGAATAAGGTATATTTAAATTAAACTTTTTGTTTAAAGAATTTTTGACCGAAAGTTGACAGCGGAAACAACCATAAAATGTTCCTCGATGTTGTTAGGTGAAAAATTGTGTGTTGCGCCCGGCAGAAAAGTGTTTAGCGTTAGTTAAATCCTCTTCGCTCAGGATTCAATAGAGGTAACTCGCCGCTAATAACCTTCCAACCTTCTTACTAACTTTCCAGCCTTGCATCACAAATAACAATATATAAGGAGTAACTAAAGTCTCTTTGATTTGTCAATTTTATAGTTAAAATCTCCTGTTTTTTTATTCTCGAAATTATTTTCGATAGAAGTTTTTGTTGACATTTTGGAGTGCCAAATTTAAATGTTATGATAATTACCAATTACCCATTAGGAACATAATTAGATCTTCATCATTAACTTTAATAAAAGCAGTAATCGATTCAATGTATTCTAGCTAATATTTACTGTAATAGACCAATCTTAAACATTTTAAACGGGGTGTCATGAAACTTTAACTGTCCTTTAATTTATGCCGTTTAATGTATGCAAGGTAACCATAACAAGTCTAACATCGATTCGGAACCCTCCTTTTTGTGTTCGGATAAAAGCTTCATTGTGTAAGAAGATACGGTATCATACGTTTACATTTTAGTTACGTTTATACGTTTATCTTTACGTTTACACTCTCGTCTTAGTTTAACCTTTAAGTTGTTCTAATCTTATTTTTATGTAAGCGTGAATATTGATTCTTGTAACAAACATACAGTTTGTTTATTCAGTAAAAGACGCCTGAAAGTGTAAGCAACTTTGATGTTGTTATGTAACATCACGTGTCATGGACAAACAAGCGCAAACAATACTTCAAACCTTACTTTCAGACGCATTCTCACTGTGTGTACTCGTATATTGAAAATAAATATTGTTTTGTGTCTTTGTGCAACTTTGTCATAATTTTTTCGAAATGTCACAAACAAGTTTTATAAGATAATTATCTTTTATCTTACCTATACACATTCTGCTGAAGTGACAAAATGTCGAGAAAGAATGATTTTGATCAACTTGGCTGTTGTAACCTTAAAAAAACGTAAGAATTTTATTGAATCGGTAAATGCTATTGAACTTAGATTAAACTAGAAAAGAGAGAGTAGAAAATCTTTGAAATACTTGTTGACAAGCATTTGAGAAATAACAAACTAATACTATGAAACAAATACTAAGAACAACAAATTGTGATTTCGCCTTGAGCCTTGTTCCATGGTTTCACTAGTCATGTAGAAAAAAATGATTAACTAGTATAAACTCATTACTTTGTGATTACAAAAATACCAACAGTAGTTATAAAAACTATATTGCGATGTGGAAAGCAAATGGAAAACTACCACATAAAATTTTTCCAAGCAAACATCATCATGGTTGAGACATCTATAAAAAAGGCCCTCAGTCCCCGGCAGATCTTAAGTGATCAGAGGGTGCTAAGAATCTCCGGGTCAATCATGAAGATAGGAACTTGGAATGTCCAAAGCGTTTATGATGAGGGAAGATTCATCAACACACAAGAAGAAGTCAAGCGTTTAGGCATTAACATCTGTGGCCTGAGTGACATAAGATGGAAGGGATCAGGAATACAACACACCGATAGGGGCTATGTTCTTTATTACTCAGGACGTGACGATTCGAGACATCTACATGGAGTCGGGGTGCTAGTCACGAGGCGGGTGCATGAATCAGTGATTAATTTTCTTCCAATATCCGAACGAGTTATGCTACTGCAATTGAAGGGCCATCCAGTTAACGTCAATCTAATCCAAATATATGCACCAACTTCAGACAAAGATGACGATCTAGTAGAGGAGTTCTATGGAGATGTAGACAAAAATGTAGACATTTAACCAAAAAACATGATCTGAATGTGGTGTTGGGCGATTTTAATGCAAAAATCGGTCGTGGTGCTGATGGCAATTATGTGGGATTGTTTGGACTCGGAGAGCGGAACGAAAGGGGTAACCGCTTAGTACAGTTCTGCCGAGAAAATGACCTTGTGGCAATTAACACCACTTTTAAACTGCCACCACGGAGACTTTACACTTGGCGACATCCGAAAGACGGTAAGGATGGTAAGGTTCTCAGAAATCAAATTGATTTTATACTAGTGAATACGAGATTCCGCAACAGTGTAAAGTCTGCTAAGACTTACCCAGGAGCAGACATCGCCTCGGACCATAATCCAGTAGTTGCGGAGTTCAAATTAAGGCTCAAAAAGGTACCAAAGAAAACACAGAGACCTAAGATTGACGCTCAACAGCTGAGACACCCAGTTGTTTCGGATGCGGTTCGTAATGTTTTGTTGGAAAAAATGGAGCCGTTACAGTCTGAACTAATGGATGACGTAAACTCTACTTATACCATATTACAACGCGCTGTTCTCGATGCTACGGAAACACTTAAACATGTACCCGAAAAGAAAAGAAAGTCCTGGATGACAGATGAGATCTTAGCCCTTATGAGAGAAAGAAGGAACTGGAAAAACATAGATATCGACAAGTATAGAGAGCTGCATCTCCAAGTTCGCCGTGAGTGTAACCTTGCCCAGAACAAATGGTGGGAAGAGGAATGCGAGGAAGTGGAGACAGCTATGTCAAAACACGATGCCTTCACAGTTCACAAGAAGATTAAGCGTATGACTGGTATGAACCGAAAAAGACATAGTCCTACGTTAATGCACGATAACATACCCGTACTTGACATCAAGGAACAACTGATCGTTTGGGCTGAATACATCGAGGAATTATTTAGGGATGATTCAAGATCAGAAGGTTTGATTCTCACAGAAGATGTAGGCACTGGGGTGGAGATACAGAAAAGTGAAATAAGGTCAGCAATTCAGAATGCTAAGTCTGGTAAATCACCAGGACCGGACCATATTCAATGTGAGATCTTAAAACTACTCAAAGACGATGACTTAGAACCTCTTAAACGACTGTTCAACAAAATCTATGATACAGGCATTTTACCTGAGCAATGGTTAGAATCAACTTTTGTAACATTGCCTAAAAAAGCACGACCAAAATCATGTGGCGATTACAGAACTATAAGCCTAATGAGCCATCTACTGAAGATCTTCCTGAAGATTATACATGAAAGAGTATATCGTAAATGTGAAGAAGATCTCAGCGACACCCAGTTTGGCTTCAGGAATGGGTTTGGTACAAGAGACGCATTATTTTGTATCCGAGTTTTGGGGGAGAGGTGCTTAGATATAAATCAGGACATGTATGTCTGTTTCATAGATTTTGAAAAGGCCTTCGACAAAGTCCAACACGATAAGCTAATACATCTGCTCCTAGAAAAAGGTCTTGATTGTAAGGATATACGGATCATTGGTAACTTATATTGGAACCAAACGGCTAAGGTCAGAGTTGGTGATGAATTGTCACGATCAACCAAAATTCGTTGAGGTGTAAGGCAAGGATGCATCTTATCTCCACTCCTTTTCAACCTGTACGCTGAGGAAATCTTCCGAGTTGCCAATATTGCGGTTCAGCCAGGAATAAAAGTAAATGGGTATAACATCAACAATATCAGATATGCAGATGACACTGCTCTTATTTCGGGTAGTATGCAGTCATTACAAGAACTGTTGTACAGTGTTAATACTGCCTGTAACATCATGGGCCTTAAAATAAACGTGTCGAAAACTAAATACATGGTGATATCTAAGGGGCATACAGTGGACCGAAGTTTGAACTTATTGATCGACAACCAGCATGTGGAAAGAGTCACCAGGTTCAAGTATTTGGGCAGTTGGATGAATGAAGATGGGGGTCACTTGCAAGATATTAGAATTCGCATTGAGATGGCTAGAAGTGCATTTTTCAGAATGACTAAGGTCCTTTGCAACAGGAATCTAAGCCTCGGGCTCAGGATGCGTATAGTTCGGTGTTACATTTTCTCGGTACTGTTGTATGGGGCTGAATCCTGGACATTGACGCAGAATGCATTGAATAAAATAGAGGCCTTTGAAATGTGGGTGTACCGCCGCATTCTGAAAATCTCGTGGCGTGACAGAGTGAGCAACGTAAAGGTACTTCAAAGGATGGGCAAAGATCTTGAACTCATCAACACCATCAAGTGCTGCAAATTGACATATTTTGGTCATGTGATGAGGAACACCAAATATAAAATTCACCAACTGATAATTCAGGGAAAGATTATAGGAAAGCGTAGTGTTGGAAGAAGAAGATATTCTTGGCTTAAAAACCTTAGGGAATGGTTTGGCCATAGTACTACATCCCTATTTCGGGCAGCGGCTTCAAAAGTCAAGATAGCCATGATGTTGTCCAACCTCCGATAGGAGTGGCACGTAAAGAAGAAGAAGAAGTTATAAAAAGTCCAATAGATTCGATACCCGACATGAGAACAAATTGGCGGGAGACTATTTGACAATTTAATTTTTTATGAACGTGTACACGATGATGACGAAGGCATCGACTATCAACAGCCATTCACAGGCGCGAATACGTAATTATATCAGACTGAGCCGTCCGAAAATGAAATAAACGTGACTGCTTGTTCCTTTTATAAAACACGTGAGCGTCACTACCAAGCACTGGAGTGACGGGCAAAGACGCTCCACGCCTACAAAAAACGCGATTCTGATATATGATACAGATATAAATAGGTAGGTTCTTTGTTAAAGTTTCAATAACCTACACAAATTTGGAGTGACGGGAATAGACGCTCCAAGCCTACATAGAACAGTATTCTGAAATTATACAGAAATCTGAGTACAATATAGATGAAGATATTTTTATTACATTTTCCGCTTGTTGCCGTCCGCGGTTTCCCTCGCGTGGTGCCTTTTATAGCGGATACTTTTTATATTCAAAAAGTATCAAATGTTTCAATCCAGGCTATAAACTATCTGCGTGCCAAATTTTATTCAAATCCGTTTTGCCGACTTTGCGTGATTGAGTTACAAACATTCAAAGGCCAACCCTCCAATCAACCAAACTTTCACATTTATAATATAACTAGGAAAGTAGGATATCCCACAATTAGATTATAGTATTGCTTGTTTATGACAGATCGATATTCGACTCATAAAAATTTCTTCTTCTATTGCGCTTTTTCAATTCCATCGTCCGGTGACGGATAGCTTTTACTGGAATTAGCAAAAACTGGAGGAAAAGGAGTTTTTACTTAGTCTTTCATCACTACATTTCTTGCGTGATTACGAATAGGGATCCTTCCATGGCTCGGGGGTTGTCTTTCATTGCGAATTTTCTTGACTTGGAAACAGTCTTAAAAATATGATAATTTTTTTATAGAAAAAAAATGGAAAAAATCGACTAGGCTACAAGTTATTCTCAGACAGGACTTCTACCTGCGACCTTTGGGTATCCGGCCCACTGCTCTAACCACTGAGCTACCGAGCCTTGCGCAAGACCGTCGAAATTTTCCAATACTTACTTTTTTACATTTTTAATACGCTGTAGACCAGAGTCCGAATCTGTTGGAAATGCAAAAACGTGCTATAATTAAATATTGTAATTATAGCACGCTGTTGGTCTTCCATAAATAAAATAAATAAATAAAAATAAATAAATAAAAGTTTCCACTGCGTTGAGCTAGACGGTGTATCTATAGTATGGCGCAGGCTACACGTTCAGTATTTTTTACCAATCCTGTGATCCGTATCGCGATCCTTTTAACGAAGGCTAGGCAATCAATAAATATCCTGAATAATTCCGTGATAAATACTGAACGTGAAGCATGCACTTATGAAAAGCAAAACGAATCTATTTTGACTTCACTTTGGTCCCAATGAATGTATTGAAACAAGATAGATTCCTGTGTTTTCAGAAACACGAGTCAATAGTAATAGAAGATAGATGAAAATAATGTTTGCTCATAGTTTTTTAGGGTAGGTACTGTATTTGAAAAAAAACAAACCGAATGGGACTACCATCGACATGGGACGTGCAACTAAAGAATACTAACTATTACTGGTGCAACTGAGGAAAAAGTTATATTAAACAAGGAAACTTGCACGAACAATTGAAAATCAAGGGTTGCGAAATAAAAAAATAACCAGAGACGATCTCTTGACGATAATCAAAAGAATGCTCAAGTTTGCTTGTTTGAACATCAGATGAACCATGAATCGTCGAATGACAAACATGATCGATGACCGATGATCCAGATTACCAAATTACAAAAAATATGATGGGCGGATTTAGTCACTCCCTGCCCCAGTCCGATAGAATAGACATGTAGCCATTAAGAACATACATTGTATCGTGTGTATTAGCGTAAAAATCGTCATCAGCCATTTTTTATGTCCCCACTGCTGGGGCACTGGCCTTCCTTATGGATGAATAAGGAGAACGGCCCATGACCCACCCCACGCGGCCCAATGCGGATTGGTGGGTTTTAACGACTGCAAACGCAGCCGAGACCAACGGCTTAACGTGCTTTCCGAAGCACGGAGGTACTCGAGATAGTAAATTTTTGGTCACCCATCCCGTGACCGACCATTGCGAAAGTTGCTTAACCTCAACAATAGCGTTAGCGTAAAATAAACTACAGTTATTCTTGTATAAAAACTTTAGTATTTCACTTAGAAAACAAAAGCTTCTAAAATGTCTTAAACGATAATAATAAAAAATCGGGCAAGTGCAAGTCGAACTCGCACATGAAGGGTTTCGTCTCTCAGCCAAGGTTGCCTGGAAGAGATTGCTATGTAGCAATAAGACCGCCTATTGTGTTCCTCTTTTTTTGTCATTTTCACTGTATGTGTTTGTTTTTGTATCGTGTGCAATAAAGTTTCTATTATTATATTAAATACACCTACCCAAAAAACCACTATAATTTTTCACCTGCAAAAATAACTTTTCACCTCACACGCTCGAAAGAGGAGGTTTTGTCATTCAGTTTCGGCGTAGAAAATCACTTTTTGCGGCCTAGCGCGGCCAAAAGCGATTTAATACCTAAAAATATGTCATAATGCGTTCCGAATCGCACTATTGATTTTTTGTTACATTGTATTCTTATCTTAAATAGCTTTGAATTAGTTATAATACTCCGTTTTAGTTTTATTATATTACTTTAAAGTCAAAGTCAAAGTCAAAGTCAATATCATTTATTCAGTCTAGGCTGTTACAACGCTTATGAACGTCAAAGAAGCTATGCCATCGGTTCACAAACCCTACGGCGGGAGATCTTGAAGTTGTTAAAACTTGTTAGTTCATTAAATCATAAAAACAATAACAATAAGATTAAACTATTTGTTTAAGAATTTTATACATATTAGGCTTGGTGAGATTTCACAACCTATGATTGGATTTCGGAACGTGACATAAATCTTTATTTTTAAATTGTCTTCCTCATGACCTGAAATTGACCTCATGTCACTGTCAACATTTAAGGAATCGTTTTTATTGTTATTTATAAGTATAACTATAATACTCCCATTTTATTATTTTAGATTTTTATATCATTAAAACAACGAGAATAAGGTATAATTAGATTAAACTTTATGTTTAAAGATTTTTTTTACCGGAACTTGACCGCGGAAACGACCATAAAATGTTCCTCGCTGTTGTGACGTGAAAAATTGTGTGTTGCGCTCGGCTGAAAAGTTTTTAGCGTCTTGCACCTTTGAAATCCTCGCTTCGCTCAGGATTCAATCTTTGAATCCTTCACTTGCTCAGCTTTCAATAGAGGTAACTCGCCGCTAAATACCAACTTTCCAGCCTTGCATAACAAATTACTATTGTTTTTCATAGTGTCTCTATGAATGACAAAGTTATATTTGCGGTTTTGGCAAATGTGCTATAGCTCTGAAACTGCATCATATATTTCGTTTAAACTAATTTTCGTTGAAAGTTTTTATAAAGGTCTACAGCATATACTTTTTTTAGATTTTTCACTTTCTTATTTTAAAAGTTAGAGTGGGGGGGACACACATTTTGCCACTTTGGAAGTTTCGAAACCCTAAAAAATGTATATTGGAAAATAGTGCATGACTAAACTTTTGCTTGATGTTAGTCAGATCCGTGATAGCGTTAAACTCATAGGCAAATGCGAACATGGTTATAACTCTGATTTTCGTAGTAATGATAGGGATTGCGACCACGAAAGTTTCAAATGTATTATTTAAGACGCTATACAGGTAAAGTATTTTTTGATAAGACAATGGGACGGACGGTTAAAGAGGTTACAAATCTGGTTAAAAGATATATATTTCTTCATACCTTTATCTAGATTTGTAAAGTTTCAAAAACACGATTTTATGATTTTTCGTTTCAAAAAGACCCCTAAAAATACGAAATTTCAAGATTGTTTACAAATGGGGTTACATATACTGTTGGAAATTTGTTTAATTAGTGGAAACCAATAATATTTATCATCGTGTAATTTCATTTCTCTTAAAATCGATATAGTTGTTTACTACGAAGTGGTTCCGTGGTTTTATCGCCTAATCTGCAAAATCTTTCCCAGTCCTATCTCGCATCAGTCGTACAGCGCCTTAAGACGAAGTCGCGCGCGGCCGTCAGCAACGACTGAAGAGATGGTAGCAGCAAAGTCTACCTATACAGGGTGGAAAAAATCTAAGGGCCATAGAGGGGAACGACCTTAAATCGTTTAGTTACTGAAAGGAAACATTCCTTTATTTTTTAAAAGAAACACATTAAAAATTAAGGTTATAAGTTACAAGTTACATACAATTTATAGATCTTACATTAAAGTTGTATCTAGATTTTGAAGATGCGTCAGGACTTCGGTCCTGAACTGCCCAGGGGAGAGCTTAAATAAATCGATGCCCACAAAATGTTCATTATAATTTTGCATAACGTGACGTAGGGGTGCACGTTTGCCAGCATTACTTTTACATTTTTTTAATGCAAACAGTTTATGTTTTCTTGAGTTGCGTATACGTTGAAATCCACTTGGTATATTTAAGGAAACGTTATTGATTAAATGAGTGGGATGATGGGAATGCAAAAATTAAAAATCATAGATACATTAATTGTTTTTAAATTACGTAATTCCTGTTATGTCCAAAATTCCAAATTGTTACAATCACTCATAATTATTTTATCTTAAAACTTCAACTATCTCGAGATGTGTAGTAATTGACATAACAAGAGTTTGTCACTTCAACTTTGACTTATTCAAACTAATAAGTACTTGAATGAAAGGTAAGTTAAATTATTATTTAATTTGTTAGACGCAGGATATATATTTTTTTTTTGCGATAATCCTAGTTAAATTGCGAAAACACGGATAATTAGAATATGGTGTTGTCAAAGTCAAAGATTTTTATTCAAATAGAGTTATAGATGGGAGATGGCCGGTCGGAATTGAATGATACACGTGTTGCGCGAGTAAATTCAGTGTTTACGTTTACATTCCGTCGATTTTCTCTTCTAAATTGAGTTCTTTGTTTATATTTTGTGTCGGTGAGTGTTTAGTTAGTGAGCGTTTTTATACTAATTCCAGCTTTAGCTAGTGTGTTTACTAACATTAACTTCTGACAGCCAAAAGTCAACCTCCTACAATGGATCCTGAACCCCCTGATCCACCTGACCCCCCAGATGTCGAAATTTTATCTCCTCCCTTGTTTAGCCAGACTGTATCTGATAAATCCGAGAGTCGAAAACACAAATTACCTTCGGAGTCTACTCCAAATTTGGACAAAAGGTCACGAAATCTTAATGACATTGACACTTCGGCATCTGTACAGACAATTTATATGCATCCAAGCCTTTCCTCACAGGAAACTCGTAGATACAGCCCTAACGACCAAGGTCCGTATATAGTCCATGTCAGCAGGGAGGTACCTGACCCAGCTGCGGGGACTGCAATCCGCCCCATCAAATTCGGTCAACTATTGCACAAATTTAATGTCAGGAATATTAAAAAAGATGGTGTAAAGAATATCGGCAGAAACAGAATTGAAATCGAATTTAAAAGCGGCACAGACGCAAACAATTTCATTTCCTCTGATTTTCTTGCTACCCATAAGTTCAAAGCCTTGATTCCTTCATATAACGTTACCCGCATGGGAATTGTCAGGAACGTCCCTGTGGACTGGTCATTAGACGAGTTTATTGAATCTGTCGAGTTGCCTGATGGCTGCGGTATAGTACTGAAAGCTAGAAGATTTAATAGAAAAACATCTTCAAATGGGAATATCACTTGGATCCCAACGCAAACAGTCGTCCTTACTTTTGAAGGCCAGGTCCTCCCAAAAAGGGTATATTGCTATTTCACATCCCTGCCAGTGGAGACATACCAACTCCCTACAATTCAATGCCATAATTGCTGTAGGTATGGGACATATTAAGGTGCAATGTAGGTCCAAACCAAGATGCTATCGCTGTGCTCAAGAACATCCCGGTGACTCTTGCCCAGTTCCTGAAATTGAAGCGACCTGTCTTCATTGTTCTGGAAGACACTTTGCAACCAGCAAGGGTTGTCCAGAAACAGTCAGGCAGCACAACATTAAGTTCGCAATGTCCCAGGAGAACATATCTTACATGGAGGCATCTGCCCGTTTTGCCCCCGTCCGTCGACCTTACGCCGACGTATCTAAATCTCCTGTTAGTCCTCCCCGCTCCCAGTTTATTCCTGAGTCCCTCCCTCATCCTAATTTTAGTCCGTCCGCGACGTCGTATCGAAAAACGGTATTTGTTACTCAAAAGCCTAGAGCTCCACTACAGAAAGGCTATGACAGATTGGCCCATCAATCTATCGTCGCCGAGGTTCCTCCCACACTAACGGTTCCAATTTAGAAAACCCGTATTCCACATCAAAAGAGGATAGGTTCCTGGAACACATTATTTCCCTTTTAACCGATATCCTTTTTAGATTCAATGACGCTATACCGCCCAACGTTGCCCAGAAGTTAAGCATACTAAATCGTTTTATTCCCAATGGCTCCCAGTCCCAGGAATCACCCGAGGAATATTCCTCAGTTCCTGCAATGGAACTGTAAAAGCATTACGTCTAAAAGACACGAATTAAATTTCTTATTGCAGAAGAACTCTGTGGCTATCGCTGCCATCTCTGAGACCTGGCTTAAGCCGAACTCTCGGTTTCGAGTGCAAGGCTTTGCCTGTCTCAGGGATGACAGAGTCGACGGTTACGCTGGAAGCGCTCTCCTAATTGGGGAGAGTCTTACTTACTCGCAAATCTCACTCCCTAGTCACAGCGACGCATTTAACGTCGTTGCTGCAAAAGTTTTAGACATTTCATTCGTGTCAATATACATCCCTCATCCATCCCCTTCACTCATACCTGATCTTCAATCAGTTCTCTCATGTATACCCCAACCTCTAATAGTCCTTGGAGACTTTAATACTCATCACACCTCGTGGGGTTCTCCCTCATGCGACTCATTTTCCACATACTTGTTGGACCTATTTGATGAGTACAACCTCTGTGTAATCAATGACGGAAGTCCAACTAGAAGAGTACGCCCCGGCCAAGATGAGCGATCTGCAGTGGATCTCACCGCCTGCTCCCCATGTTTAGCCCCTGTTTTGAACTGGAAAACGTTATTTCAAACCTTTGGTAGTGATCATTTCCCTATCCTTATCGCCAAACCTAACTCTTCCCTCCCCTCACCTCCACTGCCATCTCTCCGTAAATTTAATACGAAGAAAGCAGATTGGGAGAGTTTTTCTAAAGAAGTAGATTCCATATTAAGTCATTCACCGCCGTCCCAAATTGAGCCTGTAGAAGGGCAGTATATACACTTCGCCAATGCCTTAACATCAGCTGCCGATCTCCACTTCCCTCCAATACATCGCCTAAATAATAAACCAGCCTCACCTCCATGGTGGGACTCAGATTGCACTGAAGCTGTTAAACAGCGAACACAAGCTGAAATTGCGTATAATTTAAATATGAATATGGATAATTTTATAAAGTACCAACAAATTGATGCCAAATATAAACGCCTATGTAAAAGAAAGAAGAAGAACGGTTGGATAACGTTTTGCGAGAGTCTTTCTCCTCGCTCTTCACCTTCTGTGGTATGGCGAAACAGCAGACGATTCCGGGGTTCTCTTGTAGGCCCCTCTCCTTCGTCAAACGACCCATCTCCTTGGTTGGAATCGTTTGCCAATAGGCTAGCCCCTCCCTTTGTTTCACCACAAAAAATACCAACCCCAACACCCCAATCTACACCCAACCAGTTTGACTTCTCATTTACGCTAGAGGAACTAAAGTGCGCGATTCGCAATCTGAAAGACTCGTCACCCGGAGAGGATGGCATTCCTTACTCCTTCATATCCCATCTTGGTCCTGCCGCTCTCCTATACCTACTGAACCTTTATAACAGGGTGGTTGATACAGGGACAATCCCTTCGTCCTGGAAATCCCAGGTCGTTATCCCACTCCTTAAACCAGGCAAGAACCCTAATGTAGCCTCGTCATTCAGACCCATTGCTCTTTCGCCTACCGTATGTAAAGTCTTGGAGCACCTGGTTAAAAATAGACTGGAGTGGCTAGCCGAAAGTAATGGGATATTGCCTAAAACCCAATTTGGCTTTCGTAAAGGCAAGGGTACTTTGGATGGTCTCTCTGTATTAACTACAGATATACGTCTTGCTTTTACAAAAGGTGAATTTCTTGTTGGTACTTTCTTGGACATCTCGGCCGCTTATGACAACGTCCAGCTTCCGGTGCTCAGGGAGAAGTTACTTCGATTGAGTCTTCCTGTGAAGCTTGTACAATTCATATACAACCTCTTTACGGATAGATCAGTAAAGATCCGGTTCCGCAATCATTGCCTCCCTCCTAGGTTAGTTTGGCAGGGGTTACCACAAGGCTCCGTCCTTAGCCCATTGCTATATAACCTATACACATATGACCTCGAGGAGAGTGTGCTGAGCTTCGCTAATATCCTGCAATATGCAGATGATATTTGTTTATATGTCCATGGAAAAGATCCTACGGTTATTACAGAGAGACTAAACTCGGCCCTTCGCTACCTTAAGCAATGGCTAGACGACCATGGGCTCACTCTTTCGCCGTCCAAAAGTAACACCGTCATATTCACGCGGAAAAGGCAGTTACCGCCAATTGAGGTCAAGGTTGAAGATCAAGTAATTCCTAATGCGCATAGGGTTAAATTCTTAGGGTTGATTCTGGACACTAGACTGACAGGAACTCCCCATTTTAATGAAATAGCTCAAAGGTGCGAAAAAGGAGTGAACGTGCTGAAGTCCCTTTCCGGAGTTTGGTGGGGCTCCCACCAGTATACTCAAAAGCTGCTATACAACGCCATTGTCCGCAGTCTTTTCGATTACGGCTCTTTCCTGCTCGAGCCCTGCAACAAGGAGGGCACCGATAAAATAAATAAAATCCAATTAAAGTGCTTACGAATAATCCTTGGTGCCATGAAGTCCTCCCCCGGGATTGCGCTCCAGGTCGAATGTGCCGATCCACCTCTTGATCTTAGGCGCCAATATTTATCAGATAGATTTATCTGTAGAATCCTCCAACTTAGATCCCATCCCCTTTGTCCCCGCCTCCAAAAACTATCCCACCTTACAGATAATGCACCATACTGGGTACACAAGACTCACCCTAGGACAGTTATTAGTTATAGGAAATTGTCATCCCTGTCACATCCCATTGTACAATTCGACTCACACCCCTTATTCCAAACTAACTTTAATGCTATAACACTTATTCCCAACATAATTTTGAACTTCGGAATAGATAAAGATGATCCTGCAGCAAACATCAAATTCTTGCAGCGTTTGGATGAGGATTGGCAACAATGGTTGCCGATATTCACTGATGCGTCCAAGATGAACCCAAATGGAGGCGTTGGATCAGCTATCTGGGTTCCAAAATTTAGTATTGTTCTAAATTTTAAATGTCCCGTAGAAGCTTCAGTTTTTACAGGTGAAGCCGTAGCCATTTTAGAAGCGGTCTCTTTTATTTTTTTTCATAAGCTGGATAAATCTATAATATTTACGGATTCCAAAAGTTGTCTGGAAGCCCTTTTGTCTAACCAATTTAAAACCAAATCACCCTCTCCAGTTATCTTACAAATTAAAAACGTACTCCTCGAGTGTCACACTTACAACATCGCTGTAGCCCTAGCTTGGGTTCCCGGACACAGTGGCATACGAGACAACGAAATAGTTGATGGATGGGCCAAGGAGGCCACAAACACTGGCAACCCTTCCCGCTTGCAGAATTATTCCGCAGACACCATGCAATTGGCTAAAATTACCCTTGATTGTGAATGGGAACAGAGATGGACGCAGAACTCTAGGTTGATAGGTCGACATTACCACTCTCTACAACTCAGTATACCAAAAAAACCGTGGTTCTGGAAATTCCGAGATTTGCCTAGACATGTTATCGCTACTATTTGTCGTCTCCGACTTGGACACGTTTCTACTCCCGTGTTTCTCACCAAAATACACATTCTCAACAATTCCACTTGTGAGTGTGGCTTAGAGGAAGGGTCAGTTGACCACATTATATTCAACTGTCTTAAACACCCATCACTTTATGAACAATTACCATCTAAAGTGCCTCGTCCTATCAATGTTAACAACATTATTTCACTTTCGGATTTATCAGCGCTCTTAACCCTTTGTAAATATTTAAAATTACATAATATCAAACTGTAATTATAATATTATTAACTATATTTATATTAATGTTCTTATGTAATAATATATCATTGTGCCGTCCCGTGTTGTAATGTCTTGTTTGTCCGTAGAGCTTGTAATAATGGATAAAAAGGCTCAAGGAGGAATTGGATCCAAAACTCTACAACATAGATTATTACCGAGCAATCTTTTATAAAAAAAATAATAATAAAAAAAACCGTGTATCTCTCATTACGGGACATTGGCGGAATTTCTGTGGAAAACGGAAGAAAGCCATAAGGAAAAAAAAAAAAAAAAAAAAGAGTTATAGATAAGTGATTTCGAATCGTCCATATTTTTTTTCCTACCAGCCATTCAGGACATCTTTTAACTGATAAAAGGAACGGCCGCAAGAAACTTATCGGATTTAACAGAAGCAACAACATTTACAAAGGAACATGTCGTTGCCAAACACAAATCTCCAATCTTGAAACATTTAATATAAGAGGAAAGGAATTGTCACTTCTCAATCCTACTAAAAATAGGGTTTTTACGGGTTGCCTTAGTAAGATTGCGAAAATAATCGCTGGTAGATTTAGAAATGTCAACATCGTTGTCCAATTATTCATGTTTTCGCAATAGTCCTAGGATTTTTTCGAAAATTATATTTATCAAATCATGTCGTAGGCGTATATATGGATAGCGATCTGCCTGGGCATATCACGATATGCCTTAACGTTTGACGATTCGCCCAGCCACGTTTGGGCAAATCGATTCCAGAGTGTAAGAAAATAAAATGTAATTGGTACACTCATAAAAAAAGTATAAGGAAATGATTCCTTTGAAAAATCTTAAACTCTATCAACAGACCTTTCGAAAATGTGCAATAAATCCCCCCAAAACGACAATGTGTTAATGAGAAGCACGTTCTTTTAACGTAAGTACCCACTGATTATTGTTAAAAAAAACCAGTCATCTGAAATATTAAGTTTATACTAATCTACTACAAATTACTATAAGCTCTAACTATTTAAATCTATACTAATATTATAAAGCTGAAGAGTTTGTTTGTTTGAACGCGCTTATCTCAGGAACTACTGGACCGATTTAGAAAATTCTTAGACATTTAGAAAGCTACATTTCTCCCGAGTGACATAGGCTATATTTTATCCCTATATTTCCACGGGAACGGGCACCACGCGGGTAAAACCGCGAGGATCCGCTAGTAAGGTATAAATGAAATAAATATAGCTACAAATAATAAGTGAGAGGCCACGCATGTCCGTCCCAAATATTTTTCCGCCGTCAATTTTGCCAAAGGGCCACTTCTCTGCAGTCCACCTGAGTTCTGATGGGCCAAGATGCCTTTGTAAGCGAAAAATTGGCCCGAGCCCTTGAGGCACTGGTCCGGCAAATTAGATGGACTTGAACTACTCGAAACTACTTGACCTGTTTCTATCATTAAAATAGGATAGAACGTGATGAAAAATATAACTTGCCTTAGCATAGATTTATGATAGCTCTCCGCTTCCCATAAATCATAAACCTATGCGCCTTGGATCATATTGAACATACGAGTCTATCAAGAATTTCCTTTTCTCTATTTTCCAGAAATTTTAATGTGAAATAAGCCGTGCAATTGTACAATTAGTACGGTATATATTAGTTTTCCTTTAATGTTATATTTGTACAAAATAAATAATTTCAAAGTTTGTTTGATAAAAGTCAAATGAACATAACTGATAAATTGAAAATACCAGCCTTTTTATAGCAACATTAAAACAAAAAAAACAGATGTCCTCTTCACTATTCCCAAACCAATGATTTGATTATAAAATACTTCACAATTTCATACTTTAAAAATATGTATAAAATAGTCAACACTCTCAGTGCGAGGCAGACGAGATCTTCCAAAATTAACATTTAATCAAATTTCAAATCGATTATCGCAAAAAATTACTTCCATTAAAATTTAATATAAAATCAGACTCACAGTACCAAAGATAAGGTTAGCTCTTTTTGTATATAAATATAAAGAAGTAAAGGTGGAGATAACATATCTTAATTTGAAATGAAACAACTTTCACGGATATCAAACTCGCTATATTTCTACGAACTAAGTTGTAATTATCCGTATTTTTAGTCATCCCGTGACCACGGCAGCTGTAAAGGTGCCGAAACGTCGGGAAAATCAAAAAACCCCTAAAAAACCTAAAAATACGGACAGTTACAACTTTATAGCGCGTTTGATATCCGTAAAAGTTGTTTTATTTCAATGAACAGTGCGCGCCAAAACATAAGATGTACGTATATCTTAATTTCTTTATAAAGGTGGAGGTCGGCACGCTTTCGAAGTTTTTATGGCAGCTTCTTTCTTCGAAGGTCCTCCCACTTTGTGAACTGCTAGTAGAGTCTTTAGTTTTCTCTTTTCTTAATAATAAAGAATTAAAATAACAATTAAAGCAAAATATCAAATCAATAATAATTTGTGCCATAGTAAATGTCTAACCGTATCCGAACGAAAATAAATTAACTTTTCGCGGGTAGACTTATAAGTAGCCAGTCATCCCGTGACCACGGCAGCTGTAAAGGTGCCGAAACGTCGGGAAAATCAAAAACCCCTAAAAAACCTAAAAATACGGACAATTTCAACTTAGTTCGTGAAAATATAGCGCGTTTGATATCCGTAAAAGTTGTTTTATTTCAGCAAAAAGTTGTTTAACAATCCATGAAATTCGCACGTTTAAGTTAAAATATCAAATTTAAATACGAAGTCATAAATCACGTAAATGAGCCATGAATTTAGATTTAACTTTCATTAAACGTAAATTAATAGCGTTAATTGGGATATCTCTCATTCATTTTCAAAATTTATTGTGTTTATTTTTAACCGACTTCCAAAAAGGAGGAGGTTCTCAATTCGGTTGGTATGTTTGTTTATGTAGGTATTTTAATATTAGGAACTCGTAAATAATAATTCATGTTACTTTTCACGTTTAAACCATTTAACGATTCTTGCTCGTTAATCTGTTGATTCTGTCTAGCAGTGATAGTTTTCCTTTGAACATCATTAACGGCCAGTTTTAATAAACTATCCCTAGTAAGAGATAGGCCTATTTAGGTTACGTTACTTGGCAACCGCTTTATTTTGGACTGATTATCAAAAATATCTAGGCAACAAAGCTTTAGTACCTAAGCATATCTCTTTCGAGTGGGCTCACGGCCCAGTTTGAAGCGGGCCCAGTCGCCAGAAGACTCCCGAGAACAATGATTTAGCAACTAATGACGTATTGAATTGAGCAGATTTGTAACTTCATTTTTCTGTACCTACATTTTTTGAGGATAGTATTTCGAAAGTTTTTCGTACCATAGATTGTTTGTCTTTCATTATACACTACGTCCACTCGCAACTTTGTTAGTGTGGCTACGTTTCATAGCGTAAATTAGCTTTAAGATTTCTGAAAGATGGACTATAAATAAATATGACCATAAATTTGTAGTAATTATTTTATATTAAAGTTTGCTTTTAAAGAGGACTTTCGTGACAAAGGCGATCCGTCTTTAACTCACGTACTTTAAACAATATAACTAAAAAGTCCGCGTTTTATTGAACAGTTAATTAACTTCCGTACCGGTTCCGAAGAGTCAATATTTGAGAGCTTACGACTTTACGAGCTCTTTCAAGTCGGGAATCAGTCAAACATAAAATATTATCAGTCTTATAAGAAGGCCCGAGGCGATTTCTGGAAGAAGTGGGCCGTGGAATATTGAGATACGGTTTTTTGCCATAATATGTAATTATGGCAAAAAAACCGTATCTCGTAACCGTATATATGTATGCATACTTAAATCATAAATTATGTAAATTTTCATATTCATATATTTATTGCAAGTCACTGACAACATGTTTAACAATATTACACAATATTATATTGTAGGTACATATAGCATAAGTGACACCCTGTAAGGGCGTAGCAAAATTTGTTAAAGTTCTACATTTAGACACTAAATTATTATTAGTAAACTAAAATTACTATATTTTAACAAAATCATTTAAAATTAACATTATAAATATATAATAAAGTTATAAGTAACACAACAGTATTAAAATTTATATAACATTAAATAATATACAAAAAAAATAAAAATAAATAGGGATTACAAAATCGCTTTGGGAATAATGTCAATATAAAACTTAATAACCTATTTTGTCCAAAAGTCGTGAAAAAGTTGTATCATTTGAGCAGTTTCCATTTCGCGATTTCTGGTCTGCTGAATTTTGAGGTTCCAGTAAGATAAAATAACGTTGTTACACCTAAGAACAATTTGTTACCCAAGTCGCAATAACGTTGATTGGTTTCTCTGTTACAATTCACTACACCAGCATAAAATGACGTAAATGAAGGCATAGAAATTTATGTAATTGAGAAAAAATCGTATACACTCACCGGCACATCTAACCGCCCACAACGTTATTTTCATACAAACGTGCTCACTTTGAGACTATACATAAAAATGGCAATATGTTTCTGCAAAGATCTGCATGCTAATGTTTGTTCACTGTCTAATTAGCAAATTGAATGAGTATCGAAACCACTGCATTTGTCCATTCATAATCACATTTTAAGTTCCTCGCGCACTCATCATTGAAATAAAAAAGTTATCCCGTTTTAAGTGCACAATAATAATTCACTGTATAGAACACCGAAATCCGTAAGTGCATAAGAAAACGTCAAGTCCGAATTTCATAACACAAGTTGTATAATACTATAGTTGTATTATTTAATCAAGATAAGCTGAGATGCTGGAAGAGCAAGCTATGCGTTTCTGAAACTTAATAGAAATAAGATTACACTGCGAAGTTCCGTGAGCAGGCAGCGAGTAAGTCGCTCCTAACAATGTTACTTGCTCGCGTTTAGCCGAGTTATACCCTAATATCTCAACTGGAACAATGTAGCTTAAGAATTACTATACATTTTCAAGATGGACTCTCTTAATTGATCTTAAAGTTAATACATCTCATAGTTAGGTAAAAGAAATGTCTGTAAAAGGCCGCGGGCGGCCGCTTGTTAAAAATATAATTCAGTACCAGCTACATTGCTAGTAAGGCAACTTAAAGATAGGTAACAAGCATATAAAAAGGCCCAAAAGTTAATAATATTATTTTATGTCGGCTTTAATGTTATTTTGACGATATTTTAAAGCATATCAAGTCAAGAGAACATTTCACATGAGCCATATTCCACACATTACACCCGTTTCAGAACAGCGTTAAAGTTAATGAGCTACGAACAAACGATAAGGCCCGTTAAAGGCACGTGCACAGCGTTCTTCAGGTATTTAGAAAGAATATTAACAGAATGACAAAACCCTAATCCTAACTATATTATATTATTTATTGTTATTATTAATATCAGTCGTGTGTTGACGGCCTAAGAATACAAGTGTCAAAACTCCCTTACATGCCTGGGATGTCGTAAGAGTCGACTAAGGGGCTCGACGCATTGAACACTTGTGCGAGAGAAGGAAAACATGAAACAAACCCTCTACCAACCCGTCTGGCCAGCGTGGTAGCAGTAGGCTAATAACCTCCTATGAACGCCACAATAGGCGTAAGCTAGGAGAGGCCTATGTCCAGCAGTGGACGTCCACAGGCTGATGATGATGATGATGATTATTATTAATATTATAAATGCTAATATATTTGAAACAAATCACATTGAAAAACAAAGATATAAAAATAAAAACAATGAAATTTGTCTCAAAACGGTCACGACTCAGCATAACGCATGGTCTACGACCAGCGCTGATTTTCCGTCGTGACCGGGCTAGAATAATGACGTCCTCCATGATAGATGGTACTACCCTGAGATTCTGGGTTCTGAACCCCGGGAGGAGCAAGGTATGTATCATGAATACGAGCACGTGTAAGTAGGTACTTGAGTCATGAGCGTTTATACATATTTCTACAAAAATGTACTTATCTAAGTATTACATACAATATAGGGTGTAAATAGACCCATTCCGAAGCCGTGATATATGCGTAGTGTACATCAAACTAAATAAAATTATGTAAAAATGATTGCTGGGAAAAGACTTTTATTTTTCATAAAAAAATGGGTGTTTTTTTAACACGCAATGGAACGCGTCCAACAACTTTTGCATGTGTCTATAGAGTACGAGTAGGTATCATTGAGTGGTTTTGAAATCCATTGCGGTTTTGTTACTTTAAACGATAATAATCCCACAAACCCACGATCGTAGCTCAGTAGCCAAGTTCTGCCTGTTACAGGAAAAACATTGAAAATCCGCTTCATATAGAGAAGCCACCTCGATTTATCTTTTCCGTCAAAATCACGCGGCAACAAACCGTGGTTCACATTTTCCCGGCGAAGGGTTAATGAGCCCCGAAAGGATGAGAAATAGGGCATTTAGCAACCCCGGTACATAATATTACTTGTATTATGAGATGCTGAAAAAACATTGGCTTAAAAACATGTAAGCCGGTGAAAAACGTGTATCATTAATGTTACGTTCTTTTTATTTTTTTTATTTTTTACTAGCTTTCGCGCGCTGTCTTACCCACGTGGTTCCCGATACCGTGATGATCTCGGGATAAAAAGTAGCCTATGTTACTCTCCGTTCTCACAACTAATATTATGCCAAAAGAAAAAAAAAACTATTGGTTGCTAGAAAAAAACGAAAAATATGTAGCATATTTCCGCAAGAAAACTTCCATGCAAGATGCACCGCCCGCCCGCCCGCAAATAAATGCAGATGCAACACAGTGACACACCTTGCACCTTCACCGACTACTCTACACGTGTTTAGCACGGAGCATCCTCAGGCGTTGTTAGACCGTGCAATACCAGCACCAAGTCACACGGTGCACGGTCTAACAACTCCTGAGGATGCTCCGTATTTTGTTTTGGTGGACCATAAACTCGGTTATCTCAAATATGCCGACAGGCGAAATGACACAATGCAACCTCAAAAAAAAATACCAGTAGGCAAGCTCCCCCCATACTCCCGCCAGCTAACATCGATTAAAACTCTTTGCCAGCTACCAAAATTTTCTTAAGGGTGCTTACAGTTCCAGCAATATTTGGGCCTGGCTGGTTGGTATGCCATCTTGTTATAACGACTTTCCCTCATTATTTACGCTACTCGCCCACAACTGCCACTAGCTGTTACAATTCTTATTTCAAGATCATTTTAATCGTCGTCGTCGTCTCAGCCACTTAACACCCACTACTGGGTATAGGCCTCCCCAAAGGGGGGTTGCCATAAACGCCACGCTTGGCAGGCTGGTTTTCGATCGCAGTATGTCCAAGTTTGTAGGAGACGCTGCTGCCCGTCTCCTGAAGGCTGAGTCCCTTAGTCGCCTTTTACAACACCCACTACACAACACATTTTAATAAACATAACTATTCCATTTCAGGGGTGCGATTGCGTAAGGTAATCGTATTCATCTGACAGTTCATATCTTATTTAATCGGCTGCAATTTGTATGGAATGACATATGATATGATACAATATGACCTGTCAAGTAAATTGACTTTACGCAATCGCCTAGCAGATCCCGAGTCATGCTTGAACGATTTCACCGGATTGCAGTCTCAGTAGGTACGAGTATAATTAACTACCGCCGCAGGTGCGTCTGACCACCAGACCGGCCTGACCCCGCTCAAACATGCCGACAGCCGACATGACACTGTAACGGTCCGTTTATTCTCACCTTCATTACGGTAAGACAACAAAGGCATCTAATTTGGGCATAGATTAAAAATAATTATCCTTTAATTTCGCTAACGTTTTACGTTTTTGTTGTTTATCTTTCGCAACGCTATTTTTTTACTTAAAAACTATCAAAAAGGAGTGTCTAACTAAGGGGTAAGATGGGCAGTTATTAACGGTCAAAATATTGGAGTAAAGTTTCACTAAAGGAAATATTAATTGACTTATGAACCGCTAAATCATACCTAAAAAAAAATATGTTCAAGTTATGTTACCTTTCTTACTTATATACAAACAGCAATCGTATATTAACACCGCAGACCAAAAACTGTGATTGAACCTTGTCACATTGCATCAAAAATGACTTCAGTTGGCACTGACAACATTATTCCAGGGCCCTTAGCCAAAGTAACAATTCAAAAACGATAACGAAGTTCGAAAATATTGAAATATATGGGATTAGCGGACTGGCATAGGCCGCGCTAAATCACGTGGTCTTACCGCGAGTTAATTGGCGAATATAGACAATAACGAATTGAATTATCGTTACGCTACCTAGCGATGTTACTTTACGTTTCATTGCGACAATGTTCTATTTTGTATACATTTTTCAGGACAGTTACTTTCAGAGTAATGGAGAGTTGTCTGCTAGACGACAAATGAGTTAACTCGCAATGACGCTGAAAACAATCGTCAATTTGCATGAATTTTCCCGTAAATAAACTAAAGAATACCTTAAAGCTTTCATATTCATATTTAAGTTATGTTACCTTCCTTTTAAAGAATTAACAGCAAACATAAAACCACATTTTTACAATATTACATGGAAAACTGTGATTGAACTATGTCATATTACATTAAAAAATTACTTCTGCGGGCACTTACAACATTATTCCAGAAAGTTTCAGTGCGACAATATTGTATACTTTCGGACCACAAGCGACAAGTTAACATAGATACGGTTACTTCAGATGGAGAGTTGTCTGCTAGGCGCTAGACGACAACGAAATCTTAATTCTGCATGAATATTTTCATAGCTACAATTTTCTCAGAAAAGGTTGTGTTTTTTCTACTTATTACATATTAATTTATAAGGCTCGTATCCAATTATGTTCAAAAGAAGTCTTAGAATCATAATAGAAAGTTGTGCTCAAAAATGTTCATAAATGTACTTACACCTATTGTTTTCTTTACGACTCAATATTTCTGAACTAAACTCCGGATTACAACAATTCTAAAAATATTGATATAGCGATGGACTTCGAAGATGGCGGACTTAGAACAAGCCCTACCACCAACTACCATATCAAACCAGGGTCTGGGAAATGTGAATCTGATACTGGTACCGATACTACAAAAACTGCGTTAAAAAAACCGACTTCAAAAACTAAAAAGCAAAAAATAAGCCTTTTGGAGTCGGTGGCAGCCACGTCATTCTACTTTAAGCTCCTATTCTTTTATTTTTCTTGCCTTGGCTGGCACCGACTCCAAAAGGCTTATGTTTTGCTTTTTAGTTTTTGAAGTCGTTTTTTTTTAACGCAGTTTTTTTTTTACTTTTTAGTGTCTGTAATAGGCTGTTTTGTAAACTACAGCAGGGTTTTTCTAGATTAGATAAGGTTTCATGTACATTATAAACAAAATTATCGTAAATACTACATCGTCCAAGTCAACAATGAAATGAAATATATAAAAAATGGTCATAACATAAAAATTACTGGGTCAAACGAAACCAAATTTTTATGGGACCAATTGGCAACTATTCTGCATCGAACAAAAAAGAATCATGGAAATCGGTTCAGAAATCTCGGCGTAATCGGTGTACATACATAAAAATAAAAAAAAAATAAAAAAAAATATACCAACCGAATTGAGAACCTCCTTCTTTTTTAAAGTCGGTTAAAAACCGTGGAGGCGGTCTAGTAAAGTTTTGTTGCATTTATGATAGTCACTTTTCCCGAACGTTGCCTTTTAAAAATGACTTACATATTTAGGTATGGTGCTAAACTTCGGAGTATTATTTATCAGTGTCAAAACATCCTACAACGAATTAGACAGAACAATTACGCGGACAAACTAGCAAGGATCTTTCCCCGTGTGTGTGCAAACACGACAAAGACTGTCACTAAGTGAATAAGTGCGAAGTTCCCCACTTTAATTGCACCGAGAGAAGCGAAGTCTAGCGAAGTTGCGGCGACTTGAATGACTTCTCGTCAAGTTGCTCGCAGATAATGTCTCTACGACTTATTTTCCTTTGACAAACGCCAATGAAAGCTAATACTGTGCCGATGGACTTTTATTGAATTACGAAAGTAAGTAAGTGGTCGTAGACTTTTTCTTTTACTTTGTCTGTTTCACACCTTGTGACTTTCAATGGGAAATGTTATATTGGGTATTCGCATATGTTGCAGTAATATACATTACAGTGAAACGAACCTAATAATAATTTTAGTCAGTATACTGTCATATTGAACAATATGGGGAATTGCGTGTAAATATACGGTCTACGAACTATTTCAAGCTCGGCTTCGGAATTCATGTCAAACCCTTGGTCTCGGTTATATTTTCAATCCGCATTGGGTCTGCTTATGCCTATTCCCCTTATCCAGCCATAAGGAAAGCCCGTACCCCAGTAGTAAGACCTTTAAAAGATAAAATTATGATGATCTTATTTTTCCTTTTATGGTGTACTGTTTATTTTAGACAGTAAACTATATAGGACCTTGGGCACATAATAATAATCCTGTAAAAAGGATAATCACTTCAGCAGGTTAAAAACAGGTCTCCAAATACCATGTAAGTGATACTTTTATGTAACTTTGTATCTATACTAATAATAATAATATTATAAAGCTGAAGAGTTTGTTTGTTTGAACGCGCTAATCTCAGGAACTACTGGACCGATTTCGAAAATTCTTAGGCCATTAGAAAGCTATATTTCTCCCAAGTGACATATGCTATATTTTATCCCGATAATCCCACGGGAACGAGCACCACGCGGGTAAAACCGCGAGGATCCGCTAGTATACTATAAAATTGACTAGGTAATTTTTCTCAAACTTGTAGTAAGTAATAACTGAACGGGATTATAAATGAATTGTACATTTTATGAAGGTAAGTATGTACCTAAGTACTTCGATAGGCCTTCGATGATTGTAGAGGTATCCTCTCATATCTTATCTGCTATTAAGATAATTGGTTTTCAAAGATAGGATTTCGCTTTGTGGCTGAAACGGAGGTAATCACAATTAGAAATCTGAAGGACTTACACAAAGGACTCGCATCGCTTTGTCAGTCCGACGTCATACGGGGTATTTTGTCAAGTTAAGTTACTAACTTGGCAGTTTGACAAAACCAAATAAATAGTAAATAAAACAATTATAAAGTATTTATACAGCTAGATCACTTTTGATGGTTTAACGACGTGTTGCGTTCAAATAAGGGCTTTCGAATACCAGATTTTCTCAATAACGGTATTAATAAAAATGTTTTTTTTCTCAACACCGGGATCCCGGGATACCGGTATTTTATTTTTTTAAATAGATAGCTATTTCTGTGGAATCTATTTTCTCCACTACGTAAAACAAATAGTTTTCCCTGCAAAATCATTTATCAAGGTGTTTTCTTAACCCATCTATAACTTTAGGGTTTTTCCATGTAAAAGATTTCTTTTTACTTTTCCATACAAATTCATTTGGCAAAACTACGTCTTTGTATGGAAAAGTAAAAAAAAAACATTTCAAAGTTATGGGATATTAAAAAAAACAAGTTGTATATCTTATGTTAAATTTTAAATAGAAAAATATTGAAAAAATATCAATCCGGCCACAAGTAAATTCTCAGATGTAACTCGACCCACGACCTTTGGAAATCCGGTCCAATGCTCTAACCACTGAGCTACCGAGTCTTGCAGACCACTGTCGAAATTCTCCAATACTTTTATATTTTTAATATGCTGTAGGCCAGTGTTGTCACATCAATGCTAGGAATATCCTTGCATCGAAAGAATGATAAGTTGTATAACAATATTTTTTACGCTTCAGTCAGATCAGGCTTCTTTTTATATAATCAATCATTCATTAATGAGGATGATTCCATCTTCAGCCTTATCAATACTTAACATCAGGTATGATGAAGGCTTAGAGAGAACCCGTAGTTCATAAAAAAAACCCTGACGGCGCATATCAACCAGGTATGGTAGTGCCGTGTGGTAACGGCCTAAGAATACAAGTGTCACCACTCCCTTATATGCCTGGGATGTCGTAAGAGTCGACTAAGAGGCTCGACGCATTGAAAACCAGGGCGAAAGAAGGAAAACTTGAAACTTGCCAGCGTGGTAGCAGTAGGCTAATAACCTCCTATGAACGCCACAATAGGCGAGAGCTCAGAGCAACTCAATCTAGCTCAATAGCACACTCTCCAAAGTACAATCTGCAGAAAACTGACATGAAGCAACTTTTCGACTATGAGGGAGACTGTGGAGCTTAGTTTTCACCACTTTATCGTCTCCAAACGAGTTTTCTGGCTCTGTGTTTCACCAAATCGAGTGCGGCTAGCTGGTATTTAAACGCGAGAGAGTGAGACGCCGCTATACGAACCATCAGCGAGCGATTAGCCAGCATGCGTAGCATGCGCAACTCGACATAGCTTTCTCGAACTTTTCTCGCGTGACCGCATTGGCTGTCCCGCTCACAACGTACTAATATGAGCGGGAAAGACATCGCGAGATAAGGGTCGACAGCGAGTCGCGGGGCGCATGCTACGCTGGCAGCAATCACATACGTAATACCATTTTTACTTTGTCGCTCCGCAGCGATCGCGCGATATCTGCGTGATAATAGCAAATTTTTAGGTAAAAGCCCCGCGTGACTATCTATATTTAACTGTGCTATCATTCCTCATAGTAAGTTGTATCGGCTGAAGGCCATATTCCCCATGGGGCCTACTGCCATCTCCTAGCGCAGTATTGTTTCAATCTTACCATGCTATTTCGTACCACGACATTCATATTAAAGTAAGCCGTGTTAATATGAAAGTGTTTTTTGACTAAAGTTTTGTGACGTTTTCGCTCAATCAGCCCATACAAGTGTAAATTGTGTCAAAGACAACTTCTTTATGTTTGTTGGTAGGAGTAACAAAAATTTACTTTGCGGAGGTCAAACGCACACAAAACGTTCTTATGATATGATGGTTTCTAAAAGATGATAGTAGGCCCCCTGGGCCGGTAAAACTTAAAAAAGTAAGTAAAATAAGGCTGCGACAGACGAATGTGCTACGACTGCTACGAAATGTGTTACGACTGCTACGAGAAACCTCGTAGCGGTTATTATTTATTTAAAAAAAAACAGTTTTTTTATTTTTATTTAAATGTAAGTACTTAGGTAATTTTTCAGTTCGGAGGTTTATTATTCGGCATACAAGACTTTATTAAAATTAACCAGAACTTTATGAGATAATTAATATTTAACAAGAATCAACTGTCCAAAACAGGAAGAACATTTTTTACTAATCATCAACTAATATTATATTTACAACGCGCAAAAATATAAAATAAAAAATTAATGAATTTTGTTCAAAGTTAATTTACATGACATTAGCATGTTTTACCATGAAAAATCATCCCGTTGTGGATTCCGGAAGTTACCCCGCGGACTAACATACAAAATTTAATTTATCGATTCACCTTGACTTCGTACGAGCGTAATTTTATAATTAAGATGTAACTTCACTCTTTAATATTTCACGAACAAAAAATAAATACATTAATTTGATTCTGAGATAAATAGTTTAAGCTAACGGCTGCCCGCGGTTTCAGCTGAAAAGATGCGGAAACGTCGGGAAAATCAAAAAACCCCTAAAAAACCAAAAAATACGGACAATCTATATACTTAATACAGGTTCAAAATTTGTGACGACTCGATAGGGACTTTGGCGCGTAGTACGCGGCCGAGTAAGGTATCAAATTAAAGGTACTCGAGTCTATTTGTTCCGAAAACTATAAAATATACAAAATGTTAAACGTGATGATCACAAACTGCAATTAAAGATTTTCGCATAATTTGGAATTTTTCGTCGATCGACGAACCCGAGTATCGGGTTGTAACCGCCCTAGTTACAACTTAGTTCGTGAAATATAGCGCGAATTTCACGCGCGTAAAAGTGGTTTTATTTCAAAGAAGGTTGTCAGAATTATGCTCAAATTTCCAAGCATGTTTGAGAACCTTTATTTTTTATATTTCTTACAAGGAAATTTTTTTTGATAAGAAAATTGGCATTTCTACGTAAACGGGAACCACACGGGCAACCAACGGAAACACGGGCGGCCACTAATCCTTCGAATAAATGCAAAAGTTTGTGAGTATGTTTGGATGTCTAGATGGATGGATGTTTGTTACTCTTTCACGCAAAAACTACCTGGATACATTTAAATGAATAAATAAAAAACTGCGTTACAAAAAACCGACTTCAAAAACTAAAAAGCAAAAAATAAGCCTTTTGGAGTCGGTGGCAGCTAAGACATTCTACTTTAAGCTCCTATTCTTTTATTTTTCTTGCCTTGGCTGGCACCGACTCCAAAAGGCTTATTTTTTGCTTTTTAGTTTTTGAAGTCGGTTTTTTGTAACGCAGTTTTTTTTTTACTTTTTAGTGTCTGTAATAGGCTGTTTTGTAAAACTACAGCAGGGTTTTTCTAGATAAGATAAGGTTTCATGTACATTATAAACAAATTTATCGTAAATACTACATCGGCCAAGTCAACAATGAAATGAAATATATAAAAATGCTCATAACATAAAAAGTACTGGGTCAAACGAAACCAAATTTTTATGGGACCAATTGGCAACTATTCTGCATCGAACAAAAAAAGAATCATGGAAATCGGTTCAGAAATCTCGGCGTAATCGGTGTACATACATAAAAAATAATAAAAATAAAAAATATACCAACCTCCTCCTTTTTTGAAGTCGGTTAAAAAGGCTAATTTTTATCCCGATATTCCCACGGGAACAGGAACCACGCGGCTGAAAGCGCGGGCGGCCGCTTCTACACAATATAGGTATTTTCTTTTGGAAACGTCAGCCATGGACAGCAACAGCTGTTGTAACTTTTTATGGAACAAGGCCCAACTCGACAGGGACAGATGTAGTATAGGCTTCCACGGTCGCTGGGCCTCCTCATCTCATAACAGTAGGATGTTTGAACCTGATCCCATAGGAGTGATAGCCTTTTTCCACGGTTTTTTATTATTATTATGGCTTCTTCCGTTTTTCACCGCCAATACCCGTAGTGTTGGAAACACTACGGGTATTGGAGGTGAGTTTGTTGATCCATCAGACATCGTGACAGACTTTTTCTTTATATTTCCTCCTGACTTTCAATGGGACAGTAATATTGGGTATTAATAACAATCTTGCATCAACAAAAATAGTTAAATGAAACTGTTCCTGCTAAATTGTCATTCTGAAATCTGGAGCCAAGTGCGAAGATACTTAATACTGGTAAAAGATCTTGCGCGAAGGTATACCTGCCAACTCCAAGACTTCTAAGATTTTTTATACAGATTTTAACGCTTTTCTTTTATTTTTGTGACCGCACAGCTGTAACTTTATTTAAAACAAGGTCAAACTCGAGAGGGACAGATGTGGAATAGGCTAGGACCTTCCACGTTCACTGGGCTCTTCATCTCATTATAGTAGGATGTTTGATCCCATACGAGTGACAGCCTTTCCACATTCAGTTGAACCATCCGATAGAAGGAGTGAAAATTATCAAATGTTTTTTCCACTGTAAAATTGAATTTCGGCATATTTTTCTGTACATTTTTGTATTGGATAACAAAAGTTGCCGTTTACATTGTCGATTTCACAATAAGCTACTTACATATTTAGATCTTAATGCTTTAGTTTGCATAATTGATGAATTACGTACAGCCAACAGCAGCTTCGGCTTTACATTTGCACTACGAAAACCGCCTCTATGACGAGCGACGTAAGGGCGCTCTCAAGGTCAAAGTGTAAAGCCGTAGCTGTTGACTGTACATACCGACTAAGAAATTAATATTCTAAAAGATTATCTCTTACTTGTCGTTTAGCCTTATCCCCGACGCTGTTAAGATTACTGCACACACAGTTAAACCAACATTTATCCAAAAAACTTTAGTTTATTAGTTTCTGTTTATTCTCACATAAAAAATTAGAATTTTGATTTTATAAAGACTAATAAAACTACAAAGTATATTAGGTATAATACTAGTATTCGTACCACAATTCTTACCAATATGGAGTCCGCATCACTAAATAAAACGCACGTTAAAAAACTTCTCTAGCGACAGGCTATTTTTTTTATTTATTTTTTTATGAACGACGGGGAGGCCCTTAGCCTTTATCATACCTGATGTTAAGTATTGATAAGGCTGAAGATGGAAGCGAGGCTCTCCCGGAATCCTCAATCGCTGAGGAACTGGCTATCTTATCTCTCTGCCGGAACACAACAATGCTGAATACATTGTTGTTATGGCGTCAGACTTAGATAAGATGGTAGTAGCTAGCCAGGCGGACTTACAACGAGTCCTACCACCAACCAAACCGAATACAATATGTACCCCCGCTGGGAATCGAACCCGGGACCCCTGGGTCTGATACCGGTGGTTGTACCACTAGACCACAGAGGCGGTTATATAGCGTAGTCAAGCTATACTAACCTTCAAATGCTTCCAAAACTTTAAAATTAATTTGCACACAGATAACTAGAATTCTTTTCTCACAGTTTGTACCAACTGCCTTTAGATTTCTTATATTTTGACTCAAAACGTTTTCCATGGAAAATAATTAGGGCCGATCCCCGCCCGTTTGGTAACGGTCGACTGGGCCCGTATCTCATTAGGCCCTTCCTCACTGGGCCCGGTCAGTTGTCGTACGACAGCCTCTTCAATTACATACGATATCCTGCTTCTGAGCGCTTTCGTATTGACAAGTGTACAAGACTTTGTACTTCCGGCCTGAGAGCATTGAAAACTATTTTCAGTGCTGGCTTGATCTTAAGTTGGAATTTGATATATTTTAAGGGGTTTATTTGAGGAGGTGAAGAGTTATGATTTCTAGTAGTTATAGTATATAAGTAATAATAATAATAATAATTTATTTTCAATAAAAAGTTACACAATTATTTCTTAACTTAATACAAACAGTCGCTCACAATACTCAGTAATATAACGACACTAGCACCCTTACTAAGTTGGGAAAACAACTTGTATAAGTATCAGATGGCAGTACCTAGGTTTTTGTGTGTGTAGGAAGAAGAATGCTAATATTTTTTAAGGATTTTTCTTTTGTCTCGGTAGCTCATCGGTTAGAGCATTGGACCGGATTTCCAAAGGTTCGATTCCCGTCTGAGAATTCACTTGTGG
Source organism: Chrysoteuchia culmella (assembly GCA_910589605.1). Taxonomy (NCBI): domain Eukaryota; kingdom Metazoa; phylum Arthropoda; class Insecta; order Lepidoptera; family Crambidae; genus Chrysoteuchia; species Chrysoteuchia culmella. Next base: position 2,799,893 of record OU342654.1, on the reverse strand, counting down.
CCGAGTTAATTTTTTCCAATATTTTTCTATTTAAATTTTACCATAACTATAAAAATAGCATTGAAAAATGCAAAAATTACAAAATCATAAAATATTTTTCTTTTTTTTTTTAAAGCCATTTTTTTTTGTTCGTAGATAAGAAGACAATTCCTAATTTTAGCACATAATTACTGAAAAGAAGTCGATATTACCGCCATCTTCGCTCTGCTAATACTCTTGCGCTCACTTACCCTCTCTTTCATTCTGGCTATATGTCTGACTCCATCACTCTCCACTTTACGATTCTGGAATCGTTTCCCTGACGCTATCAGAAAATCTCCCAGCAAATATTCCTTTTAAAGGAATGTTCATGCTTTTCTTTTGGATGGGTTGAGTGCTTTGGTTCGTGGTTTGGTAATTTATCATCAACTATGTAGGTATGTTCTATTTCTCATTTTATCGTAGGTACGGTATTTTGTTTATTTATGTATCTATAATATATATGTATGTATATAGTATTACACACAACGTCAAAAAAATCGCACCTTTTTAAAATTTTCTTAAGCGTTATTAACACTTTACAAATGCGTGTATGGCTTGTACTCCCACCAATATTAGCCTTGTTTGAAAGCCCAATTAATGAACTTAATGAACAAGATTTCATTGCATTAAAAAAGCATAATAAATAACAAAAATGTGACATTAAGGAGTGGTATTCTTTTGTAAACATTATTAAGGAGTGGTATTCTTTTGTAAACATTATTAAGGAGTGGTATTCTTTTGTAAACTTTATCTTATTTTTGTTCTATTCCAATAAAAAATAAAAAAGTGTAATTATTTTGGGTGCTCCTTTTCGTTACCTTTCAAATAATATCCAACATTTCCCTCATAAATTGATTCCAAATAAGGTTAAACTAAGTCTAAAAGTTAGATTTTTTAAAGGTGCGATTTTTCTGACGGTGAGTGTAGTATAGTATGTATGAATTTGTATATTTATGTAGTAAAAGTGATGTACGTTTATATATCAATGTTAACAAATCGCATTTTGTACCGCTTTCGCTGCTCTCTGTTTTCCTAAAGGTTGACTGGTATAGAATACTTTTAGTATTACCTCCGCCTTTTGTACCTAACATTATATTTATTGTACAATAAAGATTTAAATAAATAAATAAATAAAATTATCTAAGTATATACCTACTTAGATAATTTTATTTATTTATTTATTTACTAAAAGTATTCTATACCAGTCAACCTTTAGGAAAACAGATAGAAAATTCGCTCAGACAGAGACGGAAAAATACAACTAGAACCAACAAAAGTTTGTAAACAACCAAAATATACGTACGCAAAAATATATTAACTTTTTAAAAAGCTATCTTCCCTGCGTCCCCACTATCTGAAGTGGGTAATAGTAGATTGTTTACCAAGGGCTGTATGACACCCATAACAGTCGAGTGTTCTGGCGCCCGAACGAAGTGAGGGCGCCGATAGTTCGAGACTGTTATGGGTCCATACACCCGAAGTAAACACTCTACTTTTCATTTTGAATATGAGGAAAGAAAAACAAGCAGAATATTCTAAAAAAATATTTAATAAGAAAAATGTTACAAAAATAAAAACACCTAAAAATTTACTTAAAATTAATGATTTGAATCGTACAATTACTAAATGATAATGAAATGTTTTTATAATGTAGCAAAATAAGCTGTATAGGCTTCTGTGCCTTTGCCTACATACCTTTGGTAAATAAAAGTCCAAAGAGATTACAGATATCGATTTGACATGACACCCCCTATTCTTTTTTCAAATTTATTACAGCCCTAGGGCCGCCACATATCACTTTCAACCCGCATTTTAGGCAAGTTATGAGTTACTTTCACAATATGAGACATGAAAAAAACTTAATGATGCTTGACTAAGGTCTTATCCCTTCAGGCTATGGCAATGTCATGGCGACATCACGGTTGCCATATAAAAGAAAACGAGCCATTTAATTCGTTCAAGGAAACTACGTCAGAGGCAATCCGATGATGTCCCCAGAGGATCTTAATCCGACCGCCTCACGCAGGAACCTTGCCTGTCAGGGTTCCTTGGGGTGATAGAAAGTGGTGGCAAATTAATTCAATGCCAATTCTATTCGTCCTTCGGCTGTATCACGGTCACAATCTGTTTCTTATTTATTACTAGCTGGTGCCCGCGACTTCGTACGCGTGGACTTTTATGTAGTACTTATATTTTTTTATTTGACGTTAAAGATCGACCATTCGTGGTACTTACAACAAAAATGATTATTTAATGCCGTATGCCAAAGGAAATTTACTATACTAATGTAGCTGTAAGATGCTTAGAGTATTTCTTTATGAACTACATTGGTGGTTTTTCCGTTTTGAGCCAATATGAATAATCCCGCAGCTCTACTGACTCGCGAAAAAGCAACATAGAGCTGGCCGTAGGAAAAACAATTGCGCCTTAGTGCGACACCAGCGGCTTTCAGCGTTTGTCACTACTACTTATTTATAGTCAAATCAAACCACGGGGTCACCCAGGGAACTGTGTGCGTGTGCGCTTGAACTAGAACGGAAAATTGTTACGGATGGGCAGTATACGCGGTATAAACTCAGTTTTACCGGCAGTACACCCAGTCAGGATCTCAGCTTCTTTGCAAAGCACTTACTTTAAGTGGGGTCCCGTTGCATAATTTTGGCTCAGTAAAATTTCACAAAAGCAATACCGGAACACCGACTTTAAGATTGGTCTTGTGATCAGGGAGACCACGCGCTGGAAGTGATTTAAACCACTCCATCCGGAACAAGATTCGCAATTTTTTCTTTACTTATTGCAGTTGCTTGGACATTTTTAGGGTTCCGTAGCCTAATGGCAAAAAACGGAACCCTTAGATTCGTCATGTCCGATGTATGTCACAGCCACTTTATTCCAAAACTATGAAGATTACACAGTTGAAACTTGGTAGGTAGATGTATTATGTAAACCGCTTTACGGTTTTTACACAAAAATAAAAAAATATATATATTTAGGGGGGCTCCCCATACATGGATCTGAAACTGTTATTTTTTTCATCAAACCTATACGTGTGGGCTATCTATAGATAGGTCTTTAAAAATGACATTGAGGTTTCTAAAACGATTTTTTTTAAAGTCAACTGTTTGAAAAATGTACAGTACACTTCCAAAGTGGCAAAATGTGTGCACACATGTGCCCTTAACTTTTCAAATAAGAAAGTGAAAATTCTAAAAAATATGTAGTTGTAAATCTTAATAAAAACTTACAACGAAAATTAGTTTTAACGCACATTTACCAAAACCGCAAATATAACTTTGTCATTCATACAGACACAATGAAAACCAAAGTTATTTTTGCAGACGAAAAAATATAGTGGCATATAACTTTTTAATTTTGCATTTTACAATGCTATTATATAGCATTGTAAAATGCAAATACAATGCTATATTATGTGAATTGTAGTGAAAATATGTATGACATGTGTAAAGCAATAAATTACGTTATTGATTGTATCGATTATGAAAGAAAGTACCTAAATGTTAATGAAATAAAAAAATATATAGTAAATAATAAACTGCTGAAAGATAAAAATAAAAACAATTCTACTAATCGTAATAAGGGCACTATCCCATATTACTTTGCTCCGATTCAGTCGGGATGTACTTTTCCGGGTAACTCAAATACACTAAATCTAAAATCTAAAAAAAAAACATACCATTCCAGACTACTTTCCTTCTACGAGCAAAAATATTTTTTTTCGTAAATAAAGAACCAACTAAAGCCTCATTTAAAATCTTTCACCAGAATATTGCAAGTCTTCTTTCAAAGCAAGATTTGCTAAATATAACATTAGAGGAATTAAATGAAGAAAATGAGAGTCCAGATCTCTTATGTTTCTCCGAAACTTTTCTACGTTTGGGCCATGAAAGAAACATAAGGCTACAAAATTATGAATTGGCTACTGTATACTCTAGAGAAACGTCAAGAGGTGGTACTTGTATTTTAGCTAAGCGTGGAATCGAATACAAGGAGATGGCACTGGTAAAAAAGTACGCAACTCAATCTACCTTTGAGGCGTGTGGAATAGAGATTCCAGCACATAGGCTACTCGTGATTTGTGTCTATAGAATCCCAAAGTCCGATCCAGTTGTATTTTTAAATAAGTTAAACAAGGTTTTACATGATATTAGCAACAAGTACAATCCTAATACTAAAGTGGTTATTGTCGGTGATATTAACATTAATACTCTAAAAGTAGGGAACATCACTAGCTACCTTAAAGATTTATGCTACAACTATGACTTTAAAATACATATTAACGTGCCTACTCGCAAAGAATCCTGTATCGACCACTTTCTTAGTAACATTAAAGATGCGACCGCCACTATATTACCACTGTACTTGTCAGACCACGACACGGCACAGCTACTTACTTTTCCGGTGAAAAAACGTAACGAGGTTAGAAAGGCACATTTTGTTTACAGAAGGGATTACTGTCGGGAAAATATAATAAAGTTTAAAGAATGTCTACAAAATTTAAGTTGGTCTGAAATATATGCATAGGTTAATTTTCGCGTAGCATTTACAAAGTTTCATGAAACATTGTGCCTTTTCTATGACCTATGCTTCCCAAAAATCAGAGTTAAAATTAACAAAAACGGTAGTAAATGGATAAGTCGTGGACTAAAAATTAGCTGTAAGACTAAACGACACTTAAGATATTTATACTATAGAAGAAAATCTCAAGAAATTAAAAACAGATATCAAAAATACTCTCACATTCTTAAAAAATGCATAAATAGATCCCAAAAGAACAGTAATATTAACTACATTCAGAGAAGCAGAAACAAATGTAAAGCAACGTGGTCAATTGTAAATAAACAAGTAAACAATAAGTTACCATATAATGATATATCGTCTACAAAAACAGATAATAATATAATAACAAACCCAAGAGACATTGCTACAGCATTTAATAACCGCTTTATTGACTTACAAAATAATTTGACATCACATTCTAATAACAATAAAGTTAAAAATAGTGACCCTAAGTATATTACTTTGCGTAATTCAATGTTCTTAGAACCTATTACACCAAGTGAATTGATAAAGGAAATTATGACGCTTAATAACTCCAACTCTGAAGGGTACGATGGCATCAATACGAGAATATTAAAGGCCTGTGTTCTTGAACTTGCTCTCATTCTGACATACCTAGTAAACTTATCTTTTCAACAAGGTATCTTTCCCGAGGAGTTGAAGGTATCATTGGTCAAACCTTTGTATAAAAAAGGGAGCAAAGAAGATATAGATAATTATCGTCCAATAACATAAGTACCCATACTATCTAAAGTTTTCGAGAAGTGTATGCTTAAGAAGCTAATGAATTTCTGCACTAAATACAGTATAATCAATAAATCCCAATATGGTTTCCAAAAGAATAAATCTACAACATTGGCTATTAGTGATTTAGTTCGTACAATATTAACTAATCTTAACAAGAATAAACTTACGACTGGATTATTCTTTGATTTGTCAAAAGCCTTTGACTACGTTTCACATAGTTTATTATTGCAGAAACTAGAGTCAATAGGAATAAGAGGACCAGCCTTGGAGTGGATATCCTCCTTCCTAGCGGGTCGACGTCAGTGTGTTGTTTTGAACAGATTGGAGGGTAATGATATGAAGACGTTTCAATCTGATTACAATGAAAAATTGTCTGGCGTCCCGCAAGGGAGCGTCTTAGGACCTATACTGTTCCTGCTTTACATCAACGACGTAACAAAAGTGACAAATCATAAATGCATCATGTACGCTGACGATATTACATTAATAGTTACATCTGACATTGCACATAATAAATACAATTCAACACAAAATCATGAGACAGATATTAATAATGTAATAGATAAAATAGAAGAATGGCTGAAAGCAAATAATTTAATAATCAATTTAAACAAATCCCTCTTTATACAATTTAATAAATGTAAACAAAAAAATACAATATAAAGCTAAATGTAGCTAAAATTAAAGAAGCTACACATGTGAAGTTTCTGGGAGTGATGTTAGACGAAGATCTTAATTGGAAAATGCACTTAGATAATGTATGTAGCAGAATAAATAGGTTTGTTTATGCACTTAATCGTATAAAAGCTATAACTAATAAAAGAACAGCCATAGTAACATATCATGCTTACGTTGAATCTGTTATACGGTATGGTATCCTACTATGGGGCAATAGTACGGACAAGAACCGAATATTTGTTGCGCAAAAGAAATGTATTCGTGCTATCTGCGGGTTCCCTCCTGACGAATCCTGTCAACCATTTTTTAAAAGCCTTGGTTTATTGCCTTTTCCCTCTCTTTATATTTGTGAAGTGGCTACTTTCGTTCATAATCATTTAGATCTATTTAAAAAAGCTGGGAATTTTAGACTTAGATGTCCACACAGACTAATATTCCAGGAAATTCCAAAAAGCAGTAAATATGCTAAAAGCTTTCTATGTATGTGTGTTCGTATATATAATAAGATTCCTATCACCTTTAAAGGTCTGAACAACAGATTGTTCAAAATTAATTTATGTAAGTGGCTTAAAGAGAATAATTTCTATGACTTGAAACAATTTTATTCTTATCGTGACAAATGAATATAGTTTTTTTTTTGACATTATACCTACTGAATTCTATCTCGATGACATTGTAATACCTAAATTTAATTAAGCTTAATATTTCTCTGACATTTGTAATTTGTAATTTACCAATCAGTATTTGCATGCGATTTTTATAATCAGCAAAGCATGAGCACTTTATTTTGTAAAGCCTTGGCTCACCATCATTATACCATGTTTTTTGCAAATAAAATATCATTTATCATTTATCATTTATCATTTATCATTTATCATTTATCATTTATCATTTATCATTTATCATTTATCATTTATCATTTATCATTTATCATTTATCATTTATCATTTATCATTTATCATTTATCATTTATCATTTATCATTTATCATTTATCATTTATCATTTATCATTTATCATTTATCATTTATCATTTATCATTTATCATTTATCATTTATCATTTATCATTTATCATTTATCATTTATCATTTATCATTTATCATTTATCATTTATCATTTATCATTTATCATTTATTTTTATGTGATAATTTCATCTTAATCGATAGTCAAACATCTGTAAAGATGTTTCTTTCGAATGCGAGGATATTTTTCTCTCATTGATGAAACGACGGTGGCCAATACCGTAGAAAAAGGTGAATATACTAGAGAATTTCAACGTGTTCTCGTAGGTCTCTGTAGCATAATTGGTCAGTGCATTGGGCCGGATTCCCAAGGATGCGGGTTCGAGTCCCGTCAGGGCGACATGAGACAAGTTGCTTTTTTCTAGTATATTAACTTGATTAAAAATTATCACATAAAAATAGCATTGTAAAATGCAAAATTAAAAAGTTATAAGTAGATGGCAGTTTCATCTTAATCGATAGTCAAACATCTGTAAAGATGTTTCTTTCGAATGCGAGGATATTTCTCTCATTGATGAAACGACGGTGGCCAATACCGTAGAAAAAGGTGAATATACTAGAGAATTTCAACGTGTTCTCGTAGGTCTCTGTAGCATAATTGGTCAGTGCATTGGGCCGGATTCCCAAGGATGCGGGTTCGAGTCCCGTCAGGGCGACATGAGACAAGTTGCTTTTTTCTAGTATATTAACTTGATTAAAAATTATCACAATATAGTGGCATTTTGGGTAGGTGTATTTAATATAATAATAGAAACTTTATTGCACACGATTCAAAAACAAGCACATACAGAGAAAATGACAAAAAGAGGAACACACAATAGGCGGCCTTATTGCTACATAGCAATCTCTTCCAGGCAACCTTGGGCGAGAGACGGAACCCTTCATGTGCGAGTTCGAGTCGCAATTGGCCGATTTTTGGTGTTAATGTCGCGCGTTCACATAACCAAGAATTCTCCTAGCTTGAGATACACTGGAGGTCCCCGAATATTGAGTGTATAAGTTCCTATTCTGAGGCAACGACTTTTCCCAGTATTTGGGGAAGACTTACCTGACCCTGATCTACAGGGAGGAGTCCTTCTCTAATTTTTAATAACATGCTGAAATTTATTGGGCATGTAAATAACCGCCAAGCTGCTCTTTCATATCGTTTGTCAATCCCAGCTTATGTATCTGTTGGTTGTTACCTTATGGTTGAGATGACCTTAGAATATTTTAATGAGGTGCTAATCTCATCGGCTCTTGTCCTCCGAATTACAATAGGAAGGGTCTGTCTAAAATCTCCCGAGAAAAGGGATGTGATGTTACCCATGGGTTTGTTTTATCAAAGTCTTCAGAGAGGAATGTTTTGTATTTTTTCCACAATACTAAAGTATCCAAAAGACCACAAAACACTTACATAATTGCGAACAAATGTCGTAAGCAGCGGGGGCTGTCACTGACATTGGCCTCCTCGACAGTCTTGTCCCAATGTTGATCATCGTTATGAAGATGAAGTGCCCTACAGGTTGCTTGAAACGCAGGAAGCTCTACAGCATCGACTGTCTTTAAAAAACTAAGAGAATTCGTTCCTCGAATAATATGGAACAACAGGTGCAAAAATTCGCATTTTTAATTTGTTTTTGGTTATTTTATCGTGTAATGAAGAAAACGTGTCCTTGATATTCATATTTCAACAGAAAATGCCCAAACAATTTTGCTAGGCTAGACGCCATTTCCAATCTCCTACATTGGGTTATAATGCCCTTGATTCTAATTTCAACAGGAAATACCCATCACGTTAAACAACTTTTGCTAAGGAGTCATTATCATATCTCTAATTAGTTTAGCTGGTCTATTACTTTCTGCCATTTCCATTTTCCTACATCAGGTTCAAATATTCTTGATTTTTATATGCCAATAGAAAATGCCTATCACGCTTAACAACTTTTTCTAAGGGGTCATTTCCATATCCCTAATAGTATCTGCACACCGACCGCCTAACGGTACAGGGGGGCAATTCTAGCGCTGAGATATGTCGATACAGATTTTTGGGTTCAAAAAATGTCGAATTCGATATGTCGAAGGCGCGAGAATAGCCCCCCAGCTTGTGGTATCGCAATAGCTATCGATTTTTGAAACCCCCTACAAAGGCTCTCGCTGACACTATCACTTTCATACTATAAATGCAATAGTGAATCCATTAGATGAATAGAAATATGTAGGAATTAGACAAAACCCCTATCGTTAAAAAGTTTTATGAGAGTTAAAAGCTATACCGTTAGGCGGTTGGGGTGCTGGTCTGTTACTTTTCTGGCATTTCCATTGTCCCAAATTGGGTTGAAATATTCGGGATTTTAATATGTCAACAGAAAATGCTCATCACGTTTAACAACTTTTGCTTTTGTGACATTTCCATAACTCTCACAGTTTAGCTGATTTAGTCTCCTACATCAGGTTTTACAGATTTAAAAAAAATATAGCCTATTTTATGGCCCGACCTATTAGCTACATATCACAAAAAAAAAATATTAAATCCGTTCAGTACCTACTATCGGAGATTAGCGTGTACATACAAACAGACAAACAGACAGACAAAAATTTTAAAAGTCGTCTTAACGTATTCTCAGACGGCCGGTTTCAATAATCTACCCCTAACAAAAGCTAGGCCTATCTTGTTTTCGTTACTTGCCACCGCTGTTATTTTCGGTTATTTTGGGCTGAATAACAAAAATATCTAGGCAACAAAGCTCTAGTAAGTCTATCACTTACTGTAGATAAGTTATTGAAACCAACCGTTACTGTTTTTACGTCATCCCCAATTGGTTTTTGGTAAATATATTCAATGTACAGAAATTATAATTTTACAGTTTTATTATATGTATAGATTTCCATAACTCTCATAGTTTAGCTGATCTCTTAGTCTCCTACATCAGGTTTTACAGATTAAAAAAAAAATAGCCTATTTTATGGCCCGACCTATTAGCTACATATCACAAAAAAATATTTAAATCCGTTCAGTACTTTCGGAGATTAGCGTGTACATACAAACAGACAGACAAAAATTTTAAAAATCGTCTTAACGTATTCTCTTACTGTTTTTACGTCATCACTAATTGGTTTTTGGTAAATATATTCAATGTACAGAAATTAAAATTTTACAGTTTTATTATATGTATAGATAAGTATGTGTAGAATGTAAGTAAGTTAAGTAAGTAATATACTCAATTGTTTAGTACCTACTTATGATAAAAACTCTGCTTACTTTGGGGCAAAGAGTAAATAAGTAGTAGATTGTTATACAAGAGGCTAAAATGACCTATTTTAACGAGGTATTTTTAAATCGTAACCGAGTTATAATAGGATTTTAGCGCTGTGTATTAAATACTCCATTGAAAAATAGAAAATAAATACTCCATTGAAAATAAATTACGGTCACCAATTCAATTTGTGATTAGATAGTTCTAAAGGAAAGATGACGAGGGAGTCTTTTTTTGTTTTTTTTTCTGTAACCTTAACGGAGCGCAATGCACGCATTCTGAAGAGCGTTTACTCCTACCGCTATGTTGGTACCCCTGTTTTTCAAGAAGGCGCGAACGAGCAGCCTTATATCTTTTGCAACTTTTTAATGTTTTGGGCATGACTACAACACAGAATACAAAACTTAAAAAATGCAGGGAATTTCTATAACATATTATGTTCTAACATATGTAACCGTCTTGGTAGATAAAACAGGGGTATCAACATAGCGGCTTGGCAAAATAGGCAAACTCTATTGCTACAAAAAAACATAGCGGCAAATGAACCTGCACCGAAGAGGTCGCGGTTGGTTCAATTTTCAAATTACTTTATTGCCCTAGAGATTAGAATTCAATTTTACTCCTCTCTAGTACGTTATAATGATCAACTTTTCGAACAAGAGGCGTGAAACAATAATACTGGGTTTGAGGCTGGACAGTGTTGTGTTAAAAAGTGACAAAAATAAAATAATGATTTCGATACTTACACTCCATAAGTGCTTAGAACGAGTTTTTTTACTCGTTCGATGCTTAGATTTAAGGTAGAAGATGAAAATAAAATTTGAGAAAATATCGATTTGTTAATTTTTATATGCCCTGCTTGATTATTTACATACTCGTACATTACTCTGTCTCACTGGATTCAGAGAACCTGAAGTGGGAAAATATGTTAACTGAATGTTAACTTACATACTAAATATTTCACCCGCGTAGTTCCCGTTCCCGTGGGAATATCGGAATAAAACGTATCCTATGTTCATAACCATCAACTATATGTGTACCAAAATTCATCCAAATCCATTCAGTTGTTTCGGAGCCTATTCAATGCGAACAAAGAAACAAACGTTTCCTGTTTATAATATTATTGTTAGTATAGATTAACAATTACTTGGACAGATTATTGGAGGAGAAGTAGCTTCTTCTGCCTAATTGAACGATTAAATTTCTAAGTTTAAAAAAAGTAAAAAAAAAAATAATTGAAGCTTCTCTCTAACATAAATAGTCTGGCGGCCTCCCAAGATACAGCTTGCCTAGTTTGGGGACCTCTGTTCGATTAGTGGTGAAATAAATCTGATTGTGCACTTTTCTGGTAGTAAGTAATTCCAGTTTGTTAAAGCAATGTTTTGTTTTAATGGAATAAAGAACGTATTTTATTATAAGGAAGGCCAGATCCCCAGCAATGGGGAAGAAAACGACCAATGATGATTATTATTGTAATAAATAAAATTGATAAAAGCATCTAACATGAATTATTTATACCGCGATTAGTTTTTAAATATGCCATCCACTAAATCAAAACGAGTTTTCGATCAGAAAAAGCGTACGCATATAACATCTTTAAAGGCTGCCAAATTGGTTTTTGTGAAACCAAATTATATTACTTAATAATATAATTGTGTACCTAAAAAGCTGAGATTTTTCGTCTCGGTGAACGTAATCTTCTTGATGTAATTGTTCGCTCAATGGACAGAGAAGAAAATCGAAATACAATTAAAATATAGCTTGAAGGTGATAGCTGAAAGGCGTATAGTCAGATTCTTCAAAAGATATTTTAGAATTTGTTTGGAAAATTGTTCTACATTTTAATACTGGCTTGTAAAGTGTGCGTGTGGAGATTCGCAAAAGTACTAAAACAACCTACTTATTTAAAGGGCAATGCCTAGTTTTGGCGCTTTTTCGAACACGCCTGCGCACTATTTAGACCTTATCAAATGGATAGAGTATTTAAGTACGAACAATAGTTACTGAGACAGCACATTTCTAAAGCGTATTCATTCCGAGACAAATGCACCTATTCATCACAATTATTTTCTAGATAAGGTTAAAATATCTCATTTATCTCAGAATGGATACAGTTTAGAAATGTGATGTCTTAATAACTATTGTTTGTTTATAACTTTTTTTTTTATTTTGCATTTTACAATGCTATTTTTATGTGATAAATATAATAAATATTAATAAATATAATAAATATTAATAATGTGATAAATATTAATTTATCACATAAAAATAGCATTGTAAAATGCAAAATAAAAAAAAAGTTATAATTTGATGGCTGTTTCATCTTAATCGATAGTCAAACATCTGTAAAGATGTTTCTTTAGAATGCGAGGATATTTCTCTCATTGATGAAACGACGGTGGCCAACACCGTAAAACGGTGAATATACTTGAAAAATTCGACGTGTCCTCATAGGTCTCTGTAGCATAATCGGTTAGTGCATTGGGCTGGACTCCTAAGGATACGGGTTCGAATCGAGTCAGGGCGACATGAGACTAGTTGCTTTTTTCTAGTATATTTTCTTGTTTTATTTTTATCACATAAAACTATTGTTTGTACATATATACTCTATCGATTGAACAAGGTTTGAATAATGTGCAGGGATTTTTGAAAAGGCGCCAACCCCTCCATACATTTGTGGCATTTTCCTTTCGTGTCTTGTTTATATTAAATGTAATACGAGTAGATAATGCTGCTTACATTTCTATGATGCATTCGACTCAGATATCTTTGTACAAAAAACAAATGGTTTTTAGGGAACTCCTTTCACCTAAGCTTTTTTATAGAGAGTTGGAAGCCAGCTATTTGTTGTTTTCTGGAAGTTGCATAACATCATCCTTTAAACTGTAAGAACTATATTGAGGCTTGTAAACTGAAGAACAGAAATAAATACCACGTTGAACAAATCACTACGGTTTATTTAGTGCCAGAAGTGCTTCCCATTGCTTCCACATCTGCACATCTTAAAAGATTATGGCCGCCAGCAAATCGGCTGTACAATTTCAAAACCTAGCAAGGGACACCTCCAAGAAAAAACGGGTTTTTGCATTATTGGGCTTCTAAAGTCATAAGGCACCGATTCCTATCGCCAAAACATCTATAAATGTTTTAGAAATAGGATTTTAAATATTGAAAAACCTAGCAAGTACACAGTCGTAATGCGAAAGAGCCTAAAAACAATTTAAAAGACACAGCAAGTAACATTGACAATGTCTAAACCTAGCAAGGGATGTCCGTTGCTAGGTTTTTAAAGTTGTCATGCGACTTACTAGGTTTTTAAAGCTGTCAACGAACGGTTGAATTACGCGCGCTAACGTCAGTAAGCGACAAGACGCCAAACCCTCTGCAATAATTGTTCATCTGTTTTTAATAATTAACGGTGGTTTATGATGTCAAAAAAACAGTTTTATAGGTCGAAGTTAATGTTAAGTGCCTTTAATAAACATCAAGATGCTAATATGTAAGTAAAATTATGTTTTGATTATAAAGTAAAAATTAAAACTTTTTTTCATAACCTCACCAATATTCAAGTGTCTTGAAACAAATTTTCAAGCTTTTTGTGATGTAAATGTCTTGTTTAAGGCTTTTGTGGGATACTATTAGGTCTATTATAGAAGTAGGTACAGTCGATAACCATCCGTGAGTCATGATTATAGACAAGGATTTCAGTTTGTATTTTTACTTCAAAAATGATGTTTTTGTTTTTGTCGTATATGATATTTAAACTTCAGCACGTACACGTGACAAATAAGCCGGTGCTTACTTTTATATCATATTAATTATTATACAGGGTGTCAACAGACCTATTAACGAAAACGAAAACCGAGTATTCTCCCCATCATTACTATCATTTTCTAGTATGGGGCCAAATCTGGAAACCTCATAGTTAACGAGTTATTGAAGATCAAGTCAATATGTTTTTAATGATTATCGTTTGAAAACGCAATGAATGTCAAAACTACGTAATGATTCGTGGCCCTGGCCGCCTACTCGTGCCCTATATAATATGTACGTGCCAATATGGTCGTTTCCCCGCAATTATTTTTACTAAATCTTATTTAGTATGATGTACCTACACAACGCATATATATTACGTACGGCTTCGGCATAGGTCTTTTAACACTTCGTAATTCTTGAAACATAGCATGGAACATGAAATGTCACACGCGAATAACATGTGTTTAGTAAAATACCTTGTCAATAACTTTTTTCTCTTCGAAGGGGAATTCATACACTACAATGCCACCTTATTCATGTGTATAGGAAAAATCAAATAGACAAACAGTTAAAATTAATAGTTATAAGTTAATATTTCGTCTACTTATCGACTGTACTATTAGTGATAAACAAATAACTTATTTTAAATGGAACTTATGCTTGCAATTCAACGACGATTGGGTATTTATACTTTAGTACATTTGTTTCTGCTGTTTTTTGCACGGGTGGGTGGTGCTTGGTTGAGCATAGCTATCTTCTATTTCAGGTCACATTCTGACGTCTACAGTCCCAATCAGATAAGCACTACAAAAACTACAATACCTGTTTGTGACGCATCCGAAGATTTAGTTTCAGGAGGGCAAATGATTACCGACTGATAACTTTTTTCTATAATATTTTTTCATAAATTAAATAATTATTAAAAAAAACTAGTTTTATTTAAAATATACACGTCCTTACTAGGTTCATTCAATAGTAGTTTGAGGACTAAGGAACTAATTAAAACAAAATTAAAAACCTAGTAACGACACTTGCTAGGTTTTTAAATTGTAAAACCAGCTGAGTCCAAGTTAAAAAAACAATTTAACAATTAGTAAGTGCTATAAAACTGATCTATCATTTATTATGGTATATAGTTATACTCTGTAGATAGCCAAGGATATACCGCATCTTTTGATCAAAGACTCATCATACCAGCTCTTTTAGTTTCAGCGCGGCAAGCTCTCAAACTGATCAACTCGTTTTTTGGCTCTCCTGTAAAATTTGTCTCCTGCCCCTTACTAGGTTTTGAAATTGTACAGCCGAAATGGAGATAAGTATTTTTCGGCTTAACAATTTTGAAGAACCACTTGGGGCGGAGACTGTTGCCAGCGCCAAGAGAGCGCTTAGCCGGACTCCTTTGTATGCGACTTAAGTAAAGAATCCAGCGTGTTAGGTCTCAACTATTCGCCAAGTGCTGATATATTACAGATGTCCAAAGATTTAGAACCAGATTTTGCGCACACAAAGAGATCGATTATTTCAGTTACGTGCAAAATATTTGATCCTCTTCGACTATTAAGCCCATGTGTAATAGTAGCAAAAATTTTTCTCCAAAAATTATGGAGTGCTAAATTAGACTGGGATGAACCTGTTCCAGATAACTTCATTAAGGACTGGGTTAGGATTATTAAGGAATTTTCATTTTTGTCTCAGATACAAGTTCCAAGACGTGTTTTGTGCGATTCTCCATGCATTATCGACTTGCATTGTTTTGTAGAAGCCTCTCAACAAGCTTATGCTGCCTGTGTCTGAAAGATCTGAAAATAGTGATAGAGTGGTAACTGCCCACTTGTTGTGCGCCTTAGCTCGCGTAGCACCTATAAAACCTACTACAGTACCGCGATTAGAATTATGTGGTATGCTTTTGGGGGCACGCTTATGTGATAATGAATGTCAATCATTGCGATGCAATATCCGTGATAAATACATTTGGATAGATACTACTGTAGTTTTAGGATGGCTCAAGACGCAAACCAAAGATTTAAAGGCATTTGTTTGTAATCATGTAAATGAAATAAAGGAATTGACAAAAGGTTTCAACGTTAGGCATGTACCAACTAATGAAAATCCGGCGGATGTGGCTTCCAGAGGGGTCCCTAAATACTTACATTCCATTTCCTTGTGGTGGGAAGAACCGTCGTACCTCAAGTTGCAATATTCTGAATGGCCTATACAAACAGTACCTATACCTATTAGTGACAATTTGCCTGAAATTAAAACGTCCAAGGATCCCAATGCAGTAAAATGTAATATCGAAATAACAAATAACAGTATAATTCAATTCGAAAAATATTCAAACTTAAATAAACTTAAAAGGGTCTATGCATATGTAATACGTTTTATCAATAACTCGCGAAAGAGTGATTCTAAATTTACGGGACCCTTGAATGTTGTCGAATTGGATAATTCGTTAAATATTTTAATAAAGCAGTCACAA
Source organism: Chrysoteuchia culmella (assembly GCA_910589605.1). NCBI lineage: Eukaryota > Metazoa > Arthropoda > Insecta > Lepidoptera > Crambidae > Chrysoteuchia > Chrysoteuchia culmella. The sequence continues at coordinate 2,783,377 of OU342654.1, read as the reverse complement.
TTTGAATCTTATCCTACTGAAATTCGTAACACAGTAGAAAGCAAAGCACTACACCGTAATTCCAAATTACTTTCACTTAATCCGTTCATTGACAAGGTTGGATTTATGAGAGTTGGAGGTCGACTCCAAAACTCTGAATATGAATATGATAAAAAACATCCTGCTATTCTAGACGCTAAGCATCACCTTGCTAAATTAATAATGAGATATGAACACTTACGTTTGTTCCATGCTGGTCCTCAGTTACTCCTGTCTTCTATCCGCGAACGATTCTGGCTTATAGGCGGTAGGCTTCTAGCGCGCAGCACGGCCAAGCAATGCATGATTTGTACGCGATTCCGAGGGGAAACTCTGCAGCCTATAATGGGAAACTTGCCTGCCGGAAGAAGTAATCCAACCTTCCCTTTTTACTCGTGTGTCGTCGACATGGCGGGACCATTTATGATCTCTAGTAGGAAGGGCAAGGGTAATCGTATTTCAAAATGCTACTTGTGTTTATTTGTGTGCTTCACTTCAAAGGCGGTACATCTTGAAGTTGTCAGCGACTTGACTACAGAGGCTTTCATCTTAGCATTGCGCCGATTCATATCTAGAAGGGGTAAGCCAGCTACAATTTTTGAAGTGAAAACTTCTTTAGCGGCGTTGAGCACTTTTTCTGTAATGGGTATAAAATCTTAAACTCGCGTCAGGACACGTGACCTGATCGAAAAAGCGTAGGACGGATGGAGAGTAGACAGCTATCCCCTCTCTACGGCGCGGCGAAAATGTATACTGTTTCGTTTAGGCTTTTAATAAATTTAATAAATTTGTTTATTATTATTATTATTATTATTATTATTATTATTATTATTATTATTATTATTATTATTATTATTATTATTATTATTATTATTATTATTATTATTATTATTATTATTATTATTATTATTATTATTATTATTATTATTATTTTTCTTACGTTTCTTTTTCTCAGCATACGCTGGTATTTTATGTCATTATTATTATTATTATTATTATTATTATTATTATTATTATTATTATTATTATTATTATTATTATTATTATTATTATTATTATTATTATTATTATTATTATTATTATTATTATTATTATTATTATTATTATTATTATTATTATTATTATTATTATTATTATTATTATTATTATTATTATTATTATTATTATTATTATTATTATTATTATTATTATTATTATTATTATTATTATTATTATTATTATTATTATTATTATTATTATTATTATTATTATTATTATTATTATTATTATTATTATTATTATTATTATTATTATTATTATTATTATTATTATTATTATTATTATTATTATTATTATTATTATTATTATTATTATTATTATTATTATTATTATTATTATTATTATTATTATTATTATTATTATTATTATTATTATTATTATTATTATTATTATTATTATTATTATTATTATTATTATTATTATTATTATTATTATTATTATTATTATTATTATTATTATTATTATTATTATTATTATTATTATTATTATATTTATTTTTGTTTTCTCAAATATTTGGTATGTTAAGCTTTTGTGGAACTGTGACTCAACACAAAGAGGCTGTACTGTAATATTAGGTAGTTAAGAATCGATTGTATTTTCGGGAATATCTAAAAACTTTCTAACTATTCTGCATGTATTAAGGATGGCGGCTTTTTGCATATTAATGAACGTGGTTGGTCGGAGGCCAAGTAGTTGAAGTGATTTGTGTAGATGTTTCGGTATGACACCCGTGGTAGAAAGAATAATTGGGACTATGTACACTTTGTCTTGTCTCCAGACTCGGGTTACTTCATCCTTTAGGTCAGTGTACTTGTGTATTTTTTCGGAGATAGTTTTTGTAATGTTATGTGTGTTTGGTACTGCGATGTCTATTATGTATGTGGTTTTGTTTTGTTTATCCTGCAAAATAATGTCTGGTCTGTTGTAATGTATCGTTCTGTCGGTAAGGACACTTCGGTCATATTATAGTTTATGCGTGTTGTTTTCTAAAATTGGTCTGGGTGTGTACTTGTAATAAGGTGTATGTTTGTGTGAGTCTTGTAACAGTCTGTATTTGTGAACAAGATTTTGATGAATGATATTGGCAACTTGATTATGTCTGTGAGTGTAATCTGTTTGTGCCAGGTTCGGGCATGCTCCTGTTATGTGTTGTATTGTTTCTGTATGTTTGTGGCATTTACGGCATTTGTCATCTGTTATGTTAGGGTCCCTGATGATATATTTTTTGTAATTCTTTGTATTAATAACTTGATCTTGTATCGCTACGGCAAACCCTTCAGTTTCTGGGAAAAGTACACCAATCTGTAACCATTTGTTGGAGGCTTCGGCATCAATATATTGTTGCTGCAATTCATGTGGGTGTCGACCATGCAGTGCTTTTTTCTTCCACTCTTCTATTTTAATTTTCTCTTCGTCAGTGTTATTTGTGCATGATGTGTTTACCTGTTTATCAGTTAGATTAAGCGGTGTGTAATTAATATCGTTGTGTATTACTGCATCATGTATATCACTAGTTTTAGCTTTGTCATAGAAGAAGGTCTTTAATGTACGTATTTGTTTGTTCCAAAGCGCGAGTATATTTATAAGCCCACGACCTCCGTTGTGTCTTTTGATTACAAGTCGTTCTATAGCTGACTTAGGGTGTAGTCAAATACAGGTTGTTTTGATTTTCCGTGTGGTTGTGTTGTGAGTCTGTGAATAATGCTGGTGTGTTTGGCATTTGTGTTAATGGGACAATGTTACTTGTTTCTGATTGTGTTTGTGTGTTTGCAATGTTTTCACTAATATTTGCTAACTCTATCATTCTCTTTGCTTCTTCCTTTAAATGGTTCAGTATTTCTTCGGAAAGATATTTATTATTTGTTATCGCTCTTTTCTGATCTGATACTCGCTGTTCGGAAACATTTACATAGGGATATTGTTGACAAAAGTGTTCGTGAAGCTTTTTCCTGTAAGTAGTCATATCTGTTTCAAGTTTGGTAACGTAATAATATGAGCGCATGATAAACATATTTACTTCTGGACTCCATTTCATGCGTACTCTATTTTTCCCAGTCTTAGTGGACGCAGGTAAAAGGGTGTTACCCTCCGGCGTAACATCTAATTCGGGGCCTATTGCATTAAGTTCTTGACTTTCTGAACTGTTTTCGTGTACAGTGTCTAATGATGGATTATATGATGCAGTGCTTGATGGACTATATGGTTCCTGTATATCAGAAGTAGATGGTGATGGACTTCTATATCTATTGACTGTCTTTCTACTACTCCGTCTAATTGGAATTGAGATCGCTTGCTCTGGTGTAACATTCGGATATTGGGAATAGTCCGACGATGTGTTCTGAGTCATAGACTCTGCTACAACAGCTAGAAACTGGGTAGTCTTTTTATTTGTGTTTTTTACTTTTGTTCTTCTCATTTCGTTCCCACGAGTAGCAAGGGATAGGATGTCAACCATAGCAGTGCCCCGCTTACTACGGCAAGGGTACTTAAAACTGGAGGTCCCCAGGTATCCAGGGTTCGCATACTTGAGACTATGCTTCCCCATAGTCACGCAGTCATCGGCGCATGCTGTTCCACCTTGACTTGGGTAACCAGATATGCCCCGTTGGTCACGTAAGTTTCAATTGTACGTGTCCGCCTCTCACGTGTGCTTAGATGTTCAGCCTGGACGAGGGGTTGGACTTCGAGAGGCTATTATTATTATTATTATTATTATTATTATTATTATTATTATTATTATTATTATTATTATTATTATTATTATTATTATTATTATTTATTAATAATAATTTATTAATAATAATATGCAAAATTATTCCCTAACCATTCCAAAATATCAAACATGCTCAACGTTAATAATCAAGTTTTCACTTCTGCCGGCACTCCCGGAGTGCAACCCGTCTTTTTTTTGTGACAATATGGGACAAATTTTAAGGGTGCAAACAATGAATTGAGAAGGTTAGTTAGGGCCAGTCGTCAGTCTATTGCTGAGTTTGCAACTGAAGAAGGCGTGCGTTTTCTCCACAGCCCAGCTTATTCGCCAAACTTTGGGGGTATTTGGGAGGCCGGGGTAAAATCGGCCAAACATCACCTACGTCGTATAGCTGGTAACGCATCCCTAACGTTTGAGGAGCTCACAACGCTATTTGCACAGATAGAAGCAATTCTAAACTCCCGTCCACTCACTCCTTTCTCGTCAAACCCTACCGACCTTTCTCCTTTAACGCCGGGCCACTTTCTAATCGGGCGCCCTCTTACCTCATTGCCGTCGCCACCTGTGACTGCTAAATGCTCCAACAGATACGAACGCATCGAGCAGCTCAGACAACATTTTTGGGAAAGATGGCGGCGGGAATTCATCGCAGAACTTCAGCAACGCACCTAGTGGCGAACACGGCAACGGGAACTTCGAGTTGGGGACCTCGTGATCCTGAAAGAAGACCAACTTCCTCCACTGCAATGGCGGCTTACGGCATCAGTCGTCTGTACCCAGGACCAGGGCCCGTACCGCGCAAGTGGCATCGGCATCGCAATCGGCTTCATTTGACAGATGTATGTGAGACATTGCCGCTTGTTTTTGACACAAATGAAAACTTACCAAAGACTAAGAGCAATACGTCACATCCAACTGTCAAATGAAGTCGATGTCGATGCCGAAGGCACTTGCGCGGTAGGGGCCCAGATGAAGTTAGCCGAATCGCCGATGTTTTTACAAATAGAGGAACGATAAGAAGAGCAATAACAAAATGTGTATCATCCCCACTACAGATGTTGTCGAAGGGACGAATGATCATCATACCCAATAAAGACAGCATTCACTGAATTCTGTAGGTGGGGTCAAACTTAAGCTACAACTTCCAAGAAGATAACTTAAAAGAGAAAGAGAAAGAAATGTAGCTAAAGCTTTAGCTACATTTCTAAAATTGCAGGTTGCCGATGGGATGAACAGCATCATGCTGACCGTTAATGGCAACTTAAAGAATTTCTGCATTCTTCTCTTGAAAGATAGTCTTTCAACGCCCGGAGGATGTACGCGCCTAGCTCTGCACGCACGGGGGAATAAAATTGGAACAACGCTCAGAAAATTCTCCATCAAGACTGTATATACTCCGTTATGTCAAACATCTAAGCAACTGCGAACGCCAAAGGACGTAATACCTTTTCAGACACCGGGTGTATATAAAATCGATTGTAGCTGTGGTAGTTCATTCATTGGACAAACAAAGCGGACCATTGCAGAACGTGTCAAAGAACATATCGCAGCTGTTAAAAATCACCAGAAGAGTAAGTCCGCGGTAGCTGAACATCTTCTAGAAGCTGGAGTAAATCATTGGATGGAGTAACATGATCCGAAAATCCTCTCCACCGATCGTCATTATCATACTAGGATGGTACGACAAGCGATTGAAATCAAGAAGTATAAAACATCTCAATCGGAAAGACGGGTTTAAATTATCATCAACGTAGAATCCAGTGATTAACAAGTGTAAGCCGCGAGTTTTACCGTTTAAAACAAACCCCAATACTGTGAGTTTTGTGTGCGTAATGACATCACTTACAACGATAAAAACAAAAAAATGTGACAATTTGAGGGTGGACGAAGATCTTCAAGCCCGCCCGAACAGACGACGCGCCGCGCACCATCAGTCTGCTTGTGACCACGGCTGTAGCAACACAGCCGAAACGTCGAGCTGTAAGTCGTACATATAAATGTGCTACATAATCAATGTCGCGTTGAGCCCCATTACTTTTGTTTACAATTAAAATGGAACGCGAAAGTTTAAAATCTTATAATACTAGCAAAATTCATTAACCCAAAAACAAGCTAAAACAAACAAACTTGTAACATCTTTATAATAGAGGATTTATAGATAGTAAGTAGTACCAAACTTTTTGCAAAGTACAGACAGTATGTCCAAACCAGAAAATAGTCGATATTTGGTTTGGGACGAGTTTCATTAGATTATGTGTTTACTTACCGTCTTGTTCGACAGAACCTTCCGAGAAATTTAGCAAACTTCAGAGTTTATCCTAACTCTATTTACCTAAATAACATGCCACTAATTTAATAATATAAAGTTAATTTAGTTTAATGTGGTTCAGATATTCTATAACAAAATGTCTATTCAACACCTCACCCAATATGTAAAACAGCGCCATCTAACGAATAGCTTGCTCAACGTCGTAATTTTTCCTAACGCTAAATACTTACAGGTAGGCAGGCTCCGGATTGCCTATTCGAAGCAAGAGCGTTTCATATAACATAAATTATAAAAGTATTGGTCAAGGTAATACGACGAAAATGTGAACGTCTCGTCGTCCTAAGGGCTATGCCACACTGGCGGATTGCAAGCGTTTCCAAAGCGGAGCGGCCACGCAGCGAACACGCCGCGCGTGCGCGGCGAAGACGTCTCTTCATCCAATACGGGCGGTTTCCGCAACTCGACGACTTTTTGCGCCTATTTTGCGTCCGGAGGTTGTCGGGCCGGATCACTCCAGCCATCCCAGCTCAACCAGGAATGCTTCCAGTGCCTTCACGGGGAAGACGTCGCGGCTGCGCGGCGAACACGTTGCGGACTCGCAACGATATTGCCGCGGAGAGAAGCATGGACCTCATTTTTTACACTCGTATACTTTAGTTATTACAAAGTAACGACTGTGAGCGGACGAAGCGTCATGGCTTCTGTTACTGAGTGTATCGTACGCCGCTCACTCGAGGCGGAAACGTTGCGAATCCGCGACGCATACGTTGCGCGTCCGCAACGTATTCGCCGCGCGCACGCGGCGTGTTCGTTGCGTGGCCGCTTTGGAAACGCTTGCAATCCGCCAGTGTGGCAGCTCATTAAGACATGACGTTCTCAATTTAACTGGGTTAGGTAAGCACGCTTACTCAGCGGCCAGGCGGCCGAATGAACTTGTCGCGAGATAAACCGACGACCCCCGACCCCATATCTCTCACTCGCTCCCATAGCTCGCTCTGCAAGTAGTTGAACGAGTTACAACATTATTGCGCTGCCTTAAGAGTGTTTGTTGACATTTTTAACCACACTTATTAATACGAGATAGAAAAACTTTGCAACAAGAGTGCTGCCGTGCCGGCCATGTTTTTGTTTTTAGTTTGTTTGTTGACATTACGCCCGCACGAGTTAATTCGATAATTACATTAATATTTACTTGTTTTGTTAATTTCCTTCCGTGTTTAGTATTAGTGCTATGAAAAAAGGAGTTGGTGTTTGTGTATAAAATAAGTATAATGCAATTAAAATTTAATTGAAAAATTAGAGTGTGTCGATTGTGCTGAGGATTGGATTTGTTTACAGAAATTACGTACGTAACCTTTCTAACAGTTGTTATTTTGCTCGTATATTAAACCTGGTATTCGTGAGTGATGTGAGTGAAGTGACATAAAACAAAATTAACAACGGGCTAAGCCACTACAGCTATCGCTCAAATGACATTGTTTAAGTGAATTTTTAAGAGTCATGTTTATTATCCATGCATTTTTGAGATATCTGTGGTGGTTAAAAATTCGTTCGACCGCCAGGTGCCTATGAAAATTATCCATTTATACCTAGGAAGCATGTACATAACATTATTTACAGCCTCAAGAATACGGCAAAAAAGTAGTAACCGAATTTATATCATTACTAGCGGCTGCCCGCTGTTCCACCCGTTCCCGCGGTAATATCGGGATAAAAAGTATCCTATGCTTTAATTCAGGCTATCTACTATATTTGTGCCAAGTTTCATCCAAATCCATTCAGTAGTTATAAGCGTGAAACAGTAACATACAAACTGACATACTTTCCCATTTATATGATTAGTAAGCTAACCTCTTATTTTCAAAATGATAATCGCAACTACGACTAGTTAAAATCTATAGTGCCTACCTCGCTGGAAAACCAATGCACGCCCCTGATACCTACCTATGTAAAACTCGTTTATTTAAATAAGTTGAAAAAGGACATCGTTTAATAAGGGTTGATAGGAAAATAATCTTAGAATTATTCTTAGGAAATATGATTATTTTAAAAATAAAATTTATTCAATTTCTTACTTCTGATGTCTACAAACCTATTGATTCAAATTGTTTGACTTTAAACACAAATCACCCACATCAAACAAATCTACAATCTTGGTTAGACATAAAGTTCTCAATTACTTAGTTCAACTTTGATGTGAAACAAATCAAAACTAATAACAAAGTAGTTATATTGCTGACCAAACAATCCACAATATGGGAATACAAATAGTAGGTTTAGGCACGAGTTAATACATTAACAAACTTACTCACTCTGTATAAGAAAATAGTTGATAAGTACCTAACTAATAATTTACTTTACAATGTTAAAAGTTTTTGAACCTTCAATGCTTTTGGAAAATCTTAAGATAATCGCAACACAAAAAGTACATCAACAAGAATACCTAATCTTCAGCAAAATGGGTACACGAGCAATTCTCATTCAGTTCCTCGTCAACCCATTAATCATCGGTATGGTATTAATATCACGGGACAATACATCCACCCGTCACGCTACGAACACGTTATCACGCAATAAATAGAGGAACGCCTCGCCTCACGAAATGGCGCCTAAACAAAATGGCCGATCATAGTGAGTCGCCATCTTAAGTCGAACAAGAAACTGACAAAAAAATAAACACAAAACTTTAATATTTTTTTATATTAAACTACAAAAAACGCAATACAAAAGTAAAAATTATATGATTCTTGGAATCTACCCATAAGAATACTTGTTAAACAATATTTTACAGGAAGATGTGTCGTTGCAGTCTTTTATGTGGACGATGAGGGGGCATTTGGTGCGCCATTTTTGACGGATTCTTTGAGTTTTTCGTTTTCAGCAACCAAAGCTTGGACCCTCTGTTCGTACTTTTCTCTAAGTTCCTGTAAAAAGACAACAAACATGAATTTTATAAATCAAAGCTTGGGTATTTCTTACTATGAGCTATTAGAGGAATAATATCAGAGTAAAGTTGTGCCGTGTGGTGACGGCTGAAGAATACAAGTGTCACCACTCCCTTACATGCCTGGGATGTCGTAAGAGTCGACTAAGAGGCTCGACGCATTGAACACCTGTGCGAGAGAAGGAAAACTTGAAACAAACCCTCTACCAACCCGTCTGGCCAGCGTGGTAGCAGTAGGCTAATAGCCTCCTATGAACGCCACAATAGGCGAGAGCTAGGAGAGGCTTATATCCAGCAGTGGACGTCCACAGGCTGATGATGGATGGAAAGTTGTGAAAGAGATGGCGCAGACAGGTCTGTAAACACCTAATCAACTGTAATAACAGCTGATGGTAAATACTTAGGTAGTAAGAGTAGGATTGCCATTAATGGACAAAATTATCACCAATCGTAATCACCAGGATTTTAGAACCCGTAAATAATGCTTCCTCTAGATTTTAGGACACGTTAATATACCTAATGCTTAGTCTATTCCTCTCTTAGTCGAGTCTTTATGGCTTGCATTAATACCGTGTCTTAACTTTAGTAACAGCTAATAAAAAAGTCGAATTGTATATTAAAACGGCTGAAAACAGGTTTAATGAAATTAAATTATTCGGCAATGGATAATCTCTTTTGTGTTTGATAATTTTAATTTCATCCCGAGATCGCGAGGTTCGACCACAACACGATTTTGGTTCGAGCTGAATGTTTTGTATCCATTGTAATTACCTACCAAGCAATCCCGTCACGCTACAATTAAGTTTACTCGTCCCGTACCAATCAACTATTCATTATAAAAATAACAATTAATAAACTAGTGGTTCTGTGAGAACAGTTGACCTTGCTTGCAAAGTTAGGTCGGATATGCTTTATTTTAATGCAAATTTTCATACCCACATAAAGTAATAGGTATGCATGAAGAAAGTCAAATTTTAGGTGCTTGAATTTTCCAAAGCTAAACTATGTAGACTTTTGAACAAAATAGGGTAATAGATTTAGTGATTACTCCCGTTCCCTTGGTTTTAGGATGTCGAGTCTGGTGTCTACGGGTTTGTCTCGCTAAGGCGGAGAAGACTACGTAATAAAATATCTAAAAAGGTTCAAAAATTGAAATCCGCCTATATGTAACGCTATAACAAACTTTCCCTTATTTCCCTTCCTCCAATCCCCCCTTTTGTTTTTTATTCACGGCATCTTGTTTAGAACGAAGTCGTTAGTGTGCCTCTAAAATTTAATTTAAATCTGTTGATAAATAACGCTACAGCAAACTTCCCCATTAATCCCCCCTCTTTTACCCCCAATCAAAAATCGCGATCGATTCAAAATCTAAAATAAATCAAGGAACATGTGTGCCAAATTTCATTAAAATCGGTTGGAAAACGGGGCCTGTAGTAGGTGAGAACAGACAGACTGACAGACAGCCAAAAGCATTTTTAGCCAATCTCGAAACTGAGACGCTTCGCTCGCTTGGTCAATTATGATTTTTATGATAGAATTGAATTGTAACAGACCTAAATTAACCATACCTAGCTGTAAATGAATGTCCAAAAATCTATGGAAGAGATTTTTAACCAGGACTGTGAGTAGATGTTGTTTTCTGTTTAATTACACAAAAGACATCAATGGATAGAGCAAATATTAGAAAAGTTTTGTAGGCACAGACCTATATCGAGATATACAGTAAAAATCACCTTTGTCATTGTCACGCAAGGTAGGTACACCTTGCGTGACAAAAGTTTGATCCACGGTCAGTTTTCCGACTTCAAACTGTATGAGAATATAGCGTGTTGCATTTTTCGCACCTACGATGACGTCACGAGCGACATTTAGTGATGGTGATATTGTTGCGCTCTTGCAAGAAAGCACTGCACAATTAAGCATATTCGTTTTCCGTCAGTTTTCCGACCTAAATCAGTCCGCTTGTGTCTAAAACTCTTAAAATGTTGATCAAATCAGTTGGATATATAGCAATCTGGATCTCCTCCATTCACTCCCTGAATGGCCATTATCAGATTACAGCTCGGTATATCCTTGGCAGAGAAACAAGGTTCCAAAGTTACCTCGATTGTATGAAAATGAATCAGTCAGTAATTATGTGACCACCACTGTGTGTAATACATGTGTATATGTGTATGTTTATAATTTTTTTACATTTTACATTTGATGCTCTGCCAACCATATAACGTGAAGGTATGTATGAAACGGATCAGTCCACTACGCAATGCTGCGTATTCCTTCTTATGGTCGTCGTAGTTGTTGGAGCTGGTCTGAGTGCGCTCCAGCACGAGTCCGTAGCGTAAGTTGCTTAACCGCTACAATCGCAGCGAACCATTACGTCACTGACGCCCGAATACTTAAACGATGCTCAAGATTGAGGGCTTCTTTAGGTTGGACCACACCTATCAGCACGCTTTCGCCTTTTTCGTCGCATTAACCTTTTCTGTCGCTCAAAACCGCCATTTGCTAGAGCGAGAAAGACTGACGGAACGCTTCAACATGCGTCAGCATCGGCGGTGCGACAGCGTTTCGTCAGTCTTTCTCGCTCTGACTAGTGATGCTTCAGAGCGACAGAAAAGGAAGGGGGACGGGAAAAGGCGATAGCGTGCTCACATATGTGGTCCAACCCTTAAACATCAACCTGACCCTTTAAATGTCAAAGGTATGACAAAGCCATGATATTTAAAAGCTTCTAAAAATTAAGTGGCGTTAGAGTATTCAGTTATAGAATAGAATAGAATAGAAATTATTTATTTGCTATAAAACACGGTTAAACACGGTTACGAGCTCCTCAACGCTGTACTCACCTTGAATATAGCCAACTGCGTCACGTATTCCTTCTTGAGGTCGTCGTTGATGTTGGAGCTGGTCTGAGCGCGCTCCAGCACGAGGCCGTAGCGTTCCTTCTCAGTCTTGAACCGAGCTTCCATCGCCTGCAGACGCTCCTGAGAACAATGTACCGTCGTTGTGAAGATAGTTTTATGTTAGGTCATATTGCTTTCCATGCTAACTCCATCTAGGTATTTGACTATTGTTAAAACTATAAAATAATTCAAAGTCACTATTAAATATTTTTATTCAAACAGATATAAAATCAAAAGGTAAATTTTAGTCATTTGCCGATTAGTAGATACGTGAAATAAGATGGTCACCTTTATTTTCATTGAGATTCACAAAATATTCCTTGCAAAGTAAAAGGATCATAACCAAAACTTCCACGATGACATTACATTCGATCCAACGAATCAGCAAATGATCATTAAAATGATTATGAAGTCATAAAAATAGCGACCTTAAAAGCAGTAGTTCGTTGTTATCACTCATTCGAATCTACGTCTAAGACTTAAAATATCCCATCTTTATACACACACACTCATTCTCACCTGCAAAGCCTTAATCTCTAAAATCCTGATCTGCAGAACATCCTTTGCCATCAGATTGATGTCCTTCAAAGACAGAAGAGTAAGCTCTGTCAATTATATTTGATGTTCATATTACGCATAAACCCTTTCATATAATACTTGTCACTTACCTCCATAGCTTTCACTTCAGAATTTCTTATCTCCAAGAGGTCTTTAGTGATCAAATTGATGTCCTTCAGAGACTGCACTTGAGTCGTCAAGGCTTCGATTTGTAGTTCCTGATTTTTCACCATCTTAGTCTTGTCAAAGATCATGCCTTTTGCTTTGCTTAATAGCTAAAATTGAAAAAAGTCCAGTATTAGAAAGACCAGTTTCAAAAATAAGAATTTCTTAAAGTTCTTACATTAAAAACTTTAAAATGAGGAAATGAAAGTTGAATTCTAATGTTATCTAGTAAAAATAGAATGTCTCCTCTTACTTCTTCATGTTGTTGTTTGATATTTTCGATTATTTCGTGATTCTTGCCACCAGGTTTTGATAGAGCCGCGTGCAACTCTGTCTCCAGGTTCTTCACTCTAGCCTTCAGTAAATCTATTTCTTCTTCTCGAACCTACAATATTCGGTAATGGATAAGAAAACAAATAATGTAATATACACATCTATACATATAATAAAACTGTAAAATTATAATTTCTGTACATTGAATATATTTACCAAAAACCAATTAGGGATGACGTAAAAACAGTAAGAGAATACGTTAAGACGATTTTTAAAATTTTTGTCTGTCTGTTTGTCTATTTGTCTGTTTGTACACGCTAATCTCCGAAAGTACTGAACGGATTTGAATATTTTTTTTGTGATATGTAGCTAATAGGTCGGGTCATAAAATAGGCTATTTTTTTTTATCTGTAAAACATGATGTAGGAGACTAAGAGATCAGCTAAACTATGAGAGTTATGGAGTCTCAAAAGCAAAAGTTGTTAAGCGTGATGAGCAATTTCTGTTGACATATTAAAATCCAGAATATTTCAACCCAAGACAATAGAAATGCCAGAAAAGTAATAGACCTGCTACTATTACAGATATGAATGACCCCTTAGAAAAAGTTGTTAAGCGTGACAGGCATTTTCTATTGGCATATAAAAATCAAGAACATTTGAACCTGATGTAGGAAAATGGAAGTGGCAGAAAGTAATAGACCAGCTAATCTATTAGAGATATGCAAATGACTCCTTAGCAAAAGTTGTTTAACGTGATGGGTATTTCCTGTTGAAATTAGAATCAAGGGTATTATAACCCAATGTAGGAGATTGGAAATGGCGTCTAGCCTAGCAAATTTGTTTGGGAATTTTCTGTTGAAATATGAAAATCAAAAAATAACCAAAAACAAATTAAGAAAGCTAATTTTTGCACCTATTGCCTCATATTATTCGAGGAGCGATTCTCTTAGTCTTTAAAGACAGTTGATGCTGTAGAACAGCCTGCGTTTCAAGCAACCTGTAGGGCACTTCATCTTCATGACGATGATTAACACTAAGACAAGACTCTCGAGGAAGCCTATATCAGTGGCAACCCCCGCTGATTACGACATTTGTTCGCTATTGTGTAAGTGTTTTGTTTTGGATACTTTAGTATTGTGGAAAAAATACAAAACATTCCTCTCTGAAGACTTTGATAAAACAGACCCATGGGTAACGTCACATCCCTTTTCTCGGGAGATTTTAGACAGACCCTTTATAAGTCGGAGGACAAGAGCTGATGAGATTCTTCGATTTTTGCGACTTTGGAAGTGTACCTCTTTCAAACGGTTGACTTTGAAAAAAATCGTTTTAGAAACCACAATGTAATTTAAAGACCTATCTATAGATAGCCCACACGTATAGGGTTGATGAAAAAAAAATCCAGTTTCAGTTCCATGTATGGGGAGCTCCCCCTAAATATATATATTTTTTTTATTTTTGTGTAAAAACCGTAAAGCGGTTTACAGAATACCAAGTTTCAACTGTGTAATCTTCATAGTTTTGGAAACAAATGGCTGTGACATACATCGGACATGACGAATCTATAAGGGTTCCGTTTTTTGCCATTAGGCTACGGAACCCTAAAAATGACCAAGCAACTGTAATAAATGAAAGAAAAAATAGCAAAAATTGTTCCCGATGAAGTGGTTTACACTTGCTTTAACAATGTAGTTGATCAGGACGAGACGCCACAAATTACCCAATTGATTTTTTTAATTCACTTCCAGCGAGTGGTCTCCATGATCACAAGATCAATCTTAAAATCGGTGTTCTAATATTGCTTTTGAAAAATTTTACTGAGCCAAAATTATGCAACGGGACCCGACTTAAAGTAAGTGCTTTGCAAAAAAGCTGAGATGTGTACTGCCGGTAAAACTGAGTTTATACCGCGTATACTGCCCATCCCTAACAATTTTCCGTTCGAGTTCAAGCGCACACGCACACACCTGGGTGACCCCGTGGTTTGATTTGACTATAAATAAGTAACAGTGACAAACGCTGAAAGCCGCTGGTGTTGCACTAAGGTCCAATACAAGCACCTTACAGCTACACTAGTATAATAAATTTCCTTTGACATACGGCATTTGATAATCATTTTTGTTGTAAGTACCACGATTTAATGGTCGATCCTTAACGTCAGATAAAAAAATGTAAGTACTACATAAACGCCCACGCGTACGAAGACCACCAGCTAGTTACAAATAAGTAGATGTTATTGGTACTTTACCTTTAATTGCAACTTCAAACTTTCTTCGCCTTTTTCACTCTTGACCTTTTCCAATTCTTCTATCTTCTTCAAAAGTTCAGATTCTTTTTGCTGCCAGTCCTAAAAATATAAATTTAATTCAAGAATAATTCAAATCTTAGTGTTAATCATTAATCATTATTGTTATATTAAGACTTACAGTTCCTTTAGGCACTGTTGTATTCTGATCAACACTATTTGCATTATTATCAACAGGTGGTTCAACTGGTTTAACTTCTTGCGTAGTACTTTCGTCTTTAATGCCAAGATTCACAGATTCTTCTTTTTTACTTTCTTCTTTTACTACTTTGATATCTTCTTTGGTTTCTTCTGTCGCTGGTGGTGCTACTACTTCTGCTGCTTGTGGTGCTACTACTTCTGCCGCTGGTGGTGCTACTACTTCTGCCGCTGGTGGTGCTACTATTTCTGCCGCTGGTGGTGCTACTACTTCCGCCGCTGGTGGTGCTACTACTTCTGCCGCTGGTGGTGCTACAACTTCTGTCGCTGGTGGTGCTACTACTTCTGCTACGGCATTTGCTGCCTCTTGCGTCGGCTGATCAGTAGGCACTACATTTTTTTGCACTATTTGAGCGTCTACCTGAAACACGTATTTCTTAATTAATTATTGAAATAAAATCAAATTTGATTTCTTATTATTACGAAAGCCAGTCAATATCTCGATCAAATATTAAAGTATCGTACTAGATTCAGTATTTCTCATACGTTTCATCCCAAGGGTGAAAATAATGTAACAATAATACGTGCCTTTGTTATGAAATACAAGTCAGTAGCAAAATTATATTCGGTTCCATGTAACAGCTTGCAAGGCAACCTTACATGAGCGAAAATATTTGATCTTATTCCCGTTTAATCAAAAGAAAACATTCGAAAACAAACACGCTAAACCCATTCAATCAGGCCGCAGCGCCCAACCCCGATCGTCAGTGGGATGGAAAGCTAACAAAAGGGACTCATTCATGTTTTCCATTCAAATGCAACTATGATTCTGTAGGGTACGAAAGATTAATGGTACCATACCACTGAGATTTTTGCGTCCAAATTACTTTAGCTGAAAAGCCCTTTTACATTACGCCCACCTGTGCCATTTTACTCAGGGTAAGTTGGAAATGTTATACGTAGTTATATTAATTTCAGGCTACTTAGACCGGAAAAAATATTTACCAAGAATTAACAAAAGGAAGTTTTTTACCCGATTTCATACATTTTATGTATTGTTTGTGTTTGCCATACCATCACAATGTCGCGTTACACCGAGAAGATTATTTATTACTTCCGTGTCCGTATGAAATACAATACCATATAGCTAATAGGCAGGAACTATAAATGTAGGTTCAATGAGAAACTTATCGGTCGACCAGTAGAGTATTTTTTTGGGAAACGTTTTTTCGAAAAGATTAAGGTTACAGACATATTTATTTTTCAAATTAAAAACCTATAAATGTTGTTTTGTTTTCTCCTTATCCATCCATAAGGTAGGCCAGTGCCCCAGCAGTGGGGACATTAGTAACGGCTGCTGATTTTTGATTTTTTGCATTTTTCAATGCGATTTTTATACTTAGGATAACTATAAATATCATAACTATAAATGTTTTAATATTTGTCGTAAAACTTTTTTGTAAATCTAAGTCTAAGGGTTACCTACTTAGGGTAAGGAAACAACGCTCGCTAAAAAACTCTACTGGCCTTCCAGGAAGTTCTTCGATTGTACAAAATTACCATATAGCAATTGGCAGGCATTGCTATTTTAGGTTTAGGTACCGAGTGGAATTTTTTCTACTCGCGGTCAATCGTGAACACGGCGATTTTTGTATGAAATCAGCAGCCTGCCATCTAGCGGATTACCTTTGGGGTCTAGCGAGCTACACCAACGCCATACAAAAATCTAACGCGCTCAATATCGACAGTGAAATTTGCACCAAGAACACTGAAAACATTATAAAAGCTTTTTTTTTATGAATGACGGGGAGACTCTTAGCCTTCATCATACATGATGTTAAGTATTGATAAGGCTGAAGATGGAAGCGAGCCTCTCCCGGAATCCTCAACCACTGAGGAACTGGCTATCTTATCTCGAACTGCCGGAACACAACAATGCTGAAAACATTGTTGTTATGGCGTCAGGCTTAGATAAGATGGTGGTAACTAGCCAGGCGGGCTTACAACAAGTCCTACCACCAACCAAACCGAATACAATTTGTACCCCCGCTAGGAATCGAACCCGGGACTACTGGGTCTGATACCGGTGGTTGTACCACTAGACCACAGAGGCGGTTAAAACTGCTTACTGGTTTTTCAGGTTCTGCGGCCTGGAGGGGGATGACAGCTGGCGGGACTCCTTCTCCCCCACCAGTCTGAGGGGCTGCTATAGTATCAGCCTGAAACAATATTTTAATCAAAACTTTTTCGCATTAAACTCAAAACCTTAGACAGGGACAAGATCCAACTGCCATCTCACATTGCATAGCTCTTTTATGACATAAAACGCCAACTCATGCACCAATGCACGGTATACCAATGCGTATATCTACGCGAGTTTACTGCGCATATTCGAATAACAACATTAAGGCACCACACGACTGAAGCGGGATCAGAAAACGACGCGCACGGGAGCGAGACCAATTTGGCAGATTAAGCGAATAAATCACGAAATCACTTCGTAGTAAATAACTATAGCGATTAAAGAGAAATTAAACTACTCGATGCTAATATTATTGGTATCCACTAATTAAACCAACTAGGGCGATTACAACCCGATACTCGGGTTCGTCGATCGACGAAAAATTCCAAATTATGCAAAAATCTTTAATTGCAGTTTGTGATCATCACGTTTAACATTTTGTATATTTTATAGTTTTCGGAACAAATAGACTCGAGTACCTTTAATTTGATACCTTACTCGGCCGCGTACTACGCGCCAAAGTCCCTATCGAGTCGTCACAAATTTTGCGAACCTGAATTAAGTATATAGATTACCAAAAAGTGGTATATGTAGGTAACCCCGTCTGTGAATAATCTTGAATTTTCGTACTCTTTTCAAAAAGAAAAAGAGTCGAGGCAAAAATGTAAAATCGTGTTTCTGAAACTTTACTAATGTAGATAGAAATATATATTATCTTATCAGATTTGACTTTTTGTTTTATAACAAAAAGTACCGACGTTCTTTTTCCGCATAGCGTCTTAACAACCTGTGAGTAGTAACTACAAACACTTTTTGGAGAAATCGATAATCCAATCGATCGTGTTATTAATAAAAAAACAAATTTAAATTTAACCTCATAAACCATCATCCCCAAAAAGAGTTTTTCAGAAGCGTCTGCTACATCTGCATCATCATTTGATATAGCCTCATATAATTATTAAATCAAAGTGATGATCTTTAATGACCTCAGTAAACGAGATTCATTTTAAAATAAATGCTTACATTTGCTTCTCATCGGCTAATTTCGCCCACAGTCGTCATTCGAATAATTATGCGTAGTAAATAAGTAAAGTAAACACGGTATTTTTTCACTAAAATCTGCAGGTCATAACGTGACGCATGGCAATCTTTCTATATTGAGCCCTAACATTCACATTTTTTTTGAGCCATAGGACGCTATGATATAGGTACCTATTAGTAGTGAAAAGGTACCTTGTTAAGTTCTCTATTATTAGCCCTACATACAGGTAACTTATACTAGGTATAAGTATGAAGGGGCTAACTACTAACTAGTAGAAAGTAATCAGAATTATGGCATATTGACATTGCATTAAAAATATTGCTAATAAGGAAAATAAAAAAAAAACATTTTGTGTCTGTCGTGTCTGGGTGTTATATACTTATACACGTATTTGTTTGTAACACCTTTTTATAACTTTTTAATTTTGCATTTTACAATGCTATTTTTATGTGATAAATATTAAACAAGAAAATATACTGCAACTAGTCTACTAGACTAGTTGCTTTTTTCTAGTATATTTTCTTGTTTAATATTTGTAACACCTTTGTTACACAAGTTCAGGGGGTCAATTCTGCTAACGTTTTGTCAAAATCGTCTCTCAATGGTGTTTCAATAGTAGTGTTTATTTACACTGTCGTAACAAGAACTGTGTAAAATAGGACTACCATTTAAACACCATTGAAATACGATTGTGACTAAGCATTAGCAGAATTGGGCCCCAGTAAGATACCTTCTACTTATCTCTGTACTAAACAGATTATCAATGAAGTATTTTATGTTTATTGAAAACTAGCTTCGACCCGCATTTTCACCCGGGTGGTCCTTGTTCCCGTGGGAATATAGTGATAAAAAGTAGGTAGCCTATTTTCTGTCCATCCTTACAACTAACTATGCTATAATTAGGGTTGCCAGATGCCCCGTATTTTACAGGTACCCCGTGTTTCAGGCATTGATAATACAAAAACCAGTAATTGCGAAAATAAAATACGGGGTAAATAAAGCTCCCGTTTTTTTACTAATTCAGCCATGAGCTGGCTGGCGAAACCAAATGCTGAAGTTTTCTCACGCTGGCTGGCGCATAATAAGGGTTTTTGACTTTGAGGTTTAAAATCGCCATGTGTAAGTTTTTTTGAACATGCAAATATTTTTGTGCATTTGCTTTTAAAATGAAGAGTGTTTAAAAAGCTGTTTAAATAAACAATTAGTATAGAGGCGATAATCTTCTTAAAACACTAGGTACTGTTTTGAATGTCTCCCGTAAAAAAATCAAAAACCCAGATTAAGATTGTGCAAGTAAAAGACTAAGTTAAATCAAACAATTTGGACAAAGCCACAATAACAATAAAAATATACAATTCCACTTAGAAACTTCCACGTGAGATCCTCAAACAACAAGAGAAGATAAACAACGTTAGTCCTACCAAGTCGAGGTTTGGAGAGATAACGAAACGAAGCGTGCCTCAGCATAAATTTTATTCGTCGTATGAGTTAGCAGTTAGCTACCACAATTTGAATAATCTCATAAATTATGACTTCATTACCACAATTGTAATTCCTAATATTTTTCCATGTCGAGCCAGACATTTTACGGTTTATGCATAATTCTAAATAGTTACTACAGAATTTGGAATAGTAGGTAAGTAAGTACCTATCGTAGCTTAAAAGGAACCAAAATCTTACCATTTTAATGTAAGTTGTGATTTTCTAACCTCAAACTAATATCAACACAATTACCCATAGCGCATCAAAGCCGCGAGCTCTCGTCCAAATTGATCTAACCGCGAAATTCTCGTAGCTTTCAACTAAATTCGAAAATCTATTATACATCGCCTCATTTTCATTGTAATCTTCCATTTCATTCTAACCACGACAAAAATAAAAAATCTACGGAAAAAATACCGCGGGACCGCGGCCGTTTGACAAAAGGATGTCAATCAAAGAAGTTACAAAACTTTTTCAAAAAGGTTTAATACGTACCATTGTTATTAGAAACTACTTGGTATTAATTGGAGCACAAAACACACTGAACACTGCAAGTGACCAAGTACCTATTGAAAATGGAAACACGCACGATTCCTGCTCAAAACTTCATCATCTATTTCTGGATTGCAGGCGTGTATTAAAAATAGATCCCTATTTGAGCGCGTCAAGAATTTCATGTTTTGCCCCGTCACACCGCATCGACGTTAGATTTTAATAAATCAAACTAGGTAGTTAAATTACTTTACTTAAGGCAACTTAAAATAATGAAAAAAAAAAGTAAAAAGGCAGTAAATTAGTAAACTTTCTCAATACGAAGAGTTCTAGATTGTTATTTTACCATAACCTACCGTGTTCCACGTTTTATCACTCATCAAATTATTATCCTCAAACTGCATTGGTGGAACTATTTTCTCCAATGAGGTCAAGAAACAAACAAATTCCCATTTTATAATTATTCCTAGTAAGAAGTGCGAAAATCTCCATATCTTTCCATCAGTTTGAATCAACATCACTGCTACGCAAAAAAGTGAAAATAATTGTGATGAAATATTTTATTATTGAGTTCTATTACAAGAAGACACCCACATAATTCTTGAAGACCTATTCGGCGATGTTGTAAGAGGTGGCTGAGAAAAGAGATACCTAGAGAGCAAAGGTTCGCGGGTTCGACGCAGGAAAGATACATTTAATTTTATGGGGGGGTATGATAATGTGTGTTTGTCTTGGTCTATTTTTAGTACTTACCTGCCTTTACTTATCGCCTATTTACAAAAAAAACTACATGTAAGTACCATGTTAAATCACATAGCAAGTTCTTTAACCATTATTGGTCGGTACGGCAGCAGTCGTCGATAGAGCTAACTCAGCTGTCTGCAGCGGCGCCACACAGTCGTCGACAGCAAGCGTCGACCAAAGGTCGGCAGCTGCAAAGTTGCATGTCTATCGGTCTTTTATAGGATACACTTTGGAGAGTGTGCGAGGGAACTGCACGACCTTGTTCCTCCAGCCCCTTTCCACCACTGGGGTACCAGACGCAGGTTAGCTTATCACCCGTACGTCGTTGACATTCCAACGGTCCGTACCAAGCGCTTTACTGACACATTTCGTATGCGAACCGCTAAATAATGGAATGCGCTGCCTGCTCATGTGTTCCCCGATTCCTACAACCTTGGTCTCTTCAAGGCGGGAGTGAATGGGCATTTCCTGGGAAAGCATGCAACACCTTAGACCACATCCTGTTTATTAAGCACGATGGTGGGCAAATGCCTGCCCAGTTATTGTACAAAAAAAAAATGCTGTTAACTTTGTCGACAGCTGCCGACCAATCGTTGCAGTTGGCGCTGTCCAGTCGACAGCAAAGTTCTGCTCGTGTGCGTGGCGCCTTAGCAGTTAACCCCCCGTTTCCACTGGCGAAACATTTACAAGAAAACATGTTGTAAACGTATATTGCGGTCACTGAGAAAATGCATTACTTGACAGCTCAGCCTCTCGTTCGGCGGCCGTTATTAACGTAACCAACATGTTGTAACCAACATGTTTTCTTGTAAATGTTTTGCCAGTGGAAACGGGGGGTACGTATTACTGGAGGTAAGCTTGTCAATCCCATCAACTCAAATCCCTTGAAAAACTCGGTCAACTAAGCGAACACTTTGAACAGCGCATGTAGCGGTAAAACGTAAACCGATTAATTAGGTATACAGGATTATCATACATTGCAACAGGACAATGGCTTGCTATCATCGTTATCAGGCATTTTTAATGTCCCCACTACCTGGAGCACTGGCATTCCTTAGGAATGGACCCACCACGCGGGTCCAATGCGAATTTGTGGCTTATAACGACTGCAAATAAAGCCTGGCGGACCAACGTGCCTTCCGAACCACGAAGGAGTTCAAGATATTAAGTATTTGGTCATCCATCCTGGGATCGACCATTGCGAAAGATGCTAACTTAACCACTACAATCGCTACAAAAATGAACAAATTGTTTGAAGAAGTGCATTATTACAAAATTAAAAATAATAAATTATTGAAAACTTAACTCGACAAAATTGGGTCAACTAACTAATTAGTTAAGTTGGCTTTGGCTTTTAGCTTTTGTTTCATACTGGCAAAAGTGTTTCCACTATGATTTTGTAAGGTTAAAATAAAACAAACTATCATACTTAGGCCCGTATTCCAGAACGTGACTTAAGCAGTGATCTATACTTTAGAACAGTTAGAAAGGGACGTGCTTATTCACCGCATGTAGCGACGTCACTTTCTAACTGTGCTCAAGTACAGATCATTGGTTGTGTCACCTTCTGTAATACCGGCCATAGTTACATTTATTTCAGAGTCCAGTTAATGCTACTTTACTTTTAATGCTGTAGCTCTCCGCTAAAAAAAAGAAAAAGTCAATCTGATTGCCAGTTTAGTTGTCTTGTCAACTTGTCATTTTCAATGTCAATTTGAATTTTGACTGAAAGCGTGAATATTATTCCTTATAAAGATAGAGAACGCTCAAAGCAGAATAATTTAAAGTAAAAATCAAATTAATTAGTGTATCTTTCATTACGGGACGTTGGCGGAATTTCTGTGAGGAACAGAAGAAAGCCATTTTAAAAAAAAAATATTTTCAAAACAATTTTGAATGAATAATTCCAGTCCAGTGTAAAATTATTTCAAAGACTTGCGGAACACTTCCATTCAAGTTATGACTTCTGAAAAGAATGCCCAGATAGGGCAAGCACGGGAAGCGTTCCAGATGATGTACCAGATTTCTCAACTACTGTGCACAGGTCTAGACACAGAAACACTCTCAATATGTATTCGACTTTGTGAGCTTGGAGTGGACCCGGAGGTCCTGGCGCATGTCATCAAGGAGATCAGGAAGATGGGAGATGGCACAGTTCAGAACAAGCCCACAAACTTACAGCCATGAGGGAATACTTGCAACCAATAGAAGGTGCCAGACTATTTTAGTGAACTTAAATAACAAAGTTTAATTTGTGATAGTTTAAAATAAGTACTGCTATAGTAGTACTGTAATAGTAAAAGGGGCAAACCAACTTCCCTCATTCATTTCAAGTTAGTTAAAAGTAATTTGCGTGACAAAATTGATTGATTTAAGATTTTATTGCTATCATTGTTTCTCCATATTACCTCTGTTGATTATTTACATCAGTCTGTTCAACACAGAAATAGAAATCACTTGAATGTCATTGATACTATGCACTTTTTCTGCTCTCAATCACTTATTGCAAAATAACCCAATTTATAACACACTAGCGGCCACTCGTGTTTCACCAGTGTGGTTCCTGTTCCCTTGGAAATATCGAGATATCATACCAACCAATATATAATACCAAATTTCATACAAATCCGTTCAGTAGTTTCGGAACCTATTGCAAACAAACAAATCTTTCCTCTTTATAATATTAATATAGATTAGACTTTGCTAAACTTTGCTTTAGCAAAATTCATCTGAATCCCTGTAATTTAATTTTTTAAAGCAGGAAAGCTTATTTCTGTGTTTATTAATGTGTAAATAACAAGTATAAAAAAATTCATTTGATTCAATCAGTCAATTAAATTGAGAATTTCATGTTGAGAATGTCTCAAACACAAAGCAAAATATTACAATATTGTGCATTAGTGAATACTGAAACCTACTAATAGTAACTCCGTAATTTTAAAATAAAAGTGTCAAAATATTATAAATGGTTTTATTTATATAAGTTTTATTTTAATTCCAGTTTATAAAGAATATTGTGCATAAATTTTACCATGAAATGGTTATTCTTTCAGAAGACGAATAAATAAACTCCATCAAGAATAAAACCAATCCTAAAGCTATATTTTACATGCCATAAACTATATGGGAACAAATAATCAAGTTAATGACACAATTACACAATATTCCATACAAACATTATTATAATTTAAACAATTTTTTAATTACATTAATTAAATTAAACAAATTAGTCTGGTACTTTGGATCAAACAAAACAAATTGTGCTTCAACAGAAAGTTGGTGATATCCTATTCAAAGTGAATCAACAAGCAATCAGTATGGAACTGAAAATATCACAGATGCAAATAATTCACTTTCAATTCAGATGTTTGAATCTAGGCGAAATCGAGACTTGTCTTCTGTTTATACAGCCTTAAGTACTTAAATATGTATTGGTTACAATTATCAACAACAGTGCCGTAATATTGAATATGAAGGTGAATATTGCAAAGGTACATACATATGACAAACATATCTGTAAAAATTGTATGAACACCATAATTATTACCTTCTTATCATTTGTGATAAATAAAATTTTCATTTCAATCTTTTGAGCAATTGTAACTTAAGACTGTACAATAGCTAATCTTAATGTAAACTATTGGAAAGACTGTCCTTGCGCCCCCTGACTTTGGCCTAAAACTGAGGGGTCTTCGAAGATTGGTTGCTGTGGATGAAATTGTTCTGCAGTGAGTCTGGTGAACATGATACCAATGCCTTCAATTAGGGCAAGAAGTATTCCACCCACAAGGGCACTGCCTGCCATTGCTGGCACACCTGGAATAAAAAAAAGAATTATTTTTAATAATTTGCACTACAAAATTTGCATCAGTTGCATGATTGGGGCCTGCTCAAGTACAACTTGTAGTCTTATGTGCTGTTGACTGTACATACAGTGGTGTCACATAATTAAAGACATGCTGATCAGATCAGTGGGTATGTATAGCAATCTGGATCTCCTCCATTCATTTTTTGGATGGCCTTTATCAGATCACAGCTCGGTCAATCCTTGGTAGAGAACCAAGGCTCCAAAGTTACCTCGATTGTATGAAAATCGGCTAGTATCGTTAATTATGTGACCACCACTGTATAATACTGAAAGAAAAAATTTAGGGCTATAGCTGATGATCGCTATTGTCACCATTATTTTTCTAACCATTTGTTTTTCAAAGTAAATTCACCAAAACGCAATAAATTGGAATTATATAAATTTACATTATTGTTAAACTCTATATGTTAATATCAAATGAAATAAATGGCATTGTTCCAAAATAAATTCATTTTTTCAAATTTAGAACTGCTATAAAAAGAAGGTTGCAGTACATACCATTTCTGGCAGCAAGAATGCCACCTGTGAGAGCTCCACTCATGATAGAGTTCCATGGATCTTCCTTCTGTCTCAGATACACTAAAGAGCAGTCAATAGTGGAAAACATGCCTCCCCAAACTGCAAAATTGCCGGCTACAATTGGTGATCTCTCTTTAATAGCAGCTAAACTTCCAAGCTAAAACATAAAAGATTCGAGGCTAGTAACAAGCTAATTGAATTATTAGTCTATTGTTCTATAAAATTGAACAGTTTATTTACCATTTTCCTATTGAATCCTATTGGGGCATTTCTGAATCCCTTTATTGAGTGAAAGATACCTCCTCCAATAGCTCCCATAATGAATGCGCCTCCAGAATCATCCAAGATTCTCCAAGGACAAGGTTCTCTGGTATATTCATCCATGATATCGATTCAGTAAGCTGCAACGCCAAGATTTGAGTTAGGTAAGAACATAACCTCAAACAGTAATTGGTTTTTTCTTTTATCTGCACTTACTTACTTGTGATTGAAAGTATTAAATTTTTCAGTAAGTAATTTGTTTTCCAATAATTTAAAACGATAATAAATTTTGTTACAATTATTGCACCATATTCGTTTCGTTCGACATTTCAAGAAGTTTCCTCACTTCTCACCCACACCCACACCAGCACAAAACAGATCAAAGATTACTACCGGACCGGATTTACACATTCGCACGAGTCACCATTCGCCTTGCCGTTGCTCAAAGAGTATGTAATCATTTTTTTTATTTTTTTTTGTGCCTTTCCCGAGTTAAAGGCAACCCTCCGGATGCGGTGGAGGGAGGTGGTGAATCCTGCATTGGATACCCCACAGCCGGCTGTGTCGAATGTTATGTCAGACTCTTACTGACTAAACACCACCTTATGGCTGGATTCCCCGAAAAGGGACGGCAGCCTACGTCTGAAGCGACCGTAACCCTGGGGAGGGATACGGCGCGAGCGTCACTCACCTAAGTGAAGTGCGCTATGGAGAAGTACAAATACGTCCGACACCCAGACGGGGCACCGGCCGGAATCTAAATGAAAAGTGATTACTTGCAATTTGTGCAAGATAGAGGGCTGGGCATGGGCAAATACGGGATAGTGCCGTTCGGACGGAGGATAGGAGGAGTAAAAGTGGTTGCGTCGCTACGAAGGGCTCTCGCCACTTGGTAGTACGCTTGATGAGAGGGAGAGATTTCGGCCATGAGGTCGCCAAACTGGTCGTTCCTCAGGTCGTTGAGTTGGGATCTGACTTTCCGCTGGAGGCGGTTCGATATGAGCCTATATTCGGGGGTCGGGTACTTTGCTGATCGCCTAAGTGCGGCGTTTTTGGCACGCATCAGATTGCGGAGAGCCGGGGAATAGTTCTTGCGAGCTCTCACAGGAACTTCCCTCGTGTTCTCAGTAATGGCTGAGCGGACCAGTTGGGTCAGGGAGCTCACCGCATTGTCTATTTTCTCCGTACTGTCAAAGTAATCAGAGGAAATAGCGAACGGTGAGTTTTCAGCGTCCATAGCTGACGCAAGAGTGGATTGGAAACCATCCCAGTTGGTGATGGTGCGGTGAGGGGGAGCTACTTGGTGAGGATTACCCATGACAAGTGAGACTGGTCGGTGGTCTGACCCAAGATCGTTAAGAGATTCGATCGATCTAAGGTTGAGCGACACCCCTTTTACTAGTGCAAAGTCTAGTATGTCGGGGTCTCCCTCAACGCTGTCAGGGTAATGGGTGGGGGAAAATGGGGAAATTACACTAATGTCTAAATCCTCGGTGATTTGCAGAAGTTTGCGACCACCGGGATTAGTTTTGAAACAAGTCCATTCAGTGTGCTTGGAGTTGAAATCTCCAAAGAGAATGACGGAATCGCCTAAGGAGAGAAGCGCTTTTAACAGGTAGGGAGCCGGCCTGTATGTACACTGATGCTATGATAAGGGTTCTATGACCCGTCATAGCCAGTCTACATACAGTGGCTTCCATGTTAGTGAGCGGGGGAGTGGGAATAGGGCAGCAGTGGAGTGCTTTCCTATAATAGATGGCAGTGCCGCCAGAGGCGCAGTGTCTACGTTGCCCTGGTACGGGCGGGGGGATGGGCCTGTCATTACGAATTAGGGAGTAAGAAGGGATTGAGAGACCCTTTCGGGTTGAAGGTCTGAGCCACGTCTCCTAGACGAGCAAGAAATCGATATCCCTGTTGCTTACGAAATCCCTTAGTTCGGGAATATGTAAGCGGAGGGAACGAGCATTATAAGAAACAAGCGAAACACCCGAGGGCTTAGTACGACCGGGACCGCTAGGGATGGCCGTGATGGCAGACGGTAGAGGGACTTGGGAATAAGGGTGTGCGTTCATATTGAGCGCAAGAGGGATTCGTGCTCGCAGAGTGCAAGCAGGCGTTCATTTGCGTTACGCGCTCGGCGTAGTTTCCCGGCCAGTACGGAGACCTCGTTTAGGTCGATGGCACGAATCGTGTCTAGGATAAGATGCATGTCATCGGCTAAAGAGGGCGCACCGGACGTTGGAGAGGAGCAGGAGCCGCTGGGGGCTGCTTTGCCTTTGGAGGCAGTGGGGTGGGCGCCGGTGCCGGGGGCGCTGTGCTAGCCATAGGGGCTAGGGCGGGCAGTTTGGGTCTAAGGGGAGGCCAAGGGTCGGTCAACACCTTAGGAGGGTTGGTCGGCGCCTTAGGGAGAGAGGGCGCGTGGGATCCCTTTTTAACGGGAGGAGCAGGACGTGGGGCGTTGGGACAGCCTTTGTAATTGGCTGTGTGGCCAATCTGGCCGCACAGTACGCAGGCAGGGGGTGTGGGGCAGTCGCGAGTGCGGGAGCACTCCTTGGTAAGGTGGGGAACCAGGCACTTGACGCATCTGGGGGAGGCATTGCAGTTCTTAGCTGCATGCCCGTATAGTTGGCAGCGATGGCATTGGCCAGGAGTGCCTTTCCTATGGGGACGTTCCACTCTGATCCCGGACAAACCGCAAACCTTGAGGTTTTTGGCTCGGAAGATCTCGAGCGATTTGGGGGAGTTCGTCAAGATGACGAGGGCTAGGGGGTAGGTTTTCCCAGTGCGGGTGTGCATTTTGTGCACAGCCTCCGCAGGGAATTCTTGGGATACGAGATCGCTGAGGATCTCGTCGTTGGAAAGTTTCTGAGGTACCCCGCGGAGTACAGCACGAACTTTCCTCTTCTCGGGGAGAGCAAAGGTGTGGTAGCCTATGTTCCTGTTGAGCAGGAGACGAGTGAGATTTCTGAAATCATCACTCGTGGGGCAGTCAATTTTGATGGCAACACCGGTGTTGCGGGCATGAGTGTATTGCACCTTGTTGGCGGTGCAAAGTGAGACGTCAATGAAAGGCACGGCTTAGCAACAGACTGATTTATTAAAATGTTTCGAGTACCCACCACCAACTAATATAATAATGAACGTACAATCGTCACATTTCTCCCCACTAAATTACCAATTACGCTAGGTATATATATATATAAAATACATAAAACTTAAATCAACAATCAACAACAGCTTAAATACTACTAGACCTACTTAAGTTTGGACTATCTAGTGTCTACTTAAGTACTCGCATAGCTCGATTGACAGCACGCAGTGCTCGAGCGGATGCGCCTGGTGGTGCCAGCGGTGTCGGTGGGGAGTCACGCGCTAGATTCCTCACCGACGCCGCTCCGGGTGCCTCTACGCTACCCCCTGACGCATCCTCGAATACATCCTCGGCTCCGCTTTCCACCTCTGGGACGAATGATGCCTCTTTATCCCTATCATCTTTCGTGCCGGTCACACCGCTCACTCGCGATAGGGAGAAGCGGCCGTTGGTACTGATTACCTATCCCTACTTTATAAGACACCGGCCCCGTTTTTTTTGTAATTGTCGCTTCGGCCCATTTGTCTCCCTTAGCCGTGTAGTCCCTAGCTAACACCGCGTCCCCCACGTGAAACTCCCGATGCGCGCCAGGCGTCCGTGCTGCCCGTCGTTCCTGCCGGTCGCGCACCGCAGCCGCCACATCCGGACGCAACGCATCCAGACGGCTTCGGAGCCGACGCCCCTGGAGCGCCACGGCCGGTGACACTCCAGTGGTTGTGTGGTCACTGTTTCTATATTGTAAAAGAAATTTACTCAATGCCGTGTTTGCGTCTTCCCCCTCGAGTAACCCCTTTTTAATAGTTTTCTTTATAGTTTTTACGGCGTTTTCCGCTGCACCGTTCCCCTGAGGTCTGTACGGAGCCGAAGTTGTATGTTTAATACAATTTTTTTCACAATAACTTTTAAATTTTAAAGTTGACCAATAAATATAGTTACGTGCCAAATTTTTCATTTTATTCATTCCTAAGTAGCCCTCGTGTATTTCTTTTAAAACTTTATTTTGCAAAATGTACGGAACGACAATTCTATATTTATAAACAACACACCCCTGAAGTACTGCGAAATCGTCTTTTCTAGCAAAAAATGGTTTTTCTTCATCGCAACTCGGGACCGAAGGCCAACCAAATAAAATATAACCTTTAATTTTACACAATAATTTATCACGCTCGGTTTCTTTCGCTACATCTTTATGACAAATAGGTAACGACTCCTCTACTAAATTTAAAAAGTCCGTGGAGCGGCCTTCACGTGGCAAAGGCAATCGGGACAACGCGTCAGCCGGGCCATTATCCACCGATTTTACGAACTCAATTACAAAATCATATGCAGCCAGACGGGCCGCCCATCTTTGAAGGCGGCTAGCTGCCGTCTGTGGGATCCCGCCCTTATCCCCAAAAATATGCGTTAGCGGTTGGTGGTCCGTACGTAAAGTGAAACGTCTACCGACCAAGTATTGATGGTGTTTAATAACGCCAAACAAAATAGCCAGGGCCTCCTTATCGAGTTGGCTATAGTTGCGTTCGGGCACGTTGAGCGTCCTCGACACGCAGCTGACTGGCCGCTTGGCGCCGCCCGCGTACCGGTGCGCGAGCACCGCGCCCAGCCCGTACGCGCTACTGTCCACCGACAGCACTAACTCGCGCCCCTCCTCGTAGTGTGCTAGTACACGATCGCTAGTTAGAGATCGCTTCGCCTCCGTGAAAGCCTCTTCACATTTAGAGTTCCATTTCCAATCCATATTTTTCTTAAGTAAATTGTGCAATGGGTGCAACATTGTGCTTAATCTAGGAATAAATTTTCCGTAATAATTAAGCATTCCTAGAAAGCTTTTTAGTTGGGTTACATTTTTAGGTGTAGGAGCATTGGAAATGGCCTCCAACTTTTCGGGATCCGGCATTAAGCCGTCTTTATTTATTATAAATCCTAAATACTTAACGCTATTCTGTAAAAACCGACATTTACTCAATTTCACAGTGAGGCCCATGCTACTCAACCTTTCAAAAACAGCTCTGAGATTCTTTATATGGTCGGTATCATTTAACCCGGTAACGCAAATATCATCCAAGAAAACTACGCATCCTGGCACGCCCCGAAGCGTCTCCTCCATAATTTTTTGAAATTTTTCGGGTATACATGACAAACCATACGGAGTACGCCGATACGCAAATGTACCCATGTGTGTGGTGATAGCGGTATACGGTTGTGAGTCCTCGGATAAAATACACTGTTCGTAAGCGTGCCTAAGGTCTATTTTGGTATATTTCTCCCCGCCTGCTAGGTTTGCAAACAACTCTTCTATACGCGGAAGCGGATAGTAATCTCTTTTGAGTTTAGGGTTAATCGTGATTTTGTAATCCCCACATATCCGTATATCACCATTATTTTTCACTACTGGGACTATCGGGGTCCCGTAGTCCGAATAGTCCACGCGATAAATAGAGCCATCGGCCTCGAGACGTGCCAGCTCGCGCTCAACGCGCGCGCGCAGAGCCAGCGGCACGGACCGCGCGCGCACGTACACCGGTTCGTTATCCGTCAGCTGTAGTCGAATCGGCCGTTTACAAGTACCGAGTTTATCACACAAAACTTGTGGGAATTCCTTACATAACAGGTTCACGAAACTATCGTCAGTGATTTCTTTGAGGCTTATCTGTTTTATTTCTAAGGCTCGCATCCATTCTCGGCCTACTAATGGTCGCGCACCGTCCGCAATTATGTATAAATGTAAGGAATGTCTTATATCGCTTCCTAAGCAAACATCGACCTCAATGTAACCAAGTGACTTAATGCGAGTTCCCGAATATCCTCTTAAAATTAAATTATCGTTTTCAATTCTTTTATGTGAAAATAAAGACTTGTAAATTTTTTCATTAATTGCCGATATACGACTACCCGTATCCACTTCACATTCAATCAAATTATTGTCAATTAATAACTTAAGAAAATAAGGTTTGTTACCTTGCGCGGCCACTGCGATGTTGAACATACCATCATCATCAGAGTCTTCGCTAACATAATTTTGCCGACCTGCCTTCCCACTATCGCGCACTCTTTTGCACATCACTTTTAAATGGCCCCGTTGACCACACTCGTCACAATTATAATTTTTGAACCTACACCTATCGTGCGCGTGCGGCCTGCCGCAGCGCCAGCATGCGCGCGCAGCCTCGGTAGCCGCCCCGCGGCCGCCTCGTCCGCCGCCGTCAGCCCCCCTCGGGCCGCGTCCGCGCTGGCCGGCGCTCGCGCCCCGCGCGTAATGCAGGCCCTCGCCCGCCTCGCCAGCCAACGTTCCTGATGAGCCTGAATTAGCCGTCACCGTTGTCGTTGAGCCGCTCACCTCGGCGTGCTTTTCCGCAGCTTCCAAAGCCAAAGCCAGCTCCACCGCCTCTTTGTACTGAATCGTTTTTTCCGCAAAAATCCTCGAACGCATGGCGTCGTTAACCAATCCCGATACGAATTGGTCTCTTAAATTCTCTTCGAGAGTAGAACACGACTTGCATTTTGCGAAATTACAAGTAGCAGCGAGGTGCTTTAACGCTTGTAAATAATCCGCGAGGGGCTCGCCGACCCGCTGCCTGCGCAAGCGGAACACGTGGCGCTCGGCGATCTCCGAGCGTTGTGGTTCCAAATGTACTGATACGAGTTGTACTAACGCGTCGAATGATTTAGTTTCTGGTAAATCCGGTGAACACAGATCGCACATTAACGCATATGTCTCCTCCCCTACCACTGTTATTAACATAGCCACTTTTAACTCATCTGTTATTTGGTTCAATAATATATATTGTTTTACGCGACGTATGTACGCCGGCCACTGTTTCGAATTCAGATTAAATGGTTCAATTTTACCAATCGGCATTTTCGAAATCCGCGAAGCAAAAAAAATGTTAACAAAACAAAAAAATGTATTTAAATCCCGCACTCGTCGCCAGTGAGACGTCAATGAAAGCCACGGCTTAGCAACAGACTGATTTATTAAAATGTTTCGAGTACCCACCACCAACTAATATAATAATGAACGTACAATCGTCACACAAAGGGCGGACACTTCCGACCACTTCGATTTATCCCTAAGGTAAATCGGTGGCGGGGGCTTGGCCTTCGCCAAGATGGGGTCGCACCTAGTGTGCGGGCGAGTGGAGGCCTGGGAGGCCGAGAGGGAGGCCTGAGAGGCCGGGAGGGATGCATGGGAGGCTGAGAGGGACGCAGTGGCGGCTCGTGATTGGAGTCGCGGGTCGCGAGATTGCGACAGGGGAGTGGGGGCAGCTGGGCCGCCATCACGCTGTGACACGGGGGTCGTGCACGTGGTGGGGGTGGCGCGGCGCTTTGAGCGCTTATTACGGACCGTGGTGAAACCATCGGTCAGGGTGGCGTCTGATTCCGACTCAAACGGGGAAGTGGAAGGAGAGCGGCGAGAGGCAAGCCTCTTGTTCGCCAGGAGCGATTCGTGCTCCATGGGTTCAGGAGAGGATGGGTAGCTGGGAGTGGGGGAGGGGGAGCTGCGTTCGGCACGTGTCCGGTGCTCGTCAAGGAGACGCTGGACACTGTCGAACGCGTCCTGGGAGGAGTAGCCAGATAAAATCTGGGCAATGATGGAGTTGGGGTGGGCCGTGGAGCCATGGAACTCCATGTCGGCCAAGAATGGGGAAACGCGAGCAAGAAAAAAATTAAATATAACGGAATAAAGCAAAAAGACCTCCCCTGAGATGAGATGTAGGCAGTATCCCTAGTGGATAACGGTTGCCCTTCTCTATCCCTTGGGCAAGCCCAAGTGCAATGGGATAGAGACTTCGGTTTTCCTAGAGCCTTAGGGGCCCTAGAGAGCGAACCGGGATCGCTCCGTCGGCTTCGTTGGCACCGTTAGGTATCCACCAACGCTACGCGTATCCAACGACGCGTCGCGAGCAAGTTTGGACACTTGCAACGAGTGCAATAACAGCAAGTCGTATTGCACTATGTGCACTTACTTAGTGGTCGGCTGGCTGCGTGAAGACACAACACAACGAACACGAAAATCGCGGTCGCGAGCGGGGCGCAGCCGAGGACAGACACGCACGTGACTGTTCGGCGCAGAGATCAGAACCGGAATGTATGTAATCACTACGTTTTACTTGGATATACTTACTTACACTCGCACAAATGTTGAGGTTGAGGCGAATAGGAGTGGGAGAGGGGGGGGGGGGGGGGTAAGGTATTTAACTATCTAACTAACTAATTTTATTTTAGGTATACAACCACCCGCATGTTTGTGCCGTGCGCGATGACCCGTACGGGGGGATTAAGGTGTCCTGGTGATTGAGTCGATGGAGTGTACGCTGTCTAAACACTCCTGAGACAACACATCACTTTGGCTCAGATTTCCTCTCACACGGGAGGCCCAGGACTAGCCAACCTAGGTCAATCGGCTGGGACATCCCGTAAGAAGGCTGTCAGGCGAGAGTCCTGGTATGGTAGGGGCAGACGATGGGCGAGACGACCTGCCCCTCTATCGCGTAAAAAATATGGATATGGATATGGGCTTCATTTGACACTTGAAGCTCATAAAATTTCCTTATATGGTTATTTAACTGTCAAATGAAGCCTGTCGTCGGAACTCGTTTTTTTGTAAAAATCACAATAAAACCGCTTTTCAAACCAGTTTCAAGCCCTGGGCTTGTCCGGCTGAAGACCGTAGAAAGAAGTCAGGGCCGGTAAAACCAGGCCTGCAGGGCTATCGCGTAAAAAATCTGGGTATGGATATGGGCTTTATTTGACAGTTGAAGCTCATAAAATTACCATATATGGTCATTTAACTGTCCATATACATATTTTTACGCGATAGCCCTGCTGTTTCACTTCTCGTGTAGGTTCAAGGACATTAAAAATGGCTGATGACTACTATAGAAAGAGACGCAAATTGTAGGTGAATAAAATTCTAGGTATTTAGCGCAGTGGGACGTGAATTGGACTTTATTGCGTCGCAGCAAAACTAGCTATTCGTTTGATTGGGTTTGCAGAGTGAACTTTCTGTACTTGTACTATTCTGTAAAACCCTTGACATAAAAATCTTCTTTCTTGTCCGGCTGAAAGCTCAGCCAGCGTAGCATGCGCACCGCGACTCGCTGTCGACGCTTATCTCCCGATTATCTCCCGATGTCTGTCCCGCTCATATCAGTACAGTATGAGCGGGACAGACAATACGCTCGCCCGAGACAGGTGTCGAGAAAGCTTTATCGAGGTGCTCATGCTACGCATGCTAGAAGCCAGGGACCCCTTTACATAAAAATATACTTTGCTTGTCATTGTCAATATGTCAATGTCAATTTGTGTCTTTTCTTGGGTGCGGTCCGAGTGGCAAAAATATCGATATTATCGCGATAACAGCCGGTCCGCATCAACGTTAGCGCGTTCACGACATCTAGCATGACGTCACAAGTGACGTCATTGAATCCGCCATCTTGCGCTTACATCGACTATGCCTCAAAGCGTAATCACTGTGAGCGAACTGTCAAAAGTGTCAAATTCAGCCGCCCGCCATCCGTCAACAGTCAACACTCTTTTCTAAAAAAGTTTATTAAAAATGGCGCTTGATGTAGATTAAGAAGCAATTGATCCATTTATGTAAAATCACAATTTTAACAATAACAACAATACAAATCCGCTGGATTTTGACAGTTGCGTTGCGTTATCGCGCTAAAAGTGGTCCGCATGGGTGATGTGTCACAAATGTCATTCGTCAATTTGAGCGCGATATCGAGTGCGGACCGCGCGTAAGCGTTCTCATCGCTATTGTCGATATTTTCGCTATGCGGACCGCACCCCTTGTGTGTGTGTGTATACTGTATATACAACCACACGACTTTCGGTTCGGTTACTAAAAAATTGTATTGTATAAAACCTTTATAATTTCTGTTCTGTTCAGTTGTGCTTACGGTTCGGTGATTGATCGGTGCAATATTGTTTTCAAGAGATTTTTCTCATTTTTGTTTCATACTGGTCCACTTGAATTCTAAGAACAATGACAATCTATAATATGTATATTTTTGATCGTTACGGTACTCTGCTGTATTATGGAGAATGGAACAGAACAAAACAAGCTGGAATGTCTAGAGAAGAGGTAGGTAGTGCTTCCTCTGCGGTGGCCGCCGCGCCGTCCTAAACGCGTTACTTAATAAAGATTTCTATTTTCAGGAAGGAAAACTAATGTATGGTATGCTGTTCTCAATAAAATCGTTTGTGGCAAAAATATCACCATTGGATCCGAAAGATGGTTTTCTCCATTACAAAACTTCAAAATACACATTACATTGTTTAGAGACACCTTCGGGCCTTAAGTTTGTCATGAACACTGATAACCAGGCACAGGGTGTTAGAGACTTGTTGAAGAAGATATATGCTGAAGTTTATGTGAAATATGCCATCAGAAATCCCTTATGCGGTATTGGTGAACCAATTAATAGTGAATTGTTTAAAAGCAAATTGGACTCTTTCATCAAACAAACACCAATACATGCAGTCAGAGCATCCTGATAAGTTCATATATTACATTAATTGAAACTATATAAAATGTGGAGCCTTCGCTTAAGATGTTACATTGGTTAACTCAAGAGTAAATAAAAAAAAGCTGTGGCTCTCATTTCATCTCTTGAGAGTTGAGATGCCTGTAAATATATATTATAAAGGTATTACCCTAGAATAATTACACACACCCTACGGAAGTGTAAACCTACTGAAACTTGGTAGTAATAATAATTAGTATAAAGAAAAATGAATACCTACTTGCATTTTTAGATTAGAATGCTAATTCATTGGAAATTGTAATTATAGCCTTTAACCTTTGGACATCCGCCGACAGCCCGGGCTGTCAGGGCTGTCGAGCGGACGTCTCAAGGTTAATTAGTCTGTTATAGGGGTTCCAAACCTCTAAAGAGAAAAAAGGAACTTTTATAGAATCGCTTTTTGTCCTTCTGTTTGTCCATCCTCATTTATCTTGAGAATGTGTGGAGGTATCGAGTTGAAATTTGTTCTTGTGTGGTGTTGAAGTGGTAAAAATCAATTTTTTTTAAATTAACGTAAAAAAAGATAGGACCATTTATGACGCAAAAAAATTCGATTTCGACACCCTCAAGGGAATCAAAATTAATTTAGTTCTCTCTATGAGGCTCGCATCGGAGTAGTTACGTAACTTTAATACTACTTATAAGGAGTGAAGTACTATATTATCATTAATAGTTTCAACTGTTAAAAGTAAGTAGTTCATTATATCATATATATATATATCATACTATAACTTAAATTATAATGCAGTTTAATTCTTTATGGTAAAAAGGTATATACAAGCTTCTGCTTTAATTAACTTTGTACGGACTATAATTTTATGTAACTTATGTAGGTACTTATAAAATTAAAATAAATTGATTTAATATGGATATGATGTACCTAAATAAAGAAATATTATCATCAAATTATTTATTACTTCCGCCCGCGATTTCGACTTATTGGTGTTTTAGAACTGATTAAAAACATAGTGATTACTTGCTCAGTTAACTGACTGATGGGTGAGTTCAAAGAGATAAGTATCTATCCTTTTCCTACCCCAATTCTATTTAATTTTCATCCAAATCTGTTAAGGCGCTACTCGGAAAAAGTATGGACTTTTTGATATAAAACTATAGCATGGTTACAGTTGTTACAAATCTGGTAATAACATATAATATTTCTTCATACCTTTATCTAGATTCGTATTTTATTATTAATTCAAAAACACGATTTTTATGATTTTGCCTCGACACTTTTTCTTTTCGAAAAGACCTAAGATAGATAAGATTCTAAAAAATACGAAAATTCAAGATTATTCTTAAATGGGGTTACTTACACTATTGGAAATTGGTTTAATAAGTGGACTCCAATAATATTTAGGATCGTATAGAAGCATTTTTTAAAAATCGCTGTAGTTTTTTAATGCGAAGTGATTTTGTGTTTTTTTTGCATAATCTGCAAAATCGGTCTCGCTCCCGTGCGCGTCGTTTTCTCATTGCTCTCGCTTCAGCATATTTTTTTCGAGTATCGCCTTAATCAAGCATTTATTCACATATGTTGATACCGATGCTGCATACTTCGATTTTAAGAAAGCATTCGATTTGATAAATAACGACGTGCTCCTCGTGCATCCATACGCTGCGGCAGGTTATACAGAAGACCGAGGAGTATAATCTGCCACTTTGCTTGGCGTTTGTGGACTATGAGAAAGCCTTCGATTCGATAGAGTGCTGCAGTCTCTACAGAGGTGCCAAGTGGACTATAGGTATATCGAGGTGTTAAGGTACTTATATGAACATGCCACCATGTCGGTCCGATTACAGAATCTGAGCACAGGTCCCATCCAACTGCAGCGAGGTGTGAGACGGAGACGTCATTTCTCCGAAACTGTTCACAGCTGCGCTGGAGGACATCTTTAAGCTCTTGGACTAGAAAGGACTCGGCATCAACATTAATGGCCAGTATCTGACACACCTTCGTTTTGCCGATGATATAGTCCTTATGGCTGAGACCCTGGAGGACCTGAACACAATGCTCGAAGATCTCCGTAGTGCTTCCCAAAGAGTGGATCTTAGGATGAACATGGATAAGACGAAAATCATGTCGAATTCCCATGTCATACCCACTCCAGTTCACGTTGGGAACACTACACTCGAAGTTGTTGACCACTACGTTTACCTTGGACAGGCAATCCAGTTAGGTCAGTCCAACTTCGAGAAAGAGATCTCCCGTGGAATCCAACTCGGTTGGGCAGCATTCGGGAAGCTCCGTAAAATCTTCGCGTCCAGCTTACCGCAATGTCTCAAGACGAACGCTATGACCAGTGTGTGTTGCCAGTGATGACTTACGGTAGTGAAACGTGGTCGCTAACTATGGGTCTGATAAGAAAGCTCAAGGTCACCCAGCGTGCAATGGAGAGGGCTATGCTCGGCGTTTCCCTACGTGATCGAATCAGAAATGGGGAGATCCGTAGGAGAACTAAAGTAACTGACATCGCTCGAAGGATTGCTCAGCTGAATTGGCAGTGGGCGGGACACATGCGAGAAGAACCGATGGCTGTTGGGGCGGAAAGGTTCTGGAATGGCGACCGCGCTCAGGACGACGCTCCGTGGGTAGGTGAAGGTCGCGGGAAGCCACTGGATGCGGACTGCGCAGGACCGATCGTTGTGGAGATCCTTGGGGGAGGCCTATACCCAGCAGTCGGTGTCATGTGGCTGAGACGACGACGACGACGACGACGTGCTCCTTAGGAAAATGGCAGAATTTGGTTTTACCCCACATCTATTGAATTTTTTCGCTAGCTACATCCCAGATAGCACAAATAGTTGATATAAAAGCCATGAAAACGTAATTGTTACAGCCTTTGCCTGCAGTGGTTATCAGATAAATGTGTATGTAAATGTCTATACCGCTTCTACACAGCTGGTTTGGGCGCACTTTATATAGCATTTGTCTGCTGCATACAAGCTGTGAAATAGCTATTTACGATGCTTTTTAAATGTCAAATAATTGCTTGATAAGCAACTTTTATTTAGGTCCAAATTATATAGATGTAAGTTTTTGCAACTTGAAGCAATATAATGCCGAACAAAGCGAATTAAAAATTTTATGACTTCTTAACAATTTACAGAATTTGTCTTGTCGACTTTAATGGTGTCGAACTTATTAAATTACGGTATTTTTGATGGTGGTGACACGTAAAGAAGCGTTATTTCTTATGCAAATTAAATTTTACTGATAATTTATACTCATGTTATTATGTAAATTTTTGATGCGCCTTTTATATTTTTCCATTTAAAGAAATAAATACATAAAAATAAAAAATGCTAAAATCAGTAATTATAACATTTTTCATTAATGGTATAAAGAAACGTTTTATAACAGCTAAACAAAGCTTTTGGTTAACAAAACATAACTTTTTTAGCTGTAATTACCAAGGAATATAAATTTTATATTTGTTAAAGGATTTAATCTGCGAAAAGAAACTACAAAAAAATGGCGTTGCTGTTTATATTACAAAAAAGTATTTAATACTGTTTATTGTAATGAAGGGTGCTAAATTTGAGCACTTACGTTGCTCTTTGCTACGATATTAGCATTTATGTTGCCGTAAGCTAGTAAAGAAGCTATTAAATTGCTATGAGCTATGATATAAGCAAAAAATTTTTTATCTGAGCGAGTGCGTCGCGTCGGTAGTACTGAATTTTATTGGTGAAACAAATAAGCACTTGAAGCTTTATAAATTTATTTAGGTAAAGCATTTTAACAGTGTTTTATTGCTATATAAGTAACAAATTTATCACAAAAATAGCGACTGGCAAATTAGTGAGAATAATGACAACTTTTAATCAGCACTTTATCGATTCCTTGTGGCGAAAAGCTATTTAAATGTAACTTACAGTGCTTTTTCATAATAATAGTATGAAGTTGAGTATTCGTGATTTTTAACACTAGTATATGTACTTAAAGCACTATAACAGTAAATTACTCCACGTTTATACAGAAAATAACAACTTAATGCCTGCGTAGGAAGCTCTTTTACGATTGCTTTTCAAAATTGTCATGAAAACGTTTACATAGCTTATTTCAATCTCTGTTAAATGACAGCAACTTAAAAACGCTGTTTAAACGTTTACACCGCTATTTTATAAAGCTTATATTAAAAAAAAGATATTAACCATATAGTATGCCTCTATCCGACTGTATTTTATATAAATCGCGGTTACACACCCTTTAAATGATTCTATGCTATTTAACAAAAAAATTACACAGCGTTTGTGCTACCTGGGATGACAGATATACAGCAGTTTGTGGAGTACGGGGGGCATAGATCAGAACGGTATTTTACGTGGTCTGGTGTAAGTCAGGGATCGAACCTGGGTCCTTTGGAATTTTTACTCATGATAAACGACTTGCCTGATGTCTGCAGCATTCAAAGTGTTTATTATTTGCCTAGCTAAGAGCTAGCGCAGACGACGGATAACAGAGGACTTTTTGTCCGCGACACGTCTTTATTGTTAATCAAAT
Organism: Chrysoteuchia culmella; assembly: GCA_910589605.1. Lineage (NCBI taxonomy): Eukaryota > Metazoa > Arthropoda > Insecta > Lepidoptera > Crambidae > Chrysoteuchia > Chrysoteuchia culmella. The sequence goes on along the minus strand of OU342654.1, from coordinate 2,742,265 downwards.
AAGATTGAACTTAGATCGCGTATATCCATATAAAGTACGCGATAGTTTTCGTTATATATTCAACTTTATGTTCTTAGTAATAAGGTCGTGTCGCGGACAAAAAGTCGTCCAATGTCCGTCGTCTGCGCAGGCCCTAAGTTGTCACTGCGCATAGAAAACGTAGAGGATGGTAACAAACTTCAGGATGACATAAATAGGGTAGTTGAATGGAGTCGAGAGAACATGTTAGAATTCAACGTATCTTCATGCGATTTCTTTTACACGCAAACAGACCCCCCATAGATTACCCCTATAATATTAGTGGAGCGCCTATAAGTAGGGTTGTGCAAGTTAGGGATGTAGGCGTTAAGTTTACAACTGATTTAACTTTTAAGGTACACATAACTGACATTTGCAAAAAAAGCTTTAGAACACTGGGGTTTATGTTGCGAACGGTAAACAATTTCAAATGTACAAGCCGTAATAGCCTTGTATAATACATTAGTAAGGAGTAATTAAGAATTTAATGCTATGATCTGGGCCCCCCATGAGCAAAAATACAACCTTATGTTGGACAGGGTACAGAACAAATTTGTGAGGTACTTATACTTAAGGCGGTAACCTGACCGAAAGTGGCGCCGCGTTGAATTTTATTTAATATCGTAATTCTAATTCACAATTTTAATAAAACTTTACGTGGAATTTTTAGAGCCCATAGTCTAGTATTTTTAGACGGTATCATTACATTCCCTCGTAGTCACTGCTAGAAGTAGATAGCAAAACTGCTAAAAGTGGCCGTTTTTGACACATTTGCTATCTACTTCTACGAATGACTATGACGAGATGTAGAGATACCTTCTAAAAATACAAGACAATGGGCTCTAAAAATTCCATGTAAAGTTTTATTAAAATTGTGAATTAGAATTACGATATTAAATAAAATTCAACGCGGCGCCACTTTCGGTCAGGGGTACCGCCTTAACGCTGTACGGAGTTTACCCTTTCTACCCATTGCAGTACCCAACGTTATTCGTTTTGGGTATGGTAGGGAACAACCAACTTAGTGCTAAGGAGAGAACTCAGACTGGTTACATATCTCTTTACAGTTCTTAGGGGCAAGATAAATAATACGGAAGTGTTAGGGATGATGCGTATTTGTGTTCCCAATGAATACAGAGGGCGAAGGCGTCGACCTAATCTACTAGTGGTGCCTAGTACTCGCACCAACTTACTACGCGAGTCCCCACTGTCGCGTGCCTTTCGCACTGTCAACCTTATCGATAAAGAAACGGATTTGTTCATTTGTTCTCTGAGTAAATTCACAAAATTAGCTGCTTGGATACTTTGTTATTATAAGTCATAGGTTGTAAATTAAATGTAGTCATTATCATAATTGTAACAAGAATGCTGTAACTATCGTATTGGGTTACATAGTGCCTGTAATGATAGTTTAAGTTTTGTGTGTAAATATTATATTAGTACAGTATTATGAAGAAGAATACATTTTTTTGGGGAAGTTACCTTCGCCTTCCCTTAGTTGCGGGAGGCGCGAATCACGTGCACAAATTCTAAAAGATCACGCTAATGTTCAGTTCATCCAAGTTCAATGATATTGGTTACAGCTAGGGTGACTAACTGTCCTGTAAGGACGTTCCGTTTGGAACGAACGTGGTGGTAGATATAAGTAAGCGGAGATTAACACCCATATCCTCCAAAACTCACTCGTCCTCGACTTAACGAAACTTCATTGAAAACCTCTTCAAAATACTCCTCGAAATCGGTATTCTAAGTCATAACTCCGTAAGGACCTGGAGGAGCCAAAGAGTACGTAGCCACTACGTGTTAGGCCTAGCGCACACTACCATTTTTACCCACGACGAGGTTGAGTGGAGTGTAAAAAGTTTTGGAGGAATGACTTAGAATATGGGGGTAAAATGCTAACTTATCCTTTCATTAATTGTGTTTTAAAAATAAGAAACCAAAATTAATGAGAGAGAGAGAGTTCTCTAAAGAGTGAGATAACGCTACAGTGCGACACAAAAGAGTAAAAAATAATTGGGGGCGCCACTAGTCAATAACTAGCAACCATCTAGCAAATAATTCACTATTTCCACGTCTTAATACGATAATAACTATTTATTAATAAGGGGCCGGCGCTTTTTACCGTTATACAGGCCTAGCTCGGCAGCAGATACATTATTCATATTACCTTGTGTAAGTCCTAGCTTATGTTAAAATATGAATATTGTCAAATTATTTATGAAGACGCTTAAAAAGCTTTCACAGTAGAGCTACCATCTTAACAGTCATCTTGTTGCCATATATTGAAGTTAGTTTTTAGTCCTCCTCAATAATCCGTTTTCTACGCTTTTGTGTCTTACTGTACATGGAATAGAATTTTACATCAAGTAGGTTTACAAAGTGTTAGCTCCACTTATACCTATAGGCTATGGTGTTCGATCTTATTTATTTTTGCGTTATTGAGCATCTAGTTGGAGTAAAACTGGACTTTCATTTTCTAGTTTTTGATAATCGAAGCATTCATGATCTTTAGCGTCAGGTCGTGAGGACCATGTTTAAATGCCAATCATTCTTAAACGGTTGTGTCACTCACATATATATGCTGAAATATGACATCGTTTATTTATCCGTCACTAACGATATTTACAGCGTAAAAGCCTTAATTTGTAAGGGCCTCACGAAATGACTCTCATATCATAGCATTTCCCAAGAAATGCGACAAGGCATAGTCCTTGTCGCACTGTGCCAATACCATATCCACAATAAAAAAAATAATCTTCTGTGTTTGTTCTGTGGTTGGTTGCTTGGTTGTTGTTTGTTTGTATTGTATTTTGATAAGATTTTATGGTGTTTAGTTTCAACTATCGTCGAATATTTGCTTTTAGTTACTGAAAATCGTCAATATAACATCACATCCCTTGTTGGTTGAGAATCCAAAACCACACTGATATGATGGCTTTAAGTTTACGTCGATGTACACAATTTATTGGTTGTGATGAGTGAGACTGATGATACTGATGTTCTTTTGCTGATACCACCAAACTTTTTCCTGGTGCACACGTCCAGTTCCGAAGACTCGCTCCTTGAATCGTCCAGGACAGTAGTTCATAAGCCGTCCTGCACAGCACAGGTGATCGGCAAGCTCGTCGACCAAGTACACTCGCTAGAATCAAGGCTTTCTCACTTGGAAGTTCATTCGACGGTAGATACAACCTCATCTTTCAGCACGCTTCCTAGATGCAAACGCTCTGATACGACGAATAGCCTGGACAGCCTGAGCGTTGATTGTAAGTATTACACGTTCCCTCGCCAACGACGTCGCCGGAAAGCCAATAAAAGAGAAGCTCGATCAAAACGGGATTTATCACTCACTAGTTTAGACATTCCAAAAAGGATTCCTCAATTAAAGTTAAAAGACGATTCTGATGTGACTTCCCTTAGAAACTCTGATTTTAATGATAACAGGAGTATGGATGGTGATTTAAGCAGCATAGTCTCTACACCAAGCAAAAATAATGACAAGTTGCTTCTTCATGAAATTGATGAGTTTTTAAATAAAGTTGAAGCTTATGAGAGTCCTGAGTCAAAGTTTAGGGATCAAATTAATAATTTCAGTCCTGAGAATGTCATCAAAGCTACTGGTGATTATATATCACAGAAACTGGATAATAAGGACGAAGTTAAACTACCAAGTGGCAGAGTGGTGTCCAGTAATATTTTGGATAAATACATATATTTAGTCAAAAATCAACCACAAACACAGTCAGAAAAACTGATGCCACATTCATCTTCACATAAAGCAGAAGACACTTCTATTTCACAACCAGAGAGAAAAGAATCCAATACATTAAAATATGACAACAAGTCCCCCAGCATAAGGAAGTTGAATTTCTCTGCAGAGACCAAAGAAGTGCAACCTACTTCGACTCCTAAAAGGTTGCCCCAACAAAGCATGAGTAACTTGGACTCATTCAGGCCTACTTCAAATAAAATCTATGACAGAGCAACCAAAGTTCTTGAACAATACAAGTCACAAAGCTATAGCCGTACAGCACCAAATTCAATGACAGACTCAAGCTATTTAACGTCTCCTAAAAAGGATGAATTCAAAATGCCTCAAATGAAACCGTACAGTTATGATAGTAAGGAAAGTGTTAAATATGCTGCAATGCAGAACAAATTGCTTGAGTCCATAGATACAGATTTACTAAGCTTAAGTGACCTTTGGGGAGAGAAAGGAGAGAAATTGGAGAGAGCAGAAAGCTTAAAGTTAGAAGAGGAAAGGCTAAAAAGAGAGGTAGGAATAAGCATCATTGAAGTTTAATCGTAAATCTAGACTTGTGATTGCGGGTGATTTTAATATTAATTTAATGGAAAACTCGAAACACAAGCAGAGGCTCCTTCATCTGTTGAAAAGCAATAACTTAACCTCGCATATTAATCGCCCAACAAGACAAGATTCGTGCTTAGATTTTATTTTTAGCAATGTAAGTGATGCAACTTCGGAATTGCTGCCTTTTGGCTTATCAGACCATGACACAGCTCAGATGCTTCATATTCCAATAGCTAAAAAGTTAAAGGATCATCCTATAGTAAATACTATATTTTCAAACGTGATTATAGTGATGAAAATAAAAATAAATACAAACAATGTTTATTAAACTTAACGTTCTCAGAAGTTTTTGCAGAACCAGATTTGGACAAAGCTTTTAAAATCTTCCATGATCTTTTTATTTTGTTCTATAATCTATGTTTTCCTAAAATTCGGGTGTGTATTAATAATACATTCCGACAACCTCGATGGATGTCGAAAGGAATAAGGAAAAGTTCTGCAACAAAAAGAAAACTTAGATTTGCTTATTACAGAACAAAATCTACTCAAAGCAAAAATAGGTATAATAAATATTTGAATTTATTAAGAAGTTGTATATATCAAGCACAAAAAATAAACAACAACACATACATTATGAACTCAAAAAATAGATGTTGTGTTTCATGGAACATTATTAAAGACAAAACCGATAAATGAAATGGCTGAAGGTTATAACAATCATTTTATTGGCTCAACTAATGTAGACAACAGTAATAAATGTCATAATACTAATAAGTTAATTTTAAGGAATAGTATGTATTTGAAACCATATGACGAAGATGAAATTTCTAAACTAATAATGACATTAAATAATACAAAATCTGAAGGTTTTGACAACATATCAACTAGCATAGTAAAAATTGTAGACATATTTTAAGTAGGGTTTTGACATATTTAATAAATTTATCCTTTGATAAAGGGACATTTCCGCAAATTCTCAAAAAGTCAGTGGTCAAACCAATTCATAAAAAGGGTGATACTTAAAACATAACCAACTATAGGCCAATTACTTTAGTTTCTGTGTTTTCCAAAATATTTGAAAAGGCTATGGCGCGGCGCATAGTTGAATTCGTTACAAAATTCAATATAATTAAAAATTAACAATACGGCTTTCAAAGCAAGAAATCGACCGGTATTGCTGGTTATGATCTTATAAGTAATGTAGTTAAAGGTGTCAATGATAAAAAGAAAGTTACAGTAGTCTTCTTTGACATGTCAAAGGCCTTTGATTTTGTGTCTCATAAAATACTATTAGAGAAATTGGAGAATTTTGGACTGAGAGGATCAGTGTTGAATTGGATTGCTTCTTACATAAGTGATAGATCTCAATATGTTGAAATCAATAATATTGATGAAAAAGGGATAATAACTTCCTATAAATCTCGTGAGAGGCATAATGCATTTGGAGTTCCTCAGGGTACGGTACTTGGGCCAATTTTGTTTACCTTGTATATTAATGACTTACCAGATGTTATATCGAGTAAATGTGTTTTATTTGCTGATGATATCTCAGTTATTGTCGCAGCTGATAAGAATTCTGAATTTGATAATTATGAATTTAATATTAATAACACCATTGACGAAATTTCTAATTGGGCGACATTAAATGTATTCGAGCTATGCATGGTTTAGCTCCAGATAAACCATGTGAACCACTATTTCGTAAATTGCACATTTTAACACTGCCTTGTATGTACATTTTGAATTTGGTATGTTTTGTGAAATGCAACAAACACCTATTTAGGACTTTTAAAGATAATTCAAATAGGAGCTTGAGGTATCCAGACAGGCTTACATATAGTGCTAATCCCAAAACTGCTCTGTACATTAAGAACTGTCCAGCAATGTGTGTTAAGGTTTTCAATGCACTACCAAATGGGTTCAAATAATTCCCAATGGCAAAGTTCAGTGAAGCAGTGAAGCTAAGGCTACAAGAAAAATGATTTTATTCTATTGACGATTATTTTAATTACTGCAAACATATAAAGACAAGATAACATAACCACAATACTGTACTCCGTTCAGTGAGACGTAATTTGAATTCAAATATCTAAATTAATCAAAGCTTTTTTCATCATTTTTTTTATTCATCATCAAAACAACATTATTAAAATTTAAATTTATAAGTGTTCACTAACTAATGGCTACTGCTTCAATCATTGATTTATTATTTTTCTAGCATTGTGAAGCAATGATACAACAGCTACAGAAAAAGATTTTAGACCAGCAAGAGAAGCTGGCCGTAGCTTTAAAAGTTGATCGGGCCAAAGACTCGGCTATAGCCAAGTTGAAGGAAGCATGGTTAAGGATCACCAGCAGCCTCGACAAGGCAGAAGAAAGGCACCGCTCTGCCCTGGACAAGATGGTCAGGGAAGTGGAGAACTTTAAAACGGTTGCTAATGAAGCTCAAAAGGTAAATTAGATAGATAGAGGAGGTCATTTTAGTTAGTTGTCTAGTAAGGGCTATAGTTTGTTAAGAGTTGACGATAATCACAAAATATCTTCATATATTACAATCTATTTTTGTGGGGCACGGGCGTCGATCACCCACACTTGGTTGCTCAGGGATTATATGCAGAGCAGTGGACTGTATTAAAAGGCGATTTTCTGCTTGTTGCTTATTCTTCATTGGAGATTACACGACGAGAGTTCTTCAAGTAATGCGTGCCGTGGTCACAACTTGAGCGCTTTATATACAAATTTGATCAAATTATTACTGCGCTCCTATTGGTCGCGAGCAATCGATTAAAATAATCGGCTAATAGGAGCGCGCGTTCTACCGCGGGGGGCGCGAGCTATCTCGAACTTGTCCGTGCAGGTTGTGACCAAAGCTTGACTCGATATAATTCCACTTATGTTATTTACATCTTACAACTAAGTTACGACTTTTTTTATTTAGAAACGATTACAAACGATAACGAAAACAACGAAAACAATAAATGACTATACGAACAATAATGAGTTGAAACAATAAAACTTACGAACTATAACTTATGGAACGAAATATAAAATTAACTTACTTATTACGATAAACTATACTAAGTGCGCACTAGCGTCCAATTGTTTGTTATTCACTGTTTTAAGCACATAACGATCATAGTTAGTTCACGATTAAACTGTAGTTGTCCGGAACAATTTTACTGTTCTGGCCCCCGGATTATGAGACACCTATAGATATTCCATTGTTCTTTGGACACTGGTGTGTGGTTCAGGTTTGATAAATTAATAAAGATATTAGATCTTTATAATCTAAATCTTTATGTTTCAGACAACTTAAGGTTAGGTAAGGTAAGGTTTATACTATAAACCTAACATGAATAAACTTAAACTTTAAACCAACAAATGGTAAAATCTGCAACAACAACTTTTAAAGTTTTTACATTGCTTTTCTATTTTTCAGAAAACAAATCACTTTGAAGCAGAGCTGTACAAGGCTTTAGATCTCGCACATGACTATCAAAACAAGTGCAAACAACTGACTGAAGACAAGAAACAGATAGAAGAAGGGATGGAAAAGGCACTGTCCAGTCAGAGAGATGTGTTATTGGGCAAGGACAAAGAAATAGAGATGTTGAAAGAAAACTATGACACTGTAATGAAACTAAACAAGCAATCTACTGATTGTGTTAAAAATTTGGAAGATGCTTTAAATAAGGTATTTCAGATTTCTAGTATGAAATAGCACATTTTATGGATAAAATACTGGTTGATAGCTCATATATGTGATTTCAAAATTATTAAATTAATGAGTACTTAAACTTTTAGGAAAGAGCTGAACATGATCTTACAAAAAGTAAGGTCAATGATTTAGGCCTTAAGATTCAGTCTATTAATGAAGAAACAATGTTGTTGGTGCAAGAAAGAGACCTCTTGAAGGAGAAAGTGAATGAAGAGAGAGCAAGAGTCAACATTTTGGAAAGACAGCTGTGTGAGAAGCAAAATCAAACTAGTGAGCTTTTGAAGAAATGTGTAAGTAATAGTTAAAATAAATTGTTTATTATAAAATACTAGAGGCCGGGCGCGGTTTCACCCGCGTGGTTCCCGTTCCCGTGGGAATTTTGGGATCATTTATAGCCTATGTTACTACTTGGGGTCTAAGGATTCTCTATACCAAATTTCGTCAAAATCGGTCCAGTAGTTTTTGAGTTTATTCGTTACATACAAAAATACAAATCTTTCCTCTTTATAATATTATTATTAGTATAGATTTATTATTTATAAAAGAATTATTGACAATTTATTTTATAAATAATAAGATCATATTGGATTGTTTCCCAATACTAACTTATTTTGACATCTCTAATAATTTGTTTGTTGTCTCTCTCTCTCTCTCTCTCGTCACTTCCAGGCACAGGCAAAGGTTGTGCTCCCGCCTCATAAATCATTAATTAAATTAATACAAGTTTAATACCTATTTAACTCTTTCAGTCTTAGTGGTTAATGACACTAACCACTTATTAAGAATTGTTTATTTAACAAAAATGTGCTACATATACCTACATAAAAAAAAATACTGAAAGACCTAAACTGGCATCAAGTGTTTGCAAATGTGGCTCTGTCAGTCACAATAAAGCTCAAGTTCGTTCAAGTGCCACCAGTAATTTTTATTTCAAGATACAGTCCGCTACCATACCACTCCCTTCCACATGGTCCTTCAAGCCGGATATGAACCAGCTATCTATGGATACAGTCCGCTACCATTCCACTCCCTTCAACAGATGGGAAATATTTATTTGTTTTTTGTTATTTTCGACCCAGGACACTCTAGATTATGAGGTAAAAACACTTCGAAAACAGTTAGAGCTGCAAAAGAATGAGCTGAAAGTCCACTACCAGAAACAGCTGGAAGAAGCCGTGCTGTCGAAGCTGCAGGAGTTCCAGCAACAGCTGGACCACGCAGAGAAGGAGCTGGAGAATGATGCAAGGAACAAAGAGGATGCTATTGTTGACAACTTCAACAAACAAATCGCTAGGATTCAAGAACAGTGAGTATTAAATAATCTTAATAAAATATTGACGACCTGTTTGGCGTAGGGATACTATACCCGCCTTCTGCGCCAGAGGTCCCAGGTTCGAGCCCGAGACAAGACAAATATTTGTGTGCATGAACATATCCATTTGTCTTGGTCTGGGTGTTTAATATGTATATTATGTATGTATTTACAAAAAAAGCATATAAGTATGTTTATCTGTTATCTAGTATCCATAACACAAGTTCTTCATGAAACTTAACGTGGACTAGATAATTGGTGTGATTGTGTGCAATTATTTTTTATTTATTATTATTTATATCTATACTATTTATACTAATATTATAAAGAGGCAAGATTTGATTGTTTGTTTGATTCTTTGTAACGAATAAACTCAAAAACTACTGAACGGATTTGGATTAAATTTGGTACACAGATAGCCTGGTATGAACATAGTATACTTTTATCCCATTATTCCCACGTGAACGGGAACCACGCGGGCGAAGCCGCGATCGGCCGCTCGTTTTTATCTATTATTATATATTATTATAGGATCGTTTTTATCCCAGTCAAATGTTCCCCAGGGATTTTTCGAATATCCACGCGGACGAAGCGGATGCCTTTTATTATGGAATAGTATATCGGTTTTCATTGGCCGCTTTCTAAATAGCCAAACTGTTTGCTATAAAATACAAGGGGACCCCCCTAAAATAAATAGTCGCTTAAAATAAAATCAGTATACTGTGTGTAATTTTCGTTTATGATCTTTGAACAACACAGGCAACGAGTTAATATGTTTTTCTATTATTCTAGACATAAACTGGAAGTAAATGTCTTAGAAGAGAAACAAAAGGAGGAGATCAATCTCTACAGACTCCAGCTCGCCCAAGCTAATGAGAGAGTTGGACTACTTGAAGTAAGTTGTTAATTCCTTGTAGATATAATTTAAAAATCTATTATTGAGAGGACATTATTACTTTAAAGCGGTCATACCTAGTAGCCACCAGTGTCGCCACCACTGGCGGCGATTGGGTTTTTTCAAAAATGTTCCCATAAGCCTCCACTGGAGGCCACTGGGATTTTGAAAAAAATCCCAATTGCCCCTACTGATTTAATTAATAAAACTTATATTTCTATTTAGATAATTGATTTGTGTGTATGTGCATTTATAATGATGACCTAAAACGTTAATACAAATTATGAATATTATAAATAATTATATACATTATTTGTGAGATATTTTTAACTAAGCTTGAAGTAAAAAAAAAAATGCTTATAGGTTTTATAAGTGCACTAATGGTGACAGTTTATAATTATCAAAACATTGTGTGTTACATACTTAAATTATGTACACGCTAGGTCATAATAACTCTTATGAGTAGGTACCAATTCAATAAATATTGTAAAAAAATATTGGTGTATAAAATAATGAGGAAAATATTGAAGACTAGCATCTCAGAATTTCTATGAACTAATGTCCCAGTTGCCACCACGCACGCACGCATTATACGCACTGGTGCATGTATAATGGGAAATTTTAAACAAAAATTCCCAGTCCTCTAGTGGAGGCAAAACTGATGGTGGCTACTGTGAATGACTGCTTTAAAATTATCATAATACGCAAAATATATACAGGATGGATGGAAAGTTAAAATGGGACAGCAAGGACAAGTACCATACCCATTATGAAAACGTTCTTAGGGAACCATCCTTAATTTTTTGAGAAATTTTGAACTGCTTTCACAGATTTTGAAAAAATGTACAGTCAGCAGGAAAATGGGCAACTAAAAAAAAAAGTTTGATGCCAATCGATCTTGTTTCTCACGAGGATCAAAATACTCTAAGACGCCGACTGACTGAAGTATGAGTGCTAGAAAAGTCAGAAATCGCAAAAAACGCGAAAAACTCGCCTCGCGCTCGCGCCACACGCAGCCGTATCCGTTTCAACTGCGAGTACCTTTGTTGAAATAACTTATTTTCTTAGCGAATGTGTGGAAATAGGTTTTTGCGATTGCTGACTTTTCAAGTATTCATACCTGAGTTGGTGTCAAGAGTGTTTTAATCATCGTAAGAACAATTATCGATTAGCAATATTGGCATCAAAAAGTTTGCAAAAAATTGCATATTTTTTTGCTGACTGTATTTTTTTCATAATCCGTGAATGCAGTTCAAAATTGCTCAAAAAATTAAGGAAGGTTTCCTTAGAACGTTTTCATGTAGCTACAACCATTAAGGTACATTAAGGCCCTTCATGCCCCGTCTAAACTTTCTACTCTGTATATTTATACATTATACAAAGACCTGTGAATCATCATAATTCATAACTAACTTTTAATAATAAAAAAAATTACTAAGCCTTGAATTTGTAAAGATGCTTCCACCCACACCAACAGTGTAATGGTGTCAAATTTTGAAATCTAAACTATCAAGTACTATTTTGATTTTTGTTAAGTTCAAGTTCTTTATTACGTTCGTGTTGTACATTCATTATTAAAGTTGACGTCTTTCTTGTTTATTCATATAGAACAAGTTGGAATCGTACCGTCGACGCCGCGGTCAGATCGCAAGCCAACTGCACAGTGTCATGGAAGCTCAATGGAGACAAGCGTTAGTCATACTCACTAACGGTCACCAAGCTTCCTCGCTCGACCTGTCCCGCCCCGACAGCGGTAAGTTGATCTTATGCCAATAACTTTTACTACCAAACTTCTCGTTTTTACATACCTACCAAAAACTCCCTTGTTGTGTTGGAGAGGTGAAAAAATAAACACTAAAATCATTATGGCCTGCGCAGACGACGGACATTGAAGGACTTTTTGTCCGCGACACGACCTTATTACTAAGAACATAAAGTTGAATAAATAACGAGGACTATCGCGTACTTTTGGCGGATATACGCGATCTAAGTTGAATCTTATTTGGTTAACAATAAAGACGTGTCGCGGACAAAAAGTTCTCCGTTATCCGTCGTCTGCGCTAGCTCTTAGAAAGATTGTCCTTTTATAAATACCTATAAGTCTGATTTTTTATTCGACGGAATTCTGACAGTTCTGAAGTGTGGCCTTTGAAAAAACGTTCTCGCCAAAACCTAAACACATTCAAACGAATTTAAGCGAAATAAAAAAAAAACTTTGTTTAATTTAAGGTGTCAATTAGAAAATCTCAGACAACTTGAAAATTTACTTAACATTTTAAAATAATAATCCGATTTTTTTATGTCAAATTATTGAAGTTGCTACAATCAGCACAGAAGTTATTTATCTTTTACTGGAATTCCTGACCACTATATTACCCCAATGCACAGGTTACAAATCTTTGGTACGGTTTGGTACTTTGGTATAAACTGGAAATATTTATAATGATGATGACGACGACGATGATGATATGAGTGAAAAAGATTTGCTGAGAAACATTTATTATGAAAATTATGTTCTTCAACTCTTTTTCCATTTAACCTTTTATAAAGTAGGTTAATATAGCACCCTTCTTGCCGTGGCCAGATTATAAACTCATTTGCAAAAAAACGGGCACCTAAGCAATGAACCATTTCAAATGTTAATATTGCTTTGTTTGTTAATTATAGGTAGTTTTATCCTCACAATTTGGTAAATTAATAAGAAAATAATCGTTTTCATCAGTATTTCATAAAATTTAGATACAATTTATGGGAAATAATGCTAAACCTCGCTAGTAGTGTATGTTCGCTAGTAGTGCATATACTCATGAAGTAAAAATAAAAAAGTTTTTTTGTTTGTTTTTCTTTAATAAAGTAAAAGCAGATAAATGTTTAGTATCGAGTGTGACCCCCTCTAGCTAAAATCACAGCTTGAATTCGTCTGGGCATGCTAGCGAGTATATCCCGGATACTTGCTTGCGGAATACGTTCCCACTCCGCAGTAATCACATTCTTCAGCTCTCTGATGGTCTGCGGAGCCGGGTGTACTGATCTCACACGCCGTTTCAGAACGTCCCAGACATGCTCTATGGGATTGAGGTCGGGACTTCGAGCTGGCCAATCCAAACGACGAATGCCGACCTCTTGTCCATTGTCGTCCCATTGTCGTCCATAAAAATCGAGTCTTCACCTAGAGCGGCCAATGCGGGTTGTGCATGAGGAATTAGAACTTCCGTTATGTATCGATGCCCAGTCAGTGAGCCGTTTTCAATGAAGACTAACTTTGTACGATCCATTGAATTTATTCCTGCCCAAAACATAACAGAGCCCCCACCATAAGATGTGATTTCTTCGAAACATGCCTCTGCAAAGCGTTCTCCTTGTCTTCTTAGCACTCGCCGACGTGGATCTTCACCGAACAGAGATATCCTGGCATCATCAGAGAACAAAACCCTATTCCAATCTTCTTGAGTCCATGATTCACAATTTCTAGCGAACCTAAGCCTGTGAACTCTGTGCTCACGGAGTAATTTGGGGCCGCGGGCCGGGCGGTGACTGCGTATATTGGCAGCGAGAAGCCTCCTCCTGACCGTCCATAGACTAATATGCGCATTTCTTACTTCTTGGAGGATGTTCTTAAGATCCACATACGAAGATTTGCGATTTCTCAATGCGCGACTCACAAGAAAACGATCATCCCGTGGTTGGGTACACGCTTTTCTTCCAGAACCAGGCCTTCTCTCGACGGAACCAGTCTCCTGATATCGCTGCCAGGTCCTTTGGACTGTCGAGCGACTAACATTTAGCCTCCTAGCCACGAAACATTGGCTGCAACCCTCTTCAAGCAGCGCGATAATTTTGGTAGCTTTTACCACTTTATCTACCATTTTTGATACAGCCAAACAGCAATAAATAAAGCTTTGACAGTCAAGGATATGAAATTAATCGATAAAAATTTAATAAAAGTTATGAAAGTCGATGTTAACTTCTGGAACTTCGCGCCAAAAATGTAGGATAAAAAGGGGTTTTCTGTAAAAATGAGCAACAAATGAAAATTTGAATTTAGAACGTACTTTTTTAAATACCACAGCATTTTTAAAACCGGCCAGTAACGTGTACAAACGATTGAAACAGTTATCTGTTTACAATTTTATCCTTCATGCATGACAGTCATGTCAACCAATCAATACCAAGTATACTCTTTGTACCAAGTAGATTCAGCCATTGAATTATTAAGTACTAGTTCGTAGTACCTATTAATTCCATGGATTCAACGCTTTTTACATTAGGATCTTTTTAAAAAGAAGATCATAGTGTAAAAGAGAGTAAATTTAAAAGAATAATTTTGATTAGTAAAGTCAGAATATTGTCATAGGAAGTTCTTTGGTTTCATTTTAAATGAATTGAATTGGATTAATTTGTAATTAAATGTGAAAATGGCTTTGAGTGCAAAAAAACACTCTAGAAAAAAACAATACCTACGTGGATTCATGAAGTGCGATAGTAAGACAGTATTATTTTTCTATCAGCCGACACATAAACTGTCAAAAAGACGTTCCGAGTAGCACCGAGAAAGTTGAGCAGTACTGTTGTTTGCATTACATTGAATTAACGATAAAATTTGTTAGAAAAAATAAATATTAAAATTGGCCAAGTGCGAGTCGAACTCGCACATGAAGGGTTTCGTCTCTCACCCAAGGTTGCCTTTAAGAGACTGCTACGTAGCTATAAGGCCGCCTATTGTGTGTTTTTTTTTGTCATTTTCTCTGTATGTGTTTGTTTTTGTATCGTGTGCAATAAAGTTTCTATTATTATTATTGCCAAAATGCCATTATAATTTTTCGTCTGCAAAAATAAGTTTGTTTTTCATAGTGTTTGTATGAATGACAAAGTTCTGGGTTCTGGCAGAACCTCCTTAGCACTTCGTTTGTGTACGCATGACCGACCGCTGCGCCCCACCCGGCCCCACCGTGGCTACGCCCACGTCTACATTGCACTTCTATTAACTATATTTTAATTTTTCTTGCCATGGGTGGTACAGACTACAAAAGTTTTACTTCTTGTAGTCGTTTTTTTTTTCATGTCTCATATTCTGAAAGTAACTCATAACTTGCCTAAAATGCGGGTTGAAAGTAATATGTGGCGGCCCTAGGGCTGTAATAAATTTGAAAAAAGAATCGGGGGTGTCATGTCAAATCGATATCTGTAATCTCTTTGGACTTTTATTTACCAAAGGTATTTAGACAAAGGCACAGAAGCCTATACAGCTTATTTTGCTACATTATAAAATAATTAAAATCGTAGAAACCTTACAAAAATTTTTTTAGAATATTCTGTTTGTTTTTATTTTCCTCGTATTCAAAATGAAAAGTAGAGTGTTTACTTCGGATGTATGGACCCATAACAGTCTCGAACTATCGGCGCCCTCACTTCGTTCGGGCGCCAAAACACTCGACTGTTATGGGTGTCATACAGCCCTTGGTAAACAATCTACTATTAAATAAAAAGTTTTTATATTGTCGTATTTAAAATAGCTACTTGGTCTCGTAATCTCTCTTAATCTTTGTTATTTCGTATAAATAACTTACTTATAAATAGTACGTGAGAAAAAGGTTTGTGATGATTCAGAATTCAGAATCCAAAAATTCTGATCTGATCTGATGATCAGGGGGGTTACTCTTGACGGGATCGCGTTGAGATCGAGATTGAATGTCAATAATTATTACTGATTTTCGACTTTGATTCGATTTTAAGTGCCGCTAAAATCGATTAATAGAGTACAAAGTTACTTTATTTACTAGTTTCAAGTATTAATTATTAGTTTAATTACTTATTTTTAGTCATAATTACTGACGTTTGACATTAATTCAATCTCGATCTCATTGTGATCGCGTCAAGAGTAAGGGGCCTGATCTGGGGGCTGATTGTCTAATTTTAAATCTATCGCAATCCCTTTTAATTCGTAATTTGAAAGTTATTCAGGCCGTCACTATTTGACATTTGAAAGAGATTGTGATCGGGACGCGTTTTAAAAGGTATGGAATAAACGAAATTGAACTGTTTAAGCAATATGACAGACGAAAGTATCACAATCATAATACCTCTGAAAGGGATTGTGATAGATTTTAAATAAGACAATTAGGGGGCAGGTCAACAATATAGAACACAATTTTGGGCAAAAAAATAGTTTTTTGATTTCTTTTTATTAAATTTTCTGATTTCGACCGCCTGGGGCTGATTCTGATTTGTTTATCGATACAGACGGGACAGGTGTAACTGCGGGCGCCCTCTCAAGCGGGGCGGTACCTCAAGACTACGCACCGCCTAAATTGCCGCCAGAATACGGGCCGAAGGTGCCTCCGCCTCTGCCAGGGTTAGATCGCCGCGACCGGTTCAACTTAGAGGGGCTCAGCGACAATGAGCTGCAGCACTATGTCAAGATGGTGAGTATAGAAGGTCTGAGCGTTCTTAAGGAAGGCTGGGGATGTGACTTCTGTCACTTTGATAAGTCCCGGATCGCTGATCGTCAATTAACAATCTTCCACCAGTGTATAGGCATATTTCATCTTTCTTGTGTAGGTTACCGATATTAGGTTAGCCTAACGAGTCTGCAACCATGTGGTCTGTTCTCTTCTATCTTTTCTATAGATTGCCAGGGCCGAAGTTGTGGAGTGGTTTGCAGATGATGGTCGCAGATAGCAGCTCTTTAAATTAATTTAAGGTATGGTTAGTGTAGAAGTATACAGATAAGAGAGGTATAACCCCGCCTAAAGTGCCGCCGGAATACGCCGGAAGGTGCCTCCGCCTCTGCCAGGGTTGGATCGTCGCGAGCGGTTTAACTTAGAAGGGCTCAGCGATAATGAACTTCACTATGTCAAGATGGTGAGTATCAATGCTGTCATTGTCACTTGGTAGAGTTTCTAATTTCAGATTTTCAGGATCGACGTTCTTCCGCCAGATGTAGCGACTCGCGTTAGGCATCTTCAGCGTCTTATTTACTAAGTCTGACCAATGGGGAAGTGTGCGACAACGAGGTCTGCTCTCTTCTCCCTTTCCCAGTATTATACAGTCTTTGTTATTTTCTCCTACGACACGGTGTAGATTTTTTAAGTTCACAAGTGCTTAGCTGAAGTCTAGCTGAATAAGTTATATAATAAATAAATATTTCCATACAACCACACCAATTATCTAGCCCACGTTAAGTATCATGTAGAACTTGTGTTATGGATACTAGATAACGGATAAACATACTTATATAATTTTTTTTGTAAATACATACATAATATACATATTAAACATCCAGACCAAGACAAATAGACATGTTCATGCACACAAATATTCGTCTTGTCCGGGGATCGAACCCGGGACCTCTGGCGCAGAAGGTGGGGTTAGTACCCCTGCGCCAAACAGGTCGTCGAAAGGTATATGTATTTAATTTGAACATACAAGCTGATTATACCGGAATCAGATCAATGTACGACTACGTGATATTGTTTTGGTGTGTGTTTATATATGTATATTTATTCGGCAGCTACTAACGAAGCCCCCTTCGGCGGCGAACGCAGAATGCGCCCCCGAAGAGCCCACCAGCGACCGGCCCGACCGTCGCAAGCGCTCGCTCAATCACTCCAAGCCGCCGTGGAAAGCCTGACTAAGAATAACGCGTACTTAACGCGCACCAGAGCACAACAGAGTTGATTCTAATTCGATCGCAACTCGATACCATCAAGAGTAACTTCACTGTTCTTTATATTAAGTAAATAAAGCTTATTTTCGATTAGCTTCATTTTCCGGATAATCGAAAATTTATTTAGAAGAGCATACACTGCAACGTGAACCCGCTGCGTAGCAAATACGCGCTCCCCCAGCCTCGCCAGTATGTACCTACTCCTAAAATCACGCGTTCCGTACCAATAGGATACCGGACGCTTCATTGCGCAATACGTTGCCGCCTACAATACCTACGTGTAAATTACTGTTAGTCTGTAAGGTATATAAGGTGTTTATTTATCAAGTGCCGAGCACTGGCTGCCCTGCGGGCTAATTGTCTAATTTTAAATCTATCGCAATCCCTTTCAATTCGTAATTTGAAAGTTATTCAGGCCGTCACTATTTGTCATTTGAAAGGGATTGTGATCGGGACGCATTTTAAAAGGTATGGAATAAACGAAATTGAACTGTCTAAGCAATATGACAGACGGAAATATCACAATCACAATACCTCTGAAAGGGATTGTGATAGATTTTAAATTAGACAATTAGGGGGCAGGTCAACAATATAGAACACAATTTTGGGCAAAAAAATATTATTTTGATTTCTTTTTATTAAATTTTCTGATTTCGACCGCCGAAATCATACTCATATAGCAAAATCACTAATTTCCTTGGTTACTTACTTAAAAACAATTTTGTTTTACGTTTGGTTTTGCTTATGTTGATGTTCAATAGGTATCTAATGCTTAAAATATGAGAGTTAAAATAAATTCAATTTTTTTTTTTTCAATTTGTTTTTTTTGTATAAATGGTGTTCTATATCGTTGATTTGAGCAGCCCCTGCTCGCTCGGCACTTGATAAATTAACACCTTGTATATTGTATTGGCCTAGAGATGCTTGAAACATTTAAATAAAATAGACATCGTGGTGAGTGTACCGGACTATACGAATTCAATCGCCGCCGGCGCCGCTAGCGTAGCCAATGACACGAACCTGTCAGAAACGCAATCACTGGACCTCTATTTTTGAATCACTCGTCGCGCGAGTGGCGAGCCGAACGAGGAGGTGATCAAGCGATTAGCGACCTTGCAAGCGTAGACATAGAACACTATGCCCCTCGCGTGCACGTGTTGGGAGGCGGTACAACAGGCGAAAAGCGAAGCTATGTATATACGTGCAAGGTCGCTTTTACGGTATACCGAAACTCAAACGTAGCACGAAAATCAGTAGAATCCTCGAGACGAGTGAATCAAAAATAGAGCTCCTGGCGGCTAATTGTCTAATTTTAAATCTATCGCAATCCCTTTCAATTCGTAATTTGAAAGTTATTCAGGCCGTCACTATTTGACATTTGAAAGGGATTGTGATCGGGGCGCGTTTTAAAGGTATGGAATAAACGAAATTGAACTGTCTAAGCAATATACCAGACGAAAATATCACAATCACAATAACTCTGAAAGGGATGGTGATAGATTTTTAATTAGACAATTAGGGGGCAGGTCACTACGGGACGTTGGCGGAATTTCTGTGGAAAACGGTAGAAGCCAAAACATTAAAAAAAAACAATCACAGGCCTGTCGCCGCACACAACAATACACACTAAGATTGATATAATATTAAATAACTATACTATAATTTTAAGCAGTATGACTTATTAAAAGTATTAAGTTTTTACTTTTCCCACCTTTAATATTGCTATAGAATAATATGTAGTTACTTTTAAAAGCAATACTCACTGTTATATGAAGTTTGATACTGTTTTAAACCAATCGTAAGTGTAAATAATATTTAAAGTTCTTTTTAAGATTTATTTTTGTTTTGGTGGTAGATTTTTTTTTCCTATGTTAAATCGAAAGCACATCAGTTTTTGAATTCACATTGCGTATGTAGTAATAGTAATATTTGCAGTGCAACTGCAATGTCAACTTTGCCCAAAAAAATTGTCTTTTTAATTTCAAATGGAATTTAGGATAATGTTGACATACTACTTACTTATATTGATTGATAGTTTTAGATTGAAACAAACTATCGCTCGAATACTCTAAAGATCTGTAACTTTGAAAGTTGCTTAAGCATCATGGGCTCAGGCGCAGAATGTCCACTCCACTTCTCATTATGTCCATTGGTCGCAACAGGTCTCTTTTGCAAAATGTCCCTTTCTCATTTCACAAAAGGTCCCTTACGCAGAAAGTTTATTTTATTTCAAACTTACATTAATCATAATTAATTAATTTAACAGTGTTGTCACATGTTTGTCGTGTACTATTATACGTATAGATATGGATAATAAAGTAAAATCAAAATGTAATTACAGTCAACAGCAGCTACGGCTTTACACTTGACCTTGACCTTGAGATGACCTTGAGAGCTCTCTTACGTCGCTCGTAATAGCGGTGGTTTTCGTAGTGCAAATGCAGCTGCTGTTGACTTTGCAAATCACATTTTTTATCATTATAATCAAGCAAGTTATTAAGTTATGGTACACATAAGCCTAAGCTTAACGCAAAAAAATAGATACATAATATAACAACACAGAATTAAAAATCTTTCGTTGCGAGTGATTAAAGAAAAAACTGTCATCTTAAAAATGGAAATTACGAAATTTGAAAACCCATCAAGCATCTAGTTAGCTGTAAAATATAGCTTTTTAATAAATTGTGGTAATGTACTCTTCAAACATGTGACAACGCTATTAAATTAATTATTGATGGTTAATGTAAGTTTGAAATAAAATGGGGACAATATGCGAAACGGACACTTTCTGCGAAGGAGACATTCTGAGAAAGAGAGCTGTTGCGACCAGTGGACATTATGAGAAGTGGGAATTCTGCGCCTGAGCCGCATCATGTTGTTTCTTTCATAAATCAAGTTTATGAAATAGCATTGTTTAGTATTCGGGCGTTTGGTGTGGTTTGTATTGTTTAAGGTGCTAATATGCCTTCTATATCTGTCCAAAGTATGTTTTTGTATGTTGTTTATGTGTATTATATATTTAAAATGAATTTAACCTATACATTCCCTTTAGAGTTTGCACTTGATAGTTCTAATGTTCCACAGACATGTCCTCAACTATCACTAAATATCTTAAAATAGCAGTGTTGCTCAATAAGACTATTATTTATAAAATATATCTTCTTTTCGTAAATGTTGAGGCTGTGGTTTTGTCTGGAACATAATAATGATATTTTTTAATGTTGATAAATAAATAATCTGGTTATAGTTCTTGTTTTTATTTCATAATACTTTTCTAACTATTGTCCCAAACTTACTATGCGCTTGCCAAATACTCGTTTCTATTATTACCGACGTTGAAAATTGTTTGAAATAAAAACATTGAAAAACTATAGAATAACATTTTATTGAAGTAAATGCGAGTTAAAAATATACATAAATCTTTCTTTAATACGAACAATAATGGCATCGCGATTTTTATACAATAATAGTTCTAAATAAACTGATATCTAAACAAATTTACACTTACTTAGTTACACTAATCACATCATATTTCATACTACAAGGCAAGATACTAGATCAAAATAAATTTTGAAAGCACTTCTAGAATATTTCAGGGAAAATAGAATCTTCGCCATCATACAAAAAAATACTTAGATCAGAAAAGTAAGAACTCTTAAACATAGGATGAAGAATAACAAGTTAAGAGGCTCTTTGATTTTTCGTTATTTTTAACATGTTTCTTTGATAATTAAAATTAGAATTTAAATAAGAATATTATTCCAATTAAAAATACAATAACAACAGCCATATAATCTCTTATTACAACACCAATTATTAAACAATATTTAGACGCATCTCCGTTGAAGGGAATATATGTTTGTGAATTTGATATTATAATAGATTAATTCTGACATTAATAACAATAAATAATAAACTGAACATTAACGTCACAGCAACAATGACCTAAATTGTAATAATAGTAACGTTTGTGTAGACCGAATAAGATGCAAAATCATAATTTTCTTCTACTAACTTGTGACTAATTTCAATATAAATTAAATATAAAGGTTTTATGGTAAGTTATGATTATGATATTTCTCTGAACAAAAACGACAAATATAGACAGATTAAGAAGATAAGGTGCGAAAGATAGATTTATATGGACCAAAAATATTTCCGATTTAAAAATATTTCCGATTTCTATTTACATAAACATTGTATTTTCTATACACTATTATCTAGCAAAATAAATGATTTCTGTTGGCTTTATTTGGGGAATATTAGCAGCTATATCTTCGAGGATACGCGTATCACAACACAAGTCAACGTATGGTATCTATTGTCACATCTTTTAGTATTTCTACGCAGTCTCTTAAACCTTTTGTAGTTTACAACTAACCACCACCGTTATGAGTTACAACAACATACTGTCATATTATATGTAGTGGCATCATAAACGAATCGAATGTCTATTTTTTAATATAAAACAGACGCACACACTCTCGCGAGCGTTACAGCGAACGGAACTAAGATGTTCGCCATATTGTGACAATAATAGTAACAATTTTACGTGGAGGTAGCATTTTGGTAACGAATATTTGATGTAACTACGCCGGAGTCGAATCATTTATTGAAGAATATTCTCTTTGCTCAAATGCGTACTTACTCGTACTAAGTTTGTGGGCTGTTTGCTAAGAAACTTCCATGATGGAGTTTGAACGAATTCATTATCCCTATGTTCCACCTTCTCATCCTTATAACTCTCTCACTCTTATTTACTTCTTTTCAGTAACACAATAGTAATAATTTCATCCATCATTGAAAGTATTTGCGAAGTCTATTGGTGTAACTCATACTCAACTCTTGGCCTTATACACAAACACTTTGTTGCAGCCGTTGATGTCCGCGCTACCGCCTCCACCGATTGTATCCAAAATCTGTTGATTGGTCATATTATAGCGAAATTATCAAAACCAATCAACATATTTTTGCACCAGCTACGGTGGCGCCAATAGCCCTGAGTTTGTCCCAATTTGTTTGAAGTTTAAGGGCCAGTTTCACCATCTACTGATAAGTTCTGGATAGGTTATTTGACAGCAGTAATATGAAAAATATACGTTCTTTTTCTGTTTTGGCGCGCACTGTTCATTGAAATAAAACAACTTTTACGATATCAAATGCGCTATATTTCACGAACTAAGTTGTAATTGTCCGTATTTTAAGGTTTTTAGGGGTCGTGGTCAGTCATCCCGTGACCACGGCAGCTGAAAAGGTGCCGAAACGTCGGGAAAATCAAAAAACCCCTAAAAACCTTAAAATACGGACAATTACAACTTAGTTCGTGAAATATAGCGCGTTTGATATCCGTAAAAGTTTTCATTTCTATGAAAAATATTTTGTTATCTGCGAGTTGAGCTATCCAGAACTTATCTGTCGGTGGTTAAAGCGACCCTAATAATAGTCCGCGAGCCTGCGACAGATTTTCATGACCAATTTCCTCTCGGCTGATAACTTGACATTTTTGTTATTGATCATGGTTAAGAGAGTTGTAACATGAAGCTCCGTGGACGTCAACTGCTGTTCGGTTGGCGGGTTTAGCAGCGGAAGCCTCCCAAACACGTTGAAAACGTATTTTCCACCAGTATATTGGCTGCTGACTTTTTTTTCTTTAAGGGTATCTTGCACGGAATTCCGAAAGTTACGTACTTTTAATTGAGTAGTACTGTGCCCTGAATGAGTTTAATACATTAAAAGAAGTGATACAGGTTAGCCTGATACTGCCACAAGCTTTTTAGAAATTTTAAAGAAATACATATAAAAAAACAAGCAGAACATAAACGTAACGACGGCCAAAATATTTGTCTTTTTTTTTTGGTAAATATTTGTCAATTTTGCACATAAATCAATAATTCTAACATGAAAATGTTTGAATTGATACTGATCTTCCCCATCCAAAAAATTATAGAAAAAAATTACATATTAAGACTTTTCTAATTTTTTGCACGAATTTTTGGTTGTTTTGAAGAAAAAAACATTGCTCTAATTGAATAAATACGAGACTTATGAAGAGAATGTGTGCTGTTAATGCTGTATTTTGAAATTGAAGAATGGGTAACAAGATCAATTAACCTAATTCTAAGCTCGAAGACTTTTTTCATCCGTGCGTTACGCCCTTAAGATATTGGATTAATTATAATATGACAAATTTGATAACTAAAAAAAAATTTTTTTTCATCGTGTTTAGGAATCTACCGCTGCTGAACCCACCAACCGAACCGCAGCTGACGTTCACGGAGCTTCATGTTTCAACTCTCTTAACCATCTCACATTAATCAGCCGAGTGGAAATGACCGACTAAATTTGTGCCCTGGCTCGCGGACTATAAGGCTAGCAATAGACGTCCGATTTGGATTCGATTGTCTGACCAGACTATCTGATCGGATTCACTCAATACACGTCCGATGTTTTCTAAACTCAGTCCAAAGAGTAAAATAATATCCGCTAATATGTGCTTATATGCGCTAATATAGTCAATTGGCAAATAGGAAGGAGAATCGGACGTCTATTTCGTCTCTGTACAGAAGTATGCATACAGCGCCTTCAGACAATTGGACCCTACAATATAATCGTAAACACGTAGCGTTGTTTCCGACTTGGACGTCCGATCTGACTATCGGATCGGATGTGTATTGAGTGTTCAAACAAATGTATGGCACGGTACGAGCGCCTTATTTTTCGCCTTAGAAAAATCTTACGTGTATTCCCAGCTTATAGGGACAGATTCGTCAGTTGCTGACCTCAGCTTTATGTAACGGTGAGTCTAGGCGAGGGCAGAGGCGGGCAGCGAGCTGTGCTTGGGCTTGGCCTTGTGCACGAACACCTTGATGCAGCCGTTGAAGTCCGCGCTCACGAGCACGTGCCCTGTTTGGGAGGACGCCACCATGCCGCCTTCTACGCCCTTCTGTTGATACAAATTAATATGTGTTTATTTCAGTTACCAGAACTTGAAATTAACACACTAAAAACATAATCAACAAAGTGGGGAGGAAAACGGAGAACTGTAGTTGTACTTTACATTAAATATGTTAGTCTTGATATTACCGCATGTGAAATAAATATTGAAAGACGGTCGAGCGTTATTTCATGATATCAAGACCATCATATTTAAAGTAACCGAATATTTTAAGAAAAGACAGCGTAACCTGTCATACTATAATGGCAAACCTGCCCACTTATTCACAAACATTCGGAAAAGTTCCAGAAAGCGTAATTATGCATTGTCACTGTCACACACTTCAAAATAGACAAAGTCAAAATCAAATAATTGAAATCCGATTCTGTTGTCGAACGGTTGTCAATCAGGAGGCAGAATAAAAAAAAAACTACTTATACAAATTGCAGCTGATCACATAAGATATGAACAGTCGTTCTATTATATTATTATAAATGTGAAAGTATCTCAGTTTGTTTGTTTGTTCTTTCACGCTAAAAATACTGAACGGATTTGGATGAAATTTGGAAACAGATATAGTAGATAGCTTGGATTAAAACATAGGATACTTTTTATCCCGATATTCCCACGGGAACGGGAACCAGGCGGGTGAAACCGCAGACGGCCGCTAGTACGATATGAATATCGATATAATTACCAAATCTGTAATTTTTCACCAACTAACTTGCATTTCTAAAAATCTACACATCAAAGTAAATTTTGTTTTTGTCACTTGTGATCAGTGATTTATTTTATTATTTAATTTAATTCGCAGATAACCGTCGTAGGACCATTTCAACATCATTTCCGTAAATTGTAATATTTATTTTGCATTTTAATATTTATCGGCTATCCGACTGGTAGTTCGAAATCAAAGGTCCTACTATACCTACTACACCTCCAAACTATAATAATAATAATATTATAACTACTTAACGTTACTAGGTAAACTAAATTTTTGAGCAAATATGACATACTAAAAAATAAAGTCAATAATATTACCACTTCCTCCTTTTCTTCGGTGTCCTTATTCGCCATCTTAGCCTCCTCCTCCCGCTCCGTGATCATCCTGATCATATAATCCGGGTTGGGAGCAAACACTGCACAAGTCACCACCGCGTTATGGGCCTTAATTCCCTCCCAAAAATCGTTTCTATCTCGCCTCACAGACGTGAACTTCGAGTAATCATGGTAGGTCTTCCAAATGTAGATACATTGGTTCTCCGACCCGCTTACTATATATTTACCGTCGTGTGAAAACGACGCTTTGATTTGACTAGAGACGTTGACGTAGCCTTTGTATTTGCAGGATAAGTTGAGGTCTCGTAAGTCGTACAGTCTTATCCTGGAGTCGTTCGAAGTGACGAGAATTTTGTCGTCGTTCGGCATTGGCTCTATTCCACTGATTTTTCTGCCGGTGGAGTTTTTGCCGCGCGTCGATCGTACGTCGATTTGCGTGTGGTATTTCAGTTGGTCGGTGGTGTAGAATATGCAGCGGCCGTCGTAAGTTCCGACAACGGCGAATTTGCCGTTCTGACAGAAGTTCGCGGCGGTTATTAGCTTTGTTTTGCCGTCAACTTCGTTCCAGACAGCGACCTAGAGAGTAAATATACAATTATTTATCCTATTGCCGGAGATGACGCGCGGCGGCCTTTTAGACTGTTTTTATTTTATTTTAATACAGGCTTTTAATTTAATTAATTTATCCTATTTGTTATTTTAATTTGGTCTACATTGCTCCACATAGGATTCCAAAATAACAAAACAAAATAACACATCTTTTAAAATTCGGACGAATTCGGAGCAATAAATAGAGAATAGTGTACTCAAATTCCAATAGGGTATAATAATTCAATTTAAATAAAATTCTTAAATTATTTAATTGTTATTGTACTGTTTAGAATAAACTTCAGCTCTATTTGAAGACAAATTTGTAAAGAAGCCATAAAATGTAAGTTAAAAAAAACCACAAGTGTTTCATAAAAAAAAAGAAAAATAAACCTAGGTAATAATATTCCTTATACTCACTTTCTTATCAGGAATGTTCCACAGTCTCAGCTTTCCATCCAAGCTTCCCGACAGGAAGTATCTATCATCCCTCGGATGGAACACGATGGCCGTCACAAAATCTATATGTTGGAAGCAGCACAAGCATTCTCCTAACGATATATGCCACAATCTGACAGTTTTATCCATAGAACTGGACAAAATAAAGTAGTTTTTAGACCAGGAGACGTCTAGAAGGTCGGAGGTATGTCCTGAGTATACGCAGAAAGGTTTGGGTGAGAAAGGGGCTGCTGGGCGTAGAGGAGTCTCTTCAGGGCTAGGGGGCGGAGCGCCCAGGGATGCGAGCGACTCTTGGGAGGGTGTTGGAGACGATTTCTGTTCGGCAGCGTATTTCGTTCTCATGTCCTGTAAGAAAAAGGCATTTTGATTGTTGGTGCGACCGAACTGGAGACGTATTTTTGAATCATTCGAAATTCTCATGCGAATTCAATTCACATTCGTGAGTGAATGAAATTCGTGAGAAGTCGGTGAATTGAAATTCACCGACTTCCATTTTGTTACATTTTTTTATTACTCGAATACGGTGTTGCCGTTTTATTAAACTCCCTTGACATTTCATTTTACGCAGAATATTAAAAAACCGGAATCTATAACTCTCCTTAGATTTAAAAAACCGATACTGAATCGGATTTGAAACACTTAAAACGAAACTTTTTAAGTTGTCAAACTATCCATAATGTCAATTTGAAACTGACATTAAGTGCTAAACGTCAAACTTTATATCGCCCGAATAAAAAAAGAGCGGCCGACCACTCGTTGCAGATTCGAATCCGAATTGGAATTTCATACATACGGTTTTTAGCATTCGTATGCTAATCTTGCAATCTTGCAAGTTATTCTAATGATTCAAAAATACTTCTCCTGTGCTTTCGTGACATATGTTCAACTCAATTGTATTTTTCAAAAATTAGCTGAAGACCAGCGCCGATGGCCGCAAAGCGCTGCGTCTTGTCGCCATGGTATGCCTTTGTGGCGGCTTTGCTTTTTTTAATATTTGCGCAGGGTACAAACGAGCCTTTCAAAATTGGCACTTTCGTATATAAAAGGAAGTAGTTTTTTTATTTAAAATAATGCGTTCTTTTGTTCGTCCCGTATCGTTATTTTTCCTGCCTGCCGACGCAAGATGAGCCGCCTCAACATGGCCCGTGACTTGGGAACTATCGCGCTACGCCGCCGCTATAGCAGTCTAAAGAGTCTTTGCACTGAAATAAAACAACTTTTCCGGATACGAATACAAATTTACCGTGTTTTTTTAGTAAATTCGATCTTACTTGATAAATATAGTGCGCTCAATATCCGGAAAAGTTGATTTATTTCAAAGAACATTGCGCGCCAAAACTGCCTACAATGACTTTGCACTGCCTACAAACGGCTGAAATTACGCACTCACACAGATACGAGAAATTTGTAAGTGTCATAGAAATAGACATATCTTTATTGCACAAAAGAAAAGGTACACAGTTCAGCCCCCCTAGCATGACCGCCGAAACGCGATATGATATAGCGTTTTATCCACATTCAAACGTCAAAACCCATTGTCTTTTGACGGTTAAACGTGTTAAAGCGATGTATCATATCGCGTTTTGTTGGTCATGCTAGGCTAGCTGTAAAATTAGTTAACAATTTGTGCTGCAGAAGATAATTTTTGACAATGAAAAGGAGGTCCCCAAACTAGGCAAAGCGCGTATCTTGGGAAACCGGAACAAATTAAATATTGCATTATTTAAAAACACTAACTGTCGAAACAAATCTTGAAAATCGTTTTTAGTCTTAAAGCAATACACAAATAAAACTAAAATCCTAAAGGACTTAAAAGCACCGACCGATAGAGAAAACGCATTTTGAAAATATCGAACCCAAGTACGTTCGTACATTGGCGTGGTTTGAGCAAGGAATCGCTAAGTGGTCATAGTGAATAAGGGTCCTGGGGGTCAATTCTGCTAAATTTTTGTCATAATCGTCTCTCAGTGGTGTTTCAATAGTAGTGTTTATTTACACTGTTGTAGCAAGAGCTGTGTAAACCAGCACTACCATTGAAACACCACTGGAATACCATTGTGATTAAGCGTTAGCAGAATTGGGCCCCTGGGCCCTTATTCACTATGACCACTTAGCGATTCCCTGCTCAAACCACGCCAATGTCGTATTTTATTTTGACATTTTCAAAAGTCGTTTTCTCCATTATACTCCCAAATTATAAAGTTATTGTACAAGTACATGAAAGTCACAAGTTGTACAATTATTAAACAAGTAAAATAACTTTAAAATTTGTAAGTGTCATAGAGAAAACGACTTTTGAAAATGTCCAAACTAAATACGACATTCGCGTGGTTTGAGCAAGGAATCGGTAAGTGGTCATAGTGAATACGGGCCCTGGAGCTCTATTTTTGATTCACTCGCCTCGAGGATTCTACTGATTTTCGTGCGACGTTTGAGTTTCCGTATTCCGCAAAAGCGACCTTGCCCGTATATACTCAGCTTCGCTTTTCACAAGTAGTACCGCCACCCAATTCGAGCGCGCTAGGGGCAAAGCGAAAAGCGTGCTATGTCCACGCATGCTAGGTCGCTAATCGCCTGATCCCCTTCTCGTTCGCCTCGCCACTCGCGCGACGAGTGATTCAAAAATAGAGGTCCAGGGGGGTTACTCTTGACGGGATCGCGTTGATATCGAGATTGAATGTCAATAGTTATTACTGATTTTCGACGTTGATTAGATTTTAAGTGCCGCTAAAATCGATTAATAGAGTACAAAGGTACTTTATTTACTAATTTCAAGTATTAATTATTAGTTTAATTACTTATTTTTAGTCATAATTACTGACGTTTGCAATTAATTCAATCTCGATCTCATTGTGATCGCGTCAAGAGTAAGGGGCCTGATGTGTTTATGTGTTTCTAATGATGTTCTTACCTGGAACATGTGGTGCGCGTCGCGCGTGACCCACACGCGCAGCAGGCGGTCCTGGCCGGCCGTGGCCAGCAGGCGCCCGCACACGCTGAACTTGCAGCACCACACTGCCCCGCTGTGACCCGAACCCATCTCCTGTACAACGACCATCATAGGATATAAATAAATAAATAAATAATAATAATCTATACTAATATTATAAAGAGGAAATATTTGATTGTTTGTTTGTTTGCAATAGGCTATTTGACAGGTTTTGAAAATCCATTTTATATTATGAAGTGAAGTTTAAGGAACCCAGTAAAAGTTGTTTTTTTTAATTCTGGTATATATATTTGCTGAAAAATATCAAATTAAAAATTCAATATTTAAATAGCGCGCCAAAACGCTACTTTGACAATATGGCGCTGCAATGAGTTCGGTGACGTCACTTGCCTGTATTCTGCATATCATCCACATACGTAGTCAAACGATTTTTACAAGCAGGTGACGTCATTATAAACTCGACGAATCAGGAGCGTTTTGTGTCACGTGAAAAAATAAATTTATAATTATTTTCAACTTACGTTAATAAAAAACCGTTTTTAAACTCATAATTTATACTGATAACAATAATTGACACTTTATTTTTCGCATTGTCAAATATCCTATTTAAAAACTACTGAACTGAATTGAAATTGAAAAATTAATTCTGTAAATGTATTTTCTAGTGCAATAAAGAGTATAATAATAGAAATTTGATACACGGATAGAAGATGAACATGGAATACTTTTTATACCGATATTCCCACGGCAACGGGAACCAGGCGGGTGAAACCGCAGACGACCGATAGTAATAAATAATTCCATACAATCACTCCAATTATTATCTAGCCCACGTTAAGGTGGAACGATTAAGTTACAAAAAGCTGAACGGTCGTTAGATGGCGCTACTTTCGCTATTTAGTAGTTTTTATTTTTTTGTTAATTTTTCTTTGTATCTTTTTAACTCAAAATACTTTTAGCGCATTCTATAAATAAATATTGAATTTTCGAAACCAACATTTATCTTTTTGTAGTACATTCATCATCCAAATATCTCGAGAGAGTGTGTCTGTCTTCAAATTTTACTAATCACTCACACATGCATACTTTATTTCTGAGTTTCTTGTAGTAGAATATTTCGACCTAGCTAGAAAAGATCACGTAGCCCAGCGGTCTACGTACTCGACTTAGATATCAAAGAGTCATGGTTCGAAACTTCTGATGATAGTTTTTTTTTTTATTTATTATTATTGTTTATTTAAATAACATTACAATATTAATTTTGATGTATAAATTGCAACAAATGCAATTACAACTTTTTTAAATTGAACAAGTGACAAGAATGTAATTGATACTCTAAATTTTAAGATTTCTTAGTGAGTTTGCCCAATAAAATATCTATATTTTTTTAAACTACTGCTGAACAGATTTTGATTAAAATTGCAGTGTTTCCTCAATAAAAAAAAGTGGTGGTGGTTATTGGATCATCATGTTACCGTTTTCTATACTTCTATACTATATAATATTATAAAGAGGAAAGATTTGTATGTATGTATGTAATTAATAAACTCAAAAACTACTGGACCGATTTAAAAAATTCTTTTAGAATGCTACACTATCCCTGATTAACATAAGCTATATTTTATCCCGATATTCCCACGGGAACGGGAACCACGCGAGTGAAATCGCGAGCGGCCGCTAGTATTTTTAACCGACTTCAAAAAAGGAGGAGGTTCTCAATTGGGTTGGTATATATATTTTTTTTTTTTTATGTATGTACACCGATTACGCCGAGATTTCTAAACCGATTTTCATGATTCTTTTTTTGTTCGATGCAGAATAGATGCCAATTGGTCCCATAAAAATTTGGTTTCGTTTGACCCAGTACTTTTTATGTTATGAGCATTTTTATATATTATAGTAGAAAACGAAAAATATGTCGCGTAATTCCGCAAGAAAAAATGCAGATGCAGCCCAGTGACACACCTTGCACCTTCACCGACTACTCTACACGTGTTGCGCCCACACACGGAGCATCCTCAGGAGTTGTTAGACCGTGCCAATCTCAGCACCGAGTGACACTCGCACTCGGTGCTGAGATTGCGGAATTACGCGACATATTTTTCGTTTTCTACTAAGATATGGATTTCCGCCAAGTAACGCCTGATTCTATCAAATACTTATATATTTCATTTCATTGTTGACTTGGTTATAATATAAACGATAATTTTGTTTATTATGTTATCTAATCTAGAAAAACCCTGCCTATTACCTAATAGCCTATTACAGACACCAGGCTATCTACTATCTGTGTACCATACTTCATCCAAATCCGTTCAGTAGTTTCGGAGCCTATTCAATGCAAACAAACAAATTTTTCCTCTTTATAATATTAGTATAGATTAATACATAAAACATGTAAGTAAGCAAAAATGTCCCAAAAAAATATTACTATTAAGTACTTACCTCATAATGAAATTGTATTATTCAACAAATACTTAATTCGTAAAGCAGCGCAGCGAACACCGGGGTTGCAAATGATAAAATATCTATTGTGTTTCGTTTTCCGATGCCTGAGAGGTTATAAAATAAAAAATGCTAACCTCTTGTGTATCTTAAATATGTACTATGTAATGTTAAGTACAATCTAGATAAAAAGTACTGAGATCGCTCACATTCATTCATACGGTGAAAATGGTTTTTGAAGGCTAACTGACCAATAATTAAGGCAAATTAAATTACCTTTGTTCATTCGAGCAAACGGCTTTTCGTGTAAGAGTCTTTCACGTTATTAGCTTTTCGCGCAAATGTCCTGATTCATAGTCGAAACATCAATAGTCAAGTGATATGTGACGTCAAATTCATGTTTTGTATTTGGTTTAGTCTATGTTTATCTCTATCCTATCATCATACTTATGATGTTTTAAAAGGCTAAGTAAAAATATCATAAGAATTAGTACTTGAATACTTAGATTGCTTTCTTAACTTTCTTAACGGTAAAATCAAAATTAAGTCTGTTATTATCATTTAATACGTTAAAATTGTAATATTAATAATAAAATAAATCATTAAGATCGTTAAATCATTAAGATGTACGTAAAATAAATCATTTCTAGTCAGAAAATAAATTTCACTCAAAACTGAAATATTTCAACCCGTTTTGAAAGATTTCATAAGTTTCGTTTATATTTCATTTTCATTTCACTGAAATTTTAGTCAGTAGTATTGACCATCCCTAGTCACAACTCACAACAACACAACGAAAAAACACTATAAACAAATGACAAATACGGATCGGTCGGTGTTGTCAGTACGTAGATGTGATTCCGGACAATTTAATACCTATTTGAAAAAATAAAATATTTAAATATTAAGTACGTTACATAATACAAGTAAATTTTATTTGCACAAAGCAGATAAAATTTTCTTTTCTTTTTTTTTGTTTATAAAATCTTATTTTCCATTTTTTGACAGTGATGGGAGAAAAAAAGTTTTACGCATAAAAAACAAAATGTAAAGTCGTGTTTAGCATTTTTTCAAAATCGGAGTCAGGATAAATCCTACAAATCACAACTTTATATCATAATCCCAAAGTAAATTATTACTGACGAAACTCATCTCTTTTAGGACGCAACGGCAACACAGCTGAAAAATCTAGTAAAGAGAAATTTAAACAATTATTAAATCGAGACAAACGTAAGAGCGGCAACGTCGCGCGTTGCGCGTCTTAGCCGCATGGAATGGCAACGTCGCGATTTTTGTATACGTACACGACATTTGTCACATACACACACGTAATATTTGCAAACATTTTGTGTTCATTTATAGGTGATTTCTGAATGAAACAATGTTTGTTTATTAATTAAGCGCAAATGAATACCCGAAAAGAAATAGTTGCACATATATTTAAGTATTAATTCTGTTAATCTACCAAGATTATCTCGACTGTTTTTTGTATGAAAATCGTTCCACCTTAAGTTTTGAAATTTGTGTTATATGATAGTAGATAACGGATAAATTTATTTTTATATATTTTTTTGTAAATACATACACAAATACATAGGCCAAGACAAATAAAGTTCATGCACACAAATATTTGTCTTGTCCGGGGATCGAACCCAGGACCTCTGGCGCAGAAGGCGGGTTTAGTACCCCTACGCCAAACCGGTCGTGAAGATATACAGTGGCTCAGTCGCAGAAGTTCCCGTTCGCCAACTTTAAGGCGATATTCGTGTGGGTTCCATTTGGACAGTCGTATGGGCTTACTAGCTGCCGCGCGCGGTTTCACTCGCGTGGTTCCCGTTCCCGTGGGAATATCAGGATAAAAAGCATCCTATGTTCATAACCTTCAGTTTAATCTTGTGCTCGCCTCTGACGTCATCAGCGATGTCCGCCACGTCGTTTTTATGGCGCCCATGCGACACTTCTTGCGCTAAAGAATCGGCTTCTCTCCCATAATCCCGA
Source organism: Chrysoteuchia culmella (assembly GCA_910589605.1). Lineage (NCBI taxonomy): Eukaryota > Metazoa > Arthropoda > Insecta > Lepidoptera > Crambidae > Chrysoteuchia > Chrysoteuchia culmella. The sequence goes on along the minus strand of OU342654.1, from coordinate 2,707,908 downwards.
TTACTGAGGAACTGGCGATCTTATCTCTAACTGCTGGAACACAGCAATGGTGAAAACATTGTTGTTATGGCACCAGACTTAGATAAGACGGTGGTAACTAGCCAGGCGGACTTACAGCAAGTCCTAGCACCAACAAAGCTGCGTCCACTATCTTCTTCACTGTGTTTCCGAAGAAACGTGTCAACCTAATAAAATGCTGTTTAAATAAAACAAACCTAAGTCTTACCTGCACATGTCTGACACAGCCGTCGAAGTCATACGGTCCTTTATGCGAGTTGGAGGCCTTCAGTTTGATGTTATGTTCGCCTCTGACGTCATCAGCGATGTCCGCCACGTCTTCTTTATGACGCGCGTGCGACACTTCTTGCGCTAAAGATTTTGCAGCGTCCACTGTTTTCTTCACTGTGCTTCCGAAGAAACGTTTTAACCTAGAGAAAAGGATATGTTATGATTTTTGTCTTTTTCAATGTGCATCTGAAGCATCGCGTCGAAGATTGTTACCCGACTACAAAGAGAGGGTTTTTCCAACCAGGGAAAGGATTTTTTGTCTTCTTGTTTGTGAAGAACGTCAATCTTGGAAGACCTCAGGTCTTTCCCTGGTTGAAATAACTCTTTCCTTGTAGTCGGGTAACAAGACCTCACAATCACAAAACACATTAGAGGTTTGCAGTCTCTTAGTCGTATTTGAGGGCCTAGTGTGAGTTTGCAAATTTCCAAACGTTACTGTCGCGTTCGAGTTACATTTTGACAGATAGATCTTAACTAGCGGTCGCCCGCGGTTTCGCCTGCGTAATTCCCGTGCCCGTAGAAACTAAAAGTAGAATTAAAATTAGTAGATAAAAGTAGGCTTTGTTTGAATCTAGGTTATCTTCTATCTATGTGCCAAATTTCATCCAAATCGGTTCAGTAAATTTTGCGTGAAAGAGTAACAAACATACTGACATACGAATGTATGTCAGTTGTTTGCATTTATAATATTTCTTTTATTCGGAAAACACACAGTATTTAAATGACTAAGAAGCATAACAAACATAACACAATATACACAGTTACTTGTATTCGCATATAAACAACAATTTGCTTATTTGTACTAGGTAAATAAATGATAATACTTATAGTAGTATATTAGTAGGATACAATGGAAATAAGATTGAGAATTAAACTCTTAAGGTAAACGCTATAGTAACATTTGCACATTTGCAAACTCACACGAAGCTCTCTGAAAGACGTGTGTCGCGTAAAAACCATACACGCCGCGATGGCAACATGGAGAAATTCGTTCAAATAAATGTATGCTTTGTTTTTCACTTAAAGGGGTGGCGATGTATGACACTTACACCTATTTGCACTAAACTTAAGAATCGCCTAAGGCTAATCTTTTTTCTTTTATGAACTACGGGTAGACTCTTAGCCTTCATCATACCTGATGTTAAGTATTGATAAGGCTGAAGATGGAAGCGAGCCTCTCCCGGAATCCCCAATCACTGAGGATTTGGCTATCTTATCTTTAACTGCCGGAACACAACAATGCTGAAGACATTGTTGTTATGGCGTCAGACTTTGATAATAAGGTGTTAGCTAGCCAGGCGGACTTACAACAAGTCCTACCACCAACCAAACCGAATACAATATGTACCCCAATACAATCGAGCTGGGACCCCTGGGTCTGATACCGGTGGTTGTACCACTAGACCACAGAGGCGGCTATTCTTATCTATTTAAAAACATCAATATTAAGAATAGAAATATAAATAATAGTGGATTTTAAGTACGTCATATGGTTAGTTCAAAGCAATTTTTTATTAAGATTTAGAAAGATAAGATTAGCCTTAGGCGATTCTTAAGTTTAGTGCTAACACCCATTTTACACACTAAACTTAAGAATCGCTCTTTTCGTACCTCTTTTTGTGTTCTGTGGGATATAGTTAATGATTTTTGTATTTTTCAATAATATTTTTATAAATATGATAAATTTTGGTAGTCTCGGTCTCGGTAGTTTCGGGTTCGGTAAGTCTCGGTAGCTCAGTGGTTAGTGCATTGGACCGGATTTCCAAAGGTCGTGGGTTCGAGTCCCATCTGAGAATTCACTTGTGGCCGAGTAAATTTTTTCCAATATTTTTCTATTTAAAATTTATCATAAGTATTTTTTAGTCAAGTTATTATGAACAATTTTTGAACTTTCAGCTCCATTTTTGTATGGACAAAAGGGTTATAGCTATATCCTCTTTTAAAACTATAAGAAATCACAGTATTACAAAAAAAGCTGTTCAACAACTAATACAATGGCTGCAAAAAATAACTTGTTACATTTCAGCGTACGTAACAAAACAAGCGTTTAAATTGGATTTTCCATATTAGTATTAAATTAATACAACACTGCCTATAACTTGATTGCGGGTTTATAAAAAAAAACTCAGCGGAAACGGAAACGACCTTCAAAAATATCGCTGGTATTTTTTTATTTCCTACACAGACACGCATGTATAGTATTACAAAATCAAACTGCAAACTAAAACACTTCATTTAAAACTTTAGTATTTTTCGTATAACTTACACACACATATATAATCACAACTTTTTATTTCTTTGTCCTATTTACAAAGTCTGCCACCAAAATTATAATCATAAGTTTAGCTAAAATAGTATTCAATTAAAAAGCTAATCAAAGGTTATTACACACCAATCAACATAAACACTATTAATAAAAACATAAAAATATTTGCATTAAATAAAAGTCAGTGTATTATTGCAAACTCCTTTCACCTGAAGTTCGTATCGGTTCTCATTTTCTTGTTAATGTTGCCCTGCGAGTGACTTTTTACCAGTTCTGTCATTATAATCCTGATTAACGAAAAATTAATCAATTACCTATATATGTACAACTTAAGTTTTGGCGCGCACTGTTCATTGAAATAAAACAACTTTTACGGATATCAATCGCGCTATATTTCACGAACTAAGTTGTAACTGTCCGTATTTTAGGGATTTTAGGGGTTTTTTGATTTGGAAACGTGCCGAAACGTCAGGAAAATAAAAAAAACCCCTAAAACCTAAAAATACGGACAATTACAACTTAGTTCGTGAAATATAGCACGTTTGATATCCGTAAAAGTTGTTTTATTTCAATAATCAATTATAATTAACGTCAAACGGAACAACATTGATCGCAAACTATTTTAAAGACGTAATTTAAAAATTCGGTATTTCATAGGCTTATATTTTTATGAATTGTCAATATTGATACTTTCACGGATTATGTATAGCAATAGCAATCCCAGTTATATGTATTATGCATCAATTTATTTGAAAGTCTGAAAGTTGAACAAGTGTGTTCGTGTGTAACTTAGATGGTCAAGGCGTTATTCACAAACATTCTGAAACGTTCCGGAGATCGGAATGCATGCATTTCCACCTGTCACTCACTTCAGAATAGGCTTAGACAAAGCACATGATCCGATTTCGTTGTCGAACAGTTGTCAATCAGGAACCCTTACCATCAACTCTTTGCAATGGGGTGGAAAACTGGAACTAAATGGCGCCACCACCGCTGGTACAAAAATCTGTTGATTGGTCAATTACTTGTCAAAATGACAGATTTTTCAGGTTTTGACTTGACTTAGACCAATGACGAGATTTAAGGTAGGTACCAATGGTGGTGGCGCCATTAGCTTTGCCTTTTCTACCCCATTCATTTTAGGTTATTTTAGATTTTGAGAGTGGAAATGCTGCCATTCGGCGCGTGTAGCGGCGTCTAACTCTTACTACCTGAAAATAACCTTAAATGAATCGCATTACAGTTGATGGTAGGTCAGCACTTTACACTTTATTATTTATAGAAACAAACAGTCATAAAAATTATATGGTTAAAGAAATATAAGTAAGTATAGACCTATCGTTCCCTAAATGTATAACTTTAACCGCGATATCGCCCTTTTGTCACTCGCTATAGACGCAGTGTGCGTCGAGCAAAAGTAAAGTCTCACGTGCTGTTGAGTGTACTTACTTCTCAGTCTTCCGCCGGATGCCGGTCTGCTTGTCCCCAGTCTCCCGCTTGGCCTCCTTAGCCTCGTCCTCCCCGCCGCCCGTACATACACTCTCGCTCTCCTCGTCCGTCTCTCTAAAATAAACGAGACATATAAGCATACTAGCTTCCTGCCGCGACTTTATTCATCTGCGTGGACTTTGGGAAATCCCAATCCCTTTGGGTCTGGTTCAGATTCGATTGATAAATTTTGACATAATTATTGTACGCTGATAATGATAAGTAATCAAAGGGTCAACGAGTTTTTGAAAAATGTCAATCTCAAAAACAATATAACAATATATATAAAAAAAATCTCGCGACAGTATAATAATCTATGCAAGAAAAAATAGAGAGAGAGAGAGAGAGTTATTTTTTTTTTATGACGAACAGTTTTCTTAATCGAAATAATATGTAATAGAAAATAGATGCGAAACTTCAGGGGGGCTATAATCGCGCTGAGATATCCGACATTTTTCTAATTAATTAAATTAGAAAAATGAAAATGTAAGTCAAATCTTTACTATGGTCAAAATACTTTAGTTTCAATGATCTTTGATAATCCTATAATGTCGAAGATTGTTTTAAGAGAGATTTTAATATTTATTTTTGCTTCAAAAAAATGTCGAATTGAAAATGTCGAAACCGCGAGAATTGCCTCCCAGGTATTTTACTAGCTTGATACTTTTTTAATGGTCGCAAAATATTCACACAATAAAAACATGATAATGCCATTATGAAAACTACCACCACCAAGTTGGAACCATTAAAGCGTAACAGACCACAATGAGTTGAACTCGAAATACACTCGTCCAATAGTTATCAAAAAAACAAACATAACACAACGTTAGACCTTTTTAAACAGTTACGGAATAACATTCCAAACGAAACAAATCTTTGGAACAGCAATTAATGTAGTCTTTAAAGAATATTAAAATGGATATGCCCTTAGTTTATAGGACATCAAACAATTTTTTCAGGTTAGGTACTGAATGTTTTATGAATCGATCAGTCACTAAGAAATATTAGAAAAATTGTATATAAAAGATTGGTTGTCACCTCTTAACTTAAAATGCTATCCAGAGCTGACTTTCTTGAAGTTTGAGCTTCGGTGAAAGATTTATAACCAGTGATAGGATAAACATAAACTTAGTTATCCCGGGATTCTAGATACTTTCGATATATCTCAGAAACGGTGCATCGTAGCACAATAATAAGATATTTTTCGTCCCCCTGCGTTACCCATAAACCCCCTCTCATCTCGTCAATTGACATAATAAAAAGACCAAAAATCTAAAAAAAACGTGCTTAAATTTTTTCCAAGTCGCGTTTCCATAGTAATTTCACTCGAAAATTCGGCTAAGTCGCTGGCCCAAACAAAACTGATTGAAATCCGGGATCTTTTTCGAGACAAAAGTGCATTCCATAACAGTCAACACCTCAATTTTAGGTAAATATGCATCCGATTATCCGATCACTGTTATAACAGAGAGACATAAACACATTTGGTGATACTTAATATCGTTATAGTCTCTCGACATTTAAATACACAGGATTAATCAAAATATTTTAATGTTTGGGGTCAGTGTTGGCTTAAACTATTTCTAAAAACATTACGCTGATTTACCAAAATATCTGTACCATAATAGCCATATAAAGATAATATATTTTTCCGGCATATCCAGATACCGTCACAAAAACCCCAAAATTGCTTTACCATATCCCATCTCCGATAATCTCGTCTCCTCGTCGTCAAAGCATGAACGGGACAAACATCAACAATTTGAACAATAATCTAAACCTATTCGGCACACTGGTGGAGGACCGCGCCTTGCGCAATTGCGGCGATTCTCGCACCAAGTTCACTGCGGACACGAATCGAGACACTGACACGCGCTTGCGCCAGTGGGCTGCCTTAGGCGGCTCCGGGCTGGAAGGAAAGGCTACAAAGTTATCTTAAGGGTGCTTGTACACGGTGCATGTAGCTGGAGCAAGTAAAGATGCGGGTTACACGCTTGAGTTATATGCGCAAGCTATTTGTTCGAGTTACTCGCTTTGTACTTATACATGGTGCATATAACTGGAGCAAGTAAAGACACAGGCTACTTGCGCAAGTAGTCGTGGTCAAGAGCTACATGTGCATGCTATTCGCACGGTAGCTTTATGAGTTGAATCGCGTCAAAATGTCTCGACGATTGAAAATTCTTTTAAAATCATTTGTTAAAAATGTAATATTACCAGAATTATTAAATATGCTAGAAGACGAATTAATACAATTACGAAGCAAAAAGTTATGGATGCGTAACTGGATAGCCAGATTTTTGAGATTTCTCGATTTTCAACTTTTCTTAATTGTAAGTAGATCGAAGACTTCGTATTTTATTTTTTATTTTATTTTTTCCGAAACCGTCAATGCCCATCTCTTTCTCGATTGCTTCTAAAGCGTTCTCTCTTGATTGTTTATTTTTGTAGTTTGACGATTCCATATTCCACAGACAATCGTAGGATTTGTACAAAAGTACGAAACGACAAGTCGTTTCGTCGTTCCACTTATCTAATTTACTCATTATTGGTCACATTAAAACAAAAACTAAACAATTATAGAAAAAACAATTAACGTAATAGAAAAACAATTAAATTAAACCGCTTCCTATCGGTCTGTAGCGTCGGGCTTGCGCACGTCTGAACCTGCTCAAGTGACATGCGCGAGTGACCCGCGCGCGTCGCAGAGCACGCGGATTAGTTGCACGGGGCTCGCTTTGGTACATGCTCGAGTCACTAGACCCGCACATGTTTTTTACGATGTAAGTTTACGATGCATATAACCCGCGCAAGTGCCTCAACATGCGCAAGCTACTTGCACCGTGTACAAGCACCCTAAGGACAACGAGGATACACTTAGCCTTCATCATGATGTTAAGTAATGATAAGGCAACGTTGAAGCGCGCCTCTCCCGGAATCCTCAAACATTGAGGAAATCTTATCTTATCTTTAAATGTTAAAAGTTAAAATTTGTATTACCTCACATTCAAAAAAGGAAAGAAAAAGGGAGAAATTATTTTTGAGTGACTGAATCTGAATAAAAGGTGTGTTGTGTGTATCACTTCGATTAAGTTTATTGTAGGCCAAAAAGTGTTTATTAATTTGACAAGTACTCATAATGAAATAGATTATGGACCATGTATTTTTTAGTTATCTAAAGAGGAGGAAGTGTTTTCGGATTCATTTCTACGATGTATATTTTTACTATCAATTAAGCAAGTTCACCGAGGACACGAATCGAGGCACGGATACGAGTTCGCGGCAGTGCCTTGGGCGGTCCCGGGCTAGAATGAAAGGCTAGAAAGTTTGAAAATCTAAGAGTGAAATAAAGGGAGAACTCATCATTGACTGGATGATGAGGACGAAACTTCGAAATTTAAAGCGTAATTGATATCAAAAGTGTTTAATAATTTGGTATATGCACTATGCAGACACTGCACTTTGACGACCTGTTTGGCGCAGGGGTACTAACCCCGCCTTCTGCGCCAGAGGTCCCGGGTCCGATCCCCGGACAAGACAAATATTTGTGTGCATGAACATATCTATTTGTCTTGGTCTGGGTGTTTAATATGTATATTAAGTATATATTTACAAAAAAAAAGTATATAAGTATGTTTATCCGTTATCTAGTATCCATAACACAAGTTCTTCATGAAACTTAACGTGGGCTAGATAATTGGTGTCATTGTATGCAAATATTTAATAATAATAAATTATGGATTTCAAAGAATTTAAAGAGGTTTTTGGGTTAATTTATCTTATTTGGTATCGTGTTTTCTGTGATACTTTTTTAATTTAAATTTGAAACTATTTCTAGTGTAATTTATAACGTTATTCTAAATAAGGGTTAAAGTATTCTTTTTCAATATCTACATTACTTAAAATAAATAGAAGTAAGTTTCGAAAGCTTTAAGGTGAATCTACAAAAGTATGGTTGATTAGGTAATTTTTTCACAGTTTAACATGTTTCTAATACTGTAGGTAAAACTAAATGATTAATGGTGGTGCTAGTTACACTTATTGGTTTTTAGTTGAAACAACTATTTTTACTTTCTACAATTGAATAAAAGATTTGTGAATGTCGACAAAATATTCTTTGGCTTTATTAGGAATATTTAGGAAAGGTGATAGAAACTATAATCTACTGGTAAATAAACATAGTTGGATCACCTGGCGTGGTCCATATTGTTGGCAATGTACTCGGATGTCAGTCGCATGATGTGTAGACTGAGCGGGTTGATGCACTGAGGTAACTTGTGTTCCGCCACACTTAGCGGGACGCGCTCGCCTGAGTCAAGAGGAAAATTGATTTTATTCAGTACTACACCTGGCTATGCAACTTCTTAGGAACCATCGAGAGGAATCAAACTTGTTCGGCTATGAAACCACTATTTGAACACCCTTATGTCATACGCGAGATCGTTTCGGAAATTTTGGTGCAGTGAAACAACTGTCAAAAGCCTATGTCAAACAATGTCATACTTGTGGCCAAATTCAATACGGTGACTTGCTTCAGTATCACGCTGTTAATAAGCAGATGCCCCGATGTTGTTTGCGTTCGCAGCGCTAACTCGAGCTGTTGTTTGTCATATTTTTGGACTATGAAATTATATTTGAAGATCTCCCTATACACCGGGTGCCCTTTCGGTTGCATAATGTTTTTAGTTATAATGTCGTTTAGCATAACAGTTTTGGCATATAGTTTTTTCGCATAAATTATGATAAGCATAGTTTTATGAACGCAGAATGGTTTCATCAGCATAATTCTTACTTACTCTAATTTCCTTTAACATAATTTTAATGACCATAAAATTAAAGGGCATAATTGTTACACGTCTAAAGGCAATTTATCATAAAATACGAAATACATAATAGACTTATCCATAACTATATTGTCTGTAACCATCCACAGTTAAGAGTAAAGTTTATATTTAAGTTAGCGTGTTTGGTAGAGAATTAGGTCCCGATCCCGACCTGCCGTGGTCACTTTGCCGTGGTACTTGTATGCCCAATACTAGAGTGCAATTTAGAGCCCGGAGGCGCGGAGGGAGAGCAGCCCCCACCCGCCGTAGCAAAACGCAGTCACCGCGTGAGGCGCAGCGGCTGAGGCAGGTCGCCTTCGGCGACCAGCAATCCGAAGCTGCGTACCGATCGCGGTGTCTGTGTTTTGATACGCAAGGGCCAAGGGGCTGCACTTCCCGCAGCGCCGGACACGTGTATTTCCCATATGCATGCTTGCATGATTGTTTGCTTGCATGCTTGCTTTGCGTGCATGCTTGCTTGCATGTTTGCTTGCATGCTTGCTTGCTTGCTTGTATGTTTGCTTGCATGCTTGATTCCATGCTTGCTTTGCATGCTTGCTTGCTTGCATGCATTGCATGTTTGCGTTGTATACTTTTAACATTAAAGTATTTGATATAAATTTTGTGATAAAGATTGATATGCCAATAAATGTTATGATTAGCAATCGTTATGGTGAAAACATTTATGCGAAAAATATATATACTGAAATACCATTATTACAAAAGAGGTTATGGGGAAAAAAAGTATGCGTTATGATTTATTCTGCATGAACGTTATGCGAAATGATAAGTATGACAAAAAACGTTATGCAGCTCTAAAATATGCATTTCTGTTTTATGCAACCGAATATGGACCCTATACACCCTATGACTTACCAGTGTCCAAGTTCAACACGGTGACTTGCTCTAATATCTCGCTGTCCGTAAGCATATGCCCCGATGTTGTTCGTGTTCGCAGCGCTAACCCGAGCTGTTGTTCATCGCCAGCGGATTTCCTACGAGCGCCGCTGGCAGCTGCGTTACCGCCGCACTCCGAGTTGCTGCGTCTGAAGATAATACTATATTACCAGTTGGGAACCGACTATGACACTTTTACGTACGAGTTGGCATTTACTGTCAACGTTTTCGACAACTAACGGATGCTCTACTCATGTCGGTATGAGATATGAAATAGGAAAAGTGACAGTTTTCGAAAATTATTCTAGTTTGCTGAACTTGTATTAAGGTTACTAAGAGCCAAACAGGGTAAAAAAATCAAAATGGGGTGATTGGAAACAGATATCATACCTTTTTAATTTTGCCTTTTACAATGCTATTTTTATGTGATAAACACACATAAAAATATAATTGTAAAATGCAAAATTGAAAAGTTATAATTAGATGGCTGTTTCATCTTAATCGATAGTCAAACATTTGTAAAAATGTTTGTATCGAATGCGAGGATATTCCTCTCATTGACGAAACGACGGTGGCCAACACCGTAGAAAGTATACTAGAAAAATTCGACGTGTCCTCATAGATCTCTGTAGCATAATTGGTTAGTGCATTGGGCCGGACTCCCAAGGATGCGGGTTCGAATCCCGTCAGAGCGACATGAGACAAGTTGCTTTTATCTAGTATATTTTCTTGTTTATTATTTATCAGATATCATACCACTTTTTATAAAATGTATAGAATAAAGTAACATAATATGAAAAATGACTCTGCAGCAACTTGTTGTTATTAACCGTTTTTGTTCTCATATAATACAATCATAATCTAATCATCATGGTTTATTTATTGCAATATGTTGGTTACACAAGATCTTACAAAGTAAAATATGATCAGCCATGTTACAATTACTATGGTTAATCTTTTTTTATTTACAGAGAGAAAATGCTTAGTTATCATCGTATCTGATGCTTACATGATGATCAGGGACCGTACCGCACAAGTGGCGTCGGCATCGAAATCGGCTACTTTTAACAGATGGTAGTGACACACACAGAGCTGTGTAGTGTCGGCTTAGAATAGCACTACCCCTTCTCATCCCGTGGGGGTCGTAAAAGGCGACTAAGGGACTCAGCCTTCAGGAGACGGGCATCAGCGTCTCCTACTAACTTGACCATACTGCGATCGCCAACCCGCCTGCCAAGCGTGGCGATTATGGCAAACCCCCCCTTTTGGGGGAGGCCTATACCCAGCAGTGAGTGTTATGTGGCTGAGACGACAAGTGACACATTGCTGCTTCTTTTTGCCACTAATGAAAACTTACCAAAGACTTAGAGCAATATGTCACTACCATCCGTCAAATAAAGCCGATTTCGATGACGACGCCACTTGCGCGGAATGGCCCCTGATCATAAAAATAAGGCTGAAAGTGGAATCGTGAGGTTTCAGTGAGGAATATTCATACCAGCGTATGCGTGTTATTTTCAGCCAATTACGAGCGAGTAAATTGCCTATGCAACTTATATTCAGCCAAACAAGAGCGAAAACATTTTCTCAGTACTACAGACTTTTTCAACTAGGATGATTCCTGTTTGACAGTTCTAGAGATGCCCCATATTGAAATTCCAATCGACATAATGTATCGATATTTTCTAAGCGTCAATGTACCTACTTGGAGAAATTGCAATTTATTTTACTACTTTTCCGGCCACGTGGAATCCGAGGGCTAATTGTCTAATTTTAAAATCTATCGCAATCCCTTTCAATTTGCCATTTGAACGATATTTATATACTTCAGGCCGTTACTATTTGACATTTAAAAGGGATTGTGATCGGGACGCGTTTTGAAAGGTATTTAATGAACGAAATTGAACTGTCTAACCAAAGTGACAGAGGAAAATATCTTTCAAATATATGAAGAAGTGTCAAATGAAGAGGCGTTTAAAACAGTATTCGTTCCGAAAAGGGATTGTGCGACTATACACAATTCCATAAATCACTATCCATCCATCCATCATCAGCCTGTGGATGTCCACTGTTGGACATAGGTCTCTCCTAGCTCACGCCTATTGTGGCATTCATAGGAGGCTATTAGCCTACTGCTACCACGCAGGCCAGACGGGTTGGTAGAGGGTTTGTTTCAAGTTTTTCTTCTCTCGCACAGGTATTAAATGCGTCGAGCCTCTAAGCCGACTCTTACGACATCCCAGGCATATAAGGGAGTGGTGACATTTGTATTCTTAGGCCGCACGGCACCATAAATCACTATCACAATCACAATACCTTTCATAGGTATTGTGATAGATTTTGAAATTAGACAATTAGTGACAAGTTAGACAATCGATTATAGTACTGAGAAATCCGCTCCCTCGTGATCTTTCATTGAACAAATTCTTTCATTACTAGGTCGTTGCGACGACCTGAGAAAGGTTGCGGGTAGTGGCTGGATGAAAAAAGCGGGAGATCGTGTCTCGTGGCGCACCTTGGGGAAGGCTTACGTCCAGTAGTGGACTGCAATAGGCTGAATGATGATGATGATAGGTCGTTGCGAACGTTCGTTACGTGTTTTTTATGATTTTGTCATTTTTGCATTTTTCAATGCTATTTTTATACTTATGGTAAATTTTAAATAAAAAAATATTGGAAAAAATTAACTCGGCCACAAGTGAATTCTCAGGCGGGAATCGAACCCGCGACCTTTGGAAATCCGGTCCAATGCTCTAACCGCTGAGCTACCGAGACTTGCGAACCACCGTCGAAATTCTCCAATACTTTTATATTTTTTTTTTTTATTACGCTGTAGGCCAGCGTTGTTACATCAATGTTAGGAATATCCTTGCATTCGAAAGAAACACCTTTTCAGCATGCGTAGCATGAGCACCTCGACAAAGCTCTCTCCGCACTTTTCTCGCGCGAGCGTATAGTCTGTCCCACTCACACCGTACTGATATGAGAGGGACAGACATCGCGAGATAAGCGTCGACCGCGAGTCGCGGTGCGCATGCTACGCTGGCAGGTGTTTAACGATCGATTAAGATGCAACTGCCAATAATTTATGATTTTGTAATTTTTGCATTTTTCAAACTATTTTTACACTTATGGTAAACTTTAAATAGAAAAATATTGGAAAAAATTAACTCGGCCACAAGTGAATTCTCAGATGGGAATCGAACCCGCGACCTTTGGAAATCCGGTCCAATGCTCTAACCGTTGAGCTACCGAGACTTGCGAACCACCGTAATTCTCTATAAATATTTTTCTATTTAAAATTGACCAGTCGTAACGTGTGTTACCTGGCGGAGTGCTGCAGCGCGGCGTGCGCGTGCGGCGATCGACCCTCGCTGTGCGTGCGCCGGTCCGCCTCGCCCGCGCGCACCGTGCACTCGCCTGAGGGCGGAACGACCTCATTATGACATGGCCTCGTTTGAACACTGTGGCGGCACCTACCAACGCCGCACATAACACGGTGCAATAGGCTATTTGACAATGCGAAAAATAAAGTTTCAATTACTGTTATCGGTATAAATTAAGACCTTAAAAATGGTTATTTATTAACGTACGTCGAAAATAATAATAACTTTATTTAAAAATCCGTAAATAACGTTTGTCACGTGACACAAAACGCTCCAGATTCGTCGAGTTTATGATGACGTCACTTGCTAGTAAACACCGTTTGCCTACGTATGTGGATGATTATGTCCCACAGATCAGAATACAGTCAAATGACGTCACCGACCCCATTGCAGCGCCATATTGTCAATGTAGTATTTTGGCGCGCTATTTATATATTGAATTTTTAATTTGATATTTTAATGGGTTCCTTATACTCTACTACATAATATAAAATGGATTTTAAAAACCTGTCAAATAGCCTATTAACAAGTATCACCGTGTACCTAGTAACACCGTGCAACATACAATAGATGGCGCCGATATCAACTTTGTACGGAACAAGACGACTTAGTATGGATACCTACATCACGCAAGCGACGTTTCACCGAGACACTCGCATATACCGTCTGGGGCCTAGAACCGGGGATAATATTAAAAACGGAGTCTCTTTATGTCACTAGTGATTGAATCATTAGGGTCCTAACTAATTAAAACCTAATCTTTACTTATTGATTTTTACAAACAAACTTAATCGTGAATTCAATATAATGCAAACAACAGTACCGCTCAACTTTTCGGAGCTACTCGGAACGTCTTTTTGACAATTTATGTGTCGGCTGATAGAAAAATAATACTGTCTGACTTACTATCGTAATTCATGAATCCACGTAGGTATTGTTTTCTTGCTGGAGTGTTTTTTGCACTCAAAGCCATTTTCACATAAATTGTGTAAATGAATCCAATTCGATTACTTAAATTAAAATCAATTTAAACTGAAACCAAAGAAATTCCCATGACAATATTCTGACTTTACTAATCAAAATTATTTTTTTGAATTTACACTCTTTTAACACTGCGATCTTTTTTATAAAAAGATCATAATGTAAAAAGCGTAGAATCCATGGAATTAGCAGGTACTACGTACTAGTACTTAATAATTCCATGGCTGTATCTACTTGGTACAAAGAGCATACTTGGTATTGATTGACATGACATGTCATGCATGATGGATAAAATTATAAACAGATAACTGTCATTGCGATATTTAATATTAAACTAATTTTAATTAATTTGAAACAGAGATTTTAAGCTGTGGGAAGTAGCAGGGGCTGTTGCTATTCAATGAGATAAAGGTAAATTTTCTAATGGATAGTGATATCGTGATGTTTTGCGGTAAGTTTTTGTAGTCCCCTGTACCACGATTAGTTCGCAACGTTAGCGATAATGTCGTTTAGTAATACTACACTGATTATGAATCGTAACTTTAAATTCTTATTGTGAGTAATGCATGGGTTTTGATTAGCTGAAATCTTTTCAGAATAAATACTAATACTCTAGAGAGTCTCTATTTTCAATATTTTCCCCGATTATAGGCCCCACGCGGTATATAACATCCGACAATCATCTGTCGGACTGCGGTCTACGGACTACCAACACCCAGTCCGGAGGAAGAGCTCGCTATTCGACCTTCCTACTAGTGGCTTACCATCTACCACCCTTTTCCATACCTCCAACCATCTCTCTACAACATCATGAGTGCGATTACGTAAGCTAATCGTATTCATTTGACAGTTCATATTTATTTATTTATTTATTTAGCACCAACAAGATATACATCAGTAAATACAATAATATAACTAAAATACAAAGTTACAGAACTAAATGCTATCTCAGTTACAGGTACTACACAAATACATAATGAGAGTAGCCGCTATTTATTTAATACCTATGATAAAAGTGTAATGTAAGATTATGAGTTTACAGTAGTACATAAATTTTATTATTGAAAATTAGAAAAACAAAAATGAATGTCAGAAGGATTAAAAAATATATAATATCAAATAGTCAATGTCAAAAAAAAAACAATGTCAATTATGTAATAATAATATAAAAACAGCAAAATATCAATGTCAGATTTATGGATTACATATAAAAAGTTACAATAATATATATCGTATTCAATGGGCTGCAGTTTGTATGGAATGACTTTTAATATGATACAATATGAACAGTCAAATGAATACGATTGACTTTACGCAATCGCCTAGCTGATTTGTCTCAAACTACGAACAGCGCCATCTATTTCTTAAAGTGTTGTTTTATTTATTTATTATAGGGATAGTACACAGCACTGGAAAAAATCTAATTAAAACGTATACCTATGCTTATAAATTTGTTTGCTAATTCTTTTTTTTTTAACTATGAATGGGTTTGCTATTAATTCTTATCACGCCCAGGAGCTCTATTTTTGATTCACTCGTCTCGAGAATTCTACTGATTTTCGTACGACTTTTGAGATCCGTATTCCGTAAAAGCGACCTTGCATGTATATACATACCTTCGCTTTTCGCCTGTAGTACCGTCTCCTAAAACGAGCGCGCGAGGGGCCAAGCGAAAAGCGTGCTATGTCTACGATAGCAAGGTCGCTAATCGCCTGATCGCCTCCTCGTTCGCCTCGCCACTCGCGCGACGAGTGATTCAAAAATAGAGGTCCAGGAGCTAAGACAGGATCCTCGACGGAGCAAGCGTTTAAATGGTACGTGCTAGGTAGTGCTAGCTTTTGCTCGGTTAAAAACTCCGGATTAGTATTTGCAGTTTATGTGCCAAGCATAAGAAATTAAATAGTTTCTAAATCTGCTATTCACTGTATAGGCTATTCAAATGTATTTTAATTTTAACCGCCACTGTGGTCTAGTGGTACAACCACCAGTGTCAGACCCAGGGGTCCCGGGTTCGATTCCCAGCGGGAATACATATTGTATTCGGTTTGGTTGGTGGTAGTACTTGTAGTAAGTTCGCCTGGCTAGCTACCACCATCTTATCTAAGGCTGCCGCCATAGCAACAATGTTTTCAGCATTGTTGTGTTCCGGCAGTTAGAGATAAGATAGCCAGTTCCTCAGTGATTGAGGATTCCGGGAGAGGCTCGCTTCCATCTTCAGCCTTATCAATACTTAACATCAGGTATGATGAAGGCTAGGCTAAGAGTCTCCCCGCCGTTAATAAAAAAAAATAAAAAAATTGTCCCCGAAGTGGACTTGCCCAACAAACTTAAAAAGGTCATAAAAACATATAAGTGCAAGCTATCAAGTTCAAAGTTATAAAAGTGTTTCTATCTAGATTCGTTTTTATTTGCATTTTGTTTTAATTTATCTGTCATCATATCAATCATACCTTTAATAGCCTCCTTGATGTCGAGCGTTGATTCCGCGGGCATATTCTGTTTGCTTTGCCGCACGGACGTTGTAGTGCTACTCCTCGAAGAGTCGCTCGTTCGCTCACTCGAGCGAGACTCGTGGACGCTCGTCGACGACCTATCACTTGCTGTGAAAAAGTATAGAGAAAACGCAGTTGATAATAATTTGTTGATTTTTCGTTTTAAGTAGAATCGTAGAGGTTCCCGGTAATCCACTTGACACGCAAAATCCCTTGAACTACTATCAGTAAATGACGTTTTAAGCCTATACGACTGTGTTGAGTTTGAGTATGAGCGTAGGCGAATATCGCCTATAAGTGGTCGACCGGGAATTCCGCGACGGTACAAATTGACTCATTAATTTAGGTATAAGCTATCTCTTGGTTAGGTTAGCACTGCAACCAAAAACCAAACCAAAAAAGACGCGCGAGCCGAGCAAGCGAAGCTAGCGTGTTGCGGCAGTGGCCGGCGAAACGCCAGAGACGAGGGTTTTTACTTAAAATATGATATCCCCTTCCGTGCTACGTCTTTTACACACATTGCCGGCTGCGCATTCGACTTGTACAGAAACCTAGGCAAAGTATAAAATAAAAAATACTTTAGAAGTTGCCTAAACGTTTTATGCATATATAGAATGCATAAAACATGTATAGACATTGTATAGAATGTCGGATTATACAGATTGCCGGTAACATATACATACCATATCTGCTTTGTTCTAGCTCTAACGAGTCCTGAAACTCCCTGGTGAGAGACTCGATGGTGCTGGCGGGACTGGGCAGCGCCATCGACTGGTTGGCCGACGCGGGCGGCGGTGCCTGTTAAAAGTCAATAAAAATAATAAATATAGTCTATTGCTCAATTATTACATTAAAAGGGCACGTTGAAGTCTCCAAGTTGAAACGGAACTCGAACTAGCAACCTACCGGTCCACGGCATCAGAGCAAAGCGTGGATTGATGAAACAACGAAACGACTGATCTCATTGATCAAACATCGCTATCGTACAGCGTAAAATTCTAAATTAGACTGTATTTGTAAATAGTGATGAATAACGATTATCTTATCAATCCTAAATGGGCCTGGTTCAAGGCAAAGAAAAAGATGCACAATATCAATGATCCGCATAAACTATACACACACATATACCGTCTTTTTATTATACAAGTAATATCAGGTATCAAATTACCCATAAATACAAAACGTTTAAAGCACTTGGGTACATTTTACTCCTTTACCATCAGCTATTATTGCAACATTAGTCCTACTAACATTATAAATGTGAAAGTATGTCAGTTTGTTTGTTTGTTACTCTTTCACGCTAAAACTACTTAACGGATTTGGATGAAATTTTGCACAGAGAAAGAATATAGCCTGGATTAAAACATAAGATACTTTTTATCCCGATATTCTCATGGGAACGGGAATCACGCGGGTGAAACGGCGGGCGGCCGCTAGTAATAATAATAAAAAAATACATTAAATAATAATAAAATATTTCATAAATTAGATTCACATTGAAGTACTTATATTTATTATAAAACTTACGTTTAGTGTCATCTCTCCGACAATAAAGATACTTTTGATATTGCTCTAACTCATTGTTAGGTCCAGTAAGATATAATAGCACTTTCAAATAATAATAAAAAAATACAAGGTGGTCCAAGTCTGGTGGATTTTTTTTATAGAACGTTGACAAAGCGGCCTATTCGGAACCGCAAGAAAAGAAAACCGTTCTCAAAAGATTTCAAGATAAAAAAAAAAGTCTCTACCATAATGTTTTGACATTTTATTTGTGGGATGTGTTTTTTTTTCTTCTGGTTCCTAATAGGCTACTTGGTAAACTATCTATAAAACAATTTATATCCACCAGGCTTGGACCTGCCTGTATATAAAAATCACAACCACCTATATCATTTGTTAAAACACTTCTTGTCCCACAATTTCACTTTTTTACAGAAACTTGCTCCATTTAACACAAACTACTAACAAAAGGATACTTCCGAAACATTCGAAGTCCACAATACATCGACAAATACTCCAATAACTTAGCACCATAATGACATCAGACCGCGACAACACAATCACTGTGATTCAGACGATGTTGTGAATTAACGTTATTTTCCTTAACCCGCCTTTAATAAAGATGTTATGAGTTATCGATTAAGGAAATGTGTTTGTGTATGTTTGTTTTGTTTTAAGTTGACTCATTTGATTTTTTGTAGTACTAATGCTCACAAAAATCACAAACAGAAGAGAGACAGTAGTCGGTCTACAATAAAGTAAGTAAATAAATAGTTTACTAAAATTGTTAAGCATATAAATGAGTCACTCAATTCGTGTGTGATTCATATTTTAACTATATTTATTACTAGAGGCCGGGCGCGGTTTCACCCGCGTGGTTCCCGTTCCCGTGGGAATTTTGGGATCATTTATAGCCTATGTTACTACTTGGGGTCTAAGGATTCTCTATACCAAATTTCGTCAAAAATCGGTACAGTAGTTTTTGAGTTTATTTGTTACATACAAAAATACAAATCTTTACTCTTTATAATATTAGTATAGATGATAGGCGATTGTGTAAAGTGATCGTATTCCTATGACAGATCATTTTGTATGTCACTCCGGTAACGTGCCAGTTCTCTATGTCAAGTGATTAAAGCTCATTTCCGTTTCCATTCATATCTTACTTTTCAGGACAAACGAAAATTAACTTTATTTATTACTAGCTTCTGCGGTTTCACCCGCGTGGTTCCCGTCCCCGTGGGAATATCGAGATAATAAGTAGTCTAAGTTACTCTACGACCTTTTAACTAACTCTATGCCAAAAATCAAGTCGATTGGTTGCTTCGTTAGGGCGTGAAGGAAGAACAAACAAACACACTTAGGATTATAATATTAATTAGGATTGGTTAGTATTTAATGTGCTGTGTAGTGTCGGCTAAGAATAGCACTGCCCCCTCTCATCCCGTGGGTGTCGTAAAAGGCGACTAAGGGACTCAGCCTTCAGGAGACGGGCAGCAGCGTCTCCTACTAACTTGGCCATACTGCGATCGCCAACCCGCCTGCCAAGCGTGGCGATTATGGCAAACCCCCCCTTATGAAAGGACCCAATAAAATCGAGAGATCCTTGGGAAGGCCTGTACCCAGAAGTGGGTGTTATGTGGCTGAGACGACGAGGATTTAATGGCCTTACGGCAGTTTGTAGTAAGTGATTTGGGACTTTAGTTTGTGTACAGTGCAAGCACTATACAATATTATGGTGTCAGCGCAGTATGGTGTAGACTTACTCATTTTAGCAATTAAATCAATCAATCATTTTATCATATGAAGATTTTCGTATCTTCCCGATCATAATCCCTATCAAATGTCAAATAGTGACGGTTTGAAGTATGCAAATATCTTTTAAATAACGAATTGAATGGGATTGCGATAGATTTTAAAATTAGACATTTAGCCCCCGGTTTAGCATTTGTGGGGTGGAAGGTTCATACCTCATTGTATTTTCGGCTTTCCACAAAATTAAGCGATATAAAACAAGGGCTTGTCAATTATGAATTTATGACAGATTCGAGAATTTTAAAATTAGACAATTAGCCCCCAGGTTTGATACACGCCAAATCCCTTATCGCAGGCTACTCGCAAAAGCAAAATGCTGAACTTCTAGAGCTCAGAGCAAACATACGTACGATAGCCAAAAGCCAAAGCCTTAACTGGACACTGCAAACTAAACAGGCACCAGTTTCACATGAAATTAAATGACACTACGCAGTATCCACTAGGAAGATTTTGGACTTCCTGGAGGCCGTCAGGCTGAAAGAGATACTATGACTAGGTGGCGAGTTGCTATAGATCTTTTTATAACTTTTTAATTTTGCATTTTACAATGCTATTTTTATGTGATAAATATTAAACAAGAAAATATACTCCAGCAGGGCGACATGAGACAAGTTGCTTTTTTCTCTTTTAATAATAATAATATGTTTCTTAAATGGTTTTATGTACAACAATGTTTAATGTGAATAATGTTTAATATAAATTGTTTAAATATATTTTACGACTCTGTGCTTAACATTCAATGCCGGATAATGGCAAGACAGACGGACTTTATAAATTAAACCAAATCAGCTCATGTATTACTCTGTTTTCCGTAAATAAATAATTTCTTTCTTTCTTTCTTAATATTTATTTGCTATAGATATTTTAGGTCAAAGTGACTACAGTTCCGACTAGAGCTGCATAGCATCTATATCCTACAAATAATAATAATACTATACTACTAACTTCCACTAGTAGCGAGTCGAGCTGCGGCTTGTCGATAACCGGGCGTCGCGGCACGTAGCGGTAGTCGTCGGTGTCGGTGGTGCAGATGCTCAGGTTGTCGCCGTCCGTCGTCGACAGCGACTGCGACCCGTGCAGTTTGTCTGTACATAATATATATTATAAGTCCAAAATGTCAATTACCTCAAAATTCATTTTTTTTTCAAATTATTGTTGCTCTCATATCAACCGACATAAAGATTAGTTTTTTTTTAGTATGCTACATACCTACTTACTGTAAGTGTATTGAACTATTAATCTTTTATATTTTAGGCTTTGTCTTTGATTTAAGTAGTTACTTAAGTTAAATTGATCTTCATACTTAATCTATCGATTTGTACCATAAAAGTACAGAATGTAATTTTTCTCATTTAAGCCGGTTAGATTCCCGGTGCAGGTAAGTGATTTATCAAAAATCTTTGAATGCAGTTTAACTTATTTTTGAAAATAAAGGAAAGTTTCCTTTGAGTAAAATTTGCTTACATCAGTATTTAGGGTACTTTCCCTCCAGTTACTGTCTTTTTTCCACCCTGTATAACTTCTCTTCCATACAGTAGGCCAACGGACATCTTAACAGAGCCATCGTGCGGGCTTCGCGGGGCGAGAGGGGGGTGCTAGCGAGCCCGAACTGCATACATTCGCTCGGGATGCGCCTGTCAAGGACTGTGGCAATGACGGATTTCTGACAAGCAGCATTGCGTGAGATTGTTCTTAGGCAGTGCTAGTACACTATACTCCGGTCATCTTGAAGAAAGAATGTGTGCAAACAAACACTTTTGCATTTTTCGCTATTATTCCACAAATACAAAAAATCAGTTAACTAATGCCATATAATTATCAAACGTGGACAAGGTAAGTTTTAAGTATTAATGAGGTGTACATATTTCTAAAACGTGTAAACAAAAAACCGACCAAGTGAGAGTCGGAGTCGTGCACTAAGGCTTCCGTACCATTATCTATAGAAACGGCAAAAAAAATCGTTGTATGGGAGCCCCCATAAATATTTATTTTATTCTGTTTTTTAGTATTTGTTGTTATAGCGGCAACAGAAATACATCATCTGTGAAAATTTCAACTGTCTAACTATTACGATTCATGAGATACAGCCTGGTGACAGACGGACAGACGGACGGACGAACGGACAGCGGAGTCTTAGTAATAGGGTACCGTTTTACCCTTTGGGTACGGAACCCTAAAACACTTTTGAGGTTAAGTATGGGCGGTATGTTTATAAACATTATTTCCGCAAAATGCGGACTTTTCCCGACATAGCCACTATTGGTGGCTCTCGAACTGCTGCTGTTAGCTAGTACCTATAGTACACAATACTAGTACACTAGTATTGGACTCACTACGCTTCGGCCCGGCGACGCTTTTTGCATTTTTGCATTTTTTATGCATGTACTAATTCCTACGCTTTTTTAATGGCAGAAAATGTTTGCACTTTATTAATTGTACCATTTTATACAATACCATTTTCTAAGGAATAAATGATTCTGATTCTGATTCTGATTCTGACGCTGGCGGCCGGCACGGCGACTGTTACCTAGTATAGTACACAACACACCATACTAGTAACACAATGTATATTACTTCTCTTCATATAGACGGCCAACGGACACGTCTCGACAGAGCAATCGTGTGGCGTGACGCTAGTCTGCGTCAAAATGGTAAACACTAATAGCACATTAGCACAGCGGCCAGCAAAAGAGGCATTGATGGACGAACGTGTAAATGTGGCCGAGGAGAAGCACATGCACATAAGTAAGTTCATCAATGCCTAGTTGTGGCCAAGGCCTGTATAGTACTTTTCTCAAATAATGCGCGGAAATTAAAACTATTTTTGAAATCAGACGAACAACGAACAACAATATTTTTTCCCGCGCTTAAGTGTTCATTTGTTGTTTTTTTCTAAAACAGCTTTCTATTTGCAAGCCAGTTCGAAATTTAAATAAAACCTTTGATAAGTTACCTCCTTGGTTGCCATGTTTCGGAGTAAAGGATCGTTCCATTTTTGTATTACAGAACAGGGGTGCGATTGCGTAAGGTAATCGGATTCATTTGACAGTTCATATCGTATTCAATCGGCTACAATTTGTATGGAATGACATTTAATATGATACAATATGAACTGTCAAATGAATACGATCGATTTTACGCAATCGCCTAGTTGGTATGAATTTACTATGGAATTTATTTGTCCGCTAAACACGACAGATATGGATTGTCATACAACTTTTGCCGACCGCTGTTCGCATGTATGTGGCCAGTACAGCAATATCGATTTATCTCGAAGAGGTTAATATTTTAAAATCCAGTTACTTTTTTATTGCTGCCTGGATATCTCTTTTACATACTTTCCGGTTGACTGGTAGAGAATGCCTAAGGGCATTAAGTCCGCCATTTGCTGTAATGTGCAAAAAGTTAAAAAAAAAAGCTTGTCGAAATAATGCTTATATTTCCAAGCATGTTTGAGAAATAGTTATTTGTTATGCAAGGATGGAAAGTTGGTTATTTATCGGCGAGTTACCTCAATTGAAATCTGAGCAAGTGAAGGATTCTAGGATTGAACAAAGATTGAATCCTGAGCGAAGCGAGGATTTCAAAGGTACAAGACGCTAAAAACTTTTCTGCCGAGCGCAACACACAATTTTTCACCTCACAACAGCGAGGAACATTTTATGGTTATTTCCGCGGTCAACTTCCGGTAAAAAAATCTTTAAACATAAAGTTTAATCTAAATATACCTTATTCTCGTTGTTTTAATGATATAAAAAACTAAAATAATAAAAAAGTGAGTATTATAGTTAATTCAAAGTTATTTAAAGTAGAACTATATTGTTACTTATTAATAAGAATAAAAACGATTCCGTAAATGTTGACACTGACATGAGGTACAAGACAAAGACAATTTTAAAAAGAAAGATTTATGTCACAGGCCGAAATCCAATTATAGGTTGTGAAATCTCACCCAGCCTAATATAAAATTCTTATAACAAATAGTTTATTCTTATTGTTATTTATTTTATGATTCAATGAACTAAAATAATATAATAAAACCAAAACGGAGTATTATAATTAATTTAAAGCTATTTGAAATAATAATCAAATGTAACAAAAAAGTCAATAGTCCGATTCGGAACGCATTATGACATATTTTTAGGTATTCAATTAAAAAAGTATTTTGCCGCGCTAGGCCGCAAAAAGCGATTTTCTATGCCCAAACTGATTGACAAAACCTCTTTTTCAGAGCGTATGAGGTGAAAAACACATTGTTAGACTCACTTCGCTTTTTCCGGCGCGGCGGCGCCACGGGCCCGGCGACGCTGGCGGGCCGCGGCTCGCTCCCCGACATGGCCACTATGGCCGTACTTGAACTGCGGCTTTGCTTCAGACTGTTTGCTTTTGTGCTCGCGATCACGTCGGGCTCGGCCATTACTAGTACTGTAAGGACAACAAACGGTACATCTACCAAAGTTAACAAAGGTTGGTTGGTGGTAGGATTTGTTGTAAGTCCGCCTGGCTAGCTATCACATCGTATCTAAGTCTGACGCCATTACCACAATGTTTTCTGCATTGTTGTGTTACGGCAGTAAAAGATAAGATAGCCAGTTCCTCAGTGATTGAGGATTCCGGGAGAGGCTCGCTTCCATCTTCAGCCTTATCAATACTTAACGTTTGGTATGATGAAGGCTAAGAGTCTCCCTGTCGGTCATAACAAAAAAAAACTACGAGCAGATGAGCCAGTAACATTTGAATGCGTAATTTTAGTAATTTTACTAGCACGATCGTGTTAGCAAAAACGTATTTTATATAGGACTAATTCTGCCCGCGACTTCGCCGCGGTTATTGCCATCTATCGGAATAAAAAGTACCATTTGAGCATCTGCAGGGTTCAAATTATATGTCCATACCAAGTTTCATTAAAATCGGTTAAACGGTTTACGCGTAAATAACATTCTTATAATTTAAGAAATGTATGGATGGACCTTGGGGGAGGCCTTCCTTGCTGGGTAAAGGCCTCCCCCAAGGATATCCACGAAGATCTAGCTCCTGCGATCCTGCGCTGCTTCTTACCACCACCATCGCCAGATCGTCGTCGGTCCACCTTGTCGGGGGCCTCCTTGGTACGTAGTACATGGTCACATACTAAAATAAATTATTTAACCCTAATTTTAATAAACTAAAATTTACACGTGGGAACAGACAATTCAAGTAAATTTTCTTACCTGTTTGATTCCTGCTCTCTGTATTGAGAGGGTCGTCAGACTGGGAGGGCTCTCTGGACGACATCGAGGGAGCGGGAACAGAGTCGCGTATGTTTGCTGTAATTTTTATGATATTTAGTAAATGTTTTATATTAATTCTGCATACATTTCATTTGCAATAATAATTGCTACGATTTACATAACTGCTAAAAAAAATTTATCGTTTCCATAGACAAACGTCATGTTTCTCAAAATAAAGTTGACACTTCACATAAATAGACCACAAAAAGTCTGAAACCAACATGTTATTCTGGGATTGTAAACGCATACAACAAGTTTATTAAGATCTATTTCATCCTACGACCTGCCCCCTTATTGTCTAATTTCAAAATCTATCACAATCCCTTTCAAAGGTACTGTGATTGTAATAGTGATTTATGGAATTGTGTAACTTATAGTCGCAATCCCTATCAGAACGAATGATGTTTTAAATGACTTCATTTGACACTCATCCATACATTTGAAAGATTTTCGTCTGTCACTTTGCTTAAACAGTTCAATTTCGTTCATTCAATACCTTTCAAAACGCGACCCGATTACAATCCCTTTCAAATGTCAAATAGTGACGGCCTGAAGTATGTAAATATCTTTCAAATGACGAATTGAAAGGGATTGCGATAGATTTTGAAATTAGACATTTAGCCCCCGGTTTAACATTTGTGGAGTGGATGGTATATATAATCATACCTCATTGTATTTTCGGCTTTCCACAAAATTAAGCGGTATAAAACAAGGGCTTGTCAATTTATGACAGATTTGAGAAAATTGTAGTAGATTTTTTACGAAGATAACTTAAAAAGATATAGTTAATAACTATTACTACCTGTCTGTATCTTATCTTGTAAATATCATGTACATATTACCACAGATTATATAATACTATACTATATTAAACACATTGTAAATACAATGATGCAATCTTATTTCGGGATGTTAGTTGTTTTGGTGCGATATGAAACGTATAGTGGACTGTATAAATTTATAGTTACAATAATAAAGTTCGATTACAATTAAATATTAGGTAGCAAAACGGTACAATGAACGCGACGTTTGCGCGGCCGGTCGATCGCGAAGTGCGGAGCGGGCGGCGAAATTCCCGCTTGCCGCTCTGGACCTCTATTTTTGAATCACTCATCGCGCGAGTGGCGAGGCGAACGAGGAGGCGATCAGGCGATTAGCGACCTTACAAGCGTAGACATAGCACGCGTGTTGGGAGGCGGTACTGCAGGCGAATAGCGAAGCTATGTATGTAGGTGCAAGGTCGCTTTTACGGAATACGGAAACCCAAACGTCGCACGAAAATCAATAGAATCCTCGAGACGAATGAATCAAAAATAGAACTCCTGCTAGTGATGTGCAGGTTCTGCGTTTGCCCATGAACATAGTGCTTAGATGTTAAATATTAGTGCGGGATAAAAATCCCGTACACATTCACAATAAAGCATGTCTTTATATAGTGATAAAAACAAATAAGAAGGGTTATTACCTATCTTTGCAACAGCAATGCGATAGCAGAAATTACGCGATAATTGCTTTACGTCACGTATCACCTTAGTAACCGCACTGTTATTACAGTGCGACTTCTACCGAACAATGGATGGACCATAATGTGCATTCATCGCGGCGTCTCACTCTCGCACTCTAGGTAGGACCGCGAGAGAGTGATTGAACGAGCGATTAGTCAGCGATCACATATTATGTAATAACATTTTTAATTTGACGTTCCGCGTCGATCGCGCGATCACTGCGATGATGATTGCTAATTTTTAGGCAATAGCCCCGATTTAATTAAGTGTCGATAAGGACAGCTTTTCAATGAAAAATCAACCCTATTTCAATTCCGTCAAGTGCCATTTTGGCTACGAGTATTAATAGTTAGACTTACAATGAGAGTCCGATGCACCGCTGAGTATTCTGCCGATCCTGCCGAGTGACGTCATGCTCTGTAGGCTCATTGTATCGTGCGCTATTATTCTAGAACAATTGAAAACACAATATTTATACTAACAAAAGGTGAGAACTTGTAGTAGTAAACTGACGTTAATAATTTTCAAATAAACACAGTTATTTTTAGAACAATGGCAAACTAAGCTAGATTAAGCCAACGAACTGAGCGATTTATAAACATAACGCTCATACATGCTTTAATAAATATAGGTAAGTATAGACAGTGCCGTGTGGTGTCGGCCTAAGAATACAAGTGTCACCACTCCCTTACATGCCTGGGATGTCGTAAGAGTCGACTAAGAGGCTCGACGCATTAAACACCTGTGCGAGAGAAGGAAAACTTGAAACAAACCCTCTACCAACCCGTCTGGCCAGCGTGGTAGCAGTAGGCTAATAGCCTCCTATGAACGCCACAATAGGCGGGAGCTAGGAGAGGCTTATGTCCAGCAGTGGACGTCCACAGGCTGATGATGAAGTATAGACATTTTGTATGGGCATGATAAATCATATTATTGGATCAGTTTTGTGGTAAATATAAAAATACATCTCTCACTTACAACATATTAATGGGACAGACAGACGCATTATATTATTATTTTAAGTAAATCTGGAAAACACTAAAATAAACGCTATAATTAATTAACTCACAAAGAAAGTAGGTAATCTGAATTACTATCAAATAAAAAATTAATGACTTTTTGTTTCTTTAGTTCTGAAATGATTATGTTGATGATCTTGTATGTGTGCGTAAACTAAAACGTAAGTAATAATAAGCCTTATCTATACGCACACTACTTGAGCGCTTATTACATTATCCAATATTATGCAGAAAGTTAAATGAACTAGCGCGCTAAATTCGTATTGCGTAATGGTAGTAGTAAAGCAGTTGTCGTTGTGAGTGTAGCTAATTTTACGCTCTGTTTATCAGTTAATTAGTATGTAATGTCTGTTTCACGGTCAATCTTTATAAACTATCACCAGCAAGAATTGATAGGCCTGTCTAAGTAACAAATACAAAGCCACCATTATTTTTCTTTTTTAAAAAATACGCGATTTTCGGAAATCATTGACGCTGGAGGGTCAGGCCCACAGACCTATATCGAGATAGAGGTAAAAGTGTACCTACCTTGCGTGCCAAAAGTTTGATCCACGGTCAAATTTTTCGACCTAAGTCAGTCCGCTTAAGACCATTGCCATGAAAACACGCGTCACTCAGAAACGAAAATGGTTAATTGTGCAGTGCTTTCTTGCAAGAGCTCGTCAATAACATTTCCATATCACTAAATCTCGCTCGTGACGTCATGGTACATACGAAAAATCGCTACGCTAGTTTCTCGTACAGTTTGAAGCGCTCTTTTCGTCTATCTCGATATAGGTCTGTGGTCAGGCTGGATCACTCCAGCCACCATTACTATTTTGGACTAATTAAGAAAAGCCTATAGGTATCGAAGCACTGGTAAGCCTATGTCGTACTGATCACACACTATTAAAACATTCTTACTGGAGCTGCAAAACCCTTAAAGGCTTTACAATCGACAGATAAGTTCTGGATAGCTTATCTGGCAGATAATTTGACAGTTGTCATATGAAAAATACATCAAATTATCTGCCAGTTAATCTATGCAAAAACTGAGATAAAAGGTTTAAGATGTGCCTATCCAGAAACTATCTGTCGATTATCAAAACAGTGGCCCTACCGCGCAAGTGTCATCGGCATCAACATCGACTTCATTTGACAGATGAATGTAACATATTGCTCTTAGTCTTTGGTAAGTTTTCATTTGTGTCAAAAAGAAGCAGCAGTGTGTCACATCCATCTGTCAAATGAAGCCGACTTCAATGCCGACGCCACTTGCGCGGTACGGCCCCAGGTCCTAACTCTCACAAATAATATTAAAAGGTTACTTGAACGGGTGCTCAATGGTGGAGGTGTGGTGGTCGAGCGAGCCGGATGCGTCCGGCGCGCCCTCGTCGTCCTCCTCCGTCTGCATGCAGCGCCGCAGCTCCTGGAACCGCCGCCTGCCTTGCACCACCTGCACGCCACACATAAACATAAAACTATTGGCATAAGGTCCAAATTTAAATACAAGAAAATAAAGCTCCTCATTAATTAAGGGAGATCTTCACTATAATGTTATCAAGAAATAATAAGAATACAGTTGAAATAAAATTATCACCATCATTTTGGATACACAACACAATTAACACTCACTGTACTGCTGGGCATAGGTGTCTTCAAAATTTTAATATTAATATTTTTATATGTTGTATTTAATGTATATGGATAACTTACATTTCACAAAAAACACTATCACACAGCCTATGAAACAAGAATTTAGTGTCAAATGACACTTAGTTGAACAAGCAAAAATCACTCATTGATTTAAATAATCATAAAGTACCTTGTATAATGAATCAGTATGGTAAATATTATTCAACAATCCTTGGAACATGTGTCTTGTTCAAACACTATACTGATAATACTGACATGCCTCCGTACACTTACCTAAGACTACATTTAATATATGCACATACGTAATTAACTTTTTTTCTTTTGTTTCCATTATTCCATTAGAGCAGAAAATTAGTCATTTGTTGGTTTAAAAAAAAGCATTTAATAAGTCATGTCAAATTGTGTCTTTTGTTTTTTTTTTATAACTGATGAAATAGTAATCAATCACTATTATTTTCCAATTGTAATCATTTGTAGGCAACCCATTTCCATAATGTTACATAAATTGAATAAAGTAAATTGAATTTATGTTTATTTATGAACACTTTCGTAATTGACTATGAAAAATATATAAAACTTCACTAAAGATAAAACTGAATGTAACATTCAGGTATCTTCCTTATTTCATTAGGTGGGCCTGTCCTCTGGCAGTGGGAAAATTAATAGAGTCCATGATGAATCATTAAAATAAAAATAAATAAATATTTGCATACAATCACACCAATTATCTAGTCCCACGTTAAGTTTTATGAAGAACTTGTGTTATGGATACTAGATAACGGATAAACATACTTATATACTTTTTTTTTGTAAATACATACTTAATATACATATTAAACACCCAGACCAAGACAAATAGACATGTTCATGCACACAAATATTTGTCTTGTCCGGGGATCGAACCCGGGACCTCTGGCGCAGAAGGTGGGGTTAGTACCCCTGCGCCAAACAGGTTGTCGAATCATTATGCATTATTTATTTGCAACTTACATTTTTGACAGTTGTCCTATCATCTTCAGCGTGAGTGACTTCTGCGGTGGGAGTGGCGACACTTGTGGTTGGGACTTCAGCTGGTTTCACACTAGAGCCTGCATCCTTTTCAGATGAGTCTGTCTCTGTCACACTGATGTTTTTACAAATTATTGATGATCGCCTGGAAATACAATTGAAATTGCCTAGGTAACAAAAAGTTATTTTTTAATTTTTATTGTATGAATAGCTATGTTTCTGTTCCTAAGTGCCTGTTAAATACTTAATAACCTAGAGAATAAAGATTAAGCGTCGGTTTCAATAACCTATCCACAGTAAGAGTTAGGCTTACTAGAGCTTTGTTGCCTAGATATTTTTGTTAATCAGCCCAAAATGATCCAAATTAACAGCGGTTGCTAAGTAACGTAACTAAGATAGGCCTATCTCTTGTTAGGGATAGAATATTGAAAAAGGCCGGAAATAAATATGTTGGTAAGCAAAATTTAAAGATTCTAATTTCGTTGGCTAAATATAATAGAGTGTTACAGATCAGCAAGGATAAGCAAACGGATGATAAACTGATAATGCTATTTAATTAGCAAAATTATGAACTCCAAAGGTGTTGAACACAACGTGTGTTTCTGACAACAAGAATAGTCACAATATGGGACACTCCCATGATTTACCAAGGTCAATCAGAAAACACTCATCCATCAAAGTATCTAAAATGCTAATTTGTTTCGCATGACTGAGGACAAATGTTTTTGTCAGCAACAAGCTGTCGCCACCACCAAGGACAAACATACTTAATTCAACAATTGAAGAACTGTAATTGCATATCAAGCCTGTTACTTCTCGACCAAATTGGCGAATTTACATCATAAGGGACCAAATAATCTAAACTCGTGCTGTAAGATCTAATCGACAGGAAAGGCCGAGAGGTTCTAATTAATTAAATAAACTAGCTTCTGCTTCACAGCGTGTATGCGTAAACATTTATGGACTCACTTGGAACCCTTTACTGGAGTGACGTCTTCGGCATCATAAAACTCCTCGGAATCGCTACTGTCGCCCATTGTTTGTCAATAAACGTATAGCGAAACCACGTTCACAATTTAGTACAGTATATTCACATTATAACTTTTAGAAAAAAATTATAATAAAAGAAGAAAGTTGGTCGAATCAACTCGATTGAACAGCCGTCATTTGACACTGATTGACGATTGACATTGACAGTTCATAACAACAGAACAACTGTCATGGCATGACAGAGATGTGACAGTTTTTTTTTATGTACCTTTAGAGGCTTTGAAATATTTCAAATGACACCCTTATTATTTTATACAAAATTATTTATTTAAATTAAGGACTTTTATCATCTAAAATTCTAAATAATATAGTTTCATAAGTGGATTTTGCATGCTTTATAAGACCATAAAACTTATTATTAAAGGAAACTCAGGGTCTATTAAAATCCTACAGGTTAACAATAGCAAAAGCGTATGTCTGCGTATTAGCAGTTTAACTTCCTCTGTGATCTAGCCACAGTACAGTCCGACAAGGCTTTTTATGAACGTGGATGGGGGTCGGGGGCGCTGTTAGTGTCAAGTCAAAATTTGACCTAAAAACAAGATGGCGGTTTTCCATTTTTGCCACGTTCATTATAGACCTTATCGAACGTGGCAGAAGGCTTAATATTAACGCGGCAGAGGCGCTGCACAACTAACACGAAGTAACTATTTATTTATCTGTGCCTGTACAATGCGACAAGGCCTATATGAACTTTACATTACAGGCCCGCGTTCATTATAAGCCTAGTCGGACTGTAATGTTCTAATGTTAATAGGGTGGTGCAGACTACACAATATCCCGGTATTCATAGTCTTGTACTCGATGAAGTAGTTTCGTCGTACTTTTTTAAATGATCGTAGGTATTATGGTTGGAGCGAAACTGCCAAGATGATCTAAGGCAGACCAGTGTTTTTAGGTAGGTACTTCTAAATTACGGTAGATTCCGTCCTTTTCGACTATCACATCGGCAGACAAATATTTTTTTGGATCTAATTGGTCATCCAAGTCGCTACAAACACAGAATGTATTCTAAAAATAGTACAAGTACTACAAAGTGGCTTAGTACCTACTCGATGACATAGGACAATTACGGTGCAATCACGACGAAGTAGCACTTACTAGATAGTATTATAGGTGGTACTGCTGAACTCTGAAATGTTTGCCTGGACGGTGCATTTGACAGCTTGGTGATCCTGCATACTGAGCTAGGGGTCCTATGTTTGACCCACATATTATTACCTACCGTGGCGAAGTTCCTGGTCGGTCGACCAACTGTAGCGCAGGCGATATTCGGGTGCACGGTTCAAGGTTTGCGCGGCAAGTGGACCACTGGAAAAATTCGCGATTGTAGAAATTATGACGTGTCTTTGTAACGTTCTGCTTGTCATGGTCCTTTTCTTTCGTCACCTACCGCATAGATCGGAGCGAAAAAATTCTAAATCTATGCCTTACCGTGAGATGGGTTTTACGTCCGTAATAACTTGTCAAATCATCCCATGATCATGATTTGATATTATTCGAATCACAGACATAATCATCTTCTGTGAGTCACCTTAGTGCAAGGTCGCACAACGGATTCAAGATAGTAGCAAAACCTCCACATACCTACTCGTAATTATGGATTCACATAAAATATGCAAGTCATTCTTATCCTAGCCGATTGAATAATTTGTTGAATGACAATCAATAACGAAATTTTATTGTAATACTTGCAATCCATTATGGTGCAATGCGTTGTTACCGTTAGATAACATAGGTAAACAGATATTGGTCGTGATCTAGATCAAAACCACTTAAGCTTAAAACCGCCTTTCCTGTACGGATAACTTTTTAGTCGTAGGTTTTTCTTACAAATTTATAACTTTTTATTACCCTAGATTACAATAATGCTATAGTTCTGTATCAGATAAAGACCACTAAAGACTGTATCACAAACACTGTAACACCACCGAAATGAGACCCAGAGGTCCCGGGTTTGATTCCCAGTGGAGCATATGGAACAATTTATATTCGTTTTCGTTGGTTTGGTGGTAAGAATTTTTAGAAGTCCGCCTGGCTAGCCACTGCCATGCCAATAACTAAGTCTGTCGCCAACAATGTTTTCAGACATTGATTGGTACCTAATCTAAGTCTGTCGCCATAGCAACAATGTTTTCACCATTGGTGTGATCCGCTGTTTCTGTAGAATTATCGTGACGCGGCGTAGGTACGACGCGGCGTTTAGAGGAGACTAGGCTTAGAGTTATGATAGCCAGTTCTTTAGTGGTTCTGGATTCTGGGAATGGCCGATTCTACCTTCAATCCATTTACTTAACTTCAGTCATTTCTCCGTTGAAGATAAAAAAAAACCGGCCAAGTGCGAGTCGGAGTCACGCACCGAGGGTTCCGTAAAATATTTTTTATTATATGATTTAACTAAAATTTACGGTTTCCGCAATTTTTCCTTTATCTGTACTATAAGACGTTACTTCGTACCAAATTTCAAGATTCTAAGTTCACGGGAAGTACCCTGTAGGTTTTGATTCCCGTGCGAGTTTCGAAGATTTGCGGAAATTTGCGGCATAAACGGCTGTATCTTTTGATTGCTTTGGCTCAGAAGTTTGATTTTTTCACAGCTCCAAGGGACAGTAGACCTAGGTCTACTGTCCCTTGGAGCTGAGTATTAGATATAAATTTCAGTTTGATACCTCCATGCGTTCCTGAGAAAAACGGTCTTGACAGACGGACGGACGGACGGACGGACAACGAAGTGATCCTATAAGGGTTCCGTTTTTTCCTTTTGATGTAGGAACCCTAAAAAGGAACTGTACAGTCCCGACAGCAATACCATTTAGGCCATGTGATACAGTAGAATAAACATAAATCCTTTCTTCACCAAGTCATAAAAAAAAATCTAAAGCTACACGCGAATCCAAACAGAGAAATAGAACGCGGACCGAAAAAGCGTGACCTGAAGCATCGACACAGGGCCACGTACAATGCCGTCACGGTCAGCGGCGCGCCGGCCTTGGGTCGCGAGCGACACCCTACACCCGAGGCATTGACCACGGGGCAAACGGGACTGACGGCTCCTGCGGGACATTTGCTCAATACCAATGTCAACTTCAGTAAGACTAGCACGAAAAATTTTCGCTATCAAATCATCATCAAATATCATAGGTTTTCGTGGTAGTCCCACAGGACTTCAATCCTAACTCCTCCTATTTAATCTCTTCTACAGGAGTAGAAACACACTACCTATATAGTGCGTTTCTCTGGATTCGATGAAAAGTAGGTTTGTTTGGAAAGGTATCTAGATAGGCATTTACAAGGGTTCGGGAACCGGGTACTAAATTTCTTCATTCCCGGGAATCGGGAATTATGAAAAACAATTATAAAATATTTTAGTTTTTTTTCTACAGCTGTATTAAATATAGGTAATCTTATTCTTATCTTACTGAGCATCTTTAAAGTTTTAATGTCATGGAATGCATGAGGAAACACAATTTATAAAACAAACTACAGAATGAAGGTATATACATTATTTTGCTTTATTTGAATCAACTCTACTGTAATATATCGGCATAATAGCTTCATAATAGTTATCAATAAATTCGATTATTCGTAATTTTTTTACGATTTATACGTATACAAGTGAATTTGAAGATGTAAGAAAAAAAAAATTCCCTAACCAATATATTTGTTGATTGTTGATATTGGTATGAATTAAAATTAAGTTTTAAGAATTCTACACTCTTGTGATAAAGTAAAAATAGTTGGCATGGTTTTTCGGAAAAGGACATTGAAATTGTGTGAGCTACGCGATTTGGTTAGGCAAAGTTATTCCGGCTTGAAAATTATGAAACATTTTTCGGTACTTATGAAAAGAAATGGCTATATAACCCAGCGTCGCCAGATATTTCTCATATGTGGTTTGATAGGTTTGATTATGTACGCTAAAAATATATATTTATTTACTCCAAAAAGCATATGGTTTAGTTTTTATTCCTATCTAATCATAAGATTTTTTTTTTTATTTTTCCCAAACTACTAACTTCTTCTACTACTAACTAACATTCGTAATAGATTTTTTTATAGAATGGTAGTTATACGAAGTCATTGGACTATGTGATGTCCCGTCAGGGTCAGGGCGACATGAGACTAGTCGCTTTTTCTAGTATATTTTCTTGTTTAATATTTATCACATAAAAATAGCATTATAAAATGCAAAATTAAAAACTTATCATTGGACTATGTGCGATTATTGAATTCGTCAAGTCAAAATATGGTCATTGCAGTTATTTTGCTCTTGTTTCAAACTCTAGACACGCCACTGCTAGGAAGAGATATGCACCCCGAGAGAATGAAATGATGATCATGTTTGTATGTAGTATGAAAAAGAATAATAAATCAATAATAATCTTTCAATAACATTTTATCTTGCATGGGCCAGACATGAAATCAACTTGATCCAACCTGTGTGAATTTTAGATTCACGGTTTTAGACATAAATTACAATTTATATTCAAAGTAAGTATTTACATTTTTGATATGCTGATACGTACATTATAGTTAACCCATCGGTAAACAATTCATTGCTGGCGATCCTGGGTACCTATTTAATGTATGAAATAGCCATCTGCTTTGTTGGACAATAACTTATCTACCCTCATAACCAGATTTGTACTTCCATATAAATTTGGTAGGCAGAGGTAATATAGTTCATCCAGCGAAGCCGGACGTGTAGGATACCAGATTACATATTTTTTGAAGATGTTTATTGAATTCCCGGGATTCCTGAGCAAAATTTCCCGGGTAGAGGAAACTCGTTTTTTCCGGGAATTCCCGTTCCCGGGCACCTGGTACTTACCTAACTACTTAGGTAAGTAATAAAGTGGGTCCAGTCGACGGAATAAAAATATTAAAAAATAACGATCCGGTGAGTGGGTTCGCGGGCCCAGCCGGATGACTCTAAGGAAGAAGCAGTTGTCCAATTCTGGTCATCTTACTACTTACCATAAGTCCAACGACCCAAATAAAACCTTTTCTCTAGAGCTTACTAGTGGACGCCCGCGGTTTCACCCTCGTTCCCTTTGCCGTTTGTATTGGAGAAGTGGTTTTTTTACTATTATACTCGCAATTTTACCGATTTGTCTCTTTATTAGAACCTTCCTTTGTGCTTTAACAAAATATGATAAAAAATAGCCGAATTGGTTTAGTCGGTCTCGAGTTTTGCGCTTATTATAGCAACACGTTTGGTGATTCATTAATTATATTTTAAAGATAGTAGAAAATTTCTGAATAATTAGTTAACTATTACTTAAGCTATTAAATGTTCTCATATCTTGCATCGATGTGCATATCGCATACAACTTCAATTCATCGAGTGGTCCATATTATCTTTTTGTTTAGTATGATAGATAACGCAAATCTAAAAGAAATCAAACATGACAATTGTCAATATGTACCGATAACACAATAATATTATTGTATGTAGTCAATGTTTTTTAAATAACAATCATCGAAAGATTAATAACTGTAAAAGTCAGGTAACGGTCAAAGTCTTGAACAATAGTCCGATCAACGACGAGATTCGTTGTATGTAGAACTTAGCACATGATGACAATAAGTAATAGATTATACGAGTAAACTTTATTACGAGAAGTTAGGTATTATTATCTTAACTTGAAAATCGTTTATGCTCTCTGTGAAAAATTCTTTCTGTATACTTACAGTCGGGGAACTTCGCGGTTGATCAGTGGAGTTTTTTTGAGAAACGATATTTCGGAAAGTATTAAGGTTAAAGAAATAATTTAATTATAAAATGAAATACCTATTACAGCTCTATTATTTGTGATATAAACGTTTTCTATAAGTCTATTACTTTTTGAGATAACTTTCTTCAAAAAAACTCTACTGATCAACCGGGATGTTCCCGATTGTAACTATGTACTGTTCTAACTTATACATACGTACGTATACAGAAAAAAAAATCAAACAGATTTTTTTACAGAGAGTTAATAAACGATTTTCATGTTTAGTTTCGTTCCAGACGGATGTAAGCCTCCCAACGGAGGTGACTGATGGGACTTGGGAGTTTAATTTACATACGCAGACTGTGTTTCGGATTTAGATATCTACCTTCTAGGAGAATAGCTGTGTAGTGTCGGCTTAGAATAGCACTACCCCCTCTCATCCCGTGGGTGTCGTAAAAGGCGACTAAGGGACTCAGCCTTCAGAGACGGGCAGCAGCGTCTCCTACAAACTTGGCCATACTGCGATCGCCAAATTTTTCTAAGTCTCGTTTCCATTGTAATTTCGCTCGAAAATTTGTCGACTAGAAAGTAAGTCGCTGACCCATGCAAAACCTGCATTTTTCGATACAAAAGTGTATTCCATAACAACCAACAACTTTAGGTAAATATGCATCCTATGATCCAATCACTGGCCATGACCCACCACGCGGGCCCAATACGGATTAGTGGGGTTAGTGATTATTTATAAATAATTAATCCATTACCCTGTATCTAGAATTCTAGACGAACCCTAGCATAAGAGACTAGTCGTAATCTTTCACAATGTAACAATGACTAGATATCTTCAATAAATATTTATTCAGCACAATAATCAACAGGTAATAATACCTATTTGGTTAGTTTATTACAAATAATAATATTACCTAGTTTTCAGCGCTCACGAAGGTATTAAATAAAGTTAATGTGGGTTACTAACTTTATGGCTTATTTTTATAACTGTTCGTGTGTAGTTTGATTATATTTTGGGAATGCTGGTTTTGCTGGTTGCCATTTCGATATTTCGCCAAAAAAATCAATTCACACTCTCTCTTTCTCATTATTGTAAAATAAGCCCAGTACTGGGGTCCGGGAGGTCAAAGAAGTGCAGCAAAAAATTAAGATTATGTCATATTTCTGTAGTTATGTAGGTACTTAAAAAAATGTCTCTGACACTTAGCCGGGCGCTGCTGCGGCACGCTCGCTCCGCTCGCTCGGCTGCTCGTGCGTTTTTTGGTCACAGCTCTAACCAAACCTAACCTAGAGACCTTTCGTACTTTCTTCGTGGCGTACCTGTAGACATAATTTGATTATTACAAAGTATATGTACAAAAAACATTGCTCGCTGCTGCACGAAGATAATACAAAATAAAATATATTTTTTTTCGTAATATGTAGGTACAATTTATAAGCCCCCCCAAAGTTTATCGGATTAATATTGTTAACCCTCAGTCATATCTCACCGAACCCATACGAATCCATAGCCATTTTAGTATAGATTCAGTGTCGGTAGTAATATGCAATATCGGTGGCAATAAACCTACCACCGAAACCACCGATATTGCACCACTGAAATTAGAAACATAAGGAAAAAATAAAATAAAACCAAAACCATTGATACCTTCGTCACGTAAATTGTATGATTACTAAGCAATACCTAACAGCACATAATATACTCGCAAATCGTAATGAAAACCAATATTCATTCGTACAGTAACCCACCGAGATTGCATAATTTCGTATTCCCTCTTAGACTTAAAAAAGTACTTAAGTACGTATTGGCGCGAAAACTCGGCAGGATCGGACACGTCACTACTGCGCAAACACAAGAACACGAATTTGGAATGGACCTCAATGTGCGTAAGTATATAGATAGATCGTGTAAAGTTGACATGTTACGTTGTAGAGCGATTTAAAAAAATCACACCGATATTGCACTTTTGGCGCGGACGTTCCTTATCGCAATGGTCCTGATATCTGCATTATAACAGAAGTAATGGAAGCAATAAATATGGTTGCTTTATGTATTAACCAACATGATAATGTTAATTTAAGTACTTAATTTGCCATCATAACGTACATAAAGGGGTAAATGCGCTTAAGAGCTAGCGCAGACGACGGATAACGGAGGACTTTTTGTCCGCGACACGTCTTTATTGTTAACAAACTAAGAATTTCGAAAAAAAATTGACAATGACAAGAAAAAGAAAAGAAAATGCGTGTAAATTTCACATTTAACAAACTAAGATTTTTTTTTCGAAATTCTTAGTTTGTTAAATGTGAAATTTACACGCATTTTCTTTTCTTTTTCTTTCACTGTCATATAATCAAAAGTTCTGGGAAAATCTTAGTTTGGTAAATGTGAAGTTTTACCAAATTTTCTTTTCTTTTTTCTACACTGTCATTTAGTCAAAACTTTTTGTGAAATTCTTTTTTAATCGAAATCTGAAAATAGGAATAAAATGCATGAAATTCTGGATCCTGAAGCGATTACGAGGTGAGCCGAGTAAATATACAGCAGGATACAGCGTCTATATAATTACGGTATATAAGCTTGGCCAACTCACTCACGCGATCACCAGTTTTGACGCAGTGCCTTCCGAGCAGGGTCCGTTATCTTCCTAAGAAAAGTTTGGCTCATAATATTGCACACATACAATAAATCTTACATGTGTGTGTTGCCCAAGTATACCATATAAAAAAAAACATCCTTAATTTTAAATACGATTCTAAACTGGTCACACATCCGCCATGGTTGTTTACAAATTTGTGTTGATCGAGTCGAGGTTTCTCTCCACATTTTGTTTGTAGTATTATTTTGATAATTCTTTGCCTTTGCATTTTTGTGTGTTGTTAAATACTTACCATACTTACGCAAGGACGTTATTAGTTAAGTTTAGTGTTTATCATACGAAAGTACGATTTAGGTTAAGTTTTATAGTGTTAAGCAACTGTTTTTTTATATTATCGAAGCAAAATGTCTGCAAACAACCATCGAAAATGTTCGAAGTGCGGAAGAACTCGTTCTGAAGACTTAACTGTGACGTATCACAGGTTCCCAAATCCAGGAACCAGCAATGCCACCAAGTACCTACCTAATTTGAAAATAATATTGTCTGATTTCTACATCGTGAAAGCTATGTGACATAATCATTTAATTGCAGGGCACGTGCTTGGGCTAAATATTGTTGGCCGAATGAAAATTGGTCCATTGAATATCTAATTTCACTGCATAATTCCAGCAAGGTTCTATGTGGAAGACATTTTAGTTCTTCACAATTTTATGATAATAAAAGAGAAAAACTCAGTAAATTTGCTGTTCCATATGATGAAGTATTGAATGAACGGGAAAATGTATCTAATGTGGTATGTATAATCTAAAATTTTAATTCAGAAAAAGTAAACTTTAAAAAACCATAATGATTTTAACTTGACCTTGACAGTTTTATCAAATTAACTATTTAAATTATTATTTTTAAATTATTGCATTCATAATGCTATTTAATTTTACTTGTTTATATACCAGCCGGCCTTGCATGAGCGGCTTTTATCGACTATTGACGCATGATAAAGAGCTTATATCTTGCTAACACCTTAGTGGAGTAAGCAAGACAGCATGATATCATATCGCGTGATATAATGATGGTCATGCTAGGCAAGCAGACAAATATTAAAATACTAAAAAAAAAATTAACACCTACAACGAGCTTGCCTTGATTTAAATTCGATTCGATTCACTATTATTTCTAGTGTTTTAATATCTTGGTATTTTTTTTAAAACCAAAAGTGTAATTTACTAGCATATTGTAATTGTAAAAGGTTATATAGGTATTTCTCATGTAGAAGAGAATCTTGAATTTATTAAATTTTATAAATAATGTGTTTTATTAAAGATTTGGTCAGAGAAAGATTTATTGATTCATTGTAAGCTTAATTAAAAAAAAAATTTTTCAGAATGAGCTGCTAACTTGTGCTGGAAGAAAGCAACCCACAAGAGTGCCATTGTCATTAATAGAAAATATTGATCCTTCTA
Source organism: Chrysoteuchia culmella (assembly GCA_910589605.1). Classification (NCBI taxonomy): domain Eukaryota; kingdom Metazoa; phylum Arthropoda; class Insecta; order Lepidoptera; family Crambidae; genus Chrysoteuchia; species Chrysoteuchia culmella. The sequence continues at coordinate 2,666,696 of OU342654.1, read as the reverse complement.
TTCAACACACACAACAACCTTCTACAAGTGGAATATTAAATACCCAACAAACTTCTATGAATAGTGTAGATGAATTGCCATGTAGCAAACAGGTAGATAAATAGACTATTCTTTTTCAGAATGTATTGTTTTTGAGATTAGTACTATCAAAAGTGTGTTGGTAGACTACTATATAATGACAAACAAGTTTTGATTTCTGATGAAAGGTTTTTATTTTGTTTCTAGAATGAACAAGTTTTGCCATTACAAACTAAATCACCATCTGCATCAAAAAGACGCAAGGGCATTTTAAAGTCGCTTAATATATTAAAATCCCAAGAAATGTCCCCCAGAGAATTAAAACTTTATAAAATTTGCAAAAACAAGTTAAGACAAATAGCTCGGCTAAGAAAAATAATTAAAAAGAAAAAGAATGCTGTTAAAACTCTAAGTGAAGATGAAAATATTCAAAACCTTTGTGACATGAAAATTAGCAATTCATTTCTGGTCTTATTGCAAAGCCAATTGAAGAATTGCCCGAAAAAACCAAAGGGCCGAAGATACACTTTGAAGCAAAAGATAATGGCCCTAGTGATATATAAAAAGTCACCAGCCTGTTACCGTCTTTTAAGAAGGCTATTTGCTTTGCCATGCCAAAGCAGTTTGAATAAACTTTTAAACAGAGTGCCCTTAAAACCAGGGATCAACAAACATATCTTTGAGTCATTGAAACAAATGAGTATAAAACAATTAAAAGAAGACAATGAAGAATATAATATATGTATATTATCCTTTGATGAAATGTCAATAAGAAAGCATTTTGCATATGACCCTAAAAGTGATCAAGTAAAAGGATTTCAAGATCTTGGCAACTATGGCAGGGAGAATATAATTGCCACCAAAGCACTTGTGTTTATGCTTTCGGGTATAAGGAAAAAATGGAAGCAGCCAATTGCTTATTACCTGTCACATTCCTTGAAAGCAGATAGGATGGCTGTAATTTTAATAGAGGTTATAAATTGGTTTATTTGAAATATGCATATTTACCATTTTCATTCATTATAATATTAATAAAATGCACTAGAGAAACGACCTTGCTTCGGCTGGAGACTAAAAATGGATTCTTAATTTGTTTCTGAGTAACAGTAAGAAGTTACTCTTATTTATTAAATAGAATAATTTGTTTAAATTATATTTTAATTCTTTTCAGATACTGACAGAATGTTTCAATGCAAACATTAATGTTGTTGCAACTGTCTGCGACATGTCAACAGTAAATGTTAAAGTTTTAAAATTATTAGGTGCCACTACTACACAACCATTTTTAAAACATAATGATAAAGAAGTGGTTGCTATTTTTGATCCTCCACATCTGCTTAAATGCACCAGAAATCTTTTTATAAAACATAATGTTCAGTGTAAATCTGAACTCCAGTCTGTTGGAGGAAATGAAAAAGGTACAAATAAATACTTTATATTAGGTAATTAGCTAGTACTAGTTGACAGTTACATATTTATCTTCCAAAATGTGACTACATATTGCTAAGATTTGCCAAGCTCAAGCTCCTCCGTGCTTCAAAAGGCACGTGAATTCATTGTTCCTGCCAAGCTGACTGCTATTGCAGTCGTTAATACCCACAAATCCGCATTAAGCCCTCGTGGTGGGTCATGGCCCATTCTCCTTATCCATCCGTAAGGAAGGGCAGTGCCCCAGCAGTGAGAATTTATGATGGCTGACGCTGTGGCTAGTGATGATGGTGATGATGATGATGACTTAGAAACTTTGCTAGAATGTTTTTTTTTTGTTTTAGGTTTGGCTAAATGGGCACACATTGAAGCCTTTTATAATTCTGATAAAAATAATTCAAACTTTGTTTTTGCTCCTGCACTGTCAGAGCAGCATCTGAACCCTAATATCAAACAGAAAATGAAGGTGAAACTGGCTGCGCAAGTATTTAGCCACTCTGTTTCAGCTGGTATCTTAGCCAAAATTGCAACAAGTGAGTAAAAAGTATTTATTTATTAAACATAATTAAACGGGTTTAACCCAAGTATTATAGATTACTAGCTTTCCGCCCGCGGCTTTGCCCGCGTGAACTACACGACGTTGCCCCGCGGGAATGTGATACTTTTCCAGAATAAAAAATAGCCTATGTTCCTCTCCAGGCTACAAAGTATCTGTGTCCCAAATTTCAGCCAAATCCGTTCAGCCGTTTTGGCGTGATTGAGTTACAAACATTCAAACATGTAAACTTTCATATTTATAATATTAGTTGGATAAAGTCAACCAGACAGCATATTATTATTAAAAGTAACAAATGCAGTAAAAAATAATTACAAACTCTTATAAGACAGGTGCTGGCAGACTTAGTCGCGATTGGGAGCTAGTTACTATAATACATGAAGGTAATCTCTAATAACATTTATTATTATTTCACAGATGAACTACCAAGTGAAGCCCACGTGACTGCAACATTCACCCACAAATTTGATCAGCTCTTTGATGCTGTGAACGCAGACACTGCAGATTTGCGCGGTGGAAAAAAATATTCAACAAACTTGACTCCTAGAAGCCCACATATAGAATTATTATTTGAAATGAAAAATTTCATATCGAATATGAAATACGTAGGGTCTGCTGTCGATCCTCCCTCTCAGAATGGATGGTTACACACAATTAACGGAATAGAACACCTGTGGAAAAACCTGCAATCAAGTGGAATAAAATCACTATCAACGCGTCGGCTAAATCAGGATCCACTAGAAAATTGCTTCGGCTGCATCCGATATAGTAGTGGCTCCAATAACAACCCCACAGTCCAACAATTTGTAGCGGGTCTTAAAACCGCAATAGTTAGTAATTTAAAATATTCGGGTCTGAAAAAAAATTGTGAAGATGACACCTGCACACTATCAAATAATTTAATAAATTTTATTATGGCTGTAGATCAGAGCCCAAAAGCTGATAAAACTCCAACTATGATGAGCAAAGAAATATATGACATAGAATCAATATATTGCGATGCAGTCGAAGCAACTGAGATGGCGACGCCCGAAAGCCAAGCCTGTGCATATGTGTGCGGCTTTATTATTAAAAAAATACGAAATAGTGAATGTTTAAATTGCAGAAAAGCATTCTTGTCCGATAATAATGAAGCTGCACACACATTCATTACTTTTAAGGAATATAGTGATAAAATTAACTCTTTAAAATATGCAAATAAAGATATGATTGTGTGTTTTGAAACAATGGCAACAGTAATTAATAACTTTTTAAGAACAGATGCTTGGACTCCAAATATAAAAGTTAAAATTATGAATGTATTAGAAAATGTGAATTTAAATTTTTTAAATAAATGTGAAGAGCATTTAGAAGTGAATGTTAACCATTTAAAAATAAGCACTTTTTGTATTGTGATGAAACGTTTTATAATATTAAAAAACAGAGAAATGGAAGAAGATGATAAAAAGAAGGCTGTGGAGAGGAAAATGAAAATCTTAAAACATAATTAATGCACGCAATGTATTTTTTGTGTTTATAACTGATTAAGTTCTAAGCATCTGTTTAAAAAAAGTTGATAATTGTATTTTGAAGTTTATAATGAATAATTTGTTGTTATGTATGTATGCTTTTGAAACAACTGAAACAAAGGCATGTTTCAGTTGTTTCAAAAGCATACATACATACATAGAATATTGTTATATTCTGTTGCAATTTGCTGTCTACATATATATATTTCATTTTCTTAAAAGATGAACAGTTATTATTATTAGAGAATGTTTTGTACTGCTGATTTACTGAATTTGTCAAAGGCTTGATTTTTTACAACTTTTAAAAAGAACCTCCAAAGACTTAGATGTAATTCAATTGAAACCTTTCCAATTTAATTTTAAACTGTTCAACGTTATGTGTAGATTTATTAATGATAAGGCGAGGATCGCGGAAACAATTGGAGATTCATAGACAATTATTTTCGTATATTTTTCATTATAACTGAAACCAAGTATAATGCAACTGCAAGTAATAAGATATTCGAATTAGGATTAGATGGATGTTTGATTGAAATTTTATTTCATGTAGTAAAGTATCACTAATAGAATATTGAATGGCCGGAATCGCTAGATAAAAAACTAACATAACATGATTTGCAAGTAATCCATTTAAAATACCCTATTTTCGGTAATCCTAGCCTTAACCATACAAACTATTCTTATGCCATAACATCAAACTTATGATATCTTATGAATGAGCCATTTTGTGTAAAATAAGAAAAGTGTAAATTATGTTAATAAAAATTCCGTACATTATGTAAGAATTGTTTTATTTATTAAATAATAAGGAAAACAACATTTTACTTAAAAAATATTGTTTGGATCTTTTTGTGAAGGGATGTTAATATATAATATAACACTACAGTAAGTGTTATATTATATATTATCGACATCTCTTCACAAAAAGATCCAAACTAGTTTGATTTGGTAATTTAAAAAAAGGAAAGTTTGAATAATCGCGCGCTTAGAAGTTTTCATTGACAATCCGCTGCGGCGCTGGTTGTATAGGTAAATAAATTTAGGTTGCCATTTTTTTTCTATGGAGATACAATTCTTCTCCCTGAGTAATATTGTAATTGATTGTAATATTGTTCTGTGCTTCCGAGTGTGCACGCTACGCACCGTTCCATATTCAACTTTTAGGAAAACCTCCTTTCAATAAAGTAAGTATTTTGTAAACATAAGTACTTATTAAAAAATATAAAGTTTTTTTTTGTTATATTTCAAAACCCCAAATAAAAGACTATCGAACATTGTCACTGTTTTGTTCTTTAGTTTTTAATGTGAGTGGATTTATAAATTATGACCATAAAGTTTTCAAATTCATATTAAGTTTGCAATTAAAATGAAAGTGTCAGATGTCTAACAACAAGATATTATTGTTCGTAAACAATGCGTAGGGCGAAAATACTTGTAATGCAATGTGAAAGTTGTTTCGAAAGTAAACTGGTGCACGAGATTAAAATCATTTAAACATTTAACTAAATAGAAAAGACAATACTAGGTTAGTACTATTTACATCAACGTTACAAAGAGAAAATTACAATTTCAGCGGTACAAAATAATTTTCTAAGTTGCCAATCTGAATTGTATTATCGCGAATTTGCATGTGAATCGTTTTTCCTAACATAATTTAGAGGTTGCAAAAACTGTATGCAATTTTTTTTATCAAAAATGTGGATTTCATAAAAAATAATTAATTTTGCATAGCAACAGTTTTTTTCATCCCGGCCGGTTATCTCACAGTTGTATGATTTTATTAAAACTACTCACAGTGACAAAGCTATTTGGGTTTTTCCAGAAACGCCGCCGGCGCCGGCCGGCGGGCGTCTGTGTTTTTGTGTTAGCGAGTAATTAACGAGTCTCGATCACTGTTTTGTAACTAAAACGTACGATATGGTTATTTTTGCTTTTTCCTTTTTTCTTAGTTTTGTACTTCGTTTCTTGGCCTATTTAGGCCTTATTTATAAATGTTTATGTAGTTTTTTTTTCAAAAAGCAGTAAATGAAAGTTTTCTAAAAAAATTTTTGATGATAGGATTTTTTATATTGATTTCGCTACTCATTTTGTCTAATGAATTTTTATTAATGGCAGTTAAGTTATAATTCTTAGATCTGATTATCTAAATTCTAATTTCGTTTTTAGGGATTAATAAAGCTGAAACTTAAAGTATGTATACTTTAGTGTATTTAAGAATTTAGTGAAAGTATTTTGAAATCAGTTCATCATTTCAAAATACATCGTTTAAAGATTACCTCCTACACATAAACAACTTGACTGACTGACATAATCGGCTAAGCCCAGGATATCAAAAAACAGGTTAATCAAACACCTACAAGCAAAAAAGTTAATAAAACTAAATTATTCGTTAATTATAAGGGTTAAGCACAAACAATGGATTATATATTAATATATATAAATACAAACCCCAGAAAAACAATAAAGTAGAAAAACATTTGTGTGTAAAATATTTCTTTGCATTTCCTGTCGAAGAATTCAACTTTTGGTACAATCGGGGAACTTCCCGTGTGATCAGTAGAGTTCTTTTTAAGGAAGTTATCTCAAAAAGTAATAGATTTATAGAAAACGTTTATATCACAAATAATAGAGCTTTAATAGGTATTTCAATTTATAAATAAATTATATCTTCAACCTTAATACTTTCCGAAATATCGTTTCTCAAAAAAACTACTGATCAACGGGGAAGTTTCCCGACTGTACCATAAATTTTCTAAATGGTTTATTAATATTTATACAACAGTCATCCCGTGACCACGGCAGTTGAAAAGGTGCCGAAACGTCGGGAAAATAAGAAAAAACCATAAAAAACATAAAATTACGGACAATTACAACTTGATTTTTTTATTTTTTGCATTTTTCAATGCTATTTTTATACTTATGATTAATTTTAAATAGAAAAAAATTTAAAACATTACCTTTGAGCTTTGGACCGGATTTCTAAAGGTTGTAGTTCTAAAAGTCCCATCTGAGAATTCACTTGTGGCCGAGTTAATTTTTTCCAATAATTTTTTATTTAAAATTTATCATAATTACAACTTAGTTCTTGAAATATAGCGCGTTTGATATCCGTAAAATTTGTTTTATTTCAATGCACAGTGCGCGCCAAAACTTAAGATGCACGTATTATACAGCAACGTTAAAAACAAAAGTTTCCTTTAGAGTTCAAAGAACGGCGGCTTGTTACGTACCGAGTAATTAGGTAGTTAGTAGTAGTTTTTTTGTACCATTCATTCCTCGCTCGGCTGGTAGGTAATCGGCGGCCTTGGCTCTTTAACCCACCTACCATAGCCAGCTATGATTGATATAGATATAAGTACCAATATACTTGTACTTACATACTTTGAAAAACGTTGTTTAAATTCCGAAACTTGTGGCGATTATTATGATTAGGACTTACAAAATATATAAAAGAAATGTGTTTTACATTTAAATAAGGAGAAAATAGTAGTAGTTAGATATAGTAGCATTTTACAAAAAAAAAAATGCTACGATAATTCGTAGCACCCGTTGTAGTTTGTAGTAAGTAGCAGTTAAAATGTCATTAATTTAAAAGTGTAAGTAACTTAAATGAACTTGCGTTGAAAAACCTTTACATGATTATAGTTGTTGTGATTCGCAATGAAGATATGAATACATATTATATTTTGAATATTTTAATCTAATCTAATCTATTAGAAAAACATTGTTAGTGTTGTTTTTGTGTTCTAAGTGAGAGGTACACGTACAAATCTATCTTCTAATTAGTACTATTATACAAAAAAAATAAACAATGTTTTTTTCAACTCAACTTGCTTGTTATTCTTGCACGCTAAAGAAGTACCTTACTGAATGGATTTGAATTGAATTTGGCAAAAGATAGTAGATAGCCTGGATTACAACATAGGATATTCCCACGGTAACGGGAAAAGCGCGGGTGAATCCGCGAGCGGCCGCTAGTCACTTATAAAATAAAATACGCCTATCTATACTATAATATTATAAAGAGGAAAGATTTGTATGTAACGAATAAACTCAAAAACTACTGGACCGATTTTGACGAAATTTGGTATAGAGAATCTTTAGACCCCAAGTAGTAACATAGGCTATAAATGATCCCAAAATTCCCACGGGAACGGGAAACACGCGGGTGAAACCGCGCACGGCCGCTAGTTATCTATAACGACAGGGTTACTTTAGAGCGAGCGTACATATATATTTTTTAGATTGTCTTTTTTATTTACTGAGTAATTAGATACCGATTCCGCATTCAAAAGTATAAATAAACCACTGCCATGAGTCATTTGTATCGTGAACAAAATATTATTTATCGAATGATTCTGGTAAAGTAATCATTACTAAAACTGACAAAAAAACATATAACGTTTATTCTTCTATTGAAACTGTTATTATTTTGAGACTTTAAGTTGGTGTTAGAACTATCTTTTTCATGTTATTTGAACATGTTTTTATTGTATTATTGTCTATTATTATTTTTAATAAAAAACATCCAAAGAGCATTGCAAATGACCCCTTCAAACCATACCTTTATTCACATTGTAAAAATTGAAATGACAAAACGTAAATACTTTAAAATGTACATTGGATAGTTTATAAAAACACGTAGAGTAGACAACCAGTAAGTAATCCTATCCTTCTTATATACATACATTTATAATATTATAAATGTGAAAGTTTGTGAGGATCTTTGGATGAATGGATGTTTGTTATTCTTTCACGCAAAAACTATACTCAACGGATTTGGTTGAAATTTGGAACACACATTAGATAGCCTGGATTAAAACATAGGATACCTTTTATCCCGATATTCCGACGGGAACAGGACGGGAAAAGTTTGTATTTGTATTTGTATTTGTACTAACCCGTAAAACTCTACTAACCCCTAGGAAACTTACGTCTACGTCTTAGGCGTAAGTTTCTGGGTTATGCAAGATCAAAACATGCATTGCCGTTGTTTAAATTTAGCAAAATAATCGTATAATTTTATGCCATGCGATTTACAAATTGTATAAAAAATAAACTGCCACAAACTACTTTGTTGCTACGGACGGAAACTAAATACCAAAAAGTTATGTATTGATTTTTTTTTCAATTAAACAGTCGTGACTATTTACTACGGTCGTGTATCTATTGTAACGACGTAACAACAGCCTTTGTTATAAAGAAATTAGGTAAACATTCCACCGTGCACTCGCCTTTATTAAGGCCATCGAAAAGTATCGAGCTAGAAGGTTCTCCGTCGACCTCACACAATCAAATTGATTGATTTGACTGTACACCTTCCGCTTTTTAGCTATTGTTGAGTGTTCGTTGCACTGACACATTTTCCGTGTTAGTCATACAGTATAATACTTTTTATAGATCATAGACTATTCGAGCATAACGTAGCATTCTAGAAAATATTTAGATAATAAATCCAAGGTCAGTAGATTATACTTGGCATGCAAAACAGAAAGCTTTTAAATACGATCCGTTTCTTCTCATTTTTTGTGATACCTACTATTATTAGGTACATACTTGATTCTGTGCACATATGTGATTGTTAACACAAACACATATTGCAAGTTATTGTTAAATTTAAAAATGCAAATTAAAGTTTAAATTAAAAAAAAAACAGTAGTTAGGTCAAACGTCAAAACGTTCAAAAATACCTAGATGCAAAGAAAATATTCGTAGTAAATCGAATAACTAAGTATTATCTTATATTAACAGAAAAGTTTTTGCTCTCTAAATCTTTGTTAACTTTCTCAAATTGAAATTGAAAAACCAAAATCATGTGCAAATTACAATCGTCTGGCCAAAGTTATCTGATTTACGCATCCATAAAATAAAGCTCAAAATACTCCTGTTCGCCATCTCGTACTAACAAATTATTAAGTTCGTCAAACTTAAGGCTGGAACCAAAATCGTGGGAAACTCCAATCTTCTGGCCATCATTTTCAACCACCAGATGGTTTCCAAATTAAACTTACCCGTCCATAACATAACGATCACAATTCTTGTTTCAGCACAATGACCATTGACCTGTACTACGTGCCCGGCTCAGCGCCCTGCAGGACGGTCCTGCTGGCCGCCAAGGCCCTCAACGTCAGTCTCAACCTGAAACTGGTCGACCTCCACCATGGAGAACACTTGAAGCCAGAATACCTGAAGGTAAGAACTAAGATGCTACATGCTGGACATGGATTATTAAGTAATGCAGCTCAAGTGAAAGACAGCATAGATGATAGGTGAATTATTTCGACGGGTGCAAAGTAAAAAGAGATATGTGCAAACTATCCTACTTTACAGGATAGCGAAAAGATTAAAGATATGTGTTAATTTTTTAATGAATTAATCAATTTTTCTGTAAATTTTGTCTGTACATGTTTATACTTTCTTTCATTTATATATTAAGTCGATTATGATAATTTGTTGTTAATTCATGAGATTTTGCAGTTGTTCGCATCTACATTGTATTATAAATAATACTAATTGAGTCAACTGCCAGTTGGTCGTATATACAAGGGACTTTAAATTTTGTGTATGTTTTGCATTAGCCTTAAAATACTGTTTTAATTTTTCAATAAAACATTTAATTTAAGGAAACAGACTCCCTGACTGACATTAATTAATAATATGTCTATTACAGAACATACTAAAGTAGATAGCTTTATATACTTTGTATTTTTAAAGTAAGAACTTACGCACAATGAGGTCAAATGAAATATTACAACTTGGATAGAAACTATTTATTAGAAATACACGTTTAAAATTATCATTAACATAAGCAACTAACAAATTTCTGTATAAACCAAACGTAAAAAATAGACAAACTTTGTAGTAACAGTTAGATAAACTTTTTTTTTTTATCAAATTGCACATAATTCACTTACATCAATCAGTCTAATCATAATCACAGAAACATTTTTTATTGAACTCTTTTCTTAATTAAGTAAGGACTAATCAAATACCTGAATCAACATTTTAAACCTAAATTTAAAAAAAACTTAAATTCAGTCAGTCTCGTCCTCTTTGGTATCAGAATTATGTTTTAATTTTTATAATATTCATGATACCTAGGAGGAATTAAATTTTGGTCACAACGATTTATTAAGTCGTTGTATTCGGAATGCGTTATCATTAAAGTTTCAATATAGGTATTTTTTTTTAAGTTTATTAAATTATCTCGACCAGATCGTGTAAATCATATTTATAAAATATTGTGTTAGGACTAGTGATGTGCCGTTCCCGGGAATATTGGAAACATTGGGAATATTCCCAGAAGCGTTCCCGGCAATATTCCCAAAAGCGGAAATTTAGGGGAAAATTGCTTGTGTTGTATTAAAGTATTTTTTGTTGTATGCTAACCATTCTATTGGCAATATTACAAGGCTTAATGAATATGCCAAAGGTTAATTATCACTTATGGCGAAAATTTCCAATTTTCCTGGGAATATTCCCAGTAAATTTCCAATGTTTCCGGGAATATTTCCAATACCCATATAGTTAATTATAATAAAACTGTAAGCGATCTAATTCTGTACATTGAAAAGAATTAATAGAAAAAAATACCTCTAGGGGTCTTCTTAAACGAAACAGATACCAAAAATATACGTTTTGAATTTTTTGTCTGTCTGTCTGCCTGTCTGTTGTCAGCGTTTCACGCAAAAAATACCGAATGGATTTTAATGAAACTTTTTTTGTTATACAGCTATTGGTCCTCGCCAACATATAGGTTATAATTTATTTTGAAGATCGCAATATCTGATGTGGAACCATAGCAGTCCAGTCAAACTATGAGAGATATATAAATACGGTCTTAAGGAAAATTGTTTAGCGTGATGAGCATTTTCTATTGACATACAAAGTTTGAAGATCTGGTACACATGATGTGGAACCCTAGCAGCCAAGTTAAACTATATGAGATACAAACATAGCGTCTTAAGAAAATTTGATTAACGTAATGAACATTTTCTATTGACGGAAAAATATCGAAGGTCTGGTACACCTGATGTGGAACCCTAGCAGCCCAGCGAAATTATACTTACTTACATCGCTGGCTCAGCGACCCGAAGTGGATCTTGGCCTCCGACATCAAAATGCGCCATGCGTTCCAGTTTTGTACCATGCCTGACCAGTCGGGTACTTACAGTTCCTTTAGGTCTTTGGCAACTTCGTCTTTCCAGCGGTATCTTGGGCGACCAACCGGACGTCGTCCGGCTGGTAGTCCAAGATACGCTCTTTTGGCAGCTCGATCCTCTCCCATTCTCTCCACGTGCCCTTGCCAGCGAAGTTGGGCAGATGTTATTTCCCCGATGATATTCGGCTCTGAAACCAGTTGTGTTATTTCTTGGTTGAAACTTTGCCTCCACAACCCGTCCTCTCCTCTTGTTGGTCCCAGTATCTTTCGCAGGATTTTTCGTTCGGCAACTAAGAGTTTCCTTTCCTCCTTCAGGGTTATCGTCCAAGTTTCACACCCATACATTAAAATCGGCCTTATTATCGTTTTGTAGACGCGAATTTTTGTAGCTCTGCTTATCAACTTGAACACCAGGACTTTGTGCAAGGCTGCGGTACATCTTAGCGCGTTGACTATACGGTTAACGATTTCTTCCTCCCTTTGGTTAGTGTCAGTAAACGTGCACCCGAGATATTTAAATTTGCTGATACCTCTGAAAGTTTTTCCTTTTACCATAACATATTTTCTCTTGGCCCTATGATCCTTGTATCTCTTCATATGGAGGTACTCCGTGTTCTCATGACTGATTCTGAGACCAAGCTGTTTCACTTCTTCTTCTAATACCTTTGCCATCTCTATCACTTCTCTCTCACACTGCCCCAGTATGGCAAGGTCGTCGGCGTACCCAATAACATTGTGCCTTCCATTTAGCTCTGCCCCCCCATCGATTCCCATTCGAGAGCAAGGTTAAACGGTATAGGCGATAGGGGCGTCTCGTTGCTTTAGACCGGTCACTACTTCGAACTCCTCGGTCAGTTCTCCTCCGACTCTAACTCGCATTTTGCTGGTGCTCGTGGCGACTTTAATCATTCTGACGAGTTTTGCTGGTATTTGGAAAGATTATATGATCCGATAGAGCGTTTCTCGATCGATACTATCGTATGCTTTGGTAAAATCCACAAAGAGGCAGTGTATGCTTTGGGCATACTCCCACCGTTTCCCCATAATTTGTTTTAGGAGAAACATTTGGTCCACTGTACTCCTGTTCCTGCGAAATCCGCACTGATAGTCGCCGAGTGTTTGCTCTGCGTAGGGTTCTAAGCGAGCCAGAAGAACGTTCGAGAGCACCTTGTACGCAGTCGGAAGCAGCGCAATCCCTCTGTAGTTGCCACACTTCTTCTTGTACCCCTTCTTATGTATAGGACTGATAATGCCCGTATTCCACTGCGTGGGCTGTTGTTCTTCCGTCCATACTTTACGGATGATTTCATACAGTCGAGATTGTACTGCTTCTCCCCCTTATTTCCACATTTCTCCTGGTATGTTGTCAATTCCTGGAGACTTGTGGTTCTTAAGCCGCATGATGGCCTTGCGCACTTCATCAAGGTTTTCATCATTTTCTGGTGGTCAACATCTAGTCTGGTTTTCAGGTTCGCATCTATTTCGGTTGGCAGTTGAGTAGTTCTTGAAAGTACTGGTGCCTCATCGATTTTTGTTCTTCAGGGTCTGAGACAAGGTTTCCGTCTTCATCTTCTAGAAGTTGAGTTACGGGCTGGTAGGCTTTCTTAGCTGATCTGACTTCTTGATAAAACTTTCATGATTCGTTTGCTCTTATTAAACACTAATAAGAGCAAACGGTATATTAGTACAGCGCTATGAATGCATATTTAACACATTAATAAAAAATAAAAAACAAAAAAAGCTTATTTGCCTTAAAAATTAAAAATGCTGCCGAAAATCACTATTCCACGCGGACGAAGTCGCGGGCAAAAACACAAAAATATAAGAAATAATCATTTATCTAAATAATATGAATTATTACATTTCTTTAAATGAAGAGCAAATTTTGTTGCATTTTTATATTTGTATACAATTTTACAAAATGAACATATATAATTTGTTTGTTCGTTAACAGTTTGTAATAGAAAGTAATCAAAAATTTTACTTTTTGGTTTATTATGACTAACACAGCTAGCACAGACTCGACAATCAAAGCAACACTGGGGTAAACATGTTTCTTTTGTTTTAAAGTAGAGAAAAGGGGAGGGGGCGGCGCGGCGGGACCCTCCCCTCGCGGCTCAAGCAAGCGCATACACATACTTGTTGTTGCGTAACCGTGGGAGTAATAAGAAAATATAAATAGCACAGAATTTTTACCATACTTGAAAATATATTATTTTGGAAACTTTGGGAAAGTTTCCGGGAATAATGGGAATATTCCCGTAAGTTTACAACGAGTAAATTACTTGGAAATGGGAATATTCCCAGCGGCACATCGCTAGTTAGGACACCGCTTTTACAGTAATCTCACGTACTTGATTCCATTTTAAATTTTCATTGTCAACGTTTTTAATTTTCCAAACATTCCTTGAAATTTAAAATCATGTCTTGCGTTATTTTTATTACTTCATAGGGATCTCCAGATGTTTTTGCACCATCTAACAAGTGTAAACCATTCTTCAGGACTGTATATAAATTTTCTCTTTGACGACCTTTCTATCAGTGCGTGGACACTATCCCCTTCTTGTTGCGTATGCCCCTTTTCTAAGAATCTGTGACAGATATCAATTTTGAACTTTGAGCAGTATTTTGAGTAGTAACAGTACACGTACATAAAAAATACTGCTCGGTTTCTATTTTGACCTCCGCAGTTATCTGACCAACGGCGGATGTCCTTAATTCCCTTTTTAGCAGAATTTTCAATAAAATTAAAGAGACAACTAGCCACCTCATTCGATCCCCTTTTAGCTATAGTTTCAGGCCACATGTAACATATTCCTTTTTTGAGACCCATATCAAACACTGTGAAATTAAAGATAGAGAGTTTACGTTTGTAATAAAATGAACTTGTTTCTCTATGAGGAGTAGATAAAAAATTTTGAAAGTCGAAAGTAGCTGAAGTTACAGTTTCAGGATGTGCAGTAGCTTGGATTTTATCCTGTTTCTTTAAAGACCTTGCAACATATTTATTATTCATGTGTTCATTAAACTCATCGGCATTTTTAGTATCAGGGCAATTTTTTAATTATTATTTCTGCCTTCAGGAGATATCTTTGAACTACAGTTGAATTTACAAGCATTACATGGTGGCTTAACATATTTAGCGGGTTGTATTTTACCATTCCTTGACAAGTGTTGTTTGCCAGAATTCAACAGTAATTTTCGCCTAGTATCTATCCATTTATCTTTTTTTCTCAATCTCTTCTTTTTAGACCTATCAATACTAAATTGACGTCCTTGCCTCCCATTCACGTTAGAAGGCGTAGAGCATTCACTAGATGTATCTGCTGCAGAAGAAGCGTCTGTGGTAGTTATAGGAGACTGAAAATTGACTACTGATACAATTTCATCATTATTCTAATTTATTGATTGATATGTTTGATTTGATACCATTAAATCAGGTGTAGGACTAGAAGTAAAGGAATTGTATTCTGACGGTGTCGGTGTGATAGACATTCTTTCAATGTTGTCATTATCAGTACCACCAGAAAGAATTACATCAGATCGGGAAAGAGAACGCGTCAAGATAGGTGTAAAAGTGCACGGTGTCGGCTTAATTTGACCTGCTTGGTACTCATTTTCGTTCAGAACTGCAACGCCAAGATCATCCATAATTTCATTTATTACTTCATCTTCTAATGGATAATGTTTATCAAAGAATACTTATATTTGACAAACTATCATTATATTTCTCTTGCAAATCTGAATTTGAATTTTTTGTAAACAAAAATAACAAACATACATTCAACAACAACATATTAGAAGAAAAATACTTCATATATACAATACATTTTGTACAATATTAACCACAGTAAATCGTAACATCTACGATGACAGCGAAGTAAAAAGAGTCAGGTGGTGGATGGTCGTTTATGCGTCGGTACTTAAAAAAAAAAAATTTATTATTCTACAAATAACAAAGCTACGATTTATTACAAATAATGACTTATAAAATTACCTAAGCAAAATTATATTGATACATACCAGCCACGGTTTCACAGTTATTATATTTTGTGAGTTTTAATAGATCTTCTGTTTCCATGATAGCATGTTGTTTTCTTGTTCTCCCTAATTGCACCAACAGTTTGCGTCGTTCTTTATTCATTTTAATAATTGTAATTAGTAACTTAAATGTATACTATAACAAAACCTCGAAATATCACTGGAACCAACACGAAACCTTATTTAACCTAGAAATGTTAACTATCCGGCGTAGCGCGCGTCAACTGACTGATGACTTTTTGTGTACGCGCGGGGGAAACCCCGTGCTCCCGCGTCAATGCAGACAACGTTACATGGTCGCATATACTTCGTACTATTTGAAAGAACACACTCACCTGGCTTTTTTTACGTACGAAAATTTATTGAAATAAAGTGTTATTTGCAGAAAAAAAAATATCATGAAGCCTTGTTTAATTAAAACGATTATGCAATAAACAAAAAATCATAGATTTTGTAGTTAGCTTTATTTACTTTGCACCCGTCGATTTAATGGATTGTGTATATATATAGTAGTTAAATATACACTTGCGAGCAATGAAAAAGTTCCAGTGACATAGCACCAAATTACATCTATATAAACGGGAAAAGCTAGCTTAATGAAGCCGTCTGCAATATTGAAGTAGGTACATTTAACAGCGCATCAGAATATTAATGTGCGATTTTTAATTAATTTTAATTTATGAAGCTAGTTCTGTCTTAGGAGATATAAAGGTGTTTGTCGATATTTTGTGGGTGGAACTTTTTCATTGCTCGTCAGTGTACTTAATCATTTTACACATTATATATTTAAATAATTTTCGTTTTAATTTTGTTCTATATGTTGAAGGTTTTAGGTACTTTACTAAGACGAACATGAAAAGATAAGGCTTCTGCAACAGTGGTTTATAAAATTCATATCGGTAGTACCTATTATAAAAGGATAATCATTGTTTACTCGGTAGAGTTAAATATAGGCAATAAATATAATATCAACAGGCAACACAATATTCCTGTTTACTACAACAAATAAACGGTATTTCCTATTGTATTGGCAGATAACGATTAATTAAATAAAGGCTGTATTATTTAGATTAGGTACTTACGGTTAGCAGCCTTGGACGGTTAGCAGCACGTCAGATTTTGCAGAACGATCGAATTTCTCCACCGTCTTAATAAATGAGGATGAAATAAGTGGCTACAGCTAAATCTACAGCAAAAATTAGGATTATTGTAAACTCGCCATCAAAGTTAATTCTTCATCAGAAAAACAGCAAAAAATAATGTGTAAACTCGCCACTACTGGTAGCAATTTAACAATTCCTTTGGGACATGTGACGAATTTGCATATAACAGTGGTGAATTCACTTTCCATGTGTGGGACTTTTCAAAACGTGACGAGTTTACGTAGATGGCGAGTATACAATAGCCTAACCCAAAAATTGCTTACTTATTTACTTAGCTGAGTTCGATGGCTCAGCGAGTGTATCTTGGTCTCCGACGTTAAAGTTCGCCATTCCTGCATTGTACCAAAAATTTTACAAAAGAACAGCAATGTTCTTTACAATTAATAACCTAAAACAAAAGTTACAATTCATACAACCAACGAAAACTTGATAATTTTCGAAATGAGAAAATTCCCGATCGATGTATTCGCAGTTGGTCTTACTAAACTAAAAGATGCGTAGGTATACATACGTACCCTAGTATAAGATACAATATCATAACTATAATACCAAGTAAGTACTACATAGCAACTCTCAACCAACTCAGGAATTTAGACATAAAACTATGTAACAGACAATGTTAGTATTTATCTGGCAATTAGCCAGTAAATCCTTGAAACCAAATTGCCTTAAGCATAGCATCATTATAAACGAATATGGACTTTAAAATTTTCTTCTTTAAGCATAAAATTCGTTATAAAACAATCCAAGGGCATCTTGTATGATGTAACGATGCAGGCGCGATGAGAGCATTGCCCCTATGGGAATCACATTTTATCTTTTCATTTCTCGTAAGTATATATGACAATGATATTTCTGCAACTATAGGTAGGTTTGCAATATTATCACTTGAGGAAAACTAACATAAGTGATTGTACAAGTGTTTATTCCATTAATAGTGCCATATATTATATGAAAAATTAATAAAACCAGACTAATTTTCAAAGAAGATTTTGTTAAAAACTCACTACTTTTTGTCCTGAAAATTTTGAAGAAAGTTGTTGTTTTGGTACGTACGTCGTACGTAAGTATGACGGATTTTTTTTCCCTTTTCATAAATAATTTTATTGACACCGACAAGGAATAGTTAGGCTTTGTTATTGCCTGGATATTGTCGTACGTGTACTCTAGAGTCTAATCGTAACTGGGTCTAACTAATCTAATCAGCTTTTATAAGTGACAAACAGATCAGTACTACGAAAATCTCTGCTATGTAATAATGCACCTAATGCTGCTCGTAAGCATTAGGTGCATTATTACCGTGCATTAATGAGAGCTCTCTATCAAGGTCAAATTGTAAAGTCTGGTGAGATGACGTGAGTGCAACATTAAATAAGAGGAGGTTCTCAAGTCGACTGCTTTTTCTTGTTTTTATGTATATTTTAGTATAACGTTGTCAGTTGTCAACCGAGTTTAATAATTTTATTATCTGAAAGAACATAGTTCAAGTGTGGTCCCATATAATTTTTACGAAGATCAGGGCCTTGTTTCATGAAGCTTGACAAGTTCACAATTTGTCAACTCTGCTCGAACATACTTTTTTGTCACTGATCTACGCAATTTAGACCTTTGTCGTCATTGCAGAAGGTAGGTTTTTTATAAAAATCAATAATAATACATTATAGAGTTCTCTTTTTCAAAATCCTATTACGAAAGTGAAAATTCAAATCATCTGTAGAATTTCTTTAAACGAAACGCAATTTAACTAGATTAGCATTATATTCAGACCATTTCCTCCAAATTAAAGGCAACAGTATTTGAACCAGGTCTCCGGTCAGACGCCAACGCTGATACTGAATTCCTCGGAACCGGTTTTCGTAAGCAGTTACACAATTTAATAGTTTCGTTGCCGGTTGCTGGGTTCGACTGTTTTGCTACATCATACCGGCAAAAAATACAAATTTACATCGAAACTCGAAAGTTATTAATGGACATTTTGATCTCACTTATTATGGATTTGCGAAAAAACTACGTATTGAGGAGGAAAAACCTGCCCTCTGACGAGTTCCTTGTCCAATACGGCATAGCTTCTCTGGCATTCACAAGTTAAGTAGTAACTAAATATAATTGGTTTTAAGTTTGAGTTTAAAATATTAGTTATGATACTTTATCAATACCGCAAGTAGGTTGTATCTTGATTTATTACTTCCTGGAAGCCGCCAGGCTAAAAAAGATACCATAACAAGGTGGCGAGTTACAATATATCTTATAGGTCGCAGTGACTACAGTTCCAACTGGAGCTGCATAGCCCCTATATCCTACAATTAATTAATCTTGATTTATATTAAAATTGAGACACTGTTATTGACGGTTGACTTTTAGTACTTTCTCCTGGTAATCCTGTGACCACGGCATTACAAAAACATTTAATTGCTCAAGTATTTTCAAAAAGCTGCTTTTTGTAAACAAATGATTGTGATCACGCCTTTTGTATAAGTAATAAGAATCACGTAAGTCACTGATGTTAAATTATTTAACGACTTACTTAGGTACTAGTACCTGGCTTGATGCAACATTGTAGACTATTAAATAATAATTGATTGCATTTATGCCGCACACTATCGATCGTGTCTCATTAAAATTTTATGAAGAATAAGCGGGGTACCTAGGTACGTTCTTGTTAGAGAAAATCACATAACGTGAAAAAGAATCATACTTAATATTATTCTTTCAGTATGGCTTTTCTTAAATGAAATCTGAATTTTGTAACACTTTAAGTAGGTGGCATTTAGTTTATTTTTAAGTAATTTGCTAACAAAATTCATGCGAGCGAATATATCCCATATGACATAATATCTGAGTACCAAAGATGAACCGATTTAGAAGCATCCAAACATTATAAGTAATTTAAGTCGTCGTCATCAGCCTGTGGACGTCCACTGCTGGACATAGGCCTCTCCTAGCTCACGCCTATTGTGGCGTTCATAGGAGGCTATTAGTCTACTGCTACCACGCAGGCCAGACGGGTTGGTAGAGGGTTTGTTTCAAGTTTTCCTTCTCTCGCACAGGTTTTCAATGCATCGAGCCTCTTAGTCGACTCTTACGACATCCCAGGCATGTAAGGGAGTGGTGACACTTGTATTATTAGGCCGTCACCACACGGCACAAGTAATTTAAGTAGGAAAAGTAAAACAGGAATAAGTATTCACAGAAAAATCGATATCATTAATAACTGTTTCCAAGTCATTACTCGACAGTTTGACCCAAACACGTTCATAGACGGTAATAAGAAAACGACGCGATAATCACAAGCCAAAGCCATCAATTTAATGGAGTAGAATACTTACATGCCATGATGTTACAAATCCATTACCACTTCTACTTGTACAGTAAGGTAAATAAAATCCCCAATCGTAGACCAGGCTCCAATGCTGTACATTTGAAACAAATTCCATAATGAAATAACCAAACTCGAGTGATATATATAATGCAAATGGTATCAGTTATTGTTGGGCATGTTGTGTTTATAAAATGAAACATTTATAAAGTTTCTGGCGAGGATCGATAAAAAATATAGTAATCTTAGAATCGGATGCGCCTGGGTCGTAAAAATAATACTTTTCCAAAAACCCCATGAACTTTATGTTTTTTAACTTATTATATATTTTTTATACAATAGTCAAGGATGCTAATTATACCCTTACTTTTCTTGTAATGTTGTAACGTAAGCTGACACAGCAGTTTATGAGTACTATTGTCCATGACTGGATCTCGTCGGTCCACGATTTGGTCATGAAAAGGCTTATAGTTTTTAGGGAATATTTATTTTTAAAGGTTATTATTGAAACTTTAAATCAATAAAGTTATCACCCAAAGTATTTGCTATTATTTGCTGGTACCACAGACATATATCTATGTCTGTGGCTGGTACTCTTATACCTGTAAAAGGTATTATGAGTTATTTCATATTTGGAATAAGAGTAGGAAAACTGGCCTTCTACCGTCCATGATTGGTGGTTTTATGTCAGGCTTCACACTTGAACTACGAAAACTGACACGTAGCGAAAACTGTATCTCATACCTAATTTAAAAACTTTGTACTACACATACGACAAAAGTTATAGAAAAATAATAAGCAACACACAAAAAGTGGTCTTATTGATACCTAAGATAGTATGAAAGCAAAGATTGATGGTGGGTCTTTGGGATACCTTAAATGTATTATCTCGAGCTTCCCGTGCTTCGGACAGCACGTTAAGCCTTCAGAAGCACGGGAAACGACGATGATTTAACCCACGCATTGGACCCGCGCGTGGATCATGCCTCATTCTCCTTGCCCTTGCCCATTTATAAGTGCAACGTCAATCAAACACACAGGCCCGTGGTAAACTAGTTTATTGAATAAAGGACAACGATTCACATCTACCTGCGTAAACAGCAATATTAATATCTAACACCTTTCCCCTTCTTAGTCTTAACGTACACAATGTCTCTTAATGTATTACTTATAACTATTACAAACTTAGGGCATATTACACTTGTTGTTTGGAACGATTGTAAGCACGTATCGCTCGCGCGGACGCCCCGGGCGCAGGGTTAGCTGCCGCTCCAACCGCCACATTCGACCCGGACGGTGCGTGAGGTGGCGACTCTGGACAATCGCTTGCCTCTCCCGCGCCCGCTGCGTCTTCAAATGTGTCGTCGGCATCGCTTTCATCCACATGAGTGCTATCTCTCAAATCGTTATTACCCGACGGCGGCGCATTCAAACTAGTTCGTGATAAGGAATGACGGTTACTATCTTTTACTGGTATTAATTGATCTTGGTGACGTTTCCATTCGACACCGTTTCCCATATCGACTCTAAATGAAACGGGGCCAGTTTTACGTACTATTTCCCCCGCGGACCACTTCTCGCCCCTGGCGGAGTAGTCCCTTGTGAGCACTGAGTCCCCAACATTAAGGTCGCGGTGGGTGCCGCCCGCGGCCGTAACCTGGCGGCGCTGCGCGTGCTCGACCGCGCGGGACACGTCGGGCCGCAGCGCATCGAGACGGCCCCGCAGCCGGCGCCCCAGTAAGGCTACCGCAGGTGCAACACCCGTTGTTGCCTGTTCGCAGTTTCGATATTGAAACAAAAATTTATTTAATGCTTGGGACACATTCTCACCTTCTACTAAGGCCCGTTTAATAGCTTTTTTAATTATTTTTACTGCGTTTTCCGCGGCGCCGTTGCTTTGTGGATGGTACGGTGCCGACGTCACATGTTTGATACAATTATTCGCGCAATAGTCCTTAAACTCCTGAGAAAAAAAAGGTGGTCCATTGTCTGTAACTAGTTGCGACGGTAGACCAAATCTTGCAAAAATGGACCTTAAAACATTTATAGTAGCTGCCGCGTCTGTCCGCGTCATTGCTATAGCCTCTATCCACTTGGAGTGGGCATCGATTACGATTAAATACTTTTTACCTCCACAATCCCCGAAATCGGCATGTAAACGCTGCCATGGAGTGCTAGGAAACTCCCAGGGGTGTAACACAGAGTGTGGCGGTGCGTCTCGCACTGCCCGACACGCTTCACACCTTTTACCGATACTCTCAATGTCTTTGTCTAACGAAGGCCAATATACATAATTACGCGCTAAGTTTTTCATTTTGACGATGCCTAAGTGACCCTCGTGAATTTCACTAAGAACTCTTTTATATAAAGTTGGAGGTATTATTATTCTGTATTTGTAAATAAGACACCCTAAATCTAATACTATTTCATTTTTCCTAGAACAATATGATTTTTCTTCGTCGCAACTCGCTACTAATGGCCAACCAAACAACACATATCCTATGATTTTACTCAACAATACGTCTTTTTTTGTTTCTTTGGCAACTTCTTTGTAATCGACTGGTACATACTCTTGTACTAAGTTTAGATAGCTTACTTGATCAGACGGACGCCGCTCTGTCGACAGCGGTAAACGAGACAATGCGTCAGCTGGCCCGTTATCTTTCGAACGTATGAACTCAACAGAGAAATCATACGCGGCCAAACGCGCCGCCCATCGCTGCAACCGACTGGCAGCCGTTTGTGGGATGCCTCCCTTTTTGCCAAAGATGTACGTTAACGGCTGATGGTCAGTGCGCAAAACAAAACGCCTACCAAATAGATACTGATGGTGACGGGTTATACCAAAAAATATAGCCAAAGCCTCTTTGTCTAACTGACTATAATTTCTCTCTGCTGAGTTCAAAGTTCGAGAAACACAACTCACGGGTTTCTCTGAACCATCTGTGAAGCGATGAGCCAACACAGCTCCAATGCCGTACGCGCTGCTGTCTACAGAGAGCACCAGAGGACGGCCTTCCGAATAATGCGCCAGTATGCGCTCACTTAATAATACACATTTGCATTCTAGAAATGCCTTTTCACAATCGGCGCTCCATGCCCATTTCATTTCTTTTTTTAACAATGCATGCAAAGGTTCCAACATAATACTTAGGTTCGGTATGAACTTACCGTAGTAGTTAAGCATTCCTAAAAAACTTTTAAACTGAGTTAAATTTTCCGGTCGTGGTGCATCAGATATAGCTTTTACTTTCATCGGATCCGGATGTAAACCAAGTTTGTCAATAATGAAACCTAAGTATTTAACATTGCTTTTCAAAAATGAACATTTATTTAACTTTACTGTAAATCCCATGTCTCTCAGTCTAGTGAGAACGGCCCTTAAGTTGCTTAAATGTATCGCTCGTGAGGACCCTGTGCAACAGACATCATCCAAATATACAACACAACCAGGGACCCCTCGCAATGTCTCTTCCATCAATCTTTGGAACTTTTCTGGAATACAAGATAACCCGTACGGGGTACGGCGATACACGAACGTGCCAAGGTGTGTGGTTATGGCTGTACACGGCTGCGACTCCTCGCTAAGGAGGCATTGTTCGTACGCATGAGTGAGGTCAATTTTCGAATACTCTTCTCCGCCGCTTAAGGCTGCAAACAACTCTTCAATGCGTG
The DNA here is from genome assembly GCA_910589605.1 of Chrysoteuchia culmella. NCBI lineage: Eukaryota > Metazoa > Arthropoda > Insecta > Lepidoptera > Crambidae > Chrysoteuchia > Chrysoteuchia culmella. The sequence continues at coordinate 2,642,830 of OU342654.1, read as the reverse complement.
GGAGTGGGTAAAAATCTCTTTTTAATTTTGGATTAATAGTAATTTTATAATCACCGCATATTCGTATATCACCGTTCGCTTTCACGACTGGGACAATAGGAGTTCCATACTGTGAGTGCTCCACCCTGTAGGTGGTACCCTCGGCCTCGAGCCGCTCGAGCTCCCGGGCCACGCGCGCGCGCAGCGCCAGCGGCACGGGCCGCGCGCGCACGTATACCGGCTCATGGTCACTAAGTTGTAAAGTTATTTTCTGCTTACATGTCCCCAATTTGTCTGTGAAGACCTCTGGAAACTCCACTGCCAAGCGAGAAACAAAATTATCCTCTACAATTTCATTAAAACTGATTTGTTTAACGTTTAAAGCTCGAATCCATTCCCGGCCCAGCAGCGGACGTCCACCATTTTTTATTACATAAAGTGATAGATTGGAGACCTTAACATCGCCTAATTCTACTTCTACATCAATGTAGCCGAGCGATTCGATACGGGAACCGGAATAGCAACGCAGTAACAAATTAGCCGGCTTTAATGTTTTATTTGTAAAATGACTTTTATAATATTGTTCACTCACTGCTGAAATTCTACTTCCCGTGTCTATCTCGCATTCAACATACTTGCCATCGATTTTCACAAAAATTAAATATGGCTTGTTACCTTTAGTCATCAAACCGATATTGTAAAAATCTTCGTCCTCCGACGAATCGCGTTCACTCACATAATTATGCCCGTACGATCGGCCTCCGCCGCCGCCGCGAATCTCACTGCACATAACTTTTAAGTGCCCACGTTGGTTGCACTCATCACAGTTGTATTTAGCGAAACGGCATCTATCGGGCCTGTGCCCCTTGCCGCACCGCCAGCATCGCACCGCTGCGCCGCCCGCGCCGCCGCCGCGCTGCTGCGGGCGCGCTGAGCCCGAGCCGGCCCAGCCAGCCACTCCGCCGCCGCGCCGCCGCGCGCTCGTCGTCGCCTGGTGCAAGCCCTCGCCGTCGCCGCTCGCGCCCGTGGTCGCCGCGGCCGCCACTCCCGTGGCGCCGCTCACCTCCGCGTGTCGCTCAGCCGCCTCCAGCGCGAGCGCTAATTCCACAGCCTCTTTATATGTGATCGACTTTTCGGCAAAAATACGTGATCTCATAGCCTCACTTGCGAGCCCAGACACGAACTGTACCCCTATTACGAGTTTGCTTAAGATGACATTTACAGGACTCGTGAGCGTAGACTATCGGGTACACTGCTCATGTCGGTAAAACAGTCGCTAAATATGAAAGAGACAGAGCTACATTTTACATTAACGTTTACTGTAACGTCGAGTTTGCCAAACTCGTAATAAGCCTACTGATCGCGTAGGTTTTCCTCCAATGTACTACCAAAATTGCAGGTCGTGGCGAGGTGTTTTAAGTTTTGCAAATATTCTGTCAACGTCTCGCCAATCTTCTGTCTTCGTAATCTGAACACGTGCCTTTCGGCTATCTCTGATCTTTGTGGTTCTAAATGATCCGCAACCAGTTTCACTAGATCATCAAACGATTTTGATTCTGGATGGTCGGGCGAACACAAGTCGCACATTAACGAATAAGTAGCCTCACCGACTACCGTTATTAACAAAGGCACATGAAGGTCGGCCTTGACTTCATTTAACAAAATATATTGTTTAACACGCCGAATATACGGATGCCATTGCTTAGAATTTAAGTCAAATGGTTCTAATTTACCGATAGGCATTTTAAAATACGCGATAATATCGAAACACGACAATAAAAAATATCACACGCGTTAATTTAGTTCGCTAACCGACTCGTCGCCAGTGCAACGTCAATCAAACACACAGGCCCGTGGTAAACTAGTTTATTGAATAAAGGACAACGATTCACATCTACCTGCGTAAACAGCAATATTAATATCTAACAATAAGGATGGCCAGTGGCCCAGCTAGAATAAGAATCATTAATAGGCTGATGTAAAATGAACTAAACTATTATCAATTGTTTCCAGATCAACCCCCAACACACGGTGCCTACCCTCGTGGACGACGGGTTCTCCATCTGGGAGTCTCGCGCCATCATCACCTACCTGGCCAACAAGTACGGCAAGGGCAGCTCGCTCTACCCTGAGGAGCCGAAGGCGCGCGCCCAGGTTGACCAGCGGCTGTACTTCGACATCGGAACCCTGTACCAGAGGTTCTCCGACTATTTCGTGAGTATATTACTTTGTTTCCCTATCTCACCAACAAGTACGGCAAGGGCACCTCACTCTACCTTGAGAATACAAAGACGCGCACCATGGTCGACCATACTTTTTTTCCCAATATAACGGAACTGAAGCACTTTTGACTGTACATTTGGCAACATTTATTAATTAACATTACTTTGTCCCCAGTACCCACAAGTATTCGGCGGTGCCCCAGCCGACAAGGAAAAGCTGACCAAGGTAGAAGACGCGCTGAAGCTCCTAGACCAGTTCCTGGAAGGCCAGAAGTTCACCGCCGGCCCCACGCTAACGCTGGCCGACCTCAGTCTGGTCGCCTCCGTATCCAGCATGGAAGCTTCCGACATCAACTTCAACAAATACAGCAACGTTAAGAGGTGAGAACTAATATTTTAATAAATATCAAGGCCAGAGCCGAGAGCAGAGCTGGCTTTTTTGGCATAGAGTTAGTTCAAAGGACGGATGCTACTTTTATCCAACCGTGAGCGGAACCTAGTAATAAATATATCCTAAAACTTTTTCCTATTTTGACGACCTTTCCTAGTACCTATGCAATGACTGCGAGTATACTAACTATGCTTACGTCTAACAATCGGAAATTTCCATTTTGACGACCTGCACCTAAAGGTATCTATAGCTTGTGGTATCGCTATAGCTATCAAACTTCAAACTCTCATAAAACCCTTCAACGATGGGGTTTTTGTCTAATTCCTACATATTTCTATTCATCTATTGGATCCACTATTGCATGTTTAGTATGAAAGTGATAGCGTCAGCGAGAGCCCGTCAGTAGGGGTTTTTAAAAATCGATAGCTATAGCGATAGTACAAGCTATACCGTTAGGCGGTCGGGGGGCTGTTTGGGTTGTCAATGTGGTCCCATAAGTAAAGTATAGGTAGTCTTAAAAAGAACTTGTACCTCCGCAGTTTCCTTTTTCCTGAATTCAAATGATTCTCATAGTCTTCACGTCTTAGCTTAGGCTAATATATAGCTGTGTCATGCTGATAAGAATAAGTGTAATCTCGCTTCAGCTCCCTAACTATATATATTATCTCATAGCCTCTCGAGGAACCTATCTTATCTCTAACTGCAAATACATTGTTGTTATGGCGACAACTTGTTAAACAACAACTAATTGTCTTCTAATATACCTATGTTGCTTATTTACTTTTCTATTACCTGCAGATGGTATGAAACTGTGAAGAGCTCAGCACCCGGCTACGAAGAGGCCAATGGCAAAGGCCTCCAGGCCTTCAAAGAGTTTATTTATTTATATATTTATTAGGACTGCCAGTGAAAATTACATTGAATCTTACATAGGATTAACAACGACAATTGGTAAGTTCATGCAAAATGTAAAATTCTATTAAAGGCTGCCACATCATGCTCCTAAATACGGACGGTTTATTTTTTATTTATTTTTTTATGTTAAGAAAATAAAATCAAGAAATTCTTATGAATACATAAACCTAGTAGTAAAGAGAGAAAGACTATGCATCACTCAACAACTCTGTCACCTTCTTTTTAAACTGACGGAAAGAGCTGTGAAAAATGTCAACATTCTCATGCAATTTATTGTAAGTGTCAGGCAAGCGGTATGCTGCAGCATGTGTCTGAACATTAGTGCGAGCTAAAGGTTTGCTGAATAAAGGAAGTGGGTATCGTGGTGGTTTGCGAGGGACTCTAATATTGATTTGACTGAGAAATTGGGGACAATCCACAATATTCCTAAGCATTTTAAACAGGAATGTTAAGTCTAAAATGTTTCGTCTTATGAGAAGACTATCAATTTTAAAATGTTTTAGGCGTTCATTATAATTACTATTCTTTGTACGCAGACCACTGCTGCCGTGTGAATCGTTTTTGAATGCGTTCAATACGTAGTTGGTGTACACTATACTGAGGAGACCAAATCACTGAGCAGTATTCCAAAATGCTCCTAACAAAACAGTTGTATATAACGATCTTAGTAGCGGGATTTTTGAAAACTTTGGCATTCCTGATCACAAAGCCAAGTGTTTTAGAGGCTCTAGCTACAATGTCATCTATGTGTGGGATAAACGTTAGCTTGGAATCTATTGTAACACCTAAATCGCGAATGGCATTTACCTCTAGTAAGATGATATCATTAACTTTATATTGTGAGTTAAACGGTTGTGATTTGCGGGATAATTTGATGTGAAAACATTTTTTTTTGTATTAAGTGTCATTTTATTGTTTTTGCACCATCCTACTAGATTATCGATATCGGATTGCAGAAGCTTGGCATCCTCAGCACAGTGTATAGTTTTGGTTAGCTTTAGATCGTCTGCATATAGAAATACCTCACTATGCTTGATGACATCCACAACATCGTTTATGAAAACGTCAAAGAGCAATGGTCCTATATGGGAGCCTTGAGGTATACCTGATGTGGCAAAATATGGTTCGGAACGATATCCCTTTAAAACAACATACTGTGAGCGATAAGTTTTTTGCAAATAGGCGGCAGATATCGGAACCGTTTACAGCTGTTTGGTCTTTGTAAATCATTTCTGAAGGATAGTGAGAATCGGAATTATTTTTACTTTTCATGTACGTCCAGAAGTATTTAGGGTTATTGCCAATGTTTTGCTCGATATTTTGAATATACCTCTTATAGGAACGAGTAGCCAATGCAGCGCAGCGTTTACTTATTATGAGTAGCGAAATACGATCTAGAGGATTATTGTGGATTCTGTATTTAATTAACAATTTGCGTTTCTCTTTTAGTAGTTTGATTAAGATCTTAGGAAACCAATTAGGGCATTTACTGCTGCCTTTAACTGTTTTTGGGACATGTTTATCAATGATTTTATAGAGGTGACCATAAAAAACTTCAAGCATACCATCGACGTTACTACAATGGTTAAGCTCCTTAAGCCAGTCTATTCTGTCCAAGTCATTAATAATTAATTCGTAATCAGCTCTAAAGTAATTATAGCTGCACCTCTGACCATCATTGCAGAGGTTCCTGCCTTTCGCTTTCAACAAGATATCAATGACGATTGGGGATGATGATGATCCACCTTCACAAGCGTGTCGACAGCCTCAGCAACGCTTACTCCGTCATAGTTGGAAAAGACTAAGTCAAGTACTTTCTGATTTGCATTGTTAATATGATTAAATTGGGTGAAGTTGTTTAGGGAAGCAAAGTCGATTAAGATTTGGCCAAGACTAGAACCATTTTACTTAGGAACTGAATCTGTCGTTAAAGGTACACAAGGCCACTTAATCAAAACTAGGTTAAAATCGCCAATTAACATTATATTTTCTAAGGTGTTACATTCTATCACTCTATTGAAATTATTTACAAAAGATTCAAGTTCAGTTCTTTTGATTGGAGGTGGAAGGTACACCACACAGAAGGTGAAACATTTTTTGTTTATATTTAAGCTGACCCAAAGGTCTTCACTGGTAATACTTTCGAACAATTGCAAACGATCGCTCTGATATTTTTTGGAAATCGCAATAAGTACACCACCTCCATCCTTAACCTTGCCATTCCTATTAAGAGTACTTCTGTCGCGCCTATAAACAACATAGCGACTGTCAAACAGTTCCCTATCATTAACACTGTCCTTCAACCAGGTTTCCGTTAAAACAATAATGTCATAATTAAAGCACATTAAATTACAATAAAAGTCATGAGTTTTCATGCGTAAGCCTCTCACATTTTGGTAATAAACTGTTAAAGTATCGAATTTAAAATCTATAATAGACCAATTCATACACAGAAATAAATAATATAATAAGAGGAAAAAAAAAAGAAAAAACTTAGAGCTCTGAATTAAACTAATTTATCTAAGACTTCCTTATTTTTCACGAAGATGTGGTCCGAGGATTCGTTTTTACGCATGAAAATTTTACCTTGTTTTATCCAGACAAACTTATACCCTTTTTCTTTGGCTTTTAAGCGCGATGCGGCGTGAAGAGCTCTGTTAGCAGGGGAAAGGTGTTCAGTCACATATATTGGTTTTTTGTCGCCGCCGTAGCCGATGTGGCTCGTGTTCAACTTATTATTCGGGTGATTCTTGTTATAGGTAATTACTGATGCCAAAAACTTGTCACGAATACGGGGGGTTGCCAGTCGAACTATGATAGATCTTGGTCTTGAGTCACTTTTGTTGTTCTTGGCGACACGCGTATAATTGTGTATATCGACATCATTTAGCTCGCAAGAAATAGTTTTCGCCAGTTGTTTAATGACAGAAGGTAAGTTTTCATTGTTGTGCTCTGGGACACATTGTAACTCTATGTTGCAGGATCTGCTATGTTGCTCCATAATTTCCAGTTTCGTACTAATGCTTCTAACAGTTTCAGTCAAATTCGTATTATCGACTTGCAAGACATGTATTGCAGCAGTCTTCGAAGCAAGTTCCCTCTTAATGTTGTCATACTCTTCTGTCACAAATGAAACAGATTTTTCTAGGCATGCAATATTTTCAGACAGTTTTTTGAACTCGGTTTTCACCATTTGTCGCATCTTTTCTTCTAATTCAGTAACTATAGAATTCTTTACTCTAGTCAACTCTTCTTGGATAACATTTCTAATGTCTTCTATAGTAAGTGTAGAATTGGCCGGTGCATAGGAGTCGACCCTACTAGGTTTACTGCGCATAGTAACGTTGTCAAACGCTTTTGCAGGTGTTTGGGAGTTATCACCTCCTTTTTTGGCTGCAGCGTTGCAGTCGGGACATATCCAGACCTTTTTTTGGTGAGCAGAGAGCTTAGAAGTTTTCGTGCACAATAGATGAAAAGTTTTTTTGCAAGCTTTTGCAGTACAAGTTATCGAATCTTCTACTGAGAACGGAGCCAAACACCCAGCGCAAGACATATTTCAATAATATTTCCAAATGTAGAAAGCGGCAAGAAAAATATTAGGCGTGCAGTTGATTAACGCCGTGCACAAAACAATCAGCATGCACAAACCAACAATTCGCCCGTCCGTAGGTAGATATGCAGCGCCCGAGTGGAAGTCGTTGACCTTGAGTGCGCTGTGATAAGACGCTACGTACGACACGGACGGCGGACGGTTGATAGAAGCGAAGCTTTGCTTTAAACACTGTTCGTTGAATACCTTATGTTCACACGATTGTATCTTTGATACCACTAAGCATATCACAAAAATTATTATCACTGCACACAGTGGGGAGACAACACTTTCTATGGATATAATTTTTATAATGAAACTAACACCTTTAACTGGTTAAAATGATTTTTTACGTGGGAGCGTTTACTACTGCGTCCGTACGGTGGCGCGGCGCGCGGTTTTGAAGAGTTAGTCAACAACATGCTGAAGAAGTAACCTCGCACCGCGTTTCTGATGAGAATCTTTCTTCTAACTGCCACGAATTTCTCATTCCATTTTGTCACGTTTTGGAGTTTGGAGTTGTTTAGATTCCGATGTTTGTTTGTAAAGTTTATTTAGAATGTAAGGCACAATTAAATTATGTTTGAAAATGTTATAATGGTTTTCATTTCTTTTCTGACCGTTTAAACAGTGACTGTTCATTAGTTCATAAACTTATTAGTGAGGTCAGGTATACCCGGTTCTGGCCACTTTCATTTAATATTATTTACAATTTTACATAAAGGCTCAAGTTGGCCACAAACGGTTTAGTGGCCAGAACCATTCAGTGACTACAAACGGGGCTTTAAAGTTAGTTACAGTGGAAGACTTTGTTTTAGAATGTTTGTAAAGGCCTGAATTGAGTTACAATGGAAAAACTTTTTTTTTTATGAACGACGGTGAGGCTCGTTAGCCTTCATCATACCTGATGTTAAGTATTGATAAGGCCGAAGATGGAAGCGAGCCTCTCCCGGAATCCTCAGCCACTGAGGAACTGGCTTTCTTATCTCAAACTGCCGGAACACAACAATGCTGAAAACATTGTTGTTATGGCGTCAGTCTTAGATAAGATGGTGGTAGCTAGCCAGGCGGACTTACAACAAGTCCTACCACCAACCAAACCGAATACAATATGTTCCCCCGCTGGGAATCGAACCCGGGACCCCTGGGTCTGATACCGGTGGTTGCACCACTAGACCACAGAGGCGGTATTAGTATAACTTGTTTATGATTAAAAATAGAAAAAGCTCTACTGCCGGAACGCTGGAAACATTGTTGTCATGGTCACAACCTTAGATGAGTAATGTCGGTAGCTAGCCAGGCGGGCTTATAACAAGTTCTACCCTCAACCATAACGACAAATCAAATAATAAATAAAACCAAATATCTACAAACAGTTACTTTATTTATAAAAAAAATATAAGTTTACCTGAATAATAGTTCAGTTCTAATTTAACATTTTAACTTATTACAATTCAGTCTTGGCTCTGAGCTGGGCAATCATCGCCTTGAACAAGTCGATGCCTTCACCATTCGCCTTTTGATATCCTGGAGCCGTAGCCTTCACTAGCTCGAACCACCTAGGAAGAAAAAATTAAATACAAGTTTCATATCAGTAACTAAGTATATAGAGGAAAGAAAAAAAAGCATATAATAAAATTTCTCAAAGGTAAAAATCAAAATTATTATTTACTTCGATCAAAGCTAAGTAAATCACATTTTAAATTGTTTTAAAACTTAACAAAAAAAGCTTTAAATGGCAATCTCAGTCATATTAATCAACAAAATTCTGCAGGTAATACAAAATGTTACAAAAAATTATAGGCTCCGATTCACAGAATACTCCGATACATTAATACATTTGCTCGACATTGCCACTAAGCATCATGGTCATGAAAGAGTAATGCAATTAGTTTATAATTTAAAAAAAAATTATCAAACTTGGTGTTTAAAAGAAAAGATCTAGATGATGTGTTGGGTGATACATTAAAAAGACCAACGCGTACCATTTAAATTTCTGCTAGTTTTAATCTATTGATACCAATTATTTATTTTCTTTTCTTAAGTGTTATTCTTTTGGTATGGTATTGTTGATTCTTATCGATCTCCAATAAGTGTTATTGCCTCTCTCTAACCGCCCGCTAATAACACCTTGAATTTCATAGCTTTTTGTTCGACGGGCATACATAACATAAAATACTACATTTAGGTACAGTCGGAGAACTTCGCGGTTAATCAGTAAAGTTCTTGGAAACGTTATTTCAAAAAGTATTAGATTTATAGAAATCGTTTATACCACAAATAATTGAGCATGAATAGGTATTACATTTCAATCATTAGTAATTTCTGCGACCTTATTACTTCTTGGTAACTCAACGTGCAATAGAGAGAGCTATGCTCGGCGTTTCACTGCGTGATCGAATCAGAAATGAGGAGATCCGCAGGAGAACTAAAGTTACTGACATCGCTCGAAGGATTGCTCAGCTGAAGTGGCAGTGGGCGGGACACATAGCGAGAAGAACCGATGGCCGTTGGGGCGGAAAGGTTCTGGAATGGCGACCGCGTACCGGACGACCCTCCGTCTTACAAGGTGGACCGACGATCTGGTGAAGGTCGCGGGAAGCCGCTGGATGCGGACAGCGCAGGACCGATCGTCTTGGAGATCCTTGGGGGAGGCTTATACCCAGCAGTGGGTGTCATGTGGCTGAGACGACGACGACGATTACTTCTCGAATAAACGTTTCGCAAAAAAATCTACTGATCAACCGGGAAGATCCCCGATTGTCCCTATAATATTATTGGTCGATCAAAATGTTGTAGAGTTTTACTCACTTTGCAACATTAGGGTATGGCTCCAAGCTGATGCCAACAGCGTCAATCGTGGAGACGGTGGCGACCAGTGACAGGTCTGCCAGGGTCAGTTTAGACCCGGCTGCGTACTTTCCATCGCTTGCTTCCAGGAAGGTGTTCAGGAAACCAAGCCCTTCTCCTAGCTTCTTGAAGAGAGCTTCGTCGGCAGGGGCACCGGCGAAAAGTTGGGGATACTGTAACAGAATGGTAATTATGGCAACTTATAAACGTTAATATAAAATGTTGGTTGTCATTATTTCTTTTGTGTCATTACATTTAACAAGTAGGTACCAGCTACGGTAATAACATCGGCCCCTGCGGTACCTACTTTGCGGAGCTGAGGGATGATAAAAGTGGTGTCAAAGAAGTTGAAGTCATAGTTGATTCCAAAAATGGCATTGATTTTGAAGTCCAACGCAGCGAACATGACTTAACCCCCTAAAGGGTTGAAATAGGGGTTCCAATTTTGTATGGAAAATAATTGGAAAATTATATTTCTATTCATAATACTAAGAGAATGTACTGTTATCCTTCGAATAAATAAATATCGGTTTGATTTCGTTTCATCATTCATGTTTTTATTTCCCTACTACTGTGACTTGCTCATGGATAGAAAAGGGAGACGGGTAGAGGGGTCATACGGGCCCAGTTTGGATTGGTGGGTGGAAACTGCTTAGGTGAGACGCCTTATTGTGCCTTCAGAATTGCAGAGGAGCTCAAGATAGTTTTTTTGGCACCCATCCCGAGCATAGTTAAAGTTTCTTAACCGCTACAGTAGCAGGTTTAACTGCGCCATCGACTAACTGTCCTTTGTGTATTATAATTACTTCGGGTAGGTATCTCAGTTTTATAACGTACAAGTACATGAATGGGCAGCTGGTGAAATGAGATAATGATATAAGTAGATGAAAAAAAAACTAGCTAGGTAGGTTGCTTAATATAATTACTGCGCCTTTCTAAATTCAAGATAGATAGATTTCAAGTAAGTTCTAAGTTAAGTTTTAACATACAACGGGGAATAACTTAACCGTTATCATACCTAAGTAATGATAAAGCTGAAGGTGGTGATCGCACTTTTTTCGGAATTCTCAATCACTGAGGAAATGGCTAACTTATCTATTAACTGCTGGAACACAACAACGCTGAAGGCATTGGTAGCAAGCCAGGCGGACTTAGAACAAAAACTAGGACTAGGACCGCCAGCCAAACCAAATACAATATGTTCACCCACTAAGGAATCGAAATCGGGACCAGACACCGAAGAATATTTTGCTACTACTAGACTACATGGTGGTTAAGTACAAATATAAACTTGTGTGATAAATATTAAACAAGAAAATATATCTATAAGAATATATAAGAATATATAAGAAGAAATTTCGACGGTGGTTCGCAAGTCTCGGTAGCTCAGCGGTTAGAGCATTGGACCGGATTTCCAAAGGTCGCGGGTTCGATTCCCGTCTGAGAATTCACTTGTGGCCGAGTTAATTTTATCCAATATTTTTCTATTTAAAATTTACCATAAGTATAAAAATAGCATTGAAAAATGCAAAAATTACAAAATCATAAATTATTGGCAGTTGCATCTTAATCGATCGTTAAACACCTGAAAAGATGTTTCTTTCGAATGCAAGGATTTTCCTAGCATTGATGTAACAACGCATGGCCAACAGCGTATTAAAAATATAAAAGTATTGGAGAATTTCGACGGTGGTTCGCAAGGCTCGGTAGCTCAGCGGTTAGAGCATTGGACCGGATTTCCAAAGGTCGCGGGTTCGATTCCCGTCTTAGAATTCACTTGTGGCCGAGTAAATTTTTTCCAATATTTTTCTATTTAAAATTTACCATAAGAAAATATACTAGAAAAAAGCAACTAGTCTCATGTCGCCCTGACATGAGACTAGTTGCTTATTTCTAGTATATTTTCTTGTTTAATAATTTATCACACAAAACTAGCATTGTAAAATGCAAAATAAAAAATTTATAAATATAAACATTTCCCCAGTTTTTTAACATTAATGGTTCCCTAATTTTTCTAATTTCCACGCGAACGAAGTCGCGGGTGGAAGCTAGTTAGTTATGTACGGACAGTTTGCGGATGGTAAGTGGAAGTCCAGCCTCTGGTCGACGAGAGCCCTAATGACGGGGACCTCTAGTTACAGGTCGCGCCCTGTTCGTAGGTACTTGTTGGCAAAGTATCGCCTTTGATTTGATCTACAAAATCCTGATAAAATTACTTCATTGCTACAGTCACTGGTGAGCAGGTATAGACATATAGTACTTACAAAGTAGCTAGCGAACCTCGGATACAAAGTACCCAAGTCGAAGTCCAGTCTCTGGTCAACGAGGGCCCTGGCGACGGGGTCCTCGGGGTACAGGTCGCTGCCCTGTCCGTACTTGTTGGCGAAGTACCGACCGATCGCGCGCGACTCCCACAGGGCGAACTCGCCGTCCACTATAGTTGGCACCGTGTGTTGAGGGTTAATCTGGAGGTGGATTTAGTATTAAATTAATGTATGACTAGTAATAAATGTATCTAGCTTTACGTGTTGCAAGTAGTATAGTGGGGGACTCTACTGGTCAACCGAAAAGTTCCCCGACTGTACTTAATGTTTTGAGAAATTTTAAACTGCATTCACAGATTTTGAAGTAGGTAGGTAAGGTAGTTACTCGTAGGTAAAGCGGAGCGGATACGACTGCGTATAGCGCAGGCTCGAGGCCGCGTGTTTTTCGCGTCTTTTGCGATTTCTGACGTTTCTAGTACTCAAACCTCCGTTGGTGTCCTTAGAGTGTTTTAATCCTCACGAGAAACGGGATCAAATGTCATAAATAGTTATTTGATATGCACGGCTGGAAAGTTGTTCAAAGATTGAATCCTGAGCGAAGCGAGGATTTCAAAGGTACAAGACACTAAAAACTTTTCTGCCGAGCGCAACACACAATTTTGCACCTCACAACAGGTTGAAAAATCGATAGCTATAGCAATAGTACAAGCTTTATCGTTAGGCGGTCGGGGTGCTGACCAGCCGAACGAAATGGGTGATTTAGCTATTTGAGGCGGGCGGCAATCGAAAACAGAAATTTAAATTTAAAAAAAAAAAAAATCGTTGCCTATATTGTGTTCTAAGGTATGTTTTTATCAACTTTAGTTTTACTGTCTGTCATGCTTACATGCGGTTCAAGTTCAAGGTCGCAGTTAATGATAGGTAGTATAGACTGAACAATCATGTTTGGTTTTAGTCTTGTATTTAAAAAGGGAAAAAAATTACAACAGTTCATTATTCATTAGGGATGTTAGTTACTATGATCAGTTGAAAAACAAATGGGCAGATATTTAATTTTTGGCAGTTGGTAAATTACTACAGCAGTAAAACATGAACAGTGCAAGTTCAAAAATCATTTAATCATCATTAAAATGCAAATGGGCAGCAAAATGACGGAATAGGAAGTAGAAATGACGGAATGGGCAGTTTGGTAAATACTTCGGCAGTTCACGGTGAGCGGCAGCACTCAAACATTACTTCGGTTACAAAGAACGATACGCTGTTGACGTAAAAGCTTACAAGTAGGTATACTGTGTTACAAGTGCCTTTCTTTTGGTTTATAAGGCGATTACTGAGTGTAAACTTAGGTTCAGTGTTATAAAATATATAACATGCTTGCATGTCAGCGATTGTAATGAATCACCTCACAATCAACTTCACGTAGTCTGCTTTACCTCTAAAGTCTAATTCAGATCCGCATTGGTGCAGAGGGGTGAGGCAGCATGCATGCTTATCGTTGCAGATGGTTTCAAAGCAAATGCAAGCATGTTATATATTTTATAACACTGAACCTAAGTTTTGGTGTGAACATTGCCAGCTGATACTTAATAATGGTAACTTAATCTCAAACCTAAAATAGAATTATCCAAATGGTGCTCCTCCTACCGTGTAGTAAACCTGGTTAAAGTTTGCAAATAAGTTACAATTTGAAGACATGAAATTCACTTTCTTATTTTTATTGATCGACTCGAATGCTTCTTATGCTGCAAATAAAAAAAATACAATTATTTAAAAAAAAACCAAATTCTTAAATATTCGTAATAAAAGTGAAGTTATAATTTATTATTACCTAAATCGTTCGTAGGTAATATGCATCTACAAAATGGATCTTAATATTAGTTTAGATATTATGCTAATAAACTAGTTCACACTGCTATTCACAACTACAATATTTTTTTTAGATGTCTTAAATAATTAACACACCCTCTTATACGCATACGCAACCTACATTTGTATTTCTTGCAAGTAAATAGGTACTAATTGATTTCTTTTTTATTTGTATAAACAGAAGGCATACTTTTAGAGAAGAAATGTTTTCTTTAGCATTCATATAATAATGTTTTTTAATATTATTAATATAAACTGCATTTTTTTTAAGAATTTACTGTTATCGTCTTTGAAAGAAAACAATGCTTACCCACAACGAAATTTTATAACTAATAAAATGATACAGTAAATAATATTTAACAATTCAATATTAAGATTTTTTTATGCAATTATGTACATCTATTTATTATGTACACAATTCGAAAATTTGTTCCGTCTTCATACTCATCCTTGGACGAATTAACCACTGGACACGAAACCCGAGAAGAATGTATGAAATCACGATCAACCAATTCTTGCGGGGGTGAGGGGCGATTACTAATGTCAAATAATGACAGTAGTGCTTGAAGTAATCGATAATTTTTTTATCGATAAGTAAGGAGTGAATGAATGAACCTATTGAGTTTAATAAATCATGTGTGTTTTAAAGAAATTAGTAAGTTAATTGTTTATTTCGTGGAAAAATAAAAAGCACGATAAGTAAAGAGTTAGTGAATGAACCTATTGAGTTTAATAAATCATGTGTGTTTTAAAGAAATTAGTAAGTAAATTGTTTATTTCGTAGAAAAACAAAAAGCAACTAATAATATGAAAATCTCATTTAAAAAAATCCCTCAAATTCATAAAAACTATAAAATATGGTTTCCAAAGCGTTTGTGTTTGGGTTTTTTTTTGTGATAAATGGGTAGATACATGCAACCTGATACTAAGTACTGATAAGGCTTAAGATGGAAGCGCGACTCTCCCGGAATCTCGGAACTGGCTATCTTACCTCTTACTGTCGGAACGGACTTAGATAAGATGGTAGTCGCTAGCCAGGTGGGTTTACAAATTACTTACTAACACTTTTTAAGTGAGTAAAAAACATTAATATTTGGTTTATTAATAATATAATTCATTATTTACATTAACTTCTTCTGCAATCACTCGAGCTTTTTTATATAAAACAAAATATGGGTAATCTCGAGCTGTGATATCTCGTAAGCCAACAATCTAAGTATACTAAAACTTACTGAAAATAACCATCGACATTATAGGATTGTCAAAGATCGTTGAGACTAAAACATTTTAATTTCAACTCTAGTATCCATTTAAGAAAATGTTTTCAACATTTAAGAAATATGCATATTTTTTAGAAAAAATATAAACTTGTTTTCACTTTATTAAAGATCTCAAAATTTACGCCACCGTACAAAATTAGCACAACCTAAACCTAAATTAGAAATAGTAGACTAGCGTTTGGATAGAGTATGGTCTAGCATACGCTATGACAGTTTTAAACAACAAACTCCCAGAAGTTATCAACAAAACATCGCATATAAATTACCTACATTTAAGAAAAAGCCAAGGCAACTACTAGCTGAAATACTAATTGCAAGATATTTCAACCAATAGTTTATTGTAGTTTTAAGATTATTTTACTTGAATATAATAAAACGATATTAAAATTAAAATAATTAAATATTTTAATCTTTAATTATTTTAATTTTAAATTTAAATAGTATAATATAGTTTAGTACATACATTATATAATATAAATATAATTAATTTTATTCTTGCTGTGACCTAACAAGGTCTATGTTAGAAACAAATAATAATTGTAACCACCAGTTATGATAAATTTTAACAAGAAGAATATTGGTACAAATGAACTCGGCCACAAGTGAATTTTCAGATGGACTTGAACCCACGACCTTTGGGAATCCGGCCCACTGCTCTAACCAATGATCTACCGCGACTTGCGGACCACTGTCGAAATTCTCCGATACTTTTATATTTTTAATACGCTGTAAGAATATCCTTCCTTGCATTCGAAAGAGAAAAAAAACAAATGTTTAACGATCAATTATGATGCAACAGCTAATAATTTATGATTTATGAATTTTTGCGTTGTCAATGCTATTTTTATACTTATGATAAATTTTAAATGTTAATGTACAACACACTATGATAATGTACAACATAAGTCTAATACTAAAAAACAATACCGTGACTGATTGATAGGCAACGCACAGCCCAAACGGCTAAACCAATTAAAACTGAAATTTTGCATACAGGTTCTTTTAACGATATTGGCGAGCACTAAGGAAGGATTTTTGATATTACCACGGGAACGGGAACCATGCGGGTGAAATAAACAATTTTTTTTTTTTAAGTTTGAAGCTATATTTAAAATATAACGAGCTCAAAGTTCGTAGG
The DNA here is from genome assembly GCA_910589605.1 of Chrysoteuchia culmella. Classification (NCBI taxonomy): domain Eukaryota; kingdom Metazoa; phylum Arthropoda; class Insecta; order Lepidoptera; family Crambidae; genus Chrysoteuchia; species Chrysoteuchia culmella. The sequence continues at coordinate 2,626,336 of OU342654.1, read as the reverse complement.
GTTGCGTCGTTTAATTACAGAGTTCCTTTAGTTATCTTCTGGCTCCATCATCAGGCCTTAGATGTTATCTAAGACCTGAGTCCTCGTCCATGTTATCTCCCTGCGTACCGCTTCCACCCAATTTCTTCTTGTTAGGGGTTCAACTGTAAATCTGAAATTAATTTGAATAGTTCCTACATTAAAATTGTATTCGTTCGTTCATTTACATACATCGATATGATTATCGATATGTTCAAGCCCTATACGACACAAAAATGACAATTGATTGAATGAATGATACATATAACCCAACCAAATTACTTATGCAATATCTTTGAAGAATTTACATGTACAATGATTACTTTTTGAAATGACGTATTACATTTTGTTTACATACCAAATTTTATTTATTTTACGAAAAATTGCTACTCTAATAGATTGAAATGGTACTTACGCGTGAAAAGAAAAAAAAAATTATTGTCCGGTATGATTTTTGCAAATTAACACAGCGCATTTACCCATTTTTGAGATAATGTTCCACTTCGAGATCTCGCGTCATACTGACAACGCCATATTGCTTACTGTGTCTAAAAGGCAGGGTAAGTGACAGAGGGGTAAAGGCGAACGCGGTCCTCGTTACGCGTCCAGTGGTTAATTCGTCCAAGTACTCATCATTAACTAACTTAAAAATTTAGCATTGTCCAATTCCACCAAAAATTCTAATATTTCACATTGTTGAGAGCTACCTCTCGAAGTCACATTATGTATGAAAAATGTTCAAATTCTCGATGATCAATGAATCTCTTCCTCTAAGTCAAACATTGATTTCTTTTTTTACCTAAGCAATAGGTACACTTACTTCTGCTCTCCATTTGATAAAAGTTAAAAAAATGACGTTTTAATTATTGAAATGTTAGAATATCATTTTTAATATTGATTAATTTTGTTCCTTATAATTAAATTATTTTATAGAATTTTGGATCCACGAGCATTTTCATCGATATACTTGTTAATTTCTTCATGATATTAACAAACATTGTCGAACAAGATAAGGAAAATTAGAAGACATAAAAAGATATCGTATGTTTACTAATGCATTCATAAAAAAACTGTAAAATTATTTTATCAATTTAATGTTATAGTCTTTTAGTCTTTGAAAGAAAACAATTATACAGTAAAATTAATAATAATATTCAATATTTCATTAATAGTTTTTTTTATGTGATCATATTTTTATGATGTACACAATTCGAGAACTTGTTCCTTCTGCCATAATCATAATTTCTATTTGATCGACAGGTATTCCTGATAGTTTCTTCATGATATTAACAAAGTTTGTTTTGAAATATAGAATTGTTCAAAATCAAACATTACCTAAGCTTTTTTTCTTTGTGTTCGTTATTTCCACAACAGGTTTTGTTTAAATGTTCAATTTTTTTTAAATTCTGCAGGAGTTTTAAAATTTTCGCATCGGAGAATATAATTGTAGATAAATAAATGAATGATTTTGTCTGCTTGATCCAATTAAAAAAGAAAACGGTGTTTGTATACTCCCAAAGATATTTTATTTGAATAATAAAATGATACATTCAAAAATAGTTTACAATTCAATATTTGTTATTCTAAATTAAAAGAAATTAGAGATATAATTATCACAATACCACATCTTGATTCACATAAAAAAAATTATTGCACAAATATTTTTTGTGATGAACTCCATTCCAAAACATGTTGTATTTCTTGTAGTATTCATTATATAACTTACAAAAATTAGAACAACCTGTTTCACCTAATTCTATTATTTCATATTCTTAATATAACTCTCGAAGCCGCATTATTTTCTACAAACCTATTTTTTTCTTTTTGTCTAAATAAATAAGGTACCAGAATTCGTTGAAATTCTTAATGATCAATTACTTAATCATTCGCTCGAAGTCAACCCACGGTTTTATTTTCCAACCTAACGCATATTCTTTTGTTCATCATTTAATAAAGTTTTAAAAGAAAGGCAATTTTATCAAAAAATGTCAGAGGTAAATCTTTATTAGCAATTGGCAATTGTAAATCCACGACTAAGTATTGCATCGATTTTTATGATAGTTTCTTACGGAAGAATATTTTTGTTGTAGTTGTTAATATTTCTTGTGTCCAGGAGCTCTATTTTTTTGATTCCCTCGTCTCGAGGTTTCTACTGATTTTCGTGCGAGCGACGTTTGAGTTTCCGTATTCCGTAAAAGCGACCTTGCACGTATATACATAACTACGCTTTTCGCCTGTAGTACCGCCTCCCAACGCGAGCGCGCGAGGGGCAAAGCGAAAAGCGTGCTATGTCTACGCGTGTTAGATCGCTAATCGCGTGATCGCCTCCTCATTCGCCTCGCCACTCGCACGACGAGTGATTCAAAAATAGGGGTCCTGGATGCATTTGAAAAATCTTTTATTATAAATCGAGTGTCCAGTTCGTTGATTGTAGTTATAATTTTGCTTGTTGCATGTGGTTTCTTCCCTCTGTCATAGTAATAATTTATATTTTGAACATTAGGTATTCATGACAGTTTCTTCATGATATTAACAAGGTTTATATTGAAATATAGAATTGTTCACACTGCTATAACCAAACAGTTTTTTTTTTGTGTTCGTTATTATTACAACAAGTTATGTACAAATAACGATTACTTTTTTAAATCCTACAGAAGTTTAAGTTTATTATGTTTTTAAAATTTTCGCAATCTGAAAAGATGATAAGTTACTTGATCCAATTCAAAAAAAGAACGGTGTATGTATAACCCCAAATATATTTTATTTGATTAATAAAATGATACATTAAAAAATAGTTTACAATTTAATTTGTTATTCTAAATTAATATAAATTAAAGATATAATTATCACAGTACCACATCTTGAGACACATTACATTTTTAATGCACAGATATTTTTGTGATGAACACAACTCCAAAACTTTTTTTTCATTGTTGTTGCAATCATTAAGTAACATAAAGCCATTATGACAACCTTTTTTTCACCTAATTCTATTATTTCACATTGTAAATAGAACTCTCTAAGCCACATTATTTTCTCCAAATCTTTGACTAATACTTTTTTGTCAATTAAATAAGGTAGGTACTAGAATTCGTTGAAATTCTTGATGATCAATGATTCCTTCAATCCAAGTCAACCCACGGTTTTTCTCCAACCAACGTTTTTGTTCATCATTTCATAAAGTTTTCAAAAGAGTAAGGTGATTTTATAAAAAATATTAGAGTGTAATCTTTAGTAGCGGTTGCCAATTCCTTTATAATGAATTTATTTTTTAAATCTTTGAACCATTGTAGATCCACCACTATTGTAACGATATTCATGATAGTTTCTTTATGGCAAAATAATTTGTTAATGAGATTGTGTTGATCAATGATTTTATGCACATTCAATATTTACGTTTTAACGTATATTTCTTGCGTTCAGATGCATTTCAAATAGCTTTCTGATATTATTATAAGTATAAATTGACTGTCGAATTTATTTGTTGTGGTTATACTTTTGCTTGTTGTAGGTGGTAATTCACTCGAAAACCCCTACATCAGATGTCAGGACGCTTGCTTATTTTTAAGACATAAAGAAAAAATTACATTTATTAGATAAGTTGCTTTTGATCCCATCCTTTGTTGCACGCCCCACAGTAGACTAATCTACTATAGTTTAGCACGTGTCTCCTATAAGGGCTATTCAAAAAACTTGCTTCTTAGAGGTTCGCTGTTTGGTCTGTTTATCTTCTTGATAGAGTAGGTGTTGTGTCAAAGATGTGTTTGCTTCGTAACCAATGGTAGTGCTGTCACTAAAGCAGGATGTGGGTTGTAACAATGAGTACAAAAAATTGTAAGTACAACAATAAATATAAACCAACATCATGTAACAGACGAGGAGGTCGATAGTTACGAACAATTAGCAAATATCAGGCACAAAGAAGTATTTAAAATACAATACTTACATCCGTTTTAGATAGCCTGTTTCTCAACTAGTAGTCAATGTAATAACGTCTTCTATGGCACTTTGTTAGGAAATGGAAAGCGAATATGATCGTTTTTATACTAGTTCATATCATTAGATTCTAATGGGTTTGACAATCACTGATAAAACAAAGTAAACTAATTCAAAGGATAAGACTTAAATAAACTTGTTATGCTTTTGTAAGCAAACATTTGATACTTAAATAATGAAGAGAAGAAGTTAGTTGAAACTTTATTAAAAGTAGTAAATAAAGTTTTTCGATAATGAATGAAAAATATGGTGTTCACATGTAATTGTATGTTAAATAACAAGTTCTGACAAGACTGCTTCGCCAAGGGTATTTTAGGTTGGGTATTCAATTTCATTTTGATCTTTATTTTAAAAACCTTTGAAATGAAGGAAAAGAAGGGAATATTAACAGAATAAATCGTTTATTCAGGTGTCAAATTTCAACCTTATTTCATACATTTTATAATATGATGCATTATAAATCAACGTCAGTATGGATGATTTTATTCAATCTTTATGTTTAAATGTATATTTCTTGCAGTCAGATGCACTTGAAATTTCTTTTGTAATGTTATATATCAGCTGCCGTGTTCGTTGGTGGTGGTTAGTGTTTTGTTTATTATAGTACTTCACTCGTACGTCCGCATGTTTCCAGTGATCCGATAGCGAGACGTTCGCCAATTTTTTAAATTCATAGATCTCGATCTTTATTAGGTGATTCGCTTTTGATCCATTATCATCATTTGTAGAAATATATGAGACCCCGTCGTTTGTTACTCTGCCTACAATAGACGACTGAACTTTTGCTTTTTACTTCTACGCGGGTTGTTCAAAGAATTCCTTTAGAGAATCGCTGCTCGGCTCGCTGCTGCTATTTCTCTTCTTAAGGGTATGGGCTCGAAGATGTGTCCTCATCATCAGACATCGGAAAGTAATATTTATAAGTGTTTTCCTCCTAGTTGGCGGTAGTGTTATTATCGAGGTAAGATATGAGCAATAACAATGAGAACAAAGAATAATAAGTACAACAGTAAATATAAATCAACATCATGTAACTTAATAAAATAAAATACTCACTTCCATATTTGTTGTTTTGACTCTGAAGCAGTAGTCTATGTCTTCAATGAGGGCGAATAATATTTTGTTAGGAAAAGCTAAGTTGTGGTTGTTCTTATACTAAGTCAGATCATAACATTATGATGTGTTTCTCAATCAAAATGTTCAAAAAACAACTGAGAACTTGAATAAAACTTGTTATTATAGTGAAAGCAAATAGTTGATAATTTAATGAGCAAAGTTATTTGTCGAATCAAATAATAAAAGTACTTGTAAAACTTGTTATGGTAGTGGAAGCAAATAAATGAGAAATTAATGAACCAAATTAAGATTGTAGAAGAGAAATATGGTGTTCACATGAGAACGATAAATAGTAGGTGTGTTAAAAACTCCGCTAAGCTCCAGCTTCAACAAACTGTGTATGTTCGGTTTGCCTGGGTAGGTAGGTAGACTAGGTGAGGCGTTGTTTTGTTCGAAAACATGCATAGGTACGGATCGTAGTTATGCAACAAATATGAATGATTTTATGAAATAGTTAAGTAATGAGCGGCATTGTGAAAAATGACTGAGGTGTAATTAACATAGAACGTGTCATTAGCGAAGCCCGAGGCCCGAGGATTAATTAGTTAATCAAGTAGGGCTGAGTTTAAGAAAAACGTATCTCAGAAAGGGTTAGAGATATCATTCCGGGACCCAGCGCAATCGATTCAAATGGGGGTGTTTTCATTTTTTTTTTTTTTTTTTTTTTTTTTTTTTAGTTTTGGACGACCCGAGGATGGGTTGTGGAAGGGCAATGAGGGGGAGACGGTGGAGGGGGGATGGGAGTTCTGACACTGTGTTAGAACTCTCGAATCCCTACTACTCAGATTTGAGAAAATTGTAGTAGATTTTTTACGAAGATAACTTAAAAAGATATAGTTAATAACTATTACTACCTGTGTGTATCTTATCTTGTAAATATCATGTACATATTACCACAGATTATATAATACTATACTATATTAAACACATTGTAAATACAATGAAGCAATCTTATTTCGGGATGTTAGTTGTTTTGGTGCGATATGAAACGTATAGTGGACTGTATAAATTTATAGTTACAATAATAAAGTTCGATTACAATTAAATATTAGGAAGCAAAACGGTACAATGAACGCGACGTTTGCGCGGCCGGTCGATCGCGAAGTGCGGAGCGGGCGGCGAAATCCCCGCTTGCCGCTCTGGACCTCTATTTTTGAATCACTCGTCGCGCGAGTGGCGAGGCGAACGAGGAGGCGATCAGGCGATTAGCGACCTTACAAGCGTAGACATAGCACGCGTGCTGGGAGGCGGTACTGCAGGCGAATAGCGAAGCTATGTATGTAGGTGCAAGGTCGCTTTTACGGAATACGGAAACTCAAACGTCGCACGAAAATCAGTAGAATCCTCAAGACGAGTGAATCAAAAATAGAACTCCTGCTAGTGATGTGCAGGTTCGTGCGTTTGCGCATGAACATAGTGCTTAGATGTTAAATATTAGTGCGGGATTAAAATCCCGTACACATTCACAATAAAGCATGTCTTTATATAGTGATAAAAACAAATAAGAAGGGTTATTACCTATCTTTGCAACAGCAATGCGATAGCAGAAATTACGCGATAATTGCTTTACGTCACGTATCACCTTAGTAACCGCACTGTTATTACAGTGCGACTTCTACCGAACAATGGATGGACCATAATGTGCATTCATCGCGGCGTCTCACTCTCGCACTCTAGGTAGGACCGCGAGAGAGTGATTGAACGAGCGATTAGTCAGCGATCGCATATTATGTAATAACATTTTTAATTTGACGTTCCGCGTCGATCGCGCGATCACTGCGATGATGATTGCTAATTTTTAGGTAATAGCCCCGATTTAATGAAGTGTCGAAAAGGACAGCTTTTCGACACTTAATTAAAAGACAATAACTTGATAAAACATTATAAACATTTAAATACAATGAAAAATCAACCCTATTTCAATTCCGTCAAGTGCCATTTTGGCTACGAGTATTAATAGTTAGACTTACAATGAGAGTCCGATGCACCGCTGAGTATTCTGCCGATCCTGCCGAGTGACGTCATGCTCTGTAGGCTCATTGTATCGTGCGCTATTATTCTAGAACAATTGAAAACACAATATTTATACTAACAAAAGGTGAGAACTAGTAGTAGTAAACTGACGTTAATAATTTTCAAATAAACACAGTTATTTTTACAACAATGGCAAACTAAGCTAGATTAAGCCAACGAACTGAGCGTTTTATAAACATAACGCTCATACATGCTTTAATAAATATAGGTAAGTATAGACAGTGCCGTGTGTTGTCGGCCTAAGAATACAAGTGTCACCACTCCCTTACATGCCTGGGATGTCGTAAGAGTCGACTAAGAGGCTCGATGCATTAAACACCTGTGCGAGAGAAGGAAAACTTGAAACAAACCCTCTACCAACCCGTCTGGCCAGCGTGGTAGCAGTAGGCTAATAGCCTCCTATGAACGCCACAATAGGCGGGAGCTAGGAGAGGCTTATGTCCAGCAGTGGACGTCCACAGGCTGATGATGAAGTATAGACATTTTGTATGGGCATGATAAATCATATTATTGGATCAGTTTTGTGGTAAATATAAAAATACATCTCTCACTTACAACATATTAATGGGACAGACAGACGCATTATATTATTATTTTAAGTAAATCTGGAAAACACTAAAATAAACGCTATAATTAATTAACTCACAAAGAAAGTAGGTAATCTGAATTATTATCAAATCAAAAATTAATGACTTTTTGTTTCTTTAGTTCTGAAATGATTATGTTCATGATCTTGTATGTGTGCGTGAACTAAAACGTAAGTAAAAATAATCCTTATCTATACGCACACTACTTGAGCGCTTATTACATTATCCAATATGCAGAAAGTTAAATGAACTAGCGCGCTAAATTCGTATTGCGTGATGGTAGTAGTAAAGCAGTTGTCGTTGTGAGTGTAGCTAATTTTACGCTCTGTTTATCAGTTAATTAGTATGTAATGTCTGTTTCACGGTCAATCTTTATAAACTATCACCAGCAAGAGTTGATAGGCCTGTCTAAGTAACAAATACAAAGCCACGATTATTTTTCTTTTTGAAAAATACGCGATTTTCGGAAATCATTGACGCTGGAGGGTCAGGCCCACAGACCTATATCGAGATAGAGGTATAAGTGTACCTACCTTGCGTGCCAAAAGTTTGATCCACGGTCTAATTTTTCGACCTAAGTCAGTCCGCTTAAGACCATTCATAACATTCAAGAGCTTGTCCATAACATTTCCATATCACTAAATCTCGCTCGTGACGTCCTGGTACATACGAAAAATCGCTACGCTAGTTTCTCGTACAGTTTGAAGCGCTCTTTTCGTCTATCTCGATATAGGTCTGTGGTCAGGCTGGATCACTCCAGCCACCATTACTATTTTGGACTAATTAACAAAAGCCTATAGGTTTCTAAGCACTGGTAAGCCTATGTCGTACTGATCACACACTATTAAAACATTCTTACTGGAGCTGCAAAACCCTTAAAGGCTTTACAATCGACAGATAAGTTCTGGATAGCTTATCTGGCAGATAATTTGACAGTTGTCATATGAAAAATACATCAAATTATCTGCCAGTTAATCTATGCAAAAACTGAAATAAAAGATTTAAGATAGGCACATCTTAAATCTTCAGAAACTATCTGTCGATTATCAAACAGGTCCTAACTCTCACAAATAATATTAATAGGTTACTTGAACGGGTGCTCAAGGGTGGAGGTGTGGTGGTCGAGCGAGCCGGATGCGTCCGGCGCGCCCTCGTCGTCCTCCTCCGTCTGCATGCAGCGCCGCAGCTCCTGGAACCGCCGCCTGCCTTGCACCACCTGCACACCGCACATAAACATAAAACTATTGGCATAAGGTCCAAATTTAAATACAAGACAATAAAGCTCCTCATCAATTAAGGGAGATCTTCACTATAACGTTATCAAGAAATAATAAGAATACAGTTGAAATAAAATTATCACCATCATTTTGGATACACAACACAATTAAAACTCACTGTACTGCTGGGCATAGGTGTCTTCAAAATTTTAATATTAATATTTTTATATGTTGTATTTAATGTCTATGGATAACTTACATTTCACAAAAAACACTATCACACAGCCTATGAAACAAGAATTTTAGTGTCAAATGACGCTTAGTTGAACAAGCAAAAATCACTCATTGATTTAAATAATCATAAAGTACCTTGTATAATGAATCAGTATGATAAATATTATTCAACAATCCTTGGAACATGTGTCTTGTTCAAACACTATACTGATAATACCGACATGCCTCCGTACACTTACCTAAGACTACATTTAATATATGCACATACGTAATTAACTTTTTTTCTTTTGTTTCCATTTTTCTATTAGAGCAGAAAATTAGTCATTTGTGAGTTTAAAAAAAAGCATTTAATAAGTCTTTTGTTTTTATTTTTTATAACTGATGAAATAGTAATCAATCATTATTATTTTCCAATTGTAATCATTTGTAGGCAACCCATTTCCATAACGTTACATAAATTGAATAAAGTAAATTTAATTTATGTTTATTTATGAACACTTTCTTAATTAACTATGAAAAATATATAAAACTTCACTAAAGATAAAACTTCCTTATTTCATTAGGTAGGCCTGTGCTCTGGCAGTGAGAAAATGAATAGAGTCCATGATGAATCATTACGCATTATTTATTTGCAACTTACATTTTTGACAGTTGTCCTATCCTCTTCAGCATAAGTGACTTCTGCGGTGGGAGTGGCTACACTTGTGGTTGGGACTTCAGCTGGTTTCACACTAGAGCCTGCATCCTTTTCAGATGAGTCTGTCTCTGTCACACTGATGTTTTTACAAATTATTGATGATCGCCTGGAAATGCAATTGAAATTGCCTAGGTAACAAAAAGTTATTTTTTAATTTTTATTGTATGAATAGCTATGTTTCTGTTCCTAAGTGCCTGTTAAATACTTAATAACCTAGCGAATAAAGATAATAAATATGTTGGTAAGCAAAATTTTTAGATTCTAATTTTGTTGGCTAAATATAGGCACTCGCCAGAAATGGTTATCAAGATAATTTGGTGGAAAATATCAGTGATTCTAGTGGAAAAACAGTGAAATACGTTAAAGTTTTGAACATAATTATAACTATAGTTACATACCAGTTACTACTATATAATTTGTGATACCAGTACCATACCACAGAACAGAATACCTAGCTGAGTTTGACATTTGTCAACCAGTGTTGCCGCACGAAAATATCAAACCATAAACTCCTGGGGATACCAGTGCTCAAAACGGGTTGCCAGTGCTAAGCAAATACTACCATTTAAAGAATTCAAAATAAAAATGGACCTCCAAACGCTTCTCTCAAAAATGGAGGAACAATTTGAAAAACAAACAATTAAAATCACTGAAAACGTCACCAAAAATCTTACTGCTACTATAGACGAGAAATTAAAACCACTATTGGAAGAAAATCAAGAATTAAAGAAAGAGGTTATTACACTTAAAACAAAAATACAAAACATGGAAAGAGATATTAGAAGAAATAATATAATACTACATGGAGTTAAGGAAACGGAAAATAATCCCGCGGCTCTCTTGGGACTAGTATTGGATACACTCAACTGTGCCAACGTAAAAGCTGGTTGCGAAAGTTGGGACAAATGGGAGGTCAGCAGTGTTCGCAGACTGGGGAAGCCAGATAAAAATAAAGCACGACCTATCCTTATTTCTGTAACCCTCGCATGGCGTAAATTTGAACTTTTCAAGAACAAAAAACTTTTACCACAAGAAATTTACATTACTGAAGATTTCCCAAAAGAGGTACTAAATAAAAGAAAAGTGCTTAAAATACAGCAACAGGAGGAAATTAAAAAAGGAAAACAGGCATATATTAAATATGATAAACTAATTGTTAGAGACCCAAAAGAGAACCCCCGTGAAAAAAGAAAGAGAGAAAACACTGTTTCACCACCACAACAACAAGAACATACCCGGAGGGAAGACAACATACGAGAGGAGCCCAAAAGAATGAACAGAAATAATAATATGAAGGAATATCTCTCAAGACCTAAAACTAAACCATCAGGGGACACAACTCCAACTCCAAAAAACTAAAATCCTCTGTTCCCGACCGGAAGGCACCAACTAACAAAGGCAACGAAATAAACACAACAAAGGAACTTCCTCCAATACGGCCAGTCACCGAGGAGGAAATAAATGACTATCACCCTCCAATCATTAAAATAGAAACTAATTTACCCTACAACCCTGCTACAGAATATTTATACATCGCCACACTTAATACACTAACACTAAAATCAGAAGAATGCTTGCAAGAACTAATGATGGCTACAAAAGATGTGAAATGGGACATCATAGGCTTGAGCGAGGTGAGAAGAATGGGAGAGCGAATAGAAGAGTTCGATGACTTTATATTGCACTACAAAGGTGAAACAAAAGGAAGACATGGAGTCGGTTTCATAATTAAAAAACACCTGAAAAACTCCGTTGAAGAGATTATACCTATCTCCGAAAGGATAACAGTGCTGAACCTAAACCTCTTTAGCTACAAGGAAAAGTGGACCATTATCCAAGTTTACTCACCCACAGAAGCAGCTAGTAAAGCAGAAATAAACCAATTCTACACGGACATCAACTCAACCATTCAGAATCACGCCTACAAAAATCTAGTGATAATGGGTGATTTCAACGCCCAAATTGGATGCAGACAAGAAAGTGAAACCAGCTTCATCGGTCCATTCACCATAGGCAAAAGAAACAGAAATGGTGAAAAACTAGTAAATCTGTGCTTCGAACACAACCTCACAGTGTTAAATAGTATGTACAAGAAAAAAAGAAAGAATTTGTGGACCTGGATATCACCGGATGGCAAATACAAAAATCAAATAGACTATATTTTGTGCAACAGAAAAAGCTCATTCGAAGACTGTGGAGTAATCTGCAACTTAAACTTCAACTCTAATCATCGAATGGTGAGAGCAAAACTAAAACTGTACCCCACAAAAAAGTCAAGACAGAAAATAAACGCAACGTCAAAGTGGTCTGATCAGGATATCACAAAAATAACAAAAGGACTTAAAAAAAGTCTGGAATCAGATGAATCAATGCACCAATGGAATCTTCAAGCGAAATATGATCATCTTCAAAACATACTGTGCCAGAAATTATATAACAGCAATCATACAAAAACTAGGAAAAACGAAACAATATCAGACGAAACTTTAAAACTACAAGAAGAGAGAGCCAAACTTATCAGTGACAGAAACAAAACTAAAGAAACACGAAAGAAGATAGCGAGCATCTCAAAGCAAATAAGAACCATGCTGAGAAAAGACAGACAGACCCATAGATTAAAAACATTCGAGGAACAAATTATTCAATCAGGCGGAGTTAAAAAAGCAATAAAGTGTTTAAGGGACAGAAAGGACTGGATACCAAATATTAAAAACAAGAAAGGTATAGTTAAAACAAAACGTCCAGATATAATTAAAGCTGCAACAGATTTTTATAGAGAACTGTATTCAAAGTCAACTGATACTGATGAGACTCCACCTACCCAGCTGGATGACTACAACACTGAAGTACCACCTATACTGAAAGAAGAAGTCGAACATGCCCTAAAATCACAAAAAAGAGACAGAGCACCAGGTGCGGATGGCATAACAAACGAACTTCTAATGGCAATGCAAAATGACATAGTACCGCTACTTACCTCGCTCTTCAACGAAGTCTTAAGAACAGAAACTGTACCTACCCAGTGGACAACATCAACAATAATCTTAATCCACAAAAAGGGAGATAAAGGTGACGTCGGCAACTATAGACCAATAAGCTTAATGTCTAATATCTACAAAATCTTTGCAAAAATCATACTAAGCCGCTTGACCAGAGTGCTGGACGAAAACCAACCAAGAGAACAGGCTGGTTTCAGAAGCAAATATTCGGTTGTTGACCACGTCCAGGTGGTTAGGCAAATATTTGAAAAATACAAGGAATATGGACTGCCACTATACTGCTGTTTTGTAGACTATTGCAAGGCCTTCGACTCTCTAGAACACAATTCAATTTGGAATGCCTTGAAAAAGCAAGGAGTAGATGATAAGTACATCAGAATCATTAAGAACATATATACGGGCAGTACAGCAAAAGTAAAACTGGAACGAGAGGGAGAAATTATTAACATAGAGAAAGGAGTGAGGCAAGGAGATCCTCTCTCACCAAAGCTCTTCACAGCAGTGCTGGAAGATGTCTTCAGACAGTTTGATTGGTCGGACCATGGCCTAAGAATCAACGGAGAGTACCTCTCAAACCTAAGATTTGCCGATGATATTATCCTGTTTGCGAAGTCTTCACAAGAACTGCAAAGAATGTTGACTGATCTGGATACATGCAGCAAACAAGTAGGCCTAAATATGAACACCTCCAAAACCAAAGCAATGACCAACAGAGGTAAAGAAAAAATCATTGTAAACAACATTGAAATAGAATATGTAGATGAATACACATATCTCGGACAAATAATTGCTACAAACAATACATCCAGCAAAGAGATTGAGACACGAATAGGGCATGCATGGAATAGATACTGGTCTTACAAAGAGATTATGAAAGACAGGAAAATCAACATCTCAGCTAAGGGTAAGTTGTTCAACACTAGCATCCTACCTATCCTAACATATGGGTGCCAGACGTGGGCGTTAACTAAATCCCAGCAAACCAAATTACAAACTTGTCAACGGGCCATGGAACGAAGCATGATAGGCAAGAGAAAAGTGGATAAAATCAGGCACACAAATATAAGGAAAGCTACCAAAGTAGATGATGTCGTGGTAAAATTGAGAACCCTAAAATGGAAATGGGCTGGTCACACAATGAGAGGGGACGACAGATGGAGTAAGGTGGTAACCAATTGGTACCCTAGAGAGGGGAAAAGAAGGAAAGGAAAGCCGCTGAAGAGATGGGAGGATGATTTGGTGAAGATGGCAGGGAAAAACTGGATGAGAACGGCTAGAGAGAGGAAGGAATGGAAGAGTTTGGAGGAGGCCTTTGCCGGAGGGCACACAGGGGAGCAGCAAAACATTTAGATATTAATGAATTATACTGTAAAAACCTGAATAAAGGCTATAAATAAATAAATAAATAAAAAATATAATAGAGTGTTACGGATCAGCAAGTATAAGCAAACAGATGAAAAACTGATAATGCATTTAATTAGCAAAATTATGAAATCCAAAGGTCACAACGTGTGTTTCTGACAACAAGAATAGTCACAATATGGGACACTCCCATGATTTACCAAGGTCAATCAGAAAACACTCATCCATCAAAGTATCTAAAATGCTAATTTGTTTCGCATGACTGAGGACAAATGTTTTTGTCAGCAACAAGCTGTCGCCACCACCAAGGACAAACATACTTAATTCATCAATTGAAGAACTGTAATTGCATATCAAGCCTGTTACTTCTCGACCAAATTGGCGAATTTACATCATAAGGGACCGAATAATCTAAACTCGTGCTGTAAGATCTAATCGACAGGAAAGGCCGAGAGGTTCTAATTAATTAAATAAACTAGCTTCTGCTTCACAGCGTATGCGTAAACATTTATGGACTCACTTGGAACCCTTTACTGGAGTGACGTCTTCGGCATCATAAAACTCCTCGGAATCGCTACTGTCGCCCATTGTTTGTCAATAAACGTATAGCGAAACCACGTTCACAATTTAGTACAGTATATTCACATTATAACTTATTGAAAAAAATTATAATAAAAGAAGAAAGTTGGTCGAATCAACTCGATTGAACAGCCGTCATTTGACACTGACTGACGATTGACATTGACAGTTCATAACAACAGAACAGCTGTCATGGCATGGCAGAGATGTGACAGTTTTTTTTTATGTACCTTTAGAGGCTTTGAAATATTTCAAATGACACCCTTATTATTTTATACAAAATTATTTATCTAAATTAAGGACTTTTATCATCTAAAATTCTAAATAATATAGTTTCATAAATGGATTTTGCATGCTCTATAAGACCATAAAACTTATTATTAAAGGAAACTCAGGGTCTTTTAAAATCCTACAGGTTAACAATAGCAAAAGCGTATGACTGCGTATTAGCTGTTTAACTTCCTCTGTGGTCTAGTCACAGTACAGTCCGACAAGGCTTTTTATGAAGGTGGATGGGGGTCGGGGGCGCTGTTAGTGTCAAGTCAAAATTGACGTAAAAACAAGATGGCGGTTTTCCATTTTTGCCACGTTCATTATAGACCTTATCGAAAGTGGCAGAAGGCTTAATATTAACGCGGCAGAGGCGCTGCACAACTAACACGAAGTAACTATTTATTTATCTGTGCCTGTACTTACCTATACAATGCGACAAGGCCTATATGAACATTACATTACAGGCACCCATCCGCGTTCATTATAAGCCTAGTCGGACTGTAATGTTCTAATGTTAATAGGGTGGTGCAGACTACACAATATCCCGGTATTCCTAGTTTTGAACTCGATGAAGTAGTTTCGTCGTACTTTTAAATGATCGTAGGTATTATGGTTGGAGCGAAACTGCCAAGATGATCTAAGGCAGACCAGTGTTTTTAGGTAGGTACTTCTAAATTACGGTAGATTCCGTCCTTTTCGACTATCACATCGGCAGCCAAATATTTTTTTGGATCTAATTGGTCATCCAAGTCGCTACAAACACAGAATGTATACTAAAAATAGCACCAGTACTACAAAGTGGCTTAGTACTTATACCTACTCGATGACATAGGACAATTACGGTGCAATCACGACGAAGTAGCACTTACTACATAGTATAGGTGGTACTGCTGAACTCTGAAATGTTTGCCTGGACGGTGCATTTGACAGCTTGGTGATCCTGCATACTGAGCTAGGGGTCCTATGTTTTCCATCATTAGGATGGGAAGGTGGGGATACAAGGGGATATATACCCCTTCCGAATCTCCACCGAGCTCACACGCTGGGTGGGGGTACGGGAGGGGCGTGGGATGGAGTGCGTGGCCTATATGTTTGTATAGGCCGTGTACTCCAGGTGAGTCCAACATTTCGAATCGCCCCTGCACCTGGGGGAGAGGGATGCGTAAAAGCATTTCTCCTAGTACAGAAAAAAAAAGGGATCCTATGTTTGACCCACATATTATTACCTACCGTGGCGAAGTTCCTGGTCGGTCGACCAACTGTAGCGCAGGCGATATTCGGGTGCACTCGATTTGGAGAGACGTATAGACTATGACTTATGTCATGGCATAAATAAAGATTTTTTTTTATTTTAAAGTTTAAGGAACCCAGACTAAGTCACAAATTAAATAGTAATGTCCCAGGTAGCACAAATAGTTGATATAAAAGCCATGAAAACGTAATTGTTACAGCCTTTGCCTCTCGTGGTCATCATATAAAAGTGTATGTAAACGTCTATACAGCTTCTATACAGCTAGATTGGGCGCACTTTATATAGCATTTGGCTGCTGCATAAAAGCTGTGAAATAGCTATTTAAGACGCTTTTCAATAGTCAAATAATTGCTTGATAAGCAACTTTTATTTGATTCCAAATTATATAAATGTGGGTTTTTGCAACTTGAAGCAACAAAGAGAATTAAAAATTTTATTACTTCATCACAATTTACAGAATTTGTAATCTTGTCAACTTTAATGGCGTACTTATTAAAATTATGGTATTTTTGAAGGTGGTGACACGTAAAGAAGCGTTATTTCATATGCAAATTTAATTTTACTGATAATTTATACTCATGTTATTATGTAAATTTTTGAAGCGCCCTTAATATTTTTCCATTTAAAGAAATAAATACATAAAAATAAAAAATGCTTAAATCAGTAATTATAACATTTTTCATTAATGGTGTAAACAAACGTTTTGTAACAGCTAAACAAAACTTTTGGATAACAAAACATAACTCTTTTAGTAGTTATTACCAAGGAATATGCATTTTATATTTGTTAAAGAATTTATTCTGCGAAAGGAAACTAAAAAAAAATGGCGTTGCTGTTTATATTACAAAAAAGTATTTAATATGGTTTATTGTAATGAAGGGTGCTAAATTTGAGCACTTACGTTGCTCTTCGCTACGATATTAGCATTTTTGATGCCGTTAGCCAGAAAAGAAGCTACTAAATTGCTATGAGCTCTAACATAAGCAAAGAGACAGCAAAATGAAATCCGTGCATTTTTATCTGAGTGAGTGCGTTGCGTCGGTAGTACTGAATTTTATTGGTGAAATAAATAAGCACTTGAAGCTTTATAAATTTATCTAGATAAAGCATTTTAACAGTGTTTTATTGCTCTATAAGTAACAAATTCGTTACATAAAAAGCGGCTGGCAAATTAGTGACAATAATGACAACTTTTAATCAGCACTTTATCGAGAAAAGCTATTTAAATGTAACTTACAGTGCTTTTTCATAATAATAGTATGAAGTTGAGTATTCGTGATTTTTAACACTAGTATATGTACATAAAGCACTATAAAAGTAAATTACTCCACGTTTATACAGAAAATAACAACTTAATGCCTGCGTAGGAAACTTTTTTACGATTGCTTTTCAAAATTGTCATGATAACGTTTACATAGCTTATTTCAAGCTCTGTTAAATGACAGCAAGCTAAAAACGCTGTTTAAATGTTTACACCGCTATTTTATAAAGCTTATGATAAAAAAAAGACGTTAACCATATAGTATGCCTCTATCCGACTGCATTTTTTATAAATAGCGGCTACACAACCTTTAAATGATTCTATGCTATGTAACTAAATTTTTACACAGCGTTTGTGCTACCTGGGGTACGACTAAGTACCCCGGACCTCCACCCACTGATAAACGTTCAAGGTTTGCGCGGCAAGTGGACCACTGGGAAAATTCGCGATTGTAGAAATTATGACGTGTCTTTGTAACGTTCTGCTTGTCATGGTCCTTGTCTTTCGTCACCTACCGCATAGATCGGAGCGAAAAAATTCTAAATCTATGCCTTACCGTGAGATGGGTTTTTACGTCCGTAATAATTAACTTGTCAAATCATCCCATGATCATGATTTGATATTATTCGAATCACAGACATAATCATCTTCTGTGAGTCACCTTAGTGCAAGGTCGCACAACGGATTCAAGATAGTAGCAAAACCTCCACATACCTACTCGTAATTATGGATTCACATAAAATATGCAAGTCATTCTTATCCTAGCCGATTGAATAATTTGTTGAATGACAATCAATAACGAAATTTTATTGTAATACTTGCAATCCATTATGGTGCAATGCGTTGTTACCGTTAGATAACATAGGTAAACAGATATTGGTCGTGATCTCGATCAAAACCACTTAAGCTTAAAACCGCCTTTCCTGTAGGGATAACTTTTTAGTCGTAGGTTTTTCTTACAAATTTATAACTTTTTATTACCCTAGATTACAATAATGCTATAGTGCTGTATCAGATAAAGACCACTAAAGACTGTATCAGCTCGGAATCGGATCTTACTACGTATATTGGGGCTGGGGGCTAGGCTTAACCTTTTCTGTGATCTGGGGTAACACCACCGAAATGAGACCCAGAGGTCCCGGGTTCGATACCCAGTGGAGCATATGGAACAATTTATATTCGTTTTCGTTGGTTTGGTGGTAAGAATTTTTAGAAGTCCGCCTGGCTAGTCACTGCCATGCCATTAACTAAGTCTGTCGCCAACAATGTTTTCAGGCATTGATTGGTATCTAATCTAAGTCTGTCGCCATAACAACAATGTTTTCAGCATTGGTGTGATCCGCAGTTTCTATAGAATCATCGTGACGCGGCATAGGTACGCCGAGACGTGGCGCTGTACGCGGCCGGCGGCTTTTAGAGGAGACTAGCCTTAGAGATAAGATAGCCAGTTCTTTTGGAGGTTCTGGATTCAGGGAATGGAACGATTCTACCTTTAATCCGTTTACTTATCTTCACCCATTTCTCCGTTGAAGATAAAAAAGGAACTGTACCAGTCCCTTCAGCAATAACATTTAGGTTATGTGATACAGTAGAATAAAATAAACATAAATCCTTTTTTTCACCAAGTCATAAAAAAAAAGTTCTAAAGCTACACGCGAATCCAAACAGAGAAATAGAACGCGGACCGAAAAAGCGTGACCTGAAGCATCGACACAGGGCCGCGTACAATGCCGTCACGGTCAGCGGCGCGCCGGCCTTGGGTCGCGAGCGATACCCTACACCCGAGGCATTGACCACGGGGCAAACGGGACTGACGGCTCCTGCGGGACATTTGCTCAATACCAATGTCAACTTCAGTAAGACTAGCACGAACAATTTTCGCTATTAAATCATCATCGAATATCATAGGTTTTCGTGGTAGTCCCACAGGACTTCAATCCTGACTCCTACTATTTAATCTCCTCTACAGGAGGAGAAACACACTACCTATGTAGTGCGTTTCTCTGGATTCGATGAAAAGTAGGTTTGTTTGGAAAGGTATCTAGATAGGCATTTACAAGGGTTCGAGAACCGGGAACTAAATTTCTTCATTCCCGGGAATTCCCGGGAATCGGGAATTATGAAAAACAATTATAAAATATTTTAGTTTTTTTCTACAGCTGTATTAAATAATAGGTAATCTTATTCTTATCTTACTGAGCATCTTTGAAGTTTTAATGTCATGGAATGCATGAGGAAACACAATTTATAAAACAAACTACAGAATGAAGGTATATACATTATTTTGCTTTATTTGAATCAACTCTACTATTATATATACTACTATGTGATGTCCCGTCAGGGTCAGGGCGACATGAGACTAGTTGCTTTTTCTAGTATATTTTCTTGTTTAATATTTATCACATAATAATAGCATTGTAAAATGCAAAATTAAAAAGTTATCATTGGACTATGTTCGATTATTGAATTCGTCAAGTCAAAATATGGTTTCAAACTCTAGACACGCCACTGCTAGGAAGAGATATGCACCCCGAGAGAATGAAATGATGATCATGTTTGTATGTAGTATGAAAAAGAATAATAAATCAATAATAATCTTTCTATAACATTGTATCTTGCAAGGGCCGGACATGAAATCAACTTGATCCAACCTGTGTGTATTTTAGATTCACGGCTTTAGACATAAATTAAATTTTCAAAAAAATACAATTAAATAAGATAAGTACAACTTATATTCAAAGTAAGTATTTACATTTTTGATATGTTGATACGTATATTATAGTTAACCCATCGGTAAACAATTCATAGATGGCGATTCTGGGTACCTATTTAATGTTTGAAATAGCCATGTCCTTTGTTGGACAATAACTTATCTACCCTCATAACCAGATTTTTACTTCCATATAAATTTGGTAGGCAGAGGTAATATAGTTCATCCAGCGAAGCCGGATGTGTAGGATACCAGATTATATATTTTTTGAAGATGTTTATTGAATTCCCGGGATTCCTGAGCAAAATTTCCCGGGTAGAGGAACCTCGTTTTTTCCGGGAATTCCCGTTCCCGGGCACCTGGTACTTACCTTACTACTTAGGTAAGTAATAAAGTGGGTCCAGTCGACGGAATAAAAATATAAAAAAAAACGATCCGGCGAGTGGGTTCGCGGACCCAGCCGGAAGACTCTAAGGAAGAAGCAGTTGTCCAATTCTTACTACTTACCATAAGTCCAACGACCCAAATAAAACCTTTTCTCTAGAGCTTACTAGTGGACGCCCGCGGTTTCACCCTCGTTCCCTTTGCCGTTTGTATTGGAGAAGTAGTTTTTTTACTATTATACTCGCAATTTTACCGATTTTTCTCTTTATTAGAACCTTCCTTTGTGCTTTAACAAAATATGATAAAAAATAGCCGAATTGGTTTAGTCGGTCTCGATTTTGCGCTTATTATAGCAACACGTTTGGTGATTCATTATATTTTAAAGATAGTAGAAAATTTCTGAATAATTAGTTAACTATTAAGCTATTAAATGTTCTCATATCTTGCATCGATGTGACTAATAAGAGAATACCACTTTTATCGCATACAACTTCAATTCATCCATATTATATTTTTGTATAGTATGATAGATAACGCAAATCTAAAAGAAATCAAACATGACAATTGTCAATATGTACCGATAACACAATAATATTATTGTATGTAGTCAATGTTTTTTAAATAACAATCATCGAAAGATTAATAACTGTAAAAGTCAGGTAAGGGTCAAAGTCTTGAACAATAGTCCGATCAACGACGAGATTCGTTGTATGTAGAACTAAGCACATGATGACAATAAGTAATAGATAATAGATTATATAGACCTTAATTTGAAAATCGTTTATAGCTCTCTGTGAAAAATTCCTTAGACTGAAATTCTTTTTGTATACTTACAGTCGGGGAACTTCGCGGTTGATCAGTGGAGTTTTTTTGAGAAACGATATTTCGGAAAGTTAAAGAAATAATTTAATCATAAAATGAAATACCTATTACAGCTCTATTATTTGTGATATAAACGTTTTCTATAAGTCTATTAATTTTTGAGATAACTTTCTTCAAAAAAAATCTATTGATCAACCAGGAAGTTCCCCGATTGTACCTATGTACTGTTCCAACTTATACATACGTACGTATACAAAAAAAAATCAAACAGATATTTTTACAGAGAGTTAATAAACGATTTTCATGTTTAGTTTCGTTCCAGACGGATGTAATCCAGCCTCCCAACGGAGGTGAGTTTGGTTTCCATCCACGGACTGTGTTTCGGATTTAGATTACATCTACCTTCTAGGAGAATAGCTGTGTAGTGTCGGCTTAGAATAACACTACCCCTCATTACCCTCTCATCCCGTGGGTGTCGTAAAAGGCGACTAAGGGACTCAGCCTTCAGGAGACGGGCAGCAGCGTCTCCTACAAACTTAGCCATACTGCGATCGCCAACCCGCCTGCCAAGCGTGGCGATTATGGCAAACCCCCTCTTTTGGGGGAGGCCTATACCCAGCAGTGGGTGCTATATAGCTGAGACGACGACGACCTTCTAGGATGGATATTGCAACCAGCAAGCGGTCACTCTGTTGGGAGGCTGGATTACATTCGTCTGGACATGCACATCAATGGATTATATCGTCATCAGCCATTTTTATTGTTCCCACTGCTGGGGCGCTGACCTTCCTTATGGATGGATAAGGAGAATGGACCCTCCCTCACCAGTGATCGGATAATCTGGTCCATATTTATCTAAATTTAGTTTTGGCTAGGAAATTATGGAAGCGGCTTTTTTAAATATATATATTTGTAATATAAATCCCGTGATTACAAAAACTTTCGATATATCTCATCGCACAAAAATAAGATATTTTTCGTCCCCCTATGTTAGTCATAAACCCCTCTCAGAATCAACTGACTGTACTCGAAAATTTTCTAAGTCTCGTTTCCATTGTAATTTCACTCGAAAATTAGTCGACTAGAAAGTAAGTCGCTGACCCATGCAAAACCTACATTTTTGATACAAAAGTGTATTCCATAACAGTCAACACCCCAACTTTAGGTAAATATGCATCCTATGATCCGATCACTGGCCATGACCCACCACGCGGGCCCAATACGGATTGGTGGGGTTAGGGATTATTTATAAATAATTAATCCATTACCCTGTATCTAGAATTCTAGACGAACCCTAGCATAACAGACTAGTCGTAATCTTTCACAATGTAACAATGACTAGATATCTTCAATAAATATTTATTCAGCACAATAATCAACAGGTAATAATACCTATTTGGTTAGTTTATTACAAATAATAACATTACCTACTTTTCAGCGCTCACGAAGGTATTAAATAAAGTTAATGTGGGTTACTAACTTTATGGCTATATTTTATAACTGTTCGTGTGTAGTTTGATTATATTTTGGGAGTGCTGGTTTTGCTGGTTGCCATTTCGAGTGGGTTTCAGGTAGATATTTCGCCAAAAAAATCAATTCACACTCTCTCTTACTCTTTATTGTAAAATAAGCCCAGTACGGGGTCCGGGGAGGTCAAAGAAGTGCAGCAAAAAATTAAGTTTATGTCATATTTCTGTAGTTATGTAGGCACTTAAAAAAATGTCGTCTCTGACACTTAGCCGGTCGCTCCTGCGGTACGCTCGCTCCGCTCGCTCGGCTGCTCGCGCGTTTTTTGGTCACAGCTCTAACCTAACCTAACCTAGAGACCTTTCGTACTTTCTTCGTGGCGTACCTGTAGACATAATTTGATTATTACAAAGTATATGTACAAAAAGACATTGCTCGCTGCTGCACGAAGATAATACAAAATAAAATATTTTTTTTTCGTAATATGTAGGTACAATTTATAAGCCCCCCCAAAGTTTATCGGATTAATATTGTGAACCCTCAGTCATATCTCACCGAACCCATACGAATCCATAGCCATTTTAGTATAGATTCAGTGTCGGTAGTAATATGCAATATCGGTGGCAATAAACCTACCACCGAAACCACCGATATTGCACCACTGAAATTAGATACATAAGGAAAAAAAGACGGGTTGCACTCCGGGAGTGCCGGCAGAAGTGAAAACTTGATTATTAACGTTGAGCATGTTTGATATTTTGGAATGGTTAGGGAATAATTTTGCACCAATTGCTTTATCAGTATAAAAGTACTATCATTTATGTGGTAGAATACAATATTCATTTATTGCGCTATCGTACACAAACATGACAAACCATATTAAAGTGAACGTTAAGTTAGGTAATAAGATATAAGAAAACATTAGTTATTATAGAGAATCGAAAAATATATATTGACAATAAAACAAGAGACAAGTAAAAGACATTATCAACAGTCTGTCGCTAAGCAACCGAGACCATAGTCAACCTGTCACCTCAACATTCTCCATCCGTCCTACGCTTTTTCGATCAGGTCACGTGTCCTGACGCGAGTTTAAGATTTTATACCCATTACAGAAAAAGTGCTCAACGCCGCTAAAGAAGTTTTCACTTCAAAAATAAAATAAAACCAAAACCATTGATACCTTCGTCACGTAAATTGTATGATTGCTAAGCAATACCTAACAGCACATAATATACTCGCAAATCGTAATGAAAACCAATATTCATTCGTACAGTAACCCACCGAGATTGCATAATTTCGTATTCCCTCTTAGACTTAAAAAAGTACTTAAGTACGTATTGGCGCGAAAACTCGGCAGGATCGGACACGTCACTACTGCGCAAACACAAGAACACGAATTTGGAATGGACCTCAATGTGCGTAAGTATATAGATAGATCGTGTAAAGTTGACATGTTACGTTGTAGAGCGATTTAAAAAAATCACACCGATATTGCACTTTTGGCGCGGACGTTCCTTATCGCAATGGTCCTGATATCTGCATTATAACAGAAGTAATGGAAGCAATAAATATGGTTGCTTTATGTATTAACCAACATGATAATGTTAATTTAAGTACTTAATTTGCCATCATAACGTACATAAAGGGGTAAATGCGCTTAAGAGCTAGCGCAGACGACGGATAACGGAGGACTTTTTGTCCGCGACACGTCTTTATTGTTAACCAAATAAGATTCAACTTAGACCGTGTATATCCGCGAAAAGTACGCGATAGTCCTCGTTATTTATTCAACTTTATGTTCTTAGTAATAAGGTCGTGTCGCGGACAATAAGTTCTTCAATGTCCGTCGTTTGCGCAGGCCATAAAAGTGAATCACGGACATACCACCGTTATTGAGAACTAGGCATATTTCATTTTTATTATTATTTGTATTTAAAATAAATATATTTATACTAATGGCTTCATATGAGCTAGTGCTCTTATTACACGAAAAAAATATAATGGCCATAGGTAAACATTTTTCATAGTGATTTCATGCGAAGAAAATCTCAAAACGCTGCCGGTGAAATCACCCAGAAGTGTGTCCCGGCAACGCTGGTATTCTAAATAAGTATTTAATATAAATATAATTAAAACATTTTAGCTCTCTGTGCAACTCTCTCTGTGACAGTGACTAATGACATAAGTAGGTAATTATTATAGATCTGCATTGTGTATCACTGTGGTGGGATTCCTAAAAGGAAAGCCATAGGAATCGATATGTGGACCTTTGGCCACTGCTGTACAGAAAATGTATCAGTCTTTGTAGGAGGTTTTTGAAGTGCAACTCGACTTTTCGTAGACTGTACAAGAATGTTTTCGATGAGCCATGGGGTTTTACGCTCAGGGATATTTTAGGATCAGAGGAACTCATTCAAAAGGTATGTGTTAAATATTCGAGTATGTTTAGGTAGTTATTTACTATTTTTTTCTTTACCTTTACCAAGAAATTGGGCATGGATCGTTCTGTAATATTGCTTCCCTGGGAAACCTAATCTATGGTAAATACAATACAGATGCAATAACAAAGTTTAATAATATAGATGATAACAAATTGCAAATAACACAAGTACCCGTCAACTTATAATACGACTAATTAAGGGATAACGTAATAATAACTCTTCAAACTTTCTGAAAATAAATATTTCCGCCCACCTTTGTTCAGAAGCTTCAAATTTTTCACACCTATGTATTATAACCTCTCAGGCCCTGGATTATGAGACACAATAGATATTCCATTGTTCTCTGGACACCGGTGTCTTGCTAGCAAATGACGAAAAGTCTAAAAGAGATAAAAAGATAAAAATCACATTTTGCTCGTAATTACTAATCTCATCCTTTATTATTTTCTCAAACGAATCTATACTAACCGAAACTAAACGACTCAAGTACTAGATAAAATGTCGTCTACAGGTAAAAAGTCTGAAATAAAAAAGCGTTTTTTTTTTAAGTTTAGCAAACTAAGAATTTCACAAAAACTTTGATTAAAAGACAGTGTAGGAAAAAGAAAGGAAAATGCGTTAAAAATTTCAGATTTCGATTAAAAAAGAATTTCACAAAAAGTTTTGACTAAATGACAGTGTAGAAAAAAGAAAAGAAAATGTGGTAAAACTTCACATTTACCAAACTAAGATTTTCCCAAAACTTTTGATTATATGACAGTGAAAGAAAAAGAAAAGAAAATGCGTGTAAATTTCACATTTAACAAACTAAGAATTTCGAAAAAAAATTGACAATGACAATAGGAATAAAATGCATGAAATTCTGGATCCTGAAGCCATTACGAGGTGAGCCGAGTAAATATACAGCAGGATACAGCGTCTATATAATTACGGTATATAAGCTTGGCCAACTCACGCGATCACCAGTTTTGACGCAGTGCCTTCCGAGTGTGCACGCTACGCACCGTTCCATATTCAACTTTTAGGAAAACCTCCTTTCAATAAAGTAAGTATTTTGTAAACATAAGTACTTATTAAAAAATATAAAGTTTTTTTTTGTTATATTTCAAAACCCCAAATAAAAGACTATCGAACATTGTCACTGTTTTGTTCTTTAGTTTTTAATGTGAGTGGATTTATAAATTGTAACTATAAAGTTTTCAAATTCATGTTAAGTTTGCAATTAAAATGAAAGTGTCAGATGTCTAACAACAAGTTATTATTGTTCGTAAACAATGCGTAGGGCGAAAATACTTGTAATGCAATGTGAAAGTTGTTTCGAAAGTAAACTGGTGCAAGAGATTAAAATCATTTAAACATTTAACTAAATAGAAAAGACAATACTAGGTTAGTACTATTTACATCAACGTTACAAAGAGAAAATTACAATTTCAGCGGTACAAAATAATTTTCTAAGTTGCCAATCTGAATTGTATTATCGCGAATTTGCATGTGAATCGTTTTTTCTAACATAATTTAGAGGTTATTATAGTTAGAGTTTATTTTTTCTAACACAAACTGTGAAACATATCAAACTGGATGCAACAATCTTAAACATAAATATGGATTTCATAAAAAAACATGAATTTTGCATAGCAACAGTTTTTTTTCATCCCGGCCGGTTATCTCACAGTTGTATGATTTTATTAAAACTACTCACAGTAACAAAGCTATTTATTTGGGTTTTTCCAGAAACGCCGCCGCCCCGGCCGGCGGGCGTCTGAGTTTTTGTGTGAGCGAGTAATTAACGAGTCTCGATCACTGTTTTGTAACTAAAACGTAAGATATGGTTATTTTTGCTTTTTCCTTTTTTCTTAGTTTTGTACTTCGTTTCTTGGCCTATTTAGGCCTTATTTATAAATGTTTTATGTAGTTTTTTTTTCAAAAAGCAGTAAATGAAAGCTTTTTCTAAAAAAATTTTTGATGATAGGATTTTTAATATTGATTTCGCTACTCATTTTGTCTAATGAATTTTTATTAATGGCAGTTAAGTTATAATTCTTATATCTGATTATCTAGATTCTAACGTGGCTTTTTAGGGATTAATAAAGCTGAAACTTAAAGTATGTATACTTTAGTGTATTTAAGAATTTAGTGAAAGTATTTTGAAATCAGTTCATCATTTCAAAATACATCGTTTAAAGATTATCTCCTACACATAAACAACTTGACTGACTGACATAATCGGCTTAGCCCAGGATATCAAAAAACAGGTTAATCAAACACCTACAAGCAAAAAAGTTAATAAAACTAAATTATTCGTTAATTATAAGGGTTAAGCACAAACAATGGATTATATATTAATATATATAAATACAAACCCCAGAAAAACAATAAAGTAGAAAAACATTTGTGTGTAAAATATTTCTTTGCATTTCCTGTCGAAGAATTCAACTTTTGGTACAATCGGGTAACTTCCCGTGTGATCAGTAGAGTTCTTTTTAAGGAAGTTATCTCAAAAAGTAATAGATTTATAGAAAACGTTTATATCACAAATAATAGAGCTTTAATAGGTATTTCAATTTATAAATATATTATTTCTTCAACCTTAATACTTTCCGAAATATCGTTTCTCAAAAAAACTACTGATCAACGGGGAAGTTTCCCGACTGTACCATAAATTTTCTAAATGGTTTATTAATATTTATACAACAGTCATCCCGTGACCACGGCAGCTGAAAAGGTGCCGAAACGTCGGGAAAATAAGAAAAAACCATAAAAAACATAAAATTACGGACAATTACAACTTATGATTTTTTTTTTTGCATTTTTCAATGCTATTTTTATACTTATGATTAATTTTAAATAGAAAAAATTTGAAATAATTACCTTTGAGCTTTGGACCGGATTTCTAAAGGTCGTGGTTCCAAAAGTCCCATCTGAGAATTCACTTGTGGCCGAGTTAATTTTTTCCAATAATTTTTTATTAAAAATTTATCATAATTACAACTTAGTTCTTGAAATATAGCGCGTTTGATATCCGTAAAATTTGTTTTATTTCAATGCACAGTGCGCGCCAAAACTTAAGATGTACTATACAACAACGTTAAAAACAAAAGTTTCCTTTGGAGTTCAAAGTACGGCTTGTTACGTACCGAGTAAGTACTAGGTAGTTAGTAGTAGTTTTTTTGTACCATTCATTCCTCGCTCGGCTGGTGGGTAATCGGCGGCCTTGGCTCTTTAACCCACCTACCATAGCCAGCTATGATTGATATAGATATAAGTACCAATATACTTGTACCTACATACTTTGAAAAACGTTGTTTAAATTCCGAAACTTGTGGCGTTTATTATGATTAGGACTTACAAAATATATAAAAGAAATGTGTTTTACATTTAAATAAGGAGAAAATAGTAGTAGTTAGATATAGTAGCATTTTACAAAAAAAAAATGCTACGAAAATTCGTAGCACCCGTTGTAGTTTGTAGTAAGTAGCAGTTAAAATGTCATTAATTTAAAAGTGTAAGTAACTTAAATAAACTTGCGTTGAAAAACCTTTACATTATTATAGTTGTTGTGATTCGCAATGAAGATATGAATACATATTATATTTTGAATATTTTAATCTAATCTAATCTATTAGAAAAACATTGTTAGTGTTGTTTTGTGTTCTAAGTGAGAGGTACACGTACAAATTTCTAATAAGTACTATTATACAATAAAAACAAGTTCAAAACAATCCTATCCTACATTATACATGTCAGTTTCTTTGCATATTTGTCTGTTTTGTATAAAAAAAAAATGTTAGTGTTGTTTTTGTGTTCTAAGTGAGAGGTACACGTACAAATTTCTAATAAGTACTATTATACAATAAAAACAAGTTCAAAACAATCCTATCCTACATTATACATGTCAGTTTCTTTGCATATTTGTCTGTTTGTATAAAAAAAAAAAAAAAAATTAAACAATGTTTTTTTTCAACTCAACTTGCTTGTAATTCTTGCACGCTAAAGCACTACCTTACTGAATGGATTTGAATGGAATTTGGCAAAAAGATAGTAGATAGCCTGGATTACAACATAGGATATTCCCACGGTAACGGGAAAAGCGCGGGTGAATCCGCGAGCGGCCGCTAGTCACTTATAAAATAAAATACGCCTATCTAACTATATTACTATATATAATATTATAAAGAGGAAAGATTTGTATTTTTGTATGTAACGAATAAACTACTGGACCGATTTTGACGAAATTTGGTATAGAGAATCCTTAGACCCCAAGTAGTAACATGGGCTATAAATGATCCCAAAATTCCCACGGGAACGGGAAACACGCGGGTGAAACCGCGCACGGCCGCTAGTTATCTATAACGACAGGGTTACTTTAGAGCGTACATATATATTTTTGAAGTGAAAACTTCTTTAGCGGCGTTGAGCACTTTTTCTGTAATGGGTATAAAATCTTAAACTCGCGTCAGGACACGTGACCTGATCGAAAAAGCGTAGGACGGATGGAGAATGTTGAGGTGACTGGTTGACTATGGTCTCGGTTGCTTAGCGACAGACTGTTGATAATGTCTTTTACTTGTCTCTTGTTTTATTGTCAATATATATTTTTCGATTCTCTATAATAACTAATGTTTTCTTATATCTTATTACCTAACTTAACGTTCACTTTAATATGGTTTGTCATGTTTGTGTACGATAGCGCAATAAATGAATATTGTATTCTACCACATAAATGATAGTACTTTTATACTGATAAAGCAATTGGTGCAAAATTATTCCCTAACCATTCCAAAATATCAAACATGCTCAACGTTAATAATCAAGTTTTCACTTCTGCCGGCACTCCCGGAGTGCAACCCGTCTTTTTTAGATTGTCTTTTTTATTTACTGAGTAATTAGATACCGATTACGCATTCAAAAGTATAAATAAACCACTGCCATGAGTCATTTGTATCGTGAACAAAATATTATTTATCGAATGATTCTGGTAAAGTAATCATTACTAAAACTGACAAAACAACATCTAACGTTTGTTCTTCTATTGAAACTGTTCTTATTTTGAGACTTTAAGTTGGTGTTAGAACAATCTTTTTCACGTTATTTGAACATGTTTTTAATGTATTATTGTCTTTTATTATTTTTAATAAAAAACATCCAAAGAGCATTGCAAATGACCTCTTCAAACCATACCTGTATTCACATTGTGAAAATTGAAATGACAAAACGTAAATACTTTAAAATGTGCATTGGATAGTTTATAAAAACACGTAGACTAGACAACCAGTAAAAAGTAATCCTATCCTTCTTATATTATAAATGTGAAAGTTTGTGAGGATCTTTGGATGAATGGATGTTTGTTATTCTTTCACGCAAAAACTATACTCAATTGATTTGGTTGAAATTTGGAAACACATTAGATAGCCTTGATAAAAACATAGGATACCTTTTATCCCGATATTCCGACGGGAACCACGCGGCTGAAACCGCGGGCAGCCGCTAGTTTATTATGTGCGTAGTCTAGTACTAACCCGTAAAACTCTACTAACCCCTAGGAAACTTACGTCTACGTCTTAGACGTAAGTTTCTGGGTTATGCAAGATCAAAACATGCATTGCCGTTGTTTAAATTTAGCAAAATAATCGTATAATTTTATGCCATGCGATTTACAAACTACTTTGTTGCTACGGACGGAAAACTAAATACCAAAAAGTTATGTACTTATTGATTTTTTTTCTATTAAACAGTCGTGACTATTTACTACGGTCGTGTATCTATTGTAACTACGTAACAACAGCCTTTGTTATAAAGAAATTAGGTAAACATTCCACCGTGCACTCGCCTTTATTAAGGCCATCGAAAAGTATCGAGCTAGAAGGTTCTCCGTCGACCTCACACAATCAAATTGATTAGATTTGACTATACACCTTCCGCTTTTTAGCTATTGTTGAGTGTTCGTTGCACTGACACATTTTCCGCGTTAGTCATACAGCATAATACTTTTTATAGATCATAGACTATTCGAGCATAACGTAGCATTCTAGAAAATATTTAGATAATAAATCCAAGGTCAGTAGATTATACTTGGCATGCAAAACAGAAAGCTTTTAAATACGATCCGTTTCTTCTCATTTTTTGTGATACCTACTATTATTAGGTACATACTTGATTCTGTGCACATATGTGATTGTTAACACAAACACATATTGCAAGTTATTGTTAAATTTAAAAATGCAAATTAAAATAAAACAACTTTTACGGATATCAAACGCGCTATATTTCCACGAACTAAGTTGTAATTGTCCGTATTTTTAGGTTTTTTAGTCATCCCGTGACCACGGCAGCTGTAAAGGTGCCGAAACGTCGGGAAAATCAAAAAACCCCCTAAAAAACCTAAAAATACGGACAATTACAACTTAGTTCGTGGAAATATAGCGCGTTTGATATCCGTAAAAGTTGTTATATTTCAATGAACAGTGCGCGCCAAAACATAAGTACGTATGCAAATTAAAGTTTAAATTAAAAAAAAACAGTAGTTAGGTCAAACGTCAAAACGTTCAAAAATACCTAGATACAATGAAAATATTCGTAGTAAATCGAATAACTAAGTGTTATTTTATATTTACAGAAAAGTTTTTGGTCTCTAAAACTTTGTTAACTTTGTCAAATTGAAATTGAAAAACCAAAATCATGTGCAAATTACAATCGTCGGGCCAAAGTTATCTTATTTACTCATCCATAAAATAAAGCTCAAAATCCTCCTGTTCGCCATCTCGTACTAACAAATTATTAAGTTCGTCAAACTTAAGGCTGGAACCAAAATCGTGGGAAACTCCAATCTTCTGGCCATCATTTTGAACCACCAGATGGTTTCCAAATTGAACTTACTCGTCCATAACATAACGATCACAATTCTTGTTTCAGCACAATGACCATTGACCTGTACTACGTGCCCGGCTCAGCGCCCTGCAGGACGGTCCTGCTGGCCGCCAAGGCCCTCAACGTCAGTCTCAACCTGAAACTGGTCGACCTCCACCATGGAGAACACTTGAAGCCAGAATACCTGAAGGTAAGAACTAAGATGCTACATGCTGGACTGGGACTAATGAATAAGTGTGCGCGCACATTATTGGTTGTATCTAATATGTTATCCGGAAACAATAGTGTTTGTATGTTTGTCAGACTATACCAATTAGTTTTCGATTATGCCATGTCCAATAATTACGCCCGGAGTTTTTTTTTTTTTATTACTGGTGGAAGCTCGCGGTTTTACCCGCGTGGATCCCGTTCCCGTGGAAATATCGAGATAAAAAGTATCCTATGTTCATAACCAGGCTATCCCTATCTGTCTACCAAATTTCATCCACAGTAGTTTCGGAGCCTATTGAATGCAAACAAACAGCAACCAAATCATTCCTCTTTATAATATTAGTACTTATAGATTAGTATAGATGAATTGATACTGACCTGTATGTACCTCACAACTTGCAGTACAGTAATCTTGTAATGCGAGAAATGTTGTAATGTAACTTAAGTCTTTCTTTGCCCTTTTTAATTTGACGATTCTTTATGAAATAAAACAGGGAGAAAAAAACAGCCCTTGACGAGTTTCTTGCCGCTTCTTCTCGTTACACAAGGTCTCCCGCCGTAGGGTTTGTGAACCGATGGCGTATCTTCTTTGACGTTCATAAGACTGAATAAATGATATTGACTTTGACTTATTCAAAGTCAAAGACTTTGAATTAGGCTATGACTGCACTGAAGGCTAACACAATCTAAGTATTAAATTGTATATTAAGTACTAAGGTAGTTATGTTTTTCTTTCACTCCCAGGCAAGAAATTAACTAACATATTGTTAATGTCGCCACTCTAGTGAAAAAGTCGATAAAACATTATAATTACTTTTTAACCAACTTCAAAAAAAGGAGGAGGTTCTCAAGTCGACTGTATTTTTATTTTTTTTATTTTTTTTATGTATGTTTCACCATAACTTCGCCAGTTGTTAACAGATTTTTTAAATTCTTTTTTTATCTGGAAGAAAATGGTTTATGTGTGGTCCCATATAATTTTTACGAAGATCTGGCTAGTAGTTTTTTCATAATCCTGAAAAATATCAATCACCTTTTGGCAAGTAGTCGTATACCTAGATGACATCATTGTTGTGTATGGGCTGATTTTAAGTGTAAGTAACGGCACATAATGTAACAAAAAAATCTGAAATAAAAACATTTTATAAAAAAAAATCAAACCGACTTCAAAAAGTAAAAAATAAAACTTTTGGAAAAAAAATATAGTTAATAGAAGTGCAATGTAGAATGCTTTGGCTGGCACCGACTCCAAAAGTTTTATTTTTTAATTTTTGAAGTCGGTTTGATATTTTTTTATAAAATGTTTTTATCTTTACTCAGATATTGATAAAAGATTATTAAGTAATGCAGCTCAAGTGAAAGACAGCATAGATGATAGGTGAATTATTTAATGGATTGTGTATATAGTAGTTAAATATACATAGCACCAAATTACATCTATATAAACGGGAAAGGCTAGCTTAATGACGCCGTTCGTAATAATATTGAAGTAGGTACATTTAACAGCGCATCAGAATATTAATGTGTGATTTTTAATTAATTTTAATTTATGAAGCTAGTTCTATGTCTTAGGAGATATAAAGGTGTTTGTCGATATTTTGCTCGTCGGTGTACTTAATCATTTTACACATTATATATTTAAATAATTTCCGTTTTAATTTTGTTTTACTTTACTAACGGCCGGTTTCAATAATCTATCCCTAATAAGAGATAGGCCTATCTTGGTTACGTTACTTAGCAACCGCTGTTATTTCGGGTTATTTTGGGCTGAATAACAAAAATATCTAGGCAACAAAGCTCTAGTAAGCCCATCTCTTATTGTAGATAAGTTATTGAAACCGACCGTAAGTCGAACCATGAAAAGATATAAGGCTTCTGCAACAGTGGTTTATAAAATTCATATCGGTAGTACCTATTATAAAAGGATAATCATTGTTTACACGGTAGAGTTAAATATAGGCAATAAATATAATATCAACAGGCAACACAATATTCCTGTTTACTACAACAAATAAACGGTATTTCCTATTGTATTGGCAGATAACGATTAATTAAATAAAGGCTGTATTATTTAGATTAGGTACTTACGGTTAGCAGCCTTGGACGGTTAGCAGCACGTCAGATTTTGCAGAACGATCGAATTTCTCCACCATCCAAATAAATAAGGATGAAATAAGTGGCTACAGCTGAATCTACAGCAAAAATTAGGGATATTGTAAACTCGCCATCAAAGTTAATTCTTCATCAGAAAAACAGCAAAAAATAATGTGTAAACTCGCCACTACTGGTAGCAATTTAACAATTCCTTTGTGACATGTGACGAATTTGCATATAACAGTGGTGAATTCACTTTCCATGTGTGGGACTTTTCAAAACCTGACGAGTTTACGTAGATGGCGAGTATACAATAGGTAACCCAAAAATTGCTTACTTATTTACTTAGCTGAGTTCGATGGCTCAGCGAGTGTATCTTGGTCTCCGACGTTAAAGTTCGCCATTCCTGCATTGTACCAAAATTTGTACAAAAGAACAGCAATGTTCTTTACAATTAATAAACTAAAACAAAAGTTACAATTCGTACAACCAACGAAAACTTGATAATTTTCGAAATGAGAAAATTCCCGATCGATGTATTCGCAGTTGGTCTTACTAAACTAAAAGATGCGTATACCTACATACGTACCCTAGTATAAGATACAATATCATAACTATAATACCAAGTAAGTACTACATAGCAACGCTCAACCAACTCAGGAATTTAGACATAAAACTATGTAACAGACAATGTTAGTATTTATCTGGCAATTAGCCAGTAAATCCTTGAAACCAAATTGCCTTAAGCATAGCATCATTATAAACGAATATGGACGTTAAAATTTTCAACTTTAAGCATAAAATTCGTTATAAAACAATCCAAGGGCATCTTGTATGATGTAACGATGCAGGCGTGATGAGGGCATTGCCCCTATGGGAATCACATTTTATCTTTTCATTTCTCGTAAGTATATATGACAATGATATTTCTGCAACTATAGGTAGGTTTTCAATATTATCACTTGAGGAAAACTAACATAAGTGATTGTACAAGTGTTTATTCCATTAATAGTGCCATATATTATATGAAAAATTTATAAAATCAGACTAAATTTTCAAAGAAGATTTTGTTAGGAACTCGCTACATTTGTCCTAAAAATTTTGAAGAAAGTTGTTGTTTTGGTACGTACGTCGTACGTACGTATGACGGATTTTTTTTCCCTTTTCATAAATAATTTTATCGACATCGACAAGGAATAGTTAGTACGTGTACTCTAGAGTCTAATCGTAACTGGGTCTAACTAATCTAATCAGATTTTATAAGTGACAAACAGATCAGTACTACGAAAATCTCTGCTATTACGAGCAGCATTAGGTGCATTATTACCGTGCATTAATGAGAGCTCTCTATCAAGGTCAAATTGTAAAGTCTGGTGAGATGACGTGAGTGCAACAATAATAAGAGGAGGTTCTCAAGTCGACTGCTTTTTTCTTGTTTTTATGTATATTTTAGTATAACGTCGTCAGTTGTCAACCGATTTTAATAATTTTATTATCTGAAAGAACATAGTTCAAGTGTGGTCCCATATAATTTTTACAAAGATCAGGGCCTTGTTTCATAAAGCTTGACAAGTTCACAATTTGTCAACCTATGCTCGAACATACTTTTTTGTCACTTATCTACGCAATTTAGACCTTTGTCGTCATTGCAGAAGGTAGATTTTGTATAAAAAGCAATAATAGTACATTATAGAGTTCTCTTTTTCAAAATCCTATTACGAAAGTGAAAATTTAAATCATCTGTAGAATTTCTTTAAACGAAACGCAATTTAACTAGATATGCATTATATTCAGACCATTTCCTCCAAATTAAAGGCAACAGTATTTGAACCGTCTCCGGTCAGACGCCAACGCTGATACTGAATTCCTCGGAACCGGTTTTCGTAAGCAGTTACACAATTTAATAGTTTCGTTGCCGGTTGGTGGGTTCGACTGTTTTGCTACATAATACCGGCAAAAAATACAAATTTACATCGAAACTCGAAAGTTAATAATGGACATTTTGATCTCACTTATTATGGATTTCCGAAAAGACTACGTATTGAGGAGGAAAAACCTGCCCTCTGACGAGTTCCTTGTCCAATACGGCATAGCTTCTCTGGCATTCACAAGTTAAGTAGTAACTAAATATAATTGGTTTTAAGTTTGAGTTAAAAATATTAGTTATGATACTTTATCAATACCGCAAGTAGGTTGTTTCTTGATTTATTACTTCCTGGAAGCCGCCAGGCTAAAAGAGATACCATAACAAGGTGGCGAGTTACAATAGATCTTATAGATCGCAGTGACTACAGTTCCAACTGGAGCTGCATAGCCCCTATATCCTACAATTAATTAATCTTGATTTTTATTAAAATTGAGACACTGTTATTGACGGTTGACTTTTAGTACTTTTCCTGGGTAATCCTGTGACCACGGCATTACAAAAACATTTAATTGCTCAAGTATTTTCAAAAAGCTGCTTTTTTGTAAACAACTGATTGTGATCACGCCATTTGTATAAGTAACAAGAATCACGATGTTAAATTGTTTAACGACTTACTTACTCGTACTTGGCTTGATGCAACGAACATTGTAGACTATTAAATAATAATTGATTGCATTTATGCCGCACACTATCGATCGTGTCTCATTAAAATTTTATGAAGAATAAGCGGGGTACCTAGGTACGTTATTGTTAGAGAAAATCACATAACAAATACACAAAGACCTATGCAGAAAGAATCATAATTAATATTATTCGTTCAGTATGGCTTTTCTTAAATGAAATCTGAATTAAGTAACACTTTAAGTAGGTGGCATTTAGTTTGTTTTTAAGTAATTTGCTAACAAAATTCATGCGAGCGAATATATCCCATATGACTTAATATCTGAGTACCAAAGCTGAACCGATTTAGAAGCATCCAAACATTATAGTCGTCGTCATCAGCCTGTGGACGTCCACTGCTGGACTTAGGCCTCTCCTAGCTCACGCCTATTGTGGCGTTCATAGGAGGCTATTAGCCTACTGCAACCACGCTGGCCAGACGGGTTGGTAGAGGGTTTGTTTCAAGTTTTCCTTCTCTCGCACAGGTTTTCAATGCGTCGAGCCTCTTAGTCGACTCTTACGACATCCCAGGCATGTAAGAGAGTGGTGTCACTTGTATTCTTAGGCCGTCACCACACGGCACAAGTAATTTAAGTAGGAAAAGTACAACAGGAATAAGTATTCACAGAAAAATCGATATCATTAATAACTGTTTCCATGTCACTACTCGACAGTTCGACCCATACACGTTCATAGACGGTAAAAAGAAAACGACGCGATAATCACCAGCCAAAGCCATTAATTTAATGGAGTAGAATTACTTACATGCCATGATGTTACAAATCCATTACCACTTCTACTTGTACAGTAAGGTAAATAAAATCCCCAATCGTAGACCACGCTCCAATGCTGTACATTTGAAACAAATTCCATAATGAAATAACCAAACTTGAGTGATATATATAATGCAACTGGTATCAGTTATTGTTGGGCATGTTGTGTTTATAAAATGAAACATTTATAAAGTTTCTGGCGAGGTTCGATAAAAAATATAGTATTTTCTTCTTAGAATCGGATGCGCCTGAGTCGTAAAAATAATATTTTTCCAAAAACCCCATGAACTTTATGTTTTTTAACTTATTACATATTTTTTATACAATAGTCAAGGATGCTAATTATACCCTTACTTTTCTTGTAATGTTGTAACGTAAGCTGACACAGCAGTTTATGAGTACTATTGTCCATGACTGGATCTCATCGGTCTACGATTTGGTCATGAAAAGGCTTTTATTTTTTAGGGAATATATGTTATTTTTAAAGGTTATTAATAAAGTTATCACCCAAAGTATTTGCTATCATTTGCTGGTACTCTTATGCCTGTAAAAGGTATTATGAGTTATCTCATATTTGGAATAAAAGTAGGAAAACTGGCCTTATACCGTCCATGATTGGTGGTCTTACGTCAGGCTTTACACTTGAACTACGAAAACTGACACGTAGCGAAAACTGTATCTCATACCTAATTTAAAAACTTTGTACTACACATACGACAAAAGTTATAGAAAAATAATAAGCAACACACAAAAATTGATACCTAAGATAGTATGAAAGCAATGATTGATGGTGGGTCTTTGGGATACCTTAAATGTATTATCTCGAGCTTCCCGTGCTTCGGACAGCACGTTAAGCCTTCAGAAGCACGGGAAACGACGATGTTTTAACCCACGCATTGGACCCGCGCGTGGATCATGCCTCATTCTCCTTGCCCTTGCCCATTTATAAGGATGGCCAGTGGCCCAGCTAGAATTAGAATCATTAATAGGCTGATGTAAGATGAACTAAACTATTATCAATTGTTTCCAGATCAACCCCCAACACACGGTGCCTACCCTCGTGGACGACGGGTTCTCCATCTGGGAGTCTCGCGCCATCATCACCTACCTGGCCAACAAGTACGGCAAGGGCAGCTCGCTCTACCCTGAGGAGCCGAAGGCGCGCGCCCAGGTTGACCAGCGGCTGTACTTCGACATCGGAACCCTGTACCAGAGGTTCTCCGACTATTTCGTGAGTATATTACTTTGTTTCCCTATCTCACCAACAAGTACGGCAAGGGCACCTCACTACCTTGAGAATACAAAGACGCGCACCATGGTCGACCATACTTTTTTCCAAATATAACGGAACTGAAGCACTTTTGACTGTACATTTGGCAACATTTATTAATTAACATTACTTTGTCCCCAGTACCCACAAGTATTCGGCGGTGCCCCAGCCGACAAGGAAAAGCTGACCAAGGTAGAAGACGCGCTGAAGCTCCTAGACCAGTTCCTGGAAGGCCAGAAGTTCACCGCCGGCCCCACGCTAACGCTGGCCGACCTCAGTCTGGTCGCCTCCGTATCCAGCATGGAAGCTTCCGACATCAACTTCAACAAATACAGCAACGTTAAGAGGTGAGAACTAATATTTTAATAAATATCTCTATAGTCATCCATAAGGAAGGCCAGAGCCGAGAGCAGAGCTGGCTTTTTTGGCATAGAGTTAGTTCAAAGGACGGATGCTACTTTTATCCAACCGTGAGCGGAACCTAGTAATAAATATATCCTAAAACTTTTTCCTATTTTGACGACCTTTCCTAGTACCTATGCAATGACTGCGAGTATACTAACTATGCTTACGTCTAACAATCGGAAATTTCCATTTTGACGACCTGCACCCCGACCGCCTAAAGGTATCTATAGCTTGTGGTATCGCTATAGCTATCAAACTTCAAACTCTCATAAAACCCTTCAACGATGGGGTTTTTGTCTAATTCCTACATATTTCTATTCATCTATTGGATTCACTATTGCATGTTTAGTATGAAAGTGATAGCGTCAGCGAGAGCCCGTCAGTAGGGGGTTTTAAAAATCAATAGCTATAGCGATAGTACAAACTATACCGTTAGGCGGTCGGGGTGCTGTTTGGGTTGTCAATGTGGTCCCATAAGTAAAGTATAGGTAGTCTTAAAAAGAACTTGTACCTCCGCAGTTTCCTTTTTCCTTAATTCAAACGATTCTCATAGTCTTCACGTCTTAGCTTAGGCTAATATATAGCTGGGGATTGGGCGGCGGGACGGGAAATCCCGTCGTCCAGCTAGGACCCCCGTGGTGGATGGGCGCGCCATGTGTTTCCGCACGCCCAACCAGTAGTGGTAGTCTGGGTCACTCCACGGACCCGGAGAGAAAGGCCCAAGGGGGCAGACGCGGGGCGGGGACCCGTTAGAATGCTACCCTTATCCCGGCAATCTCCGTCCACTCACGCGGTTGGAACACCCAGGGGGTTTTAGTGGGTTCGAGTCCCACATAACTCCCCTGTCTCCCCGGACGGGGGGGTATGCGCGGGCATTTCCCCCTAGAGAAAAAAAAAAAAAAAAAAAAGGCTAATATATAGCTGTGTCATGCTGATAAGAATAAGTGTAATCTCGCTTCAGCTCCCTAACTATATATATTATCTCATAGCCTCTCGAGGAACCTATCTTATCTCTAACTGCCGGAACACTATGCTGAATACATTGTTGTTATGGCGACAACTTGTTAAACAACAACTGATTGTCTTCTAATATACCTATGTTGCTTATTTACTTTTCTATTCTCTGCAGATGGTATGAAACTGTGAAGAGCTCAGCACCCGGCTACGAAGAGGCCAATGGCAAAGGCCTCCAGGCCTTCAAAGAGTTAGTCAATAACATGCTGAAGAAGTAACCTCGCACCGCGTTTCTGATGAGAATCTTTCTTCTAACTGCCACGAATTTCTCATTCCATTTTGTCACGTTTTGGAGTTTGGAGTTGTTCAGATTCCGATGTTTGTTTGTAAAGTTTATTTAGAATGTAAGGCACAATTAAATTATGTTTGAAAATGTTATAATGGATTTCATTTCTTTTCTGATGATTCTGACCGTTTAAACAGTGACTGTTCATTAGTTCATAAACTTATTAGTGAGGTAGGTATACCCGGTTCTGGCTACTTTCATTTAATCTTATTTACAATTTTACATAAAGGCTCAAGTTGGCCACAAACGGTTTAGTGGCCAGAACCATTCAGTGACTACAAACGGGACTTTAAAGTTAGTTACAGTGGAAGACTTTGTTTTAGGATGTTTGTAAAGGCCTGAATTGAGTTACAAGGAAAAACTTTTTTTTTTATGAACGACACGGTGAGGTTCATTAGCCTTCATCATACCTGATGTTAAGTATTGATAAGGCCGAAGATGGAAGCGAGCCTCTCCTGGAATCCTCAGCCACTGAGGAACTGGCTTTCTTATCTCAAACTGCCGGAACACAACAATGCTGAAAACATTGTTGTTATGGCGTCAGTCTTAGATAAGATGGTGGTAGCTAGCCAGGCGGACTTACAACAAGTCCTACCACCAACCAAACCGAATACAATATGTTCCCCCGCTGGGAATCGAAACCGGGACCCCTGGGTCTGATACCGGTGGTTGCACCACTAGACCACAGAGGCGGTATTAGTATAACTTGTTTATGATTAAAAATAGGAAAAGCTCTACTGCCGGAACGCTGGAAACATTGTTGTCATGGTCACAATCTTAGATGAGTAATGTCGGTAGCTAGCCAGGTGGGCTTATAACAAGTCCTACCCTCAACCATAACGACAAATCAAATAATAAATAAAACCAAAATTCTACAAACAGTTACTTTATTTATAAAAAAATAAATAAGTTTACCTGAATAATAGTTCAATTCTAATTTAACATTTTAACTTAAGTATTACAATTCAGTCTTGGCTCTGAGCTGGGCAATCATCGCCTTGAACAAGTCGATGCCTTCACCATTCGCCTTTTGATATCCTGGAGCCGTAGCCTTCACTAGCTCGAACCACCTAGGAAGAACAAATTAAATACAAGTTTCATATCATTAACTA
The DNA here is from genome assembly GCA_910589605.1 of Chrysoteuchia culmella. NCBI lineage: Eukaryota > Metazoa > Arthropoda > Insecta > Lepidoptera > Crambidae > Chrysoteuchia > Chrysoteuchia culmella. The sequence goes on along the minus strand of OU342654.1, from coordinate 2,584,269 downwards.
AGTATATCTAAGTATATAAGAGCAAAGAAAAAAAAGCATATAATAAAATTTTTCAAAGGTAAAATCAAAATTATTATTTACTTCGATCGAAGCTAAGTAAATCACATTTGAAATTGTTTTAAAACTTAACAAAAAAAGCTTAAAATGGCAACCTCAGTCATATTAATCAACAAAAATCTGCAGGTTACAATACAAAATGTTACAAAAAATTATAGGCTCCGAATCACAGAATACACCAAAACATTAAAACATTTGCTCGTTATTACCACTAAGCATCATGGTCATGAAAGAGTAATGCAATTTGCTTATAATTTAAAAACTTGGTGTTTAAAAGAAAAGATCTAGATGATATGCTGGATGATACATTAAAAAGACATCAACGCGTACCATTTCAATTTCTGCTAATTTAATCTATTGATACCAATTATTTATTTTCTTTTCTTAAGTGTTATTCTTTTGGTATGGCATTGTTGATTCTTATCGATCTCCAATAAGTGTTATTGCCTCTCTCTAACCGACCGCTAATAACACCTTGAATTTCATAGCTTTTGTTCGACGGGCATACATAACATAAAATACTATATTTAGGTACAGTCGGAGAACTTCGCGGTTAATCAGTAAAGTTCTTGGGAACGTTATTTCAAAAAGTATTAGATTTATAGAAATCGTTTATATCACAAGTAATTGAGCATGAATAGGTATTACATTTCAATCATTAATTATTTCTGCGACCATATTACTTCTTGGTAACTCAACGTGCAATGGAGAGAGCTATGCTCGGCGTTTCCCTGCGTGATCGAATCAGAAATGAGGAGATCCGCAGGTGAACTAAGGTTACTGACATCGCTCGAAGGCGGGACATATAGCGAGAAGAACCGATGGCCGTTGGGGCGGACAGCGCAGAACCGATCGTCGTGGAAATCCTTGGGGGAGGCCTATACCCAGCAGTAGGTGTCATGTGGCTGAGACGACGACGACGATTACTTCTTGAATAAACGTTTCGCAAAAAAATCTACTGGTCAACCGGGAAGATCCCCGATTGTCCCTATAATATTATTGGTCGATCAAAATGTTGTAGAGTTTTACTCACTTTGCAACATTAGGGTATGGCTCCAAGCTGATGCCAACAGCGTCAATCGTGGAGACGGTGGCGACCAGTGACAGGTCTGCCAGGGTCAGTTTAGACCCGGCTGCGTACTTTCCATCGCTTGCTTCCAGGAAGGTGTTCAGGAAACCAAGCCCTTCTCCTAGCTTCTTGAAGAGAGTTTCGTCGGCAGGGGCACCGGCGAAAAGTTGGGGATACTGTAACAGAATGGTAATTATGGCAACTTATAAACGTTAATATAAAAAAACTTTTTAAAAAAAATTTAAACCGACTTCAAAAAACTAAAAAGCAAAAAATAAACCTTTTGGAGTCGGTGCCAGCCAAGGCATTCTACTTTGCGGTCCTACTATTTTATTTTTCTTGCCTTGGCTGGCACCGACTCCAAAAGGTTTAGTTTTTGCTTTTTAGTTTTTTGAAGTCGGTTTTAATTTTTTTATAAAAAGTTTTTTATTTCACAATTTTTAAAGGTAGAACAGGTCCCGTACCTACGCTAATAACCTTATGTCAACTCCTCATTACCTTTTACAAAGCTGCTTTTCCCGGTGCAGGGACGTTACTTATTGAGGGGTTATAGCCTATAGGTATGTTGGCGAGGACCGATAGCTATTTAACAAAAAAAGTTTCATCAAAATCCGCTCGGTAGTTATTGCGTGAAACTTCAGCTCGAACAAGAATCTAACAATTACCTGGATGATATAATTGTTTCATGACTTCCATGTCATTAGGCCCCATATCTCCGAAGATTATCATCGGATCTCAATGAGACTTATATGGGACCAAATTGACAGTGTACCCGATCGAACAAAAAAACAACTATTAAAATCGGATCACCAACAACGGAGTAATCGGTATACATACATCGGACAAAAAAAAAAAAAAAAACGGGTTGATTTGAGTACCTCCCTCCTTTTTTGTTGAAGTCGGTAAAAATGTTGGTTGTTGAAGTCATAGTTGATTCCAAAAATGGCATTGATTTTGAAGTCCGACGCAGCGAACATGACTTAACCCCTAAAGGGTTGAAATAGGGGTTCCAATTTTGTATGGAAAATAATTGGAAAATTATATTTCTATTCATAATACTAAGAGAATAAACTGTTTTTCTTCGAATAAATAAATATCGGTTTGATTTCGTTTTTATTTCCCTACTACTGTGACTTGCTCATGGATGGAAAAGAGGGGCCATGCGGGCCCAGTTTGGAGTGGTGGGTGGAAACTACTTAGCTGAGACGCCTTATTGTGCCTTCGGAATTGCAGAGGAGCTCAAGATAGTTTTTTTTTGGCACCCATCCCGAGCATAGTTAAAGTTTCTTAACCGCTACAGTAGCAGGTTCAACTGCGCCATCGACTAACTGTACTTTCTGTGTATTATAATTACTTCGGCTAGGTATCTTAGTTTTATAACGGACAAGTACATGAATGGGCAGCTGGTGAAATGACATAATGATATAAGTAGATGAAAAAAACTATGGTACCTATGCGTCATTGCTTAATATAATTACTACGCTTTTCTATATTCAAGATAGATAGATTTCATCTAAGTTAAATTTTTAACCTACAACGAAGAAACACTTAACCGTTATCATACGATGTTAATAAGTAATGATAAAGTCGAAGGTGGTGATCGCACTTTTTTCGGAATTCTCAACCACTGAGGAACTGACTATCTTATCTATTAATTGCTGGAACACAACACAACGCTGAAGGCATTGTTGCTATGGCGATAGACTTTGATAAGATGATGGTAGCAAGTCAGGCGGACTTAGAACTAGAACTAGGACCATCAACCAAACCAAATACAATATGTTCACCCACTAGGAATCGAAATCCGAACCAGATACCGAAGAATATTATGCTACTACTAGACCACATAGGTGGTTAATTACAAATGTAAACTTTTTCTCAGTTTTTTAACATTAAAGGTTCATTATTTTTTCTAATTTCCACGCGAACGAAGTCGCTGGTGGAAGCTAGTTAGTTATGTACGGATAGTTTGCGGACGATAAGTTGAAGACCAGCCTCTGGTCGACAAGAGGCCTAATGGCGGGGTCCTCTAGGTACGGTCGCGCCCTGTTCGTAGGTACTTATTGGCAAAATATCGCCTTTGATTTGATTTACAAAATCCTGATTCAATTACTTAATTACTTCATTGACACTGGTGAGCAGGTAGATATAGTACTTACAAAGTAGCTAGCGAACCTCGGGTACAAAGTACCCAAGTCGAAGTCCAGCCTCTGGTCAACGAGGGCCCTAGCGACGGGGTCCTCGGGGTACAGGTCGCTGCCCTGTCCGTACTTGTTGGCGAAGTACCGACCGATCGCGCGCGACTCCCACAGGGCGAACTCGCCGTCCACTATAGTTGGCACCGTGTGTTGAGGGTTAATCTGGAGGTGGATTTAGTATTAAATTAATGTATGACTAGTAATAAATGTATCTAGCTTTACGTGTTGCAAGTAGTATAGTGGGGGACTCTACTGGTCAACTACAATGTACAGTTCCCCGACTGTACTTAATGTTTTGAGAAATTTTGAACTGCATTCACAGATTTTGAAAAAACAATAAAGTAGCAGCAAAAATTTTCAGTTTTCAATTTATTTTTTTACACCGATCGATCCTGTTTCTTATGTGGATCAAAACACTTTAAGATACCTACTGCGGTATGAATACTAGAAAAGTTAGAAATCGCGAAAAACTATTACCGCTTATTCGCTAAGAAAATAAGTTTATTCAACAAAGGTACCTACTCGTAGGTAAAGCGGATACGACTGCGTATAGCGCAGGCTCGAGGGCGCGTGTTTTTCGCGTTTTTTGCGATTTCTGACGTTTCTAGTACTCAAACCTCCGTTGGTGTCCTTAGAGTGTTTTAATCCTCACGAGAAACGGGATCAAATGTCATTAATAGTTATTTGTTATGCAAGGCTGGAAAGTTGTTCAAAGATTGAATCCTGAGCGAAGCGAGGATTTCAAAGGTGTCTTGTACACTAAAAACTTTTCTGCCGAGCGCAACACACAATTTTTCACCTCACAACAGGTTGAAAAATCGATAGCTATAGCAATAGTACAAGCTTTATCGTTAGGCGGTCGGGGTGCTGACCAGCCGAACGAAATGGGTGATTTAGCTATTTGAAGCTTGCAGTAATCTTGTAATGCGAGAAATGTTATAATATATTGTAATATAGATAATAAGTCTTTCTTTGCCAGTTGAAAATTGTTTACGGTTACAATAACCATAAAATGTAATATTATAATTAGTATTTTCTTTTTGTGATGGAAATTGACCTTACTGATATGTTAAGGTCACTTTTCAATTTGACGACTCTGTATGAAATAAAACAGGGAGAAGAAAACAGCCCTTGACGAGTTTCTTGCCGGTTCTTCTCGTTACAAGGTCTCCCGCCGTAGGGTATGTGAACCGATGCCGTAGCTTCTTTGACGTTCATAAGTGCTTGTAACAGCCTAGACTGAATAAATGATATTGACTTTTACTTTGACTTTAAGGCGGGCGGCGCGCGGTCGAAAACAAAAAATTTAATAAAAGAACTTGTTGCCTAAATTGTTTTTTAAGGTATGTTTTTATCAACTTTAGTTTTACTGTCTGTCATGCTTACATGCGGTTTAAGTTCAAGGTCACAGTTAATGATAGGTATTATAGACTGAACAATCATGTTTGGTTTTAGTCTTGTATTTAAAAAGGGGAAAAAAATTACAACAGTTAATTATTCATTAGGGATGTTAGTTACTATGATCAGTTGAAAAACAAATGGGCAGATATTTAATTTTTGGCAGTTGGTAAATTACTACAGCAGTAAAACATGAACAGTGCAAGTTCAAAAATCATTTAATCATCATTAAAATGCAAATGGGCAGCATAATGACGGAATGGGAAGTAGAAATGACGGAATGGGCAGTTTGGTAAATACTTCGGCAGTTCACGGTGAGCGGCAGCACTCAAACATTACTTCGGTTACAAAGAACGATACGCTGGTGACGTCAAAGCTTTAGGTATACTGTGTTACAAGTGCCTTTCTTTTGGTTTATAAGGCGATTACTGAGTGTAAGTAGATGTAAATACTTTGAAATTATTTTGGTGTTGTTGTTTTATTTGATCCCGCTTTGAAGTAAATCAAAGCGAGAGCTATTTCCCTTCATAGTTTAGTCATATCATTGAGGGACCCGTGGCGCAGTAGTTAGCGCGCTCGGCCTGTTGAGGTTAAGCAACTTTCATAATGGTTGGTCACGGGATGGGTGACCAAAAATTTGCTATCTCAAGCTCCTCCGTGCTTCGGAAGGCACGTTATGCCGTTGGTCCTGGCTGCATTTGCATTCGTCAAACTCCACCGATCCGTATCCCGCGTGGCGGGTCATGCATGGCCCATTCTCCTTATCCATCCATAATGATGGCCAGTACCAGTATCCCAGCAGTAAGGACTTTAAAAATGGCTGATGAGGTATGACATAATAAATCATAACTTCCATACGCAACAAATTATTTTTAATGTTTTACTTTACACGCTGAAATGCAGGCTGAAATAAACAAGAAACCAGGGACTGATACCGGTGTTACCACTCGACCACAAAGGCGGTTAAATACATTTTACCGACTATTTATTAAGAACTGTTAGAAATAAGTTTTTTTACAGACTGATTCCGATTTGTTTACTGCCCACCTGTAACTGCCCATTTTAATTTGTTACGAAACATTTCTATTTAGTTTACTGCTCAGTTTTTACTACTGAATTAGTTATTGCATGCATTTGGTAATATTTAACTTACCAAAACTACTTATAATACAACTGCCGCTTTAAATCATAGCCTTTGAAAAACATGTTTGCAGTCAGATTTTTTTATTTTAGCCGACTTGCGGCTGCCAGTTCTGCGCGGCACCTTTCCAGAGGTATCCATAGAAGGTAGTATAAATAAACCTCATATGGCATAAAATATCAATGAAAAGTACACACCGTAAGAAAGATATGCTAACAAGGAACTTCTAGATGTCTTGACTAATTTTAGTACCTTTAAGAAGTCAGGCGTCAGCTGCTCACCTGCCCTGAGGTCTACCAGGTTGAGATTCAGCTCAATATTGAGCGCCGCAGCTACCAGCAGCACCAGCCTGCAGGGCGCAGACCCTGGGGTGTAGTAGAGATCGATGGCCATTGTGATGCTACAAGAGAAACGAGGTTTTTAGTGGAATAACTAATTCATTTTCTTTCACGTGCACGTGCAGATGTAAAATTTTTAACAGACATAGGATTTTGACAGTTCAGTGTCGTTAAAATGATTTATCAAACGCAGTATAAATATCGTCATGCTACAGAGGCTGGAGTTATCAATGTTGATTTTTTCTAGGCGACTTGCCGTCGCAGTAGCAACGTTAATTGCTCAAATGACTCTCTCTCCACAGCCCACCCTACCCAATCCTGTCGTGCCCCCCCCCCCCCCCCCCTTAACTAATTATAGCCCTACCCCGTTTGCGTAAGCCGTGGCCCGTTCGCAGGCGCTCGCTGGGCCTCCCCCATTGTGGGGGTCTCACCCGGTGCGGCTGTCCGCGCAGAGGGCCGCGCAGCAAGTGTGCGGGGGCACACCACTCCGTCTTAGCACCCCTTAGCACCGTGGGGCAGCAGCCTCACGAGATGAAGCCCGTGGAAGGAGCAGAAGCTCGAACCCGCACCCGCCTAGAGGCGGAAGAACCCGACGACAGCAAAGCGTCATTCGCTGTTCGATCTTCGAAGAAGCAACTACGAGGCTAAGTTCACGCAAGTTCTGGGTATATATTCTAATTTACAAGTTCCTTCTAGATATATTGTTGGACTTAATAAAAGTAATATTTATTGAAGTATAAGTAAAAGTATAATAAATTATTAATACAAGTATGTAATTAAAGTATTTGGTATTAATCTTTAATCAACAAATAATGAATAATTATTAAATGATTAATTATGATAATGAGCATCAGTAATAAAAGTTCTATTTTAAGTCATTTTATAATTTGGTGATTCCTAAGATAACTGTATGATAAGTGTGTGTTTAAGTAAACTGAATATTGGATAATAACTGTTTTTTATATATAGTTTCACCTGTAATACCTAGGTAAAATACATGTAATATTTAGAATTCTGTGGTAAAAACTACATAAACAATTGAAATAAGAAAAAGCCGGTACTTACCAAGTCACGATACGTCTCGCTACAAAACAAATGAACTAACGACTGGCAAAACACCACTACACTACAATACTATAACCGAAACCGACTTATCTCAAGTTGGCCTTGAGTCTCAGCACCAATCAGCGGCTATTGACTTTATAACACGGCAAATTGCAGTGGGACTCCGAAATCAAACAGGATTTCAGTTATTATCAATTTGATGTCGGAGCAGTGTTATCTTAAAGAACATTACATGTATTTTATAATACCGCCCGCCCCTTCTCTTTACTTAACATAAAACGCATTGTCACTATGACATTACTTGATTACCGACTTCAACAAAAAGGAGGGAGGTACTCAATTCAACGCGTATTTTTTTTTTTTAATTTTTTTTTGTCTGATGTATGTATACCGATTACTCCGGTGTTGGTGATCCGATTTTAATAATTGTTTTTTTGTTCGATCGGGTACACTGTCAATTTGGTCCCATATAATTTTTACGAAGATCTGGCTAGTAGTTTTTTCATAATCTTGAAAAATATCAATCACCTTTTGGCAAGTAGTCGTTTACCTAGATGACATTGTTGTGTATGGGCTGATTTTTAGTGTAAGTAACGGCACATGATGTAACTAAAAAATCTGAAATAAAAACATTTTATAAAAAAAAATCAAACCGACTTCAAAAAGTAAAAAATAAAACTTTTGGAGTCGGTGCTAGCTAGCTAAGGCCAAAAAAATATATAGTTAATAGAAGTGCAATGTAGAATGCCCTGGCTGGCACCGACTCCAAAAGTTTTATTTTTTACTTTTTGAAGTCGGTTTGATTTTTTTTATAAAATGTTTTTATTTTAGTTTTGTGATTGTACATATAGGCACATATACATATAGGTACTGTACCTAAGTGGTGTAATTTATGTATTTTTATGAAATATGAATCACGGGTGCGATTGCGTAAGGTAATCGTATTCATTTGACAGTTCATATCGTATTTAATCGGCGGCAATTTGTATGGAATGATACAATATGAACTGTCAGATGAATACGATTGACATTACGCAATCGCCTAGCAGTTTCTATAGAACCTTCCTAAAGTCTAAGATTTAAAGGATCCTAATAATTATATTAATTTCACCTAGCATTGGCTGCTTTAAATTAAATTATCTTCACAATAAAAGATTTCAAAAATTCAAAACATACCTATTTGTTTTAAACGCCTGCGCAGATGAAATAGCATCATCCCGATAAAAAGCTTTGCGCATGTCTTTCATACGGCGATAGTATTTTCCTCCCATTCCCAACATACCCGCAAAACTCCTTGTTATCGAGTAACTAGGTACATGGTCTTAATAATATAAGAACTACTTTTATTTAACCAACCTCCAACCAGCAATACCAAATGACTTAAATAGGTCTTGCAAAGAAAAGGGCGTTCTTCATTAGATCAAAATTAAACACTATACACTCTTTAAATAATCAGAAATATTCAGTTTCGTAAAGGCTGCTGCTTTTTCGGCTGGCTTTTTATTTTTTCAAAAAAAAACCCGTAGTTTTTAGATCGGTTGCAGCTACGCAATTTCTACTGAATGGAACATTCTGTTCGATCTATGTCTGTGGTTTGGCTGATAGTATAAGGGTGCCTTCACATTAGGTCGCCAGTAGTGCGGCACCAGCGCGACAATAGAAGCGCGGCAGACGCGCGTCTGTCGCGCTGCTACTTCTATACTAAAAAGAGCAGCGAGACACGTGATTTTTCATAGTGGACGGCAGGGCGGCAGCCGCGTGCGGTCAGTCGGCTTCGAGCCAGTGTTGCAATTGCACGTTCGAACATAAATTTCACAAGGAGCGAATTTGACAAAGAACAATTTATCGTTGAAGTTCAAAGGCGTCCTGCTTTGTGGGATTCGAGGACCGATGATTTTAGCACTTTCAACACTTTGAATACTGTTACATAATCACTATTCACATGTCGATTTCGAAACAAAGGATCAATCCAGTATATTCTTTTTTTTATTATGAATGCGACGTCGATGGCGCCGAAGGAGAACCAACAAAAGCAGGAGCAACAGTGATGTTTCCTCGTTGGAGTCCATTATTAAAATAAACTGGCCACCCTAATCTAAGCAAGTCGCGCGGCTGTATTTGTAATGAGAAGGCATCCGCTGCTGCCGCACTACTTGCGACCTAATGTGAAGGCGCACTAACGCAGGATACTAACATGAATGGAATGCAGGATTAAAATAAAAACACATGGAAATTTACATTATATTTTATTATCTTTGTCTTTAATAAAGTAATTACAGATAGGCACTAAAAAAATAACCATGCGTATGACCATAATACAATATTATATTACTTAGATACAACGAACACCACTTTACTTGAACAAAAACAAGCGGCGATGCCTGGCTTAGTGCCGCGCAGCGCTTGGAAACTGGCAGTAAGCCTCGTACAGCAATATTTATAACAACGGCACTAAATACCAGTGTATTATCATTATATTGCAAGTTCACCATTCGATGAAACGTCACACTGATCCATAATTCAACAGTAGGCAAAAACGATAAAAGCTAATAAAATGTACATGTCTCGCATGTTCCACAGAAAGGCACATAATATCCGTAAATAAAATAACGTTATTTAAAAAAGCTATCTTGTTACTTATTACAAACTACCTGCTAGTGTAATACAAAACAATAAGACATTATGAAGCTATGATTTGTGTGATATTTATAACTTTTTTATAATTTTTCATATGCCAGCACTATTTATTGCTCAGTTTACAAAAATGACTTAACATGGTGTTATATTATAAACAGAACAGTTAAATAGAAACAGTTTAAATTCTATAAATAAATAGATATAATATGAATTATCTACTAAGTCGAAATAAAATGTATTTTCCCCTAAATAAAAATAAAAATCAGGAATAAATTACACGTTTTGTGTAGGTACAACTAGGAGCGCCAAATGAATTGTTTTATGTGCTTGCTATATTTAAATTTTGGACTCGTACTAATAAGTGTTACATTTTTCCACGTTACGATAATTATAGACTTTTAACTTCATTCGTTCGGACACTAAATATCAATAATTATACAAAGCTATCTACATGAGCCACTCTTTACCGTTGAGTTAGTGTTGCCAGACTAAAATACCCGTTTTTATATAATTTATGTTAAGAAACGGGAATGGGTAATCTCAAATGTTTGCGATAACGGTGTATTTTTGTACTGGCAATCGTATTACAGTGATGGTAGAGACCATTGCTTGGGAATGATTCGTAATGATTGTGAATGGTTTTCCAGCAACATTTTTCTCTTGTTAGCTTCGGCTCCGACAAATAACTGGACTTTTCTGTAAAAATTAAAAAATATTGGTTTTAGTAAAAATAAATAAAATCTAATATATAAAATTCTCGTGTCACAGTTTTCGTTCCCATACTCCTCCGAAACGGCTTGACCGATTCTCATGAAATTTTGGAGCGTATTGAGTAGGTCTGAGAATCGGCTACTATCTATTTTTTATCCCGAAATTCTTTTTTAATAAAGCCTTATCTAGCGCAATCAATAGGAGTGTACCACAGAGCTATATCGAGATAGACGAAAAGAGCGCTTCAAACTGTATGAGAACCTAGCGTTTTTGTACCTACGATGACCTCAAGAGCGAGATTTAGTGATGTGTAAATGTTATTGACAAGCTCTTGCAAGTAAGCACTGCACAATTAAACATTTTCGTTTCTTAGTGACGCGTGTTTTCATGGCAATGGTCTCAAGCGGACTGACTTGCGGACTCACTATCGGCCAAAATAAATTCGCGTCAGGACGTTGTCACGAAAGCTTGCGCACAATCGATCCGTAAACATTTTATCTCTACCCACAATGGTAAATAAAAAGTGTTTTAAGTGTAAGAAAAATGTGACTAAAAAAACGCCAGGTTTGGAATGTAGTCGATGTGAGAAGGTGGTTCATGCAGATAATACGTGTTCTAAACTCTCCAACAAGCAGCTCAATACCCTTCGTAACTCCCCGGGTATCGAGTGGAGTTGTGAAGATTGTCTTGGAAACCTTTCAAGGCGCTCATCTTTCATCGTACCGGAAGATACAGGTGACGATGACGAATCTGAGAGTGGGTTCATAGTGGGCTCCCAAGTAATTGACACTCAAAAACTAGTTCGAGATATCAGCCGTGAGCTAAAAAAGACCATTAAAGAAGAAGTGAAGGCCCTGGAAACATCGTTGGAGTTTCTCAGCGACCAAATCGGCACCATGGAACAGTCTTTAAAAAACCAAGACAGCAAAATATTGGATCTTGAACGTAAAAATCAAGATTTGCTAAATAAAAACAAGAATCTTGACCTACGGGTAAGGGCCCTTGAGCAGTCAATCCATCAGCAAGAGCAAAAAGCCCTCTTATCCTCAATTGAAATAGCTGGAATACCAGAGATGCCAGCCAAAAATATAGGAAACCTACTGGAAGAGGTCGCGTCGAAGTTGGAGGTGGATAAGCAAGACATAAAATCATTCCAGCGTCTATCAGGATCAAAAGCTAAGCCAGGTCCCATACTTGTGGAAATGAAGACCAAAGAAGCACAAACCAAGTGGATAGCTAGTGGCAGAGAGAAACACCTTAGTGTGGGATCCATCATTACAGACGTTCCTATCGAAAAAACTAATGAACGAGTCTACGTCAGGGAAGCTTTAACTAAGTACATGAAATCACTCTTATTTAATACAAAAAGTCAGTTAAGTAAAACATTCAAATATATTTGGTGTAAAGAGGGTAATATTTTTGCAAGAAAACTTGATGGTAGTAAAATTTTTCTTATCCGCTCATTGGAAGACTTATCTGAGATTGAAAAAACTGTTAAAAATCCTTAACTCTGCACTTGGAATATTCTTAAGCATATATTAATTATTAATTTCTTAAAAAAAATGGATGGTCAAATTACTGAAATATTTAACTGTACTTCAACTAACGAATTTTTTAAACAGCTGCCCATTAAAACGCATATAAATATCTCGTGTTTACACATAAATATAAGGTCCTTAATAAAGAACTTTAATGACTTGCTACTAATATTACATAATTGCATGTTTCCCCTAGATGTAATTGTGGTAACTGAGGCTGGAATATCAAACAGCTTAGTCAATATGTATAAAATTCCCGGATACAATATGTATTACGAACTAAGAACGAATAAGAAGGGTGGCGGTATTATAATGTATGTAAAAAACCACTTAAAATTCACTGTCTTAAAAAGTAAATCATTTACCTTTGAAAGCCTTGTAGGTTTGTTAAAACTCAGTTCGAATCAAGAGACAGTTTTGTTTGCTTTATACCGCCCACCGTCCACTAATGAAAATATTTTTTCTAAGGAACTAGTTAGGTGCATCTCGAAATTCGACGATAAGCAAAACTTTTTATTGATCGGCGACACAAATATTGACTTGAAATTACCAACGACATACACGTATTCATACTTAGAAGCGTTTAGCGAGCTGGGACTGATGTGTGGAATCACGGACTACACCAGAATCGAAACAAGAAAAGGTAAAGTTTCAAAATCGTGCATAGACCATATTTTTGCGCGATATCCTACATCACGTCCCTACTCGGCAGCGCTCGACATAGTACTGGCTGACCACCGAGCTGTGATATTTTGTGGCATGACTGACGATACTGGTTACGAGTGTGTGCAGGGTGATTCTCAGACAATCATTGATCATGATTTATTATACAAGGAATTAAAATCTGTGAATTGGTCAAAGACCAATGACATGAATTGTAGTAACGATATTTATGATTTTATCAAAAATTCAATTACGGAAAAAACAAAAAAGGCATCATTCACTAAAACCATTAAAAGAAAAAATAAACAGCTATTGAAATTGCCTTGGATAGATGATAATGTAATTAAGCTGCGTGAAAAGTGTGGTATTCTTTTTCGATCATGGAGGAATAGTGGAAACGATCCTTTGATAAGGCTACAGTATAATAAAACAAGAAATATACTACATAAGGTTCTGGAATATAAAAAAAATTCTTACTATATTAATCAAATAAAAAGCAATTTCAAAAACTCAAGGAAAGTATATCAAATACTTAACCAAATGATCGGTCGTGTTACTCATTCCATTGATGCAGTGATACTTGGTGCATTCGATGCTCAGGGATTTACTGTTAAAACAATAGCACAAAACTTCTCACAAGAATTTCAGAAGGCTGTACAGAGTATAATCCCTACTAGCTCTCGCAGTTCAGTGGAGTTTGATATCGGTAATGCAGCTAATAACTCGAGTATACTCTTTCGAAAAGCCACTGACAATAAAGTGTACACAATATTAAAAAATCTTAACTCAAGAAAGGCTCCTGGAGCTGATAATATTAGAGTATCTAACCTAAAAATGATAGGAAAAGATATATCAATTGCATTAGCTAACTTAATTAACTGTAGTATAAAAACAGGCTCATATCCGGATCAACTAAAGCATGGTCATGTGAGGCCCGTTCATAAAAAGGGGAAATTGAATGACTGTTCCAATTATCGACCAATAACACTTCTTTCTTCGGTGGACAAGATAGTGGAAAAATATGTGAGTGAACAAATCTATAACTTTTATAGGAAACATAACGTCATATACAAAAATCAGTACGGATTCCAAAGTGGGAAAGGTGCTGATGGGCTATTATCATGTTTTACAGACGAGGTTAACGAACATCTTAATCATAAACGTCAGGTACTAGCGCTGTTCATTGATTTTTCGCGTGCATTCGATACCCTCAATCATAATCTGTTGATAAAGAAGCTAGATCACTGTGGAATTAGAGGGCCACTATTAAAATGGTGTGAAAACTATATGTGTAACCGAACCCTTGCTGTTAAAATTGACAACCAGCTAAGTGACCCAGTCAAAGTAACACATGGTACTGCTCAAGGGTCGGTATTGGGTCCTCTCCACTTTTTAACTTACGTAAATGATATGAGCTCATGTATAAAACATTGTAAATGTTTCCAGTTCGCTGACGATACCTGTCTTATATCGGCGGACAGGGATCCGAAAAAGGCCCTTAACGAACTACAATGTGACTTTAATGCTCTAACCAAATGGTGTCATGATTCTGGATTAGTTATCAACCCTAGTAAAACGAAACTACTACGTATCACATCCCCTTATATTCGAACAGCACCTGTTGATAATCTAAAAGCCCATTACAATTCCTGTTCTCGGTTATCTTGCGAGTCTAGTGTGGGTCCTTGTAGCTGCCCAATTATAGAAAATGTGGAATCTCACACTTATCTTGGTTTAAAAATCGATAAAAAATTTCACTGGGGTCTCCACATTGCTCATGTCTGCAATAAACTCAGACAGTTTCTGGCTAACATAAAAATTCTCAAAGCTCGAATACCGTTTAAGGCGAAAGTAATGTTATATAACGCACTTGCGGGTTCGTACATTCGATATGGGTTGAGCAGTTATGGGCGAACTTACAAGACATACACTAACCTAATTTACAATCTACAGTTAAAGATAATTAAGACGATAGTAAGTAAAAACATTAAAAAACAATACTCTTCAGATGAATATAAATTATTTAAACTTTGTAAAATATTACCAATCCATCTTCAATTTAAAAACAATATTCTAAACGAACATTTTTTCAATAAAAACCTTAAAAAACTGAATCACCCCACATTTACTCGTGGCATCGCTCGAAAAAAACTTATTATGATTAGGGCGAATAACGTGTACGGCGAAAGAACTACCGCTTATCTAGTACCGCGGTTTATTAATCAACTACCTGCAGATTTCGTTGAAAGTATAACCAAGTCGAACTTAAAGTCCAAAGTGAAGGAATTTTTGTTTGAAACCTTCGAATGCGCCTAGCTTGTTTCTTTGATATTATAGTCTTATCCTATTTGTAAGTGATATTTAGTAAATTTTATGTTATTTAACGCCAACGCGAGCTTCTAACAGCGTTGCTATAAACCTCTGTGGATTTCTTACGCTGTTAAATTTCAACTATTGTAAAATTATTTTTATACGGTAATAAATGAAAAAAAAAAAAAAAAAAAAAAAAACTTAGGTCGTAAAACTTTGACCGTGGATCAAACTTTTGGCACGCAAGGTAGGTACACTTTTACCGTCTATCTCGATATAGGTCTGTGGAGTGTACAAAAGGACTCCAATAAAAGAAAATGTTATTGCGAAAAGTTTGCTCTAAATCTTGATTATTTTATTTGGTTCGTTTGTGACACACTAGAGTTTCTTTCTTTTTTTCTTTCTAATTATTATATTTTTTTATTTTTTGGATGTAAAACTTTGCTACCTAATGTTAATTAGCGCCTCCTCTCTTCTAAACCCTATTGCGTGCCCGTCAGGGTCCATGATGATCTTTTATTTATGTTCACCATCTTTCGTGTACATTATGGAATGCAATAAATAATTGAGTATTGAGTACACACACACGATGCCAAGAGACAGGCGCAGAATATTTAATTCGTCATTTGCTATCAGGACACCGGTGTGACTAGGTGACACCGGTGACACTAGAGAACTATGGAATATCTATTGTGTCTTATAGCCCGGAGCCTGAGAGGATAAGTAAACTGGCGGGGTTATTACCTATCTTTGCAACAGCAATGCGACAGCAAAAAATACGCGATAATTGCTTTACGTATAATAAGGTATAAGCGATATAGCCAATAGCGAAGGTTTAAGTAAGCACTCTCTTAGCTATTGATGTCGTCGCGGGCCGGATGAAGGACTCATGAGGGCCGTATGTTGGACGGGCCTGCTCTAGACAGTCTCACCGTACTACTGGCAGCACTGCTTGCGCACGCTGTCGGCCTGCGAGGGCCGCGCGTCGGCGGGCTCCGAGTCGGGCCGGATGAAGGACTCATGAGGGCCGTATGTTGGACGGGCCTGCTCTAGACAGTCTCACCGTACTACTGGCAGCACTGCTTGCGCACGCTGTCGGCCTGCGAGGGCCGCGCGTCGGCGGGCTCCGAGTCGGGCCGGATGAAGGACTCATGAGGGCCGTATGTTGGACGGGCCTGCTCTAGACAGTCTCACCGTACTACTGGCAGCACTGCTTGCGCACGCTGTCGGCCTGCGAGGGCCGCGCGTCGGCGGGCTCCGAGTCGGGCCGGATGAAGGACTCATGAGGGCCGTATGTTGGACGGGCCTGCTCTAGACAGTCTCACCGTACTACTGGCAGCACTGCTTGCGCACGCTGTCGGCCTGCGAGGGCCGCGCGTCGGCGGGCTCCGAGTCGGGCCGGATGAAGGACTCATGAGGGCCGTATGTTGGACGGGCCTGCTCTAGACAGTCTCACCGTACTACTGGCAGCACTGCTTGCGCACGCTGTCGGCCTGCGAGGGCCGCGCGTCGGCGGGCTCCGAGTCGGGCCGGATGAAGGACTCATGAGGGCCGTATGTTGGACGGGCCTGCTCTAGACAGTCTCACCGTACTACTGGCAGCACTGCTTGCGCACGCTGTCGGCCTGCGAGGGCCGCGCGTCGGCGGGCTCCGAGTCGGGCCGGATGAAGGACTCATGAGGGCCGTATGTTGGACGGGCCTGCTCTAGACAGTCTCACCGTACTACTGGCAGCACTGCTTGCGCACGCTGTCGGCCTGCGAGGGCCGCGCGTCGGCGGGCTCCGAGTCGGGCCGGATGAAGGACTCATGAGGGCCGTATGTTGGACGGGCCTGCTCTAGACAGTCTCACCGTACTACTGGCAGCACTGCTTGCGCACGCTGTCGGCCTGCGAGGGCCGCGCGTCGGCGGGCTCCGAGTCGGGCCGGATGAAGGACTCATGAGGGCCGTATGTTGGACGGGCCTGCTCTAGACAGTCTCACCGTACTACTGGCAGCACTGCTTGCGCACGCTGTCGGCCTGCGAGGGCCGCGCGTCGGCGGGCTCCGAGTCGGGCCGGATGAAGGACTCATGAGGGCCGTATGTTGGACGGGCCTGCTCTAGACAGTCTCACCGTACTACTGGCAGCACTGCTTGCGCACGCTGTCGGCCTGCGAGGGCCGCGCGTCGGCGGGCTCCGAGTCGGGCCGGATGAAGGACTCATGAGGGCCGTATGTTGGACGGGCCTGCTCTAGACAGTCTCACCGTACTACTGGCAGCACTGCTTGCGCACGCTGTCGGCCTGCGAGGGCCGCGCGTCGGCGGGCTCCGAGTCGGGCCGGATGAAGGACTCATGAGGGCCGTATGTTGGACGGGCCTGCTCTAGACAGTCTCACCGTACTACTGGCAGCACTGCTTGCGCACGCTGTCGGCCTGCGAGGGCCGCGCGTCGGCGGGCTCCGAGTCGGGCCGGATGAAGGACTCATGAGGGCCGTATGTTGGACGGGCCTGCTCTAGACAGTCTCACCGTACTACTGGCAGCACTGCTTGCGCACGCTGTCGGCCTGCGAGGGCCGCGCGTCGGCGGGCTCCGAGTCGGGCCGGATGAAGGACTCATGAGGGCCGTATGTTGGACGGGCCTGCTCTAGACAGTCTCACCGTACTACTGGCAGCACTGCTTGCGCACGCTGTCGGCCTGCGAGGGCCGCGCGTCGGCGGGCTCCGAGTCGGGCCGGATGAAGGACTCATGAGGGCCGTATGTTGGACGGGCCTGCTCTAGACAGTCTCACCGTACTACTGGCAGCACTGCTTGCGCACGCTGTCGGCCTGCGAGGGCCGCGCGTCGGCGGGCTCCGAGTCGGGCCGGATGAAGGACTCATGAGGGCCGTATGTTGGACGGGCCTGCTCTAGACAGTCTCACCGTACTACTGGCAGCACTGCTTGCGCACGCTGTCGGCCTGCGAGGGCCGCGCGTCGGCGGGCTCCGAGTCGGGCCGGATGAAGGACTCATGAGGGCCGTATGTTGGACGGGCCTGCTCTAGACAGTCTCACCGTACTACTGGCAGCACTGCTTGCGCACGCTGTCGGCCTGCGAGGGCCGCGCGTCGGCGGGCTCCGAGTCGGGCCGGATGAAGGACTCATGAGGGCCGTATGTTGGACGGGCCTGCTCTAGACAGTCTCACCGTACTACTGGCAGCACTGCTTGCGCACGCTGTCGGCCTGCGAGGGCCGCGCGTCGGCGGGCTCCGAGTCGGGCCGGATGAAGGACTCATGAGGGCCGTATGTTGGACGGGCCTGCTCTAGACAGTCTCACCGTACTACTGGCAGCACTGCTTGCGCACGCTGTCGGCCTGCGAGGGCCGCGCGTCGGCGGGCTCCGAGTCGGGCCGGATGAAGGACTCATGAGGGCCGTATGTTGGACGGGCCTGCTCTAGACAGTCTCACCGTACTACTGGCAGCACTGCTTGCGCACGCTGTCGGCCTGCGAGGGCCGCGCGTCGGCGGGCTCCGAGTCGGGCCGGATGAAGGACTCATGAGGGCCGTATGTTGGACGGGCCTGCTCTAGACAGTCTCACCGTACTACTGGCAGCACTGCTTGCGCACGCTGTCGGCCTGCGAGGGCCGCGCGTCGGCGGGCTCCGAGTCGGGCCGGATGAAGGACTCATGAGGGCCGTATGTTGGACGGGCCTGCTCTAGACAGTCTCACCGTACTACTGGCAGCACTGCTTGCGCACGCTGTCGGCCTGCGAGGGCCGCGCGTCGGCGGGCTCCGAGTCGGGCCGGATGAAGGACTCATGAGGGCCGTATGTTGGACGGGCCTGCTCTAGACAGTCTCACCGTACTACTGGCAGCACTGCTTGCGCACGCTGTCGGCCTGCGAGGGCCGCGCGTCGGCGGGCTCCGAGTCGGGCCGGATGAAGGACTCATGAGGGCCGTATGTTGGACGGGCCTGCTCTAGACAGTCTCACCGTACTACTGGCAGCACTGCTTGCGCACGCTGTCGGCCTGCGAGGGCCGCGCGTCGGCGGGCTCCGAGTCGGGCCGGATGAAGGACTCATGAGGGCCGTATGTTGGACGGGCCTGCTCTAGACAGTCTCACCGTACTACTGGCAGCACTGCTTGCGCACGCTGTCGGCCTGCGAGGGCCGCGCGTCGGCGGGCTCCGAGTCGGGCCGGATGAAGGACTCATGAGGGCCGTATGTTGGACGGGCCTGCTCTAGACAGTCTCACCGTACTACTGGCAGCACTGCTTGCGCACGCTGTCGGCCTGCGAGGGCCGCGCGTCGGCGGGCTCCGAGTCGGGCCGGATGAAGGACTCATGAGGGCCGTATGTTGGACGGGCCTGCTCTAGACAGTCTCACCGTACTACTGGCAGCACTGCTTGCGCACGCTGTCGGCCTGCGAGGGCCGCGCGTCGGCGGGCTCCGAGTCGGGCCGGATGAAGGACTCATGAGGGCCGTATGTTGGACGGGCCTGCTCTAGACAGTCTCACCGTACTACTGGCAGCACTGCTTGCGCACGCTGTCGGCCTGCGAGGGCCGCGCGTCGGCGGGCTCCGAGTCGGGCCGGATGAAGGACTCATGAGGGCCGTATGTTGGACGGGCCTGCTCTAGACAGTCTCACCGTACTACTGGCAGCACTGCTTGCGCACGCTGTCGGCCTGCGAGGGCCGCGCGTCGGCGGGCTCCGAGTCGGGCCGGATGAAGGACTCATGAGGGCCGTATGTTGGACGGGCCTGCTCTAGACAGTCTCACCGTACTACTGGCAGCACTGCTTGCGCACGCTGTCGGCCTGCGAGGGCCGCGCGTCGGCGGGCTCCGAGTCGGGCCGGATGAAGGACTCATGAGGGCCGTATGTTGGACGGGCCTGCTCTAGACAGTCTCACCGTACTACTGGCAGCACTGCTTGCGCACGCTGTCGGCCTGCGAGGGCCGCGCGTCGGCGGGCTCCGAGTCGGGCCGGATGAAGGACTCATGAGGGCCGTATGTTGGACGGGCCTGCTCTAGACAGTCTCACCGTACTACTGGCAGCACTGCTTGCGCACGCTGTCGGCCTGCGAGGGCCGCGCGTCGGCGGGCTCCGAGTCGGGCCGGATGAAGGACTCATGAGGGCCGTATGTTGGACGGGCCTGCTCTAGACAGTCTCACCGTACTACTGGCAGCACTGCTTGCGCACGCTGTCGGCCTGCGAGGGCCGCGCGTCGGCGGGCTCCGAGTCGGGCCGGATGAAGGACTCATGAGGGCCGTATGTTGGACGGGCCTGCTCTAGACAGTCTCACCGTACTACTGGCAGCACTGCTTGCGCACGCTGTCGGCCTGCGAGGGCCGCGCGTCGGCGGGCTCCGAGTCGGGCCGGATGAAGGACTCATGAGGGCCGTATGTTGGACGGGCCTGCTCTAGACAGTCTCACCGTACTACTGGCAGCACTGCTTGCGCACGCTGTCGGCCTGCGAGGGCCGCGCGTCGGCGG
The DNA here is from genome assembly GCA_910589605.1 of Chrysoteuchia culmella. Taxonomy (NCBI): domain Eukaryota; kingdom Metazoa; phylum Arthropoda; class Insecta; order Lepidoptera; family Crambidae; genus Chrysoteuchia; species Chrysoteuchia culmella. The sequence continues at coordinate 2,563,698 of OU342654.1, read as the reverse complement.
GCTCCGAGTCGGGCCGGATGAAGGACTCATGAGGGCCGTATGTTGGACGGGCCTGCTCTAGACAGTCTCACCGTACTACTGGCAGCACTGCTTGCGCACGCTGTCGGCCTGCGAGGGCCGCGCGTCGGCGGGCTCCGAGTCGGGCCGGATGAAGGACTCATGAGGGCCGTATGTTGGACGGGCCTGCTCTAGACAGTCTCACCGTACTACTGGCAGCACTGCTTGCGCACGCTGTCGGCCTGCGAGGGCCGCGCGTCGGCGGGCTCCGAGTCGGGCCGGATGAAGGACTCATGAGGGCCGTATGTTGGACGGGCCTGCTCTAGACAGTCTCACCGTACTACTGGCAGCACTGCTTGCGCACGCTGTCGGCCTGCGAAGGCCGCGCGTCGGCGGGCTCCGAGTCGGGCCGGATGAAGGACTCATGAGGGCCGTATGTTGGACGGGCCTGCTCTAGACAGTCTCACCGTACTACTGGCAGCACTGCTTGCGCACGCTGTCGGCCTGCGAGGGCCGCGCGTCGGCGGGCTCCGAGTCGGGCCGGATGAAGGACTCATGAGGGCCGTATGTTGGACGGGCCTGCTCTAGACAGTCTCACCGTACTACTGGCAGCACTGCTTGCGCACGCTGTCGGCCTGCGAGGGCCGCGCGTCGGCGGGCTCCGAGTCGGGCCGGATGAAGGACTCATGAGGGCCGTATGTTGGACGGGCCTGCTCTAGACAGTCTCACCGTACTACTGGCAGCACTGCTTGCGCACGCTGTCGGCCTGCGAGGGCCGCGCGTCGGCGGGCTCCGAGTCGGGCCGGATGAAGGACTCATGAGGGCCGTATGTTGGACGGGCCTGCTCTAGACAGTCTCACCGTACTACTGGCAGCACTGCTTGCGCACGCTGTCGGCCTGCGAGGGCCGCGCGTCGGCGGGCTCCGAGTCGGGCCGGATGAAGGACTCATGAGGGCCGTATGTTGGACGGGCCTGCTCTAGACAGTCTCACCGTACTACTGGCAGCACTGCTTGCGCACGCTGTCGGCCTGCGAGGGCCGCGCGTCGGCGGGCTCCGAGTCGGGCCGGATGAAGGACTCATGAGGGCCGTATGTTGGACGGGCCTGCTCTAGACAGTCTCACCGTACTACTGGCAGCACTGCTTGCGCACGCTGTCGGCCTGCGAGGGCCGCGCGTCGGCGGGCTCCGAGTCGGGCCGGATGAAGGACTCATGAGGGCCGTATGTTGGACGGGCCTGCTCTAGACAGTCTCACCGTACTACTGGCAGCACTGCTTGCGCACGCTGTCGGCCTGCGAGGGCCGCGCGTCGGCGGGCTCCGAGTCGGGCCGGATGAAGGACTCATGAGGGCCGTATGTTGGACGGGCCTGCTCTAGACAGTCTCACCGTACTACTGGCAGCACTGCTTGCGCACGCTGTCGGCCTGCGAGGGCCGCGCGTCGGCGGGCTCCGAGTCGGGCCGGATGAAGGACTCATGAGGGCCGTATGTTGGACGGGCCTGCTCTAGACAGTCTCACCGTACTACTGGCAGCACTGCTTGCGCACGCTGTCGGCCTGCGAGGGCCGCGCGTCGGCGGGCTCCGAGTCGGGCCGGATGAAGGACTCATGAGGGCCGTATGTTGGACGGGCCTGCTCTAGACAGTCTCACCGTACTACTGGCAGCACTGCTTGCGCACGCTGTCGGCCTGCGAGGGCCGCGCGTCGGCGGGCTCCGAGTCGGGCCGGATGAAGGACTCATGAGGGCCGTATGTTGGACGGGCCTGCTCTAGACAGTCTCACCGTACTACTGGCAGCACTGCTTGCGCACGCTGTCGGCCTGCGAGGGCCGCGCGTCGGCGGGCTCCGAGTCGGGCCGGATGAAGGACTCATGAGGGCCGTATGTTGGACGGGCCTGCTCTAGACAGTCTCACCGTACTACTGGCAGCACTGCTTGCGCACGCTGTCGGCCTGCGAGGGCCGCGCGTCGGCGGGCTCCGAGTCGGGCCGGATGAAGGACTCATGAGGGCCGTATGTTGGACGGGCCTGCTCTAGACAGTCTCACCGTACTACTGGCAGCACTGCTTGCGCACGCTGTCGGCCTGCGAGGGCCGCGCGTCGGCGGGCTCCGAGTCGGGCCGGATGAAGGACTCATGAGGGCCGTATGTTGGACGGGCCTGCTCTAGACAGTCTCACCGTACTACTGGCAGCACTGCTTGCGCACGCTGTCGGCCTGCGAGGGCCGCGCGTCGGCGGGCTCCGAGTCGGGCCGGATGAAGGACTCATGAGGGCCGTATGTTGGACGGGCCTGCTCTAGACAGTCTCACCGTACTACTGGCAGCACTGCTTGCGCACGCTGTCGGCCTGCGAGGGCCGCGCGTCGGCGGGCTCCGAGTCGGGCCGGATGAAGGACTCATGAGGGCCGTATGTTGGACGGGCCTGCTCTAGACAGTCTCACCGTACTACTGGCAGCACTGCTTGCGCACGCTGTCGGCCTGCGAGGGCCGCGCGTCGGCGGGCTCCGAGTCGGGCCGGATGAAGGACTCATGAGGGCCGTATGTTGGACGGGCCTGCTCTAGACAGTCTCACCGTACTACTGGCAGCACTGCTTGCGCACGCTGTCGGCCTGCGAGGGCCGCGCGTCGGCGGGCTCCGAGTCGGGCCGGATGAAGGACTCATGAGGGCCGTATGTTGGACGGGCCTGCTCTAGACAGTCTCACCGTACTACTGGCAGCACTGCTTGCGCACGCTGTCGGCCTGCGAGGGCCGCGCGTCGGCGGGCTCCGAGTCGGGCCGGATGAAGGACTCATGAGGGCCGTATGTTGGACGGGCCTGCTCTAGACAGTCTCACCGTACTACTGGCAGCACTGCTTGCGCACGCTGTCGGCCTGCGAGGGCCGCGCGTCGGCGGGCTCCGAGTCGGGCCGGATGAAGGACTCATGAGGGCCGTATGTTGGACGGGCCTGCTCTAGACAGTCTCACCGTACTACTGGCAGCACTGCTTGCGCACGCTGTCGGCCTGCGAGGGCCGCGCGTCGGCGGGCTCCGAGTCGGGCCGGATGAAGGACTCATGAGGGCCGTATGTTGGACGGGCCTGCTCTAGACAGTCTCACCGTACTACTGGCAGCACTGCTTGCGCACGCTGTCGGCCTGCGAGGGCCGCGCGTCGGCGGGCTCCGAGTCGGGCCGGATGAAGGACTCATGAGGGCCGTATGTTGGACGGGCCTGCTCTAGACAGTCTCACCGTACTACTGGCAGCACTGCTTGCGCACGCTGTCGGCCTGCGAGGGCCGCGCGTCGGCGGGCTCCGAGTCGGGCCGGATGAAGGACTCATGAGGGCCGTATGTTGGACGGGCCTGCTCTAGACAGTCTCACCGTACTACTGGCAGCACTGCTTGCGCACGCTGTCGGCCTGCGAGGGCCGCGCGTCGGCGGGCTCCGAGTCGGGCCGGATGAAGGACTCATGAGGGCCGTATGTTGGACGGGCCTGCTCTAGACAGTCTCACCGTACTACTGGCAGCACTGCTTGCGCACGCTGTCGGCCTGCGAGGGCCGCGCGTCGGCGGGCTCCGAGTCGGGCCGGATGAAGGACTCATGAGGGCCGTATGTTGGACGGGCCTGCTCTAGACAGTCTCACCGTACTACTGGCAGCACTGCTTGCGCACGCTGTCGGCCTGCGAGGGCCGCGCGTCGGCGGGCTCCGAGTCGGGCCGGATGAAGGACTCATGAGGGCCGTATGTTGGACGGGCCTGCTCTAGACAGTCTCACCGTACTACTGGCAGCACTGCTTGCGCACGCTGTCGGCCTGCGAGGGCCGCGCGTCGGCGGGCTCCGAGTCGGGCCGGATGAAGGACTCATGAGGGCCGTATGTTGGACGGGCCTGCTCTAGACAGTCTCACCGTACTACTGGCAGCACTGCTTGCGCACGCTGTCGGCCTGCGAGGGCCGCGCGTCGGCGGGCTCCGAGTCGGGCCGGATCACGTCGCTCTCGGGCTGGTCGCGCATCTGCTTCTGCGACACGATCCTGTAGATCTCTGCGCATACAAAAACACTGTGTTGTAGAGGGGATCCCTTTCGTTAACATAATATATGAATTCCTAAAATGTTTTGGCACAATGAATTTGGCATAATTATACTTGGTCATAATTGATTTTTAGCAACATATGTACTGTGGAATAATTATATTTAGGCCTAACATATTTATGCATAGTTATAATTTGCACAATGTTTTTAGGCATAGTGTACAGTCGCCTAATAGTATATTTTACTAAAATTGAATAGGTATAAAAAACATACATATAAAAATAAAAAAGGTACTTTAACCAGTATTTTCTATATTATACAGTGTCAAAGTAGGTTTAGGTGCGGCGGGGGTGGCCCTTGGGCCACCCCTAAGCCGCTTTTTAATTATTTTAAATAAGTAAAAAAAACATACATATAAATTTAAAAAAAAAATACCTTTTCCGTTTTGCGTAAGATGATTATGACTATATTCAATTTTGATACTTTTATGCTTAAATATGATTAGGCTAATTTTATTTATGATTAAGACAACTATGCTTAATTTGTTATGGAAAAAAAATTATGGATAAATATCATTAGTCTAAATTACCATATGCCAAAATATTTTATGGCTATTTTTTTTATGCAAATGGCTAGTGAACCGTTGTAGAGCCGACGGCTTGCTGCACAGGACCTCTATTTTTGAATGACGAGTGATTGACAGAGCGCGAGTGGCGAGGCGAACGAGGAGGCGGTCAGGCGACTAGCGACCGTGCATGCGTAACATAGCACGCTTTTCGCTTTGCCCCTCGCGCGCTGGGAGGCGGTACTACAGGTGAAAAGCGAAGCTATGTATATGTTATGGACCAGGTGATTAATGCGGGCATTATTTATAATGCACGAGCATTATGAATAATGTCTAGCTTTATCGGGCTAAGTGATTAATTACTATCTTAACTTCATTATTTATCACATTGCACGGTCATTATTATATTGCTACATGACAATTGGGCAATTTGATAATAAAGCTATATTTAACGCGGTGCGAGGGCGGGGAGGGAAGTGACGCCTGAAGATGTTCCAGAGACAGAGATTTCGCTGAGAGAGTGTTGTAGAATGTCTTCTAAATGCGGAGGGCAAGGTTATAGTAGATGTGGTTGTAAAGGTGGTTGCAAGTCTGATAAATGTAGTTGTCGCAAAGCCAAAAAGTTGTGTACCTCAAAATGCCATCACAGTGGCAGTTGTTCTAATAAATAAACCTGTTACTTGCTACATATTTTATAATTATGGTTTCAATTTTATGTTCTATTTATCTATATATTTTCATTTGATTTTTATTAAGAGAAGATGCTAATTATGCCAAATAATGAGTTTAGTCATTTCTAGAAAACAAAGATATTATGTTGTGAAATTTTTGTTTTAATTTTAATTACATTTTATGTTATATTTTAATATGACTTTCCTTAAGTTTTAAATGCAAAAACTAGTGGATTTTTAAGGAAGAAGTCCTTGGTAATTAATCCAAATAATGAGTCTGGTTATTTAAGTTTAATATTTAGTTTATTTTAAGTTAAATGACAATAACAATAAAAAAATAGTTATTAAATATGTTTGTATTACTCTGCCCAAAAGGTGATGGACAATATGTATAATGCCCGGTCAATTTGATTATTTGAATAATAATTTTCAAATTGCCCTCTCATATTGCGCATTTTTCATAATGACCGGGCACTATGTATACTGCCCAATTTATCACTTGGTCCATAACATATATACGGGTAAGGTCGCTTTTACAGAATACGGAAACTCAAACGTCGCACGAAAATCAGTAGAATCCTCGGAGGAGTGATTCAAAAATAGAGCTCCTGATAGCCGGTCCGCATAACACTAACTCATGCTCGAGCAACCTGGGGGCTAATTGTCTAATTTTAAAATCTATCGCAATCCCTTTCAATGTTTCCTTTGAAAGCAATGGCGAAGGGTACCTACCGATTCCTATCGGCTTCTTTCCTTTTAACCTCCTTAACAGAGTGATACTCAATGCAGATCCACAATAATTATGTCATTAATTACTGTCACCAATTAGTTAAATATCTTGATATATATCACTCTAGTTTAGCAGTTGCGAGGCGTTTATTGTGTGAGGAATTCTTTAAGTAAATGTCTATATAAGTAACTTTAACTAAACACATCATAGCCTACTGTCTTAGTTTGTAATACTTTTAGATTGTTTTCCAAGAGCTTTTTATTGTCCACATTTAAAACATGTTTTATATACGTGAAGACCTATTATTGCCCGACTGTTTTTATGTCAAGAATCAACTCTGTCTACTCAGTGTTGGTCTTCCAAGCATTAAATAAATAAATAAATAAATAAAAAATATACGTGGATGCAAGGCAGTTGCACAGAGCTACATTTTTATATTTCATGTTTTAATATTGTCTAATTTGTGTTAGTCCGGCTTACCTTTGCCATATTACGACCCTCGCCACAGTTTGGAAGGTATTTACGAGCTATATTTGACATTAGGCTTGATAGGAAGGTATTGAATCAACGAAATAGAACTACCTAAGCAAAGTGACACACGAAAATATCTTTCAAATATATTGAGAAGTGACAAATGAAGTGTCATATTAGTAATATTCGAAACATCATTCGCTCCAAAACCGATTGTGATTCCAAGTTACACAATTCCATAAACTGCTATCACATTCATAAAACCTTTGGAAGGGATTACAATAGATTTTAAAATTAGACAATTTGCAAAACCAATGTTTTACTGCCCTTAATTCGAAAACGCAGTATCCACCTGGGTCGGCACATTATACACCCGGAGGACGGAACTAAAATCTCTAAAAGCTAGAAAAATTTTAGACTTTCTGGACGCCACCAGGCTAAAAAAGTTTCTATAAATAGGAGGCGAGTTACAATATTTTAGATCGCAGTGACTTGAGAACAGTTCTCAATGGAGCTGTTCTCACAAATAATAATGAATATTTCGTATTGTAAATCTGACGGAAACATAACTTTGTGCCGTATGTGTGGATCGGCTTTAAAGTCAATAAGTTTTTAGATTCGGTACAATTTCTAAATTGGTTACCGGCTACCGCGGGTGTATTCACCGCTATAGACGCTTGTAATGTCACAAGTCACTGCTTGTGAGTGGGCTACGTCGTTAAGCAATTTAGTTGAGGATTTAACGCCTTGACTAGGAAAAATCGTAGGATTGTTAACACATTAAATGTATCATAAATGTATCATATATAGTGGGATTTTTCATTCATTAAAGTAATTTGAAAAGTGCCAATGTCACCATGTAAAAATAATACTGCTCTAAACTGTTTTTCGTAATGATTTGCGCAGATCCAGTTCCTGTTCAGTTAGTATTGATTCCATTCACGCACACAAATTCAATATTATCATTATAGATACATTTTAATTCAGCATTATTTTTACACATGACAGTGAAATTGACAACATGTGAAATCACTCTACTCAATAAAAAAAACCGACTAATAAGTTAATATTTATAACAATTAAATACTTAATTCATAGTTGCGTGTAGAATTTCACCGTATTTTTATGACATACATTTACATCTCAATAAAATCAACTTTCCTGAGTCAACTATAGATAACTTATTAATAACTAAAGACGAGAGATAATAAATCAATTAGTAACCATCAATAATAGAGGCGTTATCGGTCCGATTAAGGTGTTTTAACCTTATTGCATTGTCGGTCTTTATCGGAAATATACGAGTGGCTTTGATTGGCGTGATAATTAAAGAAGGTTAACAGAAGCTGTTGAAATACAAAAGTATAATACCTATGCAGATTTCTTTTAGAACATAGATTAAACTTTTAAATGTTTAGAACATAGATTCAAATATTGGCCTTTGTCACACAGCTAATAGAACTATATTGTTTTGGCTGACAAAAACTGCTTGCTGGTAGCTCAAAGGTAGAAATATTTAAGACTTTAACTTGGTTACTATTTTCATAAAACCTATCATTAGTAAAGCAATTTACAAAATAATTCAAAATGACCACACTTTTACCATACATAACAATGATTACGAGCGTGGTTATTAGCCCTATTTGTTATATTAAAAAAAACAACGGGTTGCACTCTGGGAGTGCCGGCAGAAGTGAAAACCGCTGAAACGAAAATAACTATCAAAATCCACTATATCTTGACCACAACTTCATAAAAAGTTGATGAAAACGGAGACCAACTGACCTGGCAAAAATATAAAAGTTGGTAGTAATGAGAGTTCTTTATATAATGGTTGTGATTAACTAATATACGTAGATCTTTCAAGTGTGAGACTTTATGTAATTTAAAATAGATCAATGGTAAATGGCCTTACGAATTTTCGATCAGGGTCACGTGTCCTGACGCGACTTTAACATTTTTTACCCATCCCAAAAATTTAAAACTGATGTGCACAACGCCGCTACAAAAATGCAACACGTTTCAAACAAATGTCAGCTAAGTCAATGATTAAGACCCCCAGAGCTATTTAAAGCAAATGATAGTCAATAATACAACAATAGTACGACGCGCCTAATATGTCATACGTCATGTAACGGTCAGCGCCGTTAGGTCATGAATAATAATCGATCAAAGGTGCCATCCGCCTTGAACCATGGTAATGACCGGGGGCCTTCCTATGAGCAGTTAGAGCAATATCAAAGCACTGAGGAACTGGCTACTTTATCTCTAACTCCCTGAAAACAACAATCTTGAAATCATTGTTGTGATTTTTTTGTGGAGTTAATGGCGAAAGAATGTTAAGGTGGTTTACTCAGTGCCCCGTGAGCCGCTATAATCAGTTGTTAAACGATTAAACATATATGGAATTAGAGCTTATTCAAAAGGAAAAGCCAGCAAGAGCGGAGAGCCATGAACTAGAACTAGAGGTTGATAAAAGGTCCCCCTCTCTAAGACTCTAAATAGGTACGAGAGCTTATTGATAAGTTTCCGAAACGACAAAGAAAATCTTTAATAATAAATTTTAAATAAATTTATTTCTCAACCTAGTATCCATCTACCTCAATGCATTTAGTCCAGCGCTTCTCCAATGCCGTTACACCAGTTTGATATAATGTTTTCTCCAACCCCTCAACATACTCATCTACGGCATCAATGACTTCATCATTTGTTGGAAATCTCTGGCCACCTTACCCTTTCTTCAAGTGTGGGAATTAGTGGAAGTCCCATGGTGCGATCTTGGGAATAGGGTGGATGCAGTAGCAATTCGAACCGCAATTCATTCAGGAGTTTGGCGACTGCAACCATAGACGAGTGTAGAGGCGCGTTATTTCCATTGTTAAGAAAATTCATGACACACAAAGTTCAAGGTCCTGTCATACAAATTCCATAAGTTCGATCAACTCCAAATTTGGCGTTTTATTTTCGAAAAGATGCCAGAATATAATTTAAAATTTGTTTTTAAGTTCGACGTTTCGGATACTTATCAATCAGCCCTCGTAAATAACCTCTTTCTTATCCTTTTTTTATACACTAAGCCGAGTCGGTGCGATATGTTTTTTCCTGCAACGCCGTGATAGTAATTTATTTAGGCGTTGTTTTTTTTTTTTCTTTTTTTTTATGTAGTACGGGGAGCCTCTTAGCCTTCATCATACCTGATGTTAAGTATTGATAAGGCTGAAGATGGATGCGAGCCTCTCCCGGAATCCCCAATCACTGAGGAACTGGCTATCTTATCTTTAACTACCGGAACACAACAATGCTGAAAACATTATTGTTATGGCGTCAGACTTAGATAAGATGGTGGTAGCTAGCCAGGCGGACTCACAACAAGTCCTACCACCAACCAAACCGAATACAATATGTACCCCCGCTGGGAATCGAACCCGGGACCCCTGGTTCTGATACCGGTGGTTGTACCACTAGACCACGGAGACAAAAGCAATCGTATTACACCAGTAATAAAACGGCCGTCATAAGGGTCTAAAGCCTCTTGGCTTAAGGCTGCGACCTGCATAATTAAAGGTTGCTGTTAACAACAAATTACCGACACAAAAGTTTACGAACTTTTTTATATTTGAAGTCAGTAGTAACGATTCATTTTGTGACGCTAACTACGTAAGATGATTCACAGATGTAATTTAAAGCTAAGTATTGAAATAGCGTGGCGTTCACAAAGTATATAAATCATCAACCTACACCTACGCACACGATATCTACAAACGAATGCTCGAAAGCCATTTTAGGTAGACAGATAAAATCGTAACATTCAAAAAAATACGTATCTATGCTATTGTAGCCAAAGAGGCGTAGCTAAACTAAACAATTTCTAATTACCGTAGCAAGTCAACAACAAGAACCCATATTGTTATCACAAGAACCAAAATAAAACATATTTAATTTCTTGCCGACCATTAAATCCGATAACAGAACGTATCAAATCAATTGCGTCACTTGATAAGACGTGTCGCACACGTCAATCTCAATAGTGTAATCTTAGAAAAACTTGATAAAGTCTGACTAAAATCTAGAGTATCCGCAAACATTAGTTGTTGTGTAGAAATGTGTTCCGATTTGGCATATCAATTTAATCTCTGCTGTTTATATTTACTTTAAAAAAAATACATAAAGTAGACATTAAACTAATGTATCTGTAACAAACTGTTTAAGTATGGATAAATATTGGTCTCGGTCTTCTGAAAAAAGGGTTTGCTGTCAACTTGTTGTCACCGTATTTGACGGGCATCATGCGCAAACTTGTAATTCACGCTTTTTTGTCTTTAGTGTTTTAGTATTATATTTTTTCCCTAATTTTATTAAAAAAAAAAAAGACGGGTTGCACTCCGGGAGTGCCGGCAGAAGTGAAAACTTGATTATTAACGTTGAGCATGTTTGATATTTTGGAATGGTTAGGGAATAATTTTGCACCAATTGCTTTATCAGTATAAAAGTACTATCATTTATGTGGTAGAATACAATATTCATTTATTGCGCTATCGTACACAAACATGACAAACCATATTAAAGTGAACGTTAAGTTAGGTAATAAGACATAAGAAAACATTAGTTATTATAGAGAATCGAAAAATATATATTGACAATAAAACAAGAGACAAGTAAAAGACATTATCAACAGTCTGTCGCTAAGCAACCGAGACCATAGTCAACCTGTCACCTCAACATTCTCCATCCGTCCTACGCTTTTTCGATCAGGTCACGTGTCCTGACGCGAGTTCAAGATTTTATACCCATTACAGAAAAAGTGCTCAACGCCGCTAAAGAAGTTTTCACTTCAATAAAGTAAGTGACAGAAGTTCATATCTAAATCTCTCTTAGAAATTCAGTGATTAAACATTCGGATAGGATGCAAAGACTCTTATTCAAAATCTAAACTCAAAACGTTTCTTTATGGGCTCTTAAATTAAACATCACTGCGTCTGTGATTTAAAGCGGTAGGAATGAATACGCACATTGGCATGCGAATCAGTAAGTGACTCCGATTGAGTTAGAATAAAACTTTACAGCAACTAAATATTTTCTTTTACTTCCCCAATGGCATAACATAAATGTGAAAATGCAAATAGATATTAATATGGCGTTTATCGACATTGAAGGGCTGCTTCGTGAGCCAATTTTAAAGTTGCAGTTCACAAGCGTCGCTCGGCTCGCTGTCAGGTGACGGTACTGAAACGGCGCTCAGGGGATGCATGTATGTATATTACCTCGCGCACTCGCGACATGGAAAACTTAGAAGAACTTCGAATCTCGTGAGATTTTTTTAGTTTTTTTTTTATGAACAACAGGGAGACTTTTAGCCTTCATCATACCTACATCAGGTATTGATAAGGCTGAGAGTGGAAGCGAGCCTTTCCCGGAATACTCATCACTGAGGAACTGGCTATCTTATCTCTAACTGTCGGACCACAACAATGCTGAAAACATTGTTGTTATGGCGTCAGGCTTAGATATGATGGTAGTAGCTAGCTAGGCGGACTTACAAAAAGTCCTACCACCAACCAAACTGAATACAATATGTACCCCCGCTGGGAATCGAACTCGGGACCCTTGGGTCTGATACCGGTGATTGTTACCACTAACGACATACGCTGTTAAGTAAGAAGAGATTTGATTAATCTTCGCAAGGCAACCCCGCTATGTCGAAAAACGCCTTGAGAAACACGTTATGCGCTAATACAATCGGAAGCGATAATATTTTCTATGATGAAAAACTCTTCAATATTAACAGAAGGAATAAAATAAAAGGGAAAATTACCAGTGAGAATATTCTGGAATGCTGGCTCCACATTGGTGGAGTCGAGAGCTGATGTCTCGATAAAACTAAGGCCGTTTCTTTCCGCGAACGCCTTCGCCTCTTCCGTGGGGATAGATCTGAAAAGAAAACCGTCATCTCATTGCAGAAAAGATTGTTTTGTTGCATTCATAAGAAAATCAATGTGTCAGAAATACACTACAAATATGGTTGGTATTATAATGCAAAGACAAAGTTAACAGAAGGATTTCTAACACTTGAAATATGTTTGGTATTGGAAGACAAAGACAAAGTTAACAGAAGGATTTCTAGAGTATTGTGTTGAAAAAACCAGCCGTTAATAATGTCACTTGAAAATTATGAACATTTAGTATTTGTTTTAAAAATCACCATCACTATGTTACCACTCTTTTTGTTTCATAAGTCAGTCATCATCATTCATCATCAAAAGCTTAACACAAATGTGTATTATCGATGGTTCAGTAACTTTCCAACATTGCAATTTGTTTTTTTTACAGAAGAAACAGCTATTGTGACAAATATTATCAATTCAAAACTTATAAGGCAACATAGTCTGGGACTGGGTGTGTGTTAAAATAGCCTGTGTTGTGAGCTATAAAGGTCAATCTTTATCTCAAAGCATTTGTACACATACAATCTTGTATTCTACTGCATGTAAGTAGAGTTTAATTTCGTGAAACAGAAACTATACTATACATTCTCACTATTCTAAAACAAACATTGATAAGTCTGTATTAACATTAAAGTCAATACTATTACTGCTATTGAACCAGACAATAGAAAAACTGTTGTTTACTGAATGTGTTAATGATAGGAATTGAAGAGATCATTGTGATCATACCTTTAGTAACAGTTACACGCATTTGCATTAAACTTAAAGCGCTTTTCAGACTACGCTATAATATAATAGCATATAGCTTATAGCTCATAGCACAACAATATAGCTCACCATACATTTACTTAGAACACGTTCACACTTATATTTATTATTATCTATATTATTGGCTTAGCTATCTAAGTAAATGTATGGTGAGCGATATTGTTGTGCTGTGAGCTATAAGCGATATGCTATTATATTATGGCGTAATCTTAAAAGCGCTTGAGAGTCGCCTAAGGCTATTCTTAACTATTCAATAGCATTAATATCAAGAATAGCTTAGGCTTTATGATTTTGAATTTTTGAATTTTTCAATGCTATTTTTATACTTATGATAAATTTTAAATAGAAAGATATTGGAAAAAACAACTCGGCCACAAGTGAAATCTTGGTAGCTCAGTGGTTAGAGCATTGGATCGGATTTTTTCCAATACCTTTCTATTTAAAATTTATCATAAATAGCTTTAGGCGCTCGATATTGGGCCCGAAGTTAAGGACTTCAGTGGATTTTAAGAACGTTATATGGTTAGTGAAAGCAATTTTTTATTAAGATTAAGAAAGATAAGAATAGTCTTAGGCGATTCTTAAGTTTAGTTCAAATGTGTGTTCAGGTTGGACCACATCTGTTCTGTCCCTCAGGACCGCCATTTGCTAGAGCGAGAAAGACAGAGGGAATGCCGTATCATGCGTTAGCATCGACGGTGCGAGAGCGTTCCGTCAGTCTTTCTCGCTCTGACCAGTGACGGTTCTGAGCGTCAGAAAAGGATAGGGCGACGAAAAAGGCAAAAGCGTGCTGATAGATGTGGTCCAACCCTTAAAGAATATAATCTGTCTGATTAATATTTGAAAGTACAAACAAAATCACATTGTCTTCAGTACAACAAGTTTATCATTTGATTGACATAAATTGATATTTTACAGTCAATTTTTTTTTGCAAACGAGTCACTTTGCGAGTCCTCCTCTAATTTGAGCCAATTTGCATTATTTACATGTTTGTCGACATTGGAGATCTATGAAAAGCAATACAAAACTAATAAATGATGTTGGACAAATGATTGTGTGTTAGTGGCATTGAGATGCCGACACTATCCCAACCTAGTTGAAGTTCTTTATTCTCATCTTTGTATTTACTTACATTCGTCGTTTCAGCCACATGACACCCAGTGCTGTGTATGGGCCTCCCCCTAGGATCTCCAAGGATCTGCGCTGCCCGCATTTAGCGGCTTCCCGCGACCTTCATCAGATCGTCGGTCTACCTAGTCGGGGGCCTACCCACGGAGCGTCATCCGGTGCGAGGTCGCCATTCCACCTTTCCGCCCCAACGGCCATCGGTTCTTCTCGCTATGTATCCCGCCCACTGCCACTTCAAATGAGCAATCCTTCAAGCGATGTCGGTTACATTAGTTCTCCTACGGATCTCCTCATTTCTGATTCGATCACGTAGGGAAACGCCGAGCATAGCCCTCTCAATTGCATGCTGAGTGACCTGGAGCCTTCTTATCAGATCAATACTTACATTATGAAACATGTAGTAACTAATGAAATCTCACGTACCTGAGATGCCTAAGATCGCTCTTGTTGCCAACAAGCATGATGAGGATATTCTGGTCAGCATGGTCGCGGAGCTCGCGTAACCATCTCTCGACATTCTCGTAGGAGAGGTGCTTCGCTATATCGTACACCAGGAGCGCACCCACCGCCCCACGGTAGTACGCTGAAGTGATGGCTCTGTATCTCTCTTGGCCTGCTGTATCCCATATCTGCGCTTTTATGGTTTTGCCGTCCACCTACAAGAGATTTTGGTTTAATATTAAAGTATTTTGTAACGGTCTTAGCTTTAACAGTATAAAAGACATCTACTCCAATTCAATCAAATCTATAAGTAAAACAATATTTGTTGTCAGATTAACAGAACCTTCCCCAAAAAAGGAGGATTATAAGGTCCACCCTTATAATCCTCCTCCATCCACATCTATCAGCAAGCTATCGCCTTTTTCCGTTGCTCTATCCTTTTCTGTCGCTCAGAACCGTTATTTGATAGAGCGAGAAAGGCGGAACGCGATCGCACCGCCGATGCTGACGCATGCATTAGGTCGACGGAAAAGGCGATAGCGGACAGGCGGCTGATGTGGTCCAACCTTTATTCAAAGATGTAAACAAGATGATGGCGACACATGTAATACGTAAAGGAAACTTAATAATCCAGCATCACCAACAGATTGACAAATGTATGTGCATATTTTTGCTGTGCCAGACAGTATTAATTTACATTTTTTTATCTTACAAAAAAATAATGTGAAAACTGAAGCAATAAGTTTTTCTTTTGAAATTTATTGTTCTATATATAAATCTAGCATCCAATTTATCCTCTACTTTCAGTAACAATGTTGCTAATTAAACTACACTGTTGTTGTTTTTTCCTTTCCTTTATGTCAGATCGTTTTAAGGCACCTCTCTCACCGCGGGCGAGTGAGCGAGTAACTATGGGCTATTTTCTCGCTCATGAAACGTACAAAAGATAACACTCCGTGGAAACAAACGAGATGCAAATAATTATAGTTCATCGCTGGCTGATCACACCGCCGCCGGTCGGTACTCGCTTTACTAGTTTTTAGCTGAGCGAGAAAAAATCATGACATCCTGTTTCACCGCGGGCGAGTAAAGCTTGGCGGCCAGAGCAGTGTAACCAGATTCAGTATTTTAATAGGTACGTTTCAGTAAATTTTCAAATAATTTGAGAAAATTTAGTATTTTTGTAGGTATATTGCTAGGAGTCAGTATTTTTCCGCATAATTTGGAGAAATAATAAAGTTATGTAATAGAAACATATTTTTGAGGGTTGTGTTGTTTGTTAAAATACTTTTATTTTTTGCGATAAAACATGTTTAAAAATTTGGTTATATTTGGCGACTGTAATTCAGTATATTTCAGTATTTTTTGCGGTTCCTCAGTATTTCCGTCAAGTTTAATCTGGTCAGAGCTCACGCGGCCGGCCGCTTCGACATTTCTACCTAGAGTGCGGATCGAAGTGCACTTAATAGTTATTATGAAAGAAGTGGTAGTAACTAGCAACCCCGGGCGAGTACACGATCTAAAAGAGATGACAAGCAGTGAGTGGCGAACTAGCTTGTCGCACAAAAACACTTGCTCATAGCCGAGCGAGAAAACTATCCTCGCCTTTTGGCATCTCTTTGTTTCTAGCTTTACTGGCTACCCGCTCATCGCCGGCGGTCGGACAGCTGCCTTAAACAAAGCCCAAACATAATTAAAAACTTATTAATAAACTCATTAAGTGACGTAAAACACTTTAATGACTTCAAAACACAATTAAAAACAATAAATCATACTCATTTTTATTGGAACAATTAATTGGAAGTAATATTTAATTATTGATAAACACATATTTCGAAAAACTGCCCCCTAATTGTCTAATTTCAAATTCTATCACATTCCCTTTCAAAGGTTTCTATAGTGATTTATAGAATTGTGTAATTAGTCTCAATCCCTTTCGGAACGAATGATATTTTAAATGACACTTCATTTGACACTTCTTCATACATGTGAAAGATATTTTCGAGTGTCGCTTTGCTTAGACAATTTAATTTCATTCATATAATACCTTTCAAAACACGTCGCGATCATAATCCCTATCAAATGACAAATAGGGACTGTTTGAAGTACGCAAATATCTTTCAAATGACGAATTGAAAGGGATTGCGATAGATTTTAAAATTAGACAATTAACCCCCTGATAAGGTAATTTACAGTGGACCATTCTTATATTGACAATCAACAAAAACACTGATATTAGGTTGCAGTTTTTGAGTATTTGATAAAAAAAAAGGACTTCTCAACATGACCTCACACAACTTGGTAATTAAGTAGGTATGAGTATGACTCAACAATTACTAAGATGTGAAATACAAATATCACATACAATTTTTAAGTGACTCAGATCAAAGTTTAACCTTCGGTATCATTCAAATTATCATATCACATGTAATCAACAGTATAAGAAATCATTTATGTGGGGAGACTGTTCCAGTTACTCCAATAAACACTTGAATTAGTATTTTTATTGGTATTCACTATTATAAATTGACCTTAATTGGTCCCCTATGAATACCTTATCGTATCATACTTAAATTACTAATCAAATTAAGGTTAAAGAATCTTGAATGTGTGGTAGGATAACATTATTTACCAAAATACTATTCTGTATGTATTTTAAATTATTTTGACATATGGTTTTCAAGTCATGTAATCGTAGTTCATTTTCAGAATGAAATACTGGTAACTAATAGTGGCCTGTTGACTGTCAAATTGATTTCTGTGCCAACTGATAGGAAACAACAAACAACACGATTTTCAGGCTTTGTGTATGTGGGCTTTCTTGGCCAAAGTACGTACTTTAGTACAAATATGCAAGATATTTACATAAACATAAATGTAAACAAAATTCACCATATGTGAAAGGTATATGTAATTATCATTTTGAAGTACAATCAGTGAAAGTTTTCTGACAAAATTACACAATATGTGGGAAAGAGAAATTAATGTGACAACACATCAGTTCTGATTTTAGCAACAACATAACATTCATTGAACTGGCAATTATTGTTAAAATATGTGTCTAGGTTTCCGAATGAAGCAACTATACCACATATGATATGTCATCATGTCACTAACATATGCTAAGCTTGTGAAACAAAGACACCACATTTATTTACCTCTATACTTCTTGTAGCAAATTCCACACCTATTGTGGATTTTGACTCTAAGTTAAATTCATTTCTAGTGAAACGTGATAGAAGACTGCTTTTTCCAACACCTGAATCTCCTATTAGCACAACTGAAACAAAGAGTTCAACATTACCTGAATGCCTGTTTGTATATAAAACTCGATGACTATTGCTTGGCATTCGACACGTAAGTCCGTAAACTCTCGGTAGTTCCAAGGGAGTCAACGCTTTTGCCTTCCTTGATGATTATATCATGCAAGCCAATTGAATGGTGACTCATGAAAAACTAAAATTTACGCGAAATCAATAGCCTCCCAAACTAATCAGCTGATCGAGTAACAATGTATAGTTACTGTTGCAAGAAAAACTGGTTATAGTTTACTGAGAAAGATTAACTAAGAACTTCTCAAAATGTTTACTGGAACTTGTAATACAAAACAAAGGAGAAATGAAATGCATAGGTTTTTATTCGTCTTTCTTTCAGACGTAACAATGGCTCTTTTAACGAAAGTTAACCGAGACGAAATCCAGCCAGCAACACTGTCATATTGTTGAGAAAATATGTATCAATTTACCTTTGAACAAATAATCGTATTCGTCCTCTCTTGTGCCCATTTTGAATTATCTAGAGTTCTCTAATCGACGTCAAATTCGGTCAGATAAAACGTCAAGACGAACGTAAACAAAATATAGGTTCACACAAATATCACAGGCTTTTGAAACACCACACAGCTTCACAGAAATCACTTTTGTATTGGGATTTATTTGATTTAAAAGAATATCAAACTAATAAAATCTTAAATTCATAAATTGTCATAGAGACAAAATGGCGGATTGTTTTACGCCCCTCTCTGCGTTCGGAAACACTTCTTTAACTTTGCACTTTTTGACAGTTACACAGAGTACAATGCTCTTCGCACACACACGTCACCTGACTTAAAATCAAAACAATGACAAACATAATGTATTGAACTCCACTCTTTGAATCAAGTTCGTTTCGTTTACTGTTTAATTTTTAATAAAGTATAATACAGGAAAATTATTTTGTTCCAAAAAATTACATTAATTTATTTCTACACAGTTCCTACAATCAATACTTGAGTATCCAATAATATTTTTTTTAGATTTTGCCAGTTTACAGCTTATTTTTAAAAGGCTGTTTATTTATAATATTTAAGTATATCTTAAAAACATTTAAATCTACAAGAGTGAATTTTCATGAAAGAGCTCAATGAAACCAAATATCACAATATCTAAAAAGTCATGGCAAAGGGATTGCAAAACAAAAAACGTTTGAGTAAAGGTGAAAAAAATACAACTATTTATACAAAGGGTTAACAAACAATAAATAAACACGCACGTCACTTATAGTGCGACAAGGCTTTTATTGAAGTGGCAAAAAAAAGGAGTTAACGTCTCTGCCCGCGTTAATCACAACCTTGTCGAACATGTAATAAGGCTTCTTTATAATCACAATCAGGGCTGGTTTATCAGGGTAATTTTCAAACCGGTACAGCAGTGAGTATATAGAATTCCAATAAGGACCATTTCATTAAGGTTTGACCCTACCGAAACTTCATGAAAGAACAAAATTAAAAGGGTTCTGAATCAATTAAGCGGTTTATAGAGGTTTTTTCTGCTCCTTTTATGTAACGCGAGTGCGTGTTTAAATGTCGCACAAAAATCAGTAGAAACCTCGAGAAGACGAGTGAATCAAAAATAGAGTTCCTGAATGATGGCCGCCGTTGGCCCGCCCGCCGCCGCTCTGTGCCGTTGACAGTGATAGGCGTAGTTTACACGCCTTGTATGCCGGATGGCGCGGATGTTCTTAAGAGATTATCTCACAGTAGGTCAAGCCTGAAGGCTCGAATCGAAATCCAAATAAATTTGTGCCAAATAATACTCATTTTTTTTCACTAACACTAAAAATTGTTTCCCAGCAATTATTTTTACATAACCGTATTTAGTTTGATGTAGGAACACTACGCACGGCTTCAGTATTATGGGTGTAACACCATGTATATCTCCTTTATTATAGTACCTACTTATGTATTATTAGTGTAGTGTAGTTCGAGATGCTGGAGCACCGATGGAATAAGTGTATCAGTGTTGAGAGAGACTATGTAGACAAATAAATCTTGAAACTTGAATGGATGTGGAGCATAGGAGCAACCTCGTGTTCGTATGTTTCTTAAAAGACTAGCTTTCATAATATTAGCCTATCACTGTACCACATAATAGATGAAGGCAAGTTAGGGGTAGGAGGAGTGCACGCTTGGGTTTTAGCGCTGTGCAGCTGTGCTGCATCACTGTATAGTTTATTTTGTAGCTATGCTATGCTGCCGACTGTCTGATCACTGATCAGACTATGATCGGATTCACTCGATGCACGTCCGATTTTTTCTAAACTCAGTCCAAAGAGTAAAATAATCTGCGCTAGGGAGTCAACTGGCAAATCGGAAGGAAAATCGGACGTCTATTTCGTCTCTGTACAGAATACATACAGAAGTAGTATGCATACAGCACCTTCAGACAGACAATAAAATCGTAAACGCGTAGCGTTCCTTTCGACTCGGACGTCCGATCCGACCGACTATCAGATCGGATGTGTATTGAGTGTTCAATCAAACAAATGTATGGCACGAGCGCCTTCCGATTGTCTGATCAGACTATCGGAGAGAAAAATCTGACGTGTATTCCTAACCTCAAAGAGTATGTAATCACTACGCTAACCTTACTGTCATTGTTTGTCTATGGTGAGACAAAATAACTTCGTTCTCGTTCTGAAATACCATGTATTGCATTATACGGTATTGTGCGTGCAATACAAAATAAAAGAATTTAGTAGATAGAATAGTTCCCTTAAAATATTATTTCTCGATTTTTGCTACATCTTTTAAATGAGTATGGAGAGAGCATTTTATTTTAAGCTTAAAGTCATACATAAGGTTGTCTCGTAGTGGATTGGTAAATTCTCGTAATAAAAAGGACCCATTCTAATTAACATTTTTATTTTAACTATACAAATACAATACAATCACTAAAGTATACTAAGCTCTAGCAGCGGCAGCTTCATCTTCATCGTCACTCTCTTCTTGCACCTCCTTTGAGAGAGTTTGGTCAACAAATACGAAGGGGTCGATCTTGAGTCTTTCTGTTGACGGCGGGCTTATTATCATGCATCTGCAACAAACGATTAATATTTTGAGATTAATAATACACTGAAGTAAGCTTAAATTTTTTTTATTTTTATAGTACGAGTATATTCTGTAGCTTAATTTATACAACACTTATTTGTATCAAGTTTAAGCCCCTCGGACCTTAGGCGCGCATCCGAACTGAATGTCAAAAATTCGTACATTTACTATGTAACCGAGACCGTGGTCACTGCCGTCAGGCGAATTTCGACCTACTTACTTAGATAAAGAGTTGGGATTCGTCTGAGACGCAGCAAGATATGCGATTAGATTCGACTATGCTGCAGTGGACGCCAGGCGTAACAGTTACACTAACGAATAAATTATTCTTACCAGAGTGGCGATTCTCGCGCCTTCGACATCTCCCATTCGACATTTTTGGAGCCATAAATCTATATTTAAAACTCACTGAAAATAATGTTCAACATTATAGGATTGTCAAAGGTCATTGAAACTAAAGTATTTTGACCGTAGTAAAGATTTTAATTACATTTTCAATAAAGAAATTATGGTTTGAAAAATGTCGAATTCGACATATCTCAGCGCGAGAATTGCCCCCCAGAATCGCAAAAAGGGCGCATTTAAATCTTGATGTGTGACCTCTAGAAAAATGGGTGGGGCTTATTTGATAGCCCACAGACAAAGTAATGTACTACAGCCAATCAGGCATCGTAGTCTTTCATGACAACCAATCAGCCTTGCTCCACCGCAAAACACGGTAATGTTATATACCGGCTACACGCAACGTCTTACCTGGAGGTATGTCTGCAGCATGAAGATATATATAGCTGGAGCTAACATTCCGAACACCTACTTGAAGCAAAATGTTATGTATCGTTATCTCATTCTCTAGAGAATTCTCTCTCTTTCTAATTAATGTTGTTTTCCTTTTTTTAACACTATTAGTGAAAGGTTAAGTTACCATTTTGGATTCCAATTACTTCCAACACCGGTTTGCGCAAAACGGAACGTGTGGCCGGCAAGAAGATATCTCGTGCAGTCCTGAAAGCGCGGCTTGAGTAATCATTGAAATGATAAAAATTTGGACTGCGCAAACTGGACTGCACGATATTGCCTGCACGCACAGACCTATATCGAGATAGACGGTAAAAGTGTACCCATCTTGCGTGCCAAAAGTTTGATCCACGGTCAAAGTTTTACGACCTAACTCAGTCCGCTTGAGACCATTGTGTTTTTAAATAATGCAATATTAAATTTGTTCCGGTTTCCCAAGATACAGGCTTTGCCTAGTTTGGGGACCTCTTTTTCATTGACAAAAAATTCTCTTCTGCAGCACAAATTGTTAACTAATTTTAATATTATCTTTTGTGCAATAAAGATATTTCTATTTCTATTGCCCCTCTTGGCTTGGTGTGAGGTAAAAAGGACGTATTCAAACGCCCTAAGGGTTAGCCTGCATAGCGAATTTAATTCGCGCGATTTTTCCCGCAAAATTTTGTGACATAAGGAAATTGTATGACGCTGAACGCACTTGCGGAAAAAAACCGCGCGTTTTTTATTTAGGCATTTCACATAGTAAAAACCAATATCGCGAGGAATTTTATTCGCCGTGCGTGTTGGGTTAGATTCAGTACGCAGATTTCAAACTGTCCGAACAAAATCGCGCGGCGAGAATTCGCTATGTGGGCTAAGCCCAAGGGTGTTTCATAGAACAAATCCGGAGAACGAGGAAAGGACCTCTATTTTTCAATCACTCGTCGCGCGAGTGGTGAGGCAAACGAGGAGTCGATCATGCGATTAGCGACTTTGCAAGCGTTGACATACCACGCTTTTCGCTTTGCCCCTCGCGCGCTCGTTGGGAGGTGGTACTACAGGCGAAAACCGAAGCTATGTTTATGTCAGCAAGGTCACTTTTACTGAATACGGAAACTCAAACGTCGCACGAAAATCAGTGGAATCCTCGAGACGAGTGAATAAAAAAAAGAGCTCCTGATGGTAACCCTGTCTTTGCACATCAAAACTAATTTTATTGTACTATCGTGTGAAGTTACCACGTACCTGGTGATAAAAAGGCCGTCCCTCTTAGGGCGCGCTGATTGCATGTCTTTTAAAAGCGCTTCAACGTTCTCAGCTACGAGTTTAGGTTCCATATTCAACTGTAATCAAGTGTTTCTTCTATAAGTAAAGTTACATAATAGTAAATATTACAACGAAAAGATTTCTTATGCTCCATACTCACATACGGTATATTTTGACATATTTTCCATAGAGGAAATGTCAAAATTTTACTGTCGGTAGCCAAAACAATCTGTTAGTAAATTATAAAACTACTTACTATATAAGAAACCCGATCGGGTCAACGGTTTTACTCGACCAAATAGCGAATTTTATCGTCCACACGATGAGTTTTACTTCGTTTAGAGTAAAACTATTAGTAAAACCGTTTGTGAGTACTGAGCAGATATGGATAGTTAGTTGCCTAGGATACTGGCTTCGTTGCCTAGTAACCGTCGTTATTTTGGTCATGTTAACAAAAATATCTTAGGCAACTATCTCAGATAACCAAATCAGGGGCGTGCATTCTATATAGGCAATTAGGCAGTGCCTACCTTAATAAAATCTAAATAAATATATGTACCACTAGTGTTAAATTATTCTATTATTTTTACAAAAAAAGAATAAAACATAAAATATTTAAAACATTTTAGTTTTTTTTTTTTATTAATTATGTTTAAGTAACACATACATAATACATACATACATAAATAATACAATAAAATGATAATATGGCTTTCATACAAATGGATATATATTAAACTATTTAACAATATTAGACTATTTAACAATAAATCAAATCCTTTCGGTTCAATCAGTTCGGCTTTTCTAAAGGTAAAAATACTACTGATGCTGGCATTGCACTCCTCAAACATATTTTTGAGGCTTGGGAGGGCAAGCAAGACGTAATTGGTATATTCTGTGACCTGTCTAAAGCTTTCGATTGCGTTGATCACGTTACACTTTTAAAGAAGCTAGAACAATATGGTGTCTCTAAAAAATCGGTTAGCCTTTTGCAGTCATACTTGCATAATAGAAATCAAAAAGTAATTGTCAATAATACTGCTTCTACTGGAGCCCCCATTATTATGGGAGTGCCACAAGGTTCAATATTGGGCTCTTTGCTGTTTTTAATTTATATTAACGATCTCCCTTACTACACGAGTAAATTATGTGAGACAGTACTATTTGCAGATGATACATCTTTAATTTTTAAAATTAATAGAGGAAACAATTGTTCTGACGAAGTAAATAGTGCTCTCTCTCAAGCCGCACACTGGTTCAACAGTAATAATTTGTCTCTTAACCCTACTATAACCAAATTTGTTAAATTCTCATTACCTAATGTAGTGCAGGTCGATATGCTTATCAATTTGAATGGGGATGTAGTAGATTTAGTTGAGAGTACAACATTTCTTGGTATTACATTGGATTCAAAACTACAATGGGATCCACATATTGAAGCCTTGTCGAGTAGACTTAGTTCTGCGGCTTTCGCAATAAGGAAAATAAGGCTCTTAACTGATATTGAAACGGCAAGACTAGTTTACTTTAGTTATTTTCATAGTGTAATGTCCTATGGCCTGTTGTTGTGGGGCTCAGCAGCTAATATAGAAAATGTTTTTATACTTCAAAAAAGAGCTGTGCGCGCCATTTACAAACTTCGACGTAGAGATTCTCTTAAGGATTTGTTTAAAGAGATTAATATACTAACTTTGGCAGGACAATACATCTATGATAATTTAGTATGTAAGGAAACATCATGATTTATTTATTAAGCATAGCGATGTTCATAATTTTAATACTAGAAACGAGAATAAGCTTGCACCTCCAAAATTTCGGCTTGAAAAACGCTCGTTTTTGGGGAAAGGCATAGCCTTTTTTAATAAAGTTCCACAACAAGTGGGTGCCTTTGCATAAATTTAAAATATATGTTAAAAAAACGCTCTTAAGCAAAGGAAAGCTGGGAACAAAACGTTTGCAACCTTTGAAGTCTTTAAACTAGCACTATTTCCTAAAACGATTAATACAGGCATAACCTACGTGGCAAATAATGGAAGTTCTGATAATTAGAACTCTCTAAATAGTCATTGTACAGAATTTCAGAGGAATTATTTATGATGCTATTTGGCGTCAAACGCCATACGCAATAAATATCAATGACGCTCCATGGTGTCATCCGCAATGAATCAGTTAAAAAAAACTACAGCGATTTAAAAAAAAATGCTTCTATACGATCCTAAATATTATTGGTGTCCACTTATTAAACTAATTTCCAATAGTATACCCCATTTAAGAATAATCTTTAATTTTCGTATTTTTAGAGGTCTTTTCGAAAAGAAAAAGTGTCGAGGCAAAATCATAAAATCGTGTTTTTTAAACTACACGAAACTAGATAAAAGTATGAAGAAATATATATGTTATTACCATATTTGTAACAACTGTAACCGTGCTATAGTTTTATATCAAAAAGTCCATACTTTTTCCGAGTAGCGCCTTAAAACATAGACATATGTAGTCGCGGACTTTTTTTTTACGTTAAAAAAATTCATGTTAATCCATTCAGTAGTTTTGCATGAAAGAATAAAAAAACATTCGTCCATCCAAACATCCTCACAAACTTTCGCACTTATAATATTAGGTACCCGTAGTAGGATAGGATTAGTGCAAAGCTACCAGTTAGATCTACAGTGCCTACCGCGCTGGAAAACCAATGCACGCCCCTGAGCCCAATCCATATCTACAGTTAGGTTATTAATTTCGGGCGTTAGAGATGTTGGTAAAAACGACTCGTCACAAGGGTCGTAGACTCGCGTAGCCCAGACAACTTTGGGAACCACTGCTTTAGTGTGTTCCAAATTCCAATCTCAAAATTTTCGGCTTTATTACCGTTTCTAGTTATGAGAAGCAGTATATTCATACCCTCCCAACAGGCACTTCAACTGATCCAAAGTTCTCTTGATACTCGTCCTTCACAACCCTATACTGGACGCCAGCCGCAAACTTCTTCACCAATGCCCCCAGGTTGGGGTCTAAGGTGCCAGCACGGAGGTTGGGAAAACGTCTCTTCATCAACCCACGGATGGGCACTAAATCGGTGATGATGTTTGGATGGGCTATCACATAGTCGTAGTCACTTAGCTTCAGTTGGCCTTCCTGCAAGGTGACATTGTGAATAAAATAAAAAAAACCGGCCAAGTGCGAGTCTGACTCGCACACCGAGGGTTTCCCAAACCTATAGGTACAAGTAACTTTAAAATTTTCAAAAATATTTTTTATTATATGATGTAACAAAAAATTTACGGTTTTCGCAATTTCTCCTTTATCAGTACTATAAGACGTTACTTCGTACAAAATTTCAAGATTCTAAGTTCACGGGAAGTACCCTGTAGGTTTTGATTCCCGTGCGAGTTTCGAAAATATGCGGAAATTTGCAACATAAACGGCTGTATCTTTTGATTGCTTTGGCTTAGAAGTATAATTTTTTTACAGCTCCAAGGGACAGTAGACCTGAGTATTAGATATAAATTTCAGTTTGATACCTCCACGCGTTCCTGAGAAAAACGGTCTTGACAGACGGACGGACGGACGGACAACGAAGTGATCCTATAAGGGTTCCGTTTTTTTCTTTTAACCCTAAAAAATAAGTTCAAAAAGTAAAAAATAAGCCTTTTGGAGTTGTTTACCTGAATCTTCTTGACTAGTTCAATGCTTCCAGCAGTGGCGGCTCCAGCATCCATAGCCTCTTTGATCAGCTCTTGGCCCTTGCAAAATGCTAGGATAGTCCTTTCCTCATCGCGACGGAACATATGTGGCAGTAGACTCAGTCGTGTGAAGCTATCCAGAAAACGGTTCTGTAAGACACAATTAAATAAAATTTTAATAAAGTACAATATCATCATTCTCATATGCCCAAAGCAGCATGGTTTTGGTCGACCATCTCTAATTTATTAATTTATACTCGCTACTTATGTAACTTCTTTGATGAAAAGGGACAGGTGGACGCCATTTATACGGATTTTGCAAAGGCTTTTGACCGCGTGAGTCATTCAATTCTATTGGCTAAGGCAGAATATCTCGGAATCAATGGAGACTTACTGCGCTGGCTCACTTCTAACCTGAACCACCGCTCTCAACTAGTAACACTAAGTGGCTATGACTATTTGCCTACTATCTATTCGATTCACCCTCAGGTGTTCCACAGGGATCAAACTTGGGTCCACTATTATTTCTTATATTCATTAATGATCTGCTGGACAAAGTAAAATGTGAATGTTTTGCATTTGCCGATGACATCAAAATTTTCTGCCGGTTTTTGTAGATATTCAGGATTGCTATGAATTGCAGAGATCGTTGGATTTAATTGAATGCTGGTGTAATGTCAACCACATGTCTTTAAATGGAGACAAGTGTCAGGTAATCTCTTTTACCAAAAATAAAACTCCATTAAATTACAACTATGAAATAGGGGGGCACACGCTTGCTCGTGTTTCGGTCGTGCGTGATTTGGGAGTCCACTACGATTCAATACTTTCATTTAGGCCCCATTATGACTATATCTGCAACAAAGCCAATCAAATGCTATTTTTTGTTTTGCGTCATGCCAAGCCATTCAATAACGCTAATTCATTGATAATTTTATATGGAGCCCTGGTCAGAAGTATCCTCGAGTACTGCTCTTCGGTCTGGTCGCCTGTTTATCAGAACCACACTGATAGGATAGAGGCTATTCATCGTAAGTTTTTGCGAGTTTTATGCACAAAATATGGTCTCCGCCGTAAAATTTGTGATTATTCTGATCGTCTTAGGCACTTTAACATGACCAGCTTGAAGAAGCGGAGGTGGTCCAATGATTTGCGTACCCTTCATAAAATTGCAAATGGGTTATTGGGTAGTGACTTATTGGAGATGCTTTTATTCAAGGTGCCTACTCGGTCTATAGGTATACAAAGATTATTTTATGTACCTCCATCTAGAAACAACGTATCACAGAATAATCCTATAAATAGAATGTGTGGTTATTTTAATACAATTTGTCAGGATTACGATCTTTTTAACTGTATTTTTTTTTAAACAGGGAGTTTAAAAAAAAATGTTGTTAGCTAAGCTCTAATTTTTTTTTGTATTTTTTCCAATTTTTTACTGTAATTATTTTTGTTCATAATTTTTGTTCTATTTAGTTTATTACCAATTATGTAGTCACTAACTGTTTGCAAGTTCATAGTCAATGCTGTGCATTCTTGTAATTGGGCATAGATATAAGCTGTATCGACCTTAGATAATTTTGTCTAATGTTTTTCTATCTGTTGCCTGTAAGTGTGCCATAAATAAATAAATATATTTGATTATAAAACCAAATAATCAAACATATTTTTTAACTACTAGTACTAAGGTGTTAGTATACTGTCTAATCAAATTAGAGCAAATATAAATGTTAATAACTCTTTATATAGAAACAATCTATTTAGACAAGGTTTTATTATGATACATTTTAAATATTAAAAAAAACGACTTAGAAAACTAAGCTATAAAGGTAGAATGCCTTGGCTGACACCGACTCCAAAAGGCTTATTTTTAGTTTTTTGTTTTTTAAGTTGGTTTTTTCAATGCAGTTGTTTTACTTTTCAGTGTCTGTAATATGCTGTTTTGTAAACTACAGTAGTATTTATCTAGATTTGATTAGGTTTAATGTACATTACAAACAAAGTAACGTGATATTACATCATCCAGGTCAACAGATATGCTCACATCTGATTCTGATTCAGATTCATAGAATAAAAACTACTGGACCAAAATATTTTTTTATGGGACAAAAATGGCATTCCGCACCGAACAAAAAACGAATCACGTAAATCGGTCCCGAAATCTCGGCATAATCAGTGTACACACATAAATAAAACATACCGGCTGAATTGAGAACCTCCTCTTTATTGGAAGTCGGTTAAAAATATTAGAAAAAATCAACTCGGCCACAAGTGAAATCCATCGATTTCACTTTTGGCTGAGTTGAATTTTTTCCAAAATTTCCAATTGAAAGTAAAAGATACAACACCAGTCGAGATCAAGCATAACTAATTTTTATTTAAGTACCCACATTAATTGACATTTTAATTGACAATCAAAATACACAATATACCTTTCCTCTACAATTGAAGTATTGTTGAGAATGTGTATTTTGGTGAGAAACACGGGAGTAGTAACATGTCCAAGTCGGAGACGACAAATAGTCGAGATAACATGTCTAGGCAAATCTCGGAATTTGCAGAACCACGTTTTTTTTGGTATACTGAGTTGTAGAGAGTGGTAATGTCGACCTATCAACCTAGAGTTCTGCGTCCATCTCTGTTCCCATTCACAATCAAGGGTAGTTTTAGCCAATTGCATGGTGTCTGCGGAATAATTCTGCAAGCGGGAAGGGTTGCCAGTGTTTGTGGCCTCCTTGGCCCATCCATCAACTATTTCGTTGTCTCGTATGCCACTGTGTCCGGGAACCCAAGCTAGGGCTACAGCGATGTTGTAAGTGTGACACTAGAGGAGTACGTTTTTAATTTGTAAGATAACTGGAGAGGGTGATTTGGTTTTAAATTGGTTAGACAAAAGGGCTTCCAGACAACTTTTGGAATCCGTAAATATTATAGTGTTATGGATTATGGCCTAAATAGTTTTTTTAAAAAGGAAAAATCGATACTACAACAAAATTAAATTTAATTAAATACTAAAGCAAAAATCAATGTAATTAAGTAACACAAAAATGCCGAAACTGGAGATGTTGCTACGACGGAGGCGCGCGCAGAAATGAGAGCGTTCGCAGGGCGGCGCTGCCTTTTATACCCCTAGTTGGTATAAAATTTTCTCATCCATTACACGGCCTCTCCTGACAGGAGACCGTCCTCGGGCTCCTCTTGACTGGGCTTCTTGCATCAATCTAGCTCGGGCATGGATAGTCCCACGACCGGTTCTTCACTAGGCGGAGTGTCGACCTGCTGCCCATCAGGTACGCTGGGTGCTTGCTCAGTGACGGCAGGGTCACGTGGCTCATCAGCTACACTGGACTGCGACTCGAGCCTTGTGCGATGTGACACTCCCGACGTGCTGGGCTGCTGGCCATCATCAACGGGGTGGTCGACTGGTACTGGCTGCTCGGTAGCAGCGAGAGTGGGCTCTGCGTCTTCATTGTCTGCATCTGTACAAAACAACAAATACATGCCCACGCCAGTAG
Organism: Chrysoteuchia culmella; assembly: GCA_910589605.1. NCBI lineage: Eukaryota > Metazoa > Arthropoda > Insecta > Lepidoptera > Crambidae > Chrysoteuchia > Chrysoteuchia culmella. The sequence continues at coordinate 2,533,385 of OU342654.1, read as the reverse complement.
GCTTAGTACACAAAAATCATGTTGACATGAGACAGAGGCACTACGTGAAGCGTATCTCTTTACTAGATAAAGTTAGAGGCACTACGTGAAGCATAACTTTATAAACGTTAAGTCAGAGGCACGACGTGAAGCGTAACTTAACAAGGCTAAGACAGAGGCACTACGTGAAGCATGTCTTAATTTAACCAGGACAGAGGCACGACGTGAAGCATGTCCACCAACAGTTGAAGGAACAGAGGCACTCCGTGAAGCTTATTCCAACACTGTTACAACAGAGAGTTAACTCACCATCGAAGTAAGCAGCACAAACTTCGGGGCTCCACTCTCCTCGCCACGGAATCATGAATTCCGCCGAAGCCTGAGTCGACTTCCCGTATGAACCGGCCAGGAGCTGCAGCTCGTAGCGTCCATGAGGAAGTGTCTTCAACACTCGGTATGGTCCACGCATACAGGAGTCCAGTTTACCGGTCGACTGCGCCTGTTTTCTAACAAAAACTAATGAGTTTAGCTCAAAACTACGTGCGGGCTTCCTGCCTTGATTCACATAGGCATCTTGTTTTTGCTGGTTCTGCTTCAACCTGTCCGACGCCCGTTGTCGACTCATTTCACGAAGAGCCTCGCGATTAGGGCTGGAACCCTCGAGAGCGAAATCTCGTACTATATTCCGTATAACTGGAGTAGCGGCGTCGATACCCACTATTAGCTTAAGCGCAGAATCTTGGGTAGTCGCGTGTTTGGTGGTATTTAACACTAGTTGAATTTTCCACATCGTGCTCGGCCACTCCTGCTGTCTATAGTTAGCCTCGATGCGTATCATGTTAAGCACCGTCCGGCAATAACGCTCAACTTGCCCATTCGCCTGATGCATTTCAGGCGTTATAAAGTGCGTCTGGCAACCCATTTCCCTAACCCAATTAAGGAATTCAGTACTTTGAAACATGCGACCTCTGTCAGCAACAATTAGTCTAGGCGTTCCGAATAACGAGATAACATTCTTAAAATGACGCTTTAGTTCATCGGCATCTTGTCGATACATTGGGTACAATAAACAAAACTTAGAGAATGCATCAATTACAATTAATATATGACTGTAACCGTCAGTTTCAGGAAGGGGTCCTAAAGTGTCCATATGAATGGTGTCGAAAGGGAGGTCTGGTTTATCCCAAGAACTAATAGGCTGTAATGGGGCTCGCGCTACTTTCTTATGGGAGATACATGTTAGGCAATGTGCAACATACTTTTGGACAAAACATCTTAAGTTGGGAAACCAAAAGTGCTTTAAAATTAAATCGACTGTTTTATCTACCCCAATATGTTCATGTTCATCATGGAATATACGAAGGAGACTTAACCTATGGCCTTTCGGGATGAAACAGAGTAGTCTAGGAGGTTCACCAGTAACTGAATGTTTAACATAAAGCGTATCATTCCTAACAACGTAACGAGTTGCATCTAATTGTCCGTCTGTTAGTTTTTGTATCAGGTCTCTAGTCTCCTCATCCGATGCTTGAGCGATCTGAGCCCAATTACGCGGTTTTTGGATAGTACACACATTAACCGGGTTCCGACTTAAATAATCAGCGTGTGACATAGACGTACCCTTGCGGTATTCTAGTCCAAAATCGAAATCCTGCAGGTAAACCCACCACCGGGCCACTCTAGGTAATAAATCTTTTTTTCGTTGTGTGAGCTTTAAAGCATTGCAGTCAGTGACCACAGTGAAACGTTTACCTACAAGATACGGCCTAAAATGTTGTAACGCTTTAACAACAGCGAGAGTTTCGAGCTCGTACGAATGGTACTTGCCTTCTGCTCCTTGCGTTAACCTACTAAAATAAGCAATAACGCGCTTATAACCGGCCTCGTGAACCTGCATAAGTATTGCTCCGTAACCTATTGAACTCGCGTCTGTGTGAACTTCTACTGGCAAAGACGGATCATAAACCGCAAGAACGGGTTCACTAGTCAAACATTGGATCACTTCATTACGAGCCGCCCGTTGTTCATCGCCCCAGTTAAATTGTACATCCTTCCTTGTTAGCGCGGCAATACAAGCAGTTTTCAGGGCGAAGCCAGGTATATATCTGCGGAAGTAACTGGCTAAGCCCATAAACTGACGAACCTGCTTGATGTTCTTTGGTTCTGCAGAATCGGCTAAAGCTTTAATTTTATCATGACTCGGCCGTACCTGACCCTGAGAAATAGTCCGTCCTAAATACTCAATTTCGGTAACTAAAAATGAGCACTTTCGTAAGTTAATAGAAAACCCTGCCTTCGTCAACGCGGAAAGTACTTCACGTAATAGAACTAATCCTTGTTCGATGGTCATGCTCAAAATTAACACGTCATCGATGTAAACCAAGACGTCACCAGAATCTATGAGTTTACGTAAAGTTTTAGCGATTATACGTTGGTAAACAACTGGCGCATTTGCTAAGCCGTAGGGCATTTTGAGATATTCAAAATGCCCTTCCGGCGTTACGAATCCGGTAAGTGGAATTGACTCTTCCTGCACTGGAATCTGGTGAAAGCCAGTTGCCATATCCAGGCTTGTAAAATATTTATTTCGTCCTAACCTGTCTATATAATCGTCTATACGCGGTAATGGAAACCGATCTTTGATAGTTATCTCATTTAGTTTTCGATAATCGACACACATTCTGTCCGATCCGTCTTTCTTTTTTACTAAAAGAATAGGGCTTGCGTAATCAGAGTCCGATTCTCGAATGATTCCTTTCGACAGCAAATCATTAATTATTTCGCGAACTCGGAGGATTTCTGCATGCGAAAGGCGATACGGTCGATAGTACACAGGGGCATTACTATTCAACTTTATAGTCATGCTGCCTGTATTTACCGTAGAAGTCGCAGTACCGGTAATAAAGTGTCGAGAGAACTCGTTGACGATCGCTAAAAGTTGTTGCATATGATCGCAATCAAGAGAAGTTCTAATTGGAACAGACGGATCAGACCGAATCGTTAAAACATCGTTTGTATTATCGACCTTACGCGTAAGAGATTGACGGTCGCGGGTACGAACATATAGTACACCTTCTCTATTCAAAACGTCGGTACCCACAATCACAGGTGTATTCATGAATTCAGACGACACTACAAATAGATCTACCTCTAAGGTAATGCCATCAAATTCGATAGGTAAAGTTACATACGAAGTACTTTCAATTTCTTGACTTCCTAGCCCCTTAAGTATACGAAAAGTGGGTCTTCTAGCACATTGAAAATGCTTTAATAATGATAATGAAATTAGTGAAATACTCGAACCACTATCGATTAGAATGTCCACCGGTATTCCCTGAATAACGGCCACGATAACATCTCGATTGCGGGTAGTTTCGTTTTCACGACAAAAATTAACATCACTTTTATTCCGAGACTCAGATTTTTGTTTGGCAAAACACGTATCAATTTTGTGGCCAGGTTTTTTGCAATAAGAACAAGGTTCTGATTTTAGTGACGAAAACACGGACTTTGAATTCGAACTATTATTATGAGAGTTTGACTCAACATTAGTTTTAGAATTTTTATTGCAAAAAGCCTGCCTATGTCCTGATAAACCACACGTAAAACACTTTCCCTCATCTAGCCGACGTTTTCTCAAATTAACACTAGGAACGAATTTATTTTTAGTCACAAATGGTTGTGGAACATTTACTCTCATATAATTACTTTTGGAGGTACTTGGTTTTACATAAATTGAGAAAAATTCAACCAAATTCGTTGGTTGCAACTTTGCGTTTGTGGCGGATGCTCGAATGTGTGGATCAGTAACACCGCGTATAATAATTGCTGTAATGAGCTCGTCACTGAGACCACGAACGATACGTAAGCGAAGTAAAGAGCGACGGACATAGTCGGCGTACGTGGGGTAGTTATCCGAATTTGTCTGCATTACGTCATATAAAATGTTTGCAATATCAGGTGTTTTGGGACACAACGGCTTAAATTCTTGTTTAAAACTACTCCATGTGCGGTCGCTTGTCACCCACTCATTTAACCACATTCGGGCATCACCCTTCAAACAATTTCCTATTCGCGAAAGGCATTCATAATCGCTCCAATTGTTTAAGCATTTGGCGCGATCGACTTCCTCACACCAGTCGTCAATATTGTGCAATTTAGGGTCAAAATTAGAAATATAAAAATGTTGGTTCGATCTCACCGTATTATTTATTGAGCGAATCGCATCCACGATTCGATCCGTCACCGTCGCAGCCACACTCGCGTCGCTAGCTGCGGATTCCGGTGCCAACCGCGATGGACCCTCACGAGGTTCAGGTAGAACCACAGATGGCAGCATAGGCGGCGTACGGGAACTTTCCAGATGGCGCGCCGGCAGTGGCGGCGTCGTGGCACGCACCGGTAGCGGAGTAACCACCCGACGGTGCGGCGAACGTGAGTGGCGACGCGGTGACGGGGACTCCCGGCGCCTGCATGGCGGCGACGCGCGCCGAGGCGGCGGCGACGTGCGCCGGCGACGCGGGGAGCGAGACACAGGTGGCGTACGCCGCTCAGACACACCTGACGCCTGCTTTTCTAAAGCTTTGAGTCGAGCCAGCATCGCCTTCATTTCCTGCTGCATTTTACCTTCAGGACTACGATCTCGGCGGTTACCATGGCGGGAATCTCGGCGACGGCTTCGACTACGACGATAGTCACGTTCCGACATTTTTGATTTTTACTTTTAAACGAAAATCTAACAGTACAAGAGAACAAGTAGATAGGATCGTAGATCCTATCCCACTTCTGATGTTATGGATTATGGCCTAAATAGTTTTTTTAAAAAGGAAAAATCGATACTACAACAAAATTAAATTTAATTAAATACTAAAGCAAAAATCAATGTAATTAAGTAACACAAAAATGCCGAAACTGGAGATGTTGCTACGACGGAGGCGCGCGCAGAAATGAGAGCGTTCGCAGGGCGGCGCTGCCTTTTATACCCCTAGTTGGTATAAAATTTTCTCATCCATTACAATAGATTTATCCAGCTTATGGAAAAAATAAAATAGACCGGTTCCAAAATGGCTACGGCTTCACCTGTAAAAACTGAAGCTTCTACGAGACATTTAAAGTTTAGAACAATACTAAATTTTGGAACCCAGACAGCTGATCCAACACCTCCATTTGGGTTCATCTTGGACGCATCAGTGAATATCGGCAACCATTGTTGCCAATCCTCATCCAAACGCTGCAAGAATTTGATGTTTGCTGCAGGATCATCTTTATCTATGCCGAAGTTCAAAATTATGTTGGGAATGTTATAGCATTAGTTAGTTTGGAATAAGGGGTGTGAGTCGAATTGTACAATGGGATGTGACAGGGATGACAATTTCCTATAACTAATAACCGTCCTAGGGTGAGTCTTGTGATCGGTATGATCGACTCATTCCCCTATAGTGAAACCACGCTGGCGTTGGTGGGTGTGCCAACGCTGGCCTTGCACGGTTTCCACCGTCTGGGAAGATGGCTAAACTTGCTCGGCCATCTTCCAGCCGCGAGGGGGCCCGGGTAATCGGGCCACGGCCGCCTGGTCTTAGGGGTGATTGCGAACCCTACCCCCCGTGACCAATGGCGGCCTGGAGGGCAAGTAGTTTTAGTTGGTAGTACCCTAGGGAGTGCGTGGCCTATATGGTGAGTCCATAAAAAAAAAATAAAAAAAAGGGTGAGTCTTGTGTACCCAGTATGGTGCATTATCTGTAAGGTGGGATAGTTTTTGGAGGCACAAAGGGACAAAGGGGATGGGATCCAATTTGGAGGATTCTACAGATAAATCTATCTGATAAATATTGGCACCTAAGATCAAGAGGTGGATCGGCACATTCGACCTGGAGCGCAATCCCGGGGGAGGACTTCATGGCACCAAG